>OY743150.1:25199518-27599518 GCA_963555695.1 Dasypolia templi
GGAGTGCGATTTCGCACCTCGGGCCGCCACGACAAGAAACGAGCGCGCGACTGCACAAACGATTGAGACAGATCTGCGGAATACCTTTCGGCTTTTAAAGGATATTTAAGGACAATATTTTCACACGACTTTAAAAAAATGTTGGTGTATTTATTAGTTGGAGACGTAGAAATAGTTAAGAATTGGATAGCTAAATAAACCTCAAGCGTAATTGCTGCGGTACCTATGAGTATGGAGTAATTTTATGAACAATATTTTGAACAAAAATATTATACCTTCCTTCAATTAAATAAAAGACAAAACATCCCTTCGGGAAGATGACTTGTGCCGATTTCGCCAAAATGTTACTGAACGAGTTCAGCATCTAATGATTACGCATGTAATGACATTGACAGCTCCTAAACGTAGCTTAAGTGCTGATCGCGTTCAGTTTCATTGGTGAAATCAGCCCTAAATTGCCCCATTTCCAAAAACATAATCGATTCAATAACAGCTTCATAATAAAAGCAAAATCCATAAAAAAAGCAGTGACATCATAATGACGTCACGGACAGCCCGCGTAATAATACAAGGTGATGATATAAAGAAAAAAAAAACAGGGAATAAGTATACATAGGATGGTTATAAAACTCGTCCATTTCAAATAGGCCGTAAAGTGTACCGGATGTGACGTACGACTGTTTATTAGTTAGAAAGAGAGTGCGTTTGTGGATATAAGTAAGATGCCTCTTAGATGCTGGGCTGAGATGGGTAAAAAGAAAAACTGGGGAAAATATAGCGATCACAAAAAGTTGTTACGAAATTTTATAAAGTACATTTTTTGTAGTATTTTATCAACGAATGCAAAGTAATTTAGTCACTTTCATAGTAATCTGTTTATTTATTTGATTATCTATGTACATACAGTAAAATACAAAGAGATACTACATAGTTACAATTTGAGTACAAAGGCACTGCTTATTTCTTAAGAAATTTCTTCCAGCAGACCTGCGAAAGGAGAAGTAAAAACGAAATGTACACAATAGTGGGTGAAAACAAGAAGAGAATAATATAAATAGTGTGAAGTCTTAAACTAAAATGACGCAAATATATAATGCATGCAATATATAAACAAATATATTTCTATATATATATATATATAAGATAAATATTCATAGTTATGAGGAAAGGGAATTTTAATCGACATTTGAAATCATCTATTAAAGTATTTTTACCTCACGAAGCAACGCACGGTTTCTTTGTCATTACTAACTGGACAAACACGCTGTGAATGTGTGCGAGTCAGTGAGGACATTGTCATAACACACACACGTACACACACACACACTTCCGACTTCATCATTGTCTCGGACTGTACCGAGAGCTCCTGCGCTTACACACACATTCACAGCGTGTTTGTATTCTTGGTAAACACAAGAAAGGCGCGCCTTGCTTCGTGACATAAAAATGGTTCAGTGGTTTGAGTGAAACAATGGTTTACTAGCATTGGTAAAATTACACATTCATAGCATTTTTTGGCATTTATGATGACCTACAGTTATTTTAAAACCCAAAAAAAAGTCATTAGCATAGCATAAGCATAATCAGCCTATTATGTTCCCACTGCTGGGACACAGGCCTCCTCTCTGTGAGAGGGAGTGGGCCGTAATCCACCACGCGGGCCCAGTGCGGGTTGGTAGATGTCAAATGTCTTCGGATTTTTGGTTCTAAGACATGCCGGTTTCCTCACGATGTTTTCTTCACCGTTTTGAGAGCAGTGGTGATGAAATAATTATACAAAGTAAAGTGTCTTACCTTGGGCAAATTCTGCAGTTAGATAAAAACAATTTTGAGAGGGAGGCCAAGAGGAGGATCCAGCTAGGCTAGGCAGCGTTTGGGAAACTACGTCGAGTCTTCTCGTCATCCATACCGCAATGCTTAAAACAAAAGTTGTCAATCAGTGCGTTCTACCCGTCATGACCTACGGAGCTGAGACGTGGACACTCACGATTGGGCTGGTCCATCAGATCAAAGTATCTCAGCGATCTATGGAAAGAGCTATGCTCGGCGTCTCTCTGAAGGATAGGATTCGCAACGAATAATCCGACAGAGAACCAAAGTTATCGGCATAGCTCAAAGAATTAGCAAGCTGAAGTGGCAGTGGCATATCTCGCGAAGAACCGATAACCGCTGGGGTAAACGAGTTCTTAAGTGGAGACCGCGACTCGGCAAACGTAGTGTAGGACGCCCTCCGGCCAGGTGGGATGACGATCTGCGAAAGACTGCAGGCAGATGCTGGATGCGTCAAGCTGAAGACAGGGCGCTATGGCGCTCATTAGGGGAAGCCTATGTCCAGCTGTGGACTAATATAGGCTGATGATGATTATGTAACTGCTTGTCTGGGTTCGAACCTACGACCTACAACTCGTAAGTCGCGGCCGTTAGCACTGGACCACCACTGCTCACAAAACGGTGAAGGAAAACATCGTGAGAAAACCGGCAAGTCTTAGAAAAAAAGTCACATCTGCCAAATAGTCCACACTAGGTACTCTATGACAGTCCTCCCCTAGGCTCTAGGTTACATCCCCAGGCAGTGCTCGAATAAGAAAGGGTAGTTTTACAACTCGCGAGGGATAACTTTACGTGTTAGGGGGTAGAATTTCCACCCCTTTATTTAGGGGTTCTTTGCTATCATGGCCACTGAAAGTCTCGAGTTTTAATACGAAATATACCTTTTCCATTTCAGTACGCAAAAATAGGTACGTTAAGAAAACATCTAAAATTCTGAATGGAGGGTCCTTCAGTTGATTTAAATTAGGGAATGGTGGCCTTTGTTAAAAGAAGTGAATTTTATAATTGTTATTTCACTGAAGGTGAGCACAATTATGTTGTTTCTAACTGTGGAAACTGCTCGTAATTGGAAAATGTTGACTTGATTTTTAATGCAAATGATTAGGTTTGTTTAAAAACTAAACTGAGCCAGCTGGGTTTTCGAAGACGTGGCAATTATTAAGGGTTTGTGCACAAGTTAAAGAGATTGGTTCAAGAATGATTGGCACAGCAGGAGATTTTTCAACCCTTTGCACGTGTCGAACTAACCGCTGAACACCAAGCGTCTTTTAATTTTAATAATAATTATTATCGCCTAACAAAAACACCACGATTTCTTCTTTAACAACCAAATTCTGTAATCCAACTACCTATTAAACATCTTTAACTTCACAAATGTAACATCTGAGAACAGCATTTCAAGGCTGGCTTTCAATTTGATTTCAAAATGAGGCCATCTGAATTTACGTTAACATTTCTTTCAATAAGGAATTATAATATTAATACGTAAACATAACATCACGCCTGTAATCGAAGAAGGGTTAGGCACAGGTGTACCTTTTAGTACACCCACATTTCGCCAGTTAGCTTAAGTCCTATGTAATTTGGGGCGAGCCTATTGCCATCATCATCACATATCCAGACTCCTGGTTGCTACTGAGAAATTCTAAATAGGAAAATACCAATAACACTTTGCCTGACCTGGGAATCGAACCCAGGACCTCATGCTCAGCAGTAGCTCTTGAGACCACTAGACCAACGAGGCAGGTAATTATATTAATAAAGAGATCCTCTTAATTCATATTCAATATAGGGGAGAGATAAACGTCTACGAGTCGTTTGCGAGTTGACGAACGTTTATGAGATATAAAACGTCACATAATATACTAATTTAGTTTTTAATACAGTCCCCAAAACACCGTTTTTTAAAACACACTTTCAACCTATTAAACGAAGTACCTTAAGCATATAACTGCAGCGAGAACTGAAGATAAGATCTTCTAAAACACAGTAAAGCAGTACAGGCTTAAGCACACTAATCACACGGATTGATGTCAGCAATTTAGCACAAGTCAGTGCTGAGATTAAACGCAGACTCTTAAGGAAAAGTGCTACATTCAGCTCCTATCTTTTTTTATTTGGTTTAAAATTGTGATTCACGATGTGAAGTCTGGAGTTAATCTACTTGGATTAAGCGGAGTTTATGTTTTTTTAGGAGTTGTTAGGACTAGAAGAAACTTGCTTGACTGGTGTCTTTAGCGTTGGGCTAAAGTCTCCTGTTTGCCATCGAAACACTAAGCAAATAAGAAAAGTACAGAAAAAACTGTAATACGCTTAAGCAGTAGGAACTTTAATCCGTACTACTATATTCATGTTTTAAATTCGAAAGTTACTCTGTCCGTATGTTACCTACTGACAGGGTATACGAGTTCGTATATTTATTTTAATTTTATTTGACTAGATAACTCAATTATTTTTAGTTATCTTCATTTACTATTGACATGATCTACTCATTACAATGTTTTTTTAACTAGTTGTATTGCAATAAGTGGTTAGCTAGCGACCTCGACAATTGATCTTAAATTATTCTTGCCTGAGCAACCGGCAGCGAGTTTTTCATGCTCCCGTAGATGTCACTGATTACGGTAGCGTCGGGGATCGGGTTGCCTCCTTCCGTCAAATACGGCGAGGGGGGCAATGGCTGATCTTTGCGTTATGCTTGTGAACGGGTGCTGCTTGTGGTGACTGGTCGTCTTGCTGTCTATGGTTTTGTTATTGTTAAAGTAATTGTTCTGTTAATTTATTTTACTTCGATGGTCCTAGTTTATCATTTTTATGTACTTAAAAAATTAACCAAAAGTGCATATATAAGGTGTCACGCCCCTTATGCCTGGAGGCTTTCATGGGAACTATTTGTTCGCATGTGGGAGGAGGAACAAGTTCCCAAGACATTTAAACTCTCGCGCATTAGGGCCCTTTATAAGAGCAAGGGTGACCGAGCAGATTGCAATTCTTACCGCGGCATTTCACTCCTCTCAGTCCCCGGAAAGGTTTTCGCCAGAGTGTTGCTTAACCGCCTAAGGAAACTGTCAGAAAAGATCTTGCCAGAAACGCAGTTCGGTTTCCGACCGGATAGGGGTACTTGCGAGGCAATCTTCGCAGTTCGACAGCTGCAGGAGAAGAGCAGAGAGCAAGGCAGACACTTATACCTTTGCTTTGTCGACCTGGAAAAAGCGTTTGATAGCGTTCCTCGTGAGGCCCTCTGGATAGTGCTGCAAAAATTGGGATGTACGGAGAAGTTCGTAAAACTTGTGCGTCTCCTGCATGATGACATGGAGTGTTGTGTAGTGGCGGAGGATGAACAGTCGCAGTTCTTTTCGGTTACCTATGGCGTGAAGCAGGGCTGCGTTTTGGCCCCCACTCTCTTCGCCCTTTATTTTGCAGTGGTCATCCGTGAAGCCCTTGCGATATCTTCAGAGGGTGTCCGGCTGCGTTTTCGAACAGATGGCAGTCTTTTCAACTTATCGAGACTAAAGGCAATCACAAAAGTGTCTCTTGCACATATTGAAGAAATTATGTACGCAGATGACCTGTGTTTTGTGGCAGAATCCCCAGAAGGGCTTCAACAGCTTGTTACGAACCTTCACGAGCAGTGTTCTAAATTTGGCCTAAAGATCAGCGTCAAAAAGACGGAAGTTATGTCTCTGGACGTTCATGGAAATGAGACACTGAACATTAAGCTTGGAGAAGACGTACTGAAGCAGGTTGAAAAGTTTCGATATCTGGGGAGCACATTAACATCTAAGTGTGACCTTGATGCCGAAATCAACAGCAGAATCAATGCTGCTGCTGCAGCTTTCGGTAAATTAAATGCCAGGGTCTTCTGCTCACACGACTTAAAGCGCGCCACAAAAATATCGGTATATATGGCTGTTGTGCTGCCTAACATTTTATACTCTGCCGAAACATGGACACCGTACCGACGTCACATTAAACAATTGGACCGATTCCATCTCAAATGCCTCCGTTCAATCCTTAACGTCCATTGGTCTGATCGAGTGCGCAATACGGAAGTATTGAGACGAGCTAATGTGGGAGGTATTGAGGCGTACCTCATGAAAAGGCAACTTCGGTGGTGCGGCCATGTGACACGCATGTCGGAGCAAAGAGTGGCGAAGCGCATCCTTTATTCGGACCTTCAGGAGGGCAAGCGGAAGCATGGCAGGCAACTCCTAAGATTTAAGGATGTACTTAAGCGACACATGAAGGGTTGTGACGTAGATCCATTTCAGTGGGAAGAGCTTGCGTCTAACCGCGGAGAGTGGAGGTCATTGGTACAGCAGAAAGTTTTTGATTTTGAGACTCGTCGGCTTACAAAACTGGATTCTAAGCGTGACGAACTAAAGGCCCGACCACCAGCGGCAATCAGTTATAATTATGTTAGTGGTGCTCTTACTTGTCCACTCTGTACAAGAATATTTGTAAACAAGGGTGGTTTTGCTAGCCACATGAGAGCCCATGATAGACGCCAGTAGGGTGTTAAAGAAACGGTCGCCGTAGCCGAAAGCGGTTTGGAAGGATTATTACTCAGTTACTGCGTTTTGTTTTGCATACGTGAGATGTTGATTATTTTACTTTAACGTCGATTATATCAAATTTTAGTTTTTATTTATGTTTAAATTATTTTAAAAAGTTTTAATGAATAATATACTTTTTTCATTTCATTATTTCTAAAGAAAAGAAGTGATTATTGCTTTTGGGAGAAACAAAACGTTTGACACGACATACCCAACCCTACGAAAGTGGAATTTATATGTTTTCACTTGAATTCGATCATTTCTTGATTTTTGATTTCTTATCCTGTGAGGCACTATGTAATATTATGTAGTCGTGTACCTAGTAATATGAAGTATGTCATTCATTTCGATTTCCGGCGAGTCCAAGATCTGATATTCTATTAGTTTCTTTGAAAACAAACCAAAAATATAATTGTTTCTGAAGTTGATAAGAAAAAAACATTCTCGAGTCTGGAAACGGATTTGTTGATTAATTTCAAAATTCATGAGCAAGGCCAATGCACGAGTAACTCCCTTCACTATATGGCACACTGTCGATTGTGAAATTTTCATATGCATGATGCCTCCACATACAATCTGAAAGCTATCAGTGGCATAAAATCGTAACGCCGTTAGTAACTGGTACAGTGAACTTACAGAAAACCCTCCTTGTGTCTCTAAATGTAAATATTCCGTAATTCTCGATAAAATCACATTCATCACAAAACTTTTACAAAAATGAAAAATTCTTTTTACAACAATCTTCTTTGATTATTCAATCATGAAATGGATACACATCACAAAAGTAAACTTCGCTATTTCTTGCCTCTGCAACTTCAATCTTCGGTAGTTTATTGTTGTATATGCTTCTATAACACCAAAAAGTCGTTTTCCATTGTTATAATCGCAAAATCAAACGCAAAATGGTCGAGTTCTCAATGCTTAAGTAAAGAAAATGGTGACTATTACTTTGCTAAGAATTCTAACTTTTGACAGTTCTAACTTCAAGCAATTACTAAACTATAGAATAAAACTCATTACTTGAGTAATAACTTTTACTCAAGTAATCACTTTTACTTGTTTATAAATATGGGTGTGTGCTTTAGCTGGGAAGAAGAAGTGGCGCAACAAACTCCCTAGCAGCACAGCTGTCTGTTTAGTTAGAAAAACCGGTGAAAAGTGGTGAAGGGCGGGCGTTTTGGGGGACTGTCTTATGTAATTTTGACGTTCGAAAAGTGCTGATTCTCAGCCTTGTTTGAATAAATGGCTTTTGATTTTGATTTTTGGTTACTTTTTCATACCTAAAAAATTAAACGGATTTTGAAAAAAATTGGCAAGAAGGTAGTTCATATAAATGCTCCCACAAACAGGCGCAACACGACAGCGCGACGTAGAACAATATCTCTGAATACTTCATGGAAATTGTTCTACAGAGAGCCTTTGCAGCGATCATTTGACGATTGATTATCAAGGCAGGTTGGGTAGTTTTTATGTAGAACTAGAATCATATAAAAGCATGTATCTAAGAACAGCTTTTTTCTTACAGAAAAACTCAGCTTTTGTAGAAAGTAGAACTAATGATGCCTGAACGTATTAAAAAAAATGAAAAAGTGCTCATGCTCAAAATATTTTATTTCACATACACCTACATGGGCACTTATGAAACGTCAGAAGCACGGTTCCAATAGGTTGTCTCCTATAGAGAATGGAAAACAAGACACTCCTCTTTAAAAAAATATTGACTTGTACAATGTTTTCACACAATCAGCCTTTTATGTTCCCACTTCTGGGACACAGGCCACCTCTCTGTGAGAGGGAGCGGGCCGTAATCCACCACGCGGGCCCAGTGCGAGTTGGTAGATGTCGCATGTCTTCGATTTGATGTTTTCACAGTGTGGGCCTTTATGTAAGAAATTTTTGCATAAAAAAAAAATTACTATTTGAACCAAATGACATTATTGCCATTCCAAAGACTATTATAGAGATGAAATTATAATTATCGTAATTTGGGAGCAGTTTATATAGACATTTACATAGCTAATGAAGTACCAGAGAAGCCACATGTTTAGAAGAAATTATTGACAAACTTCCTTGACTCCAACGTAGTCTTTAATCTAATAATAAGCTTTCTTGATAAGGACACGTTTGATGTGGGTTTTGAACTTTCCATCGTTATGTTCTGTAACCGACTTTGACAACTTGTTATAAAAGCGGATACTGTTTGCTAATTTCAGTTATAACTGTTAATATCCCAAGCTCACTTAATATTCTTACTTCAGTCATATACATAGTTGTACATAATGAACAAATATCCCAACATATTGGTCGGGGTGTAATTTAATTTGAATCCATCGTACAAACTTTAACAACCCACAAAATTTGATTTTAATTGCATTATAATTGAAATAACTTTGTCCCTGATTCGTAGTTCGGATGTATTTTTACTAGATGTGACTTCAAAATATACACACATCAACAGAATCTAGTGATACCTTAATCCTAAATTTTTTACGAAGCTATAGTTTAAAATCTGTTTAGTTTCTATAAAAAGATTATATACAGATTGAAACCTCATTTATTATATTCTCTAAATTTCAAAATGGAAATAAAAAAAACAAAAGAAACAACAAATTACGGCGGCAAAATTGTTAGTAATTCGTTACGCTAAGAAAAGTTTTTTTTTTATTAATATTAATTTATGAAAAGGCATTAGATTGAATTTCTTTTTTAATTAAACGTGTCGTCTGAGCTTTAAGAGTCATTTCACGTCGTCATTTGAGTCGAGATGAAATGTTACGAGCCGTGGGCATGTTAGAAAATGGTGCTATTCAACGCATCGTTGCTGAGGCCCTAGATACCAGCCAAACCGTGATATCAAGGTTGTGGTCAAGTTATTGCAGTTCTGGGATGTGACTGAACGGCACACTGGTAGATATCGAACCGTATCGTATCGTATGTTACTACGCAGAGACAGGATCGATATCTCCAAATGACCGCCAGAAGACAACCCAATATCACAGCGATGCAGCTAGTACAAAGGCTCCAGGAGGACCATCAGCTGCTGGTAAGCGACCAAACCGTGCGCAGGAGGTTGCATGAAGTTGTTCTTCATGCTCGAAGACCGCTCCGTGTTCCAGCATTGCGACGTGGCAATCGCGGTCTGCGTCTTTCGTGGGCTCGGGAGCATTTATCATGGAGTGACGAACAATGGTCTTTGGTGCTGTTCACCGACGAGTCCCGGTTTGGGTTTCATCCGGATTCACTAAGAACACACGTTTGGAGATCTCAAGGGAGAGTTAGCCGTCTACCGCACCCTCAGGAGGTCCACTCATACCAAGGCGAGACAATCATGGTGTGGGCAGGAATTCGTTTTGGCGGACGAACCCAGCTCGTTTGGATCCAAGGCAACATGACTGCACAAAAATACCATGATGAGGTAGTAGAGCCTGTTATTGTCCCACATAGAATCCAAATGGGCCAGAAATTTCTACTCATGCACGATAATGCTCCTTCCCATACGGTGCGTCTCCTGTCGGCCGCTCTCCGAGACGACAATATTCAAGTTTTGGATTGGCCTGCACAGTCGCCCGACTTAAATCCTATCGAGCATGCCTGGGACATGTTGCAACGAAAAGCTTTGAGAGATTTCCCGCCAAATTTGACGACGGAACAACAACTTTACGAATACTTGCAACGAACATGGGATCTCATAACGCAGCAAGTAAATGATAAATGATAAATGATAAATGATAAATGATTTTATTTCTGTAAATAGGTTTGTACAAACACTTTTACACGTCAATAATATTTTAAAAACTAGGTGAGATCGGCATTTCCTATCTGACTACTCTGAGAAGAAACGCCGAAACAAACTCAGAGGTCACAGTCTCTTTTAAAGTCCAGACATAATCTTGGTCAGGTCATGTGAAGACCATGTGGATTGATATGTGAAATGGTCTTTCGAGGAAAGAACCACACAGAATGAGTGGACCTGTCCAGTCAGTGCACGCATTTGTCAGTTGTCATGCAGCTCAACACAGAACTAAAGGAGCTAAACGATTCGACGAACATTACCAAAGAAAGGACATTTGGGTAGGCCGCATAAATTACTCAAACTGCCAGACCATGATTAAAACTAATAATTAAAAAAAAAAATGCATTAAAAAAAAACAACAAATCCACAATGTCTTCACATTCACAATAATTAAAATAGTATAATCCTTTACAAAGTAAATGGCATTGCATATATAAAGTGCATCAATGTCAAAGTGTAAATAAAATATTATATTAAGAGATTGACAAGACATTGACAATTAAATTTTAAGTATGAACAATCGATGTCGATGTGTAATTAATGTAAGAGGTGGCAACACTGATTATTAATAATTAGATTATATAAGAGTTTTTCAATTTTAATTAAAATTAATAGTTTTAGAAAAGAAGTTTTTTATCAAACTAAGTTTCTACGGCGATTTTAAAAAAAATATTTTAATTTAAAACAAAAGAATCAAGAAATAGTTTTTATTATTAAAGATTTTGTTGATGTGTGTATATATATTTCCTAGCTATCGACTTTCCAAATGGTCGTATATTTTTTTGTTATAATCAAACTTAACTAAAACTAACAGTTAATAGGGACACCTTGTTGGCAGAAACTAAAAAAGAAATACCCCACATCTATAGTTTCCGTTGACAATGTTACAGACACCCATCTAAATTACTGTATAGGGACAACGTTTTGGAATCTGCTGTTGGCTATCAACAAGGTGATCAACTCGGGCCAGTGATTTGCAGTTGAGCCATTCAACCTATTATTCGGCAGCTAAATTCTAAATTTAATGTTTGGTATCTTGATGATGGAACCTTGGGAGGCGATGTAGAAACTGTTTCAAATGACCTACAGTTCTTAAAAAATGAACTTCATAACATTGGCTTTGATCTCAACCTTTCGAAATGTGAACTATTCTTAGCGGACAGTACTGACAGACAACCGACACTTTCTAAATTTAATGCAATAAGTCCAAAAATCAAATCTAGAGTAGAACAGGACAATTTAATTAATACGTCTGCTACTTCTGCGGAGCTTGCGCGCCTGCTGGCTGTGGGTAAATGGGAGGCAGGTCTGTGGCTTCATGCACTACCGTCGTTGAACATAGGCCCTTTGTTCGACGACACTACTTTCCGCCTCGCTGCTTCCCTGCGTCTACCTTGTTGTTCTCCTCATCGCTGTCACTGTGGCAAGTTGTCAACAGTCTCGGACACCACGGCCTGTCTTGCAGCCGAAGTGCGTGTCGCTTAGCGTGGCACGCGAACAATAACGACATCATCCGACGAGCTCTTGTCACCGTCGGCGTTCCTGCTGTACTAGAACCCAATGGCTTGGCACGCGACGATGGCAAGAGACCGGACGCCATGTCTTTATTTCCATGGAAGGTGGCTAGGCATCTAGTGTGGGATGCAACGTGTGTCGACACTCTTGCGCCATCCCATCTTCCTGGTTCGGCTAGCTGTGCTGGCTCTGCTGCTGCGGCTGCGGAAAATCTCAAGCGGCGTAAGTATTACCTTATTGGTTATTATATTTTCGAGCCGTTTGGGGTTGAAACCCTCGGGCCGTGGGGTCCGTGCGCTCATGGTCTCTTTAAGGAAATTTGTAAACGGCTGGTTGACACTTCCCGTGACCCAAGGGCTAGCTTTTACCTTGGCCAGAGGCTAAGCATTGCCATACAACGTGGCAACGCTGCCAGTCTCTTGGGTACATTACCAGTCGACAACGATGCGGATGAATTTTTTGACGCAATTTTTAAATTGTGAATACTTTCAAAATTAAAGTTATTTGCACTTTGCAGTGTTTTATTTATAGAAGTCGGTTGTATTGTTACAATTAGTTTTATTTAAAGGTGGACACATTAAATGCTGGGCGTGTAATTTATGTGTTTTTCGGAAGTAAAAACAGGCAACATTTTCGTTATGGGTTCTTTATCGTTTTTGAGGGCGGTGCCGAAAATCATAAACAGAAATCCAAAATGGCAGCCATAACCAGAGGTGGATCTTAGTAAATGGATATTTTTTCACACGGGCAACTGTAAACAATCATCGTTTATAGAGAAGCATTTGCTTAATTAAAACAAGTCCAACTAACGATATAGAGATACAATAGAAATCACAATAATAGTATTTTGATAATTTCCTAAGTCGTTATTTAGCCTGTTTTTTATTAACATTTTTCAACAGCGCTCTCAAAGCGTGATTCTTCTTCTTCAGCACACTCCTCGCGACGGGCAGTAACAACAATTAAACTACTGTGGCCAAAATTTAAGACTAAAGACTCCTCTCACTAAAAACAAACAAAGTATCTAATAAATAAACTAAATTACAAACTACTTTTGTTTATCTAATTTACAAAAGTAATATTGTTGTTTTATGTTATTTAAGATAGTATAATAAGAACCACGCTACTACGCTACGCGTAATGATAGCAGTGATTGTGGAAATATAAATAAATAAATCTAATCACAATTATATAAATCAACTATTAATTATAAATACATGTATGAAGATAACTTGCTAGTTTTCTTTTTCTCTCTTACCTAACAGTTAACCCATCATTGAAACAATTTTTGTCGTCGGAAGAATAGACAAAATAAATCTGACATTTTGTCTATTCTTGCGTATATAAAACCTGGCCATGTTTCTCGTGATGTAAAGCCGTTACAGTACTTACCTACGGTCATCCCTTCTAAATCAATTTGGTAATTTCGCCATGAATACAAACCGACAGGCGGTCTACATACCTACTCACTTTTCCATATTAAATATATAAAATTAAAGTCTCTTTTCGTGCCTGAATGTTTGATCGCATTTTTTTATAAACTTACAACGGTTTTTGATGCGGTACTCACCAACGTTTTGAGTATTAATTTCGGAAGGTTTAAGTATGTATTTACCTACATTATTACTTATCATACATATGACAAAAAGAGCTCCTTAAGTTCTGAGTTAAGCGGCACGATTACTGACAAATGCGTGACCTCTGAGTTTGTTTCGGCCTTTCTTCTCAGAGTAGTCAGATAGGAAACACCGACCTCATCTAGTTTCAAAAGTATGACCTCATCTAGTTTGTACAAACCCGGAGTGTTACCATTTTATAAAAACTGTTTATTGTATTTATTTTGTTGAACACTTCATCTAGTTATTATGAGTATGTATTTTACTTTAATCTTAGCGTTTGCTGCACCCGGTCTCTCGGTATCTCGCTGAAAACCAGCACTGGGGCTCTGTCTCGCATAGGGTCGTAGCATTAAGATGAGCTATGGCCGGTTTCGTGGATGTGACGCATATTTCCCCTAACTTATTCTTTTTTGTGTTTGTGTTTGATCACTGCGTCACGTTTACCGCAAAAAGCTGTTTTGTGAAATAAAATCATTTATCATTTATCAAACAAATTTTTAACAACTGTTCGAAGTAGGGACTAGGAACGGGACGCTAGTTTAAAATGCATTATTAATTATATCAAGTTACAGGCTATAATTGAACTGCCATGCCATTCATACGGTAGTGACATTTCACCACGTTGATTGACATATAATTAAACAGGGCTCACGCGTTCGATTGATTTTTGGCCTATCAGCACTTCGCGATAATTAAAAATTGCACAATACAAGTGGGTATCGGTTGATTTAAATTGACTGGTTGAATTTAAAATGAATGACCCACACATTCATTGATACAATAAACTAGGTATCCATTCATATTTCCTCTTCTATTCGTAGAGACCGAGAACATAATAGAATGAAGGCATCTAAGATAAACTATGCCTTTGATTATTATCACTCTCATCTATGTCCTAAGGAAGTCTAATTTTTATTTTATTTTATTGGGACATAAAACAGTAACACGTTACAATTTTAGTAAATAACAAACAACAGTAAAAGAGGTAAACATGTAACCCACACCAATGTCCGTGAAATAATCTATTTTAGACAAATAAAAGAAAACCACACCTCCTCTCATTATTGCGATTTAGTTTACGAAGAATTAATAATGAATGGGAAGTTCTCAAAGACAACGACACCAAACGATCTTTTTAAATTATTATGTAGTTCGAAAAAACAAATGCTGCCTGTCTCCTTGACTTCGCATTTTCTTCATGACACTCAAGGTAACAAGACAAAGCAAATACAACAGTAAGAGACTGTCAAGTCTACCTCCAATGCATGACAGAAAGACACACACACAGACAGATGTTCTTTTACGTTTGTTTTGTATCAAAGGTCTTTGTGGCCTGTCACTTCCAGGCAAAGTCATATCCGTGTCATCGATAACAGGTAGCAGCGGGAAGGGTTTAGTCTCAAGTTGTGACCGTCGTTTGATCGACGAATTAATAGCCTCTATCTATACAAATAGTGTACCGAGATAGAAGGACTTTAGATCTAAATTGCAAGCAAAGGAATGTGAAATCTCTTTGTTCTCTGCCAGAGAGCAGTAGTGCTATTCTGCAACCATCTCACCGTGAAAACTTAGGTGAAGTGAGCGTGGAGTGAGCTGTCAGTGTCACTGATTCTAAGGATTGACAAAGACGAGATGACACTGACAGCTCACTCCACGCAAGTCTTCACGAAGAGATTTAAACTGAATCAATCACGATCTGAATAATTTTCTTGTTCGAAAAAAAATCTGTTCATTAACGGAGGCAATTAAAGCGCAGGTTGCAGTTTTTGTCTTTTCGAGAATTCTCCACCCGTGGATGGAGAAAAAGTTGTATACGGGCACATTGTTAGGTAGGTATATCTTCTAAAGGCGATTTTCAACAGTTTTTATTAGAATAGTTTATCAAGAAAAAGCAGTGATTAAGTAGAGTCCGGTATCCCTGTGACTGTTGCACAAAATGGTTGAGCTGTATGGAGACTGGTCATCTCTTAACTGCAACGGCTTATTTTAATTTTAATCCTATAATTAGTTTTTTTTTATTGTCCTCACTTATAGAAGAAACAACAATTATGTACCTACCCAGGATTTTGTAATAATTATCTTGATTTTACAGACTGTTCTTGGAGTTTCTTGCCCGTTCTTTTTCATAGAGGTCTACGTTTTGGAATGAGCTAGCTTCAGCATTCTGTCTAACTGACCGACTCTTTGACAATTCAAACGTGCCTGTAAATGGTTTCCTTAAAATAAATGCTTTGAGTTTGAGTTTACAAAAATAAAAGATTCAAATATTGTTAAATAATAGCGTCGTATTTCTACCGTATACGATAAATACGTTTTATTAAAGATAATACACAGATTTTGGGAAACGTTACCTACATTTTATAGCAGTAGCCCGTGTTGCTATTACTATCCGTTTTACCATTCACATAATAATAAATCATTATTTTATTTTCCCCCGACTATTTTCATAAAACCATTTGCCTTTCAGAGCAGTCACTTAATGTTTTATGTTACCCGTCCGCCATTTTGATAACACAACACTAGTGACTTGAAAAAGTTTTTTGCATAAAACCTTTAGGTTTTAATCGAATACCGCTGTTTGGTCCATTAAAAACGTTTTTGATGTAACACTTTTATTGTACAGCTTTCATTTCTATGTTTGAATGGATTTTTAAGGATAAACCCGAGCTACGGAGAGAATAAAATTTGAGAAATTGATTGACGAGAGTCAGAGTGAGTGATTATGGCAATGCCGTTTTACTTCTCCCTCTATTTCTCTCTACTTCCTTACATAGATGTTGGTGTCGTGAGACATAGTGATCAAGAGTATAAAGGAATAAACGTTCTCCTATCTATCTATCTATCTTCATAACAGCCGAAAGATGTCCACTGCCGGACATAGGCCTCCTCCAAGCATCGCCCCTTCGACCGGTTCTGTGCTTCTTGCATCCAGCGGATTCCTGCGGTATTCACAAGATCATTGGCCCACCTTGCTAAAGGCCTTCCTACGTTACGTCTTCTGGTACGGTAACCTAAACCTGACTTAGTTGACGTACGTCGTTTTCAGGTGACTGAAAATCAGCGCTGTGCTGTGGGATAGCACAGCATCATGCTGACATATGACATGTCGGAGAGAATAGAAAGGTATATGAAAGAAAATGCACATAAATTACAACTACCGCTAACGTGAAAAACTTACAAATAACATACTGAATACGCAGTACGTTGTATGCTCGTTGCGTATACCAAACGCTCAGGCTGCTCGAGTAGCCCTAAAATATTGCCAATCTTTCTACTCGAGCAGCCTGAGCTTCAGTTGCCTGTGTCTCTTTCGAACAACCCGTGAGGGATCGACCCTATGGTACCCCCATAGGGTCGATCCCTCACGGGTTGTTCGAAAGAGACACAGGCAACTGAAGGAACACGGGTGAGTTTAAGTCAGACACGTCTTTCCGCTCCGACCAGAGTGGAAGAAGTCATTTGGTGATGAAACTAGTAGAAATGATGTAACTGTCTCTGATTACCAAAATAAACGCTTTTTCAAATTCCGTATATTCAACTCGCGACCTAAACTCCAATGTTATAAGATTGAGTTTCTTCGATTGATTGAATTCTACAGCCAGCAAAACAAATGGAACATTAACTACACTGATTCTAAACTCCTTAGCATTTCCCACTGACTTTAAGTCCATTACATAACGTAAATATATAAAAAATCTTCCCGACACGTCCCGGCTTCCCTTCCCCTACAATAAAACCGGTATTTCAAACATGTCAGGTAATAAACTTGAAAGTCGCGTTCCATACTTTACACTTAGAATGAAGAAGATTTAGAAAAGGCGGAAGAAATTTAAATATTCATAACATTAACAGAATAAATTCAAAGCTATAAACCAGTTCCTGTTTTGGAGGACTACGAATCAATGAATGCCAAATATTGTGTTCAGGCCACCGAAAATTCAGTTCTTTACTTAAAATCACAACAAAAGATCAAACCGGTGTAAAGGATCAAAAAGCTGTAATGGTGCAAAAATGATGTTTTGTAATTGCGAATGCCTAATTCCCAATAAAGATGATGACTAATATTAAAAAGGTTCGAAAAGATAATGTAATTTCTAAGAAGGTATAGCAAAAATGAGATTATCGAAAAAATATGTTAAAACGATGTAAATATGAAGAAGCTTTAAGTTTTTGGAGGGGATTATTCTCATCCGTGGCTCGCGGTACGGACAGTGAACGGCGCTAGTATGAAGTTATATAGTCGTGACGTCACTTCTACGATAGTGCCGTCCTTATTATAAAACGTTTACAACTTGGCAATTTTTAAACCTTTAACACTTTTTACAATATTGTTTGCACTATTTGGAAACAAATGTTTTTTTAAATTACTTTATTACTTATTTTTTGTTTTGATAACTTAAAAGTTCTAGCGGTTAATTTTGTTTCAAGTCTTGTTCTGAAATAGATTTGAAGCATATTTTAGACATCAAATTGGTTTTAAAGCAAACGTTTTCTATAAGGAACTTATCTTACTTATTTTAAGAATTTCTTAATTTCTTTAACCCCTCTACCCGTTTCTAATTCTGCAACCTTTCGCATAACTTCTACCTGGAATGTGGCAATATTTCTACGGCGAGCGAAATGTAATTAATCAAAAAGTTTGCAGGATCCCCGCGCTGTCAGGAATGAGGTGATGTTCGCGCCTCCCGAATACTTTTTCGATTGTTGAAGGTGTGTTTATTATATATTTTGTGTTCCGATTATAGCTACCCTGAAATTCAGGCAAGGGGCCTTGTTTAATTTCAGTGTAATTGGTTTTTGAAATTGGAGTTTGTGTTCACATTCGTAATTCGAAACGTAAGATTTTTTACTTAGAAAACGAAGTTTATTGTGAATGAGGAATTAAAATATGGAAGAAAAGATAACAGAACAAAAATACGGTTAAGTTAAAAAGCCTCTCTATCGCACACATCTTGAGACACATCTTAAGATATTATAAGACTGGCACCTAAGTCCCTAACTACATCACTCTATCTTTCTTAGCTATTACAGATTTGCAACCCACATCATAAGGTATTAATCAACCCACACATTATGTGTATTATGTACCCGTGACATTAATATTAAGTCCTTTGTCCCACAAACAAAGCTCCACGCTCAACAATTGATCAATGTTGACACGGAACGATTTACCTTCAAAATAAAGACGAGAAATCCTCGAAAAAGGGTCCAAAGGGAAAATAACAATAATAATACACCAAGCGGTCAATTGTTTACCCACCCTACGGAACCCTAAATTAATATCACTTCCGTCAACACGTGACGTGTAGGGTAAAAACGACAATTAGGTACGAACGGACGAGAATTGGAGCTTTCACCCTAAGGTTGGAAGAAAAATATTTTCTCGAATAATGGCAAACCCTTTTTGTTGAGGAGCGTGTCGGGTTTATATTTTGGGAAGAAGAAATGTGGAAATAAATATGCTGTGGGGCTAAATATAAGCTGCTCGAGTTTTTTCGAAACTCACAGAGGAATTCTCATTTTTCTCATTGCTGCGAAGAATGGTAAAGATTACTTCTCAAAGGCAAACTCACACTTAAAGCATTTATTTCAAATAAACCAATTACAGGTACTTTTGAATTGTCAAGCGGCCGGTCAGTCAGAAACTCCACGGACACTCTTTTAAATCCAAATATGGTTACAGAATATTGGTTACATCATTCATGTCAAAATTATGCATGTGAGAAAGATGCAGAACGTTGAGAGCGTCCGTAACAAAAAGAAAAAAACAATTCAAATATTAAACTAATTTAAAATAAGCCGTGGCAGCTAAGAGATGACAAGTATCTACTGACGGCGTCCGTTTACGAACATGATGTATAGATCAGCACCATACAGCTCAACCATTTTGAAGCGAACTTAATGACCAACACACATGCCACCACCAGCGAGACATTTGAGTGAGCGTGACATACTCTCAGCTGCCAGGGCAGATTCATGTCAATGAAAGACATATCCAGTAAATTGTAGCTTTATAGTAGGCACATAGTGCTCACACATTTGCTATGCAATTATACAATTCCTTCGTAAGCGTCAAACTAATATAAATTTTGTAAAAGTTCTCTCTTGTCGAAAAGGTGTTTAGGTGTTTACAGTTTTGCTCAATTTTTGACGATCGACGCGTGTGATCCAACAAAATCGAGTAAATGTGTGTAAACGAAGTTACACTTCATTCGACTTTCCCGTGCGTAGTATTTTACGCTTAGCATATTGAACTATGGTCAAAACTCTATAGAACCGGTATAATAGGCTTTAACGAAGAGCTTATGTTACAAACGTGCTAGTAATAAAAGTAAAATAATAAAACTAAATAGGATTTACGAAATATTAGCATTAAATGTTGTATCTCTTTCCAGGTAAAATATGAATCTAGTTTAAAGTTCCTAGGTTTAAAGGCAGATAATACCAATATTTAGTAGTAAATTAGCCGATTTTGATCAAAGACATAAACTTCTCATTACGAGTATGTGACATCATATACCTACCATTCTAATGTCAACTCTTTATTAATGGCTTTTGTGAACAGGATATTAATTCAGATTTGTTACAGTTGAATTGTCAACCGTGGCATTTGGTTTAAACAGGTTTTTATGGTAATATTTTCTTTAATTAGTTTCTTTATTATTTTGTGAATGTGAGAACATTGTAGGCCTTCTAGACTGTAGATTGTACCATGACCATTTTGTACCTAGTACTTGTTGACAGGCCTACACTCTCCTCCCATACCTATTAACATTGTAATTTTAAAACATTGTAAAAGTCAATTATTTTTTTAAAGAGTAACCTCGGAGTTTCTTGCCGGCTCTTGTCCATAGGACACGACAAATTGCAACCTAGCTGCTGTGTCCGTAAGTATTGAGGAGCCATGTGTCAAATTTAAATGCAAAAACTACCAATATTTAGTAGTTAATTAGCAGATTTTGTAGGCCCGATCCTGGAAATTGTAGTAAAACCTGTAATAAGATAGAGGACTTTTAAGGTGGCTCCTCCAAAGTTCCAAACATTAACGTACGCCAAATAAGTTCGAGAATTATTTTACGTATTTTGCGTACGTTGATTGTATAATAATAAATTGTCCAAGTATAGTTTTATAAAAACGGAAATTTTGGTTAACCATCTTATCGTATTTTTTTTTTATTTGTGCTTAAGATTTAGGTACTGGTTGCTGAAGAATGATTAATGTGTAAATAAAACTGTTAGTATGATCGAAGTTTGAATTATTTGTGGTATACACAAAAATGTGAATTTTAAGGAATTACTGAATGTGCAGGATTTTGGAGTTCGCCAAATATTTATGCTATTGTTTTCCGATTTGATCAACGCTTTAGTAGCTACTCGTACGTACAGTAAGCGATCAAATCGTTAAGAGTCGTATTGCTGTGAACTCACGGTACGACTGTATGTGTTTCGACGACACACACCACAAAGATCGCAGTTTTGCACGGCACACACTGTCGTATCGCGTCCTCGCGTCGCTGTGCACGAAACAAAGATATATTTCCGTCGCTTTTGTTAGACACGCATCATGCGCGTGACCTTGCCGGTTTATGGCATTGCTAAAATTCGAGTTAATCTATAATATTAGCTGGTAGCAGTAGGCGCCAAGCGTTGGACTGAGAAGTTGCCGGCTTAGGTTCTGATCTCATAAGAGGCAGCGCAGTTTTATTGCCAATTTTTGATTTTGGTTTGAAAACATTTTTTTTTTTAAATTTTGTTTTTATATTTTTGTTGTTATTGCAATAAAGGGTTAAAAAATGCGTCAGAAGTGATAACACAAATTAAAACATTTTTATCTGTTATAATGTTTTACATAAAGCTAACCGCTACGATTATTTATAATAACTTCTTCAGCCAAATAGGATGTGCAATACTATGTCAAGGAACTTGAAGCAATGTGTTTTATTTAAAAATGTGAGATGTTCAAAAAAATTGAAAGGTAGATTTATTTCACCATAAACAATTAAGCTTCGATCATGATTTTTTAAATAAGTGATTCTATTAAGTGGTTTTGTAGGGCAGTTTGTTTACATTAAGTATTTCACATTTTATTTGGCTTTAGTGATTTAGGTAAGTGAGGATAGCTTAAGTTTTCATTTTCATTTTCGTGCTGTGAAAAGATGATTGAAACTAAACCTCAATTTTTATAATTAAGTATACAGGATAAACTATTCCGGAACTTAAACGTTCTTGTTTATTACGTTATGGTTTGCAGGGCTTCGGTGATGCAATCTTTGTAGCGCGGAGTACACGGCGAACAGTTTTTAATCATGCTTTTAATTAATTCAGCAAAATGTCCGGTTGGTATGAAACCATTTGTCGCATATTCATTCAGCTTGTGTGGGCTTATTTAAATAAGCGCTCCAACTATCTAGAATTCCTTCTTCCTCACATCTCTTAACCCACAGACTCGTTCACAGTATTTGTCTAGAACAAAGAATGTGATACTATTAGACATCTATAAGCAAAATTTATATTTATAACATTTTACTCACAAATTTAAACAATTTAAATTTAGTAAAATACGAAAAACTTAAATGATAACACTCACACTTGGTCCGGTTTCAATATATATTTGTGTTATCACATCATTTACATCCTCTTTTACGCAGCGCAACAATATTTGCCAATGCTTTAATATTTGCACAACACCGCTAATTAACAGATTTAAACATTCGTCACACACCAACAACGTTCAATTAGGTGAATAGTCGTTACGAATTGCATCTACCTCACAGAAATCGAAATAATTTACTCAGTTTTCTGTGGCCTAACTACAAAAATGTATTATTTATGGAAACAAGATGAACGAGACAAGTATCGAATGATTATCGACCCACTTCAAGTAATTTCATTAAAACAAACAAAAATGTATCATTTTAGGTATTATTAATAACATATCAAAAACTTCAAATAGATATTATTTGAAATTAACATCACGCAGGCGCAGATGAGATTCGAACTCAGGGCTCGCCATAATTCGGGAATCGCAAGCAGATTCCCGGCCACCGTAGGCGCGGGCTTGCGGACGGCGAGCCATGGGTAGCTCGCCGTCCGGTAAGGACCAGGCCCGGGTCGACGGCGCGTTGTTTTCCACGCGCGCCTCAAAGAGATGTCAGCACAAAATGATGGGGTCCGATAGGGCCGACGCCTCAGGGTCACGGGTTATTCTAAAGAGAAAACCGTGGCCCTGGCACAGGCAACTGAAGGAACACGGGTGGATTTTAGTCAGTAAAAGTCTGACACGCCCTCCCGCTCCACCCTGAGCGGGAGAAGTCATTAGATGATTTCCCACCCAAAAAAAAAAAAAAAAAAGGGCTCGCCATAACCGCTGCGCTGCTACCCAAGCACGGTAACGACTAAGCTAGCATGCCATATGTTAGCATAAGCATAATAAGCATAATCAGCCTATAACGTTCCCACTGCTGGGACACAGGCCTCCTCTCTATGAGAGGTAGTGAGCCGTAATCCACCACGCGGGCTCAGTGCGGGTTGGTAGATGTCACATGTCTTGAAATTATGAACTACTATCAATTTTATTACAGACCAAGTGAGTGTTTGTGCGTGTCTATAGTATAGAAACAACTTATAGAAGCAGGTCAATCGCCAATCTATTGCTTTGTGAGATTGCTTATGGACTTTTGAGCGCTACTGAGACCGCATATATTTCCTAGAGACCGTCAGGACTGAGGAGCCACTTAAAATGTTGTATCACTGAAATTATACAGTTTTTCCATTTTATTATTATACTACTAATTAGAATATGTTTTCTACTAAATGATACTAAGATTATGTTTTCATTCGCTGATTACTTTCCGAAAAACAGCGCTATGAAATTTCTGATTTTTTGTGACAAATCAAAGCATTGTTAGCCGTACACGGCTGAATTTGAAATAGCTAAAATGCTTTTTTTTTACAGAGAAAATAAATTTATAAGCTTAACTACTACTAAATCATACAAAATTTTCAAAAATATCCATCGGCTACTTTTCGAGTTCTAAGATGGCTCCTCAATCCAGACGTCTGAATTGAGGAGACACCTTAAACGTCCTGTAACTTTTTATGGGTTTTACTACTGTGGCGGCATCTACACCGCCACATGCGAACAAACGCAGCGCACTGACAGTCAGACAAATCCTGCATCGCGCAAGCAGAGTTTACCGCGCAGATAGCATATATACAACTTCCCGACATCAAACGTTGGGCTGTTGCCCACCAGATACGACATCCATCTGGTCGGGGGATCCTCCCTTTTCCAAGAGTATGAGTGAACTTTACACCCTGTTCCTCATATCTCTTCACTACAAATTACAGGATCGGGCCTACATAATCGGCAAATTTACTATTAAATATTGGTCGTATCTGCGTTTAAATATGATACATGCTTCCTCAATCCACACGGACACCTTATGTCTTGCATGATGTAAAATATTTAAAGAATAGAGATAATAAAAATTCCTTTTTAAGTCCAATTCAAAAACTTCTTATTTCAAAATCTGTATTAAGTGTAGGTAAGCAACAGACGATCGGATCGACTTCGTATTTTCTATCAGTCGGCACTGTGGATCGTCAGTTCGATCAGTGGTGTTTGATTGTATTCTTGATATTCGAATTCGAACAAATCTATAAGAAGATCTTATTGATCGGTCAAAACACATCGAGCGCTGATAACGATGGTCAAAAATCGAGCAAATCGGTAGGCAACTTATGGTTGGCACCCTTTTGCCAGCAGTTACAAAGGAAGAATTCCTCAAATTTTTAAACCACTGAGCACAAAATATTCAAAACACACTTACCTTTAAGGAATTCTTGAGATTGTCGTAACAGTATCCTTCTTCAAGCTGCACTCACTGGGGAAAAGTAGAATTCCGAGAGTACCTGAATTCAAATGTCAACATTGAAATGTTACACTGTACACGTCAAGCTGCATCCCTAGAGGCAGCTTGACGTGTACAGTGTAACATTTTGAATTGTATTCTTTTTTCCTGTTGCAAGTACAATGATGAGAGACCAAATAAAGTCACTAAACTTAAAATAAACTGACTTTCTTTAGCAATTTAAATTAGAAAGAGTTGGAAAAATTCATGCTGTCTAACAAGGTCGAATTCAAACTCGTCTTCATTGTGCCATTACGAAGGAAAACATCGTGAGGAAACCGGCATGTCCTAGAACCAAAAAATCGAAGACATGTGACATCTACCAACACGCACTGAGCCCGCGTGGTGGATTAAGACTCTCTCCCTCTCATAGAGAGGAGGCCTGTGTCCCAGCAGTGGGAACGTTATAGGCTGATTATGCTTATGCTTCATGTTTAGTGAAACAAGCTGCTACCCGCAACCTTTTAAATTTAATACTAACTGGAATTGCGAATTTTATTCTTTTTTAGGGCAGAAAAATGTGCGGTCAGAGAAAAACTACAGTACACAATAAAAAACCGGCCTAGTGCGAGTCGAACTCGAGCACTAAGGGTTTGCTCGTTGTGGATTTTTTTTTTGCGTTGTGTTAGGCAAAAAAAAACGCCACAACGAACAAAACACGTTTCTTGTATATACGGACAAATAAAAAAGGTTAAAAACTAAAGGGTGACCTTTAATTTCAAACCTTTATTTTTTATTTTTATAAAAACACACTATGAATATGACAACTGTCTACCTATTACGGTTCATGAAATACAGCCCGCTGACAGACATACGGACAACGGACAACGAAGGCTTAGTAATAGGGTTCCGTTGTTTGAACATCTACTTCTTAAATCTGTTCATTAACACAATACAACAAAATGGCCTATCTTAGAAGCCCAAAATAAATGGTGACATTCCTTCAACTGAAGTTATTTCAAATAATGCAAATGCGAACAATATTTAATTCAAAACTTGTCCCCCAAAAACATCATCTAATTCACGTGGAGTCCCGAAGAGTGACAGGCGGGGGCGCGGGGAGAGAGGTGGAAAAGTTTAAACTTGTCAAAATTACACAAGTTCGCCCAAGCTGTGGCGGTCGATATTCTGGAGAGGTGAAGCGATGCCGCAAAGATGACTTATGAATAGATTTATTGATATAAAAAAAAACTGCTCTGTTACCTACTTTTTTTTACCTCCTTTTCGTTTTGAAACGTTTCGCTAGTTTAGAAACCGCTACAGACCAAAAATCAACAGCTAAACTTCGTTCTCATGGTTCATAACTGTGAACAATGGAAACTGATAGCGACCAGCACATAAACTAGGTTTAAGGGCTGTCAGTGTCATATTTATAGTTTATAGTTTCATACACAACATTTAGTGCTCTTGATCGCATTTTATATGTACTGAACGCTTTCAGTTTCATAGGTGAAATCAGACCTAATAATTCTACGATAAGTAAAGCCGCATACTAATGCACGCGTTCAGCACATCTAAAACGCGTTCAAGAGCCGTCAGTGTGCCAATATTCCATAGAAAATAATGACACTGACAACTCTTAAACCTAATTTATGTGCTGATCGCGTTCAGTTTTATTGGTAAAATTCGACCTGACACTGACAGCTCTTGATAGCGTTTTAGATAACATATTGAAATCGGCACTAAGTAAATGTAATTAAGCAGTAAATACTGGAAATAGATTAATCATAGTATCATTAAAAAAATCTTAATCTTAGTATCCAATCTCGCTCCAAAACAAAACCTTTTTTATTTTTTATTCTTTTGTTCATATTACTTCTTATTCTCCAGGAAAGATCTAACCTCTTCCAGAATACGTCTTCAAGGCGCGTCATCGTATCTAACGCGGATCCTGAACTCCACGGTAACTTTTCACACGCCACCTGCGGATGAATTTTAATTTCTTCTCTTGTTTTCAGCTTCTTACACTTTTAGGGTGACTGAATCTTGGAGCAGTATTCAGATTACGAGGGGTGTCATTGGGTCAATCCCAGGAAGGCATCAGCCTTATGTGATTAATATCATCACATCATCAAAATATGTATATTATACCCTAGAACTCGAAGACATGTGGCGTGCAACCTGACAATCCGCACTGGGCCCGCGTGGTGGATTACAAACCCACTCCTTCTCATATGAGAAGGCCTGTGTCGCAGTAGTGTAAATATCGTAGGCTGATTATCGGTGGGTGAACTTATTACCTTTGTTTAAAAAACATGGCGTTTTTGAGTCAACTATCAAAGTCTCGTGACCTTTTTCTGGGAAAATAAATTAAGGTCTTTGAGCTGTTTATGTTAAAATGTGGGTCGTGTAACCCTGTTTATTCCTTGATGTTTTACTTAGGAATTATTTCTGTAACAAAAATGAAAATATTTCGTGCCAAGTTTTCTCCGAAAAGGTCTCGAAAGAAAAGAAGGAATTATATTCATAACATTATCTAGTAAAACCTTTGTTTTTAGTTCATTGCCTGGCAGAATTATGTATGCGTGCAGCTTCAAAAAGAGGTCAAATTAAGAGGCAAGGTTTTACAATAATACAGCCTCTTCTCTGCTGTAATAGAACGAATGAGTTATGTGAAATGATTTTAAACTTTACTGTTTTAAATCAGGGGGAAGAGCTTGAAACCGCACGGATTAAGGTAAGCTTGCCGCGGCAGGTCCATGGATGGGTGACCATCTTTACATACAAAGATCCCTCCGTGTCTTAGAAAGCACGATACGTCGTTGGTCCCAGTTGTCATTCATGGTTTTTTGACAGTCGTTACGGGTAGACAGAAGTCAGAAATCCTGTCAACCAGTCTTACCAAGGGGTATCGTGCTACCCCTTAACTGGGTTGTGGAAGTCACATAGGCAGCCTCTTCATGTAAAATACGGGTATTCAGCTGGATACGGTTACGACTGGAGGCCGAACAAAACATTGTTGGAAAAAAGCCTAGGCAGACTTTTGCCGCTGATCAGGTCAACAAAATAGATTGTATTTTTCCAAGTTGTAAATGACGTAACTAGATGGCGTTGGCGTCGAATTAGATAGCGCTATGGTTTCGTTACCGCAATTTGGTTAGGGTCTTGTGAATGTTAGCAAATATAATTACCATTCAACTATAGAACAGTAATTTTGGTACTGCATAATATCCTCGGTGCTCGGAATTTAACATGACTCAACTTGACAAGAACGGAAATCTTTTTCTTTGATAATGTTTCTTTCTATAAACACTTAGAATAATAGCGCATAGAAACCTAGAACGAGCACCAAAAGTGAGGCAACTCAAATTATGCCTAATACGACTTAAGTAGCTCAGCGAGCCGTCAGTGCTCAAGCTTTGTTGAACACACCGTAATTACGTGCCGCTCACTCACACATAAATACCAAATCCGTCGCTTTTTAGAAGGTAGCCTGTATAAACTAAAAATATCTAAGATAAGTAGACAGAGAGAGTGGTATACATATAACGCACTTCTTGTTAAACCGTGAAAATTGACATAATAACATAACATGACGCCTTGTTTCCTTGAAGGGGTGGGCAGAGATGTACACCCACGTTCCGCCAGTTATATCTAGGTCCATTGTCATGAACCGGGCACAAATCCAGACTCCTGGCTGCTACTGCCAAATTCCAGATAGAAACACTCAAAAACACTTTACCCGACCCGGAACCGTACCCACGACCTGATCTCAGCAAAAACGCTTGCAACTACTAGACCAGCGAGGCAGTCGTCCTGAGCATTTACAGATATTTTATAATATTTTCCATACCGATACCAAATATAAAATATTTGATGATGTGATATTAAATTTCATTATATTTACTCATAAAGAAAATACACAAATATTTACTTCGAAAACAAATTCATGAGGGGATTTATATTAAGCGACGTTTAAATTAGGAGGGTAGGAAATATAAAACTTTGAGTACACAATGTGGTAGAGGTTGCCGGTCTTTTTTCTTCTTCGGTCTTCTGTTCATTCAAAGATAAAGTAATGTCAATAAAACTAGCTGTCGAATTTAAAAGCCTTCCACAATAACATTATCTCATAGTTTGTAAGAAACCTCAGGTTTGTGTAAATGCCTTTTTGTAAAATCAGAGACTTTTGATCTCGACTGTAGATAGATTTTTTTAATATAGTTTACTGAGCACATTAATTTTCGTAATCTACTGTTAGACTGGAACACCTGCCGACAAACTGTTATGCTGAAATGGTTTTTATGGACCATAGTGTCACTTTTCTGGAAAAATAAAATGTATGTAATGTTGTTAGGTTAATACACATTTGGAATCCTAACTAATATGATACATGCGAAAGAAAGTTTGTTTGTTACCCTTTCACGTTACAAAACGGCTGATCGGATTTGTATAAAATTTGTCACACAGATAGACCGTAACCTGGGTAAGGACATTCGCTACTTTTCATACTATATCTCAGAAGAAGTCGTGGGCAGCTGCTAGTAAATAAATAAATACAAAAAGTGGAAATCTTTCTGGGTTTATTGTGTTCTTGCCAGTTCTAAACATTCCAAGTCCCTATGCTCGAATGTAATGAATCGGTGTCTTGGTTTCGTAAATTTTTAAGGAGGCCTATTATAAATCATTTGTTTTTCATAACATTTTTTACGTCTATTTTTGTAAGGCTTAGTTAAGTTTCTCATGCTAAAAGGAGAGCTTTGGATAAATTTTTATTTTATTTTTTATTTTTTTCCTCTAAGTTTTCCTTTGTTTGTTTTGAGAGACGACGTAATGTGTTTCAGTCTAGAAATAATGCTATTGAATAAGAGTCTTTGTAATGTAATAAAAAGTCTGTGAGTTTCTGTATACGAAAGAAAAGTATTATATTCGTGTCGTTTGGGACTATGAATACAGCAGATTTGGCAGACAAGGTGACATTTTTGTTGGAAATCTGGAAACGTGAGTCAATTGGTCGGTATGGGTGTTCATGGATTTTACAGGGTGCAAAATGACCCATCACAATGCCGTCGTCTACAGATTCTATACATCAAACTAAATAAATCGTCATCGCATTTGCAAAAATAATTGCTTGGAAACTGGTTAATGGTACTCGTAGTGCGCAATGTGCATAACAACGTCCTTGTATCATTGGGTCTGGCATTAACTGGGCATATTTGGCGCAGCCGTGAGGCACCCTTTTTTTTTTGTGTATGGCATCTCGCAGGTCAACCTATGAGGTTGTCGCTTAAACGGACTTGCCTGTGGTTGCCCTAATAAATTAAGGCCTCCAGCCAGGACTTAAACTTAAATACTAACTAAAAACTAAGCGACTACACGCTAAGGGCACCCCCTGTGGGGTACGAACCTCGGCTTAGGGCGTCGCTAGAAGAGGGCAGCAAGGGACTAGCTGGATCAGGATTTATTGGATTTTGGGACGAATTTAAAGTTACAGGCTCAGCGACGCGGGCTGGCTGACGCGAGCAAGGGTCGGGAGGGGTGAGGCACACAATAATATTCTTATGTTTTTATTTGTTTTGTGTGAATATTGTGTGCTTTATCCTGGGTCAAATAAAGAAGGATGGCGAGTCTGGACCCGCGTAATTAAAAAATTAAAGAAGGGGCTCCTCCACGGGCAAGTTTATGTTCATTATAATTACAAGATTAAAGGAGTTCTATAAAAAAAAATATTGAGTTACTAGGTGATGTGAGTTATTAATGATTTTAATTTATTTATAAAATTTGTTATCGTGCAGTTTTCGAATGGAAAGTTTTTCGTGAATTACATGGATATATTCCAATCTAAACTAATGATTTTGCTTGATTTGCTTTGCATTGCTCTCATATTATAAACATATGGTGGTACATTGCGATGCAAGAAACCAGTGCTTTGTCTCTGCACCAGCTGCTTTCTTTTAATTAGATAAATAAATTATACTTTAATAAAAGATTATCTAGGATTGAATAAGAAAATAAAAGGAAAATAATTATGTTCAACGATTGTATATCTTGAATATTTTATAAGTGGAATATGCTGGTTAAACTATCTGATACCTGCTTTTTTCAGCTTGGTTTAATCCGACACACACCTACGTACATGAGTTCCCTAATCCCTGCAGACGCATGTTAGCAGTTTGATGAATCATCAATTAGACGGCAACGTTTATATGTTTATGTATCCGAGTCTGAATACAGACGAAAATCAGCATTAAGCAAACCTAGTTATCGCCGAAGATACCAGCGATGCAACTCTTATCGTTATGCAAGGAAACTTAGTCCTTCATATACACCAGGTTTATCTGGCTAAACAGATGTAGAAGAAACCTATTCAGATTCAGCATAATTTTATTGGCCAGGAGAAGACACAGGCTTATGTCGTTCTTTCACCATTTATAGGCTTCCATAATATGCGCAACCCCTATCAATGGGTCCCAACAAATATCCCTTCGTTAGCCGTTTAACACAAACAATGGAATGACAAATGTCAAATATGATATTTGACATGAAAATTTTACACTGACGATCCATTTTCCGTTTCATGTTTTCAATACCGTTATAACACAAAATAATTTATATATTTTTCGCTCCGTACCATGGCCTGGAGTGCCAGTCTCCTTCGACAAAGCTCGACGTAAAATCTCCAGGCAGATGGTAACTCAGCAGAGTGCAGACTGTAACGTACAACTCGACCCTAACTACATAAAAGATGAAATTATACTTGGTACATATAGTTTAATAAATGAAATATAAAATACAGGTCGGAATATAAAAAATAACACAATACGGTTCACGCGACACTGAAGTTAATAGGCTTGAATTGAAGTCCGGAGGAGGAGGTGGAGAAAAAGGGTCTTCAGGCGTCGAAGGGACACTTTAGAGTGCCAGTGTCCTTCGACAAAGCTCGACGTAAAATCTCCAGGCAGATGGTTACTCAGCAGAGTGCAGACGTAGAATTGATAGGTGTTTATTGATAAAACCCGGACGCCGTATCCTCAGGCAGATGGTTAGTGAAACGGGTCCAGACGCGGAATCTGAGGCAGATGGTTAGTGAAATAGGTCCAGACGCGGAATCTGAGGCAGATGGTTAGTGAAATAGGTCCAGACGCGGAATCCCTCATCAGGTTCTTCAGACTTTTCTTTTATAGGAAAATATTCCTTTTCCAGAATTAATTTTTGATGATTTTTTTGAAGTTTTCAAAATTGTTTTTCTTCATTCTGACATCTCATCTGCCAGTCATAAAACCAGCCTGTCTGTTCAGCCAAGATGTATTAAAACCTCCACGATCGAGTATGAGCGTGTCCTTATTAATTATTGTAGATGTCGAAATTCAGTTAGTAATCGGTAATTTTATAGAAAATACAATATTTCAGCTAAACCTATTGATAAAACTAATTCAAGTTATATAAACCAAAAAGTAATCTTCATAGACTAAAAGAGAAAATTTAATGACAGTTTGACAATTGACTTGTGTCACAACAATGGAAAATGTAAACAATGAACGATTTTTTAAAGATATTATAAAAGAAATCGTTTTAGAACGATTCGTAAAATGCTAGCAAATAAAAGGATATGATACGGGACATGAATGAATGAATGATGAACAATGTTGTAAGTATAAGTATCATATACTATAAGACGTAGAATTGATAGGTGTTTGTTGATAAAACCCGGACGCCGTATCCTCAGGCAGATAGTTAGTGAAACGGGTCCAGACGCGGAATCCCCATCAGGTTTTGTTTGTTTGTTTGTTTGGCATCTCGCAGGTCAACCTATGTGGTTGTCGTCTGCTTAAGCGGACTTGCCTGTGGATTCCCTAATAAATTAAGGCCTCCAGCCAGGACTTAAACTTACATACTAACTAAAACTAAGCGACAACGCTAAGGGCACCCCCTGTGGGGTACGAACCTCGGCTTAGGGCGTCGCTGGAAGAGGGCAGCAAATGACTAGCTGGATCAGGATTGGTATTATTTATGGACGAATTTAAAGCTACAGGCTCAGCGGCGCGGGCTGGCTCGAGCAAGGGTCGGGAGGGGCGTCGATTTGGGCGTCGCGGCGGGCCTCGGCGGCGAGGGCGGTAGGACGGCGATCGGGTTTTGGGCTTTTGTAGCGTGCTAGTGGCCTTACTACTCTCCTGGAGGAGGGTAGTGGCGTCGTCGGGGTCGATTAAAGTATGCCTTGGTCGGCGAATACTGCTAATGCGAGAGGGAGTGTAGCGGGCGGCCGCTGTAATCAGGGGGTTAGAATGTTTGATGCCGCAGTCGAAGAAACGCTTTGATAAGCGTTTCATGAACTGTTTTATGGTTGGCATTTTGAGGTCGACGTGAAGATCTATATTACGGACATAGAAGGGGGCACCCGTGACCCTTCTGAGGAAACGGTTTTGGAGGGTCTGCATCTTATGGAGATGACGTGGGTGAGCGTGCGCAAATACAACGCAGGCATTGGTCATGATGGGACGGATGACTGCGGTATAGATGCGGAGCTTGCATTTGAGGGACAGTTTACTACGGGCTGTCAGTACGAATTGCAGCCTGCTAAGAGCGAAGGAGGCGCGCGCGCGAACCGCCTTAATATGAGCCTTAAAGGTAAGGTTCTCATCGAGGATCACGCCTAGGTATTTGGCTTGCTTCTCCCAAGGGATTGGCTTGCCGTACATAGTGATCGGGCTGGGAAGTGGGGGAGGGAGTCGGCGACGTCTCGAGAAGAGAACCGCCTGACTCTTATCGGGGTTGACCTCGATTCTCCATTTCCGGAACCAAGCGCCTAAGACGTTTGCGGAGGTTTGGAGAGTACGAGCTATAGCGTTGGGACAGTGACCGGTATAGTAAACGGCAGTGTCGTCGGCGAAGAGAGCCAACTGAGCCTTTTTACTTTTTGGGATATCGCTAGTGAACAGCGTGAAGGCGAGAGGAGAAAGTACGGAACCCTGAGGGACACCGGCGCGAATAGGATGAGGGGACGAGAGTGCTCCCTCGACGCGATAGCGAAAGGTCCGGTTCGACAAAAAGTCTCGTAAGATGAGCACGAGACGATCTGGCACTCCTAGTTGGTAGAGCTTGTATATCAAGCCGTTGTGCCAGACTTTGTCGAAGGCTTTCGCTATGTCGAAGAATAGCACGCCCGTCGTCGCGTTACGCTGCAGACCAGCGCATAAGTACTCTACGATACGGTGGACCTGTTGGGTGCCCGAGTGTTGGCTACGGAATCCAAACTGCTCGTTGGGTATGAGGCTCTTTGCTTCGGCGTAGTCTTTGAGACGCTTATAAATAAGCCTCTCGTAGATTTTGCCGAGAACATTGAGTAAGCTAATAGGGCGGTAGCTGGAGGGCTCAGACTTTGGCTTGCCAGGCTTTGGGATACCGATGACGGTGGCTTCTTTCCATGCTTGTGGGAAGATGTTGTTGCTCAAGGCGCCATTGAAGATGGCGGTCATAAGCATTATTAGCGGGGCAGGAAGGAGTTTGTATACCTTATTGGTAATACCATCTGAACCGGGGGCCTTACGAGCGTGGAGCCCTTTAATGATGTCGTGCACTTCGTCTGGAGTGACGGGAGGCAGAGGATCATCAGGGTCTTCGACGGGAGGGAGGGCGGCTCTTCGTTCGACTTCAGCGTCGACCTTGTTCAGGTGAGCTTGGTCTACTGGTTGGGAGCTGGGAGAACATTGGGACTCTAGGCTGTCGGCAAGACATTCAGCCTTATCGGGACTTCCCCATCAGGTGCTTCAGACTTTTCTTTTGTAGGATAATATTCCTTTTCCAGACTTAATTTTTGATGATTTTGAAGTTTCAAAATTGTTTTTCTTCATTCTGACATCTCATCTGCCAGTCATAAAACCAGCCTGTGTGTTCAGCCAAGACGTATTAAAACCTCCACGATCGAGTATGAGCGTGTCCTTATTAAAAATAATTCAAGTTATATGAACCAAAAAGTAATCTTCATAGACTAAAAGAGAAAATTTAATGACAGTTTGACAATTGACTTGTGTCACAACAATGGAAAATGTAAACAATGAATGATTTTTTAAAGATATTATAAAAGAAATCGTTTTAGAACGATTCGTAAAATGCTAGCAAATAAAAGGATATGATACGGGACATGAATGGATGAATGAATGATGAGTAATGATGTAAGTATAAGTAGCATAATACTATATTAGTAACCGGGTTAGATGACGGCCCTGTTTGTCAAATAGGCTTCGATCACGCGACGGAGGTAGGTCGTCATCCGGTGATACCGCAATGCCTCCCTGATGCAACTCCAGGGCAGGGTATTAAAGGCATTGGCGATGTCTAGAGACACCGCTAAGACGATGCCACCCCGGGCCACAGCATTCTCCGTCGTCAGGGCTTGCACGCGCATGATGGCGTCCACCGTAGAGCGCTCCCTGCGGAAACCAACTTGGCTCACAGCCAAATCCGGCCCCACCCGCACCAGCCGCCCGACGAAACGGTTTGCAATGACTCTTTGAAAGAGCTTGCTCACCTCGCCGAGCAGCACGATGGGCCGGTAAGCGGACGGAAAGTCCGCAGGGCGCCCCGGCTTCTTAATGAGGATCAGTTTCCCCGTCTTTGTGACTACTCGATAAGTAAAACCTTCTAAACAAAATAAGATTTTTCAAATCCTTAAATTACGGAGCTCTGAGGTATCAAGCAATAAAAAAACAAGAACACACCGAATCGAGAAGAATCTTTTTAGTAGTCTGGTAAAAACGAAAACCTTCGCAAGCAACGGGAACGGAAACGGCTACTGAAGGCTTTGGGTGCGGACTTCAGGACAAGCTGCTTCTCACACGGACAACTGTCAATCGTCGCTTGCTCCCGCGTCACCAGTCCTACGGGCATAGATAAATGGCATTCGCTTCGGAGCGATTCTATTTCTACAATTGCTTTCGCTTCCCTACGATACTACGCTGTGACCTATGATCATGTGGCATTTCGATAGACTATGTCTACTCCATAATTTTTTTGGCTTTTCTTCTAGTGTCATCGCTAAAAGAATGTTGTGAATGTAACTTTGTCTAGGCCTTCTGACTCTCTTTACATTTTGTCTGCTGAGACCAAAACTACAAACGTAGTATACACGGATGCTTTATATTAATGTGGCTGTTCTGTTACTATATTGTGGTGTCTTACTACTCCACGCGAGCGAAGTTGCAGGCAGAACCTTTCTCTATAAAAACAAAGAACTATACACCGAGCGCTACTGCTGAGCATGAAGTCCTGGGTTTAAAACCCAGGTTTGGCAAAGTATTACTAGGTTTTACCTTTTGGAGTATCTCCGTTGCAGCTCGGAGTCTTTTTTCGATTTGTATCGGTTGATGGAGAAAATAGGTTCGCCCCTTATGACATGGGACTTCAACATAACTGGCTGAAATGTGGGTTTACTATTAACAACACCTTTGCCTACCCAATAAAAACAGGCGTGACGTTATATGTTCTGTTTGTGGGTGTAAACACCAAAAGTCAAGGCTGTTTCCCACAAAACAACCAACTTAAAACATTTGTTTTATCTCTAGCACAATAAATAAGGGTTGTGCTCAGATCGATTGCGTTTTGAACAATTTATGAAGATAGAATGCTCGATACGGGTGACGACCATCCATCAAGGGTAGTGTTGCTACCTTGAATAATAATTTTATTTGGCGAATGTTTTATTTTAAGACGTGAAAGTAGGTCAATGTGAGGTGTTGAAAGAGAAAATAATCTGAAATATAATATTATGAGAATGTTAAGAGGGATGTGAGGTGTTATGCGAATGGATAGAATGAGAAATGAGTATATAAGAGGTCTAATAGTGACACCGGTGACTGAAAAGTTATGTGGAAATTGGTTGTCATGGTATTGGCATTTAATGCGGGGGTTTGAAGTAAATGTCGTAAGGAAAGTTTTGAGTATAGAAATGGATGGATGGCTATAAGAATAGGAGAAGACCGAAGAAACGACTGATTGACTTTAGGAAAGATGATACTTTTGGCTAAAAAGGGATAAGGGGTAACTATCGAGATAACGGCGAATAACGATGACGCTTTTTCTTCAACACATAATGTAATTGACCTCACTATCGGCTTCAACACACTCAAGAATGGAAGATAGGGCACAAGCAGGAGAAAGCTGATGTAGGTACCTAATAAAAATTAAATTGACCTATATTTTTTTGGAAAATATGTAATTCCAGATAGTTGTCGAGTCGTTGTTGCAATGGCAATATATACAACAACCTGTGTGAGAAAAGACAGGAGATTTTCAATCATTTGAGATTTGAAGGTAGTACCTACCCAAGGGACAGAGGGTGACATCCAAAAAGACCAGCACCCTAATTGCGTAACACATTTTGTTTTTGAATGCGATTCTGAAATTAAAGAAATTGCGATCTTAATCGTTTGCTTTATTTGGAATTGTGTAATAAAAATGATCTCAACTCTGCCAAATTATATAGGGATGTGTATCATTACTAACTCTATCTCGCGTTTTGTTTCATCAAAAGGGAATTATTCGCTTCCGAATAATTTTGCTACAATTTAATTTTGTTTTAACTACAACTGATCGCTGAATAAAAATGTACAATGATGGCTGAAAAATGAAAAACTAATTTATAAAACAATTTCTACCATAAACTACCAAAATTGAAATACGCAACGAAACGTTCTTTTTTCACGTTTTAGTTATCTGTGGCCAATGATAAAATCGTAGAAAAGCAGTGTTGTCAAATTAGTGGGACTTCCACTAACCTAGGGGTTTTGGACACCCGTACTGGGGCGGTCGGCGGACAAAATTTATGGTGGATAAGTTTAGTCTAGTGATTAATCGGAATTCAATTGGTAGAAAACACTACAATCAACTACTAAAACTATTTTTTGTCAGTAATTTTACCATTTATTTATTTCAAATGAAGACACTACTTCGAATTGGAACGGTGATTTGTAAAGACTGTTTAGCATGACGAATATAGTGAGGAATTTTATAAGAAGCTGCGCCCGTGTAAAAATCGAAAAACAACGTCATTTAGAAGAAAAAAACACGGAACATACTTCTAGGATAATAATTGATCAGTTAAGCCATTAATTTATATCTAATAAACATCCAAATTTTATTTTATTTTGTTTTTCTTTTTTATGCGTGAATATACAACGACTTTTCACGCCCATGAGACTATACAAAACACAATATTACTTGATATAGGTTACATTTACGAGGCATCTTCAATAGGGAAGTATACCAGGCAAGGTATATATTATAAGTACAAAACATTATAGAGACATATTCTAAAAGCGTAATGGTGGAGTTTGTTTCCCAATTTTCTTTCTCCATTTGAAACTGCCTTTTGGAAGGAGCAACTAGAATCAGTTCAATTTTTTTGTCAAATATTTACTTCTAAAAGTGCTTTTTTATGTGCCTATTTGAAATAAATGATTTGACTTTGACTTTGCATCGGAGATAACAGAAGAACATTATTCTAGAAAGTACTTAATATGTCCCGATAACCGCCTGGCCGCCTAAATGTCCTAACTGCTATTACGCGGACAAATTGTTATTTAGTCTGCTGTTATAATTACGAGGCGAAAACTTTGAATTTTTGGATTTTTATATTGACCTCACTAACATCCTTGAAAACAATGAAACCGACCACCCATGATGAAAACTTTGATAATTTTCGCAGCCGCAAGCTTGGATTTTCATTTTGACCTCACTTTTGGCGTAAGCACCGTCGTAAACCATAAAAACGGCATCCAGAGTGCTAAAAAAAATTAATTCGCAGCTGCCATCTTAGATTTTCTTTTTTACCTTAGTTTTGGCTTCAACACCCCCAAAAAAACCATGAAAACTATTTGTCTCCCTCTGTTTCTTTCATCCTTATATATAATAAAAAGTCGCATCTTGCATTTTCAGTTACGTGAGGATTTCTATAATATTTCTAAAAGTTTCAATTTTCAAAAGTTCGTTCCAAAAAAACCATTGGATCTAATACGCCGGAATAAAAAAAAATCAAATCAAATCAAATCTTAATCAGTAAGAGTGAACAAACGAAGCCAAACAGCGTTGTTTGTTTCTTAAGATAAAGTCCTGAGTACGACATCGGATAATCCCAGCCGATCTTAAGTTTCTATACCAGAGGGATTCAGAAAACAAAACAAGTCATATCGAATATCATTCGCTGTTTTACAGATAAAATATTCGAATTAGAATATTGGTTTACACGATCAGTTTTATATTGTTTTTCTTTTGCCGAGTAAGCAAGGTTTCAAGTTTTTGGTGTTAGTTACACACATGCAGATAAAGATTTATGTATATTTATTCAGTTTTCATATGGGTGGATTGGGTTATGTTATTGGGGTTTGCATCAGGAATATCTCAGCAGCCCGAGTCTCCGAGTGCCTGCGCAGAACCTTGGAATACTTCGGTCACATTGCTAGGAAAGACGATGGCAACCTAGAAAAGCTAATCGTGACCGGCAAGGTGGATGGGAAAAGACCTCGTGGACGCAGCCCAATACGATGGTCTGACCAGATCCGCACCGCCCTTGACACCACAGTCCACAGCGGGCGCTGTGGTTCACAAAGCCACAGACAGAAACAGATGGAGAAAGATCATCCGAGAGAAGGTGATATTTAATTAAGGGAGGTCACGACCCTCAGCATTGAGGAATATGACGCAAAGAGGGGAGGATCTCAGCAGCAGCGCGGAGTCTGGATTTGTGCCCGGTTCATGGCAATAGGCTCACCCCCTATTACATGGGACTTATTCATAAATGACAAAATGTCGGGTACACCTCTGCCTAACCCTTCCGCGAATAAAGGTGTAATGTTATGATATGTATGTTATTAAAACGGACACACACTTCTCTGTGTTTAGTATTCTAGCATATAGCACTCGTGGGTTGCAGCTGAAAATCAGCGTCAGATGGTACCTACACCTTGTTTTGTCATCTGACATTATTGTGCGCTGAGGCCTTTTCGGGATTAATATATTTGTTGTTTGGTGTCATATTTTTGTGCTGTAATGTCAATAAATGCATTTTTGTTTCTTTCTTTCTTTACATGTGTGTGTTCTAATAATAAAGCGTTGTAGAAGTTGAAGATTGGATTAATTAATCAATCATTTTTTCAACTAAATTGGGGCCTGCTTCCAGCCTAATCGGATGCAGCTAAATACCAGTATTTTAAACGGAGCAACTGGCTATCTGAAACTACATCTCAGTTACTGGGTAACATGATACCCGTTCGTAAGACTGGTTGTCACTTTAATGCTTCTGACACTGACTGAGGGCTTAAATGTTATAGGCAAATTTAAGTTGAGACACTTACTACTACAAATATATACAACTATATACTTATACACTTATTTACTTATTAATTTATTATACATTTAAAATAAACTCTGTCCGCATCATGTAATCTAACCTATTCACGCCTTAACCACTCAACGGATTTCGATGAAATTTGGCAAGAAGATAGATGGCATCCTGAAGAAATACATAGGTTTTTCATCCTGGTATACTAGCACGTTCTCTTGGAATAATTGACGAAGCCGCGGGCAGAAGTAATTCAACTGTATTTTCAGTAGTGGCCTTTGTTATAAATCGACTGCTGTAAATATACTTTATTTACAACCTGATATTGTCCCACTGCCGGGCAAATACCTCTTCTCATTGTTGAAGGCACGAGCGTTGATCACCTCCCTTGCTCAAGACTGGTTGACGATTTCAGGGTCTATATTTAAAAAAGTAAAGATTTCCTCATGAAAATTTTCCTTCACCCAAACTCAAATCATTTATTTCAAATAAACCATTTACAGGCACTTTTTAATTGTCAAGGAGTCGCTAAGTCAGTAATATGAAGCTAGTTGCCCATTCCAAATCGTAGTAGGCACCTATGGAGAAGATAGGGCAAGAAACTCCATGGAAACTCTTTAAAATAATATTGTACTTACACAAAGATAAGTTACATCATTAATGTTGATCCTATATGTGAGAACGATGTACAAAAGCGTCCAGAGTGCAGTAAAAAATAAATAAAAACGACCCAAAAATATATTATTAAAATAAGCCGTGGCAGCTACTGATTGATGTCAGTAATGTATAAGATAAACTACTTGTAAATTTTTATTAGTACCCAAAATCTACTCAGAAACCAGTACAGAATGTTTTCAATCATATTTCCTTGCTTCCTTCCGGATAATGCAAGTTCTAGTATAACTAGTTCATGTATATGCCCGTCGATCCGTTATTGGATCCCACACAAAGGTAGGCTTGCGGCTTTGTACAACTTCTAGCGATTTTTGTATCCACTCGGTGCCGAGTTTTATTATGAGGACCGAGATTTTTGCGGTTCTTTATTTTGTTGCCTTATCATCTGCTAGCCTTCTCCAATCTATGTTGAGTTCGGTTTCCAGTCTAACTGGATACTAGTACTTTACATGGGTCGCTCCATGTGAAGTACTGGTAGTCAGCTGCATCCGATTCCAGTTGTCAATCTGACTGCCACAACCCAGTAATAAACAACACACCCTTGGTAAGACTTTACTTAGACTAATTTTCAGTTTCGGTCTTCTGACGCCCTGTAACGACTGTCTAACATTAATGAATGGCAGCCGAGACCAACAGCTTAACGTAAGTTCTGAGACACGGAGAGGTCTTGGTATGTAAAGATGGTCACCCATCCATGAAACGTTTGTGGCCGGCGTAGCCAAATCTTTCTGAGTGAGTCAAAACTTTCTGAGTGTCCCACGTATATTTCCTTTGTGAGAAATTTTGAGAGTATTCTAACATTTCAACCAGATGCCATTACTTTGATAATCATATGATAAGCAACTGCTGTTATTTTTTATTTATATTTCCAAATGAACAATAAAAACTAACAAATAGGAAAAAAAATACAAATAAACTCTGCATGTAAAGATGCACAGCATGTTGCCGCTGCGACGTTGTTGTGTCACATTTAACAGCACTTAAAATTAGGTATGTATTTAATCAAACCTAAAATCGGTAATGTTCATTTTGCTTTCCTGAAAATATTATTAAGCAATGCATTATAATGATTGCGCCTCTTTTTGTGAACCTCAAATGGTTCCTATTTTGAGGTCCTAGAAAAAGTAAATACCCAAGTAAAGGTTTATAGAAGTGTCCATTAATAGAAGGTTAATAAGTTTTTAGAGCAACAGCAAAAAAAATCCCCTAAAATTATCGTAAAATATCGGTTCCATCCTAATATCCACTCTCCTTTAATAGGATTTTGATATTGTAACCGTGGACAGCAAGGATTGCATTGAATTAGGTGCCTCCTTTCACGGAGGCTTTGCTCCGAGGTAACTATATTTTGCCTTTGCCTGCATTTACGAGATTTTAGAGAATATTGCCTGATGCGATAAGGATGCGACTACGGGCCGCGCTATTGTATGGAGAGGTGCAGTAGTTAGGCTTTTATTGTTAAATGGAGTGTTAGTTCTGAGCAGTATCAGGTAAAAGGTAAGGAACTCACATTATAATATACCTACCTAATGTGCCAAAAGCTAGTGTAATAGTCAAGTTTCGCACTAGACTAGGACACCTCATTATGAAGGGGCTGAATCATGGACTACTAGTTGTTGTGGTTCATTTTATGAGCAGTCAACAAAGAAGAAGTTGACAAGTATGGAAGCTTGACTGCCTTAGAGCACTTCCCCGACCAAACAACCTTGAGCCACGCTTCTGCGACGTGCCGCTCAGTCTCGCTCTCTCGCGCTCCCTGCGCACTAGGAACACGCATTATGTTTAAAAAAAGAATTGCGATCTTTTGAAATAAAATAAAACGTAAATTATTTCCAATTTATTGTAATCCTCAAATTATTGGAACGTCACCTTTGGCAACACACGCCTGCAATCAATAATTTCAGCGACTTGACATGGAGATTTTAAATGTATTAATAACACATAAAACAAAAAAGAACGTGCTATGTGATGATAGGTTATCGAACATTGGTAGCCGTGCTTTTAAATCTAATGTATTACTCTTAATTAATGACTTAATGGCCGCCTAAACAACAAAGCATTTTCGCAAGGTATTGTTCGGGGTGGCGCTTTATTTGTTACATAGAATAGGGAAATTCCTTATACATTTTTCTATACTTCACCATAGTAACTAATATTAACCCTATTGTAACCTACAGTTCATTTTAAGTGTAAGCAGCTACAAATGCTACAATTACATGGATCTCTGCAGGGTCGCTACTATCTTAGTTTGACTACCCTGTGGCATAATAAGTAGATTTCCTGAAAGCAAATAGTTATCTATGGCATAAACGCTGTCACTTCCATGTACAGCGTACTGAACAAAAATATAAGACGCTCCCTTATTTATAATCGTTCCTTTTACTGTTACATCGCCTAGGCTACGCATTGAAACCCTTGTTTGGGTGAGTCCTTTATTGTATCTTCATGGTTAATCTCTGTCCCGGTTGCTCTATATTGTGTAATTATAATTCTAACCGTGGCTGCCAGCAATGTAAGTTTTGTAGAACCATGTCATATTTATTCTAATGTGCACCATGTGCATTCTATTGCTCTGTCTATCTTTTATCTAATCACGCTGGTATACTTGCCACGCTGCCTGCTAAGCCGCTTGCTCAATTGCCTTGATACATGTGCGATGAGTTCAAGACTACGGCCATGGCATTGCCATGTGCTCACTTCATGCTGAATCACGGTAAACCGCTGCGATGTGTGTTCTTTCCTCGAGTCACACCTTTCCATGCTTGCCTTAGACAATAGCACCTTCAGCCTAGCTGGGAATCGCTGCACGCTTCGCATAAGGTTACAGGAATATTTCTTGAAACTCACGGGCGCACCCTTTGTGCTATTTTCAGGGTTCTTCCAGGCAAGTTTTTCCAGGCGAGTACTGGTACCTAGTAACCGACGCCGCTACAGAGGTCTGGACGAATGCGCTAATCGCATTCGAGTTGCCTATCCACCCGCTCTGCTCGCCGACGGAGCCTTGGCGAGCGTTGCGTGGTCTGCAGCCCTGGGGCACGTGGCCGCTACCGTCCACTGCTTTGAGCACCACTACCTTGCGCCTGAAACTGCGTGCGCCATCTATCGTGTCCCCTAATCGAACAAAACCCAGGGCAGTACCCTCTTTACCAACCTTCAACCAGTGAAAGACCCTATTGACTTAGAACCTACCCCCTAAGATTCTGTGCTGCTCTTAGCAAATAAATGTATGTCTAAGTGGGATTCTGGTTTCAATCAAGTCTACCTTTATTTCCCCGCTAACTACCAATTAAAACACTACGCCACAACCCTGTTAGATAGCTAAAGAATACCTTGTATGTTTTGTTTTAAGTATACACCATGCATAATGCATAATCAGCCTAAAATATTCGGTGCGCCATAATCCACCACGCGAAGCCAGTGCGGGTTGGTAGACGGCTTGGCATGGCATTTTTGGTTCTACGACATGCCGGTTTCCTCACGATGTTTCCTTCACCGTTTTGAGAGCAGTGGTGATAAAATAGTTAACACAAAGTAAAGCCCCTGTCTGCCGCGGCCGTTACTGGGCCACTCCTGCTCTCCCTGGACCACAACTGCTCCCTGTGTGAATTTCTCTCTCTGAATGTTATCTGCAAAAACAATAATATCGAGGCACCATGAGGGTAACTTATATAAGACTACCTGTTGCCCGTGACTTTAGCTGCGTTTTACATAAATTATTTAGATATGAAACGTATCATAAGTCCTTCTCCAGGTCCCAGGTTCATTGTTTGTCAAGTGGTGCAAGGTGGCGCATGTGTTGAATCATTTAGCGCCCTTCAAAATCCTTGAGCTTAATGGTGCTAATCCATGCGTGCATACATAGGGACTGTTCATCTCTTAACTGCCACGGTTTATTTTAATTTAAAATTGTAATTGTTAACTACGGACGCTTTTAAAGTTCTGCATCGCTCTGATATTGCATGCATAATTTCAACATGAATAATGTAACCAAAATTTTTTAACCATATTTTGATTTATAATAGTGTTTATAGCATAGGTTCCTACTACGCTTAAGAATGGTCAACTAGCTTATCTTTCTGACCGACCCACCCAATGACAATTCAAAAGTGCCTGTAATTGGTTTATTTGAAACAAATGCTTTGAGTTTGAGTTGTTTGTTTTCGCATTTACAATAATATTAGTGTGATACAATCCAAATGGAACACCCATTTGGATTGTAATTTAATGTACTTAAGTATGGGTTATAGTTGGAATTTGAAGTTGATTATCTTCTTCTAAGCTTGTCGATGGCAATCTTAATATAGTCAGCACAGAATTTGGCTAAGAGTCTGGCGCCTTCAGTAGATCCTGCAAAGTGGTTTATAATGATTTGTAGTATACAGGGTGTAACAATCCCCAGCATAAAGCCGTCAACTATGCATTCTGTACATGTACATAAGTAACATTGCAAAAAATATTTTTCTGGTAAACGACGTTTATTTTTGGTATGACGATGTTTGTTGTAGTGCGCAATGTAACACACGCAAAACATTGTGCTTATGGGTGCAGGGGTCGTTGAAGTGTGTAAAGTTGTGTAGTAACATTAACACTTGTTTTCGAAAAAGAAAGTTAGTAAAAGTAGGGATTTTGGTCTTCAATAACCAGAAGGTTCCCAGGTATGGTCCAGTACGAAAAAAAAATACAATGATGGGAAGTAGGTACAAGTGACTCTCGGATCCGTTAAGTGTCTTTTTACATACGTTATAAGGTATGGATAAATCCCATACTAACTTTGGTTTGAAACTGCACTGTTTTATATATTTTTTTCTATATCATGAAGCGCTTACTATGTTTTGTGTCTGCATCACCATAGACTGGTAGAAAACGCCTCAGGTATTAAGGCCGCCGTTATAAGGTTATTGTTTCTTGTGTATATTTTAATTATAAATAAATAAAAAACGCTCTTTCCACTCGTCTGTCCACGGAATGCACATATTTAATACAATTGCGGACAAGCTCGTTCGAGGCCTACCATCGAGCAGGATCCAATAAGGAACCAGTCTTGATACTCTAATAAAACTAGGCTTACGGCGACGTTGTTTACCGCGCTAACTCGGTTTGCGAATAGCAGGCATGTGGTCTAGCATAACTTGATTTCGTTTAAAATGTATTAGGTATAATGGCATCACATAAAAATGGCAGGTCAAACTCAAACTCAAACTCAAAGCATTTATTTCAAATAAACCCATTACAGGCACTTTTGAATTGTCAAGGGGTCGGTCAGTCAGAAATATGAAGCTAGTTGCCCATTCCAAAGCGAAGTAGGTACCTATGGAGAAGAACGGGCAAGAAACTCCATGGACACTCTTTTAAATAATATGGTTACAGAAAATTTGTTACATCAGTCTTGTTGAAATTAAACATGTGAGAACTATGTAGAAAGACCCGTAATAAAAAACATAAAAATCGGAAAAGAAAAATTTAAAAAAAGCCGTGGCAGCCAAGAGATGTGCAGTCCCCACTGACGGCGTCCGTTCACGAACATGACGTATGGATCAGCACCATTCAGCTCAACCATTTTGAAGGGAACTTAATGATCCAACACACACGCCACCACCAGCGAGACATTTGAGTGAGCGTGACATACTCTCAGCCGCCAGGGCACATTCACACAGACACAGGTGGTTTGCTGAGCATGAGGTCCTGAGTATGTTTTTCTATCTAAAATTTCTCAGTGGCAGCCCGGAGTCTGGATTTGTGCCCGGTTGATGGCAATAGGCTCTCCTCCTATTACATGGGCATTACTGGCGAAATGTGGTTATACTATAGGTACACCTCTGCCTAACCCTTCTGGGATTACAGGCGTGATGTTATGTTATGTTACATTCAGGAAAATGAGTATTAATTGCAAGCCAAATTGAGACCCTACGACAATTTATCGTCTTACAACAAATTAATACGACTTTAAAAAAATGACTTGACGGTTTCTATTTGAATTTAAGGCCAATTTATGTTGTTAGTTAAACCACCCAACCATTAATTTCCCTAACTTTAAAACACTTAATTATGTTGAACAACGCCTGAAGACGATTCCGGAAATGTATGATGTTGGAAATAAATAGATGTAATAGTAGGTAGGTAAGTTATATTTATACAACTGAGATAATAACACTATCTGCCTCGGATCACAGTAAACTTGAAGAAAGTCTAACTTAATTTTATATGGGACAATTTCTTTAGAAAACGTGTTTTTCACAAACGCCCAAAAAATTGAAAAAAGCGTCTAAAGTCGTGGCTAAAGAAGCTCTTGGCATCATATTAATTTCTTTAGAAGTGAGGGTTCAACCATCACTGCTCTTCTTTAATTACCGTTCAACGCATCATCAACACCCCGAACTACTACCTACCTCCCCAAAAAACAGTTCTTATCAAATTTTAATTCTATCTTTTGCTGTAAAACAAAGGGCTTCTATCGAAATTTATCTTAGAGCCTGAACAATCGTGGTATAAATCCTGTAATCTATTTGTAGGCGCCTGCCGCGTACGGCTTAGGTGGAGCGACGAATGAGAGAGGGAAGGCTTAATTGAAACTTAGTCGCGGATAGGGTAGACACGCTGGTCCCCGAAATCGTTCGAGAACACCTACTTTTTTGTGTCAATTAAAAGGCTTCAGTTTTTTTATCGCAATCTTTTCAAATTTCGTAATGAACATCCTATTTTGAAGTCAAAATACAAATTCAGCATCTGTCGATCAAACTTTTTGGCTCCGTGCACGAAAAAACTCCTTTTTGTCAAATTCTTATCTAATTGTGAGAAAGCTTGAATTAATTGAAATATTACGTCTGTGTGACTATAAAAGTACAGTTTTCGTGGCGATAAAACCTTCGTGTCAGCCACAAACAACACCAGATATTAGTTTCATCACCTTTGCGCTATCGAAAGTATAGTTTATTTCTTGCCTTTGATTTACTTAATGGAGATATTGTATTATCATAAAATACAACGATTATTTTGTGTTAAGGATAGCTGAAAACTTATGTGTGATTTTTTAAATTTCTCGTAATGATTTGCAAAATAATAGGAAAACATACATTATTGACTGGGTCTATTTGCGTAAAAATAGTTTCTGCAACATTATTTTTCTGCAAAACATTGGTCTGACTGAGTGCAAGTAGACCATATGAAGATGTTGATGATATTTTTTTGATGTTCACAATCAAACTCAAACTCAAAATCAAAAAAAAAATTTCAAATAAACCAATTACAGGCACTTTGTAATTGTCAAGGTAGGTCGGTCAGATTCAAAAGTAATAAAAATAGTAGAAATAATCAAAAGTAGTTAAAACTTGATCTAGCATAATTTAGTGGAAAACTTGTTGCAAATGTTAGTGATCTTCAATGAGTACTAAAATTTGTAAAATTCCTTTCAGCCACATGCAAAACAAAAACTCGACTTTTCAAATCACAATTAGTTTTGTTTACATTCTTTTTCAATTTCTTACAAATATTGAACAAAAATTGATAAAAATCAGTAGATTTCGTGCAATATGCATATGTTCGATAACAATTGAAAAGTAATTTTGTCTCGTTAGAGACAGTTGACCTCTTAAATAATTTATTTAGTTAACAACTGAACCTTGTTATTTATTTTCTGTGATGACTGTGATTTTTTTTTAATCTAAATAATCTGTGTAGTCAACTATCCATCTAACTAAGAGAAATGCTTAGAAAGAATTCTTTTATCTGGCATCTGGTAAAAATAATAACTTTAACGAACATATAATATCAACAGGTTTTGCTAAATAGAAGCACTTTCACTTCTTTTTTATCCGAAATAATGTCGAAGCGTGGTAACCCCAGCGCAAAGGGAGTGGTTGTGTCGACAAGTTATTTCGGGAATTAACGTACTTGTACACCCCTATGTAACGTGCTGGTCCCGGTTTTTGAGGACCCCGGGCTGAGCACTTTGCTCTCGGTGAGTTTCTAATAAAATTTCCTTAATCGATTAATGTGAAATAGAATATACCTTCTAAGGGAGACGTTGGATATGTTATAAAATGATTGTATCGCGAGCTCTTTTTTTTACACCATATTCCGAAAAAGCCCAATGTGGTCAACATGAGGTCCTGGGTTTGATTACCAGGTCGGGCATCGTGTCGCCATGGGATCTGGAGGAAAAAGCCCTCGCGCACGTATGGGAGTGGCGCGAGGAGGCAAAACGCCGAGGTGTAATTCCACTGCCGCGAGAAATCACGGTACAGCGGACAGAGCTCCGGCGGGATCTCATGGCGACATGGAGAGTGCGATTGTCGCAACCCAGTGCTGGGCACGCCACAATAGCGGCGATAAGTCCCTTCTTTGAGGAGTGGTTGGAGAGGCGCCACGGCATCCTCACCTTCCGCCTGACACAGGCCCTCACCGGACAAGGTTGTTTCGGGAGGTTCCTGTTTCGCATAAGGCAGGAGGAAGCGCCCGGGTGTCACCATTGTGAGGATTAAATGATAAATGATAAATGATTTTATTTCTGTAAATAGGTTTGTACAAACACTTTTACACGTCAATCATATTTTAAAAACTAGGTGAGATCGGCATTTCCTATCTGACTACTCTGAGAAGAAACGCCGAAACAAACTCAGAGGTCACTGTCTCTTTTAAAGTCCAGACATAATCTTGGTCAGGTCATGTGAAGACCATGTGGATTGATATCTGAAATGGTCTTTCGAGGAAAGAACCACACAGAATGAGTGGACCTGTCCAGTCAGTGCACGCATTTGTCAGTTGTCATGCAGCTCAACACAGAACTAAAGGAGCTAAACGATTCGACGAACATTACCAAAGAAAGGACATTTGGGTAGGCCGCATAAATTACTCAAACTGCCAGACCATGATTAAAACTAATAATTAAAAAAAAAAATGCATTTAAAAAAACAACAAATCCACAATGTCTTCACATTCACAATAATTAAAATAGTATAATCCTTTACAAAGTAAATGTCATTGCATATATAAAGTGCATCAATGTCAAAGTGTAAATAAAATATGAAAATAATCTTGGTCATATCATATGAGGACTATGTAGACTGGTGTCTGAAATGGTCTTTTGAGGAAAGAACCACACGGATTTGAGTGGACCTGTCCAGTCAGTGCACGCATTTGTCAATCATCGTGCAGCTCAACTCAGAACTAAGGAGCTCAACGATCCGACGAACAATACAAAAGAAAGGACATTTGGGGAGGCCGCGTAAAGTACTCAAACAGCCAGACCATCATCATTAAAAGAAGAAAAAAAAATGCAATGACCCACATAGTCCTCACATTCACAAAAATTAAAACAATATTATACTTTATACAGTAAATATATACATGTCATTGTTAAGATAAAAAGGTACGTATATAGAAAAAAAAAAAGATTAAAAGAAAAAAAAAGTAAAAATAGCAAATTACACATCAATTATGTCTGTGTAAAGTTATTGGAGCAGCTCAATCCCAAGCCTTCTTGTCCTCAATATAGTCCTTGACAGTATAATAGGCTTTCTGGCATAATTTCCGCTTTATAAAAGTTTTAAATTTATTAAGGCTTAGTTCTTGAATGTGGCTAGGAAGTTTTCGGAGATTGCCCGGAAGACACGGTGGAGCATACGGTGGAGGTCTGCCCAGCTTGGGCGGAGCACCACAGTGTCGTCGCAGAGGCGATCGGTGGCGGCGATCACTTGCGTCCGGCGCTGGTCCAGGCCATGGTACGGAGCGAGAGGGAATGGAAAGCCGTCACCTACTTCTGCAAAGCAGTAATGCTCACAAAGGAGGAGGCGGAGCGCGTGAAGGAGAGAGCCTTGCGCCCTCACCGCCCCTAGTCGCAGGACGCCCTGGGCGTCGGGAATCGCAAGCAGATTCCCGGCCACCGTAGGCGCGGGCTTGCGGACGACGAGCAATGGGTAGCTCGCCGTTCGGTAAGGACCAGGCCCGGATCGACGGCGCGTCGTGTTCCATGCGCGCCTCAAAGAGATGTCAGCACCAAATGACGGGGTCCAATAGGGCCGATGACACCTCAGGGTCGCGGGAAGTTCAAAAGAGAAACCGTGGCCCTGGCACAGGCAACTGAAGAACTCGGGTGGGTTTTAGTCAGTAAAAGTCTGTCACGCCCTCACGCTCCTCCAGAGTGGGAGAAGTCATTTGATGATTTCCCGCCCCCAAAAAAAAAAAGTCGGTCAACGTGTTATTGGGTTTTCTATCTGAAATTTCCCAATAGCATCCCGGAACCTGGATTTGTGCTCGATTGAATATAATGGCAACAGGCTCGCACCCTATTACCTTGGACTTAAATATAACTTAAACGAATGCTTTCATTCACACATGGTCGTAATGAGGAAGCGAGAGGTCTGAATTACTTATTAACAAAGGCAGGCTATCGCCGTTCGTGAAGTTTCAAAAGTCAAAAATCTATTTTAGTTATTAGTTGAACTTCATAGTATATTCACAGTCAGTTTACCAAATACACTATCAGTATCGGTATCCGTTTTGTACGCAATATTTTTTCACTTATTGTAATCGCAGTCACATTTACAAACCCACAGACACGTTCTCTCCCATTCGTCCACAGTTATCCAATCCCAATTATAATCGTAGTCGATCACAGCCAGATCCTACGAGTAGACCAACTTGTCCTCCATCCTAGTTGGCCAACAGATCTTCGGAACTTACTTGCGAATTCAGTCAACAAATACGTATTTGCTGACGCTTTGCGAACTTTGTCATTTTGTACATGAGGGATGGTGGGTTCTGCTTGTGTCTTTTGCGTTGAACGGAAAAACATCGTATTTTTATTATGGTAGGCAGATAATAAAGGTTTGGTATGATTTTTGTAAAATAGCTAATTTCCTTAATTATCCATTGTATTGGCAAATTTACGAGAAACACAAAATAAACCATTTTTTTTGTGTCTGCCAAGTTTCCTTTATAGAAAACCTCTTGCAATTTTCTTCCTATAACAATTTAATCCTAATCAAGCAGTTTAACACCATTGTAACCAATCCATAACAGTAAGTTCTCGCCGAAAATTAGCCGATTTGTACTAATGACGTCATTTAGCCGATCGCGGTGAGCGGCTAATACCCGTCGATGGCCGATAGGGATTTTAAGCGACGATTACCTTTTGTTTAATGCGTTGAATCGGCCTTTTTTGGGACTTTGTCTGATAAGGAGAGTGGTGTCGCTGTCGGTGAGAAGATAATTTAAAAGAATGTTGTAAGTGACAAAATTGTATTGTTTTGTTTTAGTATTTGGTCTCTTTACAACAATGACTTTTCAAAATACTTCAGTATTAACTTGACCTTAAATAATAATATGTAAGAGTTAGTGAATATTAAAAGAATTAGTTACTTAGGTCATACTGAAAGTATCTAAACAAGAACAGGTAAATGATAAATGATTTTATTTATGTAAGTAGGTTTGTGCAAACACTTTTACAAGTCAAACTTTTTTTTTTAAATTAGATGAGTTTGACGTTTCCTATCTGACTACTCTGAGAAGAAAGGCCGAGTCAAACTCAGAGGTCACAGTCTCTTTTAAAGACCAGACATAATCTTAGTCAAATCATGTGAAGAACATGCGGATTGATGTCTGAAATGGTATTTTGAGGAAAAAACCACACAGACTGAGTGGGCCTGTCCAGTCAGTGCACGCATTTGTCAGTAATCGTGCAGCTCAACTCAAAACATAAGGAGCTCAACGATTCGACGAACAATACCAAAGAAAGGACATTGGGTAGGCCGCATAATTACTCAAACCGCCGGACCAAAATTAAGATTAAAACTAACAGAGATATTAAAAATAAAACAAATGTAAAAACCAATGACCCACATAGTCTTAACATTCACAATAACAACAATAAAATACTAATTAAAGAAGATATTATTTGACTATACGATACATTTATTGTTTTTCAAAGTATATTATATAATTTTGCATTTGCTGGAACCATTGTAAAAAGCAGTTGGACCAGTCTTCCTTGGGGACCTCTTCAATGGCTTCGTGGAACGCATTCACCGCCGATTCAGGGCTCGTAAAACGTGTGCCTCTATGTTTGTATGTATTAATTAAGGAAAAAAAAAGAAGTCGCAAATAGGTATAGGCTGTATGGAGGATACGTCATCAGTTCTACGTTTGAAGCCTTCAAATACGCTTCCGTTACCTTAGCGGAATGTGAGGACGCGTTATCGTGGTGACGGACGACAGTCAATTGCAGTCTTTGGAAACTCTCTTGTTTACTTATGACAAACCAGCGAAAATCGTTAAAAACCAGTGAGCGAAAATTTTCGCGAGTGAATTTTTTTTTTTTTTTGAGGACGCCACAACCTCTTTTTTGTTATTCTGTGGCCATGAAAAAAAAACAAATGACAGTCTCGCAAATCAAAAAGTAACAGGTTCCCAGAGAGTTTTCGAATTCCGTAAATGTTATTTTTTTAATTATAATGGTCAGTTCCTGAAACTTTCTTCAATTGTAAAGAGTTATATACATCTATCTTAACATACAGATTTCTGCTGGGTACTTATGCGGATGAAACTACCTAGATAAAAAAAAACTGCAGATTGTGATATTAACTTAAAAGAAGACCAGTTTCCGACATGCAGTTCGACAACGCTGTCAAAGTTCCGAGCAATAGCTAGCCTTGCTTATCATTTTCCTTTTTTTGGGAGTCCGCACCTACACAGTAGTTCTGTGGCCAAGGGCTCATCGCCCCTACATAACATGAATGTTTATTAATATGTATTAATCCTATTGTACGTACCAATTGTACTACTTAGAAGCAGTACCCCCGTTAATCGTGGTAATCAAGCCATTATAATGTGTATTTGATAAGGTCCTGTTAATTTATATTAATATGTGTGCCATACCTACCTTACTTTACATACCTTTGCAAGACCTGCAAAGTCCACAAGGTATCTTTAACCTGACAAAAAACAAGAGGTGTCAATAAGAACCCACCAGCGGGTGTACATCGAAGCAACCGGGGGCGTAGCGAAGGCGCACAAACTCTATTAATTATATTACGCGCTGTCACAGGCTCACAGTTTGTGCAACTCTATGTACGCCACGACTCTACATTTATGAGGTGGGTAGAGCTTCAGTGTAGCATCTAATTTACTCTACCTGTCGTGAATTTGTGGGACGTACAAGGCATGAGATAGGTGGAAGCCAGGTTCAATAAGTTTTAGATTCTCGGTTGCAAACTTCGTGTTTGTAGACGCACTCACATAATCAGCCAATAATGTCCCCACTGCTGGGACACAGGCCTCCTCCCTGTAAGAGTGAGTGGGCCGTAATCCACCACGCGGGCTCAGTGCGGGTTGGTCATGGCTCTGAATTTTTGTTCAAGGACACGCCGGTTTCCTCCATTACTGTTTTGAGAGCAGCGATGATGAAATCATTTACACAAATTAAAGTGGCTGTCTGGGTTCGTACCTACGACCTACAACTCGTAAGTTGCGGCCATTGCTACTGGGCCACCACTGCTCTACGCACGCTTGACGCACTCAAGATACTCAGGGGAAAGATTGAGAAGGTTTGGTGCAACAATTATTGTAACTTACAGAAAATAATATGATAATTAAAAGGTTAGTTGGCTAAAAACTTGCTTAAACATCAATAGTTTATCTTGGATGCAGCTGACTGACCCGTCAGAGGGTGGTGGCGAAAATCATGAGAAAATTAACAAGGAACATTATGTTGAACCGTTGTTAACTACGTATAAAACAAAACGTACAGTTGACTCTTGCTTTGTTCCAAAAACAATGCTTTGTCCAACTTCTTATAATGCCAGGAAACCCAGTGAAATAATTCCTGTAGGTACTCACCTACTTTCAAATTTCGATTAAGAACACTTTTCACAAAAGATTTCCTTCGCACAGGAAAATAATCAATGAATTATTATTAGCTCCATTTATTAAAACTCTTTCTATCGGGCACCGAACCAATATTATGGTATATAACATCAAAGGTTTAGAAAACAATTTCGACACTTTCATAATTATTATCAAGGGGTTGCTTTACTGGCAAGCGTTGGTAATTGAGTGAGAACAAAGTGATTTTTTTCCCCTTATTTATCAATTAAAACTTTTATTTACTCGGTGACGAATCAAGTAAATGATATAGAGGAAGGAGGCTATTATGCTAAATGGTAATATTGGCTTAAAGCCTTTACAATTTATTGTTAGTCTCAAACTAAATTTTTTGAGGCATATTTATTGTATCCGTCACCCAAGATTAGAATTAAAAAATCTGTGTGTCGGTAATTTCACCTGTACCCATATTTTTCTAACCAGATAGTCTATTTCTTCTTAGTTAAATGGACTGAAAATATGTTAACTTACATACATACATAATATCACGCCTGTAATCCCAGAAGGATTAGGCAAAGGTATACCTATAGTACACCCAAATTTCGCCAGTTATGCTTAAGTCCCATGTAATAGGGGGCGAGCCTATTGCCATCAACCGGCCACAAATCCAGACTCCGGGCTGCTACTGAGAAGTTCTAGAAAGAAAAACCCAACAACCCTTTGCCCGAGCTAGGAATCGAACCCAGGTCTTCATGCTCAGCAGTAGCATTGTATCAGCTAGGAGCCAGAGTTTCTTTTAGTATTTTTTTTAAAAGAAGGTATTTTTATTTATTTTTTATTTTAGCTATTCTCACGGTGGCATCTCAATTCATCTTCGCCAACATCTTATATATTAGGCAAAATATACACTTATACACTAAAAACAGTGATTTTCACAATGTTAACACCAGAAATAAGAACAAACTACGTGCTCCCTTTCACCGGCTTCATAAGGTCCATAACTCATTTGTTGGGCTTGGTATAACTTTTTATAACGAGTTGCCCTGTTCTTTACTAGATTTACCTTTTAGTGCGTTTAAGGCTCAAGTTAAATCCAACCTTTGTTCAAAGGCATATTATTCCATTAACGACTACTTAAACGATAAGAACAGTTGGTCGCTGTGATTAACTCAAGACAATGTTCATGTTCTATCTCCAGAATCAGTTTACGTACTGACAGGGTATATGAGTTCATATATTTGTTTTTTTTTATTTGACGGTATAAGTTAATTATTTTGTTATCTTTATTTATTATTGACATGATCTACTCATTACAATGTTTTTTAATGAGCTGTATTGCAATATGTGGTTAGCTAGACCTCGACAATAAGATAATATTATTCTTGCCTGAGCAACCGGCAGTATTTTCGTCATGCTCCCTTAGATGTCACTGCTTGCGGTAACGTCGGGGGTCGGGTTTCCTCCTTCCCTCAAATATGGCGAGAGGGGTAATGGTTGATCTTTGTGTTATGCTCGTGAACGGGTGCTGCTTGTGGTGACTGGTCGTCTTGCTGTCTATGGTTTTATTATTGTTACAGTAATCGATCTGTTAATTTATTTTACTTTGATGGTCCTAGTTTATCATTTATTAATTTTATTTGTTGGTACATTATCCAGTATTGCACATGTAAGCTCCCATGCCCTTTAGGCCTGGAGGTTTTTTATTTATGTATTAAGTTTTATTTACATTATTTTTTTGTATTGGCGTGGCTAGCTGACGTATGGCAATTTAAATGTAATGTTTTGCTTATTACTTACAATTGTATATAATCCAGCCTGGGGAGTTTGTTGCGCCACTTCTTCTTCCCAGCTAAAGCACTAGGAAGTGGTGAAGGGCGGACGAATTATGCTGATTCTCAGCCTAATTTGAATAAATAACTTTTGATTTTGATTTTGATTTTAGCCCTTGCGACCACTATACCAACGAGGGAGTCAATATATTTACGTTTCATGCACATAATCCGTATGATACGGAATCGACTAATCGAATGATTCCTTAATAAACTACTAACAGCTTATGTTACTAACGTCTTAGTTCTTTTGTTTATTCAGACTGTTCTTTTAACGACATAAAAAACTATGATGGCGATGTTTAGAATAGGGATGATGACGATTTTTTTTTAAGCTCAAACCAATATTTGTTTCCAAATAGTGCAAAACATACTAGAAAAAGTGTAAATGGTTCATAAATTGCCAATTTCTATACGTTTTAAAATAACTGCCTTACACCAATTTAGACAAGGACAGCGCTATCGTAGAAGTGACGTCACGACTATGTTACTTCGTACTAGCGCCATGCATTGTCCGTACCGCGCGGCAAGGACGGGAATAATCCCCTCCAAAAACTTTGAAAGCGTGTTGCTTCTACATATTCGATTACCTACGTCATTTTTACCATGCTTTCTTTAAAAATTATATTATTTTTGAGATTTTTTTATGTTAGTCATCATCCCTATTGTCTAGAATCATGTGCTGAATCCGTGTTCTTATATTTTTACAATTGTTTGTAAATATCTGGGCACAATGTACCTATCACGTGATTAATTTATATGCCTTTGCTTTATTTTTAATTCTTTTTACCAATTGTGGTTTTAATTATTTTTATTCTTGGTGCATCGTCTTCACATATAGAAATATAATTAATGTATACAAAATATTGTAAAACATTTTAAAAGAGTAACGGTTTCTTGCCACTTCTTCTCCATACGAAACTACTTTTTGGAAGTGGCGCCTAGAATCAGTTCTATATTTAATGTAAATTTAGACGTTCAAAAGTGCCTTTTTATGGGCCTATTTGAAATAAATGCTTTGACTTTGACTTTGACTTTGACGTGTTATACATAGTTTGTGTTTGATGTCCCTGCCACCCTGTATATTTTCTTTTTATGTTAATTTCACTGCCAATAAAACTCAATCAACAATGGTTTATTTTCTTATAAAACGAGCTATAAACCTAAATATTTCAAATCAATTTTAAAGCGTACCAAACGTTCACAGAACGCCAATACTTATTTAATTAAAGCTTCTTCATTGTTTCGCTCCCCAAACTGATAGCAAACTTCTCGTTTAATTACTAAACATTTTAAATAACTCAAAGTCATCTAGCAAAGTCGATAAACAGTTGAAATTGGGTATTCTATTATCTTGTATCTTTTAATGGGAAGTTTAAGAGGTGCCTATAAAGGTTTACGTCACTTAGCCTACAATGTACCTTTTACGGTTGGACGAAAAATATTGACTTTCGTAGGCACAGCGAGCCTCAAAAAATGTATGTAACGGCGCTGAAGTGGTCATCGTATTGTTTCAGCAGTGGTTCAGCAGCTTCAATATGCGTAGCATGGCCACTTCTATCTTAACTGTAAGAAGAGAAAACAAATCACTTTGTTGAATTTTAACATCGCGCCATAGAAATCTTACCGCAATCTGTCATTTTGTGTTTCGCTTCTTCCGTTTCTATAGTGACCATGTTAAGCGTTCTGCCGGACTAAAGGAGTTTGTCGTGGACGTGGTACAACTGCCATCCTCGATCGTCGTCGGCGTCTGACATCAGACGACAGCCGCCACTCAATCATCGATGCGAAGCTCTGTTAGAGTCTTTTAAAATCTTTACCCTGTAGAACAGCTTTTGCTCAACAATTCAATATGTTCCTAGGCCCTAGACTTTTCAACATTGCAAATAAACATTTGCAAATTTTTTCCATATCAAAAAGAGATTGCAAACAGAATGTGATTACTTGGCTTCTACCCCTAACCTATGATGACACTGAAAAGCTGTTATGCGTATCTGCATATTTTTATGTACTCGTATAATTAAAGACAAATATATTGCTAAATGTTTACTAATACAAAGTGGATTAAATCGTTTATAGTTATTTTTAATCATTTTTAAATTACAATAATGAATGATTATAACCGTTCATGTAAGTATAAATAGTTCATAGTACCTACGCTATTGTATTTAAAATTCATCATCCTAAGTATTCCTCTGGCACATACACAATACACATACACAGACTATCACACACACACTCACACACTCCAACACTCACACCCACATATACACTCACCCGCACCCCTACACTCTCCAGCACACACCGTTTACCTGTTTCTTTTATTTACTTTTTTGTTTCTTTGCTCATTTTAATACTTATTCTGCACCTAAATAGTCCCTAATTCTTGGACAATCTCAAACTCAACTTAGTATAACTAATTAGAACTTAAACCCATAGGTATAAATGTATTCTTGTTAATTATAATAAATATTTAATGACTATCTGATAACGAGGGTGGGCGCTGATACCTATAATTACAAGATATTAAATCTTAGCTTAGGTATTGGCTGCAACTCTAACATACAACTTTACTTACCTCAGGCCATTTTCGATTGTAAACCTTGTATTTGACTTGAAGGTGCAAATAAACTATTGTTAGCTGCAACTTCAAATGAGAGGGAGCTATGAGTGACCAGCCCTATATAAGCCAACGGAAACCGGCGCGCATCCTCCCCCTCCCGACCCTTGCTCGAGCCAGCCCGCGCCGCTGAGCCTGTAGCTTTAAATTCGTCCCTAAATAATATCATTCCTGATCCAGCTAGTCATTTGCTGCCCTCTTCCAGCGACGCCCTAAGCCAAGGTTCGTACCCCACAGGGGGTGCCCTTAGCGTGTAGTCGCTTAGTTTTTAGTTAGTATTTAAGTTTAAGTCCTGGCTGGAGGCCTTAATTTATTAGGGCAACCACAGGCAAGTCCGTCTAAGCAGACGACAACCTCATAGGTTGACCTGCGAGATGCCATTCCCAAAAAAAAAAAAAAAAGCGCACATCCTCTTTGGACGACAGACGTGCGCTCATAAACAACTGCTTAGGATTTCGTGTCAATTTTTTTTGTTAAAAATATTTTTGTAATTTTATTAAATTTTAGTTTGATCTTGTCAGTAATTTTTTAAATGAAATCATTTTAAATCTCTAAAATCAGAAGTGGGATTGAATGCCATTATAACCGCTTCAAGTCATTTCCGGTTCCATCGTAATGTCGAGCAGAAAACGTGCAGCACCGCGAGAGCGCGCGTCTTCGCCTAATTTAGGTAGCCTAGCCGGGACGATGGAAGCAATCCTCAACCGCCTGACAACGCTAGAGCAGCGCGCCGAAACACCACGTGGAACCACGCCACCGCCACTGTTGCCTGCCCTCGTCGAGCCAGCGCCACGTGACGAGAGCATGATCAGCACCCCGAGCGACACCAGGTGCTCAGCTATATCGACAACGGCTTCAACGGACATCACGGAGCGTCTTATAGACGCACTAAAATCCATAAATCCGGTGAGATCCAACCATTATTATGTGTCTGATTTTGATCCTAATATTCATGACGCCTATGCGTGGTGTGACGAAGTAGACCGTGCCCAATCGCAAAACCAGTGGGATGAAAAAGAGTGCCTAGCCCGTGTGGGACTATCCCTAAAGGTTGACGCACGCTCCTGGTTGCGCGAGTGGACTAGTAACAATCGTACTTGGTCAAATTTCAAATTAGAGCTCAAATTACTTTGTCCGTGACGCATTGACGTCGCAAATATTCTGTTTGATGTGATGTGTAAAGAATCTGATAAGTACTTCACGTATGCAGACTACGCACGAAAATCTTTATTACGAGTACGTATTGTGAAAGGATTATTATGCGCCAACATTTTGCGCGGCATAAAAGATCCACAAATACGTGCAGCAGCCATAAACGCTAAATTAACACGCGAAACTATCGTGGAGTTCTTATAAATCTATGTGAAATCAAACCGTTCAAGTGTAAGTGTAACTATTTCACTGTTAGAAACAAGTGATCTTGATATGGTGACAGGCTTCCTTCAAATAAATATTAACGAAGGTTCTGCGCATCGTACTGCAAGGTATTTAGCGATGACTTCATGCTAATGAGAGACTCCTTAGGGGATGGCTTGCCCTTGCTCGATTCTGTTCTGGAGATTTGAACAAGGGCGGGTTTTTCTATTAATTTGAGAAAATGCACCTTCCTTACGACTGAAGTGGAGTATCTTGGGAGAACGATCAGTAAAGGTCAGGTCCGGCCGAGCGTACAAAAAATAGACGCACAAGCCAAATCCTTGAGACCTGTACAGCCTTTTTTTGAATGTAAGATCACTTGTTTTCTATTTGCTTATCATAAAGTTTAAGATCCCTGTATGTATATGCTTGGAAGATGTTTGCTATAGCGCTGTAGGTACTTATTTTCTATCTTGCTAACTAATATACGTTACGTAGATATCAGTAAAACTCTTATAAGGCCTTGTGTGGCGTTGAGTTGACTGGAACAGACAAGTATGTTTGTGCTGTAATGTACATGTAAGACCTGGATGGCTAAGGCATAAGGCATTGAACTGTGTGGTTTTCGTGTAAGGCCTTGTGTGGCATCGAAATAGCGCATCCCAGTTACCTCGTGTAAGGCCTTGTGTGGCATCGAAGTAGCGTCCGACTTATCTCGTGTAAGGCCTTGTGTGGCATCGAGATGTTTTTATTTCATGTCATGTAAAAACCTAATGTGGCATAGAAGTGGTATCTTTATTTGCGGCGTATAAGGCCTTGTGTGGCATCGCCCATTAATTTATTTCATGAAAAAAAAAAGTGTTGAAAAGTTAAAGCGCATAGCGACATCTTGACCCAACCAAGTATAAAAGTACTGATGAACATGATGTATGTGAGATCTTACATGTATGTGTCTTCCTCCCCAGGTTATGAAGATTCGGTTGTTGAGACTACTTCGGAACCAGAGCAAAGACGATTAACGGAGACCATCGAGGACGCTGCTCAGTCAGGAGAAGCCGTGTTAGCTGCAACTTCAAACGAGAGGGAGCTACGAGTGACCAGCCCTATATAAGCCAACGGAAACCGGCGTGCATCCTCTTCCCAGCCCGATCACTATGTACGGCAAGCCAATCCCTTGGGAGAAGCAAGCCAAATACCTAGGCGTGATCCTCGATCAAAACCTTACCTTTAAGGCTCATATTAAGGCGGTTCGCGCGCGCCTCCTTCGCTCTTAGCAGGCTCCACTTTGTACTGACAGCCCGTAGTAAACTGTCACTTAAATGCAAGCTGCGCATCTACACCGCAGTCATCCGTCCCATCATGACCTATGCCTGCGTTGTATTTGCGCACGCTCACCCACGTCATCTCCATAAGATGCAGACCCTCCAGAACAGTTTCCTCAGAAAGGTCACGGGTGCCCCCTTCTATGTCCGTAATATAAATCTCCACATCGATCTTAAAATGCCTACCATAAACCAGTTCATGAAACGCTTATCGAAGCGCTTCTTTGACTGTGGCATAAAACACCCAAACCCCTTGATCTCAGCGGCCGCCCGCTACACTCCCTCCCGCATTAGCAGTATTCGCCGACCAAGGCATACCTGAATCGCCCCCGACGACGCCACTACCCTCCTCCAGGAGAGTAGTAAGGCCACCAGCACACTACATAAGCCCAAAACCCGATCGCCGTCCTACCGTCCTCGCCGCCGAGGCCCGCCGCGACGCCCAAATTCACGCCCCTCCCGACCCTTGCTCGAGCCAGCCCGCGCCGCTGAGTCTGTAGCTTTAAATTCGTCCCTAATTAATATCAATCCTGATCCAGCTAGTCCCTTGCTGCCCTCTTCCAGCGACGCCCTAAGCCGAGGTCCGTACCCCACAGGGGGTGCCCTTAGCGTTGTCGCTTAGTTTTAGTTAGTATTTAAGTTTAAGTCCTGGCTGGAGGCCTTAATTTATTAGGGCAACCACAGGCAAGTCCGTCTAAGCAGACGACAACCTCATAGGTTGACCTGCGAGATGCCATTTATAAAAAAAAAAAAAAAGCGCGCATCCTCTTTGGACGACAGACGTGCGCTCATAAACAACTGCTTAGGATTTCGTGTCAATTTTTTTTGTTAAAAATATTTTTGGAATTTTTATTAAATTTTAGTTTGATCTTGTCAGTAATTTTTTTAAATTAAATCATTTTAAATCTCTAAAACTATTTTTATATTTTATAGAGTGTCTGTCAGCGGGCAGTGTCACTCATATCCGACTTTTTCGGTTATTCCGAAACTATGTTTATCTGATTTTGAAACCACACAAAGTTACTCACAGTTTTGATATTTTCCCGCTATCGCAATCTAAATAAGAAAATGGCTTGACAACTTTTTTTAATACGGGCGATTTTTAGTGGTACACTACACTACATAAATACGAAAAACTGTATTCCGTCAGTCACAAATACGAATTTAAAAATACATTTTTTCAAAATTACGATTATGACAACTCCGATTTAGCATTCATCTTAATTAAATAATTCCACAATTTCAATATTCCTAACATATAATAATTAATTTCTAAATACCGAGTTAATGATAATTCGAAACATCAAAAATACGAATTCCGATAATAATCGGAACTCGTACTTTTTCTAATTAATCGGTACTTTAACAAAAGTACCCATTAATTAGAATTCCGATATAAAAACGCCATGTAGAACTGAATAGCAAGACAAATAAACATAAAAGCTCGTCAGAGATAAGTATAATATTGTGTTTAGTATGAAGAGGTAGAATTAACTAATAGATTCCCATCTATGTTCTCAGTTCTAACCTAACCAAACCCAAGTGATTCACAAACAATAGAGGTCATCTGGCGTTAATGGCCACTGTTCTAACCTAACTTAAGTAAAATGACTACTAAGTAATTTAAGATAAATTATAAGTAACTTCATAACATTCTATTGGTATCTACAAATAATGACAAATAAAGTCTACTCATAGTACCAAAAAAAATGTAGATTATTCGAAGCGTCCAATAAATAACCTACCTTAGGGATAATAAATATTAATTACGTAATAAATAAAAATAACATTAAGTAAAAACAACAATAATAAATAAATGGTTTTGACAATGAGTAAATAAATGTATATAATTTATAAATAAGTACATAGTATAAAACAAATTCGCTTTCCGCTGTCTGTCTGTCCCTATGAAAGTCTTTAAAACCAAGCTACGGATTTTGATGCGGTTTTATTTAATAGATAGATTTATTCAAGAGGAAGGTTTATATGTATAATACATGCATAATGTAGTAAAGATACACTGATAACTTTAGAGATTTCTAATGTGATGTCGTAAATAAACACAGTTTTCTGCGCTTACATTGAAAATGCTGTCTGAACCCTACGAGATAGATCAAAATAATGTACTACAGTATTGGTCACATTATAAAGTTCTACAAAAAAAGTCCGCGATGGTATACACAATAACCATGTTTTATCCTTTATTTTTACGAGAAATAATGGCTTATTTACGAAGCGCTTTTAAGCAATACAGCATCAATCATTATCCAATTAAGTACTTTAAATACATTGTACATGTAATATAGATCAAAATGGCCCTTTGCAGCATGTAATTTAAATTAATATTTTAGAAGATATCACAGATTTAAAATGCAGGGCAATAGAGACGTCTGTAGAAGCACTGGATAGGACAATGCGCGATTTGCGCAGCAAAAATTCACCTATAGGTGGTACGTACAATTCTACTCTCAGGAGACTTTCGTCAAATCCTACCAGTTGTGACTCGAGGAACACGTGCTGACGAAATAAATGCTTCCCTAAAAATATCCCACTTTTAGCCATACGTCAATAAATTATAGCTTAAAACTAACATGAGGGTTTCATTGTCTTCACGTGAGAACACGCTTTTTTCAGAGATTTTTCTAAAAGTTGGCAATGGAGTGTTAACACAAATTGATGAAAGGATTAACCTAGAAAACCTTTGTTTTTTGATAAATGACATCCAAGACTTGGTCAACAATGTCTATCCCGACATTGCTAAATAACATAAGTTGTAAGACTATATCTTGGTTTAAAGAAATAGCGATTCTGTCACCAACTAACGAACAAGTAGATAAGGTAAACAACTTGATTCTTTCAAAGATAGATGCGCCGACGCAAATATACTACTCGGTCGATCTGTTCTCGATTTGGAAGAAGCTGTTCATTTTCCAACATAATTTCTTAATTCTTTGAACCCGGACTCCCTCCTCATAAAATGGTGTTGAAAGTTGGTTGTCCTGTTTTTATTAAGAAACCTGAATCCACCTTGATTTTGCAATGGCACGCGTTTGCTGGTAAAATCACTAAAAACTTCATCATAATAGAGTGCACAATACTCACCGAATGTGGTACCGGAGAAGATATATTGATTCCCCGAATTCCTCTGATACCATCGGATTTACCGTTCCAATTTAAACGCCTACAATTTCCGGTAAAGATATCTTTTGCAATGACCATTAATAAATCGCAGGGTCAAACTTTCAACGTTGCAGGCTTAGATTTGAGCGTTGAGTGTTTTACACATTGTCTCTCTCAAGAGTAACCTCTAAAGAAAACATGTTTGTATTGTCTATTGACAAACAAGCTGTGAACGTTGTATAAAAAGACATTCTGTAGTCTATTTAGTTTCAGCATTGCACCCGTGCGAAGCCGGGGCGGGTCGCTAGTAATTTATAAAATAATAATTTTATTTCTTAAATTCTATTCTGTATTAATAATATTAATTAACTTACTTACTCATTAACTAATAATAAAATTTATCACCTAAAACACCCAGTGTTCTTTCTCCTCTTGATCTATGCTGTGCCCGATAGAGTCCATAACTGTGACTAATATTATTATTTTCCTACCAACTAAATACATTATGGTACGCAATTAGGAATAGAGTATTCATTAAATTTTCTACAATCCTGAAAATCAAATGATTCAATGAATTCTTGTCGAGTTTAAGTTTGGATGTACTATAAATACACTTCTGTGTATCCCTTTGGGGATAACAGTCATGATGTAATGTTATGTTTCACACCAAAAAATCTATTTCAAAGTCTTCAGGCAGATCAAATAAAACCTTATATCCTGCTGCCTCTTTAAAGCTAGAAATGCGTGAAGACACGGAGGTGGCACATGAGGGTATATCGAGCGACACTCAAGACACAAATGTCGACCAAGTGATTTCCGATCCAGCCCACAAGGAACACACGGATGTAAAAAAGAACAGGAATGTCTATGGTATTTTTATTTAACTATATCGTCTCTTAAGATTGTACATATTATGCAAAGTTTAGCCTATCATAGTGTCCGTTGCCATGAACAGCAGTGCTATTCTGTAACCAACTCACCCTGAAAACTTAGGTGAAGTGAGCTGTCAGTGCCACTGATGCTAGGGGTTGACCAACACGGGATGACACTGACAGCTCACTCCACGCAAGTCTTCACGGTGAGACTTTTACAGAATCGATATTCTGATTTGCAACATATAAAATAATGTTCACTGTTGATCATGGGCCAAAAACCGCTATTGAGTAGTAGAATGGGATGGCGAATAACCAAGAAGATAAAATAATAGTTATTAGAGAGGAGGTTTTCAGAACGATTTTTAAAGTACAAGTACAGACATTCAGGATTGTCGACGAAACAACAATTTACGAAATACATATTACATATGAGAGGGGCTGTGATGTATCTTAGTACAAACCTGATTGTTCTTATAGTGAAAATACCTCGGAATTCGATAACTAATACACGGTGGCACTTGGCAGGGACATCGACGCGCAAACTCACACCAAACCACTCCACACCACTCCACACCACATCACACCACACTTCTCACCACACCACATACTACGCCACACATCACACCACACCACACGCACTAACTGGGAATAAGTTTAACAAGTTGTATTTTCACTGTTTGTTTTTGTAATTTACATTGCAATTTTACTTATAGATTTTTTTTTTTTCTTAAGATTAGTAGATTTAAGCTAATTACTGAGAATTATCCTTGCATTGGATATTTACCCTTCAGTTTACAGTACACAATATTACCTCTTTTCAGAATATGAGTACGACAATGATGTGAAAGAGCGGATCCTTCTAACACGGCATTGTTTGCTTAAAAGGAGGCTCCAAACATGTTTAAATGTACTGTAATTTCCTATTTGTCAAAATAAACTGTGACCGTTGCGTATAAATTTTACGCCGATTATTAAAAACACATCAGCTGTTTAGAAATATTTACAAATAGACAATGGTCTATAAATCTACAATCTACAAGGCCTACATCGTTCTCACATTCCCAAAATATAAAATAATCTAAAAAAAGAAAAAAAAAACCGTTAAACCAAATGACATGATTGCCATTTCAACTGTAACAAATCTGAATTATTATGCTGTTCGCTAAAGCCACTAATAAATAGTTGAAATTGGACATGTAGGTATATAATGTCAAATAATGAGAATATTGCGTAAAGGTATGTAAAAAATAAGTATTTAATAATAAAAAAAATATTAATATTAAAATGCTTATATACATTTATTATACAGCTATCTATTTACACTAGGTATTAAATGAAATGACAGAGTAACGATACAAATAAACGCGCTGATGATATAAATGTTAGTTATAATGGTTAAAAAGTGGATACAACTTGTGCCGTAAAATTTCTAGGCATTCTGATTGACAACAATTTGACTTGGAAACCACATGCCAATGACGTATGTAAGAAGTTAAATAAATCAGCCTACGTAATGTATAACCTAGCACACAAAGTTAGCACTGATACACTTCGACTAGCCTATAGGTATATAGCCTAGGTTGGTTGCTTCAGTGTTAAGATTTGGAATCATATTTTGGGGTAACCGTAGTGAGAGGGAGGAGATTTTTAAGGCCCAGAAACGGTGTATTAGATCTATCTCAAAACTTAAAAGCACAGACAGCCGTGTTTCGTTAAATCTACTACTACTAAGGATACGGACTTTTCCATGTTTGTACATATTGGAGGTGGCAATTTTTGTAAAGACCAATCTTAACTTAATTTCGTCACTGGCGAAATAAGAACACGTAGTTGCCCCTTGAGATCCCAATACAAGAACTTGCTACATTCGGGTAATTACAAAACAGCACTGTTAAGCAAAAGTATTATGACGATGGGACCTGTCATTTATAATAAAATATCTCATGGTTTTAAGGACTATTCTTTAAACATTTTTAAATCTAAGGTAACTGCATTACTTTTAGGCAAATGTTATTAGACATAATCAATGATACGAGTTTTTCCTAAATTAACATAACATAACATAACATCACGCCTTGTTTCCCCGAAGGGTTGGGCAGGGGTGTACCTATTGTACACCCACATTTCGCCAGTTATGTTTAAGTCCCATGGAACTGTTATAATTAATTGCAATTTTGACCATGTAAGACTTTTGTACCTGACTATATAATACTTCACTATAATTTCTGTATTGATTTGTTGACATTATTTTGTTTGTAAAATGTTTTAATTAATGTAATAATTTGCACGCCGTAAGGTAGACTGTAGCCGATCTCATTAATTCATCTTATACCTGTACCTAAATTCATAGCAAATAAAATTCTGATTCTGATTCTGAACACATTAAGAAATGGTTGTTTTCTTTATTCTACAACGTCTTTGTCCCATCCAGCACCACTACCTCCACACAGCACTTTTGTCTCCCACTGCGGTTCACTCCGCTCACTTCGCTCGATCGAACGCTTATTCGCGATTACGCTCGTCTCAGCGCTCAGCAGGTGATCGCTCGAAAAAATACGCCATGATAAGCCTCGTTTGGAATCTCTTGTGGTAAGCAATTCAGAAGATTTGGAGAGATAAAGACATGAAGAAATAGTTTCAGTATTGGGTAAGTCATACACATACTGTTTGTTACTTGGGAGATATTTGCATATTTTGGGAGCTTTTTTTACGTATTTATTCATCCTCATTTTAAAATGCGACTGGCGCACTAGGTAGTCAGCCCTGCTACAAACTGTGCTGACTGACTATTTATTACTCTGACTATAAGATCATAAGCGTGCGACAACCTCGCAACTTTGGGTGACGTCGCTGATGTTTGCGATGCGACCACATCATAATTTCAGCCAAAAGACGCCCACTGTTGGACATAGGCCTCTCCCAAGCACCGCACTTCAACCGGTTCTTTGCTTCCCGCATCCAGCGAATTCCTGCATCCTTCACAAGGTCATCGGTACATCTTGTGGGAAGCCGTCCACTGCTACGTCTTCCAAAACGCGGTCGCCGCTTCAGATCCTTTCGGCCACATCACCCATCTGTTCTGCGAGCAATATGCCGTGCAGGGCATGCCACTTAAGTTTGGCAATTCTTCGGGCTATCTCGGTTACCTTGGCTTTTCTGCGGATCTCTTCATGCCCTTTGGGTGACTTTTAGCCTTTTAATAAGGCCCATTCCATTGTGTTCGACAACATAACACAACAATACGCCTGCTTTCCTTAAAGGATTGGGCAGAGGTGTTCATTTAGTACACCCACATTACGCTCGTTAATGTTTAAGTCCCACGTAACAGGGGGCAAGCCCATTACCATCAACCGGTCACAAATCCAGACTCCGGGCTGCAACTGAGAAAATCCTGACTGAAAAACAACACGCCACGCGTTAATGTGTGTCGTTCCTAACATACCACGTGATGGGCAGCACGCGTTACCGACCATGTTTTTTTTATATAAATGGCGTAGGCGTCCACGTGAACCCGTCCAAAAAACCCAACAAATATTTATAGCCACAAAAGAAATGTACGAATTTACATATTAAATTATTCAAACAAAAATCTCTACTGAAGTGAACTCCAATCAAACCCATCTGTACGAATTCCGCAGCTGAGAATTCAAACAAAATATCATAGGGATGGGCTCAGGCCGGTTAAATTAACCGAAACAGTAAGAATTTATCCGAATTAGACGCACTTCGGATACGCTGAGGCTCGTGCACTTGACTACTGAATACGATTTGGGGTAAGGATTTTTACAGACGAAGCGTTTTATACGGCTTCGTGTATTTCTCTTTTTGGCATATTTTCTTGCTTTTATGTGTATTAAAATACGATATTTTTGTTTATTCTCAATCCAATAGTAAAAAATTACGTCAATGATAGAATATAATGCTAGGTTTTCCTAAGTTTAATGTAGTTTAAAGTAGAAGTGTAGAGAATTTTAAAGCAACTGCTTTGTCTTTTGAGGTCTGCTCTATTGTTAACGCACATGTTGTTACTAAGCTCAATGTATTTATTTATTTATGTAACCGTTTATGTACACACATATATACAGCCAAGAAGAATAAAGAGAACAGAAAAATACGTACAAAGGTAATGCTTACTTCTAAAGAAATCTCTGCCAGCATACCTGCAATAGGAGAGTATATGATAGATGTAGACAACGTGTGTAAGAGTAAAAGCGAAAAAAAAAAGGAAAAACGAAACAATTCACTAATTTAAAAATAAACATACAATGTCAAAATATGTATGTATATAACAACATACATACTTCTAAAATAAATATCACTAAATATAAAGTGATAAAATAAATATATTTACATAATTATACAAATGCAACTATGACACAGAGGAAATATAGTATAGAAGAACAAGAAACGCTACACTTACAAAGCCTCACTTACAGCGGCCCTAAACGAAAAATGCCGCTTTCATCCGGTGGAAACCGCTTCGGAAAGCGGTTTGGTTCATAAAAAGGACTATATCCAATTTGTAGGATGCGACTAAGCGTGCCCGGACACTGTGGTACATTCAAATTAGAGTACGGATATTTGCTTTACGAAATACTGAAAATGTGCAGGGATCCTTCCTTTGATGATCGTCGGAATGAATTTAAAAAAAATCGTAAGTTGATTCTTGTTAAATACATTTTCTGTATCAGAAAAGCCTTTTACATTGCCATGCGTTCCCGTCGTTTAAAATAAGTGATTTTACTCATAAACAGTTTAACCTCTAATCTACCGTTAAAAGTCACACGAAGGTTTCCAGACCGTAACAAACCAAACTTCGTTAAAGAAAAATCACAAATATTTTCACATCTTCTCTATATGTGTATAATACCTACATCGCCGCTTTACTAGACACTGTTAGAAAGAGACAGAAAACTAAAACTCTACAACTACAATTAAACCAGTCTTCAGTCTCATAGAGACTTTTGTTTGATGTGTGTAATGTCTTGTAGCAAGACATTACAAGCATCAACACTTTGACCAGATTCCATTAACAACCCCGGTTCTCGACCCCCACATTCCTTTATTAAGAAATCCCGTAAGCAAATAGGTGTTACCGGATGCAAATGACGCGACGACGCAATAATCTATTCGTTACGAGTGGGACTCGGAAAGTTGGGATACGCACTCGGGTTTGTAACAGCTGCGGCTCGGATATGTTCGGATATTTTATGGGACGTCATTATAGGTTTTGGTTTGGAAATTGACAGCGGTGTTGGTGGATCTTATTATATAGGTAGGTATCTGCTAAATTGTATTATTTTCTGATATTTGGTTTACTATAAATTATGAGCAAATTACTGTGCATTAGTATAGCGTTTCGAATAAAAGTTAACGTGTACATACCAATAGTTTTCTAGATAATAAAATAAACCTTTGCAAGAAAGTTGCCTATTTTAGTTCGCCATGGTCATGGTTTAGTGGTCACAATCGCTACCGCTGAGCATGGGGTCCTAGATTCGATTCCCAGGTCGGGCAAAGTGTTATTGGGTTTTTCTATCTGGAATTTCTCAGTAGCAGCCCGGATTCTGGATTTGTTACCGGTTGATGGCAATAGGCTCGTCCCCAATTACATGGGACTTAAACATAACTGGCGAAATGTGGGTGTACAGGTACACCTCTTCCCAACCCTTCTGGGAAACAAGGGGTGATGTTATGTTATGTTACTCAAACCGATTAAATTTTTTAAACGTACCTACCTATTTATGTTATGGTGGGGTCATCATCAAGCAAGTTCGGGGCAATCAATATACCTACGGCCTTTAGTTGAGTTTAACAGTCGAATACTAACTTCCCAAAAACGAAACACAAATGTTTTGATAAATGCAGGCTATAAGTAAAAACATGGTAATAATAAATCCAATACACTATTATAATAGAAACGAACGCAACATATCTCGAAATAGCCATGAAAACGCCGCGTTTTCTTCTACCACTGCGTCCAAAATAAGTCATTTCTAATTGGATGGAACACATATTTGCATATAGATTGCATCGGGTCTCAGGCGACACTTGAGGATTCCATCTTTTGCAGACAACTAGCCCAGCAGGGGTAGGTAACCCTAGTGCATTCCTGTGCATGTTTTTAAAGAAATTTTCTAAAGTAATCATACAGATTGGGCTGGGGGGTTTATAAACCAAGTGTGTGGTTATTCAAATTCGTTGAGAAATATCTGTGGACTGTGATTTATGTATTTATTTATGATCTACCAATAGGGATGATGACTGATATTAGAAATGTTCATAAAAATAATGTAATTTCAAAGCAGGCATAGTAAAAATGAGATAATCGAAAAAATCGGTGTAAATATGAAGAAGAAACAGGCTTTTAAAGTTTTTGGAGGGGATTATTCACGTCCTTGTCGCACAGTACGGACAATGTACGGCGCTAGTATGAAGTTACATAGTCGTGACGTCACTTCTAAGATAGTGCTGTCATTGTCTAAAACCTATCTTAAAACGTTTATAACTTGGACATTTTTTAGCTTTTTCTTTTTTTGTAATTTTATTTGCACTATTTGTTAATTAACAAACCATTTATTGAGATTAAAAAAAAAATTGTCATCATCCATATTACCATTGTTGCTATCGCGGGTAGAACCTAGGTGAAACTGGCAAAGAAGAGTGGGGATAGATTCACAAGAAAAGACAGGCCTAGCCCAGCTGTGGGTGAAGTTGGACAGAGGATGATGCTGATTATGATTGTGTTTTTATTTTTGCTTTACTTAATAAACAGGGTCTAATAAAAGGTCAAATAGGCAGTCGCTCCACATAAAGTAGACTGGAAGCTAGTCAGATGATGACAGGGTCAAAATGAATTAGCTAGCGAAACTTCTCAGACGTGGTCGATATAGATATCTTAACACGACAAAATTGCTGACCTTAAATTTAAATTATTTTACTTTTAAGGTCCTAGTGTATTACATTCGTAACTTGAAGTTACAGCTATATTAACATAATGTATAAATGCAGCATTACATATGTAAGGGGGCAAGCCCGTTGTCTGGAGGCTTTTATTTAGGTATTAGGTAAGGTCTGTTTCTTCCCAGCTAAAGCACTAGGAATTGATGGAGGGCGGGCGTGACTGTCTTATGTAAAGTTTACGTTCAAAAAGTGCTGATTCTCAGCCTAGTTTGAATAAAACATTTGATTTATATTTTTTGGGGTCAATGACTAGTAATGTTGTTACAAGAAGTATGAGTTGAAAAAATATGTTTTATCGTATTAAGATATCAATACCAATCACGTCTGTGAAGTTTACACAAAAAAGACTGATTTTTTAACTGATATTTCAAGTGAAAACACTAATGCTGTCGATAAACCCACAATAAATCATTAAATTAATATTTTTTTGTTGTATCATGATTAGATATCATCCATCACGTCTGCGGAGTCTCGCTAGCTAACCTCATTTGACCCTGTATTGTGGAAAAAGTTCAAATCAGTAAGTATGTAGATACTTGATACTTTACGTGATTTAATAAAACAAACGCGCAAAGTAGATACTTTGCGCGTTTGTTTTATTAAATCTATGCATACATATAAATAATGTTTCATGCCATGATAGTACGCTGATGATGTAAAAGGACATAACCTTATAATTTATGTTGCCGCCTTTATCCCGTAGGTCGACGTCAAGCCGGAGTCGGGTGAATAATAACGAGTGGTCATAATAGTAAACAGACAAATATTTAAAAAAACTTTGCTATGTATTAAAAAACTACGGGCATTTTTTTTTTTTTACGAAAAAATCTACTGCCTGTGACGGTCTTTTAACTCCTGTTGCTTCAAATTTAAACTTTTTTTTGTCTGCCTTTATAAGGAACTTAAATATATGTACTAAACATCGAAAGACCGCTTAAAGCTGTTTAGGTGTTGCAGCTTCATAAAACTGTAGGAAAAACCAATATCTCAAGTCTCTTGAAAAGACATCTTTGCCGTAATAAGATCATTTTATTAAAACCCTGAGAATATTACTCGTATAGGAAACTTTCGGCAAATTAAAAAAGTTCGACTTCTGATTAGACCTATTCATTATTAAACGAAACCGAACTAATCTGAAAAAAATCTCGTTCCGTCGGGAGTTTACGAAAGTTGTCAAAGTTGGTCGAAGTTGCGCCCCTTTGATAGGCCGCAACTATTCGTTGCCGATAAGTTCCGCGATGGGAAGGATGTGTGGTGCAAGACTGGAGATGATAAAGACGGTTTTATTTTCAGGGAAGAATTTTATCAAGAAACCCCTTCAGCTGAATCCTAAGCTGTGCTCAACTTTGGAAATTTGTTCAACCTAAGAATTTGTGGAACATATTACCAAAGTGCGACGGATGATATGAAATCGATGATTATTATTCAGTAAATATTATCATTCCTACAATCCCGAATCTCATTTTGATCAACATACGACGTAAAACAGAGCTGCAATTTGGCAAATAACCAAAGAAAAAAAAATAAGTATGGTGTAAGCACTTAATCGTCTCGACATGTTTTTGCAGTAGCCTATAAGAACCTGCATATCCATAATACCATACAGGTATTATGGATATGCAGGTTCTTATCTCCAACCCCGCTTGGTTTCCATACGTAATTTTTGGGTTACCACTGAAAATCAGCGCTGTGCTGTGGGTCCCCTATAGCACAGCATCACGCAGAGTGGAAGCCTTCTGGTCACTAATTATGTTCTGTGTTCGTAAATATAAATCTGTTTTGTTTTTATGTTTTGTAGTTCGAGTTGTCTTATCTTTTTACATGCACGTGTTTCTGCGACACACACATCCATTTTCTTTCTTTCTTTTCTTTCACAGTTTACATTCTGGCCACATCCAGATTGTACCTGTATTTTAGCCTCTGCCGTATTACAGAAGAAATACAATTCGAGATGTACATGGAAAGTGAAGGAGCTCGTGGCTCTGTAAGTACTGATGCACGGGTCGATCGATCAGGTTAGGTTTAAACAAAGATCCCTCCGTGTCTTGGAAAAAACGTTAAGCAGTTGGTCCCAGGTGTCATTCATGGATCTTTGACAGTCGTTACGGGTAGTCAGAAGCTAGAAAGTCTGTCAACCAGTCTTACCAAGGGGTGTCGCGTTACCCAGTAACTGGGTTGTGGAGACAGATGGGCAGGAAACCAACCCCAAAATAGTTGGGAAAATGCTGGGCAGATGAAGACATAGAACCTGGAATCAATGCGCTTATGTTTTTTCCTGTTCTATTGAAACTGCTAAGTAATAAAAAAAACGGTCAAGTGCGTGTCGGAACACGCACAATGAAGGGTTCCGTAGTTGGGACGAATTTATCCCAAGAAAAAGAATACTGAATAAAAAGAACCTAATAAGTGTTAATATACATAACATTACACCTGTAATCCCAGAAGGGTTAGGCAAAGGGGAACCTATAGTACACCCACATTTTGCCCATTATGCTTTAGTCCCATGCAATAGGGGCGACCCTATTACCATCAACCGGGCACAAATCCAGACTCCGGGCTGCTACTGAAAACACTTTGCCCGACCTGGGAATCGAAGCCAGGACCTCATGCTCAGCAGTAGCACTTGCGATCACTAGACCAACGACGCAGTAAAAAGTTAAATGAAATTTGATCTTGGTTTGTAATTTCTGAATTTCTGAAAACACTTGATCTACCTGCAATTCTTTATTTGAAACTGAAATATGTATGGGCTTGTACCACAGTCCTTAATACAAGTTGTTTCATAACTTAGTAAGTGTGCTCATTGCAACACCTACCGGTTTTGTTAACTAGCATTAGCTCAAGTGTACCTACAGATGACACTTTTTATGTTAACATTCTAAATTGATTGATTAAATAAAATGAATTGAAAATTTAATGGTTTGATTCTAAAACCCTTTCCCTTTTAAATACTTTAAATATTATTTACCCCATAAAAGTTCGAAAGCTGAAAAACCACCTTTTATTTATACCCGTCGAGTCGACGGAGGGTTATAGCTTTAAAGGGGTATTTCGGAAGGTTAGCTATCAAGGGTTAAGCACAATAAAGCCTATACTGACTGACAGTGTTCAAAAGTTAAGGATCAAATTCTTACTTATTAGCACAAGAGAACAAAAGATGATACTGGTATTTTTGGAAATCGTCAATTTGTCATCAATCAATTGATTATGCCATATAGAAATAAACCGGTCAAGTGCGAGTCAGACCACGTAAAATGAAGGGTTCCATAGTTAGGATTAATTTATCCTAAGAACAAACTTAAATTTGTAGTTGAAAAAATGATCTCCCACACACGTCACGGTCAATTCTCCTACAGCAAATGTAAGTTTGTAATCGCAAAAAAAGATTATTTATGAATTAAAACTAGAAATTAACGATCGGACTTTTTCCTTTACTTGCTTCTTGCCAAATTTATAGGTTTTGATTTTTTACGAGTATCAAAATATGTCGCCGTAATTTAATTGCGTCGACTCAGAAGCTCGTTTTTTAGAGCTCCAAGGGATCGTAGACCTACGTATTTGATTAAAATTTCAACTTGGTACCACCACGCGTTCCGGAGAAAAAGGGTCTTGGCAGACTGACAGACTGACAGATGGACAAAGAAGTGATCCCATATAAGGGTATTTTTATTTTGAGGTCCGGAACCCTAATAAAGAAAATCAACTAACGGAGGCGTCTTTTTACATGAACATTTTCAGGTTAAGGTTCTAAAGCCACTTCTCCCTTACGCCACACACCATCAAAGAGATCAAAGCACGCCGTTCACGACATCATTAAATGACTACCACACGACCATCAAATCAAATTTGCCGTCTCTTCCAACCTTAACGCGATTCAATAAGGATCAATTTCCTGTAGACAACTCCAACTATTTTGTCAAAGTAACATGCGTGATTTCCTCTAAGCACTATAAAATGATTATACAATTGCCTGTATTTATGAAATTGTCGTCTTTGTGTGTGGGGTATAAAGGCGAGATTGGCTTAAAGATGTCATTGTTAATTATTGCTTTAAGCTTAGTTCTGCTTTGATGTTCAACAAAGAATGGTATTAGTGCTGAATTTTGGTTGTGTACATGTTTGTTAATCAATTTGTATTAACTATATTATGGTATTGCGTTTGATTGGTAATCGGTATACCTTCCCTCGAGATAGAATATCAAAGGCATCGTTCGTTACAGTGGTATTATTATAGCTTGTAATATGTGCAATGTGGTTAGGAGGCTTTAAAATTGTATGCGAAGCCTCTCGTGTCATGAAAAGTCACTTCACCTGTTAACAAAATTACTGTAGGCACATAGGTATGTTGATCCAAGTTACTGTAGACACATAGGTACGTTGATCCAAATGACTGTAGACACATAGGTAGGTTGATCCAAATGTTTATTCTACAGGGTCTAATTAAGTTAGCTAGCGAAACTCTACAGTCGTGATAGATATCGATAAACTGATACCTCATAAACGGCATCAATCTGTAAATGTCGTCGTATGTTACAGTGGTATTATTTTAAGTTGTAGTTTGTTGAATGTGGTTAGGACGCTTGGTTCAAAATGTTGTGCGAAGCTTCTCGTTTCATGAAAAGGCACTTCGACTGTTGTCAAAATAGCTGTGGACAGACACAAACAACCTACCTAAGGTTGATTAAAATGCTTATTCTACAGGGTCAAATTAAATTACAGTAGCCGCATAGGTAGGTTGATCCAAATGCTTATTCTGCAGGGTTAAATTAAATCACTGTAGACACATAGGTAGGTTGATCCAAATGCTTATTCTGCAGGGTTAAATTAAATCACTGTAGACACATAGGTAGGTTGATCCAAATGCTTATTCAACAGGGTCAAATTAAATTACTGTAGACACATAGGTGGGTTGATCCAAATGCTAATTCTACAGGGTCAAATTAAATCACTGTAGACATATAGGTAGGTTGATCGAAATGCTTATTCAACAGGGTCAAATTAAATTACTGTAGACACATAGGTGGGTTGATCCAAATGCTTATTCTACAGGGTCAAATTAAATCACTGTAGACACATAGGTAGGTTGATCCAAATGCTTATTCTAAAGGGTCAAATTAAATTACCTAGAGAAATTATTAACGATTTTTGGACGTTTTCCTTTACTTGTGCTTGTGTTGTTTCGTTATTTAACCTTAGATAAATACTGAAGAAACACCAAAACATCAGACACTTCCATATACCCCACGAAGCCTGCTTACCATGGATAACCTTGTTACAGTTGAACATAATATTGTTAGAAGCACATGTCTAATGTCTGGACCCTTCTCAGTCTGCAAACGTCCTTATGTGAGGCCTGGAGGATAAAGGGCTTGGTTTTATCAAAGGTTTAAGAGATAATCATGTGTGGGATGTAGACGTAAATTGTTGTAAATTGTCTGTTTATTATAACATAATTTCATGCTTATTGTATACCCGAAGGAGAAGGCAGTACGGACAGCAACAAAAGTCGATTACTACTGCTACTTTTACACATCATCTAAATTGTTACCCTTACCTCACCTTACGTTCTGAGTTGAGTTGCATGATTACTGACAAATGCGTGCACTGACTGGACAGGACCACTCAATATGTGTGGTTGTTTACTCAAAATACCATTTCGGACGCCAATCTTAAAGATTAATCCAAGATTATGTATGGACTTTAAATGAGCCTAACCTTTTTTTTTTTTTTGTTCCCGGGGTGGAAAATCCTCATGGATGTCCTCCGCCCTGGGGCGGGCGGAGGGGTCTGTCAGACTCTTACTGACTAAAAACCACCCCGGTGTTCCATCTCACACCTACGCCTGGGTCGCGGGAACACATTATTCTTCCACAACCCCGGCTGGTGCCGGCCCGCTTGCGCGGGCCCCGTCTCGGGCGGGGGGAGTGAGGTGTACTCCCCCCGCAACGTCTGTGAGCGGCGCGCGCGGAACACTACGCGCGCCGCCTTCTCGGGTCCTGTAGTTGGGGGGCGACGGATGTCCCGTATCCGTCGCCCCTAGACCCATTTAGGGGGGCCGGAAGAGGGCGTTGTCCGCCCTCCTCCGACGCCCGGTGCGTTTGCTGCGGGCCGGGTCGAGAGTCGAGATCTCTCTCTCCCTTTCCGCAGCCTCCTTCTGCGAGATGACCGTTTCGCAAAAGGAGACCACTGCGTCCCAGGACTCTGCGCCGCCGACCATCGCGTTCACGACGGCCGGCAGCGACAGGTCGTTGCCTACTTCGGTGATGAGGGCACGGCGCGGCTCCTCCCAAGCGGCACACTCTGCCAGCGTGTGCCACGCCGTGTCCTCCCGGCAGTCGACGCAGTGGTGACACCGGGCGTCCGGCTCCCTGTTTATGCGACACAGGTACTTCCCGAAGCAACCATGCCCCGAGAGCACCTGCGTCGCCCGAAACGTCAGGGAGCCGTGCCTTCTCCTGAGCCAGCGGTCGAGCACTGGCCGGATCGCCTCGATGGTGCTGAGGCCGGCGGTAGGGCGTGACAGCCTCACCCTCCATTCCGCCACCAGGACCTCGCGGAGCTGCAACCGATGCTGCTCGATATGTTGCTGCATCGGTCGCTCGCCCCGCTCCCGCGCTGCCTCGCGCCACCGGTACAGTGACCTTTGCCTCCAGGTCCCAGGGCGGTGATCCGGCCATTGCACAACCCGCCTCGAAGGAGATCGTGCGATACCCCCGAATGACTCTGACAGCCATCGCCCGCTGCGGCTTGCGCAGGACAGCTATGCTGCCGGCCGTCAGGTCAGACGCCCAGATCGGCGCTCCGTAGAGCGCCATGGATCGCACGATCCTTATATAGAGCCGCCTACAGGCGGCGCTCGGGCCCCCCAGATTGGGAAGCAGCGTTGCCAGCGCCCCGGCCGCGCCCAACAACTTGGGCGCCAGCCGCCGAAAGTGGGGTCCGAAGTCCCACCGGCTGTCGAGCACCAATCCCAGATATTGCATGGTGGGCTCGACAGCGATCCGGACCCCCCCGACCACAATGTGTGATCCGGCCGGCGGCGCCCGCCGGGGGCCATGAAACACCATGGCCTCCGACTTGTTGAGGGCCACCTCCAGGCCGAGACGCCGTATGCGGCTCACCGTGAGTGAGACCGCCGCCGTCGTGAGCAACGCTGCCTCCCTGTGCGAACTCCCCCGGGCCGTGACCAGCGTGTCGTCCGCGTAACACGTCAGGTCAGCGCCCGGCGGGAGCTCGCCCCTCAGCACCCAGTCGTACCCGATGTTCCACAGGAGCGGTCCCACGACCGATCCCTGCGGAACACCGCACGACACTTGGCGCTGGTTTCCGCCATCACGTCCCATGTAGGTGACACACCTCCCCGCCAGATAAGCCCCAACGATGCGGCGGAGGTAGAGAGGCAGCCGATGATAATGCAGTGCCTCCCGTATGCAGCTCCAGGGCAGGGTGTTGAAGGCGTTGGAGATGTCCAAGGACACCGCCACCACCACCCCGCCCCGGGACACTGTTTCCTCCACCAGGACTCTCACCCTCGACACAGCGTGGATGGTAGAGCGCCCATGCCGAAAGCCGAACTGGCTCTCGTCCAGGTCCGGCCCCTCTCTGCACAAGTGGCCGACGAGGCGGGCTGCGAGTATGCGCTCGAACAGCTTGCCCACCTCGTCGAGCAGCACTATGGGCCGGTACGCAGACGGCGAGTTGGCAGGGCGCCCCGCCTTCCTGAGCAGGACCAGACGTCCAATCTTCCACAGACTGGGAAACTGGCCCCGCTCAAGGCACGCTGTGTAGAGTCTTCTCAGTTGGGGCTCCAACTCCTTCAGAGAGAGGGCCAAAGCCAGGCCGTGAATTCCATCGGGCCCCGGAAAATGAGCCTAACCTAACCTAACCTTTGAGTTTGTTTCAAAGCAGCCAGATAGGATACGCCGATCTCATCTAGTTTGTAATATATGATTGACATGTAAAAGTGTTTGTACAAACCTACTTACAATCTTGCTCAAGGCGGGTTGGAGTTTTCAGACACATTTTAATTACTAGCAACATCATCAGCGTGAAACTTCTTATTCCCCCCGACTCACCCAGTTGTATCGAATCGCCTGCCCGCGCTTAACCTCGTTTTCGCTTACCGTTCTCTCTTGCTTTTTTTCTATTTGAACGCCTCCTCAAGAATTAGGCTATAAAATCAAAAAAAAAAAAAAAAAAACTACCGGTACTTCCAGAGTTTATTGCGTTCGAAAACAAACTCTAAAGCACTATTATTCTTTTGTATATTTAAGTCTAGATTTTCTCATGATGGTTAACCTTCAGCGATGTCTATGATAAATTTAGAAAGTACATAGGTATGAATTGAAAAGTCACTTTGAAAGGAACCACCCGGGTTGTGGGTCTTTTAGCTAAAAGGGTTAATATTCTTTTAATTTAACTTCTTTTCTGATTTTAATTTTAATAACATTTAGCTCAATGATTAACATTAAAAAAACTAAATTGTGAATAAACTTTTTTCGCTGACTGTACTAAGAATCTGAAAAAAAAAATATACAAGTCGATGTTCTCAAGTTAAATGCGAATCCCACACAGAACAGCTTAAATAAAACGCCCACGACTTCATTAGGTAAATCAACTGATAAATACGTTATGTAGCTGATAACGTATTTTTGCATTACTAACGCATTTTCAAAATACACAATTTTAAATTAAAGTCAAAAATACCTTTTCGGTATTTTGTGATTTTTTCAGTTTCCCATTGTGATGAACACAAACGTTGGAATACAACATCATTTGACAATTCATAGGTGTCATTATTCATTAAAATTATCTAGCCAGGGAAATTTATATTTTAAAGTATAGCATAACATAATCAGCCTATAATGTTCCCACTGCTGGGACACATGCCTCCTCTCTCTCTGTGAGAGGGAATGGGTCATAATCTACGACGCAGGCCCCGTGCGGGTTAGATGATGTTAAATGTCTTCGAATTTTTTGTTCTAGGACATGCCGGTTTCTTCACGATGTATTCCTTCACCGTTTTGGGAGCAGAGGTGATGAAATAATTTTCACAAAGTAAAGCGCCTGTCTGGGTTTTAACCTGCGACCTACAACTCGAAAGTCGCAGCCGTTACCACTGAACCATCATTGCTCCTTTACCTAAATTCACGAGTCAAGGGTATTTTTGGCTCGTCTTGGCCGGACACCACCATGCCCTCAGATAGTAAGCCTCGTAAAGGAATTCGCCCTGGCCTAGGAGATTCTCAGAAGATCTCCATCAAAGATGTCGTTTCCACCACCCCGAAGTCTTCTTTAAGCTACACCCAGTCCTTTATCTACACTTCCTTTGATACCAGTCTCAAACTCATCATAAGTTCGTACGAACTATCAGTTTATAGCGAATCTTCTTCGGGATTTAGCGTTAATGACGCTGAAACAAGTGTTAACGAGCATCGTCTGCATCCGTGTCACGTCCCGTGACGTAACGTATACCGGTCGGTACATGTTGCAAAAATAGTTGGAAGGACAGGTGTAACAAGGTAAGTTTGGATTCTGGTGGTTAAAGGGTAGATTAAGGGTAGTTTTTCGTGATAATTGCAAACAGGACAACTGCTTGAATCTAGATAAAACTGCATACTTAGGCCCTTGGTACACGGCACCGTTTCTTTACAGTACGGCGTGTAAACCCCCCGTTGGAAAAACGTGTCTATCAACAAGCTTCCAAAGTGATTCATACTCAACACTGACGTCCGTGCGTACACACGACGTTTAAACCGTAGTTTGAAAGTCGGGCAAAAAATAATCTGGTAGCAATGGCCACTGAGGTCGCCGAACTTCCATTATAAAGATTTTTATAAACATTTTAATCCAGCAGTAGATTTTAACAAGCTTTAATAATGATCATGTAAAACAATTTATAACACATTTACTCGTAAAGGGTCTCTTATTTCACCAATTTCAATATCGTAATGTATCTCATTACGTACTTGTGCGTTATTTTAATGTAGAACGCACGGTTTATCAAGATGCTCCGTCTAAAACGAACGGTACTTTTTTAAATCTTAGCAAAGAGTTTTAATGTCAGAAAAGTGGTCAACATAAGTTGAATAAAATTAACTTTGAAATAAACATTTAATTCTTTAAATTAATTATTTTTTACAATATACACAGGGCACAGTTTCAGAAGGTCCTCGGCTCCATTGTTTGCCAATTCAGGTGCGAACTTATTGACACTAAAACGCCACGGAGGGTGGCGGTCCAACAATGTAGCCCAGGGCTACATAGATAACTTGATGAGAAATTAGTTTAGCGAAATATAGAAGAAATTAGCTCCCGCATTACAAGGAATAAAAATTTGGAGCCAAGTGTTGACTCTCGACTATCTACGAGCACAGACGCGTACATTCCACCATCGTCGCCACCGCCACAGCCGCCTCCATCGCCGCCACCGACTACAGAACCCTGTGGTCTCGTTTCTCCTACTTTCACTCAAGAGAGTCAGAGAGAGACTGGTGAAATTGTAACTAATAATAATTACTTGACAATATTAAAACTGGCAACGTAATAATCAATTTTACAAATTTTTCTAATTTTTCTTACTGCTTTAACAAGTGATTAAAGATTAATTCGTTTAATAAAGTCCGAGTTTTATATTTATTTCCTCGCAAATATGTTATATAAAACGTCGTATGACATACGTGCGCTTTGAAAATGACATACAGCCTCTGCTTTCTTGTAGCAATATCACCTCGGCTGTAATTTTCAACTTACCGCACTTATATCATAATGTAATTAGTGTCATTCACCTGTTATAATATATGCTATACATACACCATTAGTCATCATTCATCCATTCATGTCCCGTATCATATACTTTTATTTGCTAGCATTTTAGGAATCGTTCTAAAACGATTTATTTTATAATATCTTTAATAAAACATTCATATTTTTTCTTTCATTTTCCATTGTTGTGACACAAGTCAAATTATCAAACTTCATTGTTTTTCTCTTTTAGTCTATGAAGATTACTTTTTGGTTTATATAACTTGAATTAACTTATCAATAGGTTTAGCTGAAATACTGTATTTTATATAATTACAATTGTTAATTGAATTTCGACTTCTAAAATAATTAATAAGGATAAGCTCAGACTCGATCGTGGAGGTTTTAATACATCTTGGCTGAACACACAGGCTGGTTTTATGACTTGCAGATGTCAGAATGAAGGAAAACATAATTTTGAAACTTCAAAAATCGTCTAAAATTAATTCTGGAAAAGGAATATTTTGCCTATAAAAGAAAAGACTGAAGCATCTGATGGGGATTCGGCGTCCGGATTTCGTCAACAAACCATCTGTTCATCCATCAATTCTACGTCTGTCCTGGAGATTCTGTCGAGCTTTTTCGAAGGAGACTGGCACTCTAAAGCGTCCCTTCGACACCTGAAGACCCTCTTTCTCCATCTCCTCTTCTTCCCTTCACAGAGCAGATACGCCCACGAAGTCGATATACATCCTCCTCCTCCGGGCAAACATTCTAGCTGTTCATCAAGCCTTCCATTTGAACTTCAGTGTCATATAAACCGTGTTTTTAGTGTTTTATAGTCCCACCTGTATTTCCTATGTCATCTATTAAACTATCTGTACCAAGTCTATATGCATCCTTTCATGTAGTAAGGATCCCTGGTAGTTTTAAATGATTTTAAATGCTGTCTGAAAACGACTTACTAGCGCAGGAAAATCGATGAACCTACACGTATTACCTATGTACCTACCCACCTACATAATATTTGTGTAATATTATGTTAGTGCTCATCACATATAACAAAATATTTCATTGAACAGAGAAGGTCGAGAGTTTACCTACCTTTATGACTGTTTCAAATAATCACTTTGATGAAATGTGCTGCGTTTGAAAGTTATTACTCGAAAAGTTGAGGGAGTAGTAAAGAATAACGCAGGGAGCTCAGAATCATGTACTGAATCCACGGTATTCCTTATTCTTGGTGCATCGTCATCACGTATAATTATATAATTAATGTATACAAAATATTGTAAAATATTATAAAAGAGCAACGATGCAGTTTCCTGTCCCTTCTTTTTCCATAAGAAACTACCTTTTGTAGGGGGCGACTTGGTAACTGACGTCCTGTATAAATGAAATGGGTCATGCAATATGATTTCTCAACAGTATTACGGGCTGTTTCCATTGTTGCACTTTAAATATTGCACTGCTAATCCTAATATTACCGTTTCTGGTGTCCTGAAATACAGGCCTAACGTCTAGCTTAGGCACAAGTCTCCCACAGTATAATTAAAACTATTATGTATTGTTCTTGATAATTTGTAAATGTACTTACATATTGTGGTGAGAAATAAATCATTGTGTTATCATCTTATCTACGTTCACGTATCTTGGATTCGTGGTTTTCGTGGTACAAGTGCGCTTACGGAAGGACAGACCATTTTATGTAGGGATGTAAGTGAAAACCTGTGAAACGAATGACAGCAGTGTCTAGAAAAGCGAACACAAACACAAACGATGACGTTACAGGAAGTAGACGAAGCATCACCGCTGCTAAACCTGCAACAGTTTTCAAATACTGTATTATATCACTACTTGTACAAGTAACTTGCTCATCTAAACAAGGCCCAGTCTATTTTGGGCGCTATATCTAGTGTACTCAGGGCTATTGGGCGCCGGCACAAAGCTTTGCGTCACCTTCACACCTGCACTGTACAGGATGGGCAGAGTGATCGCTTTGTGTTACTAGATTGAGATCTGGACTAATCACTTTGTGCCAAATGGTAGTTAAGGCTATGTCGCTTTACACGTGGTTGGGAACAGTTTCATAACATCAATCCTGTATTCTGCCATGGATTATACAGACGTTTATACTACACCTACATTTTGCCCGTTTTAAGAATGGGATCTCTAATCTAATTTTTTGTTTTATATATGTGTTCTGAGTACAACGTATGGTTCATATTGGACCGCTCGCTTAATTGGACTACCCTCATATCTCGGAAAGTTGTATTTTTTTGGGATCGACATTACCGTACCGTAAGCAACTCACTTTATTGCAATCGGCCATATTTTTTTTCTCTTGACAAGGATGAAAGTGTTTTGATTACCAACATTCTAATTAAATTTTTGTTTTAATTTTGAGTTATTTGTGCTCATGACATATAGACAAGCATAAATTGTTCTATTTTATAGTCTGTATCCGAAATTTATCAACTTATGACTAGGGACATTGTTTTTTCCTTTCTGTGTTTTTTTATTTTCTCAGTTTTTTTATTATTTTAATCTTGGTCTGGCGCGTGGCGGTTTGAGTAATTATGCGGCCTACCCAATGTCCTTTCATTGGTATTGTCCGTCGAATCGCTGAGCTCCTTATGTTTTGAGTTGAGCTGCACGATTACTGACAAATGCGTGCACTGACTAGACAGTTCCACTCTTTTTTTTTTTTTTGTGTGGGAAATCATCTAATGACTTCTCCCGCTCAGGGTGGAGCGGGAGGGCGTGTCAGACTTTTACTGACTAAAACCCACCCGTGTTCCTTCAGTTGCCTGTGCCAGGGCCACGGTTTTCTCTTTAGAATAACCCGTGACCCTGAGGCGTCGGCCCTATCGGACCCCGTCATTTTGTGCTGACATCTCTTTGAGGCGCGCGTGGAACACAACGCGCCGTCGACCCGGGCCTGGTCCTTACCGGACGGCGAGCTACCCATGGCTCGCCGTCCGCAAGCCCGCGCCTAAGGTGGCCGGGAATCTGCTTGCGATTCCCGACGCCCAGGGCGTCTCCTGCGGCGACTAGGGGCGTAAGGGCGCAAGGCTCTCTCCCTCACGCGACCCGCCTCCTCCTTTGCGAGCATTACTGCTTCGCAGAAGGAGGTTACGGGTTTCCATTCCCTCTCGCTCCGTACCATGGCCTGGACCAGGGCCGGACGCGAGAGATCGCCGCTGCCAATCGCCTCCGCGAGGACACTGCGGTGCTCCGCCCAAGCTGGGCATACCTCCACCGTATGCTCCACCGTGTCCTCCGGGCGATCCACACAATGGTGACACACGGGCGTTTCCTCCCGCCTAATGCGAAACAGGAACCTCCCGAAACAACCGTGTCCGGTGAGGACCTGTGTCGGGCGGATGGTGAGGACGCCGTGGCGCCTCTCCAACCACTCCTCAAAGAGGGGACTTACCGCCGCTATTGTGGCGTGCCCAGCACTGGGTTGCGATAATCGCACCCTCCATGTCGCCATGAGATCCCGCCGGAGCTCTGTCCGCTGTACCGTGATTTCTCGCAGCAGCGGAGTTACACCCCGGCGTTTTGCCTCCTCGCGCCACTCCCATACGTGCGCGAGGGCTTTTGCCTCCAGATCCCATGGTGGCAATCCGGCAAGGAGGCTCGCCGCCTCGCATGAGACCGTGCGGTATCCCCGGACCAGCCGGATGGCCATGACCCTTTGGGACGCGTTCAACCTGCGGGCCGGTCGGCGCCTCAAAGAACGCGCCCACACCGGTGCCCTGTAAAGGGCCATGGACCGCACGACTCCCGCGTAGAGCCTCCGGCAGGAGGCGTTTGGACCCCCTAGATTGGGCAGGAGCCGCCTCAAGGCAGCCCCAGCCCGCTCCAGTCTGGGAGCCAAACGTCGGAAATGCTCCACGAAGTTCCACCGGCTGTCGAGGAGGAGTCCCAGGTACTTCATCGTCGACTCGACGCCGATGTGAACCCCTCCCGCCGTTATCTGGGAACCCGACAGTGGCGCGTTCCGAGGACCATGAAAACACATGGCCTCGGACTTGTGCAGGGCCACTTCGAGTCCCAACTGCCGGATCCTCTCGACGATTGTCGCAACCCCGAGTGTCGCTTGTTCTGCCGCCTCCTGGTGCGACCTCCCCTGTGCCAGGACCAGCGTGTCGTCAGCGTAGCACACCACGCCGACGCCATTCGGGAGGTCGGCGCGCAGCACCCAGTCGTAACCGATATCCCACAGAAGCGGCCCCAGGACCGATCCCTGTGGGACACCGCACGACATCTCTCGCCGGTTCCACTCTCCCCGGTTCCACTCTCCCCGCTGACCGGGGTAGATGACGGTCGTGTCCGTCAAATAGGCCTCGACCACGCGACAGAGGTAGGTCGGCATCCGGTGATACCGCAACGGTGATCCGCTGATGCAACTCCAGGGCAGGGTGTTGAAGGCATTGGCGATGTCTAGGGCTCGCACGCGCATGATGGCGTCCACCGTAGAGCGCCCCCTGCGGAAACCAAACTGGCTCTCCGCCAAATCCGGCCCCACCCGCACCAGCCACCCGACGAGGCGGTTTGCAATAACTCTTTCAAAGAGCTTGCCCACCTCGTCGAGCAGCACGATGGGCCGGTAAGCGGACGGAGAGTCCGCAGGGCGCCCCGGCTTCTTAATGAGGACCAGTTTCCCCGTCTTCCAGCGAAGTGGGAACTGGCCCTCCTCCAAGCATGCGCTTAGGAGCCCCATAAGTCGAGGCCAGAGAGCCTCCATGGCCAGAACCCAGGCTCTTCCAGGTAAGGTCCTGGGGCTGTATTTTTGGCACTAAGCCTATGTACCGCCACTCTCAGCTCTACCTCGGTCACCTCCGAAGCATCGTCGTCGTCGTCGGCAGTGTGGTCCTCATCCGGCACCGCAGTAGGCGGAGTCATGGGCGGGGGAGTATGCTCCCCCCGCGAAGGGAACAAAGTGCTCACCACCTCCTCCACGAGCTGGGGCCGGAGACTCTGCGTCAGTGGGGGAGCCCATGGGCGGAGTTTATGCCGCACCATTTTGTAGGGCCGTCCCCACGGGTCCCTGTTCAGAGTCTCCAGCGACTCCTCGCGGGCCAGGGCCCTGGCCCACAGGATCTCCGCTTGGAGGGCGGTCTTCGCCGCTCTGTACCCCTCGTATAGCTCCGCCTGAATGGCTTCCGTATTCGGAGGGCGAATACGTAGCCTGCGGTGCCTGGTGTACAGGTGTCGCGCAGCCACGCACGCCTTGCGCAAAGCCATCAGTTCCGGCGACCACCAGCACACCTGGCGCCAAGCACGTCCGGGCTGGACCCGGGGCATTGCCACGTCACATATTTCGGACATGGCCTCCCGGAACCACTCCGCCTCGTCGTTGATGTCAGCAGGCCTGTCCGGTGGTGACACTCAGGCCTGCACGATCGAGGCTTCCAGGAGGAGCTCCCGGTCCAGCTGCTTCAGCGCCCACCGCGGACCACTCGGGGCCTGTCGGACCGGCGCGCTCGAGGTCTGGGCGGAACCATCGAACCGGATGTACCGGTGGTCGGAATAGGTCTCCACCCCCTCCTTGACGCGCCAGTCAATGACGTGCGGTGACAGAGCAGGGCTGGCGAACGAAATGTCCACCACTGATTCACCCCGCATACGCACACACGTTGGGACAGAACCCCGGTTTAGGACGACCAGGCCTGTCTCCAGAGTCCAGTCCTCCGCTAGGGAGTTGTGGAACTCGGCGAGATTTCGGTTCGGAGAGAAGTACACCCCTACCACGACTATCTCCCCGAACCGTGCTGCCACGCAACCCCGTCCCCTCTTGACGCCCTCGAGGGACAGGGTACCGGCGGCGGCCGACGAAATTAGGGCCACTGAGCCGCTCAGGTCCTCCACCCAGTCATCCCTGGGCGGGACAAAGTACGGCTCAGCGACCACGGCGATGTTAATCGACCACTGCGCCATGCTCTGGAGCAACAGATCCTGAGCAGAGGCGCAGTGGTTGATGTTCGCCTGGAGGAGGCGTAATGGGGCCATTACTGACACTCCATATCAGCCCCCTCCCGAGCCTCCTGGGGAGGCCCTGCCACGATGGTTGCGGCGGCGACGACGGTGGAGGCGGCAACGGCGGCGGCAGTAGCGGCGGATGCAGCCTTGACGGCGGTGGCAGTGGGCTTTCCCCTGCCCCTGCCCCTGGCTTTGGCGGGTGGAGCGCAGACCTTACTCCCAACCCGGTGATCGGCCGGTTTGCCAGCTGCCGCACATATAAAGCAGTGCGGCGCGGCATTGCACGAGCCGGCCTTGTGACCGGGCTGACCACAGCGGAAGCAGTGACCGCTGCGGTCCACCTCCGAGGCGCATTGCACTCCCACGTGGTTGCCCACTTGGCAGCGGAAGCACCTCAGAGGTCTAGGTTCCAGCAGTTTGATCTGCGCGGAGACCCATCCCACCAGGAGCCTTTGGGCCTCCCCGGCAATTTTTTGGGCTGCCGTTACGGGGCAGCTCACCGTAATGGATTGCATCCCCGTGAAGTCAAGACGAATGGTGCCTGCCCTTACCTGCTGGGCAGAGCACCCCCCCGTCCTAACAACGGCAGCCACGACCTCTTCCGGCCTGGACGACTCCGTGACGGATCACGGAGTCGTCCAGGCCCAGTATACGCATGTCAGCGCACTTGGTGGGCCTGGATAGTCGGACCTCGTCCGCATTCAGGGACGCCCTAAGCTTTTCAGCTAGAGCGTCTGCGGTCGGGCCGCTGGCCGCACCGGGGACCTCCAGCATCCGGGCCCCAGTCGCAGTGACCCTTAACCGAAGGCTATTGGTGACGCCGATCTCCTGGAGGTTCACCGCCGTCCTCGCCTTGCCGAGCACCTCGCGGTAGGTCATGCCCTTCTTTTTCGCTTCCGGCTGTAGTGTGATAACTACAGCTGCGGACTTCGGGGCACGGAGCCTAGCCGCGACGTTTCGCTCCTTGCGCCGCTGCTGCCTGTTTTTCCTCCTGGCCGCCCTTGCTGCCTTACTATTTTTCCCCTTCTGCCCGACTACTGCCCACTCGGCGTCGGCCGGAGGGGATTTTGAAGGCGGGGGCGGCCGTCTCGCCGCCGGGGCTGAGTTCTTCGCCATCTGAGGAGCCACCCCACCCTTCTTGGATTAGGGCGGCGGCGCCTTCGCCAGGGGCGGGCCCGCCACGGCCCCACTTTTGGTGTGCCCCGAGGGCCCTGGTTTGGCCGCGGTGGCAGCATACGAGGCCGCCTTTCGCTGGGCCAAGGCCGGCTGACTCGCCGCTAGCGGGGGGCGCAGGACAATGGCTTCCAGAGCAGAAAACCTACTCTGAAAGGAAGCCAGCTCCTGCCGCACCAGGGTCAGAACCCGGTCCTCGACAGACACGGGCTGGCCCTGCCCATGCTGCGCTCTTACTAGCGGGACCTCCCTGGGGCGTTCTCCTTTCGAAGAAGCTCCATGGCGGTAGTCAGGCGGGCGATCTCAGCCCGCATCTCGGACATACCGTCCGTCGGAGGACCGAAATGAATAGCCTCCGCTGCCTCCATAATGGAGGCCGTGGCTGCGGATATGGCCTTGTCTTTAGAGGATTGAACCCTCTTCAAGGCCACACCCTTGATCGCGGCAACCACGACTTCCGCAAATCTGGCCGATCGCTCCGATTTAGAGGCGCCAGCGGCATCCGGCTCACCACCTGACGACTCTGAAAGAGCTGTACTGCGGCTGGCCACTTCAGGGCGGCGTTCCTTCGTAGCGAGCCTCCCGGCTTGCTGGGCTTGCTCGGCTGGCCCTGCTCTGCCTGTCTCTCTGTCCTCCTGAGTGGTGTGCCCTCCGCCTCTTCCTCGGACCCCACCCCGCCGACCGATTTTTCGGGCCGAGGCCATCCCGCCATCCCAGAGTGACCCCTGGCCATCCCTCGGTTTGGGCCGCTTCAGGAAGAACCTTTTATCCTTCCCAGCAGTCCCCACCACTACGAGCTCCGGGCTCTTAAAGGAGCCCTCCGCGCCAGATGCAGCGTCGGACTCCGACCGCGCATCACTCCCCTCCTTCTCGCGACTCTTCCTCTCCTCGTCCTCGGATGACCGAGAGCGCGATGAGCCTCCTTGGCTCGGCAGACATTTGTTGCCCCCCCCCCAGAATACGAATGCGGGCTTGACGTTCCCAAAGGGAACGTGGCGGATTCTCCGACTGCTGAACAGCCGGTACCGCCCTGGGGTAGTTTTTTCACATTTGTCTTTTCCATTTTTTGTTGTTCCTTTGAAGGGTGTGGTCCCTTTTTCCCCTGTTAACCCTCCCCAGCGCTAGTGACCGGATTCCCTCCGGCCATTCATCCCCTCAGCACGCTCGACCTTGGGATTGGGGTAATTTTTTAAAGAGGTTGTCTTCCTCTCCCCTTCCCACTCGACGCCCACAAAACTCACCCTCTGCAAACAGAGGGGGTGTGGACGGAGATGGCCACCAGACCTGTCCCGAAGACGGACTGGCCGCCCCAACACTAGCCCGGTTCCCTTCATCGACCAATATAAATGATCGACGATTGGAACCATGACCCTTCCCCATTTGTTGAAGATTGGCCGCCAACCCCAACTGTCCACCAAAAGCAGGTGGACAGTTGGTGCTGACGTTGCCCAGGGTGCGCCGCGTGGAGGCTCTTCAACATGCGACCCCAGACAGTTCCACTCTGTGGATCCATCTGTGTGGTTCTTTCCTCAAAAGACCATTTCGGACACCAATCTACATGGTCTTCACATGACCTGAACAAGATTATGTCTGGACTTTAAAAGAGACTGTGACCTCTGAGTTTGTTTCGGCCTTTCTTCTCAGAGTAGTCAGATAGGAAACGCCGACCTCATCTAGTTTTAAACATATATGTTTGACGTTTAAAAGTGTTTGTATAAACCTACTAACAGAAATGATCTCATTTATCATTTAGAACAATTAACTAATATTGAACGATTGGGTGTTTCGATTGGTTATGTTTTTGTTAGGGTTTTGATTCTCCCATTTTACTCCGGTAACTAAGAAGAGCAGTGGTGGTCCAGTGGTAACAGATGTGACTTACGAGTTGTAGGTCGTAGATTCGAACCCAGACAGGCGCTTTACTTTGTGTAAATTATTTCATCACCACTGCTCTCAAAACGGTGAAGGAAAACATCTTGAGGAAACCGGCATGTCTTAGAACCGAAGACATGAGACATCTACCAACCCGCACTGGGCCCGCGTGGTAGATTACGGCCCACTCTCTCTCACAGAGTCCTGTGTCCCAGCAGTGGGAACATTTTAGGCTGATTATGCACTCGGGTGGCTAAAATGGACTGCAAGTGGTTGGATAAAATGCACCAGTCCAATTTACCTTCTTTTTGCATACAGATGGCTGAGAAAAAGTATTTTAAATGGAAAAACTACTAACATTTCTAATAAAGGAAAACTAAACAAATTGTTTATTTAGTTACACTATGAAAGGAAAGGAAAAGAGTAAAATAAGAACAGTGAAGAATCTGAGTATAAAGAAGAAACCGTTGTTTTGGACGATTCGGACAGCAGTTGGAAGAAGATACAGAAGATTCTGAGTGTAAAGTGTAAACGGAATGACTATGATAAAGCAGGACCCAGCGATTATTCCTTACAGTGCGTGCGTTTACATTTGTGATGATTGTCTTTCTTGAAAGATTCTATTCAATGCAACTTGAATGATTTTAGTTTTTTGAGTAAATAAGAATATTGGTAAGTTATTTGGTAGACTGTTTTGTGTAAATGTATTTTTTGTTCTGTTTATAAGTACATACATTTTCCTAAAGATTATATTGAAGTCCAATTAAACAACCTCCTGTTAAAATACTACGGAACAAAGCTCTGATCTCACATTTTGTTGATTTTAGAGATATCTACGATAATTAACTTGATCAATACTTAATGAAAACATAATAAATAAAAATTGTTTCTTATCTTACCTATACACGTGGTTTCTCCTAGGTAAAGACATATCACATATGTATTTTAACAAAAATAACCCACCTTTACTGACTTTCCCCTATCTATTGATTAACCGGGTACAAATAAAAACTTCTTCTTTCTCAGTAGCAGCCCGGAGTCTGGATTTGTGCCCGGTTGATGGCAATAGGCTCGCCCCCTATTACATAGGACCTAGACATAACTGGCGAAATGTGGGTGTACTATAGGAACACCTCTGCCCAAGCCTTCGGAGAAACAAGGCGTGATGTTGATGTTGTTGAGTGTAAATAAAATGTTCTACAAAAAAAAAAATTTTTTTTGCATATAATAAAATAAGTAGCGTATAATTTGAATTAGTATTTTGGTTGATTAAGCAAAGAAACTAGGTATTAAACCAAAAAGTTTAGTGTTACAATTATTTCAATTTCTACCTTCCAATATTTATATTTATATTTTTTGTACTATGGAGCTATCATTTACCGGGTAATGTCATATATTGACTTGAATGTGCCCTGGCGGCTAATAGTATGACATGCTCACTTAAATGTCTCGCTGACGATGGCGCGTGTGTTGGATCATTTAGCTACCTTCAAAACGGTTCAGCTGAATGGTGCTGACCGATGCGTCATTTTCGTGAACGGGCGCTGTCAGTTGAGACTGGTCATCTCTTAGCTGCCACAGCTTGTTTTGATAATTTATTTTTTGGATTGTTTTTTTTTAATTTTTTGCTGCACTCTGGACGCTGGAAAGAGTGTCCATTAAGTTAATTGTCCTTTCTTCTCTATAGGTACCTACTACGTTTTGAAATGGGCAACTGGCTTCATATTTCTGACTGACCGACTCCTTGACAGTTCAAAAGTGCCTGTAAATGCTTTGCGTTTGAGTTTGAGTTTCTATAGATACTCAAACTCAAAGCATTTATTTCTTAACTCCTTGACAATTCAAAGCACAAAGAACTCAAAGCATGAAAAAGTAAGTCGAACTCGACTTCGACTTACGTTTTTATAGAATGCAGTCTACGGACTTCTGGGAACTTCTAACGGGAAAACCCAATCAAACTTTAACCAACCCGGGATCGAATCCTAAACCCCATGATCATCTTACAGAAAAAAATATTCATTTCATTTGATTTGAGTGCAGCTGCGTTGACGCTTGCGACCACTAGTCAAACAAAGTTACCTACTTCTCTCTAAAAGTCAACTAGCGTGAGATAATTTTAATAATTTTTATATTATACATTTGCAATATGAATGCTCAGTCTTGACATTTTTTTTTATTTTCTCAAATTAATAATTTATTTTATTTATTTTTGTTTTTGCTATTGACATCACTGTAATATGAATTCTCAAACTTAATAGTACATTATGGTACTAATGTGTAACGGTACTTATCAATACACACGTATATCATACGACGTTTTTCAACACTCTTGTGAATAATCTATCAATAAAAACTCATTTTATTCAAAAAAAGATCGTGTTCAATAGAACAAATAAATTAATGTTCTCATCTAAAGCTCGCTATCAAAATCTTCCCCCCGCTTCTAGATTGCTTCACTTTGGTAGGTCGATTCGTTTTGAAACACCCAAACCGTCGACTGGCACTTCGTTTCTGGATCGTATTGATCAAGACTCATCACCTGTAATGATGTTGTAAACAAGCCGAGACGTGCTTGCTTCAAATTTGTTTATAATATTACGGCACCATTCCACCCGGGCCTGGTTCTGAGCATCGGTGATGTTGTGCGGCACCCAGCGTGAAACTATCCTCCTCACGCGAAGATGCACGTGTACAATTTCGTGAAGGCTTCCCGATCCAACCTGCAGTATGTGCTGAATCTCTTGATACGTAACTCGCCCATTGACTTGCATTAAATTTCACTGCTAGCACGTTTTCTTCCGTAACAGCTGTCAAAGGGCGACCACTTCTTTCTTCATCCCCCAAAAGTTAACCTTGTAGTGACCTACACAAACACAACAAGAAGAGCCTTAATCACTCTCCTGGTCGAACAGCAGCAGCCAGCCACAACCCGGCGCTGTACCACATCCGACCCACTGGAGCACAAGCAGCGCCACCCCGACTCACTGGGGCATCTTCGCAGACAGTTCCGACTCACTGCGAACTACGCGACACCTGGTTCCGACCCACTGGAACCTCAGCTGACACTGGCAAAAAGCATCGCAAGATACAAGACTTAGCCCACTATCGACCTCCGGTCTCCGGAGGGGAGTGATGTGGCGGCATCTACACCGCCACATGCGAACTCGTCAATCCTGCATCGCGCAATCAGAGTTTACCGCGCAGATAGCATAAATACAACTTCCCGACAACAATCATAGGGCAGTTGTCTACAAGATACGACATCCATCTGGTCGGAGGATCCTCCCTTTTCTGAGAGTATGAGTAAGAGTATGAGTGAACTTTACACCCTGTTCCTCGTATCTCTAAAACCTCAAAGTCATAGTAAAAGCATTTATTTCAAATAGGCTCATAAAAGGCACTTTTGAACGTCAACATTTACATTAAAAATAGAACTGATTCTAGGCGCCACTTCCAAAAGCTAGTTTCGTATGGAGAAGAAGAGGCAAGAAACCCCACCGTTACTCTTTTAAAATGTTTAACAATATTTTGTATATATTAATTATATTTTTAGTCTAAGTTAGTCGACCACGCTTGAATTCGTTATACCAACGATACACAGTTGCCTTAGAGGAAGTGCCTTCATCCATGAATGCCATTTGAAGTCTATCGTACGATTCGTCCGGTTTCAGGCGACACTTGAAATCATAAAAAATCATAGGGCGAAACTGTTCCAGGCGCAGATCCATTTTTTTTTATGAGACACGATAAATTTAGGCTGCTTTCCGAATTGGGATGTAATCGATTTGAGCACGCTTACACCCGTTCCGAGCTGGCGTGAGCGCGATAACGATGTCCCGTGAATCGTCATAGGTGACGTCATGACATGCGCCATCTTGCGATAACGCCGACCATGCCCTATAGAAATATCACTGTGAGCGAATTGTCAGCTGTCATAATCGTGATATCTAAATCGGAACGCTAATTATCATCGATGTGAGCGCTGTCAGCGATTATGGTCTAACTCGGAATGCGGCCTTAATTATCTCGCAAACAATTCGGAGAAAATTTAAAAATTGGAACATGCCTATTTTTACTACAAATAATCAAATATTTTCAAAACAGACTATAACTGGTCAGTCTCTCACACATAAAAACTTTTTTTCACAATACTTTCTGAGTGGCCTGGTATACGTGTATCCTTTGTTGGAGATCCCAAATAAATAAATTAAACCGGTCACACTTACTGAATATTCCCTTCTCTCGGTAGAGAGTAGTTATATCCTTTGATTCAAGGGAATCAAAGAATATAACTACTCACTACCGAGATATAAATATACTATAAGGATAGTATCACTTTGCAGGTCGAAATGCAGAACGTATTCCTACCAACACTCAAAAATCTCCAAACACCAACGATCTCAAAGGGCCGCCAACTTCCGTTGCACAAAATAGACAGCAAGCTAATAAAACACGCTAGAATTTCCACTAAAAACTGTCAACAATATAAAATAGGCCAAAACAACTATATTCTAACCATACGCAAATCTTTGGAACAAACATGGCACACCAATTAAGTCACCGCAAAGATAAACCCCAATTGTACGGGATTGGCAAACCGTAGCGGACAAGTACTAACAACGCTAGTGATGTTATTCGCGGGTTTTCGTTTTGTTCCAAATTTAGTCAGTTATGAAAACGGGAGACGCCCTGGGCGCCTGGGCTTGCGGACGGCGAGCAATGGGTAGCTCGCCGTCCGGTAAGGACCAGGCCCGGGTCGACGGCGCGTCGTGTTCTACGCGTGCCTCAAAGAGATGTGACGGGGTCCGATAGGGCCGATGTCTCAGGGTCGCGGGAAATTTGAAAGAGATACCGTGGCCCTGGCACAGGCAACTGAAGGAACACGGGTGGGTTTTAGTCAGTAAAAGTCTGACACGCCCTCCCGCTCCACCCAGAGCGGGAGAAGTCATTTGATGATTATCCACCCAAAAAAAAGGGACCCCGGGAATTGTGTTGATCGCCCGCAGGACACGGTGGAGCACATGGTGGAGGTCTGCCCAGCTTGGGCGAAGCACCGCCGTGTTCTCGAGGAGGCGATCGGCGGCGGCGATCTATCGGTTCCGGCCCTGGTCCAGACCATAGTACGGAGCGAGAGCGAATGGGAAGCTGTCACGTCCTCCTTCCTCCTGCGAAGCAGCAATGCTTGTGAAGGAGGAGGCGGAATGCGTGATGGAGAGAACCTTGCGCCCTCACGCCCCTAGTCGCCGCAGCAGACGCCCTGGGATTCGGGAATCGCAAGCACATTCCCGGCCACCGTAGGCGCGGGCTTGCGAATCTATGGTAACAGCACCCTGTAAAATGATATCACAGTGTTACTGTGTGTTAGGCTACTGTTACAGATTCTCCAAAAAAGGATAAGTCTTTACAGGTACATCATTAGGATTCTTAAAAACTAAAACCGTCTTACAACAAAAACATAGTATATAGTAATTATCTATGTTTTTGTTGAGTTTTATTAAACAATTTAGGTTATACATCAATCTACCATGATAAGTGGTAGGTGACGAAAAGCAAAAAATATTTGCTTGATTTTAAAGGTTCCGAATACACATCGTGCCTCTCCATCCGAAAAACCTCATCCAACCAAAACATGAAAATTAAAGCACAATTTTAATATCCCAGAATGTCCTACACTGCCCAGCCCTACTTCTAAGCCAAACTAACTATTGGCCTGATTCTCTGCTTGTTTAGGACTTAATTTAATTGATAGGTACCCGTGATTGGATGATTTTGGGCACAAGGATCTTTTGCCCTTACCTGATTTCATTATGTATGTATTATGTATGTTGGATTACTTGTTTCTGTAAGGGCAGAATATTGTTATTTATTTTTGAGTCAACTGTAGGAATATAATTTAAATTGAAACTTATTCTTACGGGTTCAATTCATAACTTAAGCGAAACGTTACCTGATCGAAAATTCGTAAGACGGATGATTGTTGATTTTTGATTTTTATTGATTGATTTTTCTGAGAGATTAACTATTTAATATAATATAAATAGTCATGTTTGTGTACGATAGCGCAAGAAATAAATATTGTATTCTACCACATAAATGACAGTACTTTTAAACTGCTATTTAAAGCAATTCGTGCAAAATTATTCCCTAACCATTCCAAAATATCAAAAATGCACAACTATTATGCTACTTAATATTCAAGTTTTCACTTCTGCCGGCACTCCCGGAGTGCAACACGTCGTTTTTTTTAGCGTAAAAACGCAATGAAATGTAATGAAACAATCGCTAGACAAAAGTCTAGCGATTGTTTCATTACATTTTCACCACACACCTACTTACAATTCATACCTCAGTGGTCAAAAACCTCGCTACCGCGAAAACACCCAATGCAAATCCGATATATCGTCATGACGTAGCACCCCTGTTTAGGGTTCCGCAGTATCGCCCGTGGCTAATTGAATGCCGATGACGTGAACTGTGAGGAGGCGTGACGTGCTAAAAGGGTTCCGTATTGCGCAAACTTTAATTAAATTGTTGGGTATTTTTTATTATTTTTGGTAGTTTGTTTTCTTTAATCTGATATTATTTTCTTGCACTTTGTAGATATCTTTTGACTTTGCTTTTGGTTTTAACTACTAATTCGATGTGCATAAACAAAATAATTGGTATGTCTATTTACCATAGACCTTCAGGTGATCATGAAAAGGGATTTTAGTAATATTTACAAGAAGATTCTATACGAACAAACAAGTTTCGTACTATTGTAGGACAGCCATACTGAGAAGCCTTGAAATCATAGAAAAAGCAACCGAATAGCCTGGTGATAGGAAGTGGTTAATGGCATCACAAAGTCTGTTACCAACAACATCTCTAGAGACCCGTTAAACCTTCCAAAGTTTTAAACCAAAGCAAACACTCATACACAGAATAACCTAACCATCACAACACAAAACAAACAACCCACATTCAAATACAAAAGTTTAAAATTACTTGACATTTTTAAGCCCATACTCAGGTAACGTATCTATACGGCGACGATTTCCCTGGAGGACCGACAGAACCTTCTTATAAACGAGTTAATGAAGATTGAGTGAGGTGATGAAAGACATTTCCTTAATGTTTTATAAAACCGCTGTTGTTTTGGATATGTAGCCCACGTGTATTTGAGAAACAATTCTAATTTCCATTTTAAAATAAGTAGAGCTTAATAATTCCGTTTTAAAGTAGCAAAAATAAGTCGTAAACTTCGGTAACCAATCCATTTGCCAAGATGATTTTAGGTACTCACAAATGTATTTACAATAAAAAAGAAAAATAAATTCGAATACATGTGACATATATCAAGTAACAACCCGCACTGGGCCCGCGTGGTGGATTACGGCCCACTCCCTCTCACCGAGAGAAGGCCTGTGTCCCAGCAGTGGGAAAAGTATAGGCTGATCATGCATCATGCAAGTATTTACCAGCGCCAACAAAATTCATGCATGCTGCACCCTGCTTACCTGTGAAATAAAAAATATTCGCATATTATGAACAGACAAACAAGCTAGCTTCGACTCTTATAATTTTAGCCCGTAATACCAATATCCACTATCGTTACCCATTAATTATTTTACCATTAATTTCCATCAAAGACTCCCATAAATAAAATACGGAACCACGAAACCAAAATATTCAAATCGAAATTATCCTGCAATTTTTCACCGTCGCATGGCTGCCGCAATTATACACGGCGTGTCCATATGTCGGGACTAGGGTGGACTCCCTTCTTCAACCCCATCACGGTGTGGTTATCGAAGTCTTTCCGATGCATTGAGCAATTCCAATGGCTTTTTATACCATGCTTTGAAATGTGAAATGTTAGCTTTATTTTTATTTTTTTGGAACTGAAGTTTCAGTGAACTGGAGTTCTTTTGTAGTTTTTTTATGTATTTTTTGGGTTTCCCACATGGGGAAGGGTTGATGAACTAGAGGTGTAACTAACTAGCTACCTAGGTGTGTGTATGCTACTAGAATTTTTTAAAGTAAGTAATACTTAGGATGAGGATATTTTTCTGTTATCAGATTGCAAGGCCAGCAACATTGATTACATTTGTATAATTTTTAACCGATTTTAAAAAAGCATTTAAGCTCGTCTTTTTTTTTTTTGTAAAGCGATTTGTAAAATCTTATTTGGTTGATAAAGCTTGCGCGGTGATCCCGTATAAATGTTATTAAAACGAGGCTCCCTAAAATGTGTGTTAAGTATTTTCATTAATATTCTGACACAGTAACAAATACTCGAACAATCAAAATGGAACTTTAGCATTTAATTTATTGGATCTTTTTCTTTCCATGTACAAGGCAGTTACGTAAGACAATTACGTATTGTAGTATTTTTGCTCGATTCTTTTTTTACAGAATAAAAAAACAAGATTGCTCTGCTTGTATGTCTTAAATACATATTAGCAATAAGACAATTTAGTTAAGTATCCAGCCACAAGTATTTTTTCTCTAGATCAATCATTACTTTAGTTTTATACGAAATTTTAGTTTAGTGCTCGAACAAGAGCGCACGCGATATTCAACTTTATAACTGATGCTAACGGATCAAAAATAAAGATAAGTTTAACGTAGCGGAACTTGTGTTGCTGAATGATTTTAGAGTGCCTTGTCTTAATTTTGCTTGGGTAGTTTTTGAGTTAACTTCGTTTAATACCTAGTTAATCCACTTTGTGTACCTGGATGATGTTATAATACTTCATGTCACTGTTTTTTTACATCACATGTATACGAATGTAAACTGTAGATGGCGTGATCACAGCTAGGTCCCTACGGCTAGATATTTCGTTCATTCATTCCTTTACGTGTTCATTCATGAGTTTGGTTTTATTTCACTATATTCTTTGTTTCGTTATATTCGGTTTTTCAATATGTATTTTTAATCGAGTAATTGATATGGAAAGTTTCCGATTTTTAAACCCTAAATGTTCCCACGAATTAAACTTTATCAAAATGTTTTCAATATAACCTTTTACTTTGTTTAATTAAAAAAATGTCTACGAATAGCTATGAGCTACAATATTCTTAATCTAGGGTATTTCGGGAAATGGTAGAATACAATTTCAGTGTAATTTAAAACAAAACAACGCGTCATTTTCGCAAAAATAAAATAAAGTCACATCACGCCTTGTATTATTAGCTTGTGTTGGGAACTAGCTACGACAGCGCCATTTTGACAGATGCCAATGGGGAAGCCTTTGGTGTGGGGTAAATACGATATCTAAAAAGTGAAAACTAAAACCGTTTTGACAAAAACAAACACTTCCAAAAAACATTACAACTGAAAAATTCCGGAAGTCGGTGCGAAAAAAACCTAAATACAGATCCAAAGACACTTCTGAAATTAAATGTATTATTCACTTTTTAGTGTTAACTTGTGTGGTGTGTGTTAACTTTTTTTTGTATCATCACTTTCTCGTTAATATTTCTGATGGTTTGAAAAAAAATACCTCCTGCTAAGCGTGATTATAACTGGTAGAACCATATTTAGCATTTGACTTATCAGTTTATTTGATCAAATATGACACAAACAGTCCTCCATACTTATCATCCAATCCAAATCCATTTCAGTCTACCAGGAAAAACCCTATTCTCAAACAGAAAAATACACAAAATTCTAAAAAAACGTACATAAAAGAAAATTCAGGTGATAGAGGAAGACAAACAGACATTCATTTCCGGCGCCACCTAGCGACGGGGGGCGTCAACTACACAAAGTACGCCACTTCCGGTTAATCTTCTGAAAGCAAGTCGCTTTTCAAGATTTTCTCTTAAAACCGTGTTTTTGACTTGAATTTAGGGATGTTGGGATGTTTGGCGACATTATTGTAAAGAAGGATGCTTTTCTGTTGGGATGAGATGTCTGTGTTTACTTTTATGTTTTTTTTCTTTAGAAAGTAAATACAGATTTTCTATGGAAGTGACAGGTAGGTTGAGAATTTTATCATAATTTCGACGGAATAAAATATGGTATAATTACAGAAAATACGGAAGTTTTCCTCTACAAAGAACGACCCATTTCAGTTTTTTTTTGATAGTTTTTTTTTTCATTTAAAAAACGCGCCTCAAAAACCCCGAAAAGTTTCAAAATAAACCACCTGAATTCACCGTCTGGATTCCTTCAGCTGGAAAATCAAATGTCTATGCAACACACGTTTCTGTTACCCTAGAGTAGCCAATATATTGGATAAAGCCCCTTTTTTATAACAAAAATTGTTAAATTATCAAACCGTTATTTTGTACTTGACAGATCACCTTCAAATTCGGTTTCGTTCGAATAAACGTTTTTAAAAATAAGTTTTAAGATGAGTCTTTAAAACGTAAACGGTTTAGAGCAATACAAACTAGTTAATACGGAAGCAAGATATACAAACGCCATTCACTTTTTTTTTGCAGTCAGATTTTTGTTTCGGGACGAACGGTATCATGACACGCCGCTCGTCGAACGAGCCGGTTAACTATGGTTAAGATAAAGTTCTTAAAACGTTCACGTTCTTAAGAAAAGTTCTGCCTCAAACCGTAAAAAAACGATTTTAACCGGTATTATTAAACCGGTTCCGTGGCATTTTTTAAAATACATCAACCTCAGTCTCAAGCTCTTTCATGTAATTTCTTATTATTATCATTTTCACCTTCTCAGATACACCTACGCAACCCTCAAACCAGCTCCCGAATTTACTTAGTTTACCGACTCAGACACAACACAGGGCCGCCTGCCTTGAAGAGCCCTACGGCAATATTATGTAGTAACTCAAAACATATTGGTTGTTAAGTACACCTGCAGACAATATTGCCACTCCAGTTTGAATAAACAAGTTTGGAGAAAAATAACGAAGCTTATTTTGTAGACAGAATTTATTTTTTAATATACAAGTATTAAGGAGTGAAGAGTTTTAATATAGGCGGAGATAATTTGTTAGGACTTTTGTAAGTTATTTCTGTTTTCAGCTGAGGATTTTACTGGCATTTTCATGAATGTCAGCTGAAGGCTAGGCGTTTTGGGGACTGTCGTAGGTTGACGTTCAGAAATCAAATGTCATTTATTCAAATTGGGCTTGGGTAACTTGTTAGTCTTTAAACAGACTCCGGACCCAGGATGGCCGAAGCAAGGAAAACCTGTTCAGGTGGAGAATCATAAACGAAGCCTTGCAGTGTAAATGTGGTGCTTGATACCAGCTGCATGTTACAGGAACTGATGGACGCTAGTGATGACGCCAAATACGTGGCCGAATTCTGTGCAGTCCATTTAGTTTGCCATCGACACCCTAAGAAGAAGAAGATTACGCTGAGAAAGCCTTTGAAAATGTATACATACGAGGGACTGGTTGCGGTCAAGGCTTGTATAGTACTTTTCTCAAATGATGCTGTGAAATTAAAACTAAGTACATTAATTATAAATTCCTGAATCGATGACAAACACCGATAACTTTTCTTGCACCAATATGCTCATTTGTTTCTTTTTCATTTTATACAGCTGTATTTGCTGAGTCCATTCCATATTTAAGTAAAAGCTTTGATAAGTTAGTTAATCCTTGGTTGCCATGGGTCAAAGTAAAAACTTCGTTCCATTTTAAAATTACACTACAGCTAAGAGTTTTCATATCAACATTGCAGCCCGCTGCTCGCTTGTATTTGACAAGTCCAGCATTTTCTATTCATATCGAAGAAGGTTGTCAAAATAATACACGAATTTACATTTTCTCAAGTATGTTTGAGAAAATGTAAATACTTTGGCTAAATCCTGTATAAACAATTTTAACCGTGTTTGAAAAACTGACTGCCTCGTTGGTCTAGTGGTCGCAATCGCAACTGCTGAGCATGAGGTATGGGTTCGATTCCCAGGTCGGGCAAGGTGTTGTTGGGTTTTTCTATCTGGAATTTCTCAGTAGCAGCCCGGAGTCTGGATTTGTTCCCGGTTGATGGCAATAGGCTCGCCCCCTTATTACACGGGACTTAAAAGCATAACTGGCGAAATGTGGGTGTACTATATGTACACCTCTGCCCAACCCTTCGGGGAAACAAGGCGTGATGTAACGTTATGTTAAGTTGATAAACTGTTCTTACATGAATAACCACGCGCGTTGGTTTCTAGGCGTCCAAACTAAATTATTTAACACAATATTTTATATTACATTTTGCAATTGAAGTTGCCTCTTAAAAATTAGATTTCGGCACCAAAAGTATCAATGTATTATGTATTGAAGAAATAGGAGGCCTGTTTCGTATTTGTACTTATTTGATACACTAACAGCACTACATCTAGAAGGAATTAATAGAAACAATAACATAAAAGCTCTGGTATCTATGCCTTATATATACGCAACATTCACAATAAAGACAACAATTTACCTAATTATCTGTGAAGACATAATAGTAAAATACAAAGACAATTACTATGTCATAAGGGGGAAGCGCCACGTTGATATTTTAAGAAATTGTCATTCAATAGGAATAAATGAACTTTGAGGGTTATATTGTTGAATTTAATTAATTTAATAGGGATGAAGACATTGAAAATAGTGCAAACAATATTTTAAAAAGTGTTTTATAACAACTGTAAGACAAAGGCAGCACTATCATAGAAGTGAAGTCACGACTATGTAACTTCATACTAGCGCCGTACCTTGCGACAAGAACAGGAATAAATCCCTCCAAAAACTTAAAAAGCGCGTAGCTGCGTCATATTACCATCGATTTTACAGATCTTTTCTATAATCTCATTTTACAGATGCCTTCTTTGAAATGACATTATTTGTTCGATCATTTCTAATATCAGTCATAATCCCTATTCTGTAAATACATACTGTACGGTACTTATTACGGTCGTGAATCATATTTTGTTCAACATACAATCTGACACTGACCCGCAAATTGCAAAGAAAGTAAGAATTTTTTTTATCTCGCGGCCAACTCCCATGTAACAGGGGGCGAGCCTATTTCCATTGTGACTGTCTGTCACTTATTCCTATTTAATAACAAAATATTAAATTTATTCTAAAACCATGCACAATGTTCGGCCCACTTTAGAAACACATTAAATCTTAATTTTATGGTCTGACAGCTTGACGCGCTACCCTAATAAATAACAAGATAACCTAATTCTTTGCACTTGTAAACCAATATTGAACCTCTTATAAATCCATTTAATTTCTATTTTATGGCAAACACAAATGACCACTTAAGGCAGCCGTCGTCGCTCGAAAGTAATGTGTAGACAATCGAAATCCAGGGTTCTTTAGAAATTCTGAGAACGACTAAATTTTAAGCGAGGGCGCGTTATGGCAGCCAGCTCTGAATCGTATAGGCATTTGAGAAACAATTAAGAAATAGAATAATTTGTTTTAAGTCGAAGTTTACAAAAAAATAGCGTGGGAAAGGCCCAAGCCCCGATTTTGGAGGCTGGCGTAGGTGTGAGATGGAACACCGGGGTGGTTTTTAGTCAGTAAGAGTCTGACAGACCCCTCCGCCCGCCCCAGGGCGGAGGACATCCATGAGGATTTTCCACCCCGGGAGCAGTGATGTTATTACGGCTCACTACCTCGCATAGAGAGGAGGCCTGTGTCCCAGCAGTGGGAACGTTATAGGCTGATTATGCTAAAGCGCAAGCGTAACGATTCCTCTACCCCTTCACATTATGAAGATTGTATTACAGGTATTATTAGCGCTACCTGCGAGAAGGCAGATAGACCACGGTAGGAAGCGGTCGGTGTAAGGCTAGACTAAGAAAGTTAGGAGAATGATTGAGTGCCAGAGGCCTTGTCCAAGTGGGCTGTTGTAGGAGAGCGAGTTAATATTAAATATAGTTGTGCTGAAGCACAGATTTAGTTTCTAATAAACTAGTATTCAACGTAGATGTGTGAGTGTTTGTAGATGAGACTGGGTGAGTCTTTAGTTATTAAAATTATCCTAGGCTGATGGAGTTGATAGTCATTATAACTAATCAGACAGACACGTGTTGCTGGGGAGTCTGTTGCGCCACTTCTTCTCCCCAGCATAAGCACTAGGAAGTGGTGAGGGGTGGGCTCTTTGGGGCTGTCTATAGACTTTCAATAGAGTTGATCCACAACTCTACTCAACTATTAATTATACTTGAGTTTGATTCTCTACTCTCATAACTCGTAATTCTTGAATGTTGTATTCGTTGCCTTTTGCCGATACTAGAACTCTAAGCTCTATTTAATAATGATCCTTGAGTTTCGATTTCTCAACTCTAATTATCTAGTAATTCAAAGAATATTATATTTTATATCTTAGACTAATAACTCGGTCAGACATGAGCACGTGTCTTGCAAATATGCTTGTTGTGCAAAGAGAGAACTTCCAGGGGTTTGGGTGACCACATCTATCTCTTATCCAGTCTAAGGACTGATAGGGACCATGTCTCCTTAAGAGCATGATGCAGACGCAATGCCGCAATAGAACTAGCCGCTCCGTTTCTAGACAAGGACGGTCGCACCGTTGCCGCAGGAAAGCCGCTTCGTCACGTTTATCAGTTCGAGAGAACTGCTAGGGGCCATGACTCCAAAAGAGCATGATGTTGACGCTATGCCGCTGTAAAGCCGCTTGCGTCACTTTATGGAAGTATATCTCTGAGTACTCCCAGTGTAGATGCGAGGTATTGTGTGAGTAACAACTGATCAAATACCTGTTACGCGCTAGCGTTTGGGTTACTCACAAGTTTATGTAATAATTTACTCTGGATCCCTCTATTATTTATCTTTTTTAAATTACATCAATCAATACAATATATTTCATTACAATGAATACCTAAGTATCATCTAACATTTGTTACAATTATTTCCTTGCCATAGTAATAATTTCAAGGCATTATGCTTCTATATATTTGAGAATTCATTTCTATTATCGGTGGGAGAGTGACCAAGTCTGGTGACGAGCTCTACAGGGCCGCACGGGGTTGGAGTGCGGCCTTTTCCCCTTCGGGGGAAACCGACCTTAACGCTAATATTAACATAATTAGGAAAAACTAAAATTTTATCAGTCTAGGGTAATTTAGGTACAGTCACACCATCAACCGGGCACAGAATCCGACTCCGGGCTGCTACTGAGAAATTCTAGATTATAAAACCCAATAACACTTGCCCGACCTGGTCATCGAACCCAGGACCTCATGCTCAGCAGTAGTTCTTGCGACCCTAGTGGTCACGGACCAACGAGACAGTCTATATTTTAGATCGCAAATATTTGTTTTATTTTTTAACGATTAAATATGCACGTAATATGTAGCTACTTCATACTTTCTTTCATATCCCTTTATACGAATGTTTATGTGCAGTATTACAGTATGAGAAGCATTTTGCGGTAACATAAAACATAAATGGTGTTTTCTTTTTATCAATACAGACCCGCCTGCCGTTGCAGACAGGCTCATAAAATGGACTGAGGACACGGATGGTGAAGGACTTGAAGAGATTCTAACAAAAAAAACTAGACATTAATTTAAAACGCTTATTTTAAAATGTCAAACAGTGTATAAAATCAATAAATAACTTGTCTTCGGTCAGCTGGACCCGCTCGCTATTGGACGCGCGGGACCAGTTGACCACATAATTTATTTTCTGTATTTTTATTAGCCTAAACACATAATATAAATTGAATAAAAATAAAATATTATTTAACGCTACCCTTGGATACAGTCGACCGCAAAATTGTTTAGTCAAAATATAATAAAACGCAATTCAATTATGGTTAAACGTTTATTCTCAATCAAAATCCTAAATATTTGTAAATCTATACCTCAAAACCTATACCTCGGGTTGGTAAAATCAATACAAACCTTGTTATAACGAGAATATACTAACATATAACTAACTAAATGTAATACTTAGAAATAAAACCTTGAAATTAGCGGTGCTCGTGCACTTAATTTTGGTATTATATTTATTACAGTAATAAATATTTAGTGTTAGTGTTAGTGAATGAGTGTGGTGCATAAGTGTAATTACGCAATTCAATAACATTATTATATTTTAAGTCATAATAATAAAACTAAAAGATTCGGCTTCACTCCGTGACTGTACTAATAATGAAACTGGACAGTGGGTCCAGTCAACCTATTCAAAATGTGATTCGGCTGAGTTATCCCGCGGGTCCATTTCGAGTGGGTCCAGTTGACCAAACACTCACTTTACCTATACCTAAACGAGAAGGTGTTTTTTTTTAATAATTTCTATAATAAATTTAATAGCCTACCTACTCCGTGGATTTGAAAGTAATACCACCAGCTTTAGGGTCTTGACACATTTGCCTTCCACTACAATAAAACAAAAAACAACATTACCTTAGTAAGTCAGTACTTTAATAATATAGCAAATATGGCGCACGTAACACAAAAATCTTTGAAAACTGTACTTTCTTATTTTGGAATCACAACACTAATTCACGTGCAACTCCAATAAAATTAAACGTTTTATTAAAACACTCTTTCTTAACAAAAAAAAACAATACTTTAAAAAAAAACTTTTCAACAGACTTGCTCGAAATGTGACTCTTATTGCACCGCTTTTAAGTTCACGGTGCATTGTATATAACTTGAGCACTTTTTAATGTGCGCCACAGATAGGTAAATTACATTGTAGCCAAAATAAGCTCACCTACATGCTCATGTTTAGTGAATATGTCGGCGTCTCCGTTAGCGGTAGGTGCGGCGGGCCGAGTTACCCTGAGCAAAGTGGGACGTTCGCCTCCTCACTCTCCCCACTTCTCAAACAACATAATGTAAGCGAGTGCGCAGCGAAGGCGGGATCATTCTTGTGGCAGGCTCGGCCCGGTGCGCCTGCCGTAGCGCCTAGCTATTTAAGCGATATATTTAATTAATTAACAAGCGGTTGGTATAAATAAGTTGGTTACTGTTTATACTTTAATTTAATATGACGGACCTCTGCCTTCAGGTTATTTCATGGTGATAATTTTATAAGAAATTGTGAGTGAAATAAAGTGATTGTGCTGTAACTAGTATCTCTATTTTCTTCGCCCGACAATCCACGCCTACTTACAAAGTGCAAGTGTAATATCGCTGATGAGGGCCTATCCCGATAAATATATAAGCTGTGTAAATAAATAGAATGTTATGATAAATAAACATTATATTTCATCGTGTTGCTTATTTCTTTAAAAAAAACAAATTATACACCTAAATAATAACCTAATCAGGTTTTTGTATTGTTCAGCGAGCCGTTTTTACAAATATTTGTGAAAAAAAAATGGAAAATTTTATTAGTTATTTCCTCTCAAGTAGTTTGACCCGTGAGCATTTCTCATTGTAATCTGACTTCAAAACGTACTATTCTATACTTACAGGTACAAGGCACAACCTATAACACCCAAAAGTAACCTTTTCAAACACAGACAGACTTCGTAACCTCTCTGAAGAACATCTAGTTCCTCTTCATCTTCGCCACGGAACCCATACGACGACACGTGTTCAGAAGACGTCTATTTTACGGCGTAACCCTAAAAAAGTTATTTACAGGCGGGAAGGAGCGATTTTCAGCTTCCCCTCTTTCAGACTGGCGGAAGTACTTCGATATTTGATTATATCCCAGTGATGTTATTATTTAGATGTTATTTTTCTCTCTTTTTGATAAAAGCATGTAATGTTTAGTAAAAGTTATTGGCACGCCATCGTGTTTTTGATTACGGTGAGGTGCTGAAATGGTTTTGTGATCTGAAGTTTCACGAAGGAGTAAAGGAATAACCTGCTTATTCTTCCACGCTTTTTGGTGATGTTGAATGAAGAAAAATAAATTTTATTATTGAGTAAGTAGGTAGGCTTTCGAAAAAAAGGGGCTCTTCTTTCGTGAAGGTGGCAGCAACAATTGAATGCTAGACGCCTGGTGCGACCTGTGGCAAAAACAAAAACTAGCACGGCAATTAGTAAGACACTATGGTTATTGCAAATCCAGCACACGGCTGTCACAATTCAAAAACTCGAAAATGGTTGGAGCGATCCCGATGAAACTTTAATAAGTTGTTGTGTTCGCGCTGGAGGTTTTAAAAGGCATTAGGTAGTGATAAATAACAATGTCAATTCAGTAGGTAATATGCAGAAGTATCAAGGTAGGTACTTCCATTACATTAACAAATTTCTAAAAAGCGTCTTGATCATGATAAACCAATTTCCCAAAAAAAACATTTTTACTCAGAATATTCAAGACTAACATTAAGGCTGTCTTAATCACAAGAACACCGAAACATGCCTCCAAAACTCAACTTAATTTTCGTCTCCTGACAAGGGTGACTGAGCAACCAACTTAACTTGAACTGCCCACCCCCGTATCTTGATAGAAAAATGGGTAGCTCGAGCAGCGTCGAGAGGTCATCGTAAACTGGCAAAAGATTACATAAAGGGTCTTGAATGATAATATTCTTTCGCTGTTATATTTCACACCTTATAATGTTGGAGTGTAAGCAGTATTATTTCTTAAAGTTATTACTGTGAGGTTTTGTTTGTCATTGTTGAGAGAAAATAAAGTTTAGTAAAAATTATTTAAGAAGGTAATGCTGTTTTCCTTAACGTGGTGAAATATTTTTTTTTTTTTAAATGTGTTGAAAATTGTTAAAGCTGATTTTCGGTTCACGTTTGTGTTTAATATAGGCTGCTTTTTCATTTTTAAACTGTTATTTAAAAAAAAACATGTTCCAGCGAACATCATGATTGTTGACAAAGTCTTTGATCACTGACTTTTCTGCCAAATCTCTTTTATAATTGGTTAAACAAAGTAGAACAGAAGAAAAGTTTAGCTTTTAAAAGGTAACTATAGTTAAACTCAAACTCAAAGCATTTATATCAAATAAGCCAATTACAGGCACTATTGAATTGTCAAGGTCGGTCGGTCAGAAAAATGAAGCAAGTAGTCCATTCCAAAGCGTAGTAGTACACCTATGGAGAAGAACGGGCAAGAAATTCCACGGACACTCTTTTAAATCAAATTATGGTTACAGTTTATTGGTGACATCATTCATGTTGAAATTATGCATGTGAGAACGATGCAGAACGTTAAAAGCGTCCGTAATAAAAAGATGAAAGCAATTCAAAAATAAAATTTAATTAAAATACGCCGTGGCAGCTAAGGGATGACCACTCCCTACTGACGGCGCCCGTTCACGAACATGACGCATGGATTAGCACCATTCAACTCAAACATTTTGAAGGGAGCTAAATGATCCAACACACGCGCCACCATCAGCGAAACATTAGAGTGAGCATGACATACTCTCAGCCGCCAGGGCACATTCAATGCAATTAAAGACGTAACCAGTAAATGGTAGCTTTAAAGCATGTACATAGTACTAACATAATATGGCATATAGCAATTATACAGTACGATTTTTTTAAATCTTCAGCAGCTCTAACAGATTAGTTGATGCATCCTTGCGGAGCAGGACCAGCGATTAGCCAAACATTTTTATCAGTGATGTAATCCCCCAAATTATAATATGCTAGGTTGCATAGTACCTAATGATTCTGTCTTAATTTGACTTAGATTATTTATATAAGTTAGTTTCGCAACCGGTGGCTGGGTCAGACTAGATGCGGATGGCGGAGGACAGGGTGTTGTTGCGCAGCCTGGGAGATGCCTTTGTCCAGCAGTGGACTACAATAGGCTGGGTTGTTTGTAAACAATGACGTCATTATACCTACCTGCACCGGCCTATTCCGCCTTAGCTAAAAAGGTAAGGTTATAAATAAAACGACAGACGGAGTGCCACAAACGTGTTTACTGAAAAACCGTGGATCATTGTCCGCAAGTATATTATGTACAGCGAGCTAAGCATTGTGCTCAATTGGTGGCCTTTGTTCAACAATATCGAGGCAACAGTAGGCTATTTTGTTATGTGGGTGTTTACATACATCTCTGCCTATTCCTTATATAGGATGGATAATATAACTCCTAAGTCGAGATTAATACACGTAACTTAGCACGTCATTTTGATTAGCATTATTGCTGTCACTGTCGCACAACTGTCAAACTACAAGTGCGCGATAGTGTCGAAAACATATGAATTACAAATCTATACCAAAACATGTGCTTAGTGAAGTTTATCAACCTCTGCCTTAGTGTCGAGGGTATTGTCTAGCAATAGGCTTAAAACACATCGTCCATGATAAAAATAGGTTATCCGGAGATCAATCTAGCACTGATGGTAAACTCTGTGTGTCTTTGCTAGATTGATCTCCTGCAGTTCTATTCTGTAGCCATCTCACAGTGAAAAGTTAGGTGAAGTGAGCGTGGAATGAGCTGATAGTGCCATTAATGATAAGGATTGACCAAGTCGGGATGACACTGACAGCAGTGAGAATTTTGCAGAATCGTTAAGCTGGTTTTATGCGTAAGTTACGACGACTGTTCTGACAAGTGTCCGACCGTTCTACGTGAAGTTTGAATCGTGGATGAAGAGCTTAAGGTAGGCTTCCAAACCCCAGCAAGAATGTGCAATCATGCGAAGTGATGTGTGTGAAATCAACCAATAGATTCGCTCCACTAGAGCTAAGCTAGGAAAATGATGCGATCTTATTGGTGGGTTTAAGATCCATTATTCGCTATAAGTACATCTGGGAGGAATCTCATTATAAAGGTTATAATTTTGATTAGCTGGCAGTACTAAAAAAATATTTGATAAAAATGTTGGTGAATTCTGATTCTTATGGCCAAAGGACTCTGACCTTTGTAGTCGATCGAACTCATCAAATTAACTAGCAAGTATGATGGATTATGATAAAATAATGTTTTTATTTGGGACTTCTACACACAATCAGTTCTATTTATCACATTGTTTGAGTTTTAAATGAAAATTGTAAAAATATGAAAGTGTAATGGATGAAACATATTAAAACATTGTTTAAAAACACATTTTATTGGTAACTCAAGCCGTCACACCGAAATAATGTGACAGATACAATTAGGTACTTGGACTTAAGGGGCCCAAAATTATATATTTGTACAATAAATTGACACACTCACTCTTTGATTTGCAAAGAAAACTCATTTTATAAATAATACATGAAAAGAAATTCTCGATATTGTTTGACAGTAGGCCACCGAAAGTTACTTTTAATGACATTTATACAAATCACATAGTTATGACCAATAGATAGTTATAATTCGGTACAGTTAGAATTAATTACACTGATTCGCTTCCGATAATTCATCAAAAAGAAACGCACACTCGAAAATTTCCGGCAGAAAAAATACGACGACTTTGGAAAACAATTCGTGGTAAATACGACTATGGAAATCAGAACCAAAGTCGATTTTTTCCATCAGGAAATTTCAGCTCTTGAGACATTTGAGTCTCCTGTTAATATTTTACAAACTTATTTCGCATTTAAGCACAATTTTTATATTGATGGTTTCGTATACGTCGAAATTTAAATCTTGTTCTTAATATTTCACGATACTTGTTTCAACATAAATTCTATCTCACTCATGTTAAAGACTGTCGCCATTCTAACAATTTCTACCTTTTAAGAAATAAAAATGTTTTAAGTATAACTTAAAAACAAAGTTCGACAGAATTAAGCAAAAAAAAAAAACCTAATAGTAAAATTACAACACGAAAAGCATCACAAAATTTTGTTACTCGCCTATTATCTACCTTAACTAAAAAAACAAACTTAACTCGTTAAAAAAAAAGAAACAACAACATGTATTCTAAAAATAATCACATTGACCCAAGTTTCCCAAACAACCCTTAATACACCTTTATTTTGGAAATCGAAATAATTTCGAATGTACTTACTAGAAATATAATTAATGATTGGCAAAAAGAAATTTTAATTTTTTACTAAAAGGAACCTTATATTAAATCACTTGAATCTCGCTTTGGGAACATTACTAATTATACATCCCTGTTAACACTCCAATTATGGGATTTCCCATAGTTATCGACCCAGATTTCAAAAAAAATTAAACAACGGATTCTCCTTTAAGTATTTAAAAACTTCGTTTCAGTTAAAGTGGCAGAATGAACATGACATGAAATAATTTGCTCAAAACTAATACCCATATTCTAAGTCAAAACCTCATGATTTCCTCAACTTGACTCATCCTCACTTTTTTGGTATGATTTGAAATTAGTTACAAGTTTACTCCATATCTCAAACAGTAGTGCTATTCTATAACCATCTCACCGTAAAAACTGAGGTGAAGTGAGCGTGGAGTGAGCTGTCAGTGCCACTGATGCTAGGGATTCACCAAGACGGGATGACACTGACAGCTCACTCCACGCAAGTCTTCACCGTGATTTTTACAGAATCCAAATGCTGGTTCCTCAGTCGAGTTGAGTTTTGAGTTGTCCATTTTTTTTATGTCCGATGATCCGATGTCTTTTGAAGAGTTTATTGAATATTGACGTATTCGTGACGTATCACCTCGACAGACACTCATTCGAGAGACCTCATTATTTCATTAACTGGACGACTATGAATACCGATGTTGAGGGTCTTCCGAGGCACGCCTTGAGGTTTCCTCGACAGAGCTGTGAATCGAGTAGCTTACGACTTAGAATATGGATGTAAATCATTGTAGCTCTCAAGAACTTTCCTTTTCAAAACCCTTTTCTAATTCCTGCAAAAAACTCAACTTCTCAAAAGGACCATTTCAAAATGTACAATAATCAATTAATTAGGTACCAGGTCATCGAATCCGTGTCAACAAGCATGTGAACTCCAAAAGGATTCATACATTTTAATCAATATTAGTGCAGTGATGTTTAATTTCGTATAATACAAACCTGCACTTTCAATACAAGCCACATTGTTTCTCAATGCGACTTAATGGCCATATCATATAAAATGACAACTAGGTACTTATTTAACTAAAATTACAGTGTACTGAAAATCCGAGATGTCATTTCTCAACGACATCTTTTAGTTTGAATTACATTACCAGACTATCTAATTTATACTTTTTAGAAACTACAGATTTGTATGTATGTTTACATTAGAACTTCTATAAAAGTATTACGCTCGCAGCAAATACAAAATAACAAAGGTAATATAAAAATCATCGACAAACGACTAGTCTTGAAACATCACTTTGTTAGAAATTAAAGAAGAAAAACCTTAAATCCTTTTATTTATATTTGGAAGATATTTATCAACTAATAACGTAAAGGATCGTGGACAAAGATACTACAATAAAAAATATTACACCTAAGACCACACCGTTTGATTTTTGGAGAACTTAGCCCAGGTAAACACGAGTTTTACCTCGCACTGTATTTTCAACTCTCTGTGTTAAATCGAGCATTGAGAATCCAACAGAGTGCATCCCAGCGCGTGAAAAAAACACGCTTTTAGATTTTCAACTCTCGGCGCTAACCAGTGCATTGAAAATCCAGTGAGCGATATAAAATCGGCGTGTTAAAAAATCGCCCGTGAGTACGAGGGCTTAATATTAGTAAAAAAGATATTTCCGGAGTGGATATCTTGTAGAAAACTATTTGATAGTTAAATGCAATAAATACGTTATATTTAAAACATAATACTTGAAGAAAATGCGCGCTTTGTCGTCCGTCTACTTTAGACGCGTGCGGATATGTTAAAACAGAAGTGCGCAAAGAAATAAAATTAGTTCAAGAAAACAGATATTTTAAACCAGCTACTATCAAATAAACGTACCTACGACAAATCCAATAACCTACATTTATTTCAATAAAAAGTGTTCGTGTACATATCAGAATTTTTTACGTGCATTCAGTGTTTTTAAATTGAATATACTATATTTATATGCAGTTTTAGTTTATAAACAATGAGACTGAAAATTTACAGTATTTTAGGTAGCAATTACAATTGATTTATCCATTCTAAGAAAAAATAAGCACAAATGTTGATATGGTCACAATGATACTTTTTTACTTAATTGGTTTAGACCTACAGATTCAGGAAACAAAGGGTTTACCAAACTTTCTTGATATAATTTATAATTAATTAATTACAAATAATTATTTTTTCAACGCAAAAAAAAGACAAAATGTTTAAAAAAAAGTTGTCTAGTTGTAAAAGGCACACATTTGGACAGAACAAAGGAACTTGATTAGATATGATCAATTCACGTCTATCTATAATTTAATTATTTTCATAATGGGATAAAAAAATATCTGCTTCAATTATAGTAATGTGTAGCGTGCTTTTTATTATTTTTTTATTACAGTGAAAATGATCAAAATTTGTTGCCTTTTGTATGAACTTGTTCCTATTTCTCACATTTGGCTTTCTCTTTCATCTTTATCTTTGCATATTTAATTTTAAAGTACATCATCAAGGTATTTCCTGTCAATATCATTCTTGTGAGACATTTAAGAAAATATGTACATTTTTTTTTTACAATGATATACTACACCAATATAAGCCTAGGCACTTACGGCAAATATGTTTTGGCATATTCATTAATTCATATATTTTTATTTTAACACAAAACACATACTTTTAATAGATATATGTAGTTACATGTTGAATGAACCTGTACAGTAGCTATGAACTAAAAGGAACGATGCCCACATTTTCAGTTAGAACAAAAACGTGATTCTTAAACGCTATTGTTATTTATACTAAGCTGACTTATCACTAATTTAGATATTGACAAAGGTCACGGTCATGTTGTTCGATCTTCGACGTTTGAAAAATAAAAGAAATAATAAAATGTAATATTATGTCCAAACCAAGGAACAAGCTACAAATTAAGAATATGAATTATATTTCCGGAAAGAAAAATCACACTGATTTCCATAGTCGTATTTACGTTTGACGAAAAGTTCGTAAATGATTTTAGGAATTTTCAATCCGGTTTTTTTTTACTCTTCCAAACGCCAACCACGAACATCGTTCGCTATTTCAAATTTATTTAGAATTCTCACCACGAATTGACTCGAGAATTCTTCGTATAAAATAAGTTTATATTTTTTTATTCAAACTTTGAAGCGAGAGGGACTGATTAAGTAGAACGTGAAACGTGTTAAAAGTGAGGGATAAAAACTCGTCTATTATTCTTTTTTATTGTCACAAGGGATTGAAATTTGGTTCATTGCGAAGCACAATTACTACGCTAAGATTTTTTTACTTATATATTGACTTGTATGTCACAGCACGCTTTGATTAACACATATTCGTGTCACATACGATCGGTTGTACGTTTAAATCGATTGGAAAGTCGTTTTTTTCCCAATTAATTTAAAGTATTGAGCGTATGTAGTCTCTCACTAAAAGAAAGTGCTTATTGGTCTTAATTAAGTGCCCTGGGCACGAAACAATCGAGCTCTGACTCGATATGTCGAACTCGAGGTAACCTCAAACGCACATATTAAAACTAAAAAAAAAACTTAATAAATTCTAAAGTACAATTAAATTTAAATTTTAAAAAAATGTACTTCCGCCTTGCACCTTCTTAAAATAAGTGCAAATTCGATTTTGGATATTGACCGCAAAAATATTTGAGAAGATACGATTGAAAAAACCTACCTACGGCTTGTTATTTTTCGTGGTATCAAGAGCTGAACCGATACGGTTCGCAGAAAAATCTTATTACAACTATGATTCTTATTTGTTCTAACTTAGCTCATGATTTTGTTAGGGATAAGTACACTAGACTAGTTCGCCGCGTACTATTATAATTTCCACTGTCCGTGTAAGAATTAATTATTCACTAAACGAATATGGCGAAAAACGAAGCAAAAATAATCGAATGACAAGTTCAACAGCATTTTGTATAGTCAGCCTCGTAACTTCTTTAACACTCAGGTAGAATGTCACTTGCACGTAACTAATATTAGAAATGCGATCAGTAAGTTTGTTTGTTTGTAACGCTTTCACACTAAAACGGCTGAACGGATTTGGATGAAATTTGGCACACAGATTGACCAGGACCTGGGTAAGGACTTAGCCATATCCTGGATCGCAGATGAAGTCACGGGCAACAGCTAGTTAATTATAGTTGTTGTGCTTTATTTATTTTATGACCAGGGATTACAAAATTTATAAATTCATTAAATATGTGATTTAATTAAAATTTAAATGTAATTTATATTTCTGTATTTGTCTATTTGTTATTGAAATTGTGTGCCTAATAATGAGTCTATTGTTACTTGATCATGAATAAATCATAATAATAATGACCCCACCACCGTTGACGTTGACGTCGTGGTGGGGCTTGCGTGCTCCTGAACTCTAGGTCTGTACCCGGCCTTCATTGGCCGTTTGGAGTAAACAATGACGAGGAAAAGAGCTCCCACCTGTTTCTTGCCTTTATTGGCCAGCTTGATTGGAGATTCGCAACAGCAAACGTGCTAGAAGGAAATATAAGGAAGGAAATATTCCAGTAAGATGCTGCTATCTTGACCGTACTTACGGGATCGTTCTGATAGCCGTGAAATTGAAAGAAAGAAAAATGTGTTTATTGGAATCACACACATTTTAATATCTCTCCATTCCTCATAAGCACCTTACGACATGTTGCCCCCTTGACGTTACGTCACTATGTGCAAGCGACTATTCCCGGGGGCCCATTGCCAGTGCCATGCACATTATCTTCGGGGATAATCGTCAGTTGGTGCCTCATTCCATTTAAATCTGTCTAAGGGGCCTCTGCATGTTGGCTTCGGCCCCTCGCACGTCTTCCAAAGAACCAGTTCCCGAGATGTGTCAGACACTTTAAATAATAATAATAAAACGACAAGGTCTATTTGTCCATGTGACAGTTAGACAACTTCAAGTTTTTTCAAAAGTAGCAATGCATTTACGAGGTTGACTATACAAAACAAAAACCGATCGGCCGTTCCAATTAATAATGTTGCTATGTATTTTATGTTTAGTAAATATATTCATTCTTGTGTTGAGAGTGTTGGGCATGTGTAAAAGATTTAGCCATGGCATTCAAGACAGGATACAGCATGACACGTGCTCTCTTTCAGACATAAAGCGTTATCTCACTCTGTCATCCGGGACTTTATATTGCTATCTATAAATTCTAGTTCTACTTTATTCAGCAGTCAACACCCAAAAGCTTTATTTCGTTACAACATCATTTTTTGAAGACCAGACGTGATTAAATAAAGTGGTTCTGTCAAATTATGAAATACCAACATAATGTAGAACTACTCGTATACGGTGCATCTGATATAAGGAGGGTATTTATTTTAACCTTTTTGATTTTGATGTTATTTTGTTCAAGTTGCTTGATGATTGGAGTTACAAATTCTAAATAAAAAGGGCAGCACTTCACCGGGTTAATGGTTACAAACCAGTTTGGCAAGAGTTTACTTATTAGTGGAAGTATCATGCATGACAACTAAAGGCTTATACATGAAATAAATTAATATGATCACTCGTCAAACTTATCCGAAAACTAATCTTAAATTCACAAGACACTACCGTTGCATATTCATAATAAAAAATAAGAACACATCCAAGAGAATCCAGAAACCTAAAGAATGACATATTTGAAGACAGAACAACAAATAATTGACAAACCACAAGAAACTCCAACCATTACACAATAACTCGAAACAAACGACAACGCTGGTCATGGTACAGAAAAAATCACGTCTGGTCCCACAAATATTCCGTTACCAAACATAGTTGTAGATGGCTCTTGCCACCTCAAATTGTAAATAAGTAGAAGCTATAAAGAAGGTGTGAAGGATCAGGTATCTAAGATTGTCTTGTCTGACGACCCTGGCGAGGTGGGGTCCGGTGCCTTTGGTGGGGAACCGGCCTGTGCGATAGAATTCTTCTAACATCTGGTCCTTTTCAATGAACCTGTCGTATAGCCATTGAGTCATGCCTTCAGTGTCTGCTGGTACCTGCATAGAGGAGATAGGTTATATAATTATCTGAGCATATTTTTCTGATACTACTACTTATTGATAACCGACGAAACATTTTTTATTTTTATTTGAGATGGGTTTGCTCTTGACTCTAGGTCTTGGTCAGAGGTGACAGAGACAAAGGCTACGTCGGCGGTCTAAGTCGGCGTGAGCTTACCCAGAAGAAGTTGTTCACTCTAACTTTGAAGAGATTCGGGTTGAATGCGTTCGCGAACACAGACGCAGGTAGTGAGTTCCACTCTTTTGCCGTGCGCTTTATGAAGTCTGTTTGGATGATGTGTCTACGTAACTATTTTTTCTACGTTTTTCGAGTAAGCAATTCTTACAACACTCTGGTTTTTAGGCAAACATTTGACTACACCTTTCAAGATATTGTAAGACACTGGTCATGATTTGGTTCTGTAATACGATGGTCAGTTCTCTCTCGTCTTGCCATTGTAAAAACATAACTCGATCACCAATTCATCTGCTAAGTATAGTCAATATGGCAATACTTTCTTCTGACCGCTTTTTGTCACAGTATATTAAAAGTTTATCTTCAGCACAGATCATTTACAGGCCTGCATAATGAAGCTTCAGAAATGACCTATTCAGGGTAATGAAAAAGGTTCTTTTAAAGGCCAAATAAATGGCACATTTCGGAGTCGCCAATAAGGCTTTTTATGCTAATTTTTTAAACAGTTCGTCGCCGAAATCAGGGTGAATTAGAGCGTGATGATTAACTCGAAAGAAGTAAGGAAAAAAGGTTTTATCGCCAGGATTTTTAACTTTGAACTAGTTCAAAATAACCTAAAAGATTACAGTAAAAACTAAAGAGATTTATTTTAACTTATTTTTTCTGAATCTAATGAAATATGCAGTGATAGTATTCTTGACTCTGGAAGATTTTTTTTTTCAGAAGAAATCAACCAGTAGCCCTCCGCCATCTCGCTCAGGTTTCAAATCCAAATGATATGTTCAACTAATATCTATTTAGCAAATGATTGTCTACTTACGTCACTGCTAGGATACAGCCTATAATGCAGATGGGTGGCACAAGCAGGACGGATCCCGCACACCACGTCCTGAAGATGCAGGGGGATCCGGTCAGGATAGGCGATGGTGACATCCAGGATCCATTCGATGCTGTCACCAACTGGGGATTCCACGATCAATTTGGCGTTGTTCTGGTTACAGTTGTTGTCTGTGGAACGTAAACAAGTATTAAGATTGTTTTTTAACCCATCCAGAAATAAATAATTTTAAAATTGTTGTGTGTTTAGTATTGATTTGTAATTGATCATCGTACACCGTATACAAGTGCTGAAATGTTTGCACGACGACTATGTCAGTCCAAGGAGAACCTCAGTACAATGCTCGATGACCTCAAAGAGGTTCTAAGAGGGCTACACTCAAGCTTATTGAAGATTATGTTTACCATGACAAACACTGTCCAGTCACTGGTAGGTAGGCTGCCTTAAGGGATGCATGTTTCCATGCGGGGTCGAATCTGAAATGGGGAGATCCGTGGTAACCGACTTGCCAAAGTATTCTTATGAGGCAGCTTACTGGGCGGGGCACATTGCTCGCAGAATGGATGGCTGTTGGGGCCTCAAGGTTCTATAGTGACAACCGCGTACCGGAAGGACTAGTGAGCGTAGGCCCCTCACAAGGAGGACCGATGACCTGGTGAAGGTTGCGGATATCCCCTGGATTTTGGAAGCACTGAACTGGTCGAAGTGGCGACGCTTGAGGGACGCCTATGGCCAGCAGGGGATGATTTTCAGCTAAAATTATGATAATGAATGTGAAAACTAGAAAACAATAAGAAATGTTGCTATCTATATTTCCTGGTACATCTGTATTGATTTAGTCCGCAAGCATACAGTAGCGCTTGCGGACTCAAAAAGCATAACCCACTGCTGGGACAAAGTTCCTTGTCGCTGAGAGGGAGTGGGCCATTATCCACTACGCGGGCCTCGTGCGGGTTGGTAGATGTCACATGTCTTGTAGAACATGCCGGAGTAGTGGTGTTGAAATAATTTATACAAAGTAAAGCGCCTGTCAGGGTTCGACCCTACGACCTACAGCGCAGTCACAGTCGCGGCTGGTACCACTCCTTTTCGGACTCAATGCCTTAGGCATTTTCTACCAGCTAATATTTGGGTGACGCAGAGGCAAACACACTGCGATTGCAAATCCCTCCAACAGACGAGCCAAACAAACTTTACTTACAACATGTATAACGAAACATCACGCGTGTTATCCTTCCAGGATACCAATAGAACATTCACATTTTGGTCTATGTAATGTTTAAGAACCATGTCATAGGGGGCAAGCCTATTGCCATCGAATAGAAAAATCCAATAGTACTTTGCCCGACCTGGGAATCGAACCCATGCTCAGCACTTGCGACCACTAGACCGACGAGAACGAAAAAGTTTAATTTTGTACAACTCACTTTTTTTCGAGTCTTTAGAAGAACCAGCGCTCTGGTCCCTGTGGGGCCCCACCTCTTCCATTATGACTTTCATAGCACCAGCGCGAGGTAGTGATACGTATTCCAATTTCGGTAAGTTGTTCTTTTCTGCAAACCTGAGAAAGTAAAAGAATGAAATATTTTTCTGTGATCTATAAAACCTTTTCATTTTTAGGGTACCACATCTCAAAAGAAAAAAAAACAGAATTCTTAAAAGTCCGTCCGAAAGTCTGTCAAGTTGAAATTAAGATCAAATGTCAACGGTTCCTTAGATCTCTAAGTGCTGTTTTCACCAATGTTACTAAACGCGTTTAGCACATCTAAAGCGCGTTCAAGAGTCAGTGTCAATATTCCATAGCAAAAAATGACACTGACAGCTCCTAAACGTAGTTTATGTGCTGATTGCGTTCAAATTCATTATTGAAATCCACCCTAAAAAAAAAATGCTTCTAAGTCAATGCAATAAATAATTCGGTCATTTATGCATCCATATTTCGATACTCGCAAATAATTCAAAACCTTATAAGTGACCCCCTTGATCTAGAATCATGAAATTTGGCAAGAAGTGAAGTCTCACAGCACAAGTAAAAGAAAAAGTCTGAAAATCATTAATTTTAAGTTAACACACATTTTTTATTTGCGATAAGAAACTTACATTTGCAGTTGGAGAATTGACAATGACGTATATCGATGAATACTTCTGTCACATTGCTAGGAAAGACGATGTCAATATAGAAAAGCTAATCGTGACCGGCAAGGTGGACGGCAGCCCAATACGATGGTCTGACCTAATCCGCACCGCCCTTGACACCACAATCCACAGCGCCCTTCACACAGCCAGAGACAGAAACAGATGGGGAAAGATCATCCGAGCGAAGGTGATCCTGAAGGGAGGTCACGACCCTCAGCATTGAGAAATACGACGCAAGGAGGAGGATATCGATGTATGGTAGGGTGAACATTTTTTCAACTACAAAATTTTAGTTTGTTCTTGGGATAAATTCATCCCAGCCATGGAATGCTTCCTTTTACGTGGTTTGACACGCACTTGAACGGTTTTTTCTGTAAGACATAACTTATTGATTCATGACAAATTTACAAAAATTACAATTATAGCGAAAAGGTCACGTTTTTCCTCATGTGGACCATAAATAAAACTACCAGTATTACCTTCTGTTCGATTGTGCTAATAAGTAAGTATCTGATCGCAAACTTTTTGATTTAACGAATGTTATATTCTTTCAGTCAGGCTATATTGGGCTTAAGCTGATTTCAGACGCTTCACTCCAATTACTGTTAATTAAGTATCATGCTTACCTTTGACTGACCTCCCGTCGCTTGTGCAAGAAGCCCCCTTCTGGGAAAAGTACGATGAATTGCCTCGCGAGCGGGATGTAGGACTTGTGGATGTGCTGTCTCAGGTCCTCCAGAGATTGCTCACGTTTCGCCTGGCCCTGTTGACAAGGAGACAAAAATTGGTTTAGTATTTGAGAAAAAAAAATTGAACAGACGTAAATCTCCACGGTTAAGCCCGTCATCCACGATGCTTCTCAAAAGTAACCAATTACAAACTCAAAATCACCAAAGCATAGCCAGAATTTCACAGCACTAGTATTTCAATGGCAGTCCGTATACGACGCATCCAATCGAAAACTAGTTACTTGGTTGCTTAAAAAGCCCGCTAAGTAATTATATTCGAGCAAATGCAAAATCGATGTATCGCCTTCAAATGTGAACTACGCATTAGACTGACGTCACGCAAAATCCAGCAGGGCGCAAGGAAAGTTTACCGCGCAACTAGCATGCATCAATCGTCGGGTAGTTGTTCTTCTTGACAGAGACGATGTGTCCAACTTCAGGCCCATATCTGTATTACCCTCTATATCGAAAATAATAGAAAAACTTATCAATATAAGGCTTTTAACATACCTAAAGGATTTCAACGTATGAGTCACAATTTGGTTTTCGTCGAGGTATTTCCACTGAAGATGCAGTTACTGCACTAAGTACTCATATTACCGAACAGCTTGACAAAGGTAAAAAATGTATAACTGTATTCTTAGATCTAAAAAAAGCCTTTGACACCGTCTCTGTCCCAATCCTTCTCAGAAAGCTGGAATGTATCGGAGTTCGAGGAGCGACTCTTAGCCTCTTCAGGGATTATCTCGGAAACAGGAAGCAGAGGGTTAGAGTGGGACAGTACACTAGTGAAGACGTAAACATGTCATACGGCGTACCTCAAGGAAGCGTATTGGGACCTACACTGTTCCTTATTTACGTCAACGAACTTTGTAACATACAAGTTGAAAATGCACGAGTCTTCTCTTACGCAGATGATATGGCTGTAGTCTTCACCGGTGATACCTGGCAGAATGTTAAATTGATTACTGAGACAGGCTTGGCTAAAATCGCCAAGTGGTTAACAATTAATTTGCTTACATTAAACATAACAAAAACAAATTACATTTGCTTCAGTGTCTGCCAACGTACACAACCAGAGGAAGATTTTAATGTTATAATTCACACTTGCAATAATGGTAATCGCAGTTGTTGCTGCTCAACAATCAACAAAGTACCGCATATAAAGTACCTAGGTGTTATAGTGGACCAGAGACTGTCATGGTACCCACACATTGAGCAGGTTGCCAATAGAGTCAGGAAATTAAGCTGGATGTTCAGGACTCTTAGATACGTCGTTCCCAAGACTGTCGGTAAACATTCAGGCCACCAAAAAGATTTCCTTAGGATGATTTATGTTGCGCTAGTCCAGTCAGTACTTTCCTACTGTATACCTGTCTGGGGTGGTGCAGCAAAAACTAAATTTTTAACAGTGGAAAGGGCACAACGCGCTCTTATCAAATGCATGTACTTTAAAAAAAAGAGATATCCTACTGAAGACCTATTTCAACTTAGCAACTTGCTCTCAGTCAGGAAACTTTACATTACACAAATTGTATTGAAAAAACATAAGTCTCTTACCTATGATGCTGGCATACTTACAAAGAGAAGGAAGGATTTAATATTAAATATCCCTAGGACAAGGACTTTGTTTGCCAGTATGCAATTTAGTAAACGATCTGCTGCGCTATATAATAAAATCAATAAATACATCTACATTTATCCCAAAAACTACTATGACAGTAAAAAATATATTATGGAATGGATACAAACACTTACCTACAATGATACTGAAACATTTCTGAAACCTTGACACATACACACCCTCACACTCATGTACTCTCAGTCACACATACACTTTCACTTACATATACTCACACTCATATTTACACACACTCATAAAAACTTACGATTTAATTTATGGTAATGTTAACATAAGTTAGTTTTAGCTTAAAAATTAATATTATTGCTTTTTGTATAACACGTCTTGCTTTGGAAGAGCGGACTCTCCTAATACAGGCACTATCTGCCTAAAAGGAGGATCCAATCTACACAGTTTGTTTATACCTAAACTTGCTTTACCAATAAACAATTTTTTTTTTTTTTTTTTTTTTTTTTTTTTTCTGTAGTATCGTGCCTGGTCGGAGGATTCTCCCTATTGCATAGAATATGAGTGAACTTTAACTGTTCCTCATACTTCTTTACTGGTGACCCCGAGTATGAACGACAGCGACAGCCTTCTTGCAACTACTTCAGCGTGACGTCATCACCAGTTATCATTATCACTACCGCAAGCTTACGGTGAGTCACAGACCCACGGCATCAACGTGTATCCTGACCAGCACGTAGCGCTAGCGCATACCTGGTCATCACACTCAGCCCCCTGTTTCTCATACCTCTATATATTCACTTTTTTATATTAAATATATTAGTACCGCTTCTGCTCACCCCAAAACATATTACACCTACACCTTCTCAAGCCCTAAAATTGCCACCAATATTACGTGTCACTTTTCCCTCAACGAAGGGTAGCAGAAAAATGACTCTCATGATTCCATCCACCGTGTATAATTAGAGATAAATCGTTTCCCGCATATTTTAATATAAATTCCCAATATCAATGTGAAACTACTATGAGTCTAAGACTCTTGGGCTCGTACACTCGCCCGCACAATGCGTTAACTAATAACTATTAACGTGCATTTCATACGTCATTATCGGGATTAGTCGTGGTATTAGGGTTGTTGATGTGGAAGAATATAAGTTATTTTTCCGTGTGACATTTATTTCATAAATCTTTTTTTTTATCCACTCCATGTATTAATGATTATAGAAAGCATTTTGCCATAATAGATAGCAACACATTTGTTTAGAAATAATTCAGAAATACTTTGAAACTAAGGCAGACAATTTATACTATTTGAGATAATACGCTCTAAGGTCTTTTCCCGCTTTTAAATAAATTGTTCCTACTCAATGACTAACATTTAAAAAACAAAATCACACTCACCAGCCCTACCTATAGGGGTACCTCTAATGGATATTGTAGATATCGGCCCTTCGATGAGTGGGCAACTTTTCGACCACCCTTGATTGGACACAAGGATCGGCTAAAGCGATGTTTTAATTAAAGCCTGTTGTGTTTGTACCGAACATGGTTAGCTCACGATTTCTGCTCAATAGAAATACATTATACTGTTTTTGTGTTAGACTTTTGTTAGTAATTGTACCTGAAGTTGTTTATTGGCGACTGTGTTTTGATGGGTTCGTAGTTTAAACTATCTTGTTTTACATTGTTGTAAAATTTGTCAGGTGTAGTAAAATGCCATTAGGGGCCGTTACCTTGATTGAGATGATTATAAAGCACATAGTACAATTTATGTTGTCAATCATGGTTAAAAGTTACGAGTAACATTCAAATTATGCAGAAATGTTTCACATGTGTTCACTTTAAATTTTGGATTTAATTTGTTTCGTGTCTCACAGAGAGGAGGCCTGTGTCCCAGCAGTGGGAACAAATTAGGCTGATTATGTATGTATGTATGTATGTACGCATGATGCCCAATTCTTCGACAAGAGAAACATATTTTTCACTTCAGTAGTTCAAACATGTTTTTGAGTGAGACAAAGTAACTTTTTAATTTTTGTTTTCAGAAAGCCGCGAATATCTAATTCAGCCTTGGGTTGAGTGGAGAGAGAGACAAAGATCAGCCCTTTCGAAGTCCCGCTTTTGAATTCGACCTCAAAGTCATACACGTTCAGAATTTCGTAATAACTAAAGAAATTTTGCAAAAAGATAATTGTGTCTTTTACTGTAATTTATTGATTTTTTTACTTATTGTTGTATTTAAACGAAAATAAGTATTTACTGCAAATAAAACTGATATTTAACCTGTTAATATTTATTTCTGGTTTCAATAATGTTACGTTAATATTTTGAATAAAAAAATATCATGGGTGCTATTTCCGAACACGCCTTAATTTAAATAAAAGAGCGGGAATATCATTTCGTGGCTGGCGTAAAGAGTTAAATAAGTTTAAAGAAAAAGTCAAATATGAGTGGAACTAGCGACGAGAACAGTATTTTAACACCGGAAGAGTTAAAACAACAAGTTATTAATGCAGACTAAAGTTTCCTACCTGAGAAGTCTCTTGAGAAATATCTAAAGCATACCATGTCTTAAATGAGTAGAGACTTACAAAGAGCGCAAGCAGTTTTTCGGAGACGGTGTTGCTATCTTATTTTTTAGATTTATCACAGATGAGGCGATCATCTACAATGTAGAGTATTTACTCAATGTTGAAAGCTACTTTAAAAACAAAACATAACGTGCATATTGAAACATATGCAAAACTCGTATCTTTTCTAAAAATAATGTCAGTTGCCCAACTGACAGTATTTTTAGAAATAAGGCTAAAAAGTCCAAAATTTTCACGGCCTTAACATAGAAAAAATTCTAAATGAAGCTCCGGACTGCAATTTTCTTGCCGCTAAAGTAAATGGTACATATGAATCTATGTTGTTAGTTATTTAAATTTGTGTGTAGACTGTTATGTATACGCCTAGGTACTTAAAGCCTACTACTAATTTTTGGAGGCGCAATGAATCCTAGTCTGGCTTAGCAATACTGTTAAAATATTTATTACGATATGTAAAAGATGCTGTAAATGTTAAATTATGCATATTAATTATGTAATATTTTCATTACAGGTTGTACTGATCATAGGAATAAGTGGAGCGTGTCGCAATAACGAGCTATTACAGCTAACAGTTAATAATATCGAAAAGCATTCAGATAAATTACTGTTAGTGAAATTGAAAAATACGAAGACGAACCTTGACAGGTGTATTGTCATACGCGAAAAATATGTAACAATTGTAGAAAAATACCAAAATTTACGTCCAGCCAAAATAAAACCGACCGATTTTTCACACAATACCAAAATATTAAATGCTCAAGACAGCCTATGGGAGTAAATAAATAGGTGCTATACCGCGAGAAATTGCCACTTTCTTAAAACTGAAAGAGCCTCAGCTATACACGGGTCACTGCTTTCGGAGAACTTCGGCAAAGCTCTTGGCTGATTCCGGAGCCGATCTCACCACTTTAAAATGTCACGGCGGCGGGTGAAAGTCCAATACGGTTGCAGAAGGCTATTTTGAAGACTCAATAGAAAATAAGTCCAAAATTTGTAGACGTATAGTGGAAACAATATGTCTGAATTTGACCTCGGATCCTTGGTCTCACCCACGCCAATCCACTTCCAACGACGCACAGTGTACTTATACAGAAAGCCAATCAGAGTCACCAACGTTCACCTTGGTTCCTTCTCAATCCGCCACCGAAACAGAAACCTTAACCCCAGATAATCAAACACAACTCAATACAACTATAACGTTGCCAAATAAATCTGTTACTTTTAATTAGCAGAATTGCAGTAATTTTACTTTTAACTTTTAAAAATGTTCAATTTTATTGAATTGGTACCTATAATTTTAAATATTTTGATTCATTAAGTGATTAAAGTGTTCTCGCTGCTGAAGTGAAAAGTTATGTGTGTTACACAAGAGCAAAGTATTTTGCATCTCGTGCCTTTGAATGCCTCGCTGCACACTCAGGATTCAAAATCAGCATTCGCAGCAAAAAAAGACTTTGCTCTCTTGTTGCACCAATAACTATTTCAACATACTTTAAATGTGTTCCTGTTTCGTCACACGTTTCATTTTAGTATATTGATGAAAAACAAGGACTATTTTACAATGCATATATCTTGAAAAACAAAAAACTATGGCTCCAAAAATAATCTTTAATCAAAGTTCGTCGCAACTTCAGCACACTCCACCGAACGTGCTAAGCTCCTGATTCCCCAGCCAACAATATGGACCAAGGAACATCTCAAACCAAGATTTAGTTCTTTGAAGTCCAGTAAGAACGCAAATCGCTCGCTTCCCACGGGTGCAATGAACCGAACAACCGGGAACTTTCCACGAGATCCGATCGGGAACCATCGGCAGGACTTTTGAAAACGCTAACGACCGTCCAATTAGGTGGCGTGTTTCCACTGTTGACGACATATTTAAGTTTTTATTGAGAGTCAAAGTATATATGTTTTGGTGGGCACATCCGATGATGACGATTAGGCGTTCAGAAAGACTGTAATCTTATTTGTAGATTTTACAAGGACCTCTACAGTCTTCCAAAGAATGCACTTACTGTGTTAGGATAAAGTAGGTACTACAACAAGCAAAGGCTGTCAGTTTCTTTCTCCTTTTTATAGTAGTCTTATTATGCAAACCATTCCAACTTTTCCCTATCAATTTTGTGCCTATAAGGCGATGTTTTAAAATAAAATTATCTACACTTGGGAGCAAATAAATCGAGCCACAACCTTTTTTCACGTAAAATGGTAAATATTTTTGGGAATATGGAACGTATCAATTCGAACTATATATCGCCTAAAAGTTAAGTTAACAACCTTAACAATGAGGGTAAATTATTGAATAATAACCTTATTGAATGATAAATTATTGGCTCTGCAAGAAAAATGGTAATTTTGATAGAAAATTTAGTAGGGCTAAAACAGTCCATAAAAACAATAAAAAACAAAATTATTGCAAAAAAAATATTCTTAATAACTGGTATTACCCCCCCATGCCCTGATGCATTCTTGTAGCCTATTAGTCATCGATCTGATCAGAGTTACGATGACATATTGTGGTATGTTCTCCCACTCTTCAAGCACAGCGACTTTAAGCCACGCAGACTTCATTTGAGTCGTTCAAAGGTAAAGCGGGTATACCGCAGGTATCTGGAGACTGGTGCTTTTGTTCGGCGACCTGGAACTGGCCGACCACGGGCAACAACAGAACGTGACGACCGCTTTATTGCAACCAATTCGTTGCGCGACCGTGGACTTAATGCTGCTCAGCTACAGCAAGCGTTACGTGACGTTCGAGGTGTCGCAATCAGTAGGTGGACAGTGAGACGAAGACTAAAGGAACGAAATTTAACATCACATAAACCAGCAACTGGCCCAAAATTGACTGTAGCTCATCGCCGATCTCGCTTGGAGTTTGCTCGAGAACACATTAATTGGACGTTAGAAGACTGGAGGTCAGTTTTGTTTTCTGACGAGTCAAGAATCTGTCTTTTTAGCAATGACGGGAGAAACCGAGTGTATAGACGACCTGGTGAAAGATTTGCCCAATGTTGCATTCGAGAAACTGTGAGTTTTGGTGGTGGTTCTTGTATGGTGTGGGGAGGAATTTCTCTAGACGGAAAAACGGAACTTGTCTTCGTCGACCCCGCCAACGATGGCAGTGGTAGACGTGGATTAACAGCTGACCGATACATAACTGACATTCTTGAAGACCACGTAATGCCGTATGCTGGTTTTGTCGGAGAAATTTCTTGTTTATGCATGACAATGCGAGACCTCATACCGCGCAGATCGTTACGGAATACTTGTCTGCGATCGGGATTCAACAAATGGTATGGCCAGCACGAAGTCCCGATTTGAACCCGATCGAACACCTATGGGACGAGCTAAAACGGAGAGTCCGAGCCAGGGTTCCCGCTGTTTCATCCATTCCCGAGCTTAAAGTCGCTGTGCTTGAAGAGTGGGAGAACATACCACAATATGTCATCGTAACTCTGATCAGATCGATGACTAATAGGCTACAAGAATGCATCAGGGCACGGGGGGGTAATACCAGTTATTAAGAATATTTTTTTTGAAATAATTTTGTTTTTTATTGTTTTTATGGACTGTTTTAGCCCTACTAAATTTTCTATCAAAATTACCATTTTTCTTGCAGAGCCAATAATTTATCATTCAATAAGGTTATTATTCAATAATTTACCCTCATTGTTAAGGTTATTAACTTAACTTTTAGGCGATATATAGTTCGAATTGATACGTTCCATATTCCCAAAAATATTTACCATTTTACGTGAAAAAAGGTAGTGGCTCGATTTATTTGCTCCCAAGTGTATTATGATTAATGTAATCCACAAATAATTTGAACGTGTGCAACAAATGCATGCATGTCAGAATACCAGCGCTGTGACACTTAAGTGTCACAGCATTATGCTGAGATAAGGGCTTCTGGCCTCGTACAGGATTTTGTTTTTATTTTCATTTTGTTTCATTTTTTTAATGTTTTTAAGAGTGTATTTAGTTTAGTTTGTGATACTACTTATCACAGCTTTCTGTGTATTCCTGTGCGAGACTTTTTTTTTCTTTTATGCAATCAGTAAGTTTAGTCACTTTTTACAAGGAGATTAAAAAAATATTTATAACATAAAAACATGGACCATTGCTGTCTGGTTCACATACCGACCAATCGAGATCTATCATTATTTACATTTTTGTAATTTTTATGCATAGTTGGTCGAAATAAAAGTTTTAATTTCATAACACAATTAAGAACGTGCGATATGATGATAGAATTTTGAAAATAATAAAGTGCTTTTAAATGTAATTTATTACTCTAATTAATGAGTTAATAACCTCTGAACAACGGACTTTCACAAGGTTTTGCTACCTACATCAATTGAGCCGCAACATGTATATGTTTGTGTTACTATCTTATTGTCAACAACAGTGGACAACAACAAAATCGTGAGCCTCGCAACAGACGGAGCGTGCGTCAAAGTAAGCATCGCTATCCGATACTTAACGTTTTTTACAACAAATGTTTCAATTGTATTGATTCCTATTTTAGTATTGAACGTCAATTATCACCTAACCAACTGCAATTTAGCAGTTGATTATGTGATAATTTATAGGATCAATTGATATTAGAACTAAAATGGCTCTTGTATAAAAAAGGCAGTAATGTGAAGTCAAAAACAGATCCCACACATAACACATTGAGCGGTTCTACGCTTCCCGCATCCAGCGGATTCCTGCGGCCTTCACAAGGTCATCCGTGGACCTTGTGGGAAGCCTTCCAACACTACGTCTTCCGGTATGCGGTCACCACTACAGCACCTTTTGGCCCCATCGGCCATCTGTTCGTTCGGGCTATGTCGGTTACTTTAGTTCTCCTGCGGATCCCTTCGTTTCAGATTCGATCACGTAGGGATACTCCAAGCATTGAGCACGCCACAAAAGAGAGGCGCAACGGCGTCCTCACCTTCCTCCTGACACAGGTCCTGGTTTCAGGTTCCTGTTTCGCATAAGGCAGGAGGAAACGCCCGGGTATCGCCATTGTGTGGATCGCCCAGCTTGGGCGGAGCACCTCAGTGTCCTTGCGAAGGCCTCCTCGCGTCCGGCCCTGGTCCAGGCCATGGTACGGAGCGAGAGGGAATGGAAAGCCGTCACCTCCTTCTGCGAAGCAGTACTGCTCGCGAAGGAGGAGGCGGAGCGCGTGTGGGAGAGAGCCTTGTGCTCTCACGCCCCTAGTCGCCGCAGGAGACGCCCTGGGCGTCGGGAATCGCAAGCAGATTCCCGGCCACCGTAGGCACGGGCTTGCGGACGGCGAGCAACGGGTAGCTCGCCGTCCGGTAAGGACACGGCCCGGTTCGACGGCGCGTTGTGTTCCACGCCTCAAAGAGATGTCAGCACCAAATTACGGCCAAATTAATTAACAAAGAGCCTTATAAAAATACTAAACCACAATAGGCAATAATTCAAAATAAAGCAAAGACAGATAAATCAATCACGTGATAGGTACATGGTGCTCACATATTTACAAACATTGTAAAAATATATGATTTTCCTAAAATATTAACTAGGAAAGTCAGTGTGTGGCTTAAGTATAAATAACAAATTATACAATAAAATTTTGTCTAGACTAGATTGTCTTATGGAGCTGGACCATCATCTTTCCAAGCATTCATATCTTGTAAATAATCCTCTAATTTGTAATATGCTTTTATACAAAGTGTACTATATACTCGTAGTTGATTTTTAAATTTTCTTTCATTTAATTGCAATATCACAAGGTATTTTGTTTTAACATTTAACACAGTACCCCGTAAATGATGTATGTATCTTTATTTCTAGTTTTATTAAAATTATGTCTATCACTTATTTTATTAAAAAGATTTAGATATTTTCTTACATCCATAATATTTTCATAAATGAGTTGGCAAGGTACTGTCATAATATTTAAATTCCTTTTAAATAGTTCCATATAAGATTCGCGACGACTTAGATTGTGCATGGCTCTTTTGCAAAATAAAAATGGATTCAGTGTCAGCAGCCCGACCCCACAGTAAAATGCCATACGACATAATGCTGTGTCTGTATTCCCTTCCACATTTAACCCGTCTGCCTTCATAGCAAGAGTGAAGAGGCATCTTCTGGGCACGCTCGTTTAATCATAGACCTCATCCATCGCTTTCAATCAGGCCAGCACCCTAATTGCGTAACATATTTTCGTAAACGATTACGACTAATCTGTTTGATTTTGAAAGTTCAACAACATTCATTGCGTCATTTACATTGTTGAGCAGAATTTTTTATCGAACTTATGAAGCAATGGATTAGCAATCTGTTTCAAAACGATTCAGATTCGGATTGATTGTGTATTACGAAATTATGGTACAGATCGTGGTCAAGAGAAAAAATATATCTGAAATGTTGCTTGACGTCTATGAAGTGCGCTTGACGTGAGCTGTCAATTTATGCATTCGCTGGAATACTAACTCAGTCCACTTAAGTTTTAACTTTGATATTTTTACGGCAAAGACCGGCGGGGTAGTAAGACTTGAACATTTGAAAATACATTTTTCAGAGCAATATTGAATATCAGGAGATTTCAATGTATATTCCACTTAAACATAACTCCAACCATTGTGTTAGTTTATTAGCTGCGTTGAATATAGCGCCACGTGTATGTGACTGGTACTACTCGTACTAATTAGAGGCGAACTGTGCGAGGTATTGTACTGTATGTATGTTAAGGGTTTGTTTAATTTAGTACGAGAACATTATATCCTGATATTGACTAGATAAACAACATCAACCCCGTACAGGGTGTAAAAAGACCCATCATAATAAATTTAAAGGTGTGTTAAAACATTACAAACTTGTTTTCTTAGAAAAACATCCGTAAAAGTTAGAGTTTTGACCTTCATATCTCCTTAACCAGAAGGTTCCCAGGTAAGGTTCAGTACAGTGTTTTATTTTTATTTTTGGTTCAGTACATTTTTATTCAATTAAAACGACGGGGAACACAAGTGACCCTCGGCTTCGTTATGTATCTTTTATAGTACAGCCAGTTATGGTTAAGAGTCTAGTAATAGGGGGCAGGCCTATTACCATATTCCGGGCTCAAATACAAACAAATGCTAGTACTGAGAAATTCCTTATGGCAAAACCTGACAACACTTGTGCCCGACCTGGGAGTTGAACCAAGAACATTTTGCTCAGAAGAACCGCTAGCGACTCCTTTTTTTTTTTTTTTTTTGTTCCCGGGGTGGAAAATCCTCATGGATGTCCTCCGCCCTAGGGCGGGCGGAGGGGTCTGTCAGACTCTTACTGACTAAAAACCACCCCGGTGTTCCATCTCACACCTACGCCGGGGTCGCGGGAACACATTATTCTTCCACAACCCCGGCTGGTGCCGGCCCGCTTGCGCGGGCCCCGTCTCGGGCGGGGGGAGCGAATTGTACTCCCCCCGCAACGTCTGTGAGCGGCGCATGCGGAACACTACGCGCGCCGCCTTCTCGGGTCCTGATGTTGGGGGCGACGGATGTCCCCGAATCCGTCGCCCCTGAACCCATTTAGGGGGGCCGGAAGAGGGCGTTGTCCGCTCTCCTCCGACGCCCGGTGCGTCTGCTGCGGGCCGGGTCGAGAGTCGAGATCTCTCTCTCCCTTTCCGCAGCCTCCTTCCGCGAGATGACCGTCTCGCAGAAGGAAACCACCGCGTCCCAGGACTCGACGCTGCCGACCATTGAACTCACTACGGTCGGCAGCGACAGGTCACTGCCTACTTCGGTGATGAGGGCACGGCGCGGCTCCTCCCAAGCGGCACACTCTGCCAGCGTGTGCCACGCCGTGTCCTCCCGGCAGTCGACGTAGTGGTGACACCGGGCGTCCGGCTCCCTGTTTATGCGACACAGGTACTTCCCGAAGCAACCATGCCCCGAGAGCACCTGCGTCGCCCGAAACGTCAGGGAGCCGTGCCTTCTTCCGAGCCAGCGGTCGAGCACTGGCCGGATCGCCTCGATGGTGCTGAGGCCGGCGGTAGGGCGTGACAGCCTCACCCGCCATTCCGCCACCAGGACCTCGCGGAGCTGCAACCGATGCTGCTCGATATGTTGCTGCGTCGGTCGCTCGCCCCGCTCCCGCGCTGCCTCGCGCCACCGGTACAGTGACGCGAGCACCTTCGCCTCCAGGTCCCAGGGCGGTGATCCGGCCAGTGCACAACCCGCCTCGAAGGAGATCGTGCGATACCCCCGAATGACTCTGACGGCCATTGCCCGCTGCGGCTTGCGCAGGACAGCTATGCTGCCGGCCGTCAGGTCAGACGCCCAGATCGGCGCTCCGTAGAGCGCCATGGATCGCACGATCCCCATATAGAGCCGCCTACAGGCGGCGCTCGGGCCCCCCAGATTGGGAAGCAGCGTTGCCAGCGCCCCGGCCGCGCCCAACAACTTGGGCGCCAGCCGTCGGAAGTGGGGTCCGAAGTCCCACCGGCTGTCGAGCACCAATCCCAGATATTTCATGGTGGGCTCGACAGCGATCCGGACCCCCCCGACCACAATGTGTGATCCGGCCGGCGGCGCCCGCCCGCCTAGCGACTCCTAGTCCAACAAGACAGTCAACGATAAAAAAAGAAACCCTGGAAACAGATTTGAACATTGCTGGGAAAACTTTACCATGATAGTCTATCCTACATACAGAAGAAGATTAGAAAAATAACAGATAAAACCCTCACGTTATTTTGATTTAAACGTATTATAAACTTGTTTTACGATAAACACAAAGCAATTACCTATTTACTATTTACATTAAAAATGTAACTCTAAAGTACAGTATAATCAGCCTATAAAGTTCCCACTGCTGGGACACAGGCCTCCTCTCTGTGAGAGGGAGTGGGCCGTAATCCACCACGAGGACCCAATGCGGGTTGATGGACGTAACATGTCTTCAAATTGTTGGTTCTCGGACTTGCCGGTTTCTTCACGATGTTTTCTTTCACCGTTTTGAGAGCAGTGGTGATGAAATTAAAAACACAAATCACAAAGTAACTCGTAAGCCGGTGGCCCTTCCACTGGATACACTCCTATATTACACAACACCACACACACACATAAACACGGTGTATGTGGTTGTTTTGCCGTTAATTTTCTAACGCTATAATAAATGGAGTATAAGATTTGACAGCCATCCTTTAAGTTGAGGTTTAAAGGATGACTGTAGAAACCTAGATTTTAAGAGTGTCAAGGATATACCGACTACCAGCAAGTCTTATCAGATGCAGAAAAATTCCGAAAATCGTTATTTTATTGCATAAAAAATCATCGTCAATCCCTCACTCCCCCCCCCCCCCCCCTCAACCCGAGGAGACCGAGGCGGGCCGGCACCAGTCGGGGTTGCGGAAGACTGGTAAGTTCCCGCAACTTCGACGTGGGTGTGAGATGGAACACCGGTGTGGTTTTTAGTCAGTAGCAGTCTGACAGACCCTTCCGCCTGCCCCAGAGCGGAGGACGTCCATGAGGATTTCCACACCGGAACAAAAAAAAAGGTTGGTAAGTCATCATCTGTCTAGCCATTTCCAAACTAGGCTGGGTCGGCTTCCAGTCTTATGCAGCTAGATACCAGTGTTTAACATGGAGCCACGGCCTACCTGATCTTCACAGCTCAGTTACTGGGTAGAACAATACCCCTTGGTAAGACTGGTTGTCAGACTTTCGGGTTTCAGACGACCAGTAACGACTGACAAAAATCCACGAATGACAGCCAGGACCAACGGCTTAACGTGCCTTCCGAGGCACGGAGGGTTCTCGGTATGTAATGATGGTCACCCATCCACGTACCAACCGCCGCATGCGTAGCTCAACCTGAGTGATCCACTCGTGCGCCTGTTATTACTAACGGCCAAACCCAATAACGTATCAATCTCTAATTTTGGCGTACTGGAGATGGAAAAATCTATCTCTGGTTTTAACGTCCCAGTGTAGCAAAAGTGTGCGACTTTATGATGTGTTGACAGCTATTTGTTTGACAGGGACAGATAGTACTCACTACTAAGTAAACGTTTTTTCTTTCTTAGTTTTCTTTCTTTTTTCTAGTACTGTCTAGCGATCTGTCTTACAGAGTTAGGCCGTAAGGCCTGTTATTTGAGGAGTGACATAATCCAAAGACAATTCTCTTTCTCTTCTCCTAAGCATAGTTTGGTACTTACAGCAAAGCCAAGTCTTAAGTCCAGTTACAGTTCCTTTATTAAAGTCCAATCTTAAACGAACTACAACGATCACTACAACTCAACTTCTCGTGTAAACTAATTCAACTCGTTAACACCCGCTTTACACCTATCTTTAGCCGTTTGAGCACAACAATTAAAAGCCGGATATCAACTAAGTACGTACGGAACCCTTTGATGGAACACCTTTTGTGCAAGTTGTAATTGAAAATGCCACCACAAAACGTTCGCTCTCACTTTAGCCTATACTAATGTGAGAGCGAACGTTTTGTTGTGGTATAAAAACATAAAAATACCTACTGTGCTTTCGTTTCATTCTTTTATTTTTGTTAGACCCAATAATTTATTAACGATTATAAAACCTGAGGAAGGGCGGAGAATCCTAACACAAGCAAACTATTTGCTTTAAAGGATTCTCCCCAGTGTAACTAGACTAAGTTACTTAAGTTGATGTGATAAACTTTTTTTTTACTGGTGTTTTGAGAGGATTTGTGTTAAATAGGGGTTCGCTAAAATACAGTTTAGGTATTATTCATACTGATTAAAAGTAAAAATAATTAAGGACGTGTGGATCTACGCCGCCACATGCTATTTACGTAACACACTGACGTCACCCCGTCCTGCATGGCGCAAGCAGAGTTTTCAGCGCAACTAGCAAATATAATACGACAACGTCCCGACATCAATCGCAGCGCACGCCTAGTATACAAACTGCCATGTAGCAGCCTGAATGAGAAGCCTGTAGTTACGGGTCGCTGTACGGCATCCATTTTCTATGGAGTTGCTCATGCCTCTATAGACGAATAAAATGGAAGAAAAAAATGCTCGCATAAAATGCAGGGGATGATAAGAATAAATAAGCCAATGGTGTAACTAAGTCACAGTTAGCCCACGATCGCACGGACGTAAAAATATCGCGGCGGGATGTTATCGCACAATGGATATTCAACGCTCTCCGTAGCGCTGAGAGTTCAACAGTGTGTTTTATCGACACACTGGGATGCACCCTGTTAGATTCTTAACGCTCGGCTCAACACCGAGAGTTGAAAATCCAGTGCGCCATATTTTTACGTCCTTGCTAGCTATGCTAGTTATGCATAAGCTTTAGAACGGTTCTACACTACCTACATTTTGGTCCGAACATAAATCCTAATTAATTTCAAATTTATCTGTAGCCGCACAAACTTTGTTAAAATTAATTTATTACCAAAACAGAGCCCTAATAAAACTGTAATAAAATGTACAGTGTTAAAATACTGCACTTGTGAGGAAAATAAACCCCACGATCACAAAACAAAAAATCATATTACACACGCGGCCAAAATTACTCGGACACAATTACAGATAATCCGCTTAGAGTAAACCGTCAAGTTGAGCTTGTTAATCGTCCAAACTATTACAAGTCGGGTACGAAGAAAGTATACACAAAACTGCGTCCAGGGAAATTCGTTAAAAGAAAAAAGTCTCGTTACAAACGTCCAAGGAGCAGTAACGAGGGTATCTAGTTGAAAACTTTCGCATCGTTACCGCTACTACGGGTGAGATAAGGGGAAAATCTTACTGTAACATTTACACTGGCGGCGCTGTTAAGTGGTCCTGGGGCCTGGTCATTTTGGCCGGACTAAAACGGTCGACGTATTTAAAATAAAAGATGAATATGGATGCGAGATTTTTGCCCTATCTGTTGAACAATACCTTAAAATGCGAAAATATATTTAAACATTTCTGTAAGTGTTCCTCCTTCCTACTTCCTACTAATAATATATGTATTAAAATAAGGAAAAAATAAATAAACGAAATAATAATAACATTATAATCTCTAAAAATTGTGAGGAAGGATGGATGGATGTTTGTTACTCTTTCACGCAAAAACTACGGAACGGTTTTTGATGAAATTCACAGGTAGTTTATAACCTCGATAAACACATGGTATACTTTTTATCCCGGTGGTACGTTCCCGTCGATCCACGCGCGCAAAGCCGCTGGCAAAAGCTAGTATTAATTAAAAATTAACTTTAACACAATTGTACATTGTAGATCATTTTTTATTGTTTAATATTTTGACTCGTTATTAAATGTATAACATAAAGTAGGAACTTATTATTTGAAATTTTTACTGCATCTGCATCAGGTTAGACTGGAAACCGACCTCAAAATAATCATAATCATTATCATTTATTTGACAGAATATAAAAAGTTAGGAAAATGCAATGCAGACTGATTTAATTATTAATTTCTATAAAAGTAGTACCCAAACATCACAAATAAAACAATAATAATAAATCTCTCCAACAAACACATACCCACGTATACTATTTTAAAACTTTTCTAGCTTCACCACAAATCCACCCCCCATTTGAAGTTACCTCCGTACGTTTTATCGGCCGCCAGTGTACCGCAAAACTTGCTACGTGTGCCGTTCTCATAGAAAGCAAGCCTAATTACCTGCGGCCGACTTCCCTCCTTTTCAATTTTTGTTTTAATTGCGACTATTTTTTTTTTTGTCTTCAGCCTTCAGCCTTCAGGCACGCGATTTTTGGGTTTATATTCATGATTATTGTTGAAAACGTATTTAATTCGGGTTCCTTGAAATTAGGTATTAATTTGTGTAGCAATGCTGTTTTAGTATTGCATTACGGAATGTTGAAGAAGTACATTATCGGTTGTACGCCTGGTCGGTTCCTACAGCCTAATTGGTATCAAGTTTTTGTTTTTGTATTTGTGGTTGGGACGTTATTGTGATAATGGCTGGGACCAACTGGACGCGGAAGGCGGAGAACAGGGTGTTGTGGCGTAGCCTGCAAGCCTGTGTCCAGCAGGGAACTGCGTTAGACTGAGTTGATTGATTCAATTGTGATAGTTTTTTTTTTGTTTTATCTTTTTTGTGCCTACTGCATTTGTTAATGCACTGGTTACAAAAGTATATTATGGGTCAATTACACGTCCCATAATCACTGTCCATCACAATACAAAAAATAATAACCTAAAAAACAAACAAAAGGTTAATTCATTCAGGTCATTAAATGGTGCGTTAACCTGCACGCATTGATGTGCAAATGAGGCTACGGTCATGGCCGCATGTCTGCGTCCGCGCAGTGATAGCAGATAAATATTTATTAACAGAAGATTAACTACCAAATAGTTTCACGGAATTTAACTTTCACTCTTACATAACGTTGAATTTTTGTTCATTGTTCAAGGTCTTTGGTTTTAATGTGTTTTGAATTATAATGATACATACAAGTAAGTAGAATTGGCAACTGTAACAAGAGATGCTGTTAATGGCTAGCGAGGTCATCTCCCCCACAGCTATGCTTGCTTCTGGTACAACTTAACTGCTGAGAAGAGACCATACATTTGTATCTTTTTCATTTGCCCAATAATTCGTTTCCCATTTTGGTAAAAGTAGGATGTTTTATTCTCTTTCCCAGCTTCCAACTGTTTGTACTTATTTATTGTGCAATGTAAATGTGGTCCTTCTGTTTTTTTCGCTTGATGACATAACATGCGCACGCGCTTCGGAAGCGCCACAGTAGTAACGGACGCGTGCTTGAATAAATTAAAAATAAATAATTCAAACAAATTATTTTGATGGAACAAGATAATACGCTCGCTACCTACATGGTCGCTACATGCACCTACATGTTTTTTTTTTGTGTATCGCTTGTTATGTGGGTGTTATGTGTGAGTGAGATTTGAGAGTGTTCTTTGTACAAACTTGCTGCGCCCCGCGATTTCAACCGCATAAGATTCGATCCCGTGGGAATATCGGGATAAAAAGTATCCTATGTTCTCATTCAGGTCATGGTTTAGGACATCTCATCATCTACTTATGTGTCAAATTTCATCCAAATCCGTTCTGCCATTTTAGTGAGCAAACAAAAAATCATAACCTAAATTAGAAACAAAATTAGCTACCATTAATAGAAATTTTAAGAGATGCGTTGGTCTAGGATTTGCCCCAAGGCTATAAGATTTAATTGCAAGGTTTTTGCATATGAGCGGAATGAAATCTCATTCGGAAATCTGAAAATACAAATACAGTAGGTTTACTCTATCCGGTACCGCCTGGATAACCGATCCCATAAAGCAATCGATTTTAAATCATACCTAAGTAAGTAGTGATTTGGTAAGACTTTCGATCATCTCGAGTTTAATATTATTCTTGGTATTATGAAGTATCATAATCATCGTTTCAGCCGAAAGGCGTCCACTGCTGGACATATAGCGGGGCCAAGCATCGCCTCTCCGACTGGTTCTGTGCTTCTCTTCTTATTTACTTTGCGAAAACTGACCATCTTAAATAAAAATGATTAACAGTATTTATTACTAGGGTATCGTTTATATTATTATTGTTTATACACCATTTCCAAGGAAGCGTTTTAAACGAATCAATTTTATAATTAAATGAGTAAAATAGTAAAGTTGTTCAAATCGGGTAGTACATCAGAGCGGCAATTTCCATACGTTTAAAATACAATCAATTAACATTTTTATCAAGTTTTTGATATTGATTGTCGCTGAGATGATTGCAACTTGAATTTGAACGTTTTCTTTTATGTACGAGAATTGGTCTTTAGAACCTATTGGCCTATAGACCTATTTCAGTGCTAGCTACTTTGAGTTTTTTAAAAATCAAATCAAACATTTTTTAATGAACACAAATTATCTGCTGCAAAAACAAACAGTCTTGTTTAACATGATTACTGACAAATGCGTGCACTGACTGGACAGATCCACTCGATCTGTGTGATTCTTTCCTCAAAAAACCATTTCAGACACCAATCGACATGGTCTTCACGTGATCTGACCAAGATTATATAAGACTTTAAAAGAGACTACGACCTTTGAGTTTGTTTCGGCCTTCTTCTCAGAGTCGGCAACGTTGACCACATTAAGTTTGGAAAATAAAATACGATTGACTCCTTATGTTCCTTATTCTAATGCATGAAATTTTTGTGTAATGGTAAGTTTAATATATCACGGCACTGAATATGTTAGCATGAAGTATAGAGGCTTTCTTATTTATTAAACTCGAAAAAAACTCAAAACTCAAAGCATTCCCTTCAATTAAACCATTTACAGGCACTTTTGAATTATCAAGGAGTCGGACAGTCAGAAATATGTTAATAAACATACTAAAAATATATAGAATATCCCACCGGTATCGGGAACCGGGTCCAAGCTACAAGCAGGGTCAGGCCTCCACAGAGAGGAACCTCCTGACAATGCGAGCCGTGTCCAGAAGTACCGCTTTCTGAGTCAAGCCCTTGATCCAGCTGCCAACGAGAGCCTTCTTAGGTGTTGGTCGAGGCTATTGGCTATTAAGCCATTGGCTGTCACGACTATCGGTACAATGATTGTTGAGTCCACATCCCACATGTCGACAACCTCGAGAGGCAAGTCAAGATACTTATATTATTAAACATACTTAGTTCATGTTATTCTTAAAAACAAACTTGCTAAAAACCCTCAAAGTACCTACATGATCATATTTCACCAGCTGCACCCGCATAACCACAATATATGTCGCACTCCTAGGAACCCACAGAAGTATTTCCTACTACGTCACACTCACAACTGTTGTAGTACGGAATTGCGGTCCGATGGACAACACGTGCCATGCGCAGGCGCCGGTGAAACGTCTATTGTTCACTGTAGAGTAGTGTTGTATGGCAGTGCTATGCTATAACGATGCGATTGATGAAAATATTCTGTAAATTATTTTGAATGTCCATGGAATTTCTTGCCTGTTTTTCTCCACAGGAACCCAATACGCTTTGAAATGGGCAACTAGCTTCATGTTACTGACCGACTCATTGACAGTGCAAAACTTGAATTGTTTTGATATCTACTTATCATAATGATCTTTGTATCAAGATACTTTTTTACTGACAAATTAATGTCATTATTTTGCCCTAAAACCAAATTAGTAATCTATGATAGATTACCCCCTTCCTTGCTCTACCATATTTATTTTCAAGTGCAGGCGATTTGCACGTTAGCTCAAGGTGACAGTTAAATCACAAGGTACAAAATCGCATGACATGTTATTACCACAGACCTACCATGTTCAACACTCCAAGTTTACCTTTTAGGTAAAGTTATGTTTTCAAAGTAATATTTAAAAAGTAATGATATCCACACGATATATTGGAAAAACTACGCCACGGGCAAAAAGACCAAATTAATATTCACCATTGAAAAATCCGGAAACCAGCGTAAGAATCCAAATTTTTACATAAACATTTATTTAAAACCCCTTTTAACACCACTCTTAACCGTATAAACGCTCACGACGTTCCAATAAATAATTCCAGCGCTTTATATATTTCATCGCTCCACGTTACAAGTAGGACATGCAGTTAAAAAATATACGCTTCGTTGGGTTCTGTTGATCGTAAGAAGACATATTGCTTTCATTAATATGGCCTGTTGAAAAATGTGAGTGAATTTACTTCTTATCGTCACGTATGTTGAGTTTAAGGGTTAAAGTTGAGGTGGGAAGACTAATTAGGTTTCTGGTAACTAACATTATCTGTGTGTGACGTGGGCAGGTCACATTGCTCGCAGAACAGATGACCGATGGGACGGAAAGATTCTGGAGTGGTGACCGCGTACCGAAAGACGTAGCGTTGGAAGGCCTCCCACAAGGTGGACTGATGATCTTGTGGAGGCCGCAGGAATACGCTGGATGCGGGAAGCGCAGAACCGATCGAAGTGGAGGTGCTTGGGGGAGGCCTATGTCCAACAGTGGACGTCTTTCGGCTGAAATCATGACGTGTTACGCGGATAGAGAGAGGGAAAAGAACGTGAAGTGTGATGGCAAGTAACCTTCTTCGATGAAGCTCGAAAAGCTTACCAAAGCCCGTTTTGGCAGCTTGTGTGGTTTTCTAATAGATGTTGTTCTTAACTGATTGACGGATCACGAGTTCTTACCACAATCGGCGCGATGAGTGCTGTGTCCCGTGTCAACAACGTCGTATGAAAGTCAGTTTTAGTTTCTGTGATGATAAAAGACTCTATACTCAGAAAACTCGAGAAGGAATCGGTTTCCTTTATAACGATGAACAGTTTAATTAAACCACATACGAGTAACTTCAAGAAAAGAATAATGATGCAGACAGGTATTTCACTGCCTAAAACATTTCAAAAGAGAATCGAACAAAACGAGCTCCGATCTCCAATTTCGTACCACAAATATGTGGATAGGCGAAACGACTGTAACAGAAAACTGGAGGGGCAGCTCACTGTCAATTCTACCTACAAAAAGATTGGTCGAAAAAACTAATGAAAATCCTTTCATCTGGTCGGCAGTGGCGCAATGGTTGCGGCCAGGAAATGAAGACCGCAAACTTTGCCCCAATTTGTTGTACGGATAGGAATAGTGATGTAAGTCTGAGAATAAAATACGGGACTGCGAAACGAAATTTGGCGTTTATTGGGGGCGTTTGAAATTGGTTGGTAGTATTGCAGCAGTACATGAACTTAATGGTAATGTGTGTCTATTTCAGTATTTCATTGAAAGTAAAAATAAACAAATGACTAAACCCAAAATTACATTTATCCAAATAAATGGTTATGCCTAATTCTAAAACCGTTTGTGTTACAAATACCTTGCTTTACCTAGTCTTTGCTGTCATCAAGGCTATGTAAAACCTGGTATTTGTTTTAACTTAACGAAGCGTTTATTATAATTATTGTATATAATTATTTCCTTCTTCAAATCATTAGTCATGAGCAAAACGCGAACGCAATCGACCAGCCATTATTTACCATTACAAACCCAATTAGTGCTTACATTGTTCAAAGTTTACAAAAAGGATTAAGAAAAACATATCGTTAACACATGACAATATCGAGACCCATGCTGAGATGGCATTTCGTCTCGTATCTACTTTTTTTTACACACTCTCGATATTTTTTAAATTCTTTCTATGTGAATGTTATAACATTTAGTTTATACGTATACTTAATTATTTTTATAACACTTTTCCTGTCTTTCTTTTCTTTTAAGAAAAAAACGTCCGCAGAATCCCGGACAAGGCACATCACTAGTAAAGGCTCGCTGTCCACAGTCCAAAGTTCCACCCTTGGAGGAAATTAACCAGAGGCCGGAATATTCTCGTGGCCGTCTTTATTTCTTTACTATGTTTTGTGTAGTTCGTGTTATTTTGTCTTAGACACAATGATATCTTGATTACGTAAGAGATAGAACGAATGTGTGGATAGATTGTTTTCGCTCGTTCTATGCGCCGTTTTGGCTAGATTATTTTTAGTTAGAGGTCATCGATTTTGTTGTCAAAAAATACACGATTTGCGACAATTTGAGCATTGCTTGATGTCGGGCCCAAAGACACCTTTATTGTATCATTTTTAGAACTGGATGGCGAGGTGCCAGCATGTCACATAATTACCGAAAATACTTCCACCTTCCGTAGGTAACACTGCACAATGGTGGAAACGCCTGCGTTCGTACAGGCACGCGGCTACAGGCACGCGGCTGCAGGCACGCGGCAAGCGATGCGTTAACTAAATAATTGGGGACATTCGTACGGCATCAGATCGTATGTCCGGTGTGTTTGCTGATCAGGTGGGTCACTTGAATGTAATACTTAGCTTCCGGTTTTGTAATTATGCCAGCTGACAGCGATGCTAGCGCTATATAGGAAGATTATCGAGCGGTAGGTACCTGAACCAATTAAGTAAATTGTTTTATTCAATAACAATATTAATGACTTACTTAACTGGATTTACTTTTTACCACGCCTTGATTAATTAAAAATGTCTGAATTAACAGATATTTATTGCTGTCCGTGAAATAAATACCGTAGTTTCTAAATCAATAAAATAGAATGATTACTTTTATGAGACTTCCAGAGCAATTTTCAAAAATAGGATGTAGTAAATTAAAGAAAAAAAACAGATGGAACGAAGTTCCTTAAGCTTTTTCCTCAACAAAAAAAAAAAATATTCGAAGCCACTATTTTGGATTCTAATTTTGACCCATGACTTCAGCACCGTTAAAAACCATCAAAACGACACCCACGTTGTTTTTATTTTTAATGTTACGCAGCCGGTCTTGGATTTTCAATTTCTCTTGGCTTCAGCACCCTCGAAAACCATGAAAACTATATATCTCTCTGTCTCTTTATAATATTTTTTTTATTATAAAATAAAATGTCGCATGGATGATAGAAATCACGCTTATCCGTTACGTCAGTATTTATAAAAAAAATTACTTCAAAACTTTACTCCTATCGGTAGCTGCGTTAAAGAACTTCGTTTAAAAGAAAGAGTGACAAATTGTTTATTCTGCAGAATAAACAATTCGTCACTCTTTCTTTTTAAAAGACGCACATTATAAAATTAACATAAAAGACATACATTTATACCTACAAATACTAAAACTAGTCAATCCTCATTTAATTGACTAATTGATTTTCCCCTAAGCTCTCAAAGCCATGCATTACAGCATCGAACCTGGACATACATACGCACAAACAAACACACAATTAGATCTAAGCATTAACGATGCAATCGCTACGGCTATGCGATGCTATCGGCAGTGTACTGGTGGCAAAAAAACTTGGACTAATAATATATGTTGTTTTTGTTGTGGGAATGGGTACATCGCATATAAGTTGACATTCATTAAATCTACTCAGTATAAGGAATCCTTTTCTGAATATACTATTTTTAATATTAAAAAATACAAGAGTCGATGTAACCATGCCAACAAGCTGATTCATAGTTTTGACTACAGATATTACTTTGATGCAACGCAACGCAGGCTTAGTTGCGGTTTGGTGAGGAAATAGAAAAGATTATGTTTGAGATGGTTTGGTCATGTTGAAAGCCTAAATGAATAGCGCCTAACAAAAGGTATTTACAAGGCAGATCTGAGTGGACACGCGCCGGGACGACGCGCGACGCCCGAAAAGGACATAAAAGTGACTTTATTGGTGATGTTCTTTCGAAAGGTCAGGTGCCTAGTACTCGCAACCGGCGTGTATAACCAGCGGGGTGCTTGCGTAATACAGAGAAATGGTTTACATTTTGACACTTCAACAACATTCATTGTCTTATTTCCGTTGTTGAGCAGATAAACTTTTCCAACATATGAAGCAATGGATTAGCAATATCCTTCAAAGTGATTCAGATTCTGCTTGATAGTGTGTTACGCAGTTAGGGAGCAGATGTATGAACGTAAACGTAGGAACGTAACGATCGTAGCAGATGGCGTTCTGTAGATTCTGCCTACCCTCATAGAAAGAAGCGTGAGTTTATGAATGTATGTTTGTGTTACTTTAATTTAAGGCAGTGAAGTAGTTTTTTGGTTTTGTAGTTTTTCTGATTGATAAACGATATGCAGCCGTTACTTTTATGTGAGAATACTTTAAACGTCTGTTGCAAACTAAGTGTACTTTCATTTTTCTTCTCTTTTTGCTGCAAAGGACCAGACTTTTTGGAAGGAGTCGTTCCGGTCTGACATTAACGCAATTAAACTAGTTCTACATTAGCTTGTTAGTTTTACACACGCACTTATTAATTTGGTTCTCCTTTAGTGCGCCAAAAGGCTGGCCTATTTTTTGCCCAAAGAATCAGCATTACCATCGTGCAGCAGTACAACGTGGCAAAGGTGCCAGGCTTTTGGGCATTAGTTTGTCCCGTGGACGGCGATACGCACGAATTTTTTGATGCCCCAGCTATAAGATCTTCCACTATTTTTTCATTAATAGGTACTGGTACATAATATAAGTTTTAGTGTTAGCTTATATATTGTAATTTATAATTAATTAATGGTTGATATTGTTGGTAAAAAAATATATATAAAAAATCAGTTTTTATATAATGAACTTTTACTTTTAAATTCATTTTGAAGCAAATATATTGCTCTACCATAATTTCGCTGGCGTTTTGTGGTGCATGCCGACGGTACAGCTCAATATCCATCCGTCCACTATCCGTCGTCCAGTGGTCCATAGTCACGGCGGACCGCGGCTCGTATTGAAATTACGCGCGTAATCCGGCGCTCGCTGCGGTCGCATATCACTTATTATTTTGCAAGTTATGGCATATACAGCAGAGAGCTGTATGTGAAACTATGAGGTAAAGTTGTGATGTACTTTGTATTGATACCTCTCTATAAATGTACCTTTACTGTGGTGAGAAGTAAACGATTACGGCGATGTGACGTTGCGTGGCATTTAACGTGTTATTAGGTTTTTCTATCTGGAATTTCTTAGTAGCAGCCCGGAGTCTGGAGTTGTGCCCGGTTGATGGCAATAGGCTCGTCCCCTATTACATGGGACTTAAAACATAACTGGCGAAATGCGGGTGTACTATAGGTACACCTCTGCCCAACCCTTCGTCAAGTTTTGATCGAAGTTGAACGATTTTTCTTTCGTGTGAGATTTGCCAATTACAAGTTGGTTGTGGTGGTGGACAGACTATGATGAAAACAATAACATGCTTTAGGAACTTCTGTCTTCGCAATTGTTTTTATAGTTCTTTAATCTAAGACAAATCTGTTAAATTTTGACAGTTTTACAACATTCATTGCGTTATTTACATTGTTGAGCAGATTATTTTATATAACTTTTGAAGCAATGTATTAGCAATCTGTTTCAAAACGATCCAGACTCCGATTGATTTGTATTACGCAATCAGGGTACTGGTCCTACTTGAAGCAGGATAAAGGAATTTACAACAGCTACTAAAATTTGGGTTTGGTCAGCATAACCCATTATGTTCACTTGTTTCGTTACCAAGATTAAACGCTGAAAACCAATTGAAAATTAATTTACAGCCCGCAAAACACAAGGAATTGACATAGGTACCTAAAGCTTTGCGTGAGTTTGATTTTTAATTTACTAGAAACTGGAGCTAACGAAACGCTCACACGACTTACAAAATATTTAAAAAACCCAACATCCCTAACATCCAAAGTATATTAAAAAAACCTCCCTTTTAAAATCGCAATTAGTAATACAAAACTGTCTGCCGCCTAATTGATGGTAAGGAGTTGGAATGACCGGCCGGTGACTTGCGCGTGTACTCATTACCAAATGAATGTTACGCCAAGTTAAATTCGGGGAATGAATGGGACCTCCTTATCTGTGCTTTTAGTTGGTAGGGTGTGTGTGAAAGGGGGAGGTACATAATTTTGTGGAAAGAAAGTTGGTTGGGTTGGAAATTATTGTAGCTTTAATTGGAGTTATGCAGAACTACCTTCTGCCCGCGGCTTCGCCCGCATTGTGTTTGATGAAAAGTAGCCTAAGTCCTTCCCCAGCCTTCAGACACATTTCAACGGATTAGGCGTAAAACATCCCAGCCCCGCTCTGCACGCCGCCCGTGCTGCCGTTCTTACTGTGGTAACTTTTCATCAACCCAAATTACTTAGTGTAAAAGACAAAATTTGTCTAGATTATATACCAAAAGCGATAAATGATAAATGATTTTTATTTCTGTAAGTGGGTTTGTACAAACACTTTTACACGTCAAACATTTTTTTTTAAACTAGATGAGGTCGGCGTTTCCTATCTGACTACTCTGAGAAGAAAAGCCGAAACAAACTCAGAGGTCACTGTCTCTTTTAAAGTCCAGACATAATCTTGGTCAGATCATGTTAAGACCATGTGGATTGATGTCTGAAATGGTCTTTTGAGGAAAGAACCACACAGATTGAGTGGACCTGTCCAGTCAGTGCACGCATTTGTCAGTAATCGTACAGCTCAACTCAAAACATAAGGAGCTAAAGGTATTAATTTTGATAAGAATTAACTAAGTACTGTAAAAAGTGCATTGCAAAGATAGTATCCAATTTAAATATATTTACAGCTCACTATTTTGGCTATAATAGCTTCCACATATAAGGTAGATATATTCTGTCGCGGACTTTTTTTCAGAACTATTTAAAAAAACAATCCCACCATGCAATATCTTCGTTTAAGTCTAACGGTTTAGGCAGCGCACATGGCTCACAGAGAGCAGGATTTTTTCTGAGTTAGTTGATACTTATCGTTATATTATGAACAAATTACACAAAATCTTAATGAATCGTAGCTTATGTGTTATTCTGATGTATAAGCTATATTACTGTAAAGTTTCATCAACATCCGTTAAGCAGTTTTTGCGTGAAAGAGAAATAAACATCTATCCATCCTCACAAAATTTCGCGTTTATAGTATTAGTAGGATTACTCATTTTAATGACGTATTTTCTCTGCCTTTGCCGTAGTAAGCTCACTTAGTTAATTTCTAGTGATGCTATACAGCGATTTATTTTAATAACAAAATCGTTTTTTTTTGTTCACTTAGACACCAATGGTGCACGGTTCCAATTGGTCGTTTACTTTGGAGCAAAGCCGGCATAAAACTCCTACGCATACGCTTTTAAAAATTATCGGCTTTTACAATATTATCAAATTACAGTGTTAATAGGTATGGGAGTACAGAGTGTGGGCCTGTTCACAAGACTAACAGGCTTAATAAAGAACAAACAAGGTTTATCAAAGAACCATTTTCCAACATTGAATACAGCTACCTTATTTTCAACACAGGATTCACATCAAAAGCAACAACCTAACACAATCCAATGAACCGGTCCAAATTACGCCGGCAGAATATGTTGACTTGACAAAAAAACCGGTAGACTGTCCAAAATAAGTTGACCTCCCACCGTTTGGATGGGGATAAAAAATGGGAATCAGGTGTGCCTGGTCATGTGACAGGGAGGCATTTGGTAACAATATCGCAATTTATCAAACGAGGCACATTGTTGCGCCCCTTACGGAACTGCGCAACCTGTCTCCCTGGCCAGGCCATGCTAAATACTTTGAACAAAAGGCCCACTGAAGTAAAAGGCTATTTTCGTCAAACTTGGTGTTTGTTTGTTTGTTTGGCATCTCGCAGGTTAACCTATGAGGTTGTCGTCTGCTTAAGCGGACTTGCCTGTGGTTGCCCTAATAAATAAAGGCGTCCAGCCAGGACTTAAACTTAAATACTAACTAAAACTAAGCGACAACGCTAAGGGCACCCCCTGTGGGGTACGAACCTCGGCTTAGGGCGTCGCTGGAAGAGGGTAGCAAATGACTAGCTGGATCAGGATTGATATTATTTTGGGACGAATTTAAAGCTACAGGCTCCGCGGCGCGGGCTGGCTCGAGCAAGGGTCGGGAGGGGCGTGGGCGTTTGGGCGTCGCGGCGGGCCTCGGCGGCGATGACGGTAGGACGGCGACCGGGTTTTGGGCTTTTGTAGCGTGCCTTACTACTCTCCTGGAGGAGGGTAGTGGCGTCGTCGGGGGCGATTAAAGTATGCCTCGGTCGGCGAGTCAAACTTGGTTTGAAGATTTATTGTAATAAGCATGACCTAATTGTCGTGGTTTATTTATTGGAACGAAGATCTTAAACGCAGCTTGCGGTAGGAGTAAACTTTTAGTTTTTTTTTTGAAATCTTCACGCAAAGTTATGCCCCCTCCCCTTCATATTACTTTTTATTTCATTAGAAAGAGTTAGAAAGATAGTTTTCATGGTTTTCGAGGGTGCTGAAGGCGATAGTGAGGTCAAATTGAAAAGAGCGGCGGTGTATTTTTTTAATTTTTTTTATTTGAAGAAAACCCTACACGTTTTTTACACTTAATAGAGAAAAACCCCCTGTTACCCATAGCAATATTTCTTCATGATTGTTAATTGTAGCATAAATTAAGGAAATCCTAATTTGACACATTTATTTTTTATTTTTGAAGAAATAATAAAAAATGCTGTTAAGGATCTCAGAGAAACAGAGAGTTACAAGTCACAATTTGCGACTGTAAATACAAATACAAAATGTTTATTTCTGTACCAACTAGTTTTCATTAGTTTGTGATTGGAGCCTCCTTTTAAGCATGATGACGCCTGTGTTAGGAAACTCCGCTCATCCGCAGCTTTGGCTGTTTGTAGAACTTACAAAATACATGACTGACTTTTGGCTGGAGCACGTTGTATTTCACCAATACGAAATACTTTAATAATTTCATAAATTTGATTGGTTTCATTCACGCTTTTTCATATATCGGTACTTCTGCATTTTTCTTTTTTGAGTCAGTACTTTCATCTACATACAAACATCTGTACAGGGTCGGATATTCGCAAGATTTTTTGCAAGTAATATATTTTTTTCTCGAGTTCAGATTTATTTGGCACGCCTTATTTATGCCTTATAAATTCATGGTAGAACGTTCCAGGATTTTGTTTAATTTTATTGCCATTTGTGGTTTCAGGTGAAAACATATATTTTTTAAATTTTTCTTATTAAATAAAACCTGCGAATGCAACTTGTAACTTTCGGTCACTTTTCCGATTTGAAGGCTAATTTCAGATTTAAATATTGTGATTGTTCCCTTTACTTATGTATCAAACTAAACTAGAATATTACAAATAGAATATGTACTTTGTAGATCACTACCTATAAGATCTAGGACCCTGAGGAAATACTGCAGTAATTACACAATTGGTAGTCTGATTGGTAATTACAATGCACTAATATTGGTACATTGATGTATGCTGTTCGTTCTTCTGCGAAAGTCAACAATTAATGTAATGACGCTCGTGGGACGTTATGTGATTGTACAATAGGGATGATGACAATTATTTTATTTGTAACTCAATAAATTGTTTCTTTCCAAATAGTGCAAACATAATTACAAACACAGAAAAATCTTAAAAAATTGCCAAGTTATAAACGTTTTAAGATAACTGTTAGACAAGGACAGCACTATCGTAGAAGTGACGTCACGACTATGTAACTTCATACTAGCGCCGTACATTGTCCGTGCCGTGTGACAAGGACGGGAATAATCCCCTTCAAAAACTTGAAAAGCGTTTATCTTCTTCATGTTTACACCGTTTTAACAGATTTTTTCGATTATCTCATTTTTACTATGCCTGCTTTGAAGTTACATTATTTTGATGAACACTTCTAATATCAGTCATCATCCCTATTGTTGATAAAATCATCAAGTTCAACACAATTAATTAAAAATAGGTACCTAGCAGGACTTCCATACAACGTATTTTCCAGGTTATTACGACGATCGTACGAGTTAAATCTGAATGTGATTTAAATCTATCGTCAAAAATTACAAAACCTAGCTTCACATTTTTTTCTTACGCACTTTCAATTTTTATCAACGTATTTTATATTAGGACGTTGACACAGTTTTACTCAAAATAATCATCAAAAAGGCCCTTTGCTTTCCTTCTTAAAAATAATCCTGTTATGAAAAGGAAAAAAAGCAAACCAAATATTTTCACCGTCACACTTCGCCTCATTCCGTCCCTGCGTTACTAAATGCAGAGCAGGTGATGTTTTTATTAAAAAAATTCGTCAGCGCCACGCTCCGATCGAAATTAACTTCAGCTTGTTTGTGCCAAACTAGTTATTTTTAACAAAAGTTCCACAGATTGGAGTCGTTTCGAATTTAATTAAATGTTTCAGCAAAATATTAGTGCAACGAAACTTTGTTTACATTTATTTATGGACAATAGCGATCCATAAGATGACTGAACTGCTAACTCATCTTTATGCACTCGACAGAGTAAAGAAGTTGTAAATAGTAGCAATACTAAAAGAAGAAACTGTGGGTTAGTGAACTTTTTCCTGAGTTTAAATTTCGAACAGGTATACCTGTAACACATTTTTCTCAATATACGTATCATTCTCTTAAAAAAGATTACCATTTGATTTTCACAATCATTACAAAGAAAAGTTTTATGTCAGAAGTTTTTTTTTTTTTTTTATTGTTTTTGTTTATCGATACAAAAATAAAATACATCACAATGTTGCTTTTAATCTCATAGTAAACTAAGCTTACGTTTATTTCCTTTATTTAGTATTTTTTTACACATACACAACTAACATCTCACTCATTGTTACAATATTCTTTGTCTTTATCCTTCAATATCAGGCCATCCTTATTATATTAGTGTGTATTACACGTAATATCCGTCTGTCTGGCGTGTTGCCAACGCCTTAGTTTTCCCAATTTGGTGTAACCTCGACGGTGCGTTCGGAGATGATACCTAAATCCGTAGGCTGTCTTGTACGACGGAGATATAAAGAAAACACAATTTTCACATTATTGGGATAAAAAATATTCCTTCAATTTTTTTTCCACGTGTTAAAGATAAAAATAACATTGGGTTTCCTTGTGCGATTTTCTTGGGTGAAAGAGTTCAAGGCCACCCTTTTCAATTCCTAGACGAATAAATGTCATATTTGAATTGTCAATTTTTAACTGACACAGTGACTGGTTTGTACAAAAATACCTACTGACCAAATAAATGTGTTCCAAAATACGGAAGACTGACAACCAAACCATCCAGAACACTGACGATACTCGTACGATCCACCGCCGCCCGTCACTCACCTCATCAAACTTCCACACTACTAAACCTGACGAAAACCCATCCAATTACAATCGATTCGAACGTTAATTTAGCCGAACGTTGCTCGAATCTACCAAATACACTTCATTAAACGCAGAATAAAAGAGGAACCGATTAAGAAAAAAAAACAAACAAATTAGCACCACGGAACAAATAAGAAACGAGAGACATTATTACAAAAGAAAAGAATGGAGACGAGGTTTCAATAATAAATTAATAAAGGGAGGAGGGGGCGCCTACAGACAACACCTCCCGATGTCTTCGTTATTGTCAGTACTCGACTTTATGTTGAGGTCTAAGTTTTGAGTACCTGAGGTTGGAAACTGATAATCGCTGTTGGTTTTCTTTAAGTGCTGTTATGTGTGACGTCAAAACAGTTGCGATTGCAGCCTACAAATAAGCAGATAAGTACCTATAAGTTTTTTTCCGAAACATGCTTGATAATTCGAGCATTATTTTGACAACTTCCTTCGAGATAAAATGATGTACCGGTCAAATAATGTGAACAGCTGCCGGCAATGTTAGTATGAAAACTCGTATCTGTCGTGTAATTTAAAAATGAAACGAACTTTTTACTTCGACCTACTTACTTCCATGGTAACCAAAGAGGTAACTTTTATTTTATTTTATAAATGACATCTCGCAGGTCAACCTATGAGGTTGTCGTCTGCTTAGACGGACTTGCCTGTGGTTGCCCTAATAAATTAAGGCCTCCAGCCAGGACTTAAACTTATGTACTAACTTAAAAACTAAGCGACAACGCTAAGGGCACCCCCTTTGGGGTACGAACCTCGGCTTAGGGCGTCGCTGGGAGAGGGCAGCAAGGGACTAGCTGGATCAGGATTTGAGTGATTTAAGGACGAATTTAAAGCTACAGGCTCAGCGGCGCGGGCTGGCTCGAGCAAGGGTCGGGAGGGGAGTGGATTTGGGCGTCGCGGCGGGCCTCGGCGGCGAGGACGGTAGGACGGCGATCGGGTTTTGGGCTTATGTAGTGTGCTGGTGGCCTTACTACTCTCCTGGAGGACGGTAGTGGCGTCGTCGGGGGCGATTAAAGTATGCCTTGGTCGGCGAATACTGCTAATGCGGGAGGGAGTGTAGCGGGCGGCCGCTGAGATCAAGGGGTTGGAGTGTTTTATGCCACAGTCAAAGAAGCGCTTCGAAAAGCGTTTCATGAACTGGTTTATGGTAGGCATTTTAAGATCGATGTGGAGAAGATTTATATTACGGACATAGAAGGGGGCACCCGTGACCTTTCTGAGGAAACGGTTCTGGAGGGTCTGCATCTTATGGAGATGACGTGGGTGAGCGTGCGCAAATACAACGCAGGCATAGGTCATGATGGGACGGATGACTGCGGTGTAGATGCGCAGCTTGCATTTAAGTGACAGTTTACTACGGGCTGTCAGTACAAAGTGGAGCCTGCTAAGAGCGAAGGAGGCGCGCGCGCGAACTGCCTTAATATGAGCCTTAAAGGTAAGGTTTTCATCGATCAAAGAGGTAACGTATCGAAGATTTTATTTATATATCGAACTGGCTTTGTAAACAGAGCTGTAATAAAGTGACAAAGAAACAAATGAACATATTGGCGTGAAAAAAGTGATCGGTGGTTGTCATTTATTCTGGAATTTAAAACGAATTCTTAGTTTGAATTTCCGCGCATTACGTGGGACACTCAGAAAGTTCTGCAAAATTAAATGTTCTATTGGTAAATATTTTTTATTAAATCTTTTCAAAGCACTCTCCACTAGCCTCTATACAAAGTTTCATGCGTCTGAACCAGTTTTCGAAACACTTTTTCCATTCCGCCGTAGACACCTCGTTTACAGCCTACACCGGTAACGAAAATTGTATCCCTTTGAGTAGATTTTTTATTTTCGGTAATAAAAAGAAGTCACACGCTGCTAGGTCAGGGCTGTAAGGAGGGTGACCCAGGAGTTTGACCGGCGTACTGTTCAGGAAGCCCCTCGTTTTGAGCGCGTTGTGCGAAGGCGCGATGTCGTGGTGGAGCAGTAGCCCGCGCAGCCCTGCGTTTGGTCGCTTGTTGCTCACAACAGAGAAAACTTCTGCCAAGCATTTGGTAGTATACCATTCATTGTTGATGCTTCTTTGGATCCGTAAAGGAATTGACACCAAGTAGCCAGTCAAATTGTTTTTTTTTTTTCGCAATTATTTCTGAATGGCCTGGTATTTGGGAAAAGTACTTTTCAAGCCTTTGCGACAAGGCTTGAAAAGTACTTTTCCCAGGCATTGATGGACTCATGTATGTGTGGCCGAGGCGAACAATATATTGCGCAGGGCAGCTTTTTTTACAAGGTTTACTTTGAAAACTTCTGTCAGATAAACTTTAACTGCAGAATATCTATTCTGTAGTTATAGAATGATTTAACGCAAAAACTTAAGCTTAAGCTTCAGTTAAAGAGCGATTCAACACGAAACCAATTCTTGCTTCTGCCTTTAACTTGGTACAACTCTAAGTACGCGTTCATGTAGAACTTTTGTGATACAAAATTAGCGTCAGGAATAAAATAAAGGAATCACTGAAGGGGATTCAAACAGGGTCGTTTTAATCAGCATCATGTGCACCACTGCTTGGAAATGTTTAGAATTTTGAGCACAAGTGGACGATTGCTTAACTTTTATAATTCAAGAATAAATGACGGATCTAACTTTAGAATTGTACTCGGGGATTTCCTGTATTTGAGATTTTAGCGTTGTATAAGATATGGGTCAACTTTGTGAGGTTAAAGTAGGTTCAAAGAATTCTAGTTTAACATTTTCATGAAATGTGTGAAGTGCCAAAAGATGTCGTCATATTTAATATTCGTCTTTTACGTGACTTGATATTTTATGTTTGATAAAGAAATGAATTAGAACAAGATTTTTTGGTTGCATCCATTTGAACATCTTTTGAACGTTGGTTTTAAAAAATTGTTCACGAATCATATCTTTTATAGAAGTTCCTAAAACCTCTTCAACACAGGATGAAAAATTGACATTAAAATAAAACTCAAGTCCAAAACTAACGACCAAACTGCGATTAAATCTGAAAACACAGATGAATAAATCGTATACTAATTTTGATGTTCACGACAGCTTAAAACAAACGACTGCAGAAGTTTCCGAAGCCTCTGGTATCGACAGCGTTCGAAGTCGTGTCCCCAAGTTTGATGATGAATAGACTCCAAGTGTTGCAAATAGTTGCTTTGTTCAGAATTGATTATCGCTAAAGATAGTGGTAGATATGTATAGAGAGGGAAATTGTTTGAGTTGTAAGATTGAATTTGTAGTGCTTAAGCTCCTGTTGTGGATAGTATTGGTTGGGTTGTCTGTAAGGGTTTGTTGGATACAGGTCTCTTTTAAAATCAAGGTAAAAAACTATCTAGCTTTTTCTCCCGAACCATCCCGTCGCAGCGCATTGCTATTCTTTTTGCGGGGCTCCTGAGGGTCTTAGCGTGATGCTACATAGCCTTTTATAGCCGTTCGCAAGAGTTGGGCTGTCAAATACAAAAAGTCTTTTTCTAATCCGACCGGTGGTTCCAAATACATACAAACTTACCAAAAACAATTTTTTCATCTTTATAAAATTAGTATAGTTGTGCCTCCAACTCAATGCGTCAGATACTTAAATTAGCTTTTAAAGAAGATAAGTTTAGATAGCGTTTGTTGATCACAGTCTTCAGAATTTGTGCGGTATCAAGATTTCAGGCAAACTTTGTAGTCAAAGGAATATGAAAAAATCTAAAGTAAACACAGCTAGAATCTATTGATTTTCTCTACCATCATTCCAGTCGACATTACAGCGAAAATTGTTGTGAAAACAAAAACAAATAATTTCAATATTCGCTGGGCATTCTCTATCATCGTTATTATATTTATTTGAAAAATTTCCGCGTCTGAGCGTCCGGTATGCCTGTTATTTAGCGCTAGCTTCTCGGCGCCCATTTGAAGGGGAAATATTTAATAAAAACCCGATTTTCTTTGAAACGCTCCGCGATTTTAACGTGCCTCGGACAAGTTATTGTTCATAATAGCTGATGGATTTATGTGAATTATTTTTGGTGTGACGCTTGGAAAATCTATTGTGAATTCCAGAAAGGCCTCTCGTTTTTAGAAAAATATTTTCCTATATTTTTGGGCTTCTAAAGATAACCTTAATAAAACAGGTAAAAGCTAGCATTTTGTTATAAAAATATTATTATGTTATTAGAATACTTAACTTTCGTAATCATAGCATAAGAAGAAGAAGTTTTTATGACTTACGCTTTCCGCAATTCAAAACTGAATTGCGGAAAGCGTAAGTCAAATCTTTTTTGCTATGCAAATATATTCAAATCAAATCAAAATATTTTATTTCACATAAACCTACATGGGCACGTATGAAACGTGAGAAGCTCGGTGCATGGTACCAATTGGTCGTTTCCTATGAAGAAGCACCGGCGAGAAACTCTACGGTCACTCTTTTAAAAATAATTGGCTTATACAATGTTTTCAAATTAGGTACGGAAGGAGAGTGTAAGCCTATCAACAAGTACCAGATACTTAACAAATAGAAATGGTGTACAAATCCTATATGCCTTGTAGACTGACTGTAGATAATACATTAACCAAATATATTGAAACGAAAAAAGAAGTTTAATCTTTCCGTTTCAATAAAGATAACATAACATAAATCACGCCTTGTTTCCCCGAAGGTTTGGGCAGAGGTGTACCTGTACACCCACATTTCGCCAGTTATGTTTAAGTCCCATGTAATAGGGGGCGAGCCTATTGCCATCAACCGGGCACAAATCCAGACTCCGGGCTGCCACTGAGAAATTCCAGATAGAAAAACCCAATAACACTTTGCCCGACCTGGGAATCGAACCCAGGACCTCATGCTTCAATAAAGATGTATAGGTAAATAAAACTAGAAACTATTCAAAAAGAAGTTATTGAACCAATACAGTTAGAATTCCATTAAACTCTTATGACACCATCTGCCAAACACAACAACTTCATTATTACATCTCATCTAAATATGAGGCAAGCCCTGAGTGTGTTCAGAGTAAGAGTAATCAATACGAGACTGTCGCTGCCTTGAAATAATGTAGGGACATGTATAAGAGGCCTATCGCAAGGGTCATGGTTGACAGCAACTAGCGGCAGGAGGGATACAGTATCTGTGGTAGGGTTGGCAAAGGGGGCTTTGTAACTATTTTACTTCATAAGAACTTAATTGGAGAAAAGTGCAGTAACTATAGAACGCCACATTTTCCTTTTGTTTCGTTCATGTTCATACATCCATCAGGCTTTTTGTAAAAGACAAAAAGCACAGAAAATAATTTTTAAAGAAAATATTTATTATTAAGTTTTATAATCTTGTCGATAAGTAGATAAAGTATCAAGTTTGATATAAAAAATGCGGCCAAGTGCGAGTCGGACTTGCGCACGAAGGGTTCCGTACCACAAGGCAAAAAACGCCGAAAAACAGACGTTTCTTGTATCGTACCTTTAATTATAAATTATATTTTTATTATGTTATTTGATATGAACAAGATCTATGAAAATTTTAATTATCTACGTACCTATTACGGTTTATGAGATACAGCCCGCTGACAGACAGACGGACAGCGGAGGTTTAGTAATAGGGTCTCTTTGGCACCCTTTGTGTGTGCAAACAAAATGTGGGTACACACATACATACACACATAACATCACGCCTGTAATAACAGAAGTGTTAGGCAGAGGTGTACTTGTGTAAGTTTACAAAAAGGTGCACTAGGTGTAATAAAAACAAAGATTATTTAAAATAAAAATCTGAAGCGTAGTCACACATGTTGTTACCAGAAATTAATTAAACAGCCGACCAAAACCTCTCATCACTCACACTGACCACAACAAACCACACACAGCTACCTTATTAGCCACCTGTCCAAATTTCAAGACACAGGTAAGCCCCAAATTACTTTCGACAGCCCTACCAGCCCTCCCAAGAAAGGGACAATCGAAATCTGCGGGACACTAGTGCCTTTTATCTGTAATGGGATAGACAGAAACGTCTAATGTCTGGACATGCGAGTTTAACTTAATGATTGGTTTAGTGGCCCTTCCGATGGGCATTCGATGAGGGTACTCGGATATTTTTCCTTTACCCGGCTTTTGAAGGTAGGGGTTCATTTTAAGTGGTGTACTTGGGTTTTTACCGGATTATCATTTGTTTTTAAATGTGGATTCTATGTGAAGGGATATGGTAAATCCTTTTACCTCGCTTAGTGAAAATACCTTTTGAAATGCAGAGCCCACGGACGACCCATAAGTACCTACTGATTAAAAATTAAAATACGATTTGCGACCGCAATAATAATGTTTTTACAGAATTATAAATATTAAAGTCATCAATATAACTCTTTAAGACCAAGTAATCTTATTGAAAGACTATGTCATGAAAGTTGTATTACTAATTCTAATTATTTGTATAATAAGATGACTCGGTCTTAAATTCTGTAGTTACACATTTGTTACGGTCGCGAATCATACGTTAATAAACCTATACCAATACTGACCAGAAACTTGCAAATAAACTTAAGAAAAATTTAATTTCATGCGGTACCCTGGAGCTGCCCTCTTAAACAATCGTGCACAAACCAGCAAAAAACCACCGAGAAAATTGATTTGTCTAGTTACAGAAATAAACATAATTTCATTTCATTTTATTTCAAAATTTACATTATAGACGTGAAAATGAAACCTCGAAACGATATGTCAACATTCCTGAAAGATTTCACAAAAAACATAGACCTAATTGTCTTTCATCTTTATTTAAATTCAATCAACTACAAGCGTGGTGAATAATGCCTTAACTTAATGCCTTCTCTAAGAAGCAGCCTTTGCCTTGCAGTGTAGAGTAACAGTCTGGTATTATTCATATCAAAGATATAATTAATCTATCTAAGTTATTCTAAATGTTCCATAGTCTTGTACATCCCTAATATTCCTGTTTCATTATTAAAATAATCCTTTTAAGCTTAAAATCCCCCACTACACGAACTGGACTATCTGTGAGAAGGTTTGAAAACATTTAATACATAATGAAGCATTTAAATGTTAATAGGAACTTGGGCTTGCCTTATATTTGTGAATGTTTACACGCCGGGTTCAGTAGGAACGGTAAAGGCATCTGGTCCTTGATTACGGAAGAGCTTGTTTCTTCTAGTCATTGCTTATTGGAATGTGTTAACTTAGGTGAATTATGTCATGCTCATATACATTGATATTATCTGCATGTGAAACACCATATTGTCTCAACGCTAGTTGCTAAAGTAATCTTAAATCTGTGGACGCGTTAGAACAATAAAAAAAAATGGTAAGTACACAAAAAAACATTTCGTTAGGAAGATCAATTTACTAAAGATTTGAGTAGATACCATTTGAACGCTAGTTCAAAAGACTTTCTGTTAGAAATTAAGAAAGAATAATAAATTCTCGCACTTGAGGTCATTAGGTTTCTGTGTAACGTTTCTTATTTGTATTTTACAAGGACTGCAACGAAAGTATTGATTTAAACAGCAAAATTTAATCATAAAACTCTTGTCACTACGATCACCGTGTGATCCCCAATAGCCTGTGTGAGTGGGCGCTTAAACCGGAATTCATTACACAAACAGAATTGACCCCTGACAGGTAAATTACAAGATTAATTAACATTGCATACCAAACAAAAATAACCTTTAAGTGACAAATGATAAAGGCTACAGAAACGGTAACGTAAAACGTTGTTTATGCGTAAATAGAGAAGGGAATAAATAATCTTAAACTCATCTAGTTAGTCGGCGAATTTAATTTCGACGCTTTTAATAGATCTCGCCTTTGAGAATTCGGGAATATTACCTTTTGAAAAATTTAAAGTGAATTTAGTTAACATTTTTGTTTATTCAGCTCATTTCGAATAGAGCTATTTTCGTTGAAGCTGTTTCGTCAATATTACTGCATTATTTTCTTGATCGACATTTTTATTTGAATACTTCAGATTTTTTAAAAGTTATCAAATTCTTGCGTAAGCATAATTTTGTTAAGTTCAAATCAAAATAATTTCGAAATTATACATTCCATATTATTTCACATGATTTAGTCCTAAAGTACCCAAAAACTAAAATGCCAGTTATAATTTCTAGACCGAAACGAGCATTATAAGAAGAACGAAATGATTCCATTAACGAAAATTTACTGACATCGGAATACTAGTAACCCCAGAATTCACTAAATCACCAGTTTTCATTAAACTCCCCTACGATTTGGGGATTCGCGATTTATTTATTTTCATAATGTATCTAGGTATAAATCTGTGATAGGACCCTTAAGAATTGTGTAATTTTATGATTCGTAAAACAAAGGTTTGAAGCAAAAAGGCTATATCTATTATTGCTCTCGAGGGTATCATGGAACAGGACTATGAAATTGTATCAGGTAGATTAGAAGGAAAACACCTTGATAATTGAGAAAATGAAGCAAGAATAATAAGACCGTGTGACCTGAATTTGAAGCATCCAGCTTACACATATTATTTCAATAGCAGCTTATACATATTGGTTCGGTAATAGATCAAAGAAACTCAATCGATGAAGAAAATACGAGTATTCATTAACAATGAAGACAAAAAAAATACTTACATAAAATAGCAACCAAATCAAGGTTCCTGACAAATAATTTCAACAATCCTGTCAACAAGTTACTGAACAGAAACAAAGATATTAATGACCTACAATACATATTACGTGTTCTCTTCCCATACCAATTAAAATTATCCAGGGATATTTATTCACCCTTTGTCGTAATTAATTTAAACCAAAAAAATACCTAAAACAGAAATATAATAGTGTCATTTTCAAATACAAAGAAAAGTAGGTAGAGTTATCTTTTCTGTGCCAACAATACTCCCCCACACCATCCATACACCCAAAAATTATACAAAATCGAAATTGAAAATTATCTATTCCAAAATCAGGGCCCTCAGAACCATTATTTGTCTCATATAATTTCGTGAACGGTCGTCTCTTTCAAACAATAGTATAGTTAGACAAAAGGTGTATATTAAGACACTGGTCACGTAAAACTCGTCGAGAGTGGCTCGTTCGGCACGATATTAGGGAAAGGGGCACTTTTTAAACTTATTATTGCCCCCAAAAACCCATTTTGTCTTCGCCAGTAATAAAATAAGACCCCTTTATGGACGAATTATGTGACGTTTATTAGACTGTTTGAGTTCAGTTAAAGCCTTGCATCCGATTAACGTGATATGAGAAGGACTTTCCGTGGTAACAGCAACGAAAAAAGACTAGCTGGAAATTCTACGTTTGAGGGTGGAACAGAACAAAAAGCACGCCATAGTAAGGGAGAGGGAAATGGCCGCGTTTGCAATGACCGTACACTTATTTCCTTTCAGCAAAGCGAAACTTAGTAACACGATATGAATAAATGGTCAGAGATTAGAAAATGTTGGGAAAAAGCTTGTGATGTTAATACTGTTGATTAATATCTGTGGAATATTAAGAGACTCCAGTGCTTCAAATGAAGCACTGGATTATAAGAAAATAAGTAATGAAGATGAGTCACATAAGCTTATTATCACTGTTGTCAGATTGTGGGTAGATACAAACGTTACATTTACGCAAAACATAATTATCATATAATTCCGTACAAAATTTCGCAGTAACAACATCTAAAGCACAGAAAATACGCCATCAAAAAACATGGCAGTGTAGGTGCGTGAAGCGATCTCGTTACGTCTCCGGAAATTAATGTTTCCCACCGATAGCTTCGCGAAATATTCACATAAATTATCTGCTCAGGTACTCTACCGAGACTGAATATGATAAACGATTAGAGAAGCAGTTTTTGTGATGCCTTAATATATGGAACGATGTGCACTTAAGTGTTACTTGAGGACCTAGATTATGGGTGAAACCCGAATAGATAGAGAATGATCATGATTGATTACGTTTTTGTTGTAACTAATTAATATTCTTCCAGAAGTCTAATGTCTTTGTTCTTAAATATTTTTGGTTAAGGATTAAAAGTTTGACAACAGTTTCACCTGATGCTGAGTCTAATCATGATCATATATGCTTGTCTAAAATTATAATATTCCACATTGTTCTATCATTACAAATATTAATTTAAAGTATAATAGAGTAGCAGCCCTACACTCATAAATAGTCGGATATCGTCCACCACAATCTGACTCGGCCACAGTAAACGGCCCTGAGGGACACTAGTGTAATCGCCACGTTTGACAGCCTCATTGGTGGTTGGGTCATATTTACTAATTAACTTCTTTTTGCCCGTGATTCTGTCTTCATGCAAAAAGAGACTTATCATTCGTTGATCTTTGGAAAAACTTTTTTAGACTTGGTCTATTTGCTAGAATAAATCAACTTAAAATAATAATTTCTATCATCAGTAGTTTAGGCTTTGTATTTCAATTGCGGAACTGTTTCGTATGTTGAAGCTTTTCGTACCTAAAGCTTAAATCTAAGATATAAAGTCCCCTCAATCACCCACAAAATGATAAGCCGTTCCATTCATTACCTCAAAATCTCAATTGCAACAATAAATCACTCGAGATTGCAGGTCCCAAAAACCTTACTTAAGACTGCCTACGTTCAATGGGCGTACCTGAACAAACAGATAGGTGTGGTATAAAAAGAACCATAATCCGCTTTCAAAGAAAAGCTTTTAGACTTTATCGTTCCAAATTTACATGTCAATGTATCTTTATGGACCCTACGCTGGCGTGAACTGAACCTCTTTCATGGTCTACGTTCGATGGAAAATTTATTTCATCTACTTTTATTGCTTGAACGCTGTTAAATTCATCTAGTCAAATTAAAGTCAAGGTTTTGAGGGATTTGTAATTTTGGTTTGAATTTTATTTCGGTGTAATTACAGTGATAAGGTTGGGTAGGCAGTAGTATTTCGAGAATGGGAAGTAAAATCAGACCTCATTTGCCTAATTTTAAACTAAATTCAAACAGAGAATATAAACTGATTTTCGGGAGGAAAGATAATTTGCGTTTTGAGGTAGTTTTAAGGGCGGCCGCTGTAATCAGGGGGTTAGAATGTTTGATGCCGCAGTCGAAGAAACGCTTTGATAAGCGTTTCATGAACTGTTTTATGGTTGGCATTTTGAGGTCGACGTGAAGATCGATATTACGGACATAGAAGGGGGCACCCGTGACCCTTCTGAGGAAACGGTTTTGGAGGGTCTGCATCTTATGGAGATGACGTGGGTGAGCGTGCGCAAATACAACGCAGGCATAGGTCATGATGGGACGGATGACTGCGGTATAGATGCGGAGCTTGCATTTAAGGGACAGTTTACTACGGGCTGTCAGTACGAATTGCAGCCTGCTAAGAGCGAAGGAGGCGCGCGCGCGAACCGCCTTAATATGAGCCTTAAAGGTAAGGTTCTCATCGAGGATCACGCCTAGGTATTTGGCTTGCTTCTCCCAAGGGATTGGCTTGCCGTACATAGTGATCGGGCTGGGAAGTGGGGGAGGGAGTCGACGACGTCTCGAGAAGAGAACCGCCTGACTCTTATCGGGGTTGACCTCGATTCTCCATTTCCGGAACCAAGCGCCTAAGACGTTTGCGGAGGTTTGGAGAGTACGAGCTATAGCGTTGGGACAGTGACCGGTATAGTAAACGGCAGTGTCGTCGGCGAAGAGAGCCAACTGAGCCTTTTTACTTTTTGGGATATCGCTAGTGAACAGCGTGAAGGCGAGAGGAGATAGTACGGAACCCTGAGGGACACCGGCGCGAATAGGATGAGGGGACGAGAGTGCTCCCTCGACGCGATAGCGAAAGGTCCGGTTCGACAAAAAGTCTCGTAAGATGAGCACGAGACGATCTGGCACTCCTAGTTGGTAGAGCTTGTATATCAAGCCGTTGTGCCAGACTTTGTCGAAGGCTTTCGCTATGTCGAAGAATAGCACACCCGTCGTCGCGTTACGCTGCAGACCAGCGCATAAGTGCTCTACGATACGGTGGACCTGTTGGGTGCCCGAGTGTTGGCTACGGAATCCAAACTGCTCGTTGGGTATGAGGCTCTTTGCTTCGGCGTAGTCTTTGAGACGCTTATAAATAAGCCTCTCGTAGATTTTGCCGAGGACATTGAGTAAGCTAATAGGGCGGTAGCTGGAGGGCTCAGACTTTGGCTTGCCTGGCTTTGGGATACCGATGACGGTGGCTTCTTTCCATGCTTGTGGGAAGATGTTGTTGCTCAAGGCGCCATTGAAGATGGCGGTCATAAGCATTATAAGCGGGGCAGGAAGGAGTTTGTATACCTTATTGGTGATACCATCCGAACCGGGGGCCTTACGAGCGTGGAGCCCTTTAATGATGTCGTGCACTTCGTCTGGAGTGACGGGAGGCAGAGGATCATCAGGGTCTTCGACGGGAGGGAGGGAGGCTCTTCGTTCGACTTCAGCGTCGACCTTGTTCAGGTGAGCTTGGTCTACTGGTTGGGAGCTGGGAGAACATTGGGACTCTAGGCTGTCGGCAAGACATTCAGCCTTATCGGGACTGTCGAAAGCGACACTATTGTCGGGGCGGATGAGTGAACCGTAACCGCGGCCAACAGTTGTATTTATCGTTTTGAGGTAGAAAATATTACGAAGCTAAGAAGGTTGTCGTTTCTTCAAAAACAAATAAAAACCATAAATATTTTACTTTCCATAAACTATTTAGATCCTAATGCCGCCCACTCACATAATGTAGGCATGAAGATAATCTGAAAATATGGTTTCAATGGGCAGATTTCCGAGAATTAAATGTTATTATAACATTTACTTCTCGGAAATCTGCCATTCAAAATTGTAACAGTCTTTCCTATTTATCTCATACAGTATCATAGTCTTAATGGCAGATAACACATAAGGTATATAAAACACACATTTTAGTACATCATTCAACAATGTTTCCTCCCTCTCGACGCGCCGTCAACAATGTAATTAGACTATTTGGCTTGAGACTGCTTGGGCCAAGCGGAACCGCGCTGAAAGCACAAACACTCAGTTCTTTGTAACAACAAAGACCTCAACGATTCTAAGCGCACACAATATCACACAGACTCGCACAATTCTCGGAAAATTAAACAATCAGCTGCCAACACAAAGACATCACGCAAAAGAATACAATTTCTCTCTCTCTCTCTCTTCAAAACGAATTGATTTATTGAAGTATAAAATACGAAGAAGGCATGACAGTAGACGAAATAAGAAATAATCATGGAAAAGCGAAGTTGTGTGGTCTTCGACAAAATAAGGCTCTTTACAGATATTACCGAAAAGAAAAACGAAGAAAAAAAGATCACATCGACAAATAAGCGAGACGGTACAAAAATGAATAATCGGGCATTACGAGAGCTTTCGTACATTTATTCGTCTGTTTATTCAGTTTGGCGCTGGGGCTGCCAAGTTGCCAATAAAAACATTTTCATAGCTCGCATTAAAACACTGGCGAAAGTGAACGCCCTCAAATAATCAATACAGAAACCCTCCATGGCGGGAGTCGCCGGGCGCAGGTACGCGCCGCCCGCGCCCCGCGCCCGCCCCGCCGACGCCACGCGCACGCCCCGCTGGTTCCGCGGTCATAGAATAGACAGACAGACGACTGTGCAGTAGTTCGGACGTCAATATTTTATGGCGGGCGATGGCGTGGGCATTACCGCACAGGTGCTAAAACGGCAACTTGCTTAATATGCTCGTACTAAAATTGAGAACGGCGACTCTAACTGACAGTAAGTTACTACTGATGTTACGTTCAGCATTAAGTTTTATATCATGTAGCATGTGCTAAGATATACAACTAACGGCAAGGGTTAGAGACTCCCTGAGGACGCATGAACCACGTACATCTAAACCGCTTTTGGGATTAATATTTAAGCCGTAGCCGTAGCCGTTAAAATGTAGAGAAATAGATCAAGTTTTCTTTCAAGTAGACAAACTTTATTCGCATAGATCTACTAAAAATACGGAAGCCTCAGTGGATGCAACAGTTGATAATGGATAATATAATTCACGGACGAGTAGAAGTTCGCGCTCAACAGTCATATCTATAGCCAAAAAAAATATCTGATCACATTCCCACACGAACCCCTTACAAGGACGAGGCGGCAAGAAAACGAATGAATAAAATCTTGAGATATTCCCTTTTTGACCTTAGTGTGGTAATAGTAATGATTTTATTAGTAGAATAACTTTAATGGAATTTTATTTTGAAACGGTTTATCGGAAATTTAAAATGTCTAGAACTAAATGCTCTAAAAAAATCAAGTTTAATTCATTTCAAAGTCTGACGCAACGTTTATTCTATGAGAGCACATCCAGCCGCCATGCTGTCTAAACCGATTGCTGCTACTGAATTTTGTCCATGAACGAAATTTCGTTTCCAATGCGCTTAAGAGCTTTGGCGAGGTGGGTGACCTTTTTATTTACTTTTTTTTAAAGTATCTCCAGGTACTCGACCCTTTCAGAAAAATCCCATTGGGACTTGTAACGTTCAGACGGCTGTTAACTTTTTTTCCCTTTAAACGAGTAATTTAAATATAGTATCAAAATACTTAGCATAGATACAACAGGTAATAGGCATAAAAAAGTTGCGAACACAAGAACGAATGCCACGAGGAAATCTTAAGACGGTAATCTTAACGAAGGAATATCATATCAGAATCAATCCGAGTCACCTGAGAGGTGTCGCGTAGATAACATCAAGAAGCCAATGAAAGTAATTCAAAATACCTTAATTTTCGCGTCCATAAATAAATCTCGTCATTATTATTTAACTAGGGCGGCTATTCGGCATCAGTGTCGACCGTGCGCTTGAAGTGTATGGTTGTGTCAGAAACTGCATCGAGAGTGGAGTGCAACGTGTCATCCACGCGATCACTCACGTATGTATTGATATCTAATTAATCATATACGTATACATTTGTATGTATTTTCTGTTTGATATATATATATGTCTTTGTATTAAGGATTGAGGGTAATTATTGAACGGAAAATTCGATCATTGTGGTTAGGTTACCTACCCCCACTTCCTCCACAAAATTTGTAGCGAGTTGGTTTCGAAATTGTTGCGAACGCGTTTCAGCGCACATGAGGTGCCTCGAAGCGTTTGTGTTGTGGTTTTGTTTTTGACTATTTAGCCTTTCAGTAATATAAAGTATGCATTTGTTTTCCGGAGGTTTTTACGCCGGTAGGACTAATCCCCGGGCCCCCCACCCCATGTTATGGCGACCTGTAGATACACACAGAGTGGCGGGGGCTTCGATTTTCCCCACCTCCTCCAGTTGTCTCTATATTGAATCTAGTATGAGGAATGTTTTATTTCCATTTTAACTTCAATTCTTTTGACGGAATAATTATTGTTGCTAAGTTCGTAGCAACAATAATTATTCCGTTAGTGCAAGGTTCAAGTGTAAAGATTATAGCGGTTTAGTAAAGCGGGTGTTGTTGACTGCTTTTTTAGTATTTTTATCATAACTGAATAGGATATTTACGTTCAGATATATTCTTTATGACTTATTAGGCGTGTTCGTTCCAAAAATCTGGGATGCATTATTTGTATTAAAAGGAATTATAAAAAAACTTTTATTTTTACTGACCGCACAATAGACGTTCGTTTGGGACATTTTGGAACACTGTAATGTTGTACGCAACGCCATGGAGATGTAGTTTTATCAGGACATAACAATATCTTATATTTCACTTAATCCTTAATCCTTTCCAGTGTTTCAGTCTTTAATAATCCATATTTTATTGATTTTGTTACAGATAACAATGGCAAAAAGGTCAGAAGTGCTTATAGCAAGATGGCTTGAAGAGGATAGAGAAGAAGATTTCATTGATGGACCAGCTGGCACTGATGACGATGTAGATCACATCGAAGAACAGTTAGAAAGTACTGGAAGTGAATACAGCACAGGAGCAGAGGATAACACGGATGTCGACGATCTGGACTGGGAAACAGTTTTCAATGTGATTGAAGGACCGAGTACCAATAATTATCATTTGGGCCTCGAAGGCACTAAGTGGATGAAGCAACCCATAGAAGCAAGAATATTACTGCAAAGCGATTACATTCCAAGCATTCAAGCAGGACCCACAGATTATGCTAAATCGAGAAAAACTCAGTCTGCATGCTTCGATTTATTCTTCGATGAAAGCATTATTTACATGATTGCAAAATATACAAATGAACGTATTATAAAAGAACAAAAAAAGTTCTCGAGAGAAAGAGATGCCAAATTGACTGATGAGGTGGAAATATATGCACTGTTTGGTATTTTCTTCCTTAGTGGATGTGCAAAAACTAGCAGAGAAAACTTCTTACAATTATTTGATTGCAAAAAAGGCACTGGAATGGAAGCTGTTTACCTCGCGATGACTTCTAATAGATACAGATTCTTAATGAAGAATCTCCGTTTCAACGACCCCTCGACTGATGGCATAAGTGAAGATAAAATGGCACCAATCAGGGTATTATTCCAAATAGTGGTGAACAATTTTCAAAAACACTTTACACCCAGTCACGAACTAAATCTGGGTGACTTGATTACACCTTACAAAGGAAGATGTGCATTCCGTCAGCACACGCCCAAGAAGCCCATTAAATTCGGAATCAAGATGTTTGCGTTGGTGGACTGCCAGTATCCATATACTTATAATTTGGAAATTTACGTAGGTGATAATCCTGGGCCTTATGAAGTTATTAATCGTAAGTTAGACATTGTTGTGAGAATGACTGATCCTATACAAGGAGAATATCGTAATGTCACGATGAGTAAATGGTTTACTACACTTGAAACTGCGGAAGTATTGTTTGATAAGAAGATAACAATCGTCGGAGCAATAAGACCCGATAAAAAAGAAGTACCGAGAATTTTCAGATCGATTAATGAAAAAAAATTGCATTCTTCGCTATTTGGATATAGCCATGTTGCCACTTTGGTTCAATACGTCTGCAAGCCAGATAAGGCTATCCTTCTGATGTCCACAAAGCATTGCGATGGTACAACAAATAAGAATTCTGGTGCTCAACTCAAGCCAGAAATATTGGTCGATTATAATCGGACTAAAAAGGCCATAGAAACAGTGGAGAGCATGTGTTCAAAGACCGATGTGACCAGGAACTCACGTAGATGGCCACTAAATGTATTGTTTCGGCTACTGAACTTAGCTGCTCTCAATGCACTCTGTATATTCACAATTAACAAAGGACAGGAGAGAATAGTGCGCCGTGACTTTCTAACAGAACTAGGTCTCAGTATGATAAAGCCGTTGGTTCAGAGGAGAATGCATGCAGAAGCTATACCAAGGTTGATAAAACAAAAAATGTACGAGTTCTTGAGCCTTCCCTTGCCACTGGACGTTGAATTACAAATTGACCTAAACGATAAACCGCCAACTTGTACTCGCAGTGGGCCGCGCGGGCGATGCCACGTTTGCCGACGATCAAGATTGACCAAAACTACGCGTGAAGTTTGCATATCTTGCGAGAAATTTACTTGTTTCGAACACAGTAAATACATGTGCAGTAGCTGCTACGCAAGACACTCAAAGTATAATAATTAAGTAATAGTTTGTTAAGTCATCAAGATTGTGATCACAACGGGCCAAAGTGAATATTTGGACTGGCTAATTTTAAAAACACATTGTATACATATGTTAATCGTATTAAATACTAGTTGACTCTTAAGCGTTGTGCGCGTATACTAAGACTTATGAATACTCATAATAAAGAAAAGGCAAAGTTTTCCGGAAGTATTCATCCTTCCAAAAGTGAAAAATTTCAAAAATTAGTCACTTGTTTATGCAATTTTCTCGAGTAAACTCACATTTGCATTTGCTATTTTAGTGTAGTGAGCATCTTAATGCAATTTAATAATAAAGACGACAAATTTGGAAAGATACAGTGTTTTTCTTTTCGTAAACAGTCACTAATTGATTTTCTTTTCCACCATTCCGTAAGCAACAAGTGTTAACCACATAATAAATAAAATACATATAGACTATAATCGCTGCATTTTTTTTTCTGACTCATACAATAAAGACGAGTAATTGGTAGCGGCATCCAAAAACAGCAGTTATGGCTTTTGAAATAAGGTTCCAACCTAACAGCATTATTGGTAGACAGAATATCGGAGTTCCAGCTTGTTTAATTAATCATCTGCGTTAGCGGAAAATCGAGCTGTTTGCGAACAAAATGGTCTAAAAAGTTTGATGGCTGACAAAGATTTCGACAGCAGCTGTCTATCTGCGTTATTCGCCGTTATAGGCTCATTAAACTTAATGTCTGCGTTGCGTCGAGAGTTTTCTGGAGAAAAGTTGGTTAAATAAGTAAGTTTTACAATTTTTGGGTATTATTTTTGTAGCATTGTCTTTGAAAAATTTATTGACACCTAATAAGCTGATAATTTATGGAAATATAAGTATTTAAAGGATACTACTGTCAGTGTCTATTGAGTAGGTACATATATTTCACCAACGAAACTGAACGCGATCAGTACGTAAACTTCGTTTAAGAGCTGTCACTGCCATTGTTTTCTATGGAGTAATGACACTGACAACTCTTGAATGCATTTTATAAACTCAAACTCAAAGCATTTATTTCAACTAAACCAATTACAGGCACTTTTGAATTATCAAGGGGTCGGTCAGTCAGAAATATAAAGCTAGTTCCCCATTCCAAAGGCGAAGTAGGTACCTATGGAGAAGAACGGGCAAGGAACTCCATGGACACTCTTTTAAATAATATGGTTACAGAAAATTTGTTACATCAGTCTTGTTGAAATTATACATGTGAGAACGATGTAGAAAGACCCGTAATGAGAAACATAAAAATCAAAAAAATACTAAAAATCGGAAATAAAAATAAAAAAGCCGTGGCAGCCAAGAGATGACCAGTCCCCACTGACGGCGCCCTTTCACGAACATGACGTATGGATCAGCACCATTCAGCTCAATCATTTTGAAGGGAACTTAATGATCCAACATACACGTTCAAAACAAAAGTTCGCTTCCAACCTAAACAGACCATCATCGCTGCGATAAATTCTATCAAATTACCCAATTAAATCAATAAGAGAAACCGCAAATACCTTTTCCAATAATTCGCTCTGAGGCAATTAATTCATCCAATATCTTAACTATTACTTAAAACCGCATTGTTTCTGAAGCAATCGACGCTAATCTAAGTTTGACAAAAGATAAACTTCGGATTCCAGCACCAACTGTTTGTCGAGTCGTAACAAGGATATCATCAGATTCAGATTTCTTACCAAGTTATGTTGGTTCACAGTAATTAAGTCTGTTAAAGTTTTTTTTGCTTTATAGTTAAATAGTTTGGTATATTTTATTAGCAATATAAACAGTGTAGATTAATAAGTGTGATATGGAAGTGCGTTTGTACATAAAGCTGGTTGATTAATGAGTTTTTGGGCGAAACCATCATTTCATCAACACACGGGATCTCACTGGGTCGAAAGTGATTTTCATTTTCGCTTAATTGGTAAATAAATCATCTTTTTATTAAATTTAGTTTTTTATATATATAATTGTTTTTTATATATATTATTATTGTTATTATGCTTTTATATCAATAAATTGCTGTAGAGAGTCTACATAAGACTTAATATATTTATACATAATTAAGTGTTAGCATATATAGAAGCAAGGTTTAATTAAACTCTCCAGGTAGAAGGATGTGCCAGCACATTTAAACCCCTAGTTTAAATAAAACACACATAAAGACCTCTTACGTATTCAACTCTTTATCTCACCATCTACAGAAACCTTATTTCGGACGAACCGTTATTTTCACCTTATCAGGGGCACTAACTAACGTTTATGTGAGTCCCTTCACTAAGTGCCTCGCTCTAATTAAGATTAAAATACACTTAATTACCCCGACATTTTTAAGCCCACGCCATAAATTAATAAAGGCTGGGCCCATAAAGTAGCCCACGTGCGGAGGCCTTAAGCCTCGGACTGGGAAGGCCATCCATTAAAACTTACAACAATGGACTCAGATACGGATATAATTCAATAAGCATCTCCAACCGCTCTGCAACTTGCTCAATATTTTATAACTATGGAGGGATGTGTGGTTCGAACTACGAACGACGGAAAGTTCTGATATAATTTCTAGTTATGTTGTGGAACAAATTTATATCATTAGGCATAAATGGCTCATACAATTTTGCATCAATGATGATGCAAATGTGTAATCTTGAAATTACGTGGTCCGAATTAAAAGTGTTTTTTTGACTTACTTTAATTTAAATAAATAATAATAATGTGGGTGTACTATAGGTCCACCTCTGCCCAACCCTTCGGGGAAACAAGGCGTGATGTTATGTTATGTGTGTTAATTTAAATAAATCTTTAAATCTCGTACGGTCATAGATATGGAACACTAAACTCGTGTAGAGAAAAACTCTTCTACAGTGTAAAGCCTGAAAATCCTTTCCTGAAATAATGAATCTTGTTGAGAGTATAACGTATTATAAAGACCCTTAAATTAGTTCAAACATTAAGAGGAATTATGTATCGATTTCGCTAAAATAACCTTGGTTCGATAATTCCAAAGTAAATGTACTACAGCGTGTAAGATTTTCCTATCTCCAAAGCGTGATGAATATTATTTTGCTTTCATAAATAATCAGAGTTAATCGAATCGCTTCAATTCGAATTAACTATCGACGATTTTGATTTTTTAAATCTTTTAATTTTCTAATCATGACATAAGAATTTCTAAGTATCATAATTGCATGTTTCGCACCACTTGCATCCTGTAATGTTACCATTTCTTTCCCATCAGACGACATGATAATACAGAATATTATACAAATAATATTATTCTTATGGCCACACAATTGTGCACGTTGACCATCATCGTCCACTTCAGTATTCAACGCGCGATTTGTACAAAAGAGGTAATTCTATCTTTGAGTGATATTCTATTATTAGAAGCTGAAGGAGACATTTGTGAAAGACGTCTGACTGAACCTGAAAGAGAAAAACTCCTTATTCCGTGACTATAACAATAATAATTATCTTTATTGGAACAAAAACACAATTTACAAAGTTGATCGCGTACGTAATTAGCTACATTAGTTACAAAACTGTGTCGCAGCTAATTAACGCCCACCTCCAAGAAGGAGACGACAGCGTTCCAGATTTCAGAGATAAAAATACATATGGGATTTGTATAATAACAAATATTAAAAATGTTAGATGGTAAAATATTGACATAGTAAAAATTAAATAGGTAAGTGCTTAACGTTGTGCATGTCTGCGGAAGAAAAATCTTTAGGGTTTGACAAAATTCTCCAATTCTTCGTGTGTGAGAGTATGAAGCCATTTTTATATAATTGGTTTGGAATCCCGGAGTGTACGTGGATAAATAGTAAGAACTTTATTTATTTTATTATACAGCAGCTCGGGACTGCAGAAAGTGAACTGCCTGCGGACAATTTCCAATGTAACACCTATATAAGAATTAATTATTGCTTTTATCTACTACTAACCAATCATGTCTGTAAAGTTTTTACCCAACATAAAACGTATAAAAATAATTGTGCCAAACTCCACAGCAACTGTGGCACCGACCGGCTATACGTTATTATTATGTTAGATATGATCCCGGCTTCGAGCTAAAAGTTCAGAAACTACTACAGCATACGTCTGGCCAATTTGAATCGTAACTTAGTGAATTTCATTTCAGCATGTTAGAACTTAGCTTTTGTTCATTGTACGTGATGTAAAACGCATTATTCAGGTGGCCGCTCTAATAAAATTTGGAAAGTTGGAATCGTGTGTGAGTATGTTGGAGGCAGTTGTGTTGAAATGCCTTTTATATACGTGTTCCGTGGTTAGAGATGGATGCTGTTATAATGATATGCATATTTCATTAAATCTTATGTTTCGAATTGTGTGTGTAGCTTTTACTTAATTTATCTACGGTTGTATAGATTCACAACTGTATAAACTCAATCACAAAATTATAAATAATATGTGCGGTATAGCCCAGTAAATCACTAAACTCTGACATAAAAAAACAACTGATGTAACACTCAAGAGTAATCAAGACCTTACACAACCATTCAAACCAGAAAAGGCATTTAAAACCGACTAGGTTTGCCAACATAAACACATATTCTGCTAACAAAGTCTGCGGTAACCTCACGTACCTGCTTAATCCCACACGCTGGCATTATAAATACTATTAGGTGCCCCACCTAACAATCCTTGGGGATCTTGGGGGATCCCGCTTGCAATTTCCCCCGAAACTATCCCACATTAATCCCTACCTCCGTAAAGGTTTTTATTATGAGGATATGACGAAACAATTGGTATAAAAGGATCCCTTTTGGCCTTATATTACGGTTACGAGATTCAAAAAATAATATTAGGAAATGTGGAGATGCAATGAAATTTTGTGATGGCAAACGTTAGTGTCAAACAGTTTGTTTTTATGACAAAAAACGTAGGTGCGGCACGTGGCCTGGTTAATAATGATTATGTGAGCATGTGAAGGAGGAAGTCTTGCGCGAATCTGTGTTCGTATTTGGGTACGTTGACTCTATTCTTAAGTAATTGAAGTAGGATAGGCAAGTTAGCAGTAATATGTGCAAGCGAACGTAAAACTACGTATTTGATTTTATTTTCAACTTGACACCTCAACGCGTTCCTGAGAAAAATAGTCTTGACAGACTGAAAGACAGACGGACAACGCAAAGATCCTATAAGGGTTCCGCTTTTTTTCCTTTTGAGGTACGGAACCCCAAAAAACAATGGCTGGGTTGGTGGTGGTGGTGTGTGATGTTTTTGAAGAATAATATTTTTATTGATACCAAGAGCGCCGTTAAGGCATTCTAAATAATGTATGATCTTTTCAGTATTCCCCTAGTGGAATGTTTTTTCTGTATTATTTCTGTTCGTTAATCCGCAGCGATGTATTATTTATACTTTACTTGTAGGGTAATATTGTTTAAGAATGGAGACATGACTCATGCAAATTTCATTATTCAGGAATATTCTTCTTGTCACGCTACAATCAATATTAAATTTAACGACGAAGCGATAAAACGAGATTCATATGTTTACAAGAGAGTATTACTTACGTATAATGGGAAGGCACGAGTATCTAAACACCATTTTCTCAAAAATGAAAGGTTAAAACGAAACGTTTCTGCTCTTGATAGAAATTCTTAACATAAAACAGCGATTGAGATATAAAAAAAGGAAAGGAATTAAGTGTAAACAAAGATGATCACGGCTCATTTCCGAGCATCGCTCCGCAAATAAAACATTCATGCAATACAGTTAACTGAATCACCCCGCCTCGTACACCTAAACACCGTATTATTTGGCTCACGTTCCTATTTTACTCAACTGAGTACAGGTGGATCCACGGCACACCTCGCCAATATTTTTCCGTCAACTCCGCATTTATATGATAATGCGTACCCAAGCAGGAGGTTCGGCACTGATCCGGTGAGTTCCGAAAATTCCCGAACACGTAAATCTAATTTCGGTGCCCACCTAAGAGAGCTCATATTCGCCGGCAATTCAGCGTCGCGTTTTGTTTGAGATTCGACCTTAACTCCGAGTTATGAGTAGTGCTGTTGATGCGTATCGATAAATTCATGATAATAGTACGACTGTCGATATTTATAGACGACGATAGCGAGCCAATAAAATTTTATTGTAGCGATAGTGGCGCAGGAGATAGCGAAAGGAAATTGACAGTTTCAAAGTCCCAATGCAGCGAAACTGTGTTAATAACTTCACTCGGTTGAAATGTCCCATACAATTTTACACACTTTTATTTCTGGAATATAGAAGTTCTGAACTAAGAATATTTAAGTTGTTTACGTGAATATTATGCTAAGAATATGAGGTCCACTATGTATCTCTCTTACTTTACTTATGTCAGCCCTCTTTGTTCGGACTCGTAAAAGCATTCACGTTAAATAAAAACTGTTCATGTTGTTAATACATGGACTGTATTTTTTGTTGTTCAGGCTGCTTTCAGTAACATGTTTTTTCTAGCTGATAAATCAAATATTTTGTTTTACTCCGAAAACTTTACTTTGATTTATTTATGATTTATCGTCGTGTAAACTTGTTATTTAAAACGTATTTTAAAAATTACATCGACATTATTGTTATATCGCATCCTTATTGAAGTACGGAAAGTATGTAGGTAGATCCGTAGGCGTGGAGCATTAACTTTTGTTTTCTGTTTGCGAGATATTTTGCTTTTTAAATGTACATACTTTATATCTTCATCCCATATGCCATACGGTGTAGGTAGGGAATATGAATCAGTTATTGGTTCTCTGTTTTAATATACATATTCGTGTTGGGAGTACGTGTTAAAAAGACGAACGCTTTGTTTTACATTTGTTTCAGAAAAAGAATGAATATTAGGTTATTGTTTAATGTTCTATGTATTATTTATTATTTATATGTACTACCTTAGAGAGCAGTGGTGGCCCGGTGGTAAGTGCCGCGACTCACGAGTTAAAGGTCGTAGGTTCGACTCAGACAGGCGCTCTACTTTCTGTACATTATTTCATCACCACTGCTCTCAAAACAGTGAAGGAAAATATCGTGAAGAAACCGGCATGTACTAGAACCAAACATACGAAGACATGTGGCATCTACGAAACCGCACTGGGCCCGCGTGGTGGTTTATGGCCTACTCCCTCTCACAGAGATGAGGCCTGTGTCCCAGCAGTCCAGCAGTGGCAGCGTGCAGGCTAATTATTCTTATGCTATGTACTACTGTTAATACAAACGTTAGAAATTTCAAGTATCTACATACTAAGTTATCTTTTATATGCAAGTCTTTCTGTGGTAAATGATTCAACTCTTTCTTTCTTTCCTCCATATATTTATTGATAATGGTGCCGATTATCTTGTCAAAACTAAAAACCACTAAAATTTGGTTTAATCATGTCAAACGACGATTTCCCATTCTAAAATTTACTAAATTGACACAACTTAACAATATTTTAGTCTGACAGCACCAAGATGGCACCGAGTTATAAGTTTTAGTGAAAATTGGCATTTTGCTATTCTGAATTTGACGTTTTACACCTAAAATTTTGATTGTCTAACTAAATCTGAACATGAATTGACTATTTTTAATCGCGATTAAAAACTACTATTCACTGTCGTCAACTAAAATTCACACCAGCTCATCGATTTCAGGTGCAAAAATGTAATGTATCTTTTTTTCTTTTCTTTTGCTTAAATTTCGAAAATGGTGTGTCCGATCGCAAAAATATTGAAACTTTCGACCCCCTTTATTGAACCCCATATACCCGTAAAACTCAACATTTAAGTAATCATTTTTCATATTTTTGAAACGAAAAGTTATAAATTCCATATAAAACACGTCGAGGCTGCCCCTCCTCTGCGCGCATTCGGCTCTAAAATAATTCACCGGGTAGAGCAAACAAGTACCACGTTGCGAAGCCGAAATAAAATAAAAAAGAAACGACGTGGAGTCGCCATTGTTAAATTCGATGTTAGCTGTATCAAAAATATTTTTCAATTTACAGACTTTTTTTTCACATTCTTATTGCCTAAAGTAAGGAACTTTAGTGATAGCTTATTTGATTAAAGTTCGGTGTACAAGAGAATCGACACCAATACCTAATATTTTCAATAAAAGCCTAAAGTATTATTATATATCTCTCGTCCAATCAAGATTTGCCGTTGTAAACTTATAAAGATCAACAAAATTTTCTATATTCTAATCCTAACTAATATTATAAATACAAAGTTTGTTTGTTACCATTTGAGGCCTAAACTGCTGAACCGATCTTTATTTTACGTCGTCAGGTGTACAGAAAAGGATTTCCATCAGAACTTACTGGAGCTTGCGGGGTCGCTCTCTGACTGGCAGCCGGGTATTCACTCTGGGTGGTCATGATAACGTTTACATTTTGCCGCACGCTATACGCTTTATTTTTTAATATTCATAAACAAAATATACAACAAAATAAATCAAATATATAAATATTTTTTTCTAAAATCTTATCGATAATAATCACATCACTAACAAAATAATAATTAATCCGAAATTTATATCTCTTTACTTTAAATTTTTGGAAGAACCAGATATTGTTATTTGTATACCTATTTCTCTCCTTATAAAATATATATGCAATAAATAAAACAGGAACAGAGCAGATATACTAATAAATCATGGGTAGACAGAAAACAACTGAATAAACATCCACGTTTTAATTTGAGAGGTACAAACAAACGCACCAAAGCAAATATTAAGATAAGAGGCCAATCAAAAATAATTAAAACACGAACAGATGCAGGGATGCCATTAAAGCAATCATCGACACTCCCTCGGAAAATAAACCTGATTTATTTGCCAAGACCAAACCTACCAAAAATCTCAATACTACGCATTTCACTCCAAAAAAGGGTACTTTTTAATTTGAAAAATATACCGTCGCATGATAACCAAGACTTTGGGAGGGTTCGCGATAAATTAAATTAAATGTCAAATTAATTAAATACGAAAGAGGACACGCTACCGAAGCTTTGGGAGAAAAATAAATCTAATCAAAATTCATAAGTTAATAAAAGTTGGAGTAATTTAGGTAAATTAAGTAATGAGATAATGGTACTTTTTTGTCCAGAATTTTAACTTTACGGACACCGTTAGGGTTATTTTTGTTAACTTCTTGATTAAGGTTTCAAAGGACCAGTAATCAAATGAAATACTGCTGAGTGTTTTTTTTTGTATTATGACTTGACTTTAACGATACCTCATTTACTTTTGAACATAAGACCTCAATAAATACCGTTTCTTAATGATTCTTGCCTCCCTGTGTCAAATAAAGTATCAAAACTGACGTCGAAATGATCATTATTAAAATGAAGACCCCAAAACAATTCATCAAACAACATCTGAACAAACCACCACCTGCTACAAATAATGATTAGATCTGGGAAAAAATTAAACATCACAAAAATAATAAACGACAGTTACAAAAAGTACATTTTTCTTCGTCAGTACAGTTAATCTAACGCCCATTATTTCAAAGGTTCGATGGTTTTGACAGGCCCCTTTGTGAACGGTTTTCGCCTGTAGTTATCCCCCCTTCACTGTTTATTTACGTGTTTCTTTATTTATTTTGAGTAACGTTCAAAGGATTGTCACAGACAGGTCGTATTGATTTTATATTATGATAGATATGTCATTACGTTGAATAAAATATGTTTTTTCATTTAACATGATCGTATGTGTATTAATGTTTTATCGAATGTGGGCTTTCGAAATATTATAATATAACAAGTTTAATGAAAAAACAAAAGAAAATATCTGTGTCAGCCTGGCTTTTAAAAATATTTAACTTAGGTTTGCTTATAATAAAACCTTATTACTTTTCCACCGAATCTGTTTTGTGAATCAAGCGTACAACGATTCAGTTGATGTTAGAATAACGAAAAAATTCAAAATCCAATTTTCTAAAAGCGACACGTCGACATTTTTTCGGGCCATTTTAATTTTCGTTTCACGAAATTAACGAAATCCACGGATTAGTCCGGACGAGTCGCTGTGGATTTTTTTCTACAAAATTTTACACAACTCTACTGTGCAAAATATTCGTTTAGAAAATGCGCTGTTTTGATTTCGTTAGCGTAACTAACTTTATATAATATATTTATATAAACTAGGATTAAATGAAAAGTAAGACAAGAAGAAATCACAGATGCTAAAGTATACAGGAAAAAAAAAACATTGACGTTTTAAACATTCACAAAATCCCAATTTCTCTCACAAATGTATCTACAAACCCATAAAGTCCAAACATTATTCGCTTCAAAGGACCAAATAGTTCCTTACCCTTACAGGCTCAATACAGTAAACCTTCGGAAGCAATTACCATCAGGTGGGCTATAAACGAACCTGACTTGATCCTTCCAGGAAAATACATAAAATCGGTCCTAACGACCGGTGATATCAATCACCAAACGACTCCTGCATCGAGTAATCCCGGTCTCATCAATAATGTGGAATCAGGGCCAACGGGCCAAACTTGGTACTCACCCTTTTTTTTTAATAAGCACATTAAATGTTAAGGTTCGCGTCAATGGTGACTTTTATTTTAGTCGACTTCAGTTAGAGTTTCCAATAACTGACGTGTAAGAGTGATTTTAAAATCCAAGTTTTGGAATAATTAACTTCATAACATGAATCAAATGAACACCTATTTGCCATTTAACGAATTTATATTCCAGATAATTTTAATACCTTATGAAATAAAACCTTTTCGAGGTTTTGAATTACGTTAATTCAAAACCTCGAATTTGGAAATAAATTCAATTCGCGGTTTACTTTTGCTTGTTTTCAATCTGTCAAAATTTAATCAAAATGATATAATACGGTCATTGTCGTCACCATAATTATTGAATTACTGTCATGTCGCTAACACCAGAAGAATATACTCGTATCGTCATTATGTTAGAAGAAGACAGAAGTCAGCCAAGTACAGCAAGAACAATAGGCGTGTCACTTTCTAGAGTGCAGCGAGTCGCTCAACGTTCTCGAAAAACTGGGCAGAACACACGAAGTCCAGGAACCGGCAGACCGAGATGTATTACGGCTTAGGGGATCTACTTATGTTACGGCCATGGTCCGAATTCGGAACCTCGCGGCAGTTGAAGTAACAAATCAACTGCGGGAGACCCCGTAGTGACGACGTAAGCGAGCGGACTATAAGGCGGCGGCTCCTTGAAGCTAATTTGACCACACTGAACCTGAAAATGGTCTAAAACTTTAAAGGGAACATCGGGTAGCAAGATTACGTTATGCCCGCGAACACGTACAATGAAGAAACGAAGAATGGGCAAGAGTAAGTAAGGTTTTCTGACGAATCCAGATTTATGCTGTTTTCACATGATGGGCGGCGAAGAGTCTACCGACGGCCTCAGGAACGTTTCATTCCAACTTGTTGTAAGTAAAAAGTGCCGTTCGGCGGTGGATCTGTTATGGTTTGGACTGTAATCTCTTCAGAGAGTCGCACGGAGTTAGTTCTGATAGAAAATGGTAAGCTAACTAGTGCAAGATATGTCGATGAAATTCTCAATGTCATATCATGTCGGCCCATATTTAATTAATATGGGTGAAAATTAAATATTCATGCATGACAACGCCAGGCAACATATAGTTCAAGTTATAAATGAGTATTTTCAGGACGTTGACGTCAATTGCATGGACTTGCCCGCGAGAAGCCCGGACCTGATCACGCTTGGTACGAGCTTGGGAGATGTGTAAAAAATCCCGAAACCCCGCCCCAGCTGCACTTCGAGACCTGAAACATGCCTTAATGGAAGAATGGACCAATATCCCTCAACATAGCAAAAGAAAATTAATAAACAACATGCCCAATCGTCTGGGAGCTGTGAAAAGAGACCGAGGAGGCAACACAAAGTATTAATTTTGTTTTAAAGTTCGCTTTTGTGTTATATGTTAGGTACCAACCAGTAATTTTCAACGTAAAAATTATGTATGTATTGATATTTTGTTTTTCTATGTAATTTTGACTATTAAACGTCGTAATTTAATATGTGCTACTTAAATACCGCCAAACACGACGGAAGAGATATTCATACAGTTTCTTAATTTTCTCTCAGCTCTGTTTGATGATCCTCGTGTGGACAATGTTATTTTTACAGGCGACTTCAACATGCCGCAACTTAATTGGGCTAAACGAACTTATTTCATGGAATGTGCTACAAGTACTCCCTCTAATGTAACTCGTCAACTCTTAAAAATTTGCTCGCAACTAAATATTAAACAATATAATCATTTAACCAATTGTAACGGTCGTATATTGGATTTGTTTTTCAGTAATGCACAGTCTGTAATACTCATTTCTGATGTACCTCTCTTGCCCGTCGATACTTATCATCCAGCCTTTTAAGTCCACGTACCGTTGGTACGTACACCAAGTATCTCGAAATGCATAATTCCGAATCCACTCAATTATTACAAAGCTGACTACTGCGAGATTAATAAAGATACTAGTAATGTTGACTGGAGTGGTTTACTTCAAGGGTTGTTACCTGAGGAAGCTGCGTCTGCTTTCTACGAAAAAATGTTCGAAATAATTAGATCACACACACCCACGTGCAAGCAGAGGAATTATAATTTTCCCATCTCGTTCACACGTTCACTCTTCCGTACTTTCAAAAATAAAACTTATGCTTGGGTAAAGTGGAAGAAACGCGGCAATATAAGTGACTATGAAAAGTTTTCCTCTATTAGAACAAGGTTCAAAAGGGAGGCTGATAGATCCTATATAAGATACATGATGTCAGTTGAAAATAATATTGCTACCAATATCAAGGTTTTCTGGTCATACATCTCCAACCGTAAAACTGCAAATAGAATTCCTAGCACGGTACACTACAAACATAATATAGCTAGTGATCCTGTTGGAGCGTGTAATTTATTCTCTTCCTTTTTCCATTCTGTGTATGAACCCTCAACATTTAATTCTGATTCTTGGGTACCTCTACAAATGCTGATCATGATGTTAACCAATCTAATTTGTACTTCCCCTTAGAAAGTATTCGTAGAGAACTAAAAATGCTGGATTCGACTAAAGGACCTGGTCCGGACGGTATTCCTGCGTTATTTCTAAAAAACACCTACAGTACAGTATGCTATCCTATATTTATACTATTTAACAAATTTATTTCATGTGGAGTCTTTCCGGACGTATGGAAACGTGCAAATATCATACCAGTACACAAAAGTGGTTCTAAAAAAATGTAGATATGTATCGTCCAATTTCCATAATATCAGCATTATCTAAACTCTTTGAAAAACTTGTCCATACTGAGATTTACCCAATTATTCGTCATATTCTAATGATGGAGCAACATGGCTTCGTCACAGATAGATCTTGTATAAGCAATCTGTTAATATCCACAACACAGCTTTTTGAAAATATTGATAACAGACAGACACGGTTATACACCGATTTTAAAAAGGCATTCGATAAAGTGGATCATAGATTGTGGCTCAATAAAATTGCGAACAATGGTATCAGAGGGGATCTCCTGCGTTGGTTTGTCTCCTATATAACCAATAGGACACAAAAGGTTGTGATCTACGGCTTCGAGTCTAGCTGTATTCAAGTTACATCAAGAGTCCCTCAAGGCTCAACTTTAGGAACTTTATTGTCTATATTGTTCATAAATAACATAAAATATTGCTTTCAAAATTCAAAATGTATTTTAAATGAACAAGACTGTTTTGAATTTCAAGGTGATTTTGATCGTTTCTCGGACTATTGCACTTATAATAAACTGTACCTTAGCTTGCCTAAGTGTCATAGTATAACGTTCACTAAAAAGAAAAATATACTACTTTTCAATTATCGACTTGCTAATAGTGTTATTAACAAAGTTAGCAATCTTCGTGATCTTGGTGTGCAGCTGGACTCGAAACTTCATCTCGATATTCATGTGGATAACATGGACAATAGTTTGTTTATGTTATCCACATTTCAATCTGATGTTTGGCTTTGTAATGAGAGCATCTAGAGATTTCCATCGTCCCTCCACCTTCTTGCACCTGTATTATAAGTTCATAATTAGGCCGTAATTAGAATACGCAGTACCGATCTGGAACCCTTACGATGCAAAATATATAGAAATTATAGAGTCAGTCCAACGCAAGTACATTCATGCTATGCAATTTAGATGTTTTCGAAACAAAAAGTCATACCAATTCCTTCTTAGAGAATACGACCTACTTACATTACAGTCAAGACACGTCCCCCTTGAGACAATGACGTTGTTCAGTGTATTTGTTACCTGGTTCCTCGAACAGTACTTGGACGGGAGGTGCGCCAACAGTACAGCACCAGGCGACTGTTCGCTACCCGCTTTTGTAGATCCAATGCTGGTGAACGCTCACCGCTATACCGCTTAGTCGACTCATACAATACGCGTTTTGGTGCAATAGACATATTTTTCCTTAGCAGGTATAAATTTCAAAAAGAAATAATTACAATTCTAAAGGATTGGCAGTAGATTCCATAGGTTTTACACAATGTAGGTATCATTATAAAATTAAATTTCATTAGTTTTTTTTTTAATAGAATATCTATGTTATCTTTTGTCTCTTTTAACTGTTTTACCTCTTTTTCCTTTAGTTAACCCTGCAACACCTAACGTTTCCTTACAGTTTGCTTTTATTATATACTATAGTAATCTGTGTAAAATGTGGTGGGTAGTATATTTGTTAAATTTAGTTGTAAGACAACACTGTTTATGCTTAAATACTACTGTTTGTTTTCCCAAAATAATAAAATAAAATAAAACTACAATGTTTCTAAATTTTGGTGTTGTTTTCTTAAATAGTAAGTTATCTTCAACATACAATTTCATTAATGCAGCTAGCTGTATTATTTAAGAGTCATTTTAGTTTGTCGTTGTGACCCGTATTCTTTGTCCGCGAGTGTATTAAAAAACATTCTGTATGTCTTTTTCTCTTTAAATTCAATGAAAAGAGAATGCATTATGACATTCAAAATATCAGATAGTGGACGTATGATGGAGAGTACACTTTCATATTTTATATTAATATCATCGAATATCACAGTATTAAATACATACGTATGGGTGTGTGTTTCTGTAACAGCCCAGAGTCTGGAATTGTGTCCGGTTTACGGCAAAAGGCTCGCCGCCTATTAACTGGGACAACATAACTGGCCATATGTGGGTGTACTATGGATACGCCTCTACCTTCGTACTGAAAATCCAGGCTGGTGTTATGTTTTGTGTTATTTCATGACCTTTGCACTTGCATTTCAATAAAATGAATATTCTTATCACTCAGATAGTGAATTCTGGGATGAAAAAAAATATGAAAGTGTACATGGACAACACTTTCAAATTTTTTATTCACCCCATCGAATAAAATTTCTCGTCTTCGCGTTTAATATATGCAAGTACATATCTTACTTTCAAAACCCAATCTAGGTCCTTAGTGGAATGAAACATTACAGACTAGGGCGGGTCAACCATAAAGTTTGACAAATGAGACATTTATAGCCTGCGAGCGAGCCGCTTACTAATCGAACTCCGATCAGCGCGGTTTATTCCTGAAAGAAAAACTTTGTAGGCTACATTCAGGAAAGCTTTCAGGTAGCTGTTTTCTAACTAGTGTCAGTTGTAATGGATTTGGGACATTTAGACGAAGGCGTATTTAATAACACCTAATAAGTATTACCCATATTTCCATAATTAATGTATATTTTATTCTATTCTATTCTAAGACATTGCCTTTTTTATAATATACTGCTTTTTGTCAATAATACAATTCAATAAATTGTGTAATAACGTTCTTCCAGAAGAGATATTATGTCAATGTTTAACTGACCAAAACTGAGTTCATTGGTAAATCTCTTCATATGAAACCTTCATCTACGGCTCGTGTATCATTCAAGTATTTAATTAAGATAAAATAAATAGCTTTATTCCTACAGAAGGGAATAACATACTTGAAAATCAAACCAATGAGAGCTCGTATTGAAATATAAAGTAGTAGAAATATTATGCTCTTAAGAAAATGATCCTACGTAGCAACAGTCGTAGGCGTGAGCGTAGCAAGGCGATGCGTGCTACGGCGTAGCAAGGCGATGCGGGCTACGGCGTAGCATCAGAATTAATTCGTAAATGATGTTGTGATTTATTCTGTTAATTGTTTGTATGTGCGTCTTATAAGGTCATGTACTTTATGTTGGCTTTAAAGGAGCGTTGTTCGTATTATTTAATTGTAATCTGATAAATACTTCCCCACATATTTAATAGGTAAACAAAATTAATTATAGCTATGTCGTTTTGAGCTATACATTTATAGAGCATAAGTGATTGTAACTATTTCTACTTTATGGAAACGTAACTAAGTTTTGGATGCTTCAGATGTCTAAAGTAAACCCTGGCAGTACTATCACAGCCACAGATAATATAAAACACACGTACACACGTACAGATTCCCAATCCCATACAAAACAATGAAACCTCCATAAATCTGGCAATTGAGCTGGCAATTTTTCTTCGTCCAATTTCTCAACAGATGGCAGCATCGGCGACTCACTAACTGACAGAGACTGTAATTTTACAACGCCATCTAGGAGTCAACCTACTTTTAAAACGTTTCGTGCAATCCTTTGACTCGTATATAAAGTTTCATGGTTCCGGGTTCAGAAAAACATGTTATTGAATTTCTTTTATATTTATAATCTTCAAAAAAAATAAAGTTGTTGATCTTAATAAGTAACAATATTGAATCAGGACAGATTGAGTAAAACGCCATCTATTGCAAAAAGATCTAAACAAAATGATTAACAGATGGCTACTTTTATCATTAAAAGGGTTCGAATTGAAGATAAAGGATTAATTTTTATTTTATTTTTAAAATACGTGCATTATGAGTGGAAATATATAAATTAGCACTAAATGAGGAAATTTTGACTTTTACCAATCATAATTCAGCCAAAATTCTGCCATAAATCGCTTTCTAATTATTGTTGGTTTCTTAATGGTTACCTATGCTGCCATCTATGATTTTTCTTCAAGACTAATTATAATTTGCTCGAGTTGTGACCCCATGATCACAGCCATTAGAAAACGGAGAAACAAAATTATTTAAAGTAAAAAAAAAAGATAACAATGAATGCGTTAGCGAAAAAAACAACATGAAAATATCCGTACAATGTTATTATTTCTGCTAGAAAATATCTTATTTGTTAGAGATGGGTCTAGATATAAGGCTTATTGTCAATTTACTGGAGTCTTATATGAATTTGATTAAGGCTTAGAACTGTATAGAATAAAGTAACTTTATAACATCATTTCAATTTATTATAAGCCACATATAGGGCCCTGTTTTTGTGTTAGATAGACAGAAATGTTAACGTTACCCATTTATAAGATGTTTATATAGTACATTATTTTGGAGAATAACCATTAATATGTAAAAAAAAAAAAACTCCATAAAGTATAACAAACGTCACTTTTATACATATAACTGTTTTGAAAAAAAAATGTTATGAGGAAAATAAAAATGTTTTTCTATAAAACTGGTGCAAAACTCATTGTTACACGTCCCACAATATCTAGGTTAGATTCAAACAAGAATTCAAACTGCCTACATTCATCACGTAACAACAAATATAGTATCTACGCGCGTAGCAGATCTACGGCGTAGCGTGCTACGGTGCTACGAGAGACGGATGCTACGCTAAATAATGAAATAATAATATGTGCAACTATGTGTGTGTAGGTGATTTAGTTTCATGCTTTGCTTGAAATTGTTTTAAATTAGCTTAAGAGCTACGACATTGTTATTTTAGTATGAAAATATTATTAGATGGGTGGATACAGTCAAACCATAATATTAACATACACAGAATTTTAAAATTTTTGCAGACAATACTTTATCCGTATATATTAGAAACCTTCTCAAATAGAGACATACAGAACCTGAATTTCACAACGGCATACAAACAACTTTAATCATGAAAAAAAATAAACAAGCCTTTTCAGCAAGACAGTGAACTTATATTTAAAACGGTGTGTGTCAAAAAGTTATAGAAGAATTCAAGTAAATACAGACATCAATCAATGCTCAGCTTTAACGCCGTCCACAAACTATATACAATACATAGTTTGTATATAACGTATGTATATGTCCGAGCAAATAGCAACGGAACCTTTGACCGTACTGTGACCTGCCAACGTTGATTGCGTCAACAAACCTTTCGTATCTAGTCACTGTAACAATCAAACACACATATAAACCTTATCACGTTCACATAAAGTCCAAATTTCTTCGACAAACTGCAATTTTGAAGTGGCTTGCAAAAGGAAATCAGAAAAATTTTGAATTCTATGTGTAGGAAGATAAGGTTGGAATTTGGGTGTGGGATTATGTATCTGTTGAATTCGTAACTGCCCCCAAGGCAATGGATATTGCCATGGCCGTTTTTTATACGATCCTAGGTATTGGAAACTGTGAATGATGAATTTCTATTGGTATTTGTATTTTTTCGTAGTTTTGATGGAAAAGTATATTGGCTCATACATATGGATTCGAAGATCCGAAAGTTAAAGCTCCATTCTTGTGAAAACGAGGATTTGATTTATGAAGAACATAAAACGGTCGTTTTTCAACAACACGGAAAGTGGAAATTGTTGAAGCACCAAAGTAATGTATTGCCTTGAATCTATTTTGTATTTTAACAGGCGAAATCAGCCCCAATCTTTTCTTTTTTGATTAAAATAATATCACTACTACTGTAATCCCGATCAAGCAGAGAACCAAAGTTGTCGACATAGCTCACAGAATAAGCAAGCTGAAGTGGCAATGGGCTGGCCATATTTGCCGAAGAACCGATGACCTTTGGGGTGGACGTCGTAGCCAGTCGGTAAACATAAGTTACGACTCCCTCAGTCTAGGTGGAACGTCGATCTTCGCAGGGTGGCTGGTAGAAGCTGGCGTACAATTGGAGAGGCTCTTGCTCAGAAGTGGACTGCTGTAGGTTGATTATGACTATTACTACTTTAATATTTGTTATACTACCAACATAAATTGTTTATTATACACATTATCTGTAGTAAATTAATACCAAAACCAATGTAAATAACGATATTAAAAATTCATATATAATCAATTTGCCAATAATCAATTTCTGCCTCGTTGGTCTAGTGGTCACAAGAGCTTTTGCTGAGCATGTTTCTGCATGGTCCTGGGTTCGATTCCCAGGTCGGGCAAAGTGCTATATTGGGTTTTTCTATCTAGAATTTCTCAGTAGCAGCCCGGAGTCTGGATTGTGCCCGGTTGATGGCAATAGGCTCGCCCCCTATTACATGGGACTTAAGCATAACTGGCGAAATGTGGGTGTTCACTAGGTACACCTCTACCTAACCCTTCTGGGATTACAGGCGTGATGTTATGTTTTGTTATTTAATCAATTTTTAATAATAAATAATTAACTATTTTGAAAATTATTTTCCATCACACATTTACGGACAAACGAGAAAAATATCAACAAACAAGGTCACCCAACTTTTCACAAGAAAATTTCGCAAACCACTCTAACTTAACCTAACTCCAAACTAACCATTTAAACTTCAGCAACTTTAATAAGTTTTGATGGGTACGTGTTTTAAGTAACTTTTAAAACCACCCATAAAAAATATCAATAACCAACATCAAAACCGACAAAAAAATAAAGCAATAATCACGGGCAGGAAACATTTTCAGTAACAACTTCCGGCTCAGCTATTTTTGGGCGAGGCCATTGTGGAAGTTAACTTCACGAAAGTTAACTGCTAAAATATGTTTATTTTTTGGTCAATAAGCCAGCTTACCGAGAGCTCGTTTAATCTTATAGGGTTTTTATATTCTAAATACATACATTCGGACGCTATAGTAGATGTAAATCGAGACTTAGATGCTATCAGAGAGTGGTCTGATCGTTTTGGGGTGTTAGTAAACCCCTCAAAGTGTCAGGCCATTCTAATTGGAAGCTCACGCATGATGGGTAGGGTGGTGCTCAGTTCTCTTCCTCCTCTTATTTTCAATGGTTTCGCCATCCCCATTACCCCTACTGTAAAAGATCTCGGTTTGCATCTTGACTCGACACTGAGCTGGCAACGCCAGGTCTCTAGTGTTAGCCAAAGGGTCAACGGTACTCTGCGTTCCCTGTATCGTCTGAGAAACTTTTTACCCGGTAAGACGAAAACCATGCTCGACTTTGATTTTCCCTATCATCGACTATGGTGACGTGTGCTACTTTGACTTGAATGCGGTTTTTTTGGATGAGCTCGACAGATTGCTCAACAATTGTATCCGGTTCATATTCAACATCAGAAAATATGACCATGTGTCGAGCTATAGGTCTGAGCTCAAATGGATGTCCATTCGCCAAAGAAGAAGTTTGCGCGCTTTGACTACACTTTTCTCTCTTCTCAACTCTCCCACTCCTCCTTCTTATCTTATGTCTCACTTCCAATATCTATGTTCATCTCACGCTAAGGAACTGCGTTCTTCCAACAATCTTCTCCTGCTTTGTCCTTCTCATACTTTTGACTTTGTTCATTCTTCCTTTCATATTCAGTCGATTCTTCTTTGGAATGCGCTTCCTCTTGATATCAGGACGGCCACCAGTCGGTATGCATTTAAGCGGAAATTGCAGAGTTATTTTCGTAACAAATAGCGTAGAGTCGGCTCAACACCTTTCACCATAAAATTTATATATATGTATATATGTATTGTAAGTATATACTTTTTTAATATGTATGCATGTGTATTATAAGTTACACAATATCTATTTTACATCACACCTCACAAGTAATATTATTTTTTTAAGTTATTTTTCTTCCATTATCGTCCCCTTCAACTTAAGCACCTGCCATCTTATCTCTTCACCACCCTTGGTTGACTGGTAGAGAATGCCTAAGGCATTAAGTCCGCCTTTGTACCTCTTTGGGTTCGAAAAGTTTAAATAAATAAATACATCAATTTTTTTTTTCAATAGATGCTAAGGGTCTTCATCATCATCATGTTGTAATAGAAAGTGTTCTGTTAATTAATTTTACTTCGATGGTCCTAGTTTATAATTTGTGTGTACTTAACAATTAATCCAGCATTGAATATGTAAGCTGTCACGCCCTTTATGACTGAAGGCTCTTATTTATGTATTAAGTTGCTTTATTTATTATTGTTTAATTTTCTTGGGTATATCGGCGTGGCTAGCTAACATGTGGCAGTTCATTTAATATGACGTTCTATGTCTCGAATTTTTTATTAATTTGTATACCTATAATTGTATGGATTCAAGTTTTTTCTAATTGAACAGACAGCTGTGTGCTGCTGGGGAGTTTATTGCGCCACTTCTTCTTCCCAGCTAAAGCACTAGAAAGTTGTGAAGGGCGGGCGCTTTGGGGGACTGTATTATGTAATTTTGACGTTCGAAAATTGCTGTTTCTTAGCCTAATTTGATTAGAAGACTTTTGATTTTGATCATTTCAGCCCGGAATCACCCACTGTTGGGTATAGCCGTTCCTTATTTCTTTTATACTTTTCGGTTCCGTGATCTTCATCCACGTGCTTCCTCCACTTTGACAATATCACCAACCCAAAAAACCCAGACTAGGGAATGGTAACATAAAATACTTCTGACCCTACTACAGTAACCAGTTCACTTTTTTATCTAGTGAGAATAAATCTCTTGTTCTACTAACGATCGGCATATTATTTCTTTATAACACTTTAGTCAGTTCCACTACTTATCTTGCTGATTGGCGAATCTGTTTAGCTATTATAATAACAATATAATTATTAATTAATTTTCAGGCGACACAGGCCCATAGATAAATACCCTAATCTACACATACATATATTTAATGGATAATACGAGAGTGAACAGTAACAAACCCCGATCCCTTAAATTAGGCTTTTACAATGCAAATGGCATTTTAGGTCAACGCGATGAGATCGCCGCTTTCCTCCGCGACCATCAGCTTGACATCCTCCTCATACAGGAAACATTTTTAAAACCTCATCACCGAAACCCAAATATTGCCAACTATAAACTACTCGTAGTTCGCAATGACAGGTCTCGATGCCACAAGGGTGGCACACTAATATACTTTAGGAAATCTTTGTATTGCATCCCTATAGACCCACCTCCTCTTCTCCCATCTGGAGACCTCAATCTTTCGGCTCGGCATGACTGGTCATCAACCGATCACCATCATCTCTGCTTATATCCCACCAGACAATGGTCCGGAGGATCCCATCTCGCTCCAAAAGGACTTCACTGCCGTCTTCGGTATGAGTGACTCCGTCATCTTGGCGGGGGATCTTAATGCCAAACACCCGGCATGGAATAGTAGCACAACTTCAACCAGAGGTAGGATAGTTTTCAAGTTAGGCGAATCCCTTAACTTTGACGTCATCGCTCCAATGAGCCCGACTCATTTCCCAGGAAATCCAAATCACCTTCCCGATGTTCTCGATGTAGCGCTGCTCAAGAATGTGAACCTCCGTTTGCAATCGATAGAGACGTTCCACGAGCTTAACTCTGACCACCGCCCAGTAGTCATGCATCTTGCACCCTACTCGGGCCCGATCGACCCCAAACGCCCCCCTCAGACCCAGATGATAACCGACTGGAGGAAAGTAAGCGAAAGACTGAAATCCACCACGTCGCCTCACTTGGACACCATCCCCGATCACATAGTGTCAGTCGCCGACACGGCGGCCGCAATCGACTCGTTTACAGAGCACGTTCAATCCGTATTGACGGATTGTTCACGGGAAGTTCTGGTGATGGAAGACCATCGCTGGAAACTACCTACTGACGTACGTGACCTGATAACCGAGAAGAACGCGGCCATTCGTACCTACGACTCCTTCCCTTGTGACGCGAACAAAGCCCACATGCGCCATTTACAGCGTGCTGTAAAGAAACGCATGGGGGAGATTCGCTCTGAGGGCTGGAACAAGATGCTCAGTGAACTCTATCCAACTCATCAAGCATTCTGGCAATTACAGAGGAAATTGCGTTCCTCAGAAGAGGTCTCTATGCCTCCTCTCATCCGCCCCGACAAGAGTGTCGCTTTCGACAGTCCCGATAAGACTGAATGTTTTGCTGACAGCCTAGAGTCCCAATGTTCTCCCGGCTCTCAACCAGTAGTCCAAGCTCACCTGAACAAGGTCGACGATGAAGTCGAACGGAGAGCCTCCCTCCCTCCCGTCGAAGACCCTGATGATCCTCTGCCTCCCGTCACTCCAGACGAAGTAAACGACATCATAAAAGGGCTCCACGCTCGAAAGGCCCCCGGTTCAGACGGTATTACCAATAAGGTATACAAACTCCTTCCTGCCCCGCTAATAATGCTTATGACCGCCATCTTCAATGGCGCCTTGAGCAACAACATCTTCCCACAAGCGTGGAAAGAAGCAACCGTCATCGGTATCCCAAAGCCAGGCAAGCCAAAGTCTGAGCCCTCTAGCTACCGCCCTATTAGCTTACTCAATGTTCTCGGCAAAATCTACGAGAGGCTTATTTATAAGCGTCTCAAAGACTACGCCGAAGCAAAGAGCCTTATACCCAACGAGCAGTTTGGTTTCCGAAGCCAACACTCGGGCACCCAACAGGTCCACCGTATCGTAGAGCACTTATGCGCTGGTCTGCAGCGTAACGCGACGACGGGTGTGCTATTCTTCGACATAGCGAAAGCCTTCGACAAAGTCTGGTACAACGGCTTGTTATACAAGCTTTACCAACTAGGAGTGCCAGATCGTCTCGTGCTCATCTTACGAGACTTTTTGTCGAATCGCACCTTTCGCTATGTACGGCAAGCCGATCCCTTGGGAAAAGCAAGCCAAGTACCTAGGCGTGATCCTAGATCAGAACCTTACCTTTAAGGAAGATACCAAGGCGGTTCGCGCGCGCGCCTCCTTCGTTCTTAGTAGACTCCAGTTTATACTAACAGCCCGAAGCAAACTGTCATTAAAATGCAAACTGCGCATTTATACCGCAGTCATCCGTCCCATCATGACCTATGCCTGCGTTGTATTTGCGCACGCTCACCCACGTCATCTCCATAAGATGCAGACCCTCCAGAACCGTTTCCTCAGAAGGGTTATGGGTGCCCCTTACCATGTCCGAAACATAGATCTTCAGGTCGACCTTAAAATGCCAACCATAAACCAGTTCATGAAACGCTTATCTAAGCGTTTCTTCGACTGTGGCATCAAACATTCTAACCCCCTGATTTCAGCGGCCGCTCGCTATACAGGGAGTATTAGTAGTATTCGCCGATCAAGGCATATCTTAATCGCCCCCGATGACGCCACTACTCTCCTCCAGGAGAGTAGTAAGGCCACCAGCACTCTAATTAAGCCCAAAACCCGATTGCCGTCCTACCGACCTCGTCGCCGAGGCCCGCCGCGACGCCCAAATCCACGCCCCTCCCGACCCTTGCTCGAGCCAGCCCGCGTTGCTGAGCCTATAGCTTTAAATTCGTCCCAAAATAACACCAATCCTGATCCAGCTAGTCATTTGCTGCCCTCTTCCAGCGACGCCCTAAGCCGAGGTTCGTACCCCTCAGGGGGTGCCTTAGCGTGTAGTCGCTAAGTTTTTAGTTAGCATTTAAGTTTAAGTCCTGGCTGGAGGCCTTAATTTATTAGGGCAACCACAGGCAAGTCCGCTTAAGCAGACGACAACCCAATAGGTTGACCTGCGAGATGCCAAACAAACAAACAAACAAAATACATATATTTATCAAAGACTATTGTCGCATGGTTTATGCCGACACAACAAAAGTAGATGACCAGCAGGCAGTTTTCTGGAGTGAGATAATTGACTGACTTAAAACCTTATTCAGCACTAAAAAAATTGTTGATATTATGAATCTTGACCTCAAAAATGCTCGTAGGTTCACAACCAGAGTGGAATATTGTTAAACCGCTAACTTAAAAAAAAAGGATTTTTTTTTCTTTATGTATAGAAAACCCAACACAAAATTGAATGAAAAGAGAATTGGGTTTTTTAAAGAAAATGATAAATGATAAATAATGTATTTTCTGTAAATAGGTTTGTACAAACACTTTAACACGTCAATCATATTTTAAAAACTAGGTGAGATCGGCGTTTCCTATCTGACTACTCTGAGAAGAAACGCCGAAACAAACTCAGAGGTCACAGTCTCTTTTAAAGTCCAGTTAAAATCTTGGTCAGGTCATGTGAGGACCATGTGGATTGATGTCTGAAATGGTCTTTTGAGGACAGAACCACACAGAATGAGTGGACCTGTCCAGTAAGTGCACGCATTTGTCAGTTGTCATGCAGCTCAGAACTAAATGAGCTAAACGATTCGACGAACATTATCAAAGAAAGGACATTTGGGTAGGCCGCATAAATTACTCAAACTGCCAGACCATGATTAAAACTAATAATTTAAAAAAAAATGCATTAAAAAATAATAACAAATCCACAATGTCATCACATTCACAATAATTAACTAATATCAATCATAAATAAAAAGTGCATAGAAACGTTAATACAAGGCGCTTTCACAAGTTTCATCAAATTACCATCTTCCCTTCTCATAAAGCGTTCCCTTTGAGCTATCCCGTTTCATAAAATACCTGGAACAAGACTCCTAGTCCCTCTGTGTACGGCTACGTAAAAAAGCCTGTGAGGCTACCAGCAATAACGTTCAAAGGCATATTAATTTTAACGGTCGCTGGCTAGACAGGGAGCCGGAGCAATAAATATAAAAACATCATCGTCTATGAAAAATGTCCCTTTGGTGTGTCGTTGTTGCGTTTGTCGATTTTTTATGGGACGGTGTTAACGGTTCAGTTGAGTTGAGTTGGAAACTAGTGGTTAGCTTTTGTGTTGGAGTTTCGGTCTGAATTGGATTTCAAATGGTTTTTTTTTTCAAAACAAGTTCCAATACATGAGTATCATCGTGAGTGCAATATTTTTCTCGTTTCTCTCAAAAATTCATCCAACTTTAAGTTTAAAAATCCTGCCTACACAAGCCAGCACGGAAGAATCCCTACATGCAGCCTGCACAAGCAAAAATAGTTCACCAGGTACAAACAATGCACGCCGCTCAATCAACGTGCTATTGGAAAAGAGTTTGTAGTACACATCGACACATATTGTTGTAACCAGGCGCTCACTACACTCCCGGCCTACAGCGCTATACACTCGCGCCGATTGGTTTTTCCTAGCAATTAATACAGTGAACGCATGCTCGGTATCCCATTTATTAAAATTAACTGAGTTTTGTAACGATGGCCATCAACAGATGTTTGGGATAACAGTTGGGTGTGTTAACATGTTAGTACATGATTCGGTGATAAATTAGTTTTCTTTCAGGACCTCTCCGTCCGTTTCAATCGATATTTGAACAGGAAGGTAACCACTTCTTCGCCGTATAAGACTAATACTACGTTATAACATGAACTAGACGACTTACTAAACGATTGATCGAATTTTATGTAAGTCAAACTACCAAGGAAAACGTATGATGACCGCAGCAATAATTATCGATATATAGTGATCAATAATGATTATAGGCTGGTAGCATAAGCAGAATCGATAATTATATACAAAAACAAAGAAGCGGTCATTCACAACATAGCAATAGTCGCATGAAAAAAGAAACCGTATCTTCCGCCAAACCGAAACGACACAATCATATTCCTATTTTCAGATCCGCATAAAAAACGATGATAAATAAAAATTAAGAAACCCATGTCAATCACGAATTTAAACTTTTGGGTCCATCTAAACCTAAAAGGACCGAATAAACTGTCCTGTTAGCCAAAAATAATGATGTTGTAAAGGTTTAAACACAAAAATATTAGAATACGGTTACGTAAAGATTTGTCGAATCAAATGTGATTTCTTTTATACTTGCGAAAAAAATGTTTCACCATTACACAGAAAGAAACGGTTTTTGTTTCAGATTATATTATATTTCTTTGTACTACCGACCGTTGTTAGTTTTAAGGGGTATTACGTTGATATTATCACGAAAACTATCTTTAAAATCCCAATACATAAACGTAATACCATTTCCCTTGCCAACTTGTAATAAAATCCTAGTAATTGTTTGAAGCAGTACTTCAAAAAATATTTGAAATGTTGCGCGCAATATGTTTTGTAGAGAATGGAGTCGGAATCAATTAGCGGAACGCGCGGTCAAAGCGGATATTGCACTTGGCGCCCGGCTACCCACTATCGCGATATGGCATAGAAATAAACAGTAGGTCTATTTCGCGGTATGTTTTTTTTTTAATGATGTCTTTAAAACGGAGAAAACATGGTGGAGTTGTAACTCACATGTGCACGCTTACACGCGACATAACACCAAGACCACGTTTGAAAACATGCGCCAATATTCTCGCAATTATTCATCACGTAAGCTTGACTAACACTACCGTACTTCTACTACTAAGCTAGAGACTAGCATTATCTCCAGAGTCTACCGGCTAGATTGTGGAGATTCTCACCTCACCCTATAGCTTCTCATCGCAATGCCTATAACTATGCTTGTTCTAAGTAAGTACGAATTGAAGCCATGTCATTTAGAAATACTTGAAGTGTAATCAAAATGATTTCGTTAGAAAGGACGCCAAAATATTCACAGACTAGCTGTTGCCCGCGACTTAATCTGCGATTCAGGATGAAAAGTAGCCTTACCCAGGTCATGGTCTATCTGTGTGCCCAATTTGCAAGGGAATCTCCGAAAGGTTAGACAGAGGTGCAAGATGCACCTCTGTCTAACCGGAGATTACAGGCGTTATGTTATGAAACGTTACTGTTTACTGCTGTTCATATTTCACTACCTTTCTCACATTTTTTTATTTAGTCCTACTGTATTCATCGTACTGTGTCATTTGTGCTCCGCGCGCCGTCGGCTGGTCCCTACTGATAACGCGCGCATACATGCATTTTGTTAATGGATTGCATCGCAATATTGACTTTACAGAACAACGCGTTTGAATGCAATATAACGCGTCACGTTATATTTATTTAGGGAAAGGCTTTTGTATTGGGATGTCACTATACAAAATTGGCTTGAAAATGGTTGTATTTTATCACACTTCCACAAAATAGTCGCGGAAAGTTGCTTCAAAAAAGACTATTTGATTGGATTGGCAACTATGCTAGACTAAAACTCACGGTCTATAGAAACATTTCTATGAATAACATGCTTTGGCTTTGGTTATATTCACAGTCATAATAAGAGCCAAAATTAGAAATATATGTCTCTTCTAGTGATAGTCGCCTGAGCAGTGATGACAGTAATTGTTAACACAGAAGAAAATTTTGCCATCTATCAAAAGAGTTTTAAAAAACCTGTGCGGTCGAGGGACCCCGTCAGGAACGGAGTTCTTGACGCAATACACGCACGCACACACACTCGTTTATAAAAGAAAGAGAGAGATTGAGATAGTGTTATTTAATACGCGTTTTAATGCAGACCACATCCTCTTGACCTCACTATTGGCTTCAGCACCTCAAAAACCATGAAAACGACACCCATGACTAAAAACTTGAACATTTTCGCAGCCGCCATATTGGATTTTCATATTGATCTTAGAATCTGCTTCAGCACCCTCTAAAACCTTCAAAACAACACATGATGAAAATTTTGAGTAAAAAAAACGCAGCCACGATCTTGTATTTTCATTATGACCTCACTATTGGCTTCAACACCCTCGGAAACCATTAAAACTATATACGTCTCTCTCTGTATCTTTATATACAAAAAGTCGCACGGAGAGGGCATAACGCTTTTTCGTGACGTAACAATTTCTACAAGTTTACTCCTACCGCAGGCTACGTTAAAAGAACTTCGTCCCAAAAACAGTGTAGTTACAAAATAATAGGCTTTTCGTAATAAATTAGGTAGTTTTCATGCCATTGACGAAACGACATGTATAGAGAGAGCTTGGCGATCAGGATAGCGATAATGAACTTGATATGACTTATAAGAGAGAAATAAAAAACTAAACCCACCTAAATCCACACCCAATCGGAATAGGAAACAGCCCGTTAACACAAGCAAATACTCGCAGTTCATTGGTTCGCAAACACCACATTCTAATATCTCTCCCCCATAATAGGGTAGAGGTAGCTTCCTAAATAATTACCCCGGCACAGTTTGCGCAATAAATAATACTTATACAGCAATTCTGCTCATATTACTTGGGTAACTTAAAGTCCCCAGTTTTGCTTACTGACTCAGCTATGGTAAGTTAAGAAGCGTAATTTTCTTTAAGTGTGCGCATATATCTTGCTTTTGTGTTATATTTATGAGAGATAATATGGGTAATTTCAGGTACAAGTTACACTCTTGGTTCCACAAATGTTAATATTATGGGATTGGTAAAATTATAGGTGGATTTAATCGTGAATCTTTCAGATACAAACGAGTTAAATCTACTTAATAGTCATCACTTTCCTCTCGTCCTATAACATTTGATATGCAAGCAAAATAGAGCTAACTTATACACACTACATCACGCCTTGTTTCCCCGAAGGGTTGGGCAGAGGTGTACCTATAGTACACCCACATTTCGCCAGTTATGTTTAGGTACCATGTAATAGGGGGCGAGCCTATTGCCATCAACCGGGTACAAATCCAGACTCCGGGCTGCTACTGAGAAATTCCAGATAGAAAAACCCAATAACACGTTACCCGACCTGGGAATCGAACCCAGGACCTCATGCTCAGCAGTAGCGATAGCGACCACTAGACCAATGAGGCAATCGCAAATAGAGCTAACTCATGACAGCAAATATAAGACTAAAATGATTAAAAGCCCGTGTATGTTCTTTATGAAACGTGGGTACTAAACCTACACCAAAATAATTGCAACAGAAAAATAAAAACACATGACATTGCTCAAACAAAGCCGGTTGCACACTGCCTACATCAATGCGGAGTCTCTATTAAAATAATTTCCGCTGTTCGCAAGAACATCATTATTTACGGATTACACTTGTCTGTACTCCGCTTTATGAGTGACTTCATACAGTGGGGAATTATATCAATGAGAGACATGTCAGGATGTATGTTTTATAAATCAAAGTAAGGATGCTGTTTGTGCTTAAATTTGCCTTGAATATCGGATCATCTTCTTCTTATGGTGCCGATGACAATCAATACAGAGTCAGCTATGAATTTGGCAACGAACTTAGCGCCTTCAGTAGCGTCTATCAGCTCCTGCAACGTGCAGGAAACAGGGCATGCTGAACACGATATTCAGTGCCCCATTGATGTCGCACAACACCACATTTACACTCCCGGGCAGAGCCATCTTTGAAAGTCCTCCTGAGCAGGTTTTCCTTGCTCCGGCCTTTCTCCGGAAGGCATGCCGAAGCATGGAAAAACTGCTTAGGACTATCTAAAGACAAGTTTGAGTAAGCCTTTCCACTATATTTAATCATCAAATGAAATGCCAGTGTAAAATGCAACTCTTTTTAATATCATCTATAAATAGCGAAGCGATACTATTATAAAATAGGTCAGCTCGGCTAGCCAAATAATATTTTGACTAGACCTGAGCCATTCTCACAGATTTTGCTCTAATGACACGAGAGTAGTAAAGAAACAGAAAGAGAGAATACGTTTACTTGCGTCAAAAATGACGCAGAGAATACAAAATCAAGTAACAACAAGTTGGGGGACATATGCGCCACATCCACGCAAAACAGCCATCGCTCAGCATAATACCAGCAGAAAATACCAGCGCTGCGTTATTTATTTTTTAAATATCGCAGCATTATGCTGAGATAGGACCCTTTTTGGCCTCTCACAGGTCTTTTTCATGTTTTTTTATTAAGTTTCAGGTAATTCTGTTAGTTTACAATTACAATACATTTATTCTTATTATTATTTTTTCCTTAATTTTATTTTTACTATTTGTATTTCCTGTGCGTGTCCCAAGTAAAATATTTTATTTCTTTCTTTTCTTCTTCCTTTAATGTCGTAGCATTAAAGAAAGAAGAAAAGATAGAAAGAAAAATACGAGACAGAGCACCAGCGCTGGTTTTTAGCGATAGCCGGAGACATGCACACGCGTCTTGCGAGAAGGAGTGCTGACAAATCAAATGAAAAAAGTTGTTCAGAGCACGACACGAGTCACAGCGACGCGACTTGCGGAGTTTGCGCACGTGTGTCGCTTGACTCAATTCGCATCGCTCGAGGCTGCACGGTAAAAGTGTATGAGCTCCAACGATAATCTTCGCTGTAGTACTACAGCAACGCTCAGCGTTTGAACTCCGTATGATGTACTTTTACCGTGGTCACGAATGTTCAAGCATTTTCCAAGCCACAAGTAGGAATGATTTATGTGCGACCTGAACAGCCAACTATTACTAGTTAAACTAAAATTCTCAAAGCTTTCGATGACGCACACTTTACAAAAAGGCAGACAGTCAAATCGCTCTATTGTATAGTTGGTACTCTAGGGTTCAAGGTCACCGCGGTGAAGAGTAGTGGCACTCTGCCAGCTAGAATCTAACTGAACTACGGTAACTTATTTTGTTCGATTAACTCTTACCGTTTTGGAAGAGCTTTCTTTGTCGGAACAAGAGTAGGTATTTACTTAGTAATTCAAGACAGATTGAAGTGAATTGTAACAAAACCATCGTTCCTGAATTCCTCGAGGAGTTAGGCAGAGTTGAGTTGTTTAAATTATGTTGGTATAACTTATCCTGTATTATTTCTAATAATGTTTTACATAATCGGACAGCAAAAAAGTTTTAAAACTTTTTTTTTTTTTAACAGCACACCTTAGGTGCAATTCCAGTTATTTTAAGAACATTTCCAGTCTGATCTCAGTCTCAATCACAAGTGTTTGGCATTGATTGTCACTGAGATGGGATTGGGAATAGATTCTGAACGTTTTAATTACGAGAGTGGTCGTTGGTCTAGTGGTCGCAATCGCTACTGCTGAGCATGAGGTCCTGGGTTCGATTACCAGGTCGGGCAACGTGTTATTGGGTTTTTCTATCTGGAATTTCTCAGTAGCAGCCCGGAGTCTGGATTTGTGCCCGGTTGATGGCAATAGGCTCGCCCCCTATTACATGGGTTTTAAATACATAACTGGCGAAATGTGTGTGTGGGTCCATTTTTTTATTTTATAAAATTTTTCATTGTTTGTAATTCGCACAGAAAAGTCCCTACATAGCAATCATTTCCTTATAATTTATCATCAAATTCATGATACAAACGAAATTAAATCGTTTATAAATACCTGAAATAAATTCAATTTTCCGTTCATTTGTGCGTATTCACGATCAGAGAGGCAAGCGAAGCGGTAAAAACGCTTCGTTACATTTCTAAATAAAATCACTCACTCTCTCCTGTTATTAATACATGTTGAGTATTTATTTAAACGTTTATACGTGATTTAATAATAGAGTTAGCATTTTGATTTTCAAAAATATATCTGTACTTGCTATTGGGCTTAATATACATTTTAATTAAGCTTCATGCATGATTGAATTAGGGTAGAGCATCGGAATTATGAATACATGTTATCAATAATAGTAATGTCATTATGCATATTTATGACGATACTAGTTGCTTATTCACTGAACCGTTTTGTTTATGTATTCCAGTCCATCATGACTGCTTTAATTTATTAATAGCCTAGTCAGAAAATAAATACCCAAATTCGTATTTTCAAAATCAACACCTACACTTCCGACCACAAAACTCGACCCAAGACCGGCTGTCTTCATAAATATACACTTCAATACAGAATTATGCCGCGACAAGATGACGTCACGCCTCTAGGGTTGCGACAACCAGTCGCGCGTGTTTCGCCACACTTGTCGTCTACGAACAAGGGACGGATTTTCATATTATTAGCATAATCCACGGCCTCAAAATTTACAATCCCCAACTCTAATCATAACATTGGGACGATGTTTTATTGTTTTACTGGAGTTTTACGTACGTGGGAACAATGGGAGCTTGTTAATTGTAAAGTCAACGGTCTAATGTATGTAGGTAGGTGTTGGCGCACGTTATAATGAAGCGGAGTATGTGAAGAGTAATTTATGGTGGAGTTGTGCCACAATGGGAGTTAGTTCGAATATTTTGACGATATGTTTTATAAGTGAGGGGAGAACAAGTTGGAGAAGTCGGTTTTACCGGTTGTTGTGGCACAATAAGGATAACTGACTAGGTATCAAGGGGAACTCACAACGCTCGGTTGAAAAAAAAATAAGAAGTGAGCAAAAACTTATTTGACAAAACGTTTGTATTTTTTTTATGACAGCAGACTAAATAGTCTGGCTGGTATTAAAAAAATAAATTTAAAAAACAACCCTTTCCAAGAAGGTTGAATTTTTTTGTTAATAGAAACCCGGCTCGGGTTTCTATTACCAAAAAATTCACTTCTTATTTTTTACCCCACTTTCACGTCACTCAACACCGACTAATATCATACCACCGAAATCAGAAACGCCGATTTCACGCTACGGATACTCTCCATATTATTAATTTTGGAACACCCCACTGAACAACATCAAAACAAAAAAAAACGAAACAAAAGAAAAAAGCGCGTTCTAAATTACAATTTGACTCAATTTATACAAATAACAAAGTATGAGAATTTTACACCCTTACCCTCTCGATGATAAAGGCTTGAAATTGTAGGCCCGTTATAATATAACCAACCCTTGTCAGGACCACTTTGACAAATTAAAAAGCACGCTACGCAAATAAAATTGCCGGCTTGCCAATTTTTAATTTGCGATTGTGACAGCCCTAGTGATCTTACCGTGTGTTGGATTAATAATACGTTAAAGTGGTAACTTGCATGTTTGTTTTTGTTTTACATATTTTAAAATGGCATGTGTGAAATTTTTCTTTGGCTATTTTGGTTATCAAGAAAATCTCCAACACTTTTGTGATCACTGAGCCCACTGTTATGCAACGTCATCAACAAATTCTTAGCAAAGCCTCTATGGATAATAACTGAACTATGTTCTTGCACCCATATTCAAAGTCGCGTGCGTCGGAAGACCCTGAAAATCGGTATTCATAGTCGTTAGGAAGTCGATTAAGGATATTCTGAGGTCCCTCGAATGAATGAGAGTCGAGGTGATACGTCACGAAAACGTCAATATGCAATAAACTCTACAAAAGACATTATGAAAATCGGATTAAATACGCGTGTTTTGATGAAAACATATTACTACTTGTTGATGTACTACTTAAATGAAGCCTCAAGGTAGATGCCGACGTACCTTTAACATTTGGTTCAGCACACCTCGACTGAGGAAACTGTTTAAGAAGAAGATTAAAATTGCAACTCATAGTTGCAATATTAAATCACCTGTGAGGTTGAGTCAAGTCAAGGAAATCATGAGGTTTTGACTTAGAAAATGGATGTAAATCTCTATCACGCAGCTTCTGAAAGCTTATGATAATAAAGTCTCTTATAATTGCCATGCAATATGTAAATTGATAGCTTAAATAACAGATAATTAAATTGTCGATGTTTCGCGTATATATAACTAGCTGCTCCCTGCGGTTTCACCCGCATAAATCTTGATCCCGTGGGAGTATCGGGATATAAAGTACTCTATGTGTTAATCCAGGTTATAAACTATCTGTGTGCCAAATTTCATCCAAATACGTTGAGTAGTTTTTGCGTGAAAGAGTAACAAACATCCATCCATACTGACAAACTTTTGCGTTTATAAAATCTTAGTAGGATAAAATAATTCCTACATCGCAAAATTATTTTTATCTCAAGAATATTCCAGTGTTGATATCAAAAATTCAATATTCATGTATTTGTTTTGGTTGCTTCCGTAAATATAGAACACAGAACAATTTATGCATTGGTTAGTAATGTAATATCGACGCTATTGAATATTCAGTTTAGTATTGAATTGGAATAAATTCTCTCTCTAGTTTAGCTCGAAATAATTTGTCACTGGGTTTCATAAAATCCTCACGGTATTTTTCTATTTTCTCTAAATAAGTTATTACAATTTTAGTAATTGAAACAATTGTTTTGAATTTCTATTGATCTATAAATAATCATTGTGAATAAATTCATATATTAACTTGTTCCTCCATCTATATTCTCTATATTAGTCTAAATTTATCCAGATTTATTCGATTCACTAGAAAATGCTAGGATTTTCAAATGCAAAGTTAGTAGTAGGTATATGCTGGGTGTTTTATATAAAACCAACACTTACCTACACCTACATTGAACTTACCGTACGTTTATTGGAACGAAGTTCTTGACCACTTTTGACGACAATTCACTAACGTTGAACTGTCACATAGACAAATAGACCAGCAGCCTAAATGCGAAACACATTTTCAATCACATTCCAATGTTTTTTAGAGTAAATTCCTAATCCATTGCTTCATAGGTTTGAAAAATTCGTATGCTCAATAACGTAAATATCGCATGGCTGAAACGTCAAAACGATCTGCGAGCAATTGTCAACATATGTAAGTTACGTAACAAAGGCGATTAGCGATACGACGCGACTCGCGCGCGACACACGGTGCCTTTGTGTCGCGTTGCGTGTCGCGCGGTAACCTTTACCCCCACAGGGCCTATTTAATAAAACCGACAGGTGACAGGCGACAATTTGACAGCTTTATTAAACACCAACTGTCGTGAAAATGTTAAAATTTTGACTTTTTTCGACAATTTTTGTTTGTTTGTTTGGCATCTCGCAGGTCAACCTATGCGGTTGTCGTCTGCTTAAGCGGACTTGCCTGTGGATTCCCTAATAAATTAAGGCCTCCAGCCAGGACTTAAACTTATATACTAACTAAAACTAAGCGACAACGCTAAGGGCACCCCCTGTGGGGTACGAACCTCGGCTTAGGGCGTCGCTGGAAGAGGGCAGCAAATGACTAGCTGGATCAGGATTGATATTATTTACGGACGAATTTAAAGTTACAGGCTCAGCGGCGCGGGCTGGCTCGAGCAAGGGTCGGGAGGGGCGTCGATTTGGGCGTCGCGGCGGGCCTCGGCGGCGAGGGCGGTAGGACGGCGATCGGGTTTTGGGCTTATGTAGCGTGCTAGTGGCCTTACTACTCTCCTGGAGGAGGGTAGTGGCGTCGTCGGGGTCGATTAAAGTATGCCTTGGTCGGCGAATACTGCTAATGCGAGAGGGAGTGTAGCGGGCGGCCGCTGTAATCAGGGGGTTAGAATGTTTGATGCCGCAGTCGAAGAAACGCTTTGATAAGCGTTTCATGAACTGTTTTATGGTTGGCATTTTGAGGTCGACGTGAAGATCGATATTACGGACATAGAAGGGGGCACCCGTGACCCTTCTGAGGAAACGGTTTTGGAGGGTCTGCATCTTATGGAGATGACGTGGGTGAGCGTGCGCAAATACAACGCAGGCATAGGTCATGATGGGACGGATGACTGCGGTATAGATGCGGAGCTTGCATTTGAGGGACAGTTTACTACGGGCTGTCAGTACGAATTGCAGCCTGCTAAGAGCGAAGGAGGCGCGCGCGCGAACCGCCTTAATATGAGCCTTAAAGGTAAGGTTCTCATCGAGGATCACGCCTAGGTATTTGGCTTGCTTCTCCCAAGGGATTGGCTTGCCGTACATAGTGATCGGGCTGGGAAGTGGGGGAGGGAGTCGACGACGTCTCGAGAAGAGAACCGCCTGACTCTTATCGGGGTTGACCTCGATTCTCCATTTCCGGAACCAAGCGCCTAAGACGTTTGCGGAGGTTTGGAGTGTACGAGCTATAGCGTTGGGACAGTGACCGGTATAGTAAACGGCAGTGTCGTCGGCGAAGAGAGCCAACTGAGCCTTTTTACTTTTTGGGATATCGCTAGTGAACAGCGTGAAGGCGAGAGGAGATAGTACGGAACCCTGAGGGACACCGGCGCGAATAGGATGAGGGGACGAGAGTGCTCCCTCGACCCGATAGCGAAAGGTCCGGTTCGACACAAAGTCTCGTAAGATGAGCACGAGACGATCTGGCACTCCTAGTTGGTAGAGCTTGTATATCAAGCCGTTGTGCCAGACTTTGTCGAAGGCTTTCGCTATGTCGAAGAATAGCACACCCGTCGTCGCGTTACGCTGCAGACCAGCGCATAAGTGCTCTACGATACGGTGGACCTGTTGGGTGCCCGAGTGTTGGCTACGGAATCCAAACTGCTCGTTGGGTATGAGGCTCTTTGCTTCGGCGTAGTCTTTGAGACGCTTATAAATAAGCCTCTCGTAGATTTTGCCGAGGACATTGAGTAAGCTAATAGGGCGGTAGCTGGAGGGCTCAGACTTTGGCTTGCCTGGCTTTGGGATACCGATGACGGTGGCTTCTTTCCATGCTTGTGGGAAGATGTTGTTGCTCAAGGCGCCATTGAAGATGGCGGTCATAAGCATTATTAGCGGGGCAGGAAGGAGTTTGTATACCTTATTGGTAATACCATCCGAACCGGGGGCCTTACGAGCGTGGAGCCCTTTAATGATGTCGTGCACTTCGTCTGGAGTGACGGGAGGCAGAGGATCATCAGGGTCTTCGACGGGAGGGAGGGAGGCTCTTCGTTCGACTTCAGCGTCGACCTTGTTCAGGTGAGCTTGGTCTACTGGTTGGGAGCTAGGAGAACATTGGGACTCTAGGCTGTCGGCAAGACATTCAGCCTTATCGGGACTGTCGAAAGCGACACTATTGTCGGGGCGGATGAGAGGAGGCATAGAGACCTCTTCTGAGGAACGCAATTTCCTCTGTAATTGCCAGAAGGCTTGATGAGTGGGCTCGAGTTCGCTGAGCATCTTGTTCCAGCCCTCAGAGCGAACCTCCCCTATGCGTTTCTTTACAGCACGCTGTAAATGGCGCATGTGGGCTTTGTTCGCGTCACAAGGGAAGGAGTCGTAGGCACGGATGGCCGCGTTCTTCTCGGTTATCAGGTCACGTACGTCAGCAGGTAGTTTCCAGCGATGGTCTTCCATCACCGGAACTTCCCGTGAACAATCCGTCAATACGGATTGTACGTGCTCTGTAAACGAGTCGATTGCGGCCGTCGTGTCGGCGACTGACACTAAGTGATCGGGACTTTTTTCGACAACTATTCGCATTGTCAGTTAAATCAAATAGGGCCCTTGACGTTTTATGACGTACAAGTAAAATTCAACCTTATGGTGATCAGAAAATTACGAGCTTGACTATACCTTCGCAACACATAATAACGATAGTAAATTAAACCATAGAATTATGGGGGATTGCTCGCAAGCCGTATTTATGGCAAGTGCCCTTAACAATTAGTAATATAATATTGCTGGGAACTACAGTAATAGGACACGCCATGTAGATAATTTTGTTAATTTAGTGTGTGCTTTTGTTTAAGTACGGGGTCTTGTTATTGTTTATAATGGAGCATGAATGTAGGTTGCTGTTAATCTTTTCCGAAAAATTAAATTGTGATGCAGTTGGCAACGAAAGTCGATAAATATTTCAGTCTTTTCTAAGTCACGTAACGTTACGTCATGTTATATTTATTTTAAATACTAGTTGACCCGACAAACGTTGTCCTGTCCAAATTTTAATAACTCATACAAAAAAACCCACAGCAAAAACCACTTCTAGATTTTCCCGATTTTTTTATTACTTTCCAGGCTACTTTTCAAATTTTTTGTTTTCTTAAAAACCATATTCGGACTTACAAGAACAAAAAAGAAAAACCATCCAGCCGCTCTCTAGTCATGTGCTTACCAAAGAAAAGCATTTAATTTTTATTTATATTGTAGCGGAGAGCTTAAATGGTTCCGGAAATGGAGAACCGAGGTCAACCCCGATAAGAGTCAGGCGGTTCGCTTCTCGAGACGGCGTCGAATCTTTCCTAGAGGCCTTAATTTATTAGGGCAACCACAGGCAAGTCTGGTTAAGCAGACGACAACCTCCTTTTTTTGTGGTTTCGGGTTGGTAATGCATTAAAAAATATATATTTTAGAGATATGAGGTACAGGGTGTAGAGTTCACTAGTACTCTTTTAGAAAAGGGAAGATCCTCCGACCAGACCGTTGTTGTGTCTGGTGGGCAAATGCCCGACGATTGATGTCGGCACGTTGTATATATGCCAGTTGCGCGGTAAACTCTGCTTGCGCGATGCAGGATTTGTGTGACGTCAGTGTGATATGTTGTTCGCATGTGGCGGTGTAGATGCCGCCACAATATAATATAAAAAAAATATCTTCATCTGTCTAGCCTTGTTCCAACTATGTGGTGGTCGGCTCCAAGTCTAGCCAAATGTAGCTAAATATCAGTATCTTAGATGGTGTGACGGCCTATCTGACCTACACAACTCAGTTACTGTGTAATGCGATACCCCTACACAACTCAGTTACTGGGTAAGACTGATTGTCAGGCTTTCGGGCTTCCTTTAACGAGTGTCATAGATAAACGAATGCCAGCCGAGATCAATGGCTTAACCTGCTTTTCGAGGTACGGAGGAGTCTTGGTATGTACATAAAGATGTTATTACATAGCCAAGATACCCTCTATACCCTGGTTTTATCTAACCTATGGTGTCCCACTGTAAGGTAAAGCTATTAAAATATTTATCCTAACCAATTATTTTCAAACAAACATTTTTAAAAGACAAGTCCTACCTACTCCCTCAATTATGACATACTACCACTACGAACATGCCCCCCATTACCCCTAACATATAAAACTACAAACTAAATAACTACAAAAGTGCGCAGGCACCACAGAATAGATAGGTACAGAAGATCAACTCCACTCAACGAGTGCTACGGCGATTTAAAACTCTGTCAAATGAATATTGCTGACACGATACTTTTTTCGACGACTGCATCAATGCCGCGTCTCGTTCTGACGACTCTTTGCCGCGGCTGGCACCCTTATGTGTGCGGAGTTCAGCATTCAGTAGCTGTTTCAAACTTTCGAAAAGCAACTCAATCCAATGATTTGTTAATGTGTTGATTTTTACTGCTCCTTTTTAGGGTTCCATATCCAAAGGGTGCCAACGGGACCCTGTTACTAAGCCTCCGCTGTCCGTCCGTCCGTCTGTCTGACATCGGGCTGTGTCTCATGAACCGTAATAGTTAGGCATTTTAAAATTTCTCAGTGTGTATTTCTATTGTCACTATAACAAATAATAAAATTAAATTAAACTAACAATGAGACGGGTCCCCATTCAAGAAACGTGTAAAAAAATGGATTTTATATTGTACGGAACCCTTCGTGTGCGAGTCGGACTCGCACTTAGCAGGTTTTTATTTTATTGTTTGTATTTCCTGTGCGTGTTCCAAATTAAATAATTTTCTTCCTTACTTTATTTACTAAATCTCTAGTCGCTGATGCTAAAAGAATCTTGCCTGTTATGTATGGCCCAAACGAATGCCAGTAGGGACCTCTGGAGTGCGTTCGACTCGCTGTGCTCCACGCGCATGACCATCATACAAACGAGTTTTTTCAATGAAAGAATGGACAAAATCACAATCAATAAAAGAAATCTGTTAGTTTGTCTATTCTATCTGTCATGCTGTCTATTCTACCGTCGACAAAACCCTGCCATGCTACGTGTGCTGCTTATGGACGCGTGTCTATGTGCGCTGATTCACTAATTGTCAGGAGTTGACACTCTGTACCTATCTATACTGTGGCGACGCATTCTCTACTTGTATCTCATTAACACCACTCGCATTCATAGACGAATGTGAAACTTGAAACTAGTTTTTTTTTACGTTTAACTGCTTATGGTCGTGTGTGGTTGCCGTAGTTATTTTAAGTAGAGGTAGACTGTTGGTGGGGCAAAAACTTAAAATTATATGATTCTGTCTACCCACTTTCCACATATAGATACAAAAAAAAACATACATACATAAATAAACTCACGCCGTCTTACCATGGGGGTAAGCAGAAATCACAGAAAGCCAGCTGCTACAATCCTTACATACTTCTTTTGCCTTCTCTACGTAAATACATCTGGTCATAAACGCGCGCCAGTTGCAAGTACTACGCAACTGTCCTTTCTGAAGAACATCACCAGTAAGGTCACTATATGTCCTCCCAGGGCGTCCCCTGCAGACGTTTCGGCTCACATCTGCGTTGTAAATAAATTTAATTATAACATTGCGCCTGTATCACCCAAAGGGGTTTGCAGAGGTTGGTATACACATCTAATAAGTTATGTATGTTATAGGTGGCAAATCTAGCCATTAACTGGACAGAAATACGGACTCTGTGAAGCTACTGATAACATCCACAAAAATCGAATTGAAACCAAAAATCATATTGTCGAACCTGGGAATCGAAATCAGAATTGAAAACAGGTTGAACGATTCTATTACGGTTTCAACTAAAAGTGATAAGGAGTGTAGGCCTCCCCCCTCCCTTTTGTCACGACAAACAAAATATTTTCAAATGCAAAACCACCTATTAACGTGTTACTATCATTCCCACACGCTGTCCTTCATATCATTCAGACTTGCTAACACATCTCTAACACACGATCAAGTTTCTGCACTTCACACCTCCCGACACATCCAATTACTACAACTAGGTTGTAAATCCTTACGCAACTCAAAGGAGATGGAACCTTGTCTCAGTGAACTGGCACAGTCGTTTCCTTGTGAGGAAAACTTTAGGAAGTGGCTTAAGGCTGGGTGTATACGTGCTTTAATTCTGAAAAGAAAATGTTAGGTTTCTATTTAGTGTGGAAAGTTTGTTGACAAAGAATACTGTTTTTTTTTTTCAGAAATATCTTTTCAATGCCAAGTATTTGGATGTTAAAGGGGCTATAGAGGGTGGCAGCGACATCGACGCGCGACCTGAAGGCCAATTCTCGTATTTAAAAAAACGGTTAAATTCAAGTAGCAATCTCATCTCAGCGAAAATCAATGTCAAAAACCTGTTAAAAATGTATGAAAATGTATTGTAATATTGACAGATTAAGACTTTGATTAGAATGCGAACATTCTTAAAAATACGGGAATTGCCTCTCTGTTATCATGGATTCAGAACATGAGTCTAAACGCCCTTGAGTTGATATTTTGCGTCGGCTATAAAAAAAAATACTGTTCCATACCTACATTTTGACCTCGTAGGTATTTACACTGGGCACTTTTCTATGAAAAAAAAAGCTGATTAATTTTTTACATGCGACAAAAATTTCTTCATTAAGGGTTCTAGAATCATGTGCTGAATTCATGGTTATGGTCTGCGCGTCAATGTCCCTGCTGTCTGTATTTTGGTCGCAAAGATAGTTCGGTTTAGTCCTATAATAAACTCAAAATCATTGTAAATTGCGGCGCAACATTTCCGTTTTTTTCTTTCAGAACTATTATGAAAATGACACCACATTTGCCCCACGTATAGATCTATCTTCATACAGTTTCTCTCAATATATGTCACTCAAAGTAACATGAGTCTTCAGCCTTACATTATTCGCACACTGAATACAAATGACAGTCTCACAAAGTGTTGCCAGGCAGATTAAGTGCCGAAGTGACACAGAGTTAACGAATCATATTAACAGTAGGCAACTTTTGTTGATGAAGGTTTTTTCGCGCATTAGTTAGTGGAAAGAAGGAAAGAAAGAAATAAAAAATAGCGCAGCGGCACACGCACAGGATCTGGAGCACACTGAATCACGCTGGGATGCACTCTTTTGGATGTTCAATGTTCGGTTCAACACCGATAGTTAAAAATCCAGCTGCGATATTTTTATCGTTGACTTAAGGAAATAAAATGTATGATAGAATGTACAGTCAGATTATTGTTATTGTTTTTCACATTGACACACCTCGTCAAGTTTCCGTGTTTCATCCATTTCATCAAAAATGGCAGACAGTTGTAATTTGATTATACGAACAGTTTAAGTCAATTTCATGAACATTTAATTTCCATGACCTTATTTAAGATTTAATTATCTAACTGAACTTTGCTGATGACTACGATGGAGAAACCACGTTTAAAAAAACTATTGCCTTAAAGGATTTATCTGTTCAACCAAGCGACAACCAAATATCTTACTTTTGCCACAATCTTACAAAGTAGAAAATAATTCGTAAGCATTTTTGGCAGACAACGAAGACTGCAAAAATCCCAATCGTCTCTGAGAATAGGAGAAATTGTCCCAATTCCCCAGAACTATCCGCCCAAAGAAAATCAATGAAAAATCTAGTAAGGGGGAAGTTAATAAAACATTCATATATTCAACCGCCCCATTTCTAAATTAACTTTTGAATTCGTCAAACGCGTAGGGTTGCCCTCGTTAGCACATAAAACAAACCAGCAGCGACAATCAGAGGCGACAATATTAGTGCCCCCAATAATCGGAAGCAACACAGCCCTGACTACAAACATTTGTCTGGAGTGCCTCTGGGCTGTCACAGTACAAAATTACATCCATTTATATGCAGATGTTGGAGGAATTAAGTCGGCACGCGTTTGACTTGATGCAAATAACTCTTGGAAATTAAGCCATCGATAACCAACCCTATCCTGGTTAATAGACGCAATCAGAAATAATTTTTCAAGTAGCAAAATTTAATTTGGAATTCTTGATGGGCGACATTAGGGGAATAGCTTGAGTTCAAGGTGGGCAGTTATTCTCGTATCTGATGGAGAAATAAATTTTATGAAAGAAGTCTTTTTAACTACTTCTACGAAACTTGTGTGTTGGTGATGAATCATGATTCTCTTTGACGATGAAATTGGTTTGACCATTACTTTTCAAAATCCATCTAAAAAATCCAATAACATAATTGATTTTTATTTTTCAATTGTTGGTTATAATTACATATTATTCATTATAATTACATATTATTCATAAAAACCATTAATTTTACTCAACTAACTATTTTTATATTTTAATTATTAAAATCATACTTTAAAAAAATGCTTAAAAATTATTATTCCAACTGATCCAAAGTTTAAATGACAATTTCATTTTTATTTTATATAAGTAATTTTTTTATTTTTGGATAATTGGTAATTATTCAAAAACAAAAATAAATTATAGGTTTTACCTCATTGCCACATATATGACCATCACTAGCCACGCGAACCTCAGTTTATCACCCCGGAAAACAAAACAAATGCAAGGGGAAAAGGAAAATGATTACTATTGATATATTTCAGCGTTGCCTTCCTCGTTGTGATAAATGGCTGCCACGTCACTGCAGGCTGGCTGTTAATTACTTTATTGTATTGAGGGATTGTTGTGTTGTGTCCGTGACTGAGTATACGATACACCGTGAAGGGGTTTGATCAAGAATATGGCAGTATGAAATATTTTGTCCCATCGCCCACATTTATGACTTAGGGATAAGAGATAAATGTGGGCGAGGTTTGTGCCAGGCCCATCGTTCACGACGCTACTCAAAAGTAACGTATTACAAACTCAAATAACCGATGAGTAGCCACAATGTACCAGTAGGTACTAGTATTTCGATGGCGGTTCGTACACGACGCGACTTACTAACTCGTTATTAGCTATACTCCCTTTAATCTCACATTAGAAAAATAACGGTTAACACCAATTCGTTATTTCGATATCAACGTATAATAAACTACGTTATTTCCCGATAAATACAAAACAGTGTAATCTACATAACATCACGCCTTGTTTCCCCGAAGGGTTGGGCAGAGGTGTACCTATTGCACACCCATACTTCGCCAGTTATTTCTAAGTCCCATGTAATAGGGGGCGAGCCTATTGCCATCATCCGGGCACAAATCCAGACTCCTGGCTGCTACTGAGAAATTCCAGATAGAAAAACCCAATAACACGTTGCCCGACCTAGAAATCGAACCCAGGACCTTATGCTCAGCAGTAGCGATAGCGACCACTAGACCAACGAGGCAGTTTAATCTATTTACCATTTATATTAAAAGAATAATTCTAAAGTGCAGTAGTTTCAACAACGTTACACAATAACTGTCTTTATATTTATTTTTCGAATGCTTTAGTAAATGAAGTATAGTTTGTTGCGTCTTATAAACTAGTGGTGTGACATTGAGTGATTTAAGTTTTTAACGCGTTACTTTTGATTGAGTAGCGTCGTAGACGAAGAGGCTTAGACTAATGATTATAACAATATTCTCCAAAATCATTAGGACAATTCAAGCTAAATGCCCCGCAGTAATATCATACTGACTGTAATAAAATTATACAATCACGTTTTAAAATGAATATAAAACACTCGTCGAGGTATCGCATCACCTGCCCGCGCTATGCGTTATTTCTGAACTTTTTTTCTTTTTGCTCGGTTCCTAAGTTTCATCGCGTGATGTTACATAGCTTACAGCATTCCTCAAGAATTGGGCTATCAAATGCAAAAAAAGAATTGTTCAAATCCGACCCCCTTCATACTTCATACAAAGAAACAAACGAACAAAGAAACGTTACCTATATATAATATTAGTAACTATAGATCTAGAAGAAATAGCTTCTGAATGTCGCCGAAATATGATTGTTTATGACTTAATCGTGAGATTTATGAATATGTAAACATTAGGGAATCACTAATACTGATCTGAAACCTTCATTCTATTGCTTTCCTTACGACAAACGGCCATAAAGACGCAACGGAAATAAGTGACAGGGTCAAATGGTGATACACTTCGACCCAAATCTACGCACCCTGGATGTGAATAGGCTGTTCTCATGACAAATGAGTGGTAAAGCCTTAGTTAATTATAGCGCTCGTTCTGTTAATTATGTTGTTGTACTGGAGATTGTAATCCTTTCTGTGAGCTGTGGTGATTTATAAAACCATTTCATCCTAAAATATTTTCTTCGTGGGTAAAACAACACCTAAAGAAGCAATATTTCTTGAGTTAAAGGTTAACAAATTCTTTTTTTTTTTTTTTTTTTGTGAATGGCATCTCGCAGGTCAACCTATGAGGTTGTCGTCTGCTTAGACGGACTTGCCTGTGGTTGCCCTAATAAATTAAGGCCTCCAGCCAGGACTTAAACTTATGTACTAACTTAAAAACTAAGCGACAACGCTAAGGGCACCCCCTGTGGGGTACGAACCTCGGCTTAGGGCGTCGCTGGAAGAGGGCAGCAAGGGACTAGCTGGATCAGGATTTGAGTGATTTAGGGACGAATTTAAAGCTACAGGCTCAGCGGCGCGGGCTGGCTCGAGCAAGGGTCGGGAGGGGTCGCAAATCCTTAACTTTGAGACTTGTTTTAAAAGACTTTTTGTCGCTACAAGATCTCTTAAAATTACATACAGCATGAGATTGATTGGTGGTGGTGGTGGATCTACATACCTACCTTCTTTGGTTTAAATACTCGTAGGTTTATTATTAAATTTAGATTTTACTTTATTAGATTATTTTATATTTTGTAAATGTGAGAACGTTGTAGGCCCTGTGGATTGAAAATTTATAGACCATAGTCTATTTTAAACATATGGTACTTGTTGACAGGCCTACACGGTCCTCCCTTACCTATTAACACTAATTTGAAAAAAAAAAAATAAGAATTCAATTATTTATAAAAGAGTAAACGTGAAGTTTCTTGCCGGCTCTTCTCCATAGGAAACGACCAATTGGAACCGTGCACCTAGATTCTGACGTTTCATAAGTGCCCATGTAGGTTTATGTGAAATAAAATATTTTGATTTGATTTTGATTTGATTACTGCTCTTATGCCTGTCATCATCATGATCATTTCATCCGAAAGACGTCCAGTGCTGGGCATAGACCAAACAAGGCGCCTTTATGCCTGTTTTAAAGTCAAAATATGAACATCATCTAAATTACATACAATAAAGTTATGTCATGTGATGTACACGTACAGCCGTATTTGACCTGCAATCCTGTCTACCACCCTGACCTCCCATTCTGTCATGACAAATGGACAGTTAGTACGCAACGACTGTTAATTACGTCACTGTATATTAAGGGCAAGGCAGGAATGTTCCGCGTACCTCCACACCGAGAGGAATCCTTCGCAGAATGATTAATGCGGCAGATGACATTTTTGAGGCCCAAATGGAGCCTCAATGGGCATTAAATGGTGGCGGATAAAAGTTTTGTTTTGGCTAAAGACGCCAGATGTTTCAGTGAGTTTTAGTTCAATTTAGGGATTTGGGCTCATTTTATTGTTGAGCTGTCTATGAAATAACGAAATTTAAAAATTGAAATTTAAAAATATGTTAGATGCTAAATGATTTTATTTCTGTAACGTCAAAAGTAGTTAAGGTCGGTGTTACCTATCTGTCTACTCAGAGAAGAAATGGCGAAAAACTAGTGCGGGTCGGACTCGCCCATGAAGGGTTCCGTAGCAGCAAGTAACAAAATATAAAAGTTCTTGTTTTTTATATATATTTGAGATGATTGAATGAAAGGTAAATTGCGGTTTACGATTTATGACGTATAAAAAAACTACTTACTAGATCTCGTTCAAACCAATTTTCGGTGGAAGTTTGCATGTACATCAAATTTTTTTGTTTTTTTTTGTTTTATCGTTCTTGGTCAGGCAACTTCATAGGTAAAGACCTAATATAACGTAAAATAAGGATGCACTTGTTGAAACCAGAAACCACTTCCAGGTATTAATGAGAATTCAATAGATACAACAAGAACTAATAAAAATAAGCCACAGGATATCAACAGAAAAATAAGCCACAGGATATCAACAGAATAATCCAACAGCCTGTTTTAACGTTCCTAAACACCTGCTGGTTTACCACCACAATTTGTCAACCCTACCCACAACAGTCTGGCATTAAATTACTTTTTTCTGCCCTCAAAGACACAACCTTTTACCTTCATTCATCTTCAAGGGAACACATACAAATTAAAACGTTGGAAAATCCTAAAAGGATGAAAATTCTCATTTTAAAATAAACATCCTTTTCGAAGTAAAAGTATGTAGAAACTCATCCGATTATATTCATGTGAGCGCCGTTCTCTCGAGTAACTTACGTCGTCTCGACGTGTGTCAACCAATACCAGTGTCATCAAAGGCTAGTGCACACATACGCGGCTTCAGTTACGCACGTATGAACACGGGCGAATATTATGTCGTCGGGTTTCACTGGACTTAATTAAAATGGAACACACAAAGATTATCGTTGGGGAGGACTTGTTGGTTTTATGCCTACCTACTAGTTTTTTTTTGACTTAACAGTTTCAAGCCAAGATCTAAGTCGGTCAAGGTTAATACAGAAAAAACAATAATGACGCTTAATCACACGTTTATATTCATAGTTAAAGCAGGTCATTATGGGTTTAGTAAAACACATAAATAAAGGTTTCTTAGTAGAACACTGACTCCTAGGTCACAGGGTTTTCCTAGTTTAGGAGGCAGGGTTTTTCACAATTTTTGTAAAATCCATTTTAACTGTAAACGCAGGCAAAAAAAAAGGTCTTATGTTTGATGAACAGAGCGCCATGTTATGCCAGAAGGCGTTCAAATTTAGTGTGCAAATTATTTGTGGATTGCAAATCAAAATCTATTAAAAATATTTAAAAAAAAACATCCATTGATAAGCTATGAAATTACAAAATAAATTTTACAATTACATATTATTTAAAACCAAAATGATTGTATGTCAATAGAAAAAAGAAAGGTTATTAGACCATAATAGACAACACGTAACGCGTCTATATTTCCTTTTCTAGCCAAATGAAAGTGTGCATAGGCAGTTTTTTTTTACGTAGCTGTTATACATGAACTTTTTTTTATTGTTACATTTTATGCATGTCGTGCATTATGAGCAAAAAAGCGCGTTTTGGCTGTTGTGCACATCCAGTCTTCTTCGTCGTATCGATGATGATCTTAACGAAACGTCCGGCACACCCTGTTAATTGCATTACCGAGTGATAGCTGATCACTCGGTAACGCAGAGTAAAGCTGGCCAATCTTCCCACTACAATGATCCCCCCACTTCCAGTAAACATTTTTTTTATAGATAGATAGAATACTCTATATTATGTACACCTTATAAATTACAGACATAGCAATCTTATCGTTAAAAGCGATGTTTTACAGACAACCTTTGGAAGAATTAAAGGGAGAAGGAGAGACAATACTGCAGGTAGTCAGTGGTGTACCATTTACATATTCATTAAACACATACATGCATACTCGTAAAATTTATCTACACATATATTTACAATAATAAACACGAAACAAGACCAATGAAACAATATGTAATGTTTAATGATTTTTATGTACCTAAGCCGTACCGATCAAGTTTAAAAAAGGAATGAACCTATAAAATCCAGTGTCTCTACAGTAGAGGATCCGATTCGGAACGACCTGGATGGCAAACGGCCTGATGAAATGAATTTTATATTTGAATGTTAAAAAAGATATCGCGAGTGGGTTGGCCTAAAAACTCCTGGCCAGACAGACCATGATTAATTAAAAATTCAAAATACTTTTCATTCATTAAACAGATAGGTTCAGGTCGTTTCTTATCAGATCTAATACTACTACTTCCGGAGCAGCTACTTCGAATCTAGTATCAACATTATCAAAATGCCGCTAAAGAACATAACTTCCATCCGAAATCCTCATAAAATAATACTAAAACTTATATCCATCCCCTCTATCGCCTACATAATCATGAAACGCAATGATTACGTTCCCAGCGTACGTTTAATAAGTGCTTCATCTAAGCAGGCGAGCCGCGGGCCATCGGACGTCCGCTAACAAAATTGTGTCTTTTGCACATAGCGCACTGTTCTACTACGAGTAGGTAGGTACTCACACCAGTCTGTGGGGTGGGCGTTTATTTGCTCGGGTCGTTCTGTTATAATAATTTTGTTGTGTATGGTTACTTGGTTCGTTTGTAAGTGTAGATGTGTAAGTGTAACGTTGTGAAAATCGGTATGGATTTTCTGAATTATTTCAAGAGTTTATTATGTCTATCGATTCAAATATGACGCAATTTAAACTCAGCAAATTATTGTGTTACCTAAATTATTGTGCACCCAGTGATAATAAAACTTACAACACACTGATAAAACAAAATGCGGAAAAGGCTCACAAGCGCTTTAGAGTTCCGAGTTTCTGGAAGACTAATTAACTCGGGAAGGATGTGTGTTCATATTGAAAATTAAAGTCGCTGTGTTTCTGGCTGTGTGACCGTATTGCTCTTTATTATTATTTATTTTTTTGTTCACAAACATACATAATTTCTTGTTATTTATTTAAACTTTTCGAACCCAAAGAGGTACAAAGGCGGACTTAATACCTTAGGCATTCTCTGCCAGTCAACCAAGGGTGGTGAAGAGATTAGATGGCAGGTGCTTAACTAAAAAAAAAATAATGTGATGTGTCTTGTATAATAGATATTGTGTAACTTATAATACACATACATACATTTAAAAAAAGTTTATACTTACAATACATATATACATATATATATACAAATTTAATGGTGAAAGGTGTTGAGCCGACTCTACAATTTTACTCGGCAAACTTTCTAGTTTGATGGCGAGAAGCGCTTGTTTATTAAGACAAACTTTTTTTTTTACAATCTAGTAAAAATCTTACCTTAAAACTACTAACTAAATATGGCAATACTACATAATACACTGCAAGGTGTGAATTTTATTCTTGATAAAGGTAGAATCCTCGCTGAATCCGTGAAGACTGATTTTCTAAACTGCGCAACGGATTTTGATACGGTACACACCATCATTTAGAGAATAGGGATGATGACTAATATAAAAAATGTTCGTAAAAATAATGTAATTTCAAAGAAGGCATAATAAAAACGAAATAATCGAAAAAAATCTGTTAAATCGATGTAAATATGAAGAAGATACACGCTTTAATAGTTTTTGGAGGGGATTATTTCTGTCCTTGTCGCGCGGTATGGACAATGTACGGCACCAGTATGCAGTTACATAGTTGTGTCGTCACTTCTACGATAGTACTGTCCTTATCTAACACTTATTTTAAAACGTTAATAACTTTTTTTTTATTTATTTATTTATTGCAATCTATCATTCTTGAAGATATTCAGCAATATGTTTGATATCTTAACGGGTTCGTACGGAAGCTGTCCAGTGACTACTCCGTTTATTCTTGCATTCTCTTAGATAAGGTCTTGAGGAATCTTTCTTTTTAGTCTTCTAGCGACTGTCTGTGTTGTTAATAACTTGGATTTTTTTTAAGCTTTTACACTTTTTGTAATCTCGTTGGAAACAAAAAAATTGTCATCATCCCTTTTAATTCTCTCTCGCCTATTAAACTAACATATAATAATGTATCTCGATGTTTTATCAAGTCTTCGAAACCTTGCAAAGTAGGGGCGGGTAGCTAGTTATAAACTAAAAAAACTCAGGAGTAATTCCATTGCTTTCCAAAAAACAATTTTGACAGTTGCATTCCGCACGTCTTTACAAAAAAAATCCGCTCAGCAACAAAGTCACTAATATTCTTATCATACCCTGTCAATAATATAATGTAACATGTCGTGTGTGACAAATGAACATATTCACGGATTACACACAATGACATGGTCATCTTCGGAACCAAGATTTATTGTGCCATGTATAAATATTGACGTAGTGGAATACTCATCGAGATTCATCTCGTATGAGACTGATTGAATAGGAATTGTTATTGGAGTGAGTGTATTTCCTGTTTTGTTTGAGAAGTAAAAGAAAAACAGAGTTCATTGACTGCTTATCACTCTGCGTTGTAGAACTCTGTTGTGTTGTTTTAGTACTACCAAGGGAATAAATGGTCTAGCGCTTTGCATACAAATAAAACTAAAACCTTTTTGTCTCTTGCCTTTGTCGAGTTGCAGACTGTAGTTGTAATAATTTTTGCCATTATTGATGTTCTTTTAATACTAGTTGTTTAGTTAAAACATTTACAATTAATCGTAATTTAAAAAAAAATATGTGAGTATACTTTATGAACAAAAAAAAATGCTGGGAAACGAATTTTATTTTTGACGTGTTGTAATTTTAAAAACTTGTTTTCGTAAGAAAACGTCAGTGGAAGTTGGCATTTTGACCTTCGATTTCTCAGTGTTCAGTATTCAGGTTCTCAGGTATGGTCTATAACAACAACAAAAAAATAACGGGGAGTGGTGACTATCGGTTCCGTTAAGTGTCTTTTTACATCAGTTTTTTTTAAATGTTAGTACTGCCATGGGGTCTCAACTCGAACAAATTATAATTTGTATTGAAAAAAAATCATAGATGGCAGCATATGTAACCATTATGAAGTTAACCATAATTAAAAATATACGGCAGAATGTTAGCTGAATTATGATGGGTAAAAGGCTAAACTTCCCAGTTTAGTGCAGATTTATCTATTTCCACTCTTAATACACGTATTAAAAAAATTAAATAAAAAGGAAGCCTTTATCTTTAATTCGAACCCTTGAAATTATAAAAGTAGCCATCTGTAAATCATTTTGTTTAGAGCTTTTTGCATTAGATGGCGTTTTACTCAATAAGTTCAGCCTCAACAGTTTCCAATTTTGTTACATAATTAAAATCAAACCACGTTGTTTATTATTATTTTTACATAGAAATATACAAGAAATCTAATAACATGTTTTTCTGAACCCGGAACTATAAAACTTTGTATAAAAAGGATTGCCTGAAACATTTTAAAAAGTGGGTCGACTCCTAGATGGCGTTGTAATACTAGTCTCTGGCAATTAGTGAGTCGCTTATGCTGCGATCTGTTGAAGAATTGGAAGACTAAAAATTGCCAGCTCAATTGCCAGACTTAGGGAGGTTTCATTTCTTTGTATGGGATTAGGTATCTGTACGTAGTATTATATTATCTGTGGTACTGCCATTCATATTTTTAATATCCACTCCAACAATAAATTCTTATATAAAAAAAAACACGTAAAGTACTACCACATAGACCACTCACGCCTACAACTTCCTTCGACGACACAGTCGCAATATTTAACAAAATCGAATCATGATTAATTGAAAATTGAACACGACGTATTTCCTCAGTTACAAAGGACCAAATGCCACTCACACACACCTAAACACAAGGTACCGTCCCCTGGCACATCAAAAAGCCCAGGGGAGGCGCGTGACTTCGGAATGCATTCATTAAGATGCATTGTGTTCGCATGCCCTATGCCCAGACACCGAGCAAAAATCCAGGGGGCACGGGCAAAATGAGAGTGATGCACTGCCCTTAAATTTCCTTTGAGTTCGGTAATTTTTTTATGGCTGCGCTTTTGCCGTTTCACCTGAAGTACTCTCTCACGTTCAGGTTGCATCCCTTTATTTAATTATATCTTGAACATTAATAGGAAGCGGGTTTATTACTTTTTGAAATAACAAAATCAAAATCAAATTATTTTATTTCATATAAACCTACATGGGCACTTATGAAACGCCAGAAACTAGGTGCACGGTTCAAATTGGTCGTTTCCTATGGAGAAAAGCCGACAGGAAACTCCACGGTCACTCTTTTAAAAATACTTTGCTTTGTTACGTAACTAAATTTTCCATAATAATCGTCCCTAACACTTCAAACGTTCTTACTAAACTACTGCTGTTTTCAATAATAAAATCAGCAAAGTTATTAAAACGTTATAACGAAGCAGAAACACGGTTGCTAAAATAATCAAAACACATAATTATGTTTTAATATTAGACCGTGTAGAACTTTTTTCTTTCATTACAGATCTAGGAAAAACATGATTAATTTATAGAAAATCATCTTTTTTCTGTCTGGTATTTTAATTAGCTTTTTCCAGGCTCGGTCTACAGTTTACTTTTTTTTTTGTATATTGCTCAGTGAATACTTCTAAAATATTTAAAGCTGCATATTACGTAAACAAGGCAAAAGGAGTGTGTGAGGATCGTAGCAGGTGGCGTTCTGTGTTTCTACTCGTTTCTGCCCCAGGGGAAGAACGCGTGAGTTTATGTATGTATGTGTATGTATTATGATTTAAATAATCGTTTTAGGTAATACGACGTAAATCTACAGTAATTTATTCAAACTAGGCTGAGAATAAAATAGGTATGAACGCCACAATTCCATAAGACAGTTCTCCAAAATGCCCGACTTTCATCATTTCCGAGCGCTTTAGCTGGAAATAAGAAGTGGCGCAACCAACTCCCCAGCAGTAACCAGTTTATGAAACGCTTATCCAAGCGTTTCTTTGACTGTGGGATAAAACACCCAAATCCCCTGATTTCAGCGGCCACCCGCTATACTCCCTCCCGCATAAGCAGTATTCGCCGACCAAGGCATACCCTAATCGCCCCCGACGACGCCACTACCCTCCTCCAGGAGAGCAGTAAGGCCACCAGCACTTTACACAAGCGCAAAACCCGATCGCCGTCCTACCGTCCTCGCTGCCGAGGCCCGCCGCGACGCCCAAATCCACGCCCCTCCCGACCCTTGCTCGAGCCAGCCCTAAATCCTGATCGAGCTAGTCCCTTGCTGCCCTCTTCCAGCGACGCCCTAAGCCGAGGTTCGAACCTCACAGGGGGTGCCCTTAGCGTGTAGTCGCTTAGTTTTTAGTTAGTATTTAAGTTTAAGTCCTTGCTGGAGGCCTTAATTTATTAGGGCAACCACAGGCAAGTTCGCTTAAGCAGACGACCACCTCATAGGCTGACCGGCGAAATGACATTCCAAAAAAAAAAACTCCCCAGCAGTAATGTCAAAGATATGGAGCCTAAAGTTTGAAAAGTGGTGAAAGATAAGTCTTCATGTTATTAATGACTAACAAAAGCAACACAGATGCCTGTTCACTAAGCTGACTGTTCATAAACAAAAGCATTTATTTAAATGAAACCAATTACAGGCAATTCTGAATTGTCAAGGAGTCAGTCAGTCAGAAAGATCAGGCTAGTTGCCCATTCCAACGCGATGTAGGTTCCCATGAAAAAGCACGGACAACAAAACTATCACAATTTTTGTTCCAACAAAATTATTGTGTCAGTCATCACCATCCACCACAATAAAGAGAGAATGGAAACGTTATTATTCTTACTCTATCATGCCAAACCAGGGGATCTATTTACCCGAATGATGGGAGTAATTATTTCCCCCGGGACATGAATATAAAATTGTGTTTCCCTGTTACTTGATCACGTCTTATCGGAGAACGGAGGACCCTCATCTTTATAGACAGCAAAACATGCATGAAACGAATTTAAGTAAGTTTTATCTCTTATACGAGTTTGGTAGGCAATTATTTATGTTAGCTTTACGTACAATAAGTTTTATACAGCGTTATTGAGAATTGGAACACTATCAAAATATTAAGTTTAAAAAGAGTGATTTTATGAGTTATTGTTGTGACAAAACGGTTTTTAATATGTCCAAAACAACTTTTTTAGTTTTCCACGAATAGATAATTGCAAATGACAAATTCATAAAATATAAATCTCGTTTTAAAATAAAGAGAATCTCAATAACCCCGTACATCGACCGCTTTTAAAAACAACCACACAACGACGACTCGATGTAACCATGTAATATAAAATGTATGTGTAAAAAATATGCATGGTACATGGAAGGATTATTCCTTCCACATAAAAATGTTACGTACTCAATACGTTAGGTGCACACGTCTACGCTGCCAGTAATGAAAATCAAATTTACACAAAACCGTACGAGCATGGGGGTTTGTGGATAGAATCCACAGATAAGCGATTAATATAGCTTGAGATTTCGATCTCATTATGAAATCATTAAAGCAAAATTTGTGACAAATAGTCAGGCAACCGTATTGTTTGTGAAATTGAAAATACAAAAGATTTTTATAAAGAAAGAACTAAGAAACAGTACTTATGTAAATACTTAAAGGTCGTATCAGTATTAATTTTACTGTGTGTACACACAGAAATAAATAAATAAGGTTTTTGTGTTAAGGTGACATGTTAGGGCTTATAATAAAAGCCTTATTTGCACCATTTTTTATATATTACAGCTTTATTGTTAGCTTACACTTAATTTATTTTGGTTGACTTTTTTTTACAAAAAATCGCTGTTGTAGTTTTTCTGTTTTCAGCGTCCCATTTGCTATCTTTGTCTTCATAATCGCTTATCTTTCAGTACATTATAATCTTCTCACTAGCAGAGTGTAGTGAAACTATCTCACAAAAATCCCCTACTAAGAGCTGTACTGCTGTACTGGCGCTGTTTTATGCGTTTTCAGTGAGCTTTAAATGTTGACAAAGCCAGCCCTACTCGACAGTCTTTTCCGTACGGATTTTCCGTACCACTGCATATAAATGTGCGTTTTCATTTTGTAAGCAAAAATGTTATTTCAACGAAGATTTTTAATTTGCGGAGTGTTTGTCAAAGTATAGCTTCGTTGTTGCAGTTCTAGAGAGTAATTTATAGAGGGGTTAATTTTCTGGACTGCTGCTACCTTGTAATTATTCGGTTAGTAGTTTATTACGTTTTAACTAGTAAAGGTCTTGGAAAATGGTTTGAGTTTTTTTTTCATTTTAAAAGACAACATAATTTAATCAAAATGTAGTAAAAACATACTTAAAATTCATACTAATATTAAGCTTACACTTGAACGATACGTTCCATTTCACATTTTTGCAAAATCTGGGACACAATCAGAGCCAAGAACAAAGCTACACTTCTTCAACCTACATACATAGTTCTACAACTAAAACCTTTAACTTTAACAAAACGGATACCAAATACTCCAAAGAGCTTTCCAAACTTGTAATCTTCGAACTTGGTTGCTCACAATTTAAATAAATCACTCCACTGATTCGAATCGTTCTATCGTTGCACCAAGCCCGACACAAGGGACTTGGCGCCCCAAAATACTCGTTGCGGCAATTTTTTCCTGTCTGTCAAGCTACAAAGGGATGCACGCGTTAGACCAATGTAATTGGATAAACTGACAGTTGGTGCTTTTTTATATGTGTTGTTGTCATTTGTCTATCAGAATTTCGTAGAATGGCTTGTTAGAGGTGGAATTCTTTTACCAATAGCAAACCAACTAAAAAGTAAAACAAGTTTATGGCCTTATTGCCAACCTCTGCATTTTCAACTCTTACCTGAGTAGTCGGTTAGCATCTTTAAAACAAATATGTTATCATCCTATACTTTATGTACGAGAATCCGGCTCAAAGGACCATTTTGTACGCTTCTAGTATTACGAATAGTATTGAAATTGGCCACCAGAAACACAGATTTTTAAACTTTAATATACGTTTCCAGCCAGTTCAAACTTCACCTGAACCAAGACACAAAATTTGACTTATTCAAAAAGCCATATATACCCGGTTTATAATCCAACATATTCCAGTCTCTGTACATAAACACACGAAACTGGTTTATATAGCTTTGATAAAAATCTAGACCACAATATATTCTTATTCAGTTTGGAATTCTATTCAACGTTCGCACAAAAAGCTTTGAAAAAAACAGCCAGTCGGAAACGTATATCCTACAGCACAAATATTACAATTTCTGTGAAATAAAATATACGTTTTATTTAAAAATCTGTGCTACATTTTCTGGTCGATTCTAGTTTTATTGAATGTAATCTTTCTATAGGTTCTTGCTGGCTGTTCTACGTAAGGCCTTGCCGAAATTCATCTATTTGCTGTTCTGTAAGCACTCGTAATGTTAAACTTAAAAATGCTGACCCCATAAACTCAATAGGTACCAACACACACAAGTTGACGCATCAACGATGTCACAACACCATTGTTCTACACCATTGCAAGACTGCGCCCACAGACACCCACGTGTCGACCAGTTTATTGTACTATAATACTTCCATTATGTACCATATAACAGTTATATAGATAAAGGAAGTTTTATTAGGTCGAAGTAGAAGAATTACTGATCGGGGAATTACGAAGGAAAAGATATGTGCCACCTACGCACCCGTCTCTGAAAGGGTCCAGTACGTGGTACACTCAACCGACAAGAGTATATGACTTGATGACATACGTATGAACGAGGATAAAACAAAAGAAATACGTGAAGGTGGATTAGATAAGTAGTTTAAACAAGACAATGAAATTAATGTTTTAAATAAATAAAATACAACCTTATTCATTAGTCCGTTCTTATCCCACATTTTCTACTTCGAATGGGACAAATCCAATAGAACCATTAGTACTGACGTAACTTAGTGCCGATTCAAATAGGTTCGTTAGTACCAAGTTGAATAGGACCATAAATCATGTCTGGTGTAAAGGTGAATTTAAAGCGAATAATATTAAATTTTATGAAGACAGCGCCATGTCTATTTGAATCAGTTAACGTTTAATTAATGTGGTATTATAGATTTAAGTTATATTTTCAAGCTCTCTTTGATTCAAATGAAAGAGACACGCATCCTTCAACTCAAAAAGAAATATCAAACGGAAAAATAAAACATTTTATTTCAAATAACATCTGTGGCTAATGCATTATTTTATAAAAGTCAAAGTGAGGGGAAAACTCATTTTGGAATTAGACTCGTACAAAAGGAACGAAAGATTCTTCCCGTTTGTTTAAAGAGAAATCTTGACGCCACTTGGACAAATTAAAAAGTTTTTGGATGAAAAAATGGTAACAACAAAAAACTTTTATTATTTGAGAGAGGAACAAAAAGTCAAACGATGTACTAAAGCTTTTGAGGACCTCAAATTGTCTTGAGTGTTAGGGATTTAAGGATATTTTTCGCACAATATTGAGGAAAATCAGGCGAAAATGTTCAATAATGAAAATGGCATAAGGCTTCGGAAAAAGCCACTTTGTGAATTACTAACAAAAGGTAACTAAAGTTTGCGTCTACTTTGTTTGTGTCAGTGTATTGTCATCAGTATAATTTAAAAATTGTTATAAATATGCTTTTCGGGCAATGAAAGGCTTGAATAGTAACAAATAATTGTCATTGTAATAATAGCGGAGTTATGACCATCGTATTAAACACAGAGGCGACGAATAGAACACTTAAATATACACCAAACAATAGTCTTTAGAAGCTTTTAAATGAATGCTTTAGTTGCTATAAAAGGGAAAAGTTGCCTAGAAAGGAAAGGTTGTACCTGAAGATTTTTTCTTTTTCACATACTCAACAAAGTTCTCTTCACAACATTTTTCAACCTAAGAAAACTGCTGAGCAAAATAAACTACGGACCTACTATTAAACACACTTTATTTTATTATCAAAGTACATTCCCCTGGCGGTGCGGGCAAGTTCTAAGTACAGGGGGCAGGGAGGAAGCCGGGGTCATATCGACATACGTTTACTCGCAATATCCGAGTCGCTTTCTTCAAGTCGCCCATTACGAACGGAGGTTGCAAAGACCAAGTGGCGTAGATGTGAGAACCTTTGAAAACGAAAGGACAGAAATGTAATAAAGAATTCTTAGGAAACGCGAGAATAGGAATGCAATAAGCAAGTTTTATGGGTGGTGGTTAATTAAAGAATTATGAAGTCGTGTGTAACTTTAAGGCTCTTTTATAAACATGATTCCCTTGTTATAATGGAATTAATTATAAGTTTAGTAGTCAATAATGCTGGGGTAACACAAAATGCTGACCAATAATACTATTTCTACACTAATATTATTAAGAGAGTATGTTTGTAAGTTTTTGACTACTCATCCGATTTCAAACAAAAAATATTTTACAAGAGGCTATGCTATTGCAGAGTGCCATAGGACACGTTTTAATTATAAAACAGGCGGACAAAGTCGCGGGCAGAAGCTAGTAATCAATACTTTCGGCGCGGTACTTACACAATCCTAAAGTTAGATCGCAATAAACTTTTGACTTTGACTTTGAAGTGCCAAATGATTGCCTCACAGCGACCAAACCAAAGTAGGCAGTAAACCTGTCCCCCACAACGTGTTTAACGTGCAAATATAAACTCTAAGGTTTTATGTAGGGGAAATACGTGGGCAGAGCGTGGTTCACGGCAACCATCTAGTTAAATCAACCCTCGGTACCGCGCCGATAACCGACGTGAATAGCGGCCTTTATTTTGTTACTATTGCCTGACTCACTGTGTTGTGTGGAGGTAGTCTTAGATGTATGGGGGGGGGGGCTGAAATATGTTGGTGAATGTGTACAATTCTGCGGTTTTAAGATCTGCAGAATTATAATATATTTGTGAAAACTTGAAAATAAACTTATAAAAAAACCAAATTTCAAATAATTGTATTTTGCAACCTTGAAAACTGGAAAACGTTATTTATACAAAATAATTTCCTTATTACTATGGCATTTAAGCAATTAGCAAAGTAGTTTAAATATATTTAGCGTCAATGATTTTGTTTCTGACATTTTCTTTCATCCCAGGATATAGTTGAATGAATAAACCCAATGGATTTTTTCATCCAATCAAACTATTCAATACACCTTTCAATCCTCAGGTTCTACGATCAAAAGGTTATTTCCTTTGAAGGTTGATGAAGGTCGAATGAAACAGTTATTCTTTTATAAAAATAAACTCCGCAGTTAACCTTTGAGGAATCTGAACTTAGTCCTGAACATTCTATTTGCCTTTAAATTCAACCAGACCGTCACAAGATCCAGTACACGCTAACAGTTTTTCAATTTCGAATTGAAAAAAACAAAACATAAAATCGACCATAGAGAAGAGAACATTCGAAATTAGAAAACTCAGCGCGGCCAATCGACGAAAACGCGCGGGTTAGGTGCGGCGCACACTAGCGCCCACTTTGTGCAAGTGCAGCCCTCGGGTCGAACTTCGGTCGCCCGGGAGACGAGCTCGGCCCGGGCCGCCGTCGGGCCCCGCCGGGGTGAAGACGAACCCTCATAACACCCCCCACCCCCCACAACAACACGCCAAAACCAACCTTACGGCACAAACAATAAGGTTATAATCGCTTCCCCGGTTTCAGAATAAAGTAGAATTAGCGATTTGTATGCTATGCAACACGAAATAGGGTCTGCTTTTCGAACGCTAATTCGGTTATCGCTAAGTATAGGCATGTTCGTGTAATTTTGTGCTCAGTTTCGTTGGTTTAAAGTTGAAAGTTGCGTGGTGGCATGCGGTGCGTGCGATACGGTTTGAAGGGGGGTAGCTGGGGGTGTCCCCTCATTCATAATCACAGGGATGTCGAATGCTCAGGTGGTTTAGGTAGCAGATTTATCGTTTCTAGGTGAGATGGTCCGCCGCTGAATAATCTGTATTGTTTATAAACCTCGCGTATTGTTTTATTACTGCGATTAATATGTCTGAAGTTTACAGGAGCGTCATATGACGCCTTTTTGTGAGGCTTTGTTTAAGCTGCAGTACAAAGGGAGACTTGGAGCACAATGAGTTATATTAATTGTATAATTAAGCAATTTTAGTGATAACGTTTAAACACGCACACACGATTATGGTTGAAAATAAGTGGTTTTAAACGACACGGTGCTGAATTGAGCAGTTTTGTATAAAATGTTATGGAATCGTTAACTTAAAAATGTTTTTGCGCAAATTAGAAATGTTAATTTTACGTAATGTTACTTTTAACGGAATTAAGAGTCTGTCTTAGAATAATATCGCAAAGGTTAGTCTCATACAGGCTGCCTACTAAAAAGTGACGCAACTTTGGTATCTATGTGTGAGTGAGCGGCACGTAATTACGCTGTGTTCAACAAAGCGGGACCTTGAGCACTGACGGGTCGCTGCGCTACCTAAGCCGTATTAGGTATAGTTTGAGTTGCTTCACTTTTGGTGCTTGTTCTAGTTTTCTATGCGTTATTTTTCTAAGGAGTCCGTATTTAATGTGAAAACCTTACCTTATAACAGTAGGTGCTATTCCCTATAAATAATTACTCGTACGCCGCCTTTAATAGCCATGAAAAGAAACCTCTATTGCTGCACTTAATCTCTGAACTGGACTTACCTGAAACAAAAGGGAGCACTATGTTAATGAAAGCATTACCAGCGGACCTTGATAAAGTTGGTAATATAAATTCTTCTTTGGCATTTTCTTCTTGTTGAATAAGAAAGATTGTATCCTACCAAAAACATTCTGAAAAAAACTAGCCAAGTCTCGATGGAGCTGCTTGTTTATCTATAAAAAATAATTAAATGTAGACAAAGTCGTGCCAAGTCTAAGGTTCCTAACTGCGATTTCTTTATTATTATAGTTAATGTTGTGTGACTTGGCCGTTGAACATTCTATGATTAGAAGTCCGTCTGTACTGGAAATATTTTTTATACTGTTTGTTTCAGGCTTGCTTATACATAAGTATTATTGAAATACGCAGCTTTATCAAGCCTACAATTGACTGGTTATTGAATCAACCTTTTCCATGTGGCAATTTTCCATCGTCAATGGGTAGCAGTTCTGGCGACAGATTGGTGCAATGGTGTCATGGAGCACCTGGTTTTGTATCCTTGTGTACCCTTCAACGGCCAAGTCACACAAAATTAACTATAATAATAAAGAAATCGCAGTAAGGAACCTTAGACTTGGCACGACTTTGTCTACATTTAATTACTTTTTAGAGATAAACAAGCAGCTCCATCGAGACTTGGCTATATTTTTACAGAATGTTTTTGGTGGGCTTTCATTTCTTTTTGTAGAAACGTGGGCAAAGCAGAAGGGGAGGCATTCGCCCAGCAGTGGGACGCTATAGGCTAGATTAAATTAGAAGATGTGTCCCACTACGCTGGGTTTTTGCAATGACAGTTGATTTTTTTATGTACAATAGTAGAAGGGGGCATTACCATATCTCTAATACAGCTGAGACCAACTTAGGGTTCTTCATCAGATACTTCAGACCTTCGATTTTTGACATTAAATGAAGCGGCCCACCAAGTTAAATATTTTTTGTAAAGGCGGTATGTCGATCTCTAATAGTTTGGTTGGTGTTTTCTAATCAGGGGCACCAGGTACTCCCGATCTTCGATTATCCTAGTTTTCGTTTTATGTGGCCCCTAACTCTGTACCAAATTTCAGCTGTCTGAGTTTATGGGAAGTACTAGTTCTATTCTGATGATCATGAGTGAGTGAGTGAGTGTCATTAATGCGAAACTTTGCTTTCGCTCTTCGGACCTAAATGACCTACAGACTTGAAATTATGGATTTTAAGTATTATAACTTACTGGATGACGAAAATTTCTGCGTTCTGGTCTTATCCGAGGTTCTCAAATAGGGGCCTGAAAATGCGGCGAAATGGTTCCAGTAAAGGATGGTACGGCAGTGTTTGCTTCGCACTCGACTTGGCGGGGGCACTGCCGTGCCCCCCGATTTTATTAGCCAATGTTTCGATATATCTAATTTTACGGGTTTCAAAACATTATTTTAACCACATTGCTAGACGCAAAAAAAAAAAATCTGCAGATGTCTTATGTTATACATAGGCAACTTAGGCAGTAGATATACCAACAAGTTAATTACCCTAGAATCGATTTAAAAAAATGTCACGGGTGATTTCATGTTTTCGCCAATTCAAAAAGTTCCTAGTATTCATTAGTTACCAAGACGGTTTTATTACAGATAGTGTCCGACACCACTAAGAGTACTCGGAAAACTTCGAAGAACCCATTAATAACAGACAGAAGACATCAAAGAACAGCAGTTCAGAGCCTCCAATTGAAGCCTACACGCAACGAGTTTTTACGACACCCAGTTACGACCTGAGTAGCGCGGAAACTCGCAGACTGCCTATTAAAGTCTGTCCTAGAATCTCATAAACTCATACTAACACCCCATTTTCAGCACACATAACCTTTATCACTAATAAAATAAGGGTCATTGTCGGGTAACAAAACTGAAAGGAAAGTTTCCTTCAGTTTTCTCCCGCATTCGCCATTTTGTTCGTCGTAAAAAGTTAATGGCATTTCTGTAATTTTGCGGCCAGCAACAAGTAAAATTAAACGTATAATTACTTGAGAGCGATTCCATGTGTTATGCTGTTACATTAAATTGTGTGCGATGTAAAAGTAATTAAACAAAAGTTTTGTACTTTGTCACAGAAAGTATTTTGATCCAGAAAATTGGGCTCTTGCTAAAGACACGTACGTATTGCTGATCAAAACGAAGAACTGAAAATAAATAGGGTTAAAGTCGATAACGAGATAGGCGTAATGTCTGTTTTATCCGTCTAGACATTCTATGAAACTTCAAGAGAAACACAAAAATCTCCCAAAGCTTTGTGTGAAAAGTTTGAATCACCCAGTTACGACTAATATAACTTCACGAACAATGAAACCTGAATCTGAATCGTGATACAACTAAATCCGAGAAACAAGCAAGAAATCACGAACATTTCTTCATAACGCAACATATAACCCCAATCGATTTATCCAGCAAAATCACTACTTGGACATCGATCAGTGTACTCCAAAAGTAATCCGGGAACGTTACGAGCGAGCTCTAGGAAACACAACGCGACAGGCTGACCAATTACGGTCATTTGTTACAATGTCCGAATGAGCTGTATCGCTGCAACACACTTCAGATTCGCTGTGGTTTTATGTGGCAGGAAGGTACGTTTGTTCGTTTTTACTTTGTATTTTTAGTTAAGTGAGGGTGACAACCTGTGTGCTAATTTTAATCTGTTAAATTATTTGGATTAGTTTTATAATATTAAACAATTTTGTATATTTACTTAGAAAATCTACATTTAGAAAAAATAGCTTTTAAGCAACTGATTTTGACAGAGAAATGATTACTAAAGAATTAAAAATGTATATTTTCCAACTCATTACATGGATCTAGATTATATTTTGTTTCCAACATAGTCATCAAGTTAACAAAGTAACAGTATCGTCCGAAACTAAACTTGGCACTTGGCAGTAACACGTTGGATTTAAATATCGCTGGCCCACGGGCTGACCGATGTCGGTCATTTGTTTGAATGACCGAGTGAATTGTATCACTGCAACACGTTGCTTGCAGTCCTAGTTTTATGTTGTATTGTAAGAATACATTTTGTCGCTAAAGCCGTTAATAGGTATGCTAAGTGGATCTGAACATCTAGATGCGGAGGGCGGAGGACAGAGTGTTGTGGGATACATCCAATGTCGAGCAGTGGATTGCGATAGGCTGAGTTGATCGATTGATTTAAGAAAACATCGTGAGGAAACGTAACACACTTTCAACCACGAGGAAGGAAATTCCTTACCCATTCCAGGTTTCGTCCGCTCAACAATGTTAATAACGAAATAAACGTCGCTGAACTTTCGAAATTAAAGGCATTGCGGTCGATTGCCATCGTATGTGTTCCGCAATTCCTGACCCATTCAACACCCAGTGCGAGTGCGGTACTTCTGATCAGACCATGCCCCAGTTGCTGGAGTGCCTTAAATGCCCGTTCACCTATACCTCGGATGAGCTAAAGAATGCCACTGATGCTGGCCCATTAACGTGGCCACTTAGCTCAAACATTATAAAAAGCAACGATAAAAAGTACCATCAACACCCGCTGGACTTGTAGTTAATGTAAGTCTGAAATCGAGATCGGGGACGCGACACTCGAATCTGTGGGCGAGAATGTTTATCAGGGACAAACTGTCGTATTATGTAGGTCCAACTTCGCGAAGGAGGTCAATCGTCTAATCCCACTCGGCTGGGCAGCCTTCGGAAAGCTACGCAATATCTTCTCGTCCCGCATACCCGGGTGTCTCAAGACGAAACTCTTTGACCAGTGCGTGTTGCCAGTCATGACCTATGGCACTGAAACGTGGTAGCTCACAATGTGAAGTCACCCAAAGGGCAATGGAGAGGGCTATGCTTGGAGTTTTCCTAAGTGATCGAATCAGAAATGAAGAGTTCCGCAGGAGAACAAAGGTACAAGATACAACATAGCCCGAAGAATTGCCAAACTTAAGTGGCAGTGGACAGGGCACATTGCTCATAGAACAGATGGCCGATGGTGCTGAAAGCATCTGGAGTGCCGACCGCCCGGAATACCTTGGAATGCCTGCAAAAATGTAGAAATTTTACATAGGGTGACACAACGACAATAATCAACAATAATCTTCGTTCTCTTCTTCTGTACTATTCACGTTCGATTTAAGAAGTTAAGCTTCTCACAAACTATGTCGATCTGCGAGAGACCCGAATAAGCTACACGTATAAGTTTCACATTTTACTCGTTTTTAAAACGTTTCTGCTCGATTTCAGTATCGAGTTTTAGTTTTATACATTTTTAAAGTCTAGACGAACGAATGAACAAAAAAAAAAGAGACTGTAGCTCTGAAATGTACTAAGTAGTATTGCTCCGTATAAACCTTTACTTTTCTGTACATTTTCTTTCACTCAAACCTTGTCCTGACAATCACTAATACAACAAAAAGGAATTAGACAAATAAGTGCAACCGCTACGAAGTGATGCGCGAACATATTTGCCAATTGATTTCTATTTATAGGTATACTAGGTGGATTTAATTTGATTCAAAAAAGTAGTTCTCATATCGTAAAGTACATTTGATTGGGGGACCCCCCCCATCAGGAACAAAGTTCCATAATAAGCTGTTTCTTCAACTCAAAACTGACTTCACTACCGGCTTTAACACCCTTGAAAACCATAAAAACTATATTATATCTCCCTCTCTGTGTGTCTTTCTTCTTACATGTAATAAAAAGTCGCATAATGCTTTTTCGTTACGTGACGATTTTCACAAATTTACTCCTACCGCAAGCTACGATTATGAACTTTGTTAGAAAGAGTGCAATTACTACGCGATCAATATGTATCCCATTGAAAACTTGTTCATTTTCATGAGTACACTCCCTTAAGTTCGCTCATTTTACTGTAGACCTAAATCCTTTATTTTCTTTCATAATTCAGTATAAACTCGATTTAAGTTATCTTTCCTTACGTAGACTTGTCTCACAAGCAAACTCTTGACACAAAATAAGGCACAACTCCCCCTCCACCCAACCCTCTTAGTATACGTCTTTGAACTAATTTTTCGGACTGCGATAAGCGACGAAACTTTTGTGAGGTCATGAGCGTTCAAACTCAACGTCAAGAATGGAAAATCCGCCTTGAAACGTTATGAAAAGTAGTGGAAATCCCCCTTAAAACCCTTGCTTTGATTTTAATTTAAATTATTTTTTGTTGTTTTAGTTGAATATGTGAATTGTATGGTTCTCTTACAGTTATTTCATAGCGCCACAAGGTTCTTTTGACATAATCAGCCTATGAAGTTCCTACTGCAGAGGCCTCCGCCAGCCATTTACAATCTACGTCGCCGCGAATCTCTTGGGGAAATATTATGAAGATTAATATAATGATGTTTCATAAATGAACTGGCAAGGTACCGACCTTACCAGTTCATTTATGAAAATATTATCTATGTTAGAAAAAATCTGCATCTTCTTAATAAAATAAGTGATAGATATCAGATGGCTCTCCGTTATTTTAGTGATAAAACGATTTTTGACAATAGAAATAAAAATAAAATAGATCAACCATTTTTCAGACTATCTAAAGTAAATACATCTATTATGGGGTACTGTGTTAAATGTTACAACAAAATACCTTGTGACATATTGCAATTAAATTAAAGAAAGTTTAAAACTCAAAATGTTTATACACTTTGTAAACAAGCATATTACAAATTAGAGGCTTTTATCCTAGATAAGAAAGCTTGGAAACATGCTGGTCCTGCTCCATAGGACAATCTAGAGGCTAGAAAAAAGCATACTAGTTGCTTTTTTGTATTTTATAATTTTTATAGATAATATTTTAGGAAAATCATCAATCACCTTTCACGTGATTGATTTATCTGTCTTTGTTTATTTTAAATTAATTTTACCTATTGTGGTATAGTGTTTTTATTCTAGGTGCATGCGCATCGTCTCCACATATAAAAACGTAATTAATGTACAAAATATTGTTCAACATTTTAAAAGAGTAACGGGGGAGTTTCTTGCCCCTTCTTCTCCATACGAAACTACCTTTTGGAAGGGGCGCCTAGAATCAATTCTATTTAAATGTAAATGTTGACGTTCAAAAGTGCCTTTTAGTGCCTAATTGAAATAAATGCTTTGACTTTGACTTTGCCTCTTTTGACTTTGTTTGTGAGAGGGAGGGGGCTGTAATACACCACGCGGGTTGATATATGTCACATATATCAACCCGCCGAATATTTGGTGATGGAAAACATTGTGAAAAAACCGACATGGCTTACAACCAAAAATTCGAAGACATGTGACATCTATCTAGACAAAATCATACTGGTTGCTAATTTAATTAGATAATTTGTAATTTTTACTTTACTCACACACTGACTTATTCCTAGCTAATATTTTAGGAAAATCATATACTTTTACAATGTTTGTAAATATGTGGGCACCATGTACCTATCACGTGATTGATTCATCGGTCTTTGCTTTATTTTAAATACTTTTTACCAATTGTGGTATAGTATTTTTATTCTTGGTGCATCGTCTTCACATATAAAATAAAATTAATGTATACAAAATATTGTAAAACATTTTAAAAGAGTAACGGTGGAGTTTCTTGCCCCTTCTTCTCCATACAAAACTACCTTTTGCGCCTAGAATCAAATATATTTTCATGTAAATGTTGCCGTTCAAAAGTGCCTTTTATGTGAATTTTTGAAATAAATGTTTTGACTTATACTTACCAACCCGCACTTGGCCCGCGTGATGGATTAGGCACGGCCCATTGCCTCTCACAGAGAAGAGTCCTGTGTTCCACCAGTGGGAATGCTATAGGTTGATTATGAGAGTAGATGAGCATCACTTTCAGTAATAACTAGTCACTTTGCCAAAGATGGTAATTTTAGAAATCTAGGGAGTAACGGCTGTAGGGCGATGTGCCAAAGGACCCTCGTAACACTGTACCTACTTCTGATTTTGTATTACAGTCAAACTTTATCCCCGTTGCACTGGGTGACTAGCTTGCTGCATGGGCTGCTGTTCGGCTGGGTGGCGGGGCGGCGGCGACAGCGGCGCGTTTTTTTTTTTTTTTTGTGTATGGCATCTCGCAGGTCAACCTATGAGGTTGTCGTCTGCTTAAACGGACTTGCCTGTGGTTGCCCTAATAAATTAAGGCCTCCAGCCAGGACTTACTAACTAAAACTAAGCGACAACGCTAAGGGCACCCCCTGTGGGGTACGGACCTAGGCTTAGGGCGTCGCTGGAAGAGGGCAGCAAGGGACTAGCTGGATCAGGATTTCTTTGATTTAGGGACGAATTTAAAGCTACAGGCTCAGCGGCGCGGGCTGGCTCGAGCAAGGGTCGGGAGGGGCGTGTATTTGGGCGTCGCGGCGGGCCTCGGCGGCGAGCACGGTAGGATGGCGATCGGGTTTTGGGCTTATGTAGTGTGCTGGTGGCCTTACTACTCTCCTGGAGGAGGGTAGTGGCGTCGTCAGGAGCGATTAAAGTATGCCTTGGTCGGCGAATACTGCTAATGCGGGAGGGAGTGTAGCGGGCGGCCGCTGAGATCAAGGGGTTGGAGTGTTTGATGCCACAGTCAAAGAAACGCTTCGATAAGCGTTTCATGAACTGGTTTATGGTAGGCATTTTAAGGTCGATGTGGAGATTTATATTACGGACATAGAAGGGAGCACCCGCGACCTTTCTGAGGAAACGGTTCTGGAGGGTCTGCATCTTATGGAGATGACGTGGGTGAGCGTGCGCAAATACAACGCAGGCATAGGTCATGATGGGACGGATGACTGCGGTGTAGATGCGCAGCTTGCATTTAAGTGACAGTTTACAGCGGCGCGTTCAAATGCATAGTTATTTATATGGAACTGTTGTCAACGCGCTGCTTCGCCACCGGCTGCCGCCGAGAATACGGCCTTAGAGGTAAAATTACTTCAAAAAGACCGTAGAAAAACTTTTATCACTTTTGGATTTAGTCAGTAAACCTCGTTCCTTGTCAATTGTCATCATCACGCGTGTATCGTCTTTGACACTTAAATTTTGTTATGACAAGGTTCTTATTAGGTATTTTAAGTTTTCATACGCCGACTGTACCTGTAAATAATTTTGTTATGTTCTTCTGTAGCTTAGAAAGTCACTTTAATGTAGTTTTTAGAGAGAAAGATTTTTCTTTTAAGTTTCATTTTTTTTTTTTGGGAATGGCATCTCGCAGGTCAACCTATGAGGATGTCGTCTGCTTAAACGGAGTTGCCTGTGGTTGCCCTAATAAATTAAGGCCTCCAGCCAGGACTTAAACTTAAATACTAACTTAAAAACTAAGCGACTACACGCTAAGGGCAACCCCTGTGGGTACGAACCTCGGCTTAGGGCGTCGCTGGATGGGCACGCCACAATAGCGGCGGTAAGTCCCCAATTTGAGGAGTGGTTGGAGAGGCGCCACGGCGTCCTCACCTTCCGCCTGACACAGGTCTTCACCGGACATGGTTGTTTCGGGAGGTACCTGTTTCGCAAAAGGCGGGAGGAAACGCCCGGGTGTCACCGTTGTGTGGATCGCTCGGAGGACACGGTGGAGCATACGGTGGAGGTATGCCCAGCTTGGGCGGAGCACCGCAGTGTCCTCGCGGAGGCGATCGGCGGCGGCGATCTCTCGCGTCCAGCCCTGGTCCAGGCCATGGTACGGAGCGAGAGGTAATGGAAAGCCGTCACCTAATTCTGCGAAGCAGTAATGCTCGCGATGGAGGAGGCGGAGCGGGTGAGGGAGAGAGCATTGCGCCCTCACGCCCCCACTAGCCGCCGCAGGAGACGCCCTGGGCGTCGGGAGTCGCCTGCAGATTTCCGGCCACCGTAGGCGCGGGCTTGCGGATGGCGAGCAATGGGTAGCTCGCCGTCCGGTAAGGACCAGGCCCGGGTCGACGGCGCGTTGTGTTCCACGCGCGCCTCAAAGAGATGTCAGCACAAAGTGACGGGATCCGATAGGGCCGACGCCTCAGGGTCGCGGGTTATTCCACAGAGAAAACCGTGGCCCTGGCACAGGCAACTGAAGGAACACGGGTGGGTTTTAGTCAGTAAAAGTCTGACACGCCCTCCCGCTCCACCGAGAGCGGGAGAAGTCATTTGATGTCGCTGAAAACCAGCGCTGGGGCTCTGTCTCGCATAGGGTCGTAGTATTAAGCTGAGCGATGGCCGTTTTGCGTGGATGTGACGCATATTTTCCCCCGATTTGTTCTATTTGGTGTTTGTGTTCGATCACTGCGTCATGTTTACCGTAAATAAACGTTCTTTTCTATCTTTCTTTCTATTTCCCACCCAAAAAAAAAAAAAAAGGGCGTCGCTGGAAGAGGGCAGCAAGGGACTAGCTGGATCAGGATTTGAGTGATTTAGGGACGAATTTAAAGCTACAGGCTCAGCGGCGCGGGCTGGCTCGAGCAAGGGTCGGGAGGGGTGTGGAATTTGACGTCGCGGCGGGCCTCGGCGGCGAGGGCGGTAGGACGGCGATCGGGTTTTGGGCTTATGTAGTGTGCTGGTGGCCTTACTACTCTCCTGGAGGAGGGTAGTGGCGTCGTCGGGGGCGATTAAGGTATGCCTTGGTCGGCTTTTTAAGTTTCATTGATTACCATAGTTTTAATAGTCTTGAACTCTAAACTTAGAAAAGCCATTAGGTACCTAGATTGGATATCTGTCTGTGTTTTTGTGTATTTTTGATTAATGTTGACAGTAACTATCTACTATCTCTTAAACTTTAGTGATCCATTGGTTTTGTACTTAGATAAAGTTAGTATTGTTAGGTGTAAGGGCCGCCTTTTGCGGTGAAAGCCTCCTCCAAACCGTTATCAATAAGCACACGACACAAAACAGTAGGTACATAAGAACCACCTACATGTAAGGGATAAAAATAAAGCTAATAAATAAATCCATTGGTTGGCTCGCGCATTATCAGAAAAACAAAAACTATCTAGCAATAAGAGTTTTTATTTCTTTATTTTATATGTATTGATTTAGCCTTAGGTTAGGAAAAAATACTTTTTTTTCTACGTTAGGGGTTTTCAGATTCACGGTACTTAGGTTCGCTTGCATTAATTGGGTACCTACTCTTCACATAATATACCATACTCGTAGTTATTTATGCTACAAGGGCGGAAAGTAGGTTATTACCAACGAATGACATTTTTATTCACGTGAAGCTAGCGAGTTTATAAGTCATTGACGTCTCATAAAGACACTGCTCGACGCGCGACACGCGGTGCCTTTGTGTTGCGCTGTGGCGTCGCGCCTGTTTGGGGGAGCTTTAAGCCGACACGAGTCGGAAATCATCTTTCGCACGTAAATCATACAACGTTTTACTATGAATTCTGTGATCAAAATACAAATCTAGAGTAATTAATAACGCGTTAATGAAGTATTCGTTTTATTGTACCTTTTATTTAAATGATAATCTGTACTAAAATAATTTGTAACACTTTTCTCAAATAACAAAAACTCTGCGACGCCGTCGCACAGTATTTCGCCTAGAACATGCTTGGTGGACAAAATTCAAGTTTTCATTTCCAGGAAATCTTAATTGCATAACACAAACAACACCCCCAAACTCCAAATTCCGATAAAAATTTGTTTTTCAAATGCTTAACTGATGAGTCATAGAGTTCAGAAGTCAGGTAATGAGTTTAATGCAAGCGTTCCGGTCAATCAGTTGCAATTTAGCGACACTTTTGTGCACATCTCATAGTGGTTTATAGTGATATTGTGAAAGTTTTTTGTGATGGATATTAATACTGAGGGTATGTACTGTTATTTAATATATTATTTTTATCAGAATCTATTAAAATTAATTTTTAGCATTTTTTTAACTAATACATTTTTGCATATTTTTTTCATAAACAAAACTTTGAACGTTCAGGAAATACATTGATTCGCCTCTATTCGGGCTAGTTTTTAGATATATTGTAGGTATAACTGTGTAGTTTGTAAAAATACACAAATTGTTCAGCACACTTCAGTACAACATATTTTCTTATATTTTTTTTCAGAACACGTTTACTCTATTTCAAGGGTAGCATTTTTTGAAGAGTGGTTGAAACACACGAAGAATGATAAAAGATCGCGTATTTATGACTATCTTTCTGCAAAATTTCACTTTGGTGACATTACTTAAAGCAGCCAAAGAGAAATAAAGTTGAAAATATCCAACTTTTCTACTAAGATTGAAGCCAAATGGTTGGCTTCGGGAAAATCGAAGGAGCGTTTTTTAATTAGAAATAAGACTTGGCTGGATGAAGGAGACATACAGTTTACTGTGAGTTCTTTAGCCCCACAACCTTCAACATCGAGTGAGGTTGTGACATCTGCAGGAAGACCTCGCAAAGATTACGAGGAATCGTCGTTTAAGACGAAGAAACGTCGAGTCTTGGATCTCGTAGAATCTCGAAGTGCCAGTGAATTAGTGACTGCTGCCGAAATTGCTATGCGTTCAGCAGGGCAAAGAAAAGTTGCCCATGTGATTAGAGAAATTAGTGAAAGGCCAGATAATATTATTTAGTCAAAAGAAAATACCAGTTCCGTTAATCCTAGGCAGTTAAGTAGTGACGAAGCCTTAGCATACTATATAGATTCGAGATAGAATATTAGTACACAGTACTGAGGTCATCAAAGCGGCATTGCTTCCAATTGGGCAACTTTCCGAAGAGGCTCAAGAAGCACGTAACAAAGATTGCCGCAGATTTAGGGAGTACAACACCCGCAAGTGCTCACGTGTTGCCACGAATAGAGACTTGCTGTCCATGTTAATAATAACATCTGACCCTTTGATCAATGGCCTTCGTGAGATTCCCCGAAAAAAGCCGGAAAAAATATGTGCAGAAGTATTAAAATTAGTAGCATCAAGACCGGATACGTCATCATATTGTTGCACATTACCACAAAATGATGACGATTCACCAGAAGATTTTGATGATGATTCTGATGATTAGGTTTAGGTTAAGTTAGTTTGTACAGTAGGTATTTATTTATTTAATGCATTTTTGTTGTTTGTTTATTAAAAAAATAAAAAACAACAACAAAAAAACTTAAAAGAAAAAGCACTAGTGTGTAAAGTAGCACTTTGCGCACAATTTGGCGGCTTGGAAAACGCTCTTTTTGAGCACAAGCATTTTAATATTTTTTATAGAGGGAAAGGTAACCATAAATAAAAACATTTTACCAACACATAAATGTATCACACAATTTGAATGATTCTTGACTCTGATTGCAACAATAACTATCAGTAATTGGTTATTACAAAAATACATTTGTATAAATAAAATCAAATGATGTTTTTTGTAACTTGTTGTGTCAGCAAACAGACAATAATGGTTGTTACTTGACATTACCAAGATGCCCAAAAACAGAATACTGGGAGTAACAGAACCGGACTTGATAGTGACCTGTTCTGCGACGCTCATAGTTCAACTTTATGTTTGCGGAAAGTATATCTAGAATCAGGGATGTCATAAATATCCAAGTTTCAACATTCTAATATGTTGGGTAAAATTTATCTCGAGACTGGAAAAACACAAACAAAGTGAACAAAATAGAGCCAAGTCGGGGGCTAAATGTGGTTTATGGATAATTTAAAAAGTGTAACTTTTTTATTAAAAACACTAAGTTAACTGTTTTACCACGAACGGATATTACTAATATCCGAATTCCATTATTATTATTATGTTTAATTAACTGTCTAGCCCGACATCAAAATCAATAATCCCACCATTAACGAAGTGGTGAAAACATAAATGTATTGTATTTTATCAAAAACCAATATAGTAGTCATCATATAACGTAAATGACCACCGCTAATTACAGGCTTCCATTATAAACCGCTTCAAAGAACGAATCATGGGTAGTAATTGGTATAATTACCACTTTTCGTTGCAGTTTGGTGATTGCTGAATAATTGTATTTATTGGCGTAGCGTTATTTTGGTGTTGATTATTTAAAACATAGATTTTGTAAGCTAGTATAAAGAAGAAAAAAAGGAGTGATATAGATAGTTTGGTCATGTTGAGAAGGTGAATGAAATGCGACTAACAAATGATTTTTTTTTAACTATTTATTTACAAGGCAGATGTGAGTGGAAAGGCCGGGACCCGTCCTAGGAGGACATAAATACCTAGTTTATTGGTGATCTTCTTCAGAAAGGTCAGGTGCGTAGTACTCGCAACCGGTCTATGACTAATCCTTTATGTCAAAAACTCGTGCAAATTATTAAAATAGGTTATACGTGCCGCTTTTTTCTTGTACAAGGTCTCTTTATATTTTAATGTTTGGCGTATTAATTTTAAAGGTATAAATTGTTACCCAATCTTTTCATTTTATATAGGCCACTATTCAGTGACTCGGATATGGCTGTAAAAAATATCCGCGTACAAGTAACCCCGCACAGTGCAAGCCCATCATTGTACAAAATTAAGATATCTATTATTGGAAAAGTGTTATTACACTAGTGACGAATTCCTTAATTATGAATTGTCAGTTACTTGACATTGATATTTATTTAATTATGACCTTGAATTGTTAACTTTATTTCCACTCATTAAGTTATGTAGTGTTTTGTTGTAATTATTTTATTTTGTTGACTATTCTTTTTTATATTAATTACTACTTATGTGACTGAGTGTGAGGTAGATTTTTGAGGAATTAATTTTTTAAATTAAGATGTACCAACCACCAATAAATGAATTAGAACTTGAACTTGCGTCGAGCCGCTTGACTTCTATATTAAGCCTGCAGAGGTCGCTAATGTTGTCGTTGCCATTCTAATGCTATATTTTCTGGACAAATTAAGTATTATTTTCTTTTCAAAGGTCTTAATAAGATCAGAATTTTATAGTTTATGTGATTTTCCCTCCTAATACAAAACTATTGAAATCTGTAAAATTAGTGACCCGGATACAGTTGTCAAAATATTCGAAGACGATAACCCTGCACAGCGCTGGCTCATCACTGTACAAAGTTCATGTGTCGGGCCGTTTGACTTCTACATTAGGCTTGTAGAGGTCGCTAATGTTGTCGTTGCCATTCTGCTCACGTGTAGAGCCGTATGGTCGTCTCGGGAATCCCACTTATTATGCGAGTACCGCGCACCTCGGCATCTTTGTATTTAGATAATTCACGCGTAAAAATGTTATGGGGTGTGTTCTTGGAGCTATGTAGTAATATTAATTTGGCAATATGGAAATGGTATTGACTTGAAAGAAAAGCTCTTTTGAATTCAATCGCTGTTCAATTATTCAAATAATCTTTGTAGTAATCCATAATTTATTGAAGAGCGGAAGAGCGCTTTTATGATTTTCCTTATTGCAACATAATATTTTTTTTTTATAACAGTTTTAGTAGTATATCACTAATTCATTTATTCTCCGAATATTTTGTTTTGCAATTATGTACTGGAAAGACTATGTTATGCGCCCTAATGTTATTTTAACGTGAACCTCATTATTTTTTCCGACTATGTCGTTGCCGTCATGTTGTGTGCTATATTCACCCGCTTTGTGGGTAAGAAATTTGTTTTAAAGTTGTTGTATTAAAAAATAAAGAGCCTATTTGAAGTGCCAAGTTAAGTCTTTTTAAAGCTAAAACGTTAACAACTGTAACAATGCAATCAAATAAAACAACAAAACAGAGGCTGTAATGTCCGAGGACTGCCGAGAGAAGTGAAAACATAAAGGTAAATACGCGTCATTAAAAAAGTTGAAATTCAAGTCACAATCTCTCAATGACAAGGAATGTCAAAAACTTGTCAAATGTTTATGTAAGTTGATTGTATTTTTGACAGAAACGTTCTTAAAAAACAGGAATAGCGCCTCTGTTAACATTAGCATGTCGGTGATTCGAAAAATTTAGATTTTCCCCTACCAAATAATTACTCAACGCGCAGTTTACACTTCAAAAACATACAAATTCAGCCCAGCTATTCTAAACCAAATAAGAACACGCCAATTAACAATCCCAACTAATCTCCGAGTCCCCTTAATAAAGACGAACAATATAATTAAACAGTGGTACGTGTAGAATTAACATACCTTAACCCCGCCCATTATATCTTGACCGTTTACAACGTTGTGGCAAGGGCTGATGTCAATAATTTGTCAAAATTATAACATAACACGAATGACGTATTACAAATAGACGCGTCATACACGAACATCAGTGCACTCAAAAACAGCGTAAGCCATGAATACAGCTACGTACTAGTACCTACATACAATCATGCAGTGCGCGAAGAAAACGAAAGACTCATACCGATACCTGTTGTTAGAAAGAGATGAACATACATATTTAGTTATGCCACTAGCTGCTACATGTAATGTAACAGCGCAATGAACATGCAGCAAATAGTGATCGTTTCAAGTCGGGCAATTGCCTTGCAATATTGAGCGCGAGTAACGCATATAAAGATAACATCACATCTGTAATAATACCCTACTATCTCTTGCTACGCTACGACAGTTAAGTTTAAATCCCAATTTAATAGGTTATTGCTATGGGCACGAACCCAGACTCCAGGCTGCAGATGGTAATTTCCTAACCCCAGAGCGCTGTTTGACCCTCATCAGTCGAGACCAACAGACCAACGGCCGTTCATTAAAATGTAGTTCCATTTTCTGCCGCGGCTCACGATAAACTGGTCGTCTAGTGAGTGAAACCACGCGAAAAATGCGAAATAAAGGGTAGAAGCTTCACATAACGGGTTCTGTCGTTAATCTTTTTTGATGATGTAATAATGTGTCTTCATGGTTGTCTGACTTCGGGATCAGAATTATCATGGTGGTAAATAAAATGAGGAAAACAATGAATTTACGAATTTTACGAGGGTAGACCAGAACCATGTTTTATTTTACTTTAAATGTTATTTCGTTCATGACAGTCATGTGCATTTTTTCTTGATGAGGGCACGATTTCCCCTGAATTGTCTTATAATTCGAACACATGAGACATCCACCAAACCGCACTGAGACCGTAAGGTGGATTACGGCCCAGTCCCTCACACAGAGAGAAGGGCTGTATCCCAGCAGTGGGAACGTTATAAGTTGATTATACTAGGCTCTCATTAATTCAGCCCTATTTTCTCTCAGCAATATTAAAGTAATTTCTCATGTTATGAAATGTTAATTTATGCAAATATGTTACTGAACATTTCTATAACTATCCAGAGAGTAATACTCGTAACCCGAGAACTTAAGATTGCTTAAGTAAGGCTAAACAAAACCTATTTACTTAGATTTGAGTCTAGAAATGATTAATGGTATTCATTAAGATTTAACTAATATTGCTAGGGGCATTATCGTAGATAAGTATATAAAAAACACGAAATATTGCTTATCAGTGATGGATTTACTAAAATTGAAGTAAGTTTGAAAGACAGCAACAATATTGATTCTATTTTCTGTTCAAACCTTAACTATGATGAAAAGATGAGAATATTTTTATATTTTACCTCTTAAAGCCTGATTCTCAGGCGTCAGATTCGACGTTTTGACGGATACTCAATGCCGAAGCCGTCAAACCATCATCATTATTCCTGACAAGCAGTTCCCTTTCGTAATTCACTACCTCCCTTATTTCCTTCAATCTATATTAATATTTAAGCACAAAATAATCAAAGTAAGCACCATCTGCAACAGACAGGCAGACTAACCACAGGTGAAAAGGGGTCTCCTCTCACAGAACCCTGAAAACACAACTCCCCGCTCCCCCGTTCAAAAGTGGCGTGTGACGTGTCAAGTCAAGCCATAATCAAACGTCACAAGGGGATGTGACAACCCGCACCCCCCGCTCCCGTCTCAAACATTCGTGTTGCCACCTACCAGGGATTTTGAAATGTTTGTTCACCATCCGATGGATGAAATGCCACTTTTTTATTGAAAGAATTGGGGATGGATTCATTTAAGGTGTGGTGTGAATTTGATAATTGATTTTTGAAGAAAAATCTTTTAATTGTTTTATTATTTTTGTTAATTAGGCAAAGCGAAAGGGAATGTTCCAAGGTATCTTCAAAACAGTTTGTTCTCTTATTCAAACTTAAACATTTATTTCAAATAAACCAATAACAGGCACTTTTGAATTGTTGAGGGGTCGGTCAGGCAGAAATAAAGCTAGTTGCCCATTCCAAAGCTTAGTAGATAGCTATGGAGAAGAACGGGCAAGAAACTCCACGGACACTCTATTAAATACGGTATTGGTTACGTCAGTCATGTTGAAATTATACACGTGAGAACGATATAGAAAGACGAGAACGTTAAAAATATTCCGTAATCAAAACAATAGAAACAAAAAAAAAACAAATTTATTTGGTTATTTTGGTTTGGTATTTATTGGGTTTTTCTATCTAGAATTTCTCAGTTGCAGCCTGGAGTCTGGAGTTGTGCTCGGTTGATGGCAATAGGCTCGCCCCCCTATTACATGGGACTTAAGCATAACTGGCGAAATGCGGGAGTACTATAGGTACACCTCTGCCTTACCCTTCTGGGATTACAGTCGTGATGTTATGTTATGTGCTATGTGTGTTAATAATCCAACACATACCTACGTCACCTCCAGCGAGAAATTATGACTACGATTTTCTTAACCACTGTTTATTTAACTTGCACGACATTTTCTTGAGTTTTGCGTAGAAAGTACGTTGCGTACAAATATCGCCAAATACCGTAAACCATAAGTCTTGATTTTAATGATGGCAACATGGAAGGAATAAATTTCACTGCTTCCTAAAAAAACGCCGCCCTATAGAGATTCGTCTACCTTTGAGTGGGTAACCCCACAGTTCGACTGGATGTTTGTATTGCATTAAACATTCTTTGTCGGAAATAATGAATGAGGAGCGCAAACTTGCCCGCCGAGCGAATATTAACCAATGTTGATCTTGCTTCTTTGCTCTTTTCGGTGCCGCACTTTTAGGGAGACTAGGGAAAATAAAATTATTACGTCACGACTGTGAAAGGTAGGCAACATTTTAAGCTACACTTACACAGGCAAGTAAAATTGCGCAATTCTTGACAGTTGCCATAGGTACAATCTCGCCTTTGCAGTAAATTGCTCGGTATAGCCGAGAAATCATAGCTACCATAATCGCTAAGAATTAAGCAATTGCGTTGCCCCTGTATTAGTGCACCTTTCGTATAAAGTGTGGTAAGAAATTGAAGTGTCGGTCCTGAGCTAAAAAGGCTTTCCGTTAAACAGATGTCAAATTCTATGCCAGAGTCCACACTTCCAAAAACAACTACATAAGTATTCTGAAAAATGCCGCTTCTTTTTTTTAGTTAACTAACTCACAATTTTCTTGTCCTAGATAACTACCAGTAACAGCGAATACACTTTAAAACCTGGCGCCAAAAGAAGTGTAAAAACTTCACCTGGGACACACCTCACGACTAACCGTTTCTGGCTGCGAGCCAACAATAAAACAAATCTTTGAGATATTTTCTGATCAGGAAATACACGACCCTAATTGAACAGCCATTCAATAATAATAAAAAACATTCAAGCAAACCATTTCAGGAACCGATTAAGCCTTAACTCGTTACCCGTTCTGTTCATCAATTAATTAATACCTTACATTAATTCGATTTCTATTATCAGTAACACATAATACCAAGGGTCGATTAAAGGGACAAGCCTGTTTTAGAAGATTCTTATCAAGATTTAGGGGTCCGCGGATCATTCAGTAAGGAGATTACTTGCGTTAACAGCTTTGCCAATTTGGATTATACTTTCGTTTTGTGAAAGGTTATTTATTTTGGCTTCGTGCCGTTTATTATTTGGAAGGTGAGTTGAGGATCTTTATTTATTTTTTGTTTGTTTAAGAGGCTTTAGGGGTGCAGGGTGATAGCGATTGGAAGTTTACTCCTAGTGGCAATGAAGCGTACGGACTAATTATTTTTGAGTAAAAAGCTCAGGCTATTAGATGTTATTAGAACGTCTCAATGATTACAGCGACAGACATTTAATGAAGCAGAATACGAATGAGGAAACCTAAGGGAAAATCATTCAAGTGTATTTTGTGTAATGGATGATTGACTGAATTGGAGCGAAATGAAAAGCGTTAGCGCATTGAAAACATGTGAATTAATTTGACGTGTATCTCAAGAGAAGTACCAGTTATTGTCACTTATTTAAATTGTATCAAGATGTATAGAAATCATTACAGTTTACAACTCAAAACCCTCTCAGTTTTTCGGCACTACGTAGCTCTTTCAAAACATATTATTTTGTTACGGGACCACAGGCATAATAAAGAGATAAAACCTACTATTATTTTGTGCGCATCTTAAAACAAATACATCTCCTTTGCACAAAGCAATCTAAGTAAAAGTTACTTAACGGTATTTTTTTTTTGTTTTACATAAGCCTAGCTTTGAGAAAGATTCGGCGCGGAGATCAAAACAATAAGTACTTTGTTTTACTGTCACGTACATCTTGGTTAAACTTTTTGAGATTTTGTTTATTTATGTCAATGGGAAAAAGTATCTCAGGCAAGTCCTTGTGAAACATGACATATTTAATAACTGAAAATTAACATTGATTTTGGGTAAGTGACAGTTACGTGTGAAGTGAAGTTTCAAGGATTGTGGATAGTCTTAACTTTAACTGTATGTATCTGTGGCTACGAACTAAATAGAACTTTATCACCTAGGCAGAAAGATAGAGAATTTAATACTGAATTCGACCCTACCGGTCCAATCTGGCAGGATGCAGCTGAATACCAGTATTTGACATGGAGTTTTGACAACCCAGTTACTGGGTACTACGATACCCTTTGGTAAGACTTGGTAACTACTGTCAAAGATTCAAAAATGACAGCCGGTACCAACGGCTTAACGTCCTTTCTGAGGCACGGCGGGGTCACGGTATGTAAAGATGGTCACCCATCCGGGGACCAACCGCTGCAGGCGTTACTTAACCTGAACGATATCTAAAGCATTTTGAAAAATAAAACAGTTTTTCACCGTATGACAGCAGAATATTTGCTAACAAATAAACAACAACTGTGGGTTTTCACAAACAGTTTCACGTCAAACGTTTTCCCAATAGGTCGTGCTGCAAAACGCAGTCAACATACAATTTTGTAGAAATAAAAAGTTTAATCCAAAAACTCTATTTAAAACTGTAGATACACTTAAAGCAAAACATTTTATCCAGCCAAAGCACTAAAACGCCAGCGCACAAAGTCAAAATTATAGCTCAGCTTACAACTCCTACCGCCCGAACAAAAGCGTACTGTATCCCTTCACATATTACACCAAAAGTATTTCATACCAAAATTGTAGACGCAGTTACCGCAGTGTTCGAACTGGAAACTCCAGCCACAGATTACATTTTATATAGAAACTCAACTTGTTATACTGACAACTTTCGCACACACATGGGCATCTCTATTTTGTTCTAAGTAGTCGAGAGGCAGTCATGAAGCCCCGTAGTTTTCAGCCGATTGCCGTGTTAACTAGTGTTGCTTATGTGTGCGTGCGTTCATCTTCATTAATACACGTTCAAGTTCTCATTTCAAATTGTTCAGTATGTTACAAGTACCTCAGTTTCCGAACTAGACTCTCAGACCGCAGACAGAGCCCAGAGGTACCGTATAGAATATGATCCATCATTTTAATTAAGAATTATTTACATTCCCCCTATATTTGTTAAACGATGCTTACATATGGGCAAGTTTGTTTTAATGAAATTTTAAACTAAGTTTGAACAAATCGGATGGTGTGTTTGGTTTGAGCCTTATCCGGTGTAATGTGGTGTAGTACGATGAAAGCTTTGCCTCCTTTCGAAATAAGTTCTACCGACTAATTTGAAAGTAGAGGTTGTCTGATAAATTAATAAACACACATCTGTTAGAGTTAGTATAAATATATTTTGGTTGAATTATGTAGCTATTAGTAGCCAGTGGTAACGGCCTCGACTTACGAGTTTAGGTCATGGGTTCGAACACGGGCAGGCGCATTACTTTGTGTCAATATTTTCATCACCAATGCTCTCAAAACGGTTAAGGAAAACATTGTGAGAAAACCGGTATGTCCTAAAACTACAAAAAATTCGAAGACATGTGAAATCCACTAACCCGCACTGGGGCCGCGTGTTAGATCCACGGCCCACTCCCTCTCATGGAGAGAAGGCCTGTGTCGCAGCAGTTGGAACATTACAGGCTAATTACTCTCAAGCTTCGTTCTCGATATTAGCATTAACACACATGTAGTTTCACTTACAGACTCGCCATTTCGCACTGAATTTAGGAGAAAAATAAATAATTTTATCCAATATAAGGTAGATTAAAAACTTTTGTTCGTGACTATGACATTCGTAACTAGCCAGCCCATTCACGCATCAGTGCTTCGCTGTTTCGCATCTATTCTTTTGTTTTACAGTAATTCTAGTGCGTTTTTATATTAAAGCCTTAAAATGCCGAAAAGAAAGCGTGATAATCGCGATAATTATAGTAATTTGTGTAAAAAACTTAAAAAGTTAGAACGTGAAATAAAACGTGGGCGACGTACTCGCTATGAAAGTACATCGTCATCCGATGGTGACTTGTCTACGCCTTATAACCTGCAGGGTGAGTGATTGACCTACTTATTTCGCGTTTACATTTTAATAGGTTACTTTTAGAATAGCAACAAAGTGGATTACAGGGCTCGGTTTCTTACACTTTTTCATATACCGTTCTGTAAAAATGGTATGTTTGTGTTTTTGGTTTCTTACCGGATTCATAACAATAATTAAATTGGAAAATCGGATTGTCCTTAGGGGGCCTTCCACTTCCAAAACCAAGTACTTGCTGCTCGGATCTACCTGTGGGGTTTTTCTATAGCATGTACGTTAATCCTGGAGGAATAAATATTATATCACCTATTAATTGGGATTGCGTGTTTCTCACAAGGAGTCTCACTTCCCACCCGTAAATAGGTTTATTTAAGCAAAATACTCATTTTGCTTGCAGAGTGCGAACCAATCCCAATCGACGACGATTGTGCGTCATATCGCGGCGACACAGATCCACAACCTGGATGCTCGTACTGGCAACAAGTCCCAGCTGAACGTAGTGATGAGGAGGAGGTTTCGGCCCCGACCATCACACAGGGGTCTACTACCGACAACATCCCGACACACGTGAACACACTGCCGCAGAGCTCCGTGACCGCCGCACTGCCCCCTGCGCAAGTACTCGCTGCGCCTGCAGTAGAATCAACTGCCGTACATCTACAGAAGGCGAGTGAACCTGATCCCCTTGCTCTTCAACAAGATGTTCCCGAATTAGATCCAGACTTAATAGAAATATTAGGAAAGGACCCCACCTCGACTAAAGAATATGGCAGTGAAATCCAAAAGGATTTGGCGATTAGACTCAACCACATTGCTACCTCCGGTCTCTCTAAAGAGAACCGCAAGGAGCTAAAGGATAGATATTTGGTACCGTCGAACTGCAAGTTCATAAAAGCGCCTACCCTTAATCCGGAGATTCAAGCATCTCTGATAGAAACTCAAGCGAAGCGAGATAAGGGTATAGAAAGTAAACAGGTATTAACATCTTGTGCCTTGTCCTCCATCAGCGAGGCCATTACCGCGCTGCTCGCATCAGGTCATAAAATCCCTGAGCTTCTCAAGCTGTTGATGGATACAGCTCGAATCCTCGGTGATATGCAACACACGGACTCTATCTCACGACGTGCATTCATTCTTTCTACTGTCAAGAAGGAACTAAAAGATCAGTTAGACAAAACCAAAATAGACGAAATGCTTTTTGGCAGTACCCTATCGGAAACCTTAAAATCAGCGAAAACAATAATAAAATCTGGAGCTGATCTAAGGTCATCATCGACAATGAAGTCTACGGCTCAAAAACGGGCTAAAGCAGTCAACAGACCTTTAAACTACCGAGCCCCTCCGACGGGTCGCCGTCAGTTCCCACCACCGCCGCCGGGGGGCGCGAAATATGCGCGGGCGGCACCATTAACTCAGATTCAGAGGCAGCAGATGAGGACGACGCACAGCAACGCTTCCAGGACATCGTTGCGTCAGCCGCAAGCAGGTCACCGACGTTAGACACGGTAAGCCCCGCGGGCCGTCTTTCGTGTTTCTATGAACAGTGGTGTTTATTAACTAATAATCCTGTTATACTCTCTTGGATTGCTGGTTATAAAATTATTTTTTCTGACCTAGTTATTCAGACCACCGTTCCATCATAGCCTATATATTCGCAATCCGAATACAAGGCTTTTAAAGAATCAATACAAGACCTTATTAGTACTGGAGCAGTATCCTTATGTCAACCATGCGCGGGTCAACATATATCCAGTATATTTCTTGTTCCTAAGCCGAACGGCAAACAACGTTTCATTTTAAATCTAAAGCAATTGAATAAATTCATACCAACTCAACATTTTAAACTTGAAGATTTAAGAACAGCTTTGAAACTTGTGTCAAACGACTGTTTTATGTCAACAATAGATTTAAAAGATGCCTATTTTTTAATAGGCATACATCCAAACTCTAAAAAATATCTACGTTTTAAATTTAATGGAAATCTATACGAGTTTAACGTGTTGCCGTTCGGCTTAAACACTGCGCCTTATATTTTTACAAAGATTCTCAAACCAGTCGCAAAATTATTGAGGTCTTTGGGATATTTATCAACATTTTTTTTAGATGATTTATTTTTGATTGGTCAATCATATACTGACTGTTTACAAAATATGAATGACACAAAACTATTATTGAAATCGTTAGGATTCATCATCAACACAGAAAAAAGTTCGGTTGTGCCGACGAATTGTTGCAAGTTTTTAGGAAATATTATAGATTCCAAAAGATTTGAAGTTAAATTACCTGATGATAAAAGACAGAAAATTAAAACAGAGTTACTAAGAATTAGAAAGCTCAAACGATGTAAAATAAGAGATTTTGCTCGCTTCATTGGTCTTTTAACATCCGCATGTCAAGCCGTGGAGTACGGCTGGCTTTATACTAAAGACTTTGAGAGGTGCAAATACCTAAACCTCAAAGATGATGAAAACTATGATAAGTTTATGAATTTACCAATCGAATTATCTCCCATCTTTGACTGGTGGCTTAATGCGGTAATTGAATCGGTATGCAAAATAAAAGTTGATACATATTCCTTAGAGATATTTAGTGATGCCTCAACAACGGGGTGGGGCGCCGCCTGTGGGGACGAGACTGCCAGTGGACCTTGGAGTCAACATGAGCAAACTCGACATATTAATTACTTAGAAATACTTGCAGCTTTTCTTGGGCTTAAAGCTTTTGCACAAGATTTGAAAGATTGTCAGATTTTGTTACGTATTGATAATACAACGGCAATATCGTACATAAATAGAATGGGTGGCGTGCAATTTCCTCATTTAACTGATGTTACGAAACAATTGTGGAAATGGTGCGAAGCGCGTAAAATTATGGTTCATGCCGATTATATACGTTCTTCTGATAATATAGTTGCGGACGCTGAATCCCCTGAACCCGACATAGAGTGGGAAATTTCTCAGATTGGTTATAATAAAATAACACAGCACTTCGGTGTCCCTTGTATTGACTTATTCGCGAGCAGAATAAATCATAAATGTGATATCTATGTTTCTTGGCATAGGGACCCTGACGCTTATGTAATTAACGCGTTCACTATATCATGGACTAATTATTACTTTTACGCGTTTCCACCAATTTCGGTCATCTTAAAGACCTTGCGTAAAATTATTAACGACAAAGCCACTGGTATTGTTGTCGTGCCAAAATGGCCAACACAGCCATGGTACCCTCTTTTTATAAGACTCCTCACCTCAAAACCACTCGTTTTAAAATCAGCGGGTGATTTAATTATTTCTCGTTGTAGCGAACGTGCAATTCACCGACAAATTACACTGGTTGTCGGGAGGTTGTCCGGACATCATTTCTCCGAAGAGGAATTCCACAGTCGTCCATACCCATAATGCTAGCATCCCTGTCAGACAACACTGTCAAGCAGTATGAAACATGCCTTAAGAAGTGGTTCACGTTCTGTAATGAAAACAACATAGAACCTTACGATGCTTCAACATCAAATATTCTCTGTTTTCTAACGCAATTGTTTAATACCGGAGCTCGGTATGGTACCTTAAATAGCTCCCGATCCGCTTTATCGTTGTTACTTGGACACGATATTGCAAACAATGAAAGTATTCAAAGATTCTTCAAAGGAATCTTTCGGTTACGGCCCACATGTCCTAGATACAATTTAACGTGGAACACCGATCAAGTTTTAAATTATTTGGCGGAATTATATCCAAACGAAAATTTAAGTCTTGAAAAACTTAGTAAAAAGTTAGTGACCCTTCTGGCACTAATAACAGCCCATAGAATGCAGACTTTATCAAAAATACACGTCAATAACATTACCAAATCTGATTCAGGGTTCATAATTAAGATAACTGATTTAATTAAAACTTCACGAGTGGGTTCCTTACAACCAGTGTTTTCTTTACCGTATTTTTTACAAAGGCCGCAAATATGCCCTGCTGATACTCTTCAAGTATATCTTGATAAGACAAATCAGTTATGTCAAGACCATCAATCACTTTTTATTTCATTTAGGAAACCATACCGAGCTGTAACATCGCAGACTTTGAGCAAATGGGTAAAGAGCATGTTACAAAACAGTGGCATTGATATCTCGCTGTTTACTGCACACAGCACCAGACACGCAGCCACTTCTAAAGCGTATAGCGTAGGTGTTAGTCTGGATGTCATACGTAAAACTGCAGGGTGGAGTTCAACTTCTACGGTATTTGCTAAATATTATAATAGAATAATATCAAACGATATGTCTACCAATGGTGATTTTGTCTCAAGTGTGTTAAATGGATAATTATCTCATTTTAGAAATAACAATGTGATCATTTAAAAGCTATTAAATTTTGTGATTTACTTAAATATAGCTATGGAAAATAGTAGATACTTATTTTAGATTTATTGATTTTCTTCATTCATACTCCCAAAGCAAAGATGCAATATGTACCTATTTAATAGATAAGGTATATTTCACGACTGCAATCTCTAAACATCTACATGTGTGTTAATGCTAATATCGAGAACGAAGCTTGAGAGTAATTGATGATTAAACGAACTTACCTGTACGTGAAGTTCAATCACAATTACTCGAAGAGCTTCGTTCGAAGATATTAGCATCCCTCCCTCCCAGTCATCCTGAACCCCTAGTCGTGAAATAACAAACAGCTCAGCAAACCTCCAAACTAAATGAGCTGGCTAGTTACGAATGTCATAGTCACGAACAAAAGTTTTTAATCTACCTTATATTGGATAAAATTATTTATTTTTCTCCTAAATTCAGTGCGAAATGGCGAGTCTGTAAGTGAAACTACATGTGTGTTAATGCTAATATCTTCGAACGAAGCTCTTCGAGTAATTGTGATTGAACTTCACGTACAGGTAAGTTCGTTTAATCATCAATTATGATATGTAGCTATTAGGAGGCCTTTGCCCTTTTTTTTTGGGTGGGAAATCATCAAATGACTTCTCCTCTCGCTCTGGGCGGAGCGGGAGGGCGTGTCAGACTTTTACTGACTTAAACCCACCCATGTTTCTTCAGTTGCCTGTGCCAGGGCCACGGTTACTCTTTCGAATTACCTGCGACCCTGAGGCGTCGGCCCTATCGGACTCCGTCATTTTGTGCTGACATCTATTTAAGGCCCGCGTGGAGCACGACGCGATGACCCGGGTCTGGTCCCTACTGGACGGCGAGCTACCCATTGCTCGCCCGCACCTACGGTGGCCGGGAATCTGCCTGCGATTCCCGACGCCCAGGGCGTCTCCTGCGGCGTGAGGGCGCAAGGCTCTCTCCCTCACGCGCTCCGTCTCCTCCTTCGCAAGCATTACTGCTTCGCAGAAGGAGGTGACGGCTTTCCATTCCCTCTCGCTCCGTACCATGGCCTGGACCAGGGCCGGACGCGAGAGATCGCCGCCGCCGATCACCTCCGCGAGGACACTGCGGTGCTCCGCCCAAGCTGGGCAGACTTCCACCGTATGCTCCACCATGTCCTCCGGGCGATCTACACAATGGTGATACCTGGGCGTTTCCTCCCGCCTTATTCGAAACAAGAACCTCCCGAAACAACCGTGTCCGGTGAGGACCTGTGTTAGGCGGAAGGTGAGGACGCCGTGGTGCCTCTCCGACCACTCCTCAAAGAGGGGACTTACCGCCGCTATTGTGGCGTGCCCAGAGGCCTTTGCCATGCAGCCAGAAAATACAGAATTATGTAGCTCAGATATGATTATCAAAACTAAAGTGTACTAAAAGTTCAAGATTATTTCCGTTCTCTTTGTTCCTCCTCTGATCATTGATTTTGGCTTCAATTTTGAGTGTTAACCATTCCATCAAAAATAACTTTCCATAAATGTGGCCACCATTCAATTACACAAACAAACATATGGAAATCATTCCAATTCCGTATTGGAATAAAAGAATAACAATGACACGTTATAGGGGATAGACATAGGGGAGAAATGCCGATTGGTAGGTATTGGATATTTGTGTGTAAAATAAAAATATAAGCGTGTGTTACAGGATGATGGGGAGCTAAGTATAAGTAGTGTTTTTATGTTTATGTATGAGAGTGCTTATTCACGGTGTGATGGTAATTTATGGTTAGAAACATAAGGATGAATAAAAGTATTTAGTATAATGTTGGTTAAAAGAAAAAATCGTACCAATGCAGCAATGCTACAATGTGTCAAAATAAGTTTGTTAATACAACAGTAGTATAGTATCAAAGTGGTAAAAAAGGTTATGAAGTGTTGAAGACTTATTACGAATTTTAAGCCCAGGACTTCAAAGTACTTATAATATTACGAGAATTTTAATTGATAAGAACTACAGTAGCAGTACAAACAAGTTGTCAAGCTAAGAAAAACTAACCACAGTCCTTTGGAAACGAAATGAAACAACTACAAAGCAAATTTAAAAAAACCAATTCAGTCACAAACACATCTTAATTTCCTTAACCATTTAAAACCAAAACTACTTCACCCAATGCTCTTGACACAAACGGAAAACTTCTTACACCGAACGGGGATCAAATTGCGACTATTCAGTCGGCGAAAATAGTCGCAACTCCGGCTGCAATAAAAAAGGGGCGAATAAAATAATAGAAATTGCTTAGTCGTTTGGGAGAAATAACGGAATTGGGAAGGTATGAATGGTTAATACAGAATGAGGGGAAAACTGGGGATTAATTTGCCGTGGTGAACACCATAGGTACGTTTTCCCATAGCGTTCGGCATTATGTTCTTTTAGACAGTAAATGTTTCGAGAATACGAATTTTATGTATAGAACTGTTGATAATCGTGTTAGGGCGGACATTTTGTGGTCTAGTGTGTTTCATATTTTACCTTAAGGTTAGGATTAAATGCGTTTAAACCCAAAATATATGGTACTTTTACCTACCATTTTTTTTCGAATCTCCTACGTAAAAATAAGATTATTTGATAAAGAGAAAATTAATAGGCTCGCCCCCTATTACACGGGACTTAAACATAACTGGCAAAATATAGGTGTACTATAAGTACCTCTCTGCCTGACACTAGGGGGGGTTACGGGCGTGATGTTATGATGACGATGATGGTGATGAGAAAATGCTTAAAATTAATTGCATCGTATGAATTGTAAATATTTTAATGTCGGGCAAAGTGTTATTGGGTTTCTCTATCTAGAATTTCTCAGTAGCAAACCGGAGTCTGGATGTGTGTCCGATTGATGGCAATAGGCGTGACGTTATGTTATGTATGTGCCCCCAGGAAGAGCCCTGGGGGCACCGATAACACAAATTCAATCTTAGCCTGGGTGCCAGTGGAGATAGTCAGTTATAAATGCAATTTCAAAAGAATAGTGTCATAGTATTAACCTATCGCTTTTATGTTAATTTTAAAATTGGATATAAAGTTGTAATTTATTTATTTATCGTGATACTATTACATAAATGTTATATGATTTTATTTCTGTAAGCAGGTTTGTACAAACACTTTTACACGTCAATCATATTTTTAAAACTAGATGACATCGGCGTTTCCTATCTGACTACTCTGAGAATAATGGCTGAAATAAACTCAGAGGTCACAGTCTCTTTTGAAGTCCAGACATAATCTTGGTCAGATCATGTGATGACCATGTAGTTTGGTGACTGAAATGGTCTTTTGATTAAAGAACCACACAGATTAATACGACCGGACCAGCCAGTGCACGCATTTGTTCTAATCATGCAGCTCAACACAGAACTTAAGGAGCTCAACGATTTGACGAACATTACCAAAGAAAGGACATTTAGGTAAGCCGCATAAATTACTCAAACTGTCGGACCATGATTAAAACTATCAACAAAAAAATAACATTTAAAAAAAAAAACAAAATTCCGCATTGTCTTCACATTCACAATAATTAACGAATTATAACACTTATAACTAAGTAATATGCTCTCAAACATAAAAATCTCCTACATTCGTGACAACAGACAATTCCTCAGTACTTAGTCTGTTAGTGCAGCTACCGAGTAGCTCACTGTCTCATTTAATTCATATTATTTCCACGCGATGAAGGACTCTGACACGCCATAACTTTTCATGAATTTTAGTTCAAAATGCAGTTATCAATGCTATATTATAGTAGGTTTTCGGGTGTAAGTAGTTCGGACGTTTGACGCAACGAGATGGCACACACGCACCTATTCAAGAAAATATAATGGGATCATTAAAATTTGGAGGCCTCTGTTGGGTTAGTGAGAGAGCTGATAAAAGGTCCTCAGGCCAGCGGCTCGATGACCTTTAATTAATATGGCCAGCTGGGCCTTCAAGTCCCTGTTATTTCTCTTCACTGGATTAGTCTCAGGGTGGTTGGTACTCTTCCTTAAAATTGCAGTAAATAGGCATGATTAAACAACTTATGGGTAAAGCCAGGCCACATCACACAGGAGACTACACGCTGGAAACATGTTTTGTGATTTATTTCATAGTTTACTATTTGAAAAATCTTTTTTTACAGTGACAATCATTCATTATCATCATTTCAACCGAAAAACGTCCACTGCTAGACATAGGTCATCATCAGGCACCACCACTTCGACCGGTTCTATGCTTCTCGCATCCAGCGGATTCCTGCGGCCTTCACCAGGCATCGGCCCACCTTATGGAGGGATATCCAAGGCTACGTCTTCCGGGACTCCTATCATCATCATCAGCCTACAGCAGTCCACTGCTGGACACAGGCGTCTTCAATTGCTCGCCATTTAGCTCGATTCTCGGCAACTCTCATCCAGCTGCTGCCGGCCACCCTGCAAAGATCGTCGCTCCCCCTAGCCTGAATGCGGGGCTTTTGGACTAAATTATTGTTATTACTAAACTATAATTTCCGCCAATTAAACCCGATAAGCGCGCAAAACCAAGCAAACAAGCTTCGTTTTAAAACCCTTTTCAACAAGATAAATAATAAACAGAACAGTTTACTCGCAATTAGTGCCTCTACTTAGAACGCGGCTTGTTTGTCTAGTAAAACAAACAACTAATCAACCTATTTTAACAATCACGCGGAAAACACTTTAAAACCTTATTGTGAAACTACTCGTAGATCAATATCGTACTTTCGAGAAAAACATCATCAATGTCGACTGTCCTGTACTGCGTCGTTGGTCCAGTGGTCGCAAGCGCTACTGCTGAGCATGAGGTCCTGGGTTCGATTCCCAGGTCGGGTAAAGTGTTATTGGGTATTTTCCATCAGGAATTTCTCAGTAGCAGCACTTCTCATACTAAGCATTTGAAGGCAATCTTTACGTTGAGTGCTTTGAGTGTGATTTGGTTTTAGAAAACACCATTTGTCGTGTCCAAAAATTCATGTTTTACAGTTTGTAAAACATGATTTTTTGGACATACATCACATATTAATTTAATATGTTTATTGCAGACACACAGTCCATATTATTGCTTAACAGCCGATTAGGCTTCCGCAGACAGTCGCGGCCTGAACCTTAGTAGGGTTGTTAGTAGTACACAAAAATATAAAATTAAAAAGGTGTCAGTAATTTGTTAGTAAACAAGACAAGTTACACAATAATTCACGTTTAATTTTTTTTTTTAAGTTCTCTGTAGCACCCCGGAGTCTGGATTTGTGCCCGGTTGATGGCACCAGGCTCGCCCCCTGGGACTGGGGCTACATGGGACTTAAACATAACAGCCGAATAGTAGGTGTATACCTACTAGATGCACCTCTGCCCAACTCTGCAGGGATTACGCGTTATGTTATGTTGAGCCTCAAACGACATCGAACATTCGAGAAAAGAATACATCCATTTTCAAAGGACATTTTAATGTTGAAAAATCATTCTCTCCAAGATCTCATTTTACTAACATTCGAGCTGTTACTGCCTGCCATTTTTTATACACCTGCCAACAAAGACCCACTTTTCTTAGGTATATTTGTACAAAATTATATTTACCACCACCCTCCATTACTTTCAGCTCTATCTTCAACACATAAAGGTGAATTCTCTTTTTCCAAGTGTTCGGTTAAGTTTGCAATTGTTGATGTATTGGGGAGGCACCAAGATTGAAGATCGATTCGGTGTTGCGCACCTTCTGTGGCTTAAGTACAGGGGATTTTGATTTTAAAATGAGTTTAAAATGTTCACCGGTATATAATTAAATGCGAGGAGATTGCCCTGTTTTATAGCTATATTTGATGAGTAGAGCTCCTTGTTATAAAATTAATGTAGGCAATTTAAAACGATTACAAAGTTTGGAGTATTTTATATTTAGCGAGATTTTGCATAGAGCCTTGCTTTTGCGTTGCAATTTTGTACTCTTTGTATAAATAACGGTATGGCCATTTTTCATTTCAATTTAATTTATTCATCATCTTCATCATCATGTCACAGTTTGCAATTCAACCTGCGACCTTGATAAACGTTTGATGGATTGCCACTCCATATACCTAAACAAAACCGAATTGGACACAACAATCAATCAAAACAAATAAATAATCACCTAACAAAACTCGCCGACACATCCCGTCCATCCATTCGGAAAAACGGGTAACATCCAATCTTGTCAAAAATTACCTTTTGCCCAATCAAAGAGGAAGACTACACTCCGATTCACACAGTTAAATCAGTCGGGTTTTTAAAAAGTATTTTCCTATTTCAACTCATGGTAAATTACTTTTATCCCCGTTTGGGCACAGTCACAATAGGGGGATGGTTCCACTGCCCGAGGGGCACAAAGAGGACCTTTTTAAATCGCCGATAAGAGTTAATGAGGTTGAAAATCTAAAATTTATATTCAGAAAATGAATTCTTTGATGAAAGAAAGCGATAGCGCGGTGGGAATGATTTAATGTATTTATGTAAATGTAGTCTTTAAGCCGAAAGCCGAATACTACGCGTGAATTTCGACGGTAGTTACCCATTTCATTTCGGTCTTTTGGGGTTCCCTGATATTCAGATTACGCATGTGTCCCTCGGCTATCGAAAAATCCACCCTACTTTTTTCTGTTAAGACAGGATTTTATAAGGTGGATTAGTAACATTGCAATACTTGCCTCGTAAAAACCTGTGAAAAAGGATTATCGGTACGTATTTGAAGTTTACTTTTAATTTTTGGATCTTATCGCTGGATATACAAGGGAAAGAAAGATAGGTAAAGATGTTAAGAGTCGAATCAAGCCCTGGATCATCTATGAAATGACCTGAAAATATTCTGAAATCGAGAAAAATACGAACGACTAGGTACACGCGCGCCAATGATAAAGCAGTACACACAAAAAATATTGATAGGTACATATTTTACATGAAAAAAATCCGTATTTCATTTTTTACATCTCAATTTGTGAGAGATACGGTTTTTCCAGCGCTACTAATTGATTGATGCTGAATAACGGAATAGTTTATTGGAAAAAGTAACGTTATCAATTTTATTCGCGCTCGAACGAAGGTGATAGTAAAAGTACATTGACATAGCGAGCAAAGCGATGGAGTAATGGGATATTTATCTCGATTATTTTATATCTTTGTCGTTCTTTATAACGAAAAAACTTCATGAGCCTATTTGACGTAAAAAAAGTGCCTTTAAAAAAAATGCTTTGACTTTGACTTTATTGCAAATATTAGAGGTGTTTTGCATAGTGCAAGGAACTTGAGCATGTCATTTATTCAAACTAGGATGAAAATCAGCACTGTTTGAACGTCAAAATTACATAAGACAGTCCTCCAAAACGTCGGCCCTTCACCACTTCCTAGTGCTTTAGCTAGGAAGAAGTGGCACAACAAACTCTCCAGCAGCACAGCTGTCTGTTGAGTAAGAAGAACTTTATTATATACAATTGTAAGCAGGTAATTTTCATTATGAAACAAAAAACAGCACACGTCAATATACCATCAAAACACATTGATAACGATACTCAAGATGAAATAAATAATAAAAACGTAAGCAGAACTTAATACCTAAATTAAAGTCAACAGGCATAAAGGACGTGCCCGCTTACATATTTGCAATGCTGCATTTTGTCCACATAGCTGTAACATGAAGTCACAAATGATGATCTAGGACCTTCAAAGTATTTTTTTGTAAGTAGTTCGGTGCGAGAAAACCTAGATACCAAGGATAGTCTCGTATAGGTTAACACCATGCATGATTAAGGGGACTTTAGGACATAAACCAAAGTTTTATAATGCCTAAAAGCATATGATCCACTATAGTAAACAAATTCAGAAAAACGTATGATATTCTTCAGGATATATGCTAGTTCGATAGTGTGTTGAAAACATAATACAACTAATTTCATACGAAAGAAAAAATCACAGATTTCTCAAAAAACCATACTAATAGTCACATTTTTTTTTGTAAGATCAAGCAACTTAATAACGTAATAGTGTTTTATTTTTTTGGTCCAATCATTAGATTTTTTTGTAAATAGATAATTGCTTCATTTTTTGCAATAAATTACCAGCATTGTGTCATCGCGCTTCTCATTCTTTTCTATGCAGCCTGAGAGTGACCGCGCTGCAGCTCTTGTCAGCCTCTTAAGCTACAGCAATTTTTTTTTTTTTTTGTAAAAATCTTATGTGAAGTGAGCTGTCAATACTGTAAATTCATATAACATCAGAACGCGTAGCAATAACTATCATGTTATTGTCGCCGGAAGTATACACAAAATTACAGTTTTTTTTTTCATCTGTCATTTTGTCTATTCTACCGTCGACAAAATTCGTTTCCATCATTCTCATGGTACGCGTGCAGGTGAAATGACTGCTCTCTTTACCTTCACACCAACTTTACACAAATATTATTTACAACTTAACGTCACTGTTAAAATGATGTAACATGTCAAATGCTAGACCCCATAAGTTGCAACTGTGATAAAAATATGAACAGAGGTATTATTGAGCATTTAAAACTTGCTGGGGTTCATCTACCAAGGGTTCTGTCGTTGTTTTATACCATGTGCCTAAGCCATTCTTACTTACCGGGAGAACTAATGAAAACATTGGTGGTTCCCATAATTAAGAACAGGACCGGCGACATATCGGATAAGTGAAACTATCGACCTATATCTCTCGCAACCACAATGGCAAAAGTGCTGGACGGTATGATTAATGCTAGCTTGAAAGAATGTCTATCCGTGCATGACTAACAGTTCGGGTTTCAACCAGGACTGTCAACGGAAAGCGCCGTAGTAAGTTTCAAACATACGGTCTAGTATTACACTGATGGTTAAACGCCGGTATATGCCTGTTTTATAGATCTCTCCAGAGCCTTCGATATGGTAAATTATGATGTATGAGGGCTTGGGGCTAGGGGTGTACCGACAGGAATAATCAGGATCCTACAGTATTGGTGTGGGAACCAAGAAAATGTTGTGAAGTGGTCCACTGCACTCTCTGAGACATATAGGTTAGAATGCGGTGTGAGGCAACGTGGTCTGACATTTCCTAGGCTATTTGGCACATATTGCAATGGCCTAATCGTGGACCTCAGCAATATGCGGGTCGGATGTAGCGTCCATGGTGTGAAAATAAATAGTATCAGCCACGCTGATGAAATGGCGTTGCTGGCACCGCCGGCAGGTGTCGTGAATGAAATGCTGAGGGCCTGTCAAGCGTATGCTGCCTCACACGGACTTTTTATAATTGTAAAAAGTGCGAATACATTGTCTTTAGGGCCGGCGGTGAATGCCCAGATACTTTACCTTATATTACCCTAAACGGTTTGAACGTCAAAAGAGTGACAAAATTTAAATATCTAAGGCATTTGCTCACTGACGACCTTAAGGACAATGTTGATATTGAAGGGGAGCGTAGGGCATTGGCGGTCCGAGGTAACATGTTGGCCCGAAGATTCCATCGGTGGCGCTAGTGAAGATAACGCTTTTTAAGGCATATTGCCAGTGCTTTTACACGGGGAATCTTTGGATCAACTATACCAAAAGAACGCTGGATAACCTACGCGTGCAATATAATAATATTTTTAGGACGCTGTTGGGACTGCCGAGATGGTGCAGCGCGTCTACTATGTTTGCGCTAAAGACGGCTTCCACACCGTCATTTGCAAGAAAACCGCGTCGCTATTGTCAAGGTTGCAGGCGAGTGGAAAAAGTGAAGAAAGTGTTAAATAGTCTTCTGTCAGGCGGAAACAAGGTGCGCGCCCTTACGGTTGGGTCATGCCAGTTTTGATGTACTCTTTTGGCATACTCAAATGGACTCACACCGAACTCGACGCCCTGGATTTTGGAGGTTCGCACACTGCTGACTGCAAACCGAATGCATCACCCACGGTCATCTGTAATGAGACTGTATATCCCGCGAAAGTGTGAAGGTCGAGGCTTTTTAAACGCTAAGACCCTACACAATCGCGAGATATCCAGTCTCAGGCAATATTTCCTAGAAGCCGACGTGGGGATGCATTGTGATGTGGTCGCGGTGGACAGGGGCCTCACCCCGCTCTCCTTGGCTAAAGAGAACTGGCGCAAACCTGTAGTGCTTGTTGGAGCTTCACGGACGCTTTTTCCGGGCCCTACATAGGCCCGATGTAGATCTTCTAGCGTCCGTAGCCTGGCTGCGTTTCGGTGATCTCTTTGGAGAAACCGAAGGTTTTGTCTGTGCAATTATGGACGAAGTCATGATGACTAACAATTACCGGAGATTTATTGTGAAAGACTGACATCTGTCGGGCATACCACCGTCCGGGGGAATCAATAAGACACATTATCTCCGGGTGTTCTCGTCTAACTAACGAAGAGTACTTGCATAGACACAACCTTTTAGCCAGGATTATCCATCAGCAACTTGCTCTGAAATACAGCCTTGTGGAATCGAAAGTGCCGTACTACAGGTACGTGCTTGACCTAGTTCTCGAAAATGGAAATATCACATTGTACTGGGATCGATCCAACATCACTGACAGGACTATTGTTGCCAATAAGCCTGATATAGTGGTGGTGGATCGACTAGAGCCCCGCATAATGATTGTTGACATAACGGTCCCGCATGACGATAACCTCACGAAAGCCGAGAAAGATAAAGAAATCATGTGGACTCAGCAATCATTGTGCCGATAGTCATGACAGCCAATGGCTTAATAGTCAAGAGCCTCGACAAACACCAGAGGAGGCTCTCATTGGGCAGCTGGATCAATCATTGTTTTTTTTTAAAGAATTTTTGAAAAATATTAAAAAATGTAATTTATAAGTTTTTAAATGTAATAAAAGTGGTAATAATAATAATAAACCCGGCCACCCCATTTCCCTCTCGTAGCCAGATGACTGTAAATATTTCAACTAAACGACTACACTTAAAAGTTCGCCGGTTTTTGTTTTAATTTAAAATGTTCCGCCTCATTTTTATTTTCGACGGACATATTCTGTAAGGTAAATAGTTCAGACGTCTCCCTGGGTGTATTTTCAGCGCAAAATTTATGCATCTTAGGCTTTGGTGCGATGACAAGTGGTTGGTGGGAAGGTCTGTTTTAAAGTTAATCAAAATGTTCACGAATTTATTCAAATTTATTATTTACTTAGTCAGTTATGAAAATTTCGGGAGAAAATAGCTCACTAATAATTGTGGGCTATTTTATAATCTTCTAGCAAGCTGTTTCTAGACAAAATCAGACATCTGTCTGATTAAGTTTTATTAGGTATGACGGGCTAAACAGATGGCCGATGGAGCCGAAAGGTTCTGGAGTGGCGACTGCGTACTGGAAAACGTTGCTTTGAAAGGCCTCTAACAAGACGGACCGATGACCTTGTGAAGGCCGCAGTAATTACCTGGATGCGGGAAGCACAGAACCGGTCTAAGTGGCGGTGCTTGGGGGAGGCCTATGTCCAGCCGTGGACGTCTTTCGGCTGAAATGATGATGATGAGTTGCCTCGATTGGACCATTCCCATCATGTGGTCATTCGATGCGAGCCTAGCAGGCACAAAACTTTTTCAATGTAGTAAGGTACCAATAGATAAGTGTTGCAATTTTGAAAGGCTGTGACAACGCACAAAAATGTTCTGCTGATTATTTGATTAATTAACACCTTGCCTACTATTTCTAAGCCAACTTAATCAACCAATGTTAAATGTTAAAAGCTTAGAATTAACCTTAAAATGCTTGCTCTTAATTACGATAATATAAACCGCTACTAGTTTCGCTTACCGTATTTTTTCTTTCGGACCGAGCTCTACATGCATTTCACAAAGTATCTTTTATAGTCCTAAAATTATGAAAAGGACTGGCGTGTTATTCATTTTTCAACGACAGGACTCGGCTCTGCCTCGCTCCTTTATAATTTCCGCGCAATGGAGTACCAAACTGTCCTTGTCTACTATGCACTATTCTTCTTTAACCAGCCGTTTTTCCGGCTATTTTACTGCTGGTACTACCTACTTAAAATTCCACAAGTGTTTCTTATGACTGGTTTTAGGAGCTCAGCATACCACAGAAACTTTTCTTTGTTGAGCAGAATATCATTTAAATAGATACATAATTGAAGTCGCAGTTAAAAAAAACGACTAGCAACGCACTGCGCCAAATAATAATATGTGGAACTCCTTAGGGTGAACCATAACCATTGATTTAAGGCTCCCCCATACTGGCGCGACGCCACAGCGCGACGCCACAGCGCGACACAAAGGCACCGCTCGTCGCGCGACATGGGGTGCCTTTGTGTCGCGCTGTATCGTCGCACCAGTGTGTACGAGACTTTATAGATACCATCGGATACTCGGAGATGGTGAGCCAAGTGCCTGGTAGTTTTCAAGCATAATATAATATTTATTTATCTATACGTATGAATATAATTTCATTATTTATGTTTTGAAATGTTCTATGTACAATAAATGTAGACATACCCAGAAACACACGCACATATAAACATACACACTAACTCTCACACATACACACACAAACCATCAATCAAATAGGAATTATGTATGAAATCTCAAAGAGGCAAAGTAAAATTGAGATAAACGAAAAAATCTTTCAAATCGATGTAAATATGAAGAAGCTACAAGCTTTAAAAGTTTTTGGAGGGAATTATTTCCGTCCTTGTGGCGCGGTACGGACAATTTATGGCGCTAGTATGAAGTTACATAGTCGTGACGTCACTTCTATGATAGTGCTGTCCTTGTCTTACACTTATTTCAAAACGTTTACAACTTGGCATTTTTTTTAAGCTTATACACTTTTTATAATATTGTTTGCACTATTGGGAAACAATTTTTTTAAAAGTATAAAACGATTTTTTTAAAGTTAAAAACAAAAAAAAATGTGATCATCCCTATTGGACAACCTTTACTATGTGTTATAATGACAGTTCTTAACTACAGGCCTTGGTTTAGTTTAGACTACAGATCTCCTACAAATTACAAAGTTTTGGTAAATACTTGTTAACTTAATATATCTAGTTTAAGAGTGTAATTTGCGGAGATAAAATATATACTACTGTCTGTCATGTAAGTTTGAGTATCCTAAACATCTCCACCAGCTATTTCCAATAAAGAGTACAATAAAATACCTGTTCTGAAGTATTGATAGTGTTGTTCTCTTTGTGGAGAACACTTTTATCATAGCACTGCGAGCCGCAAATTTCACGCATTCCACTATTTATACATTACATCAGAATCGGTGAACTACCGAGGATTATAAAAGTGTGGACTGTTTTGAAAGAAGTCAATTTAAAAAAAAATGGCGTAGCTACCCGGTTGCAGCTATAAATCTCCCCAGATCTAATAACAGTTAAGATTTAGTAAGGCAGATTTAAGTAGAATGTCAAAACAATGAGTTTAACATACAAAACTTACAAATCCCAAGCTGTCAAACAAAAACCCTTAACCACAAAACTAACAAATTAACTGCCATCCAAAACCCAATTCTACACTTTACGACATTCCTCTCCACACTTCCTATCCGTCATTCTGTTAATCCAAGTAAACCCTCAACTACAAAGAGCTGTAGACTCAAAGGCCCGGCGATTCGAAAAATCCCGAGTTATAAAGATTTACTATTACCGCAGGGATGGATAATAATGGAATTTCAATCAGTTGTGGCGAACGCGGGGAGTGAGGTGGGAAGGGAGGGGCAGGTTATTGCTGATTGGCTAAAACGTAGCTTTGACTATTGGGGCTGAAAGTTGGACTTTTGATTAGTAATATCGGATTTGGAACAATAGCTTGTAATGAAGATGGATTTGGTAGTTCGATGGTTGGAATTGGGTGAATAGTTAGAGCCTTTGATTGCCACTACAGCTGTTTTTTTTCAGGAGTCAATAATGTGCAGTAGGACATATCATTACAAATGCTTACCTTTTTTTTTTTGTTGCAGGAGGCTAATGTAGAGAAACCTTTACTGATTATATTTCCTAATAAGTTTTAAGCCTTACTTTTAGCCTTTAGTTAATTACTTGTGCCTTCAAAATTAAAGTAAAATTGTTTAAAGATACTGAAATTCTTTCCTTAAATATTGAAAGAAGGTACTCTTTTTCCCCCTCCCTTTTTTATTGTAATTAACTCATCATAATAAACGTTGCCGCCAAAATCATAAAGATATAATGTAAATCAGAGCCCTGATGACTACTCCCCCTGAACACAAGAATGCTATTTAAACTTTTTATGTCTCACTTGGTATAGGAAAGGTGAGCTCCAACTTTCTTATTAAAGTATTAAGATCTGACGTCAGGTGGAGTAGGGTCACCACGTCTGATGAAAATGTTGGTGACGCTGCGGATTCAGATACAAAAGAAATTGGATAAGTTCAAGTGTATTCTTAAGAGCACAGTATGACGAAAACAGTACCTATTATAAATTATTAGCAACCTACCCGTCGACGGCGAAGTGCCAACCCAACACCTAACTGACAAAGTGAACAATGTTACACAAACTGAAAGAAAAAAAAACTTGATAAGTTAAAAATTTGTTAACAAACTTAATAATTTAGAAAAATAATATTCTACGCTTTATATAGTATGCTGAATTCATCCATTTTATGATAGTGTATTAGGTATTCGGTTAGTTATTATAGTTAGTCATAAAATAGACAAGTTGGTTAAGTAAGGAGGTATTCCCACATTCTAATTTAATGCTGTTGTAACCTCAAATACACTAAGGAGATTTCATTAAAACATGAGAATGACGTCTATAAATTCAAAACGATAAACAGTGAATTTCTCGAAAAATTACGATTAGTAGTTATTGGCACTTCGCAGTCGCCGTGCTGCGCTCGAGTGCAATGTAGGTATGTGGCGATTATCAAAATATCGGATTATTATGTCTCCATTCCAAAGTTAATAAATAAATATTATTAATGTTATATAGGTACATGTAAACCTTTTGGAATAAAGTCTGTAAATGATACTGAAAACACATCCAAATCCGTTGTGTACTTGAGAAGGTCAGACAGACAGACACGACAAGCGACTTTGTCTTATAATATTTAATAATATAATTATAAAAAATACTGAATTATTTATATAAATAAGTTATAATACAATTATAGATTGCAGATGGAGTGTATACCGTATTTTATCAAAAATCCCCATATAGCATAGCATATAGCATAATCAGCCTATAATGTTCCCACTGCTGGGACACAGGCCTCCTCTCTGTGAGAGGGAGTGGGCCGTTATCCACCACGCGGGCCCAGTGCGAGTTGGTAGATGTCACATGTCTTCGAATTTTGGGTTCTAAGACATGCCGGTTTCCTCACGATGTTTTCCTTCACCGTTTTGAGAGCAGTGGTGATGAAATAATATACACAAAGTAAAGCGCCTGATTGGGATCGAACCTACGACCTACAACTCCTAAGTCGCGGCCGTTACCAAAGGGCCACCACTGCTCCTCCCCCCATGAATGGGTTTAAAACTTAAACTAAAAACATGGATCTAAATGATATTGTAGTACGTTTGTTATTAGTTTCATCTGTGCATCTGATAATAAGTTAATAATTTGGAAAAGCTTTAAGTGTCTAGGTACACATAGGTAAATGTTGTTTAAATAAAATATTATTTCGCCCACGCTGCACATCTTTAAATATTGATATCAAGCAGCACCAAGCTTACTATAAAGTCGACCTTTTACATAAAAGGTACACGTTTTGCAACCCTACTACACAATACAAACTTTAATTTTACCATGAAACCTAAGTGCAAAGCCCCACTGCACTACAAAATGATCGCGCCATAAACCCACATAAAAATACGATGTGTTTAGTATATGCATGGTATAGTACAGATAATATCTATAATATTTTTCCTCACTGTGATCACAATGGACTATGGCTCGCCCATTGAAGAATTTTCAATATTCTCGTTGATGCGAGGATGCCTGCGATGTCACAGGATTGTGTTTTGTTTTCTTGAAATAATACTACGATGGGTTTTTGTTTGTGTTTTAAATTATAAATACTGCTAGGAAATGTAATCATCATTTATGGTGCGTGAAGCTTTTATTTTTTACTCATGGCTATGTAATATCCGATTTCATTTATTTTTATTATTCCCATGATAATATCGGCTGACCATTTCTGTTTTGCACGGCATCTTGGCTGATATTTCCTTAAATACCTAAAATTATGCACATTACACGTATTAAAAGGTTGAAGAATTCGACAAAGGCTAAAAGAAATCAAAGGTATTTGAGCTCAAACGCAGCGTATTTTTTTTTTTCAGAAGCCCATATTTTTTACAAGCGCATATTACTTGGAATTAGTACACACTTTAAACATTAAAGAAACAAAAAAAAATCTACCAAAAGGACCATTTTTTTCCCACCACAAAACACATAGCACCTTGTTTTTCGTGAATGGTATTCATTCCCGCCACCGCAGACATAACAATATATTCATTTGTGTGTTCGTTCGGGAGATTAATCAAAAAGTTGTCACAAACATTTTACGGGAGAAAAAGGGACATTCTTTCATCCATTGTCTTCGTAATTTCGGCGATAGCAACCCTGCAACTTGAATATTCCATTAGGGATCCGACGCTACGCTGAGGATAAATTATTCGTTCTGAGTGAGAATTAGGTGAATGCCATTCAGTGGTGATTAAACTTCCCTTTTTTAAAGTCGGATATTTGTCAAGATGAGATGCTTAATTGTATTTATGGATACTTACCGAGTGTTTTTCAGCTTTGTGAATTTGCATTTAAAATGCGACAAAAATTAAAAATAAAACTGCTGGGAACAATGTGTTTTTTTTTTGTTTATAAAACAAGTAACGATGTCGAATTCTATCACAAATAACTGATCACAACACAACTTGAATTTATAAAGAAAACAACGACGGTACAAATTCACCTAGCCTTACAAAATCCCCGAATTCTCTAAAATAAAGCACTAAACAGATAAACTCACTAAACCGGTTACCCAAAACGCAAAATAGTACGTTAGAAACCCATTAAGAAGTAACCACAAGTATCTCGTATGCTGAAAGGGGGAATCACAGGATAATGTCATTCGAGTTCGGTTTCAATACACCTGCCGCGTAAAGGTTTCATTAGTCGATCGTTATTTTGTGAACACTCGTCAGAATGTCATGCGAAATGACTGGTGACATTTTAGTGGAGGGTGCAGTTTGGAATGTCAAAACATGTATCAATATTTAAGGAAATTGTCCTTTATTATGTGCTAGAGGAAAAATATATATCTACACCTTGGAACGATCCAATTTTTTTGCAGGTTTAGGGTTTATGGGAAAACTGATAGATAGTTTATAGTAACATAACATTAGCATAAGCATAGCATAATCAGCCTATAACGTTCCCACTACTGGGACACAGGCCTCCTCTCTATGAGAGGGAGTGAGCCGTATTCTACCACGCGGGCTCAGTGCGGATTGGTAGATGTCACATGTCTTCGAATTTTTGGTTCTAGGACATGCCGGTTTCCTCACTGTCTTCCATCACCGTTTTGAGAGCAGTGGTGATGAAATCATGAAATTATTTACTCAAAGTAAAGCGCCTGCTTGGGCTCGAACTCACGATCTACAACTCGTAAGTTGGGGCCGTTGCCACTGGGCTACCACTGCTCCCATAACACAACATAGCGGTCCGATATATTTATAATATGGCAGAAGAGAGAGAGTCAAAGGACAATGACAGAAACTCTATAGAACTTTGCCCCACTCAAATCAAAAAAACATTTACAAGCCTGCAATATACAGCATTTTAAAGATTATTAATTACTGTTAACTTAACATTTGTCCTAATGTCTGTAGAACTTGCGGTTTCTGTTAAAATCTTAAAACAAAAATGACATTGATTATAGGTTAGGTGCAGTTTGATTGTTAAAAAGCGATTTAGACAACATAAACGTTACGCATTATCATAATGCATAGAATCGTAATATGAGCTTTGTTTCACAGGTATTTAACACTTTTTTTGTTGTGTTTCATGCGCAATAAGTAACGCAATAGGAAATTCAGTGGTTGAATTCCTTTTATCATTGATTTGTAATCGGCAAGTTCTACTGAAAAATAATGTATTATGAAAAGGTCCTATTAACATTACAACTAATTTCACTAATTGACATTTCCTGTAAATAGCTGGGGCAGGATCTGGCATTGTCATTTTGTAATTTTTATCGCATAGCATCGAAAACCCTTTGGTTCACAAGGACCACATTCTATCGAGTGCCATCATGATATGGTCCTACTAACATATGCAGAGGGGCGACAGTAGGAAACTTCGCTGCTATTTATAAGATACGTTTTATTGCCATTTATAATTCAGGCAGGACATTTGTACGGTACACGTTTTGAACGGTTTCGAACCGTCAAACTTCGACGAGACGTTCAAGTTTTTAATTGAAATGGTTCAGGAAACGGTTTTGTAATTTAATTTGGTGGGGACTATTGGTATTTGCATAAGGTGCCACAGAGGGTGATTTTTAAATATTTTCCTCGGATTTCGTTCTGAAAACTTTTGAACTTTGCTATGGGAATGTACAATGTTAATTTTATAGGCTTTGGTTTTTCTACAAAAGCCTACAAAATAATACTTAGTTATTTTGGAGGTTTTTTTTTTGGTTACAAATAAAATACATAATCATCAAATGTTACAAACACTTCACATTGCTAACTTTTTGACCTACTTCCCTTTGACGGACGTTCCTATTCAATACAGGTTTTTTGTTACACCCATCAAAAAGGTCCATACATACAATCTGCCCTCGGTCAGACCACTTGAAAAAACGGCCTGAATTCATAAACGTGCCTTCAGAATGTCGAACAAAACGCGATATACGGGCGCACATATAAATACGTGTGAACCGGCTCCACCTGGCTCGTAGCCAACTGAAACTCCTGAAATTTTCAGCGCACAGCCGAAGGAAACCTAAAACTTTTACAGTGACCTAGAACAAGTTTCAGCTTATCTTACTTTGATAGGCTGGTTGTTTATGAATAAATTATTTGGAAGAAGGTGTATGTGAAGTTTTATGTGCAGTGGGCTTATTGCCTTGTGTTAAGTGATACGTCTTTATACCTTTTCTTCATAAGAAAAGAAAGGGAAAAATGAAGGCGATAAGTGGAGAGGCATTCAGACCTCTACCTACTCCACAAGCAGCAAACGCTTCAGAATCTCCGAAGGTAACTCTACGCAGCTACGTACTAATGCACTCCTCTTCACAACTTTTGATTCCGCACTCCTCAGTATATTTTAACTACTATAATGATCAGTACCTAAATGGCGGCTATTCTGGCTGCTCGTAATATTGTTTTAATATTTTTTTACGACCAGTTAACGTCAAGAACAAAAGAATATGATAGGCTGCAAAGAGTTATGCCTGACTCGTCATTAAAATTTTACTCGTCGATTCAAATACAGACGCAGATATAAAACCGCCAAACATGGGCAATACTAACTCAGAAATGTACTTATTCAGTAACAAAGAACGTATTAAAACCGTCACAAAGGAATATTAACTCACACAGAAACAGTTCAGTAGTATCCAGAACGTTCTACAAAACGAAAGTCACCGACAGTGTGCAGTTCTTGACATTTCCAATACTATTTTAAATAGCCACTTTTTCTCAAAGTCGATAAACCCAGAACTGTTGCAACTGGTCTGAAGAACGAACTCGCTTGCACGAGTATGCATTTCTGGAAATCTGCCAACATTACAGGGGCTTTAAAGAAGTCCAAGTTAACTTGCCGAGATAACTTGTGAATTTTGTTTCGTATTTATTTTGCTTTCTGCTTTTGTAATGGTTGAATTTTTGGTGTGGTTTTCAGTTTAGTTTCCGAGCGAGCGCTTAAAGCGCTAGCTAGTTGTGGATAATTTGTGAATATACGTGACGAGCTAAAAAGGACCTTAGATATAGGACATTAATCAGAATAATTATGCAAAAAGACCACGTTTATGCTTTAAAGGCTCCATATAAGTAAAGTAACTTGAAACAGAAGCGCTCATGAAAGCAAGCAAACCTAAAGCGTATGTTTTTTTTATGTCTACAAGTAAAACTGAAATACAACTGCGGTAGTTGATAAAACTATCCCACACTTTTACTGCTTCACACGTGGTTTACAGATGTTACAGGTATGATAAGTTTTAAATAATTGTAATAATCGCCCTACGTTGTTTTAACAACGACACCAATCAAATAACAATAGCAGTAATACAAGACATGTGAAGTCAAACGTTAGCCCGTATATCTCGCACACAATGGACGTTGTCGTGGAATCGAATCTTGTCCGACGCGATGGTTGGCTATGTGCCAACTCGAACAATTATCGCGTCGTCAATGATTTTAATTGGATTGGTTATATTTGAAGTTGTAGTAGCAATAACGGTTAAACTTTGGTCATTTTCAGAAGACAGAAGAAAATAAGATTGAGACTGGTTCAGCTTTTCTACAAATAGGCGCTCAAAACACACATTAGGTAAGTAAACAGAAGGAAAAACATTCGGAATCGTTAAAGAATAGTTACTCGACTAACATAGTAGAAAACCAAATGCAGCAAGCATAAAGCTTTAACTGGCAAAGGCATTTTAACACATCCTATAGACGCAATTCCTTTACCTAATTTCGACTCTCATGCATTGTTAATGTAGTTATTCCATTATAACTAAGCAAAATAAACCTGAAGAAAACCTGAATAAACCAGTCAGCAGGCTCAAACCGTGACCAATCCAAACATGGACACATACAAACTCATGTATAAACAAAATTTAGTAGAGAAGACTATGACCATTGGCCTGAGCATAACAATAAAGTGACCAGCACAACCTTTGAAACAGATAATAAGATATATACTGACCACCAAAAGGTTTGAAGTTTTCAATTATCTGCAAGAAACATGATGCGTCACCAATCACCACGAAAACTTACGTGTATACAGTAACACTTCTCAATTCAAAAATACTATTATACACTGGCTGGAAAATTATAATTATGAGGAAACAGAAAATCTTTTTGTCAGCGTTACATGATACCCAGTCACAGTCACATTCACCATCTCACCACACACATACACTCCACACACACACCTCACTCACACTCACCCTCGCTCCACAGAACGCAGTGGTTACTAAATATTTCATTATTTCCTTCTTTTTTTTTCCTCTTGTGTAATTGTAAACCTACATTATAATGCATGTCATAATATCAGATTTTCTTTCTATCGCGCTTCTACATATTCCCAGTAAATTGAGAGGCTTGGCTCTTGTAATACAGGTAATCCTAGTACAAGAGCCAGGGCTACACTGATGTTTGTGTCTTGAAGTGAAAAAAAAAACAGGACGTAACTACCATGGGGCAGCAAAAAGCGGCTAAAACAAATTAGTCATATCAATACTCAGTACTGAAAAGACACCGGTTGAAAAGAAGTAGGTAGCCAACATACTATCGTTTAAAGAAACACCTGTCCATGATTATACCGAACCATCTCATAATCAAAATACTGCAGGACTGATTGATAACATACACTTATTATGTAATACAACATCAAGTAAAGCTGCATCACACTCTTAACAGACAAAGGTATGTTTCAGTCCTTCTTCTTGACCTCACATACCTTAGACGCCCTTTCCAATCCAATACCCACGTAAGCAATGAGCATGTCTTATTTCTCTTCAAAAACAACTCATACTATTTTCTGATCAATTACAACAACAATAAAAACAAAAATGACATCTAAGCAAGCCCTTAATCCTCAAGTTACGTTTCAATCAGCCGGTTGTCGTAATAAGCAGTTTCAATATCCAAAGTTCTACAAAGGCCAGAAACAAATAGGTTGGCTTCTCAAAATCCCATCTTTAATTACAGGAAAATCAGGTGGCAGGTAAATTAACCGCCCCCACCTGGGCCCCGCTGATAACACCTCGATATTTTATGCGTTTACTGCTCTAGAGAAAATGGAAGGAGCTTTTATTTGCATAAGACTTTTAGCCCTTATAATTATATATATGGAGACTTCAGATAGAAATACGACCATACGCGGAGACATCAAATTAAACAGACAAATCTGACCGGATGCGTGCACACAAGAAACGTTTGGACTGTGTTAGTTTTAAAAAAATCTTCTAACACTCGTAGTACCTAATCGTTTCGACCAAACGTAAGTGATGGATCTGTAAGCACGAACCACTTCAGAGAAATATTCAATTGGATAGAACCTATTCGATATTTTTTTACTTCAATCAGGGTAACAGACATACGTGGCGGATTGTGTTTAGAGTCTGATCTAAAGGTAGAGCTACGGTGCACGGTACCCTTAAAGCCTTTTACTGACGTGATTTAACACTAACACGGTGATTAGGTGTATAAAGTAGCTATTTGCGTAATAGGATTAAAGCTTGATGTGTGTCATCGTGGTCAGCCTTCATTAGAAAAATAAATAACATTTCCTTATCTCTTCCAGCGTTCCAACATCTATTTACTCAGCGGTTACCCAATTGGCAAGAATTGTTAATTTTAAATTCAGTCGAAAGAGGCTCCTCGAAGAAACTCAATTACCGCTGAGCCTACGAAAATAAACACCGATCCAGGTATTTATAATGATATCAGCGCCATTTTAAGAGGCGCTTTTGTGAAGAAGAAAGCTTTTTAGTTAGGTTTCAAAGTTTCATTTAGTAAGAAAATGGCTTTCCATTTTTGCTGCTGATAAAACAACTTTATTATTATATTATTTTAATTTTGTGAATGTGAGCACTATGTGCGTCATTGAATTTTGTTTCCAGTTACTTTTAATGATGGTCTAGCAGCAGTTTTAGTACATTATGCGGCCTAACCAAATGTCCTTTCTTTTGTATTGTTTGTCGAATCGTGGAGCTCCTTTAGTTCTGAGCTACACGATTAATGACAAATGCGTGCACTGACTGGACAGGTCCAGTCAAATCTGTATGGTTCTTTCCTTAAAAGACCATTTTAGACACCAGTCTACCTGGTCCTCAAATGATCTGACCAAGATTATGTCTGAACTTTAAAAGAGACGGTGACCTCTGAGTTTGTTTCGGCCTTTCTTCTGGGAGTAGTCAGATAGCAAACGCCGATCTCATCTAATTTAAAAAATATGATTGACACGTAAAAGTGTTGTACAGACCTACTTACAGACATAAAATCATTTATCATCACCCAAATTCTTGGAGATGGTGGCAAAGGACTAAATCTGGCGTAGACGGACAGACCCATTCATTAATACCTACGTACTATTACGAAGCAAACCTGCTCCTATTAAAAACTGTTTTGTATTACATTCGAACTCTTCTCTCTTTTCCCCTTATTCTGTGAAAGCAAAATTTTTACCTAAATAAAGCAACTCAAAATCATAATTTTCGTTATCTACAATAACAAGTTTATGGTGATTGCTGCATCTTTATAGGCCAGTTGTATTTTTATTATTCGACAATAAAATTATGGGTGAACGAACTGAATTGCACCCTACGTAGGCCGGATATAAAAAAATTGAAGTACTTTGCGAATAAAAGTAAATCTACGGAGTCCTTAAATATAATGTAATGAAGACTGAATGTTTGGACATTTACATTTGAATGTATAAAAAGTATGCAAAACCCGTTTCAAAACACGATTACCATACAAATACAGGATGGAAGGGACTTCATACATGTTGACCGTGTAAGTACTGCACTTAAGTATGTTTTTTTTTTAATATACGACAAACAAAGACTACGCTGCGGGTTCTAGAATCATGTTCACATACTAAATTAATGATCACACAGCTTGCAGCAGCGGTGCAATCATAGAAATAAACTTATATCTATGAAAGTAATGGTGGCTCAATGGTATCGGACTTACGAGTTGTAGATCGTGGGTTGCAACTTCGAACCCAAGCAGGCGCTTTACTTTGTTTAAATAATTTCATCACCTTTGCTCTCAGGATGATGAAGGGAAACATCGTGAAGAACCGGCATGTCGTAGAACCAAAAATTCGAAGACATTTGACATCTAACAATCCGGCCTGGACCACTTCCTCTCGAAGAGAAGAGGCCTGTGTCTTAGTAGTGGGAACATTTTAGGCTGATTATGCTATGGTTTTCGCGTCGAAGACTCATACTTAACATTACCCCTTTCCGCGTGCTTGTCTCATGTCAGCACAAGAATAGCACATGTCATGGTAAATAGATTGGCTATGCAGCAAGATTGGCAGCCGGTGTGACTGCCCAGAGTACGCCGGACGTACTTAAGTAGCGTCACGCTTCATTTGATGTATTGAAGTGTCTTAAAAGGGACTAATAGCACTTATTACCTACCTAAACGCATACCATATTTATAATCAGGCTATAACGTTCCCACTGCTGAGACATAGAACTCCTCTCTGTAATCCACCACGCGGGCCCAGTGCGACCAAAAATTCGAAGATGTAATTGGTAGTTGTCACATGTCTCAGATTTTTTGGTTTTAGGACATGCCGGTTTCCTCACGATGTTATATTCTTAACCGTTTAAGTATTAATAGTCAGTTATAGTGTTTTTTTGAAGTTAGGTTTATATATTCTTATTCCCAACACGTCGTCATACATTTCAAATATATTATAGCAAGGATAATTAAAGTTTCAATTTGCGGAGAACTTATCGACGTGAAACCAGAAATCCCAGCTAGAGGTTATAAGACAATACAAAATATTTTCTCAAACTGAAAAGCCTAACGCGGAAACTTTTTAACCTCCATACTGCCCTAATATCAAAACTAGAACATACCACAAAATTTTCCAACCTAGTTGACCTACTGACACCGGAGCTTTATAAATCCATCTCTAATGGAATCCCGGGCTCCCGAGATTGTTTCCTATAATAACTCCTTGGCTTCCACGATAAAGGTGGTCTTTGTAATTATGAGCTTGAGCTCAAATCCGATTTAGTATTCTGTTGGAAGATGAATATTTAGAGCAATTTTATTATGTTACAGGAATATGGCTTTTAATGTCAGATTTGGGTGAAATTTTGGTATTGAATGTAAATGGCAAGGCAAATATGTCTTCAACAATTTATACTAAGTGTTTAAATGAACTTATCTGTAAGTAAAGTTCTATCATAATTCGAGGCTTAAGTATAAAAACAATTGGTGCTGATAAATCCATTCTGATTTCGGTAAAGAACTAGTTCAAATGGAGGAATTCAGAAAAAACGAGGTTGCGACAATGGATTCATTTGAGAAAAAAACAAGATAACTGATGATAACTGAGGGTTTTTGTATCGACCAACTCTTTGTTCAAAGGACTAAAAACTTTAAGTTTAATATTTTCAGCTTCGCAAACTCAATGATAACCTTCTCCACTAACATCTTTCTGTGCCTGCCAATATATTTACCACGAATTCTTTCAGAATAAAATACTTCAAAAATAGTTCATAGCATGTGAGTCTACTTCAGCTTGTGAGCAGTACTGTCTCTTGTCACCAGTGATAAAGGTGATGTTGTAATTTGGAAGCGTCTGGGTTGCTTCGATGAACAACTAGTTCAAAATGAGAAAGAAAAAAAGGTCGAAGACAAGAAAAAGGGTCTAGGGAAAACACGAGTTTGGAATAATAACCGAGAATCTCCAATTCTATGTTCAAAGAATCAAACTATTAAAAAAAAAACTTAAAATAAACATCATGCTTAATGTTATTCGTTTCTGAATCTCAATTACTTTCTTCTCCACCAACATCTTTCCGTACCTTCACCACTTATTACTTCAAAATAAAATTCCAATTCCAATAGCATAGTATCTGAGTCTACTGCAGCTTGTTGACAGTAATAACTCTGGACGTCAGTGATAAAGGTGTCTGTTGTAATTGGGGAGCGTCTGGGTTGCCAGCGAGCCAATTCAGAGAGGAATATTCCTAGTTTCTAGTGGTTTGTGATATAAGATTTACTTTAACGGTTATTGGAGAGTTAATAAAGTTTGTGGTAATGCCTTTAAGCAAAGAAAGCAAGCTTTATATTTTAATCCACCAACGGTTTAAACTTCTCTTATGATTGTGTTTTGTGATATTTCTTCATTATTACTTTATCAAATCATTATTTTGGCATCAATTATGTCTTACACTCTTTTCAGTAATGTCCACGATACCTTTACAAAGATACGCGGATGCCAGCAATTGCTCCCCACATTGTTGCTCTGATTCTAGTATTTTGAAATGCATGTAGATAAAATTAAACAAACCCTCAAATTCAAAAACATAAATAAACAATTTTCTAATCTAGTAACATCTACTCGTACGACGATCGTCCCGTTCTGTTTTGCCGCGGCCACCTTGGATGATGAATGTCCAATACCGCTGGTGTCGCAATTCAATTAATAGCTTAAGTTTGACAGTTTGATAAATAAGCTGCCGCTAAGACCTGGTTGAGAGCAGTGGTGGCCCAGTGGTAACGGCCGCGACTTACGAGTCGTCGGTCGTAGGTTCGAACCCAGAAAGGCGCTTGACTTTGTGTAAATTATTTAATCTTCACTGCTCTCAAAAAGGTGAAAGAAAACATCGTGAGGAAACCGGTATTTCTTAGGACCAAAACTTCGAAGACACGTGACAGCTACCAACCCGCACTGGGCCCGCGTGGTGGATTACGGCCCACTGCCTCTCTCAGAGAGGAGGCCTGTGTCCCGGCAGTGGGAACAAACGTTATAAGCTGATACGGTTGCTTGAAAATAAATTAATCAATTGACAACTTTGGATTCATTGATTTTTGTTTAATTTGAAACATTATCAATTATTTTCCTGTAGATTTTATTAATTGTTATTTGAGTTTGCTTATCCGTACTTACTGAGTTATCAATGGAAACGGAAGTTTATATTAGTTTCAATTCTACAGAACACACAATAAGTCTACACATAAATTTCCAACTCTGTAGTTCAGAACAAGTTGCTGATTTGTTGCTGTTAAAAGAGAACATAACTTGTTCCCTATTTCAATATTACCAATGATACTGCGGAATACAAAACCTAACACCCTCTAATTACGCAAGCCCATTAATATATCTATAATTATTGGAATCCGACACCACACCACATACATCACAGGAAACCTCCGTACAAGCATACAATCATTAAAACCCCATATTGGACACTCATTATCCACACTTCCTATATGTTAACTCCTATAAGATTGTGAGTATGTGGGTTTTGTATGCACTTATGTCGTTTTAAAATGGGGCGTCCACACCGGTAGCAAGGCGATTCAAGTTTATTAGTTGTGTCTATAAAAGGGGCAGGGGTCGTAAACTCGCTTCGGGAGGGGTATGCAACATTGTTTTTAATACTTTCCGATAGGGTTTAAGTTTTAAGCGACAGCGGCGAACTCATGAATGAACATAAAGATGACAACTAATTATTTTAGTCTTACTTCACTGTGGGAAAGAGACTCCATTCTATTACTGCTATAAGAGATGGTAGCATTCTCCAAATCCTGCTCTGCCAGTTATTATGGTAGGGCCCACGGGCAGCGATATGGTACTGAAGAGAGGTATGGTTTTACGTGTGGTAATATTTTGGAAAAGAAGAGCATGAAGATTAAGATACAAATGTATTTAATACGTTTTTGGGCTTCTATCTGTTAACAATACCAAAAAAGCGTCTTGTGAATGTGACTGCATCGCTAACCTTTGACAAACGCATCAAAAAGTTCCTTCGGTTAACGATGAGACTAGCGACTTTCTTTGATTATGTGTACAATTTTAATGCTATGTTTTAAACTGAATAACTCGTGTTTGTATGGTCTGTACCGATAGACAAACCGTGAAAACGGTTTTGTGGGGCAAAGTATAAGATAGGAGACAGCTGTAAGCTTATAAACATAAAGAAACATTACGTAACAGTTCTTTGGAATACTGAAGACCATCCACTCTCTCCCTCTCTCCTTGCATTTTACTGGCGTAAATTGCTAGATGCAATCACTAAATAGCTTATTGCAACACAGAAAGCAATTTCAAACTTTGTCGTCGCCATAATCATATCACTTGCACCACACATATCCCAACTCCTATTACGACAACTGGCGTGCAGTCAGCCATTAATTTTAGACTTTGTTGCATCTCAATAAAAGCTATAACAACTGCAACAACAAATTTGTAACGCATTAACGTGTCACATCCGTTGGTACGTTCATTGTATGGTTTTTTAATAAGACATTGATTTTCTGTAGGAACTTACTGTTCAGTATGTCGATTCTGTACAAATCTCACCGCGAAGACTTGCGTGGAGTGAGCTGTCAGTGTCATCCCGTCTTGGTCAATCCCAAGCGTCAGTGGCACTGACAGCTCACTTTTCCCGGTGAGATGGTTGCAGAATAGTACTACTGATAGGAAATATAGCAACTGGCGTGTGTTTGTTAATAATCTGTCAATTTAATTAGCGTTTCTTATTTGTTTACTATAGTACTTATTATTTTTAAACTCAGTTTGGAAGAAAATGGTAAGGTATGGTATGGTGGTTTACTTATGGTAAGTGGTCAAGGTACAATGTCTACGTAAAACGATGAGATGTCAAAATTTAAGCACAGATGTGCTGTACGCGTTCAGGACCTATCGGTGTTAATATTCCATAGAAAATAATGACACTGACAGCTCTTAAACGTAGTTTATGTGGTGATCGCGTTTAGTTTCATTGGTGACATCCATCCTAAATGTGTGTGTGAGGTGTTATTTAGACTACTCAAGTAATTTATACCTAAACAGTCTTGTCTTGTCTCATTTGTTTTCTCCCTTTCTGTCAAACTTCATTTTAACTTGACAGAAAGGGAAAAAACAGTTCGATGGCTAAAATACGTGGGATACTCAGATAGTTTTGCGAAAATAAGAATAAATTTTCTAGAGGTAAACATTTATAAATAAGATCTTTTCAAAGTACTCTCCACTAGCCTCTATACACACCATGCGTCTGAAACGGTTATACAACACATCTTGTGACAATGTCTTATCGACTACGTTGTATTAATTGTGGTATAAATGTGTTCCAGATGAAACGGCATTTAATTTACTCTCTGTAAACATAATACATAACCTCCAATTTAAAATGTCTGAATAACTTCTTTTATAAAAGTTCAGTGTAAAAGTGGAAATCATAGAAAAGCTTTTGACATGGAACTGTACAAAAAAAGTTAATCGACCACGCTTGAAATCGTTATACCAACGATACACGTTGCGTTCATCCATGAATGCCTTGTGAAGTCTATCGTACGATTCTTCCGGTTTCAGGCGACACTTGAAATCGTAAAAAATCATAGTGCGAAAATGTTCCCGTCAAAGATCCATATTTTTATGAGACACGATCATTAATAGCTCGCAAACAATGTGGAGAGAAGTTTTGAAATGGGAACGTTAGTACCTATTTTTAATTACAAATAATATTATTTTCAAAATGGACTATAACTGGCCAGTCTCATCCATAAAAACTTTTTTTCGCAATTCTGACTGGCCTCGTAGGTTTATGAAGCGAATGGCTTTATAGTGAATAAGACGGTTTAAAAACAAAGTGAATAATTATCGGTTTTTGATAATTACTCACTTTGCGGGTGAAAAGTGAGTGTGGACTCACTTTTCTCCATTTGTAATAAAGAAGGAAGAGCAAGTGGGTATCGCATCCTACGGAAACCTGCAGCACAATGGTGATGGCAACGCTACGTTGGCGACCTTGGAAACAGGTTAGAATTCTCAGGGGTGTTTAGTTTTGATGGCAAACTCCCCTGCAAAACCCCTTAAAACACCAACACTTGAAACAGATCTTTTGTATAAATAAATTTCACACAAGCTCTTTACTGTAATCATTCACGTACGTCCGTAACGTACGTAACTGAAAGTTTGTCACCACGGTCTGCTGTAACATAACATCAAGCCTGTAATTCCAGAAGGGTTAGGCAGAGGTGTACCTAAAGTACACCAACATTTCGCCAGTTATGTTTGTTATGTTGTATCTGCTGTTTTTTCAGCCGGAATATGAGGTAGTTTAATTCGTAAAGACCACATAATGTCGATACAAGGTTTCAATATGAGTGTTGTGGTGTTTGATATTGTCTAAATATCAAACACCACAACACTCATATTGAAAAAAATAAGAAATATAAACCGAATAATACGACCTGACTCTAACAAAAGTTAGCATTTTAAAGCTTTATACTTCGCAAACGGAACCCAGAATCGAAAAACACTCACCCGCAATTTTTTACGACCTTTACAACGACACCCCACACCATGGGATAGACGAGAAAAAAAAATGCATCCCCACTTTACGTGTAGGTATTTTATCTAATTCAAAAAGGCCAAAAGTCTATGAGCTAAGCTGCGAACATACAGACATGGCGAAACTCTTAGGGTTCCTTGTTGACTACGGACCCCAAAAAGGACGTGGTGACACTAGCATCAGAAAGGCGATGATAGCGCCAATATGTTGACCGACCTCGGAAACAGCTAAACATTCACACATGTTACTTTAATTTCGCCAAAAAAATCCTGTTATGATGGTTAATGCAAAAATTCTACTTAAAGACAGTAAGTATACAAAGAGTGCTACAAAGATTTTTATGGCGTTGTTTATAAACATTTGTGAAATTGCCACTGAAATTGTATTGACAAAACAAGATGGCGGCATTTGTTGCGCCAATTTTGATCACGCGCCAAAAGATCCTTGTACCTTTTTAAATAAGTGGGATCCAGTAAATAATGTGGGGTCGGGGGTCCCCCGCGACAGCGATTTTCATTTTGACCTCACTATCGGCTACCCTCAAAAACTATGAGAACGACATCCATGATTTTTTTTTAAATACGCAGACGCCAATAAAACTATTATAAAAGTCACATGGAGGGGGGGGGGCGCACAAATTAAAATAAACCATTACTTTAAATTCTACTCCTGCCGCAAGTTGTGTTAAAGAAGCTCGATCCAAAAAACACCTAGAAAATAAAAATAAAGTTTTATTACAGAAACTTACAAGATATACCTGTGCTAGGAGAAAAGATTAAGTGCATATATAGTTTTTTAAATACATATTTGTATAAACATACATAAAATCACGCCTTCTTCCCATGGTGGTAGGCAGATATCACAGAACACCACCTGCTACGATCCTTTCATACAAGGAGTATGTTGCCTCGTGAACATTCATACATCTGGTCAAGAAAAACACCTCTAATACAAAGCAAAGAATCAATTTTATACGAAGCTCCTTTTAAATAAAGCAATTTTACACAAGTTCTTTACTGAAATCATTCACGTGCGTCCCAGCTGAATGTTTGTCACTAAGGTCTGCTGTAATCTCGGCGGATTAAGAGGGGGTGAGTGCAGCCACGTTTTAAACCCTCCTTGAATAATTAACTGCGAAAATGTAAATCTTAATGTTTGAGGTTTCGGTACGTTTTTGAGAGAATTTCGGTGAAATTCGCCAGATGACGGGATTTTTGTTCTGTTGGGGTGAGTGAGAGGTTTTGTGTTAAAATATATGCTCTTTGAATGGTGTAAAGTGACACAGATTTAATCTGTGTTGATCCTTATTTAAGCAAACTAAATTGAAGACCAATACGAATCATTGTTACTGGTTGTTTAAACTTTGGTTGTTTGAACATATTATTCATGATTGAATCTAAACTTAATTGCCAAGAAAAAGAGTAATTTGACTCTTACCTGCATGAAAATAAGGTCAAAGATCTTAACAGAATAACACTAGCACAACATTAAAAAAAGTTAAACAATTCTCTTTATAGCACTATGTAACATTACTCTGCGGAAACAAGGGTATCGAAAATATCACAGCATTAATTCGGGAAATATATAACCAAATACAAAATCAGAACGAAATATGTTAATACACCGCACAGAACATACAATACATTATGATGTGCATGTTAGTTAAAAGCATTAAAACATTTAGAGACAAATGTAGCAACGAGACAACAAAGACAGCTTCAAGACAATGAATGATTGCGCCGTATGTTTACACTTGACGATATTTTGACGTGTCGGAGTCGTGACGGAAAGATTACGTATGGGAACTGTAGGATATGTATAGGAATGTGTCGATGGATTGGGATATTTGATTGAGTGTGAGAAAAAGCTTGTTGTGACTTATGATGACATGACGTCTGAAATGTTGACAGCACTCTGTTTGATTTATCATTTATGCTTAAAAGGAGGCTCCACCACTAGCTGTTAAGGTATGTACTTGTTACATAATAATAAAAAATCGTTTTATCTAACAGTCCATCATGATAAAAAACTTCGTTATCGATGACACGAGTATTTCTAGGGTTAAGCTCATAGACGGCTTTCCAAAAAACGAGTTTTGTAACTCAAATGGAATGGAGTTGGGCAGGACACCTGGCAAGGCGCAGTGATGGCAGGTGAAGTAAGGCAGTGACTGAGTGGCGTCCAAGGACTGGAAGACGAAATGTCGGACGTCCAGCGGCGAGATGGGCGGACGATATTGTTGCCATCGCGGGTAGGACCTGGATGAGGCTGGCACAGGAGCATGGAGATTGGCACTAGGAAATAGAGGCCTATGCTCAGCAGTGGGTGAAGTCGGGCTGTGGATGATGATGAAGTCTTTCAGGATGCAGAATGATAATATCTACTGTTGTCAATCTACCGTTAGTTCTCTAGTATTATCTCTATTTGATCTAATTACGATCATCTATGATTCCCAGAACGATCTTTGAGACAGCAAAACTCTACGAACGTTCATAAGTTACACTTGCTTTAGTCATAAGTCATCACGATTGTTAACTGATGTAAAATCTGCTGTGGGTCCACCAAGAAAGTGCGCTTTAAACGTAACGTAAATGGAAAACAACCATTTCATACAAAACATTTACGCTGTTTGAAGACTATATTGATATTTAAAGGCGATTCTGATTGGCTAAAAAAAATAAGCCAAAATGGTAAAGGATATAAATTTCGATTTATTAATCATTAAAAGAAAAAGAAAAAAAAACGTTTATTTGCGGTAAACATGACGTAAAAGAGACCAAACAGTCAAAAAAAAGAAAAGGTTTGGGAAACATGCGCCACATCCACGCAAAACGGTTACCACTCAGCATAATGCTGCGACCCTATGTATGTTAGGACGTCGACTGATGCAGCAAACAATTATTAAGACGCTGTACCGGTGCAGCGTACTTAAAAAAACGAATAATAAATTAAAATGTGATAGAATAACTAAACAGATATAAAAATATAAATAAAATGACAAATAAATATACAAACATGTAAACTACGAGAATATCATCCTCAATATTCGTTTTACGTTTTATGAAGTGGCAACATTTCAAAACGTCACAATTGACGTACACCCAACATTCACTTCACCAAAGAAATTATGATGTAACTGTTATGCTATAAACTTCTAATATACGTTACGTTTACGTTACGTTAACGTCGCCCGTTCGTTCTTGTCATAACCCGAAATATATGTGTAAACTGAAATGCATGTTGTTGATTGAGTTTTCTAGCCAGCGCAAACAGTACAACAGTATGATAACCAATTCAATATAACTGAAAATCGTATCGCACCCGTCCCAGCTACCAAAACCGCATTACATCCCCGCACTTGGTGTTAGTTAGTGAATCACGTCACTGTAACGGCCAATTGTGGGCAAATTGTGTCCGACTCATAAATAAAGCGCTGACTAAACTGTCCCGCTAATATCCAGCGCTGCATTCCGCTGTAAATAGCTGCTGTTTATCCGCAGTTAATCATGTGCTTGTGACATGTGCTGTGATATTTGCATTCATTAATATGTACTGTCATTATTTATTTGGCATGTTGTTTGCAATGTGGTTGAGAAAAAGGAAAAAATCTAACAGATTTCATAATTTCGACATCGCCAATCCGCCATTTTAATACAATAACAAAAAACAAACCCAACCTAGAATATCTATCGCATGACGTAAACGAGTCGAGAGACACCTCAAGTATTAAAATTCATCCAGACATTAGGACGCGTTGAGGGTGTCATGTGAAAAACAACCCTATATTTTCTGTCGCGAAGTCGGGTTACAGGACAAACGTCAAATTCGACTCGACTGGGCAGAGTTCGGGAAGCTACGCAATATCTTCCACTTCACATACCGTAGTGTCTCAACTTTGACAAGTGCGTGTTGCCAGTGATGCTAAAAGTAACCCAAAGGGCAATGGAGAGAGTATGCTTGCAGTTTCCGTACGTGATCGAATCAAAAATGAAGAGAGAGATTATGAGCACCAAGATAACCGACATAGCCCGAAGAATTGCTAAACTTAAGTGGCAGTGGGCAGGGCACATTGCTCGCAGTACAGATGGTCGATGTGGCCGAAAGGTTCTGGAGTGGCGACCCCGTACCGGAAGACCTAGCATTGGAAGGCGTCCCTCAAGGTGGACCGATGACCTTGTGAAGGCCGCTGGATGCGGTAAGCACAGAACCGGGCGAAGTGGCGGTGCTTGGTCTACTTGGCTATGTCCACCAGTGGACGTCTTTCGGCTGAAATGATGATGATGATGAGTCGGGTAAAATTATGTGAATTGTTGCACCCACCTTTCATTACGTTCATCATTACTTAATACTTATTTTAATTGAAGTTTCACAAGAAATCTGTATGTATTTTACTGAACACATGCTTAGTCAAAACGTTAAGCATTCAATAGTGAGCGCAGCCAAGATTCGCACAAACTAAGAAGAACAATGTGACTTGAGCTTTTGGCAAAACCCACCGAGTTGAGTGCGATTGAGCTCTAAGCTCAACATGCTTGCTATACACGAACAAAAAGCTACACAACGTTTTTAAATAGATATACGATTACGTAGGTAGCATTATTAAAAGCATAATCATTTGGTTTTCATCGGATTATAGAAGCACACCGCAACGTACCACGGGAGTGTGGCCTGCTAGGTCGATTTTGGGCATGTAATTTTTGTGTAGAAAGAATGTATCCCAGAGAAAACTATACCGGTTTGTTTGTTTAAACGCATTTTGATCGGCCCTTAGCACCATTAATCTCTTCGCCCTACATGAAACCACTAATAAAACTGCATGGGAAAACTTATATCAGTAATTACATTTCAATTAAACAGAACGTGACCCGAGCTCCATAACCGTAACCACAATAATCCAATACAATCTTGTTATACATAATCAAATTCCATAATTATGAATGCAGTAACCATCAGAGATGATCTGTATGATGATAATCTGTAAAACTCATCTGTGTACCTACTGGATAATATTCAATCAACATTGATTGGATGTATTACGTTGATTTTTGTGCTACTCATATTTCAAAGTAGGTCTACATAGCAATGTTCTTTGACCCTTAGAACTGCGAAGGTTCTAATAAACAGAATAAATAGTATTGAGAATAAAACAGACCTCATTTAATAGGTTTATGTTTAAAGAAACTTTATTCTCAACTAGCACTTCGCCCGCGACTACGTCCGAGTGGATTTCCAAAAAAAAAAACGATACAAACAAACAATCAAATCTTTCCTCTTTATAATATTAGTATTGATAAAAACATAACATTTCGCTTACTTGAGAACAATAACTATTACTTAATTAAATACTAGGTTCGACAACATGCGTCACAAACTAATTAAAACTACCCGAAACCCACCCAACGCATTAATTTTTCTAGTAATGTCCGGTTTGCAATTAGATACAGGCTACGCTTAGTTTTGAATGCGTTAATAAAAGCTGCAAGCATTGATAAGGTATTTCCATCAAAATATAAAAATATACAAACTACATACTTTAAATAGACTGATAAAAAATAATAAGTGATATGTGAATGTTGAGGTTCCATAACAAGGCACGATTACATTATATCGCTGTCAAAAAAGGAATTCACCTCCAAACAAGCAGTCGAAATATTTGTATGGTCGAATATTTATATCATTCTAACTAATAGTTTGACGTGGAATATCCTCCCTCTCTTATACAGTTACATTACAATCAAACAAGACCATCACTGATCCATTTGATAACATAGCCCTGTAAACTATCAAAAACGTGCAACATTAAACTGTTCTTCTTGAATAGTGTTTAATGGAAGCGCGAGACGAAACGGAATGTATGCTTTTAATGTGATAACGATCAAGCAACGGGCCTTTAAGTAATTGTTGGCTATTGCATGTTAGCGTATGTAAGTGGTTCGTTCGGTGAGGAGTAATTTGTTATGTGTTGAGTGCGTTAAGTAAATCGAGCCTTGATGAAATATTGATGTAACAAAAAAATGTAGCTTTAATTATGTCAAGGTTGATTGATATCAACTAGCTCCATTTGGAGTAAACAAGCTCTCAGTCCTTCGTCTACAGGCTGCTACACTGGCTACATTTCTACACCAATATTAGCACAAAACTTACTTCAAAAACTTGACAGAAATTTTATCAAGCGGAAGTGATAAATTAAGTCACTTGTAACCGAATAATTTTTCACACTATTTTGGCACCTTAGCACTATCTTACCTGCACACTATCTTCCAACTGTCTACAAGTTCAAAATTCAAAAAGGATTCGAAATCCATTACCCGGAAAACCGCCTTTTGACGTCCATGTCAAAAGTGCGTTCCATGGGGTGCTTTAAAGCGCTCCAACCCGGGACACATGGCACCTCTATCTCGGGATATTTGTGTATCGTGGGAACCCGATCCCGGATGAGCTAATTATCGATGGGTTATTAGCGCTCCCTAATTGATGGCGAGATGAATTTGAGAGGATACTCTAACAAACACATTTGAAAAGATGGACCGGCTGAAAGCGTTGATAAGACGCAATTATCTAATTCAATATTTATGGTTCTGGAGTGAATTAAACCATAACCCCTGAGCAAAGGGCATAAAATCGATTCCTTATACACAATCAGATATTAAGTTATTTATGATTTTTATTTTATAATTGTATAAAAAACTTTTTTACACATTAAAAATAAATAATGTTTCAATGACAGAGTTGATCTAGTGGTCGCAAGAGCTATTGCTGAGTATGAGGTTCTGGGTTCGATTCCCAGGTCGGGCAAAGTGTTATTGGGTTTTTCTATCTAGAATATCTCAGTAGCAGCCTGGAGTCTGGATTTGTGCCCGGTTGATGGCAATAGGCTCGCCCCCTATTACATGGGACTTAAGCATAACTCGCGAAATGTGGGTGTACTATAGGTACACCTCTGCCTAACCTTCTGAGATAACAGGCGTAATGTTATGTGTGTATGTCGGCTATCTGACTATTCTGAGAAGAAAGTCCGAAACGAACGAATAGATCAAAGTGTATTTTAAAGTCCAGACATTATCTTGGTAAGCCATACAGATTAACAACAGAGAGTCAGCAAGATGTGGGATCTAGTAATAGATCAGTCAAACAAAATCGCTGGAGACAATAAAGACAAAAAAGAAGGCTCTGCTAAGCAGACCCTGGCAAAGCTCTGACAGCAGAAGAACAATGATAAGTCCATCGATATTTAATATTCACGATGAATGACAAAAAAAAAAATACAAGACAATGGTACACTGATACGACGATAAAGATTGACGGCCCATACTAATTTATAGTGCAGGATAATTAAGGTTATATTGGTCTTTGACAGCTCGACCCGGTTACGCAAGTAGGTCAAACGATTAGACTTTACGATTGGATGTAAATTTTAGTTTTACGGGGACACCTGGCCTGGTGATTTTGTTGTATACGTCAATAAAGAGAAAGCCCATAAATTAGTTATTGTCATGGATCAGAGCTAAGCTAGAGTAAGTGTGTAATAAAGATTGTTTCTTGTTTCAGTTTTCATTGTTTTGTTGTTTCTTAAGTGAAACGGTCTGGTTTTTAGGGGAGGTTAAGTTCACAATACTTCAGCAATTATAACACTTCACTCACTTTCATTATTCACTGAATTTTGATGTGTACAAAAATATGTGTGAAATGTAATTATTAACACATTTCTATTTTAGTACTGCTCACGCCTTCTTCGTAGCTGTTTTATGGACTGTGTCTGAGTTAGAGATAAATTAAATAATTATTTGTTAATGGGAAACGCAACCGCTTCTATTTGGCTTAATTTCAAAAATTGATTTCGGTTTATTATATAAATAACTACAAATAAATCATACAACACCAATATTCAATACTTTTCTGACAACCCCGAAAAGGAAAAATGCTGTCAAAATATTCATCGCAATAAAAACCTAAACAAAACAAGAAAATACCACTTACCGCTTGTATAAAGAAGTCTTCATGCAAGACGCTGACGATGCCAAAGTTGGTGAACTTGAACACCCTGTCCATGATCCACATGAGGTTGGGCAGCAATCCAGCCCTGGGGTTCCAGGCTGCCATCAGCATGGGCACATCTGCTGTGCTCTGGTGGTTGGCTAGGACCAGGGTCCTTCTCCCGTCGCAAGCTGCTGGCTCGTCCCCGGCTTCTATTACTGTGGAAGAAGGTGGAATGTTAGAAAGGCTGAAAGATTTTTTGAAGAGTAAGATTCAATCAGAACATTCTGAGTATATCTTGGACATCACTGACATCGGTGAAGGTAAACATCGTGAATACCAGTGCCCTGATTATCAAAACTTACAAGTCTACACGTTTACAAGTGAATCTTTGCAAGGAAGGTTTAACAAGTTCGTGTAAATGACGTTTATAAAAACAAAACTACAGGGTTGGTAAAATTGAAAGCATGTAGATTCTACCAAATATATGCCGCGCCATATTCTTTTCACGACATTTTTTTGTATCTTTTTAATTGAATATGCTCAACTTGAACGCATGGCTGAATTATATACGGGAAGTAGTAGCGACAAAGTGTGCTTTTTACAATTTATAATTTAAAGAGTATTCACGGCAAGGTTTTGCGATTAATCATGAAAAATTTCTAGTAATAGTAAGTAGGTTTTTTACAACTGATTCGTGACAAAAAATACATTTTGTTCGGTGCATTTACGACGGGTTGTACAAAGATAAAATAATTTAAAAGTGGAAGGGCATTTTAATTACATGTCAGTCGCTTGGTCTACTACCTTCAAGAAAAAATAACACCTATGTACGAGACACGTTTTACTCTTTAAAAAGTGTGTCTTTGGTGAGTATGTTTGAAACATTCATTCATCTTTTAATAGGAACAATTAAACCAATGGTTCTAATGTTACTATTAGTTTTAATATAACTATTGAAAAAAAAAACTATGAGTTAAATACATTTTTGTTATGTTCATTAAAATATGTACACATACAGCAAAATGAAAAACAGCTCCGCAAACGTGATGGCGTGATGGATCAACATCTAAACATTTTCAAAAAAAAAGTTTGTTTTATTTGAACAAAGAAAGGAATAGATAATTCCTATCTTTCCTGAAATATGTTGAGTTCTGCAATATTAACATTCATATTTACACAAAGCATTTATTTCAATTACACCATTTTGAATTTTCAAAGGAGTCGGTCAGTCAGAAAGATGAAGCTTTATTAGCCCATTCCAAAGCGTAGTTCCTAAATAATTACTGAAGAAAAACGGGCAAGAAACTCCAAGGACACTTTTTAATTATATTGTTACAAAATATTGGTTACGTAATACTGTTTCATCTTTCATCGTTGTAAGTAACTTCAACTAATCAATAATACTGTAACCTACCTACAGAATTATTGATTAGTTGTACTTAGAGAAGGGATAAGGACGCAGAATTTCCAATATTAATAAGAAATTCAGCATCCTTTCATTCAGAATCCCACTCTAAACCTATAACAGTACAGTATGTAGACTCCAAGGACTGTTTGTTCGAGCGTCGCGTAAATAAAAACTACACTGAAATATTTATTTGCCCCGAGACCGTTTAGATGCTGCCTCGTGTTTACCGAACGTGACATATAAGAAGATGGATATTGATTCTGGTATACGTATGGTTTGTCTAAGAATTTGGTGGTTCGGTTATATGGTTAAGAAAATGTGGAAGCATTTTTCTGGATACGTGTTTGAGTGTCGTGCTCCGAACTATAAAGTGGGCGGTTGTTATGATGGGATTATTTATAACTTGGGGTTTGCAAAGACATGAAAAATAAGCGATAAGAAAAATGATTTTTACCTAGCTAGTCGAAACATTATTTGAAAGCTAGCACACAAACAACATAAACGCATATAAATCGACCAATGCTTGGTCAAAGAATAAGAAAATAATCCTAAGTTACAAACAAAGGCTATACGAAACTTTGTCTTGTTCACTAACTTCCACAGCACAAGTACCTACCTTCCAAACTTCTAACACACTTAACATCAAACACTCAATTGCCTTCAGTATCTCAAAATCTTCGCAAAAAGAATCACGCATTTTCCTCCCTACTAAAATAAATAATGGCTTTCGTATTAAGATTCAAATTATAGAATATCTACTTAAAAACCCTCCCGGAACCCCCCTTATAAAACCCACCCTTCTATCAGACTGAAGGAAAAAATCCTACCTCAGTAAAAATTATTAACATTTTCATGAATTTGTAATTCTGTTTGCTTGAGACGCAGTGATCTACGAGCCACGTTTCTTGAGGTTCCCAGAATTAAAAATATATTAGTGTTGCCCTTTTAAGAGAGAATTTTAATTTCGAGTTGGTATTGTTTTGAAGCATGGTGTAGAATAAATACTGTTTTTAGAAGTACACATTCAAGGCCAACATAATGTTGAAATTCAGACATATAATTGTAAGTAGGTAACCTCCTACCTACAATTTCAATTTATTTTTCATAAATGTACCCAGCTCTGTGGAACTTGAATGAACTTATTTCCTTTCTTTAACACGACTACCCCCATCACAATTCATCATTATTCATCTCCATTACTATCCACCTCCTTCAAATACATCACATTAAAACTCGATTCTTCTTTCAACTTATAAATTGGCAATACATTACAAAAAGCGCTATATTAATTCTTCAAAGTCAACTGCTGCCAACATTGGCCCCTTGGGCGCTGCATCCGAACGCAAAGTAAAGACGGTGGCTAAAAGAAACCGCTTCATTAGTTGGCTTTATTAACTCGTGATATTCTACGAAGGAAGAATGGGAATATGGATACGATAGTTAGCTGTAAACTATTTCCGTCTTATTACAAAACAAACAAATATTTTGAACAGTATTCCCACGATACTGACAACTTAGACTCGGGTTTAAAATTAGTTTCTATATTTAGAACTTCACTGTCGAAAAATAAACAAAATTTCAAAATGGCTTGATGGTTTAAGCTCTAGCCGGTGAGACAGTTAAATTGTCATTGGCACTTCAAACATTTATTCTGGTTAGTAATATCTATGAAAACGGATAGTTACAATGGAATTTCTTGGAACAAAAATTGATTATGAGATAGTTAATCAGGGGCCTTGTCATAATGAGCCTGTAAAGCCTAAACGACTCCAGTTTATTACTAAGTATATAAAAGACTGGCTTCTGCCCGCATGGATGTTGGAAATAATGCCACGGGAACGTGCCACCTGGACAAAAAGTAGCGTATATCCTTCCCCTGGATGCCATCTATCTCCTTGCTGTGTTTTATCGAAATCTGTTTATTTATTTATGTATTAACACTTTATGCACAAGTAAAAAAATACTGTACAAAGGCGGACTTAATGCCTGAGGCATTTTCTACCAGTCAACCTTAGGGTGATGCAGAGACAAAACATGGCAGGTGCAACAAAAGGGATAGATAACTCGAAAAATAATAAAATAGTAATACATATACACTTATATACATACATATAAACTGATTAAACTTTGTCAGGAGAAAAAACGATAGGTAGAGGAGAAAACGAATCCAGCAAATCAGCGCTGACATGATTTTATAAACGTCTCACGAATATGTTCACGAGCCTTCACTTTAAAAGATAACCGACTGGTAGCCATCCTGATGTTCAGAAGGAGCGCATTCCAAAGAAAGACCGCTTGGACAAAGAAAGAAGAGTGAAGAGTGACTGTTTAGTGGCTTAAGTGTGCAAAGGTAAGATACAGAAAAGTTACTTGCGAATTTATAATATTAGTATGGATTATTTCTTAACTAGCTGCAGTCCGCGGTTTCGTCTGCGATCCAGGATAAAAATAGCCTTTCTCCTTACTCAGATTATGGTCTATCTGTGTGCCAAATTTCATCCAAATCCGTTTAGCCGTTTTGGCGTGAAAGCGTAACAAACAAACAAATTTACTTTCGAACTTATAATATTAGTTAGAATAGTTAAAAAAAGATACGAGTGAAAACGGCGGACGACTTGGTGTAGGAAAGGTTCTTGATCAAGGATTTTACTTTATATTGAAATTTGGCAGAGAAACAGTAGTGTTTTCACTAAATAATTATTTATTTTTGGTAAACTTTTTTTCGTAAACCTTCATGTTTCGATAACGGTGTTAAATAGAGTATTGAAATACTTTCAAAATATACATGACTTAATACTTAAGTTAAAGATGTTAAAAAAATACAATAAGAAAGAAAAAAAAAACTGGGTGGAAAAACAATGAAGTTACCCACTTTTAAAGTTATCTTCTATCCTTGTCACGCAAAACGATGATTGTAATGCTGTCTCTGTCTAGCATCAACTTTAAAACGCATAGAACTTTGCCACTTCTCGAGAAAAATAGGCCAAGTTTTGAAGAACCAAATATCTGTCCAACAAAAAAAAAACTATTGCACCATATTAATTTAATAACTGACTTCTGCTCGCGACTTCGTCTGTGATCCTGGATGAAAAGGAGTATATGTCCTTCTTCAGGTAAAGGTCTACCCATGAGCGCAACAAGAAAGCATACTTTCGCATTTGTAATATTAGTTAGGATAAGCAGCACTAAATGTATTTTAGCCGTAAGTCATTTTAAACGAAGTATTTTTATTTCTCAGATACCACATCCAACTCCCACTTTCTCCTGGCACACAGACATCCCTGGGGCGGGTTACCGAGTAATTACCAAAGAAGATACAGTCGTATTGCTGACATGGCGTGCCCACAAAGAAATATCTTAGTCTTGTAGCTATGTAGGTACTCCTTTTGATTTAAGTGAGCTTAGTACTTTATTAAGCAGATGTTATACACTTAGGAATAGTAATAATGGCACTAGAGGGTGTGCTAGTTTGTTTAGAAAAAGGGATAGAAATAACATACGTAACATGGCATCACGCCTGTAATCCCAGAAGGTTAGGCAGAGGTGTACCTATAGTACACCCACATTTCGCCAGTTATGTTTAAGTCCTATGTAATAGTGGGCGAGCCTATTTCCATCAACCGGGCACAAATCCAGACTCCGAGCTGCTACTGAGAAATTCTAGATAGAAAATCGAACCCAGGACATCATGCTCAGCAGTAGCTCTTACGACCACTAGACCAACGAGGCAGATATAAATACTATAATTGTAAATGAAATAGATACTGAACAAGATCTTTTTTTAATACTGGGCTTTTGGCAGTGTGTATAACTACAAGGTACGTTTTATATATACACAATAAACTACTGTTTTTACCCTAATTTTTTGTTAAAAAAATGATTTTACTACGTATTAATTCATTTGTTTTTCATTTGCATAACAGAGTTAGAGGTAGCCCCAGTGAGTTATGAACTTATTGACTTATGTTTGTTTTGGGGCTAATGTCTAATTTTACAATGTTGTGACTATAAATCGGGTGTAAAACACACTTAACGAAGTAGAGAGTCACTTGTACTCTCCGTCATTGTTATCATTTTTTGTACTGAACCATACCGGGGAACCTTCTGGTTACCAAGATATTGAAGGTCAAAATGCCAACTTCTCCTTAATTTTACGAAAATTATTTTTTAATCATATAACATATTTTTAAATACCCAACGACCCCCCTCTACCGTTGCATGCCTATAAGCACATGTTTTGCGTACGTTACGTTACGCACTACCATAAAGGCTCCCACATACAGGCGCAACGCCTCAGCGCGAAACAAAGACACCGCTCGTCGCGCGACACGCGGTGACTTTGTGTCGCGCTGTGGCGTCGCGCCAGTGTGTACGAGACTTAAACAAGAACTACGATTATGCACACCAAAAATCAAATTTGTTTACCAGCAATATTTTTTGTGCTGTTTCGTATTTTGATGTACAGAATCCATAGTTGACGGCTAGGTGATGGGTATTTTTACACCCTGTAGAACTTAAATTGTAATAGTACTCAAGTACAGAGATTTTTTAAAGATTGAACAACTTTAAGTGTGAGAGGGATTATGTAGGTATGTGTGTGATGAGTGTATGTGTTATAATATGTAAGTATGGATGCCCTTTCTCTTATTGTATTTGGCTGAGTCTGACTAAGATACATTCAGTTTCCTCATATGTAAGGAGTTTTAGTCATTCATTCTATTAGGGTTTCTTTACAGCCTTGGAGCAGGAACAGGTTTCTTATTACAGCCTTTTTATTCTCAATACTACTTCAAAACTTCTGTCTCATATTTAAAGTAAGTATCTATTTTATGAAGCCCGTGTAACACGGCCTCGTTAACTAAATAAGTGTAAATTGAATAGTCGACATCCGATATTGTCAGAATTAAACAAACAATTTAAATCTACACGGTCATGACGGAATGTCTATTCTTCTCAATGAAAAGAACCCTTTAAAATCATTAATCAAACAAGAATTTATGAATAAATCAACGACATCAGATATAATATGCTCTGATACTCTTAACATTAAATCAACAAGGCTACATGGTACAGATAATAAAGTATTTTTTTACGAATACGAGTAGTTTAGGTAGGTATATAAGAAAGAATGTCTATCTAGACAATCAATGACACTCGACGCTCGACTCTCGCCGCGGACGGACGTGTTTGTGCGCTCTCCCGCTCCAGTGTTGTGTTTCCTGTTTCTACTCGTCGCGACCACGTGACGTCATCGTAGTCGCCCCGACTACTCCGATTTAAAATCAAATCAAGAAATTGATTTGATTTTAACCAATCAAAAAGTGCCTTTTTCAAGGCAATCTCTTTTCTGTATCAGTCATTCGTGAGTAGCTTCACTAGGCCCCTTCTGGGTAAAACCACAGTTTCGTGGTCCTCGGTTGAAACCTTACGGTGTCAACGAAGCCGAGTGGGGTGTTGACCCAATTCACACCCGCCGAACCCCTTCAGGGCGAGGCAGTTAGTTGGACGGGTCCCAGATAACCGGCCTTGGGGGATCTCCTAGTCGGCTCTGGTGACAGTTTTGCTTTTCAGCTACTCACCTAGTGTCTTTAGGGTGTGTCTACACCCTTCGCCCTAGACTGGTCAGGGCCCCGTTCACACAATAAGACTGGCGACGGGTTACAAGCTTAGGGCTCACCAATAGGTACTCACCTCTCTGTCTACACCCGACAGAGAGGGTCACACATCCCCGGGCCCATCCACCCGGGGAGATAGGTATAGGATTTAGTCTACGTGGGAATAAATTTCCACCATTCCCTCCCTAAACTAGCTTCTCCTCCGACCATGGAGGACGCCTATATTTTGGCGTTCTTCAGAGAGGTCCTTTTTAAGGACCCCGATTTCCTAGCGAGATATGGCGACAAGCTATGTCATCGTTCCACCCCCACTCCGTCCCAGGGCGCAATCGCGAACTTCAGCGACGCCCTCGAAAGCCCGATGTCGCCACCTGTTGCCGAACAAGGCATTCCAGCCATTGTTCCGGCAGCTATTGTTCAGGCAGACAATGTTCCGGCCACTAATTCGGCCCCCATTGTAACACCCGCCTTTGTCCCGGCAGACAATACTCCGGCCGCTAATCCGGCCCCTATTGTCTCGCCCGCCTTTGTACCTGCCGCCATTGGCGAGGCCTCTATTGTTCCGGCCGCCATTGTCTCAGAGACAACGCAGCTGCGCGCCGCAAACACGACTCACCCGGAGAGCATGGACACGTCAGTCCCAATCTCCGAGGACGAAGCCCGCACCTCCTCCTCCAGCGATGACGACTTCCAAGTCGTGGTCAAAGGAGGCAAGAGGAAGGCGGCTAAATCCTCCGCCCCCGCCGGTCCGGCCTCAAAGAAACAGGTCACGTCTACATCGTCCAGCTCGACTTCCGCCCCTAGTCCGCGGGCCAGTCGCCCCGCCAGCCCTATGGCTTGCCCACCCGCTTCTACCGCGAGGAAGCAAAAGCCCCCTCCCCCGATCTCGAAAATGTGTGGTGATCGCAAGATCAACTACACGAATGCCCGATCCACCCTTCAGGGGATCAAAGTTACCGTCCCCACGTCTTCGGACTTTAGGGATCTCTCCCGTGCCCTGCGTGAAAGGAACTATTCCTTTCACACGTACTCCCTTCCGGAGGAAACCCCCACTCGCGTCGTCATTAGGCGCGTACCTCGTGAAATCGACACCGAAGATATAAAAAGCGACCTTGTTGCACAAGGCGTTCCGGTCTCCGCCGTACATCGCTTGCATAAAGCGAGACAGGGCGTTGTCTATGACATTGTCCTGGTCATATGTGACCCCACAGAGGGGCACCACCCGATCTTCAAGGTGAAGTCGGTCTGCTCGCTCTCAGGCATCTCCATCGAGAAGCCTTACAGAGCTCAATTGATTGGCCAGTGTCATCGCTGCCAATTATATGGTCACTCGCAGTCCAACTGCTATGCCACCCCTAGATGCGTCAAGTGTCTAGGAGAGCATGGCACCGCCGACTGTACCCGCCCCAAAGATAGGGAACTATGTTTAGAGCCTCCCAGCTGTGTACTCTGCGGCCAATCGGGACACCCGGCAAATTACCGGGGCTGTCCTAAGGCCCCGAAGTCCTCCTCTCCTAAACTCGCGAAACGCGCGAGCGACCGCCAGCACAGGGAAAGCCCCTGGGGAAAGCCTCCTTCTGCGCTGATGCCGGAGCGGCTCAGTCCGCAGAGGCCGTCTCCCTGGGCTAACCTAAATCACCTGAAGGCTCCCGCAGCCTCGGTGCCCTCTATCCCCGCGCAACCAGCGCAACCCGCTCAACTTCCAGCGCTGATGGCTTCCGCCATCCCAGCGCCTTTGGTAGCCCCCGCGGCCCCTACGGCCTCTCCAGCGAAACCTCAGGGAACCCAGGGCCGAAACAGCGCCCAAATTATACTTAGTACATACGCGGCTCTCTTCACCACCGCCGCGGACAAAATGGCGGAAGAAATCGTTGCTGCAAACGGCAACGCACTCCGCCTTATGGAAATCCTCAGCGCGTATCCCGAGATCGCGCAAGTCCTACACTCACTCAAATATTAATTCTCAATGGATAATACGAGAGTAAATAGTAACAAACCCCGATCCCTTAAATTAGGCTTTTTCAACGCAAATGGCGTTTCAGGTCAACGCGATGAGATCGCCACTTTCCTCCGCGACCATCAGCTTGACATCCTCCTCATACAGGAAACCTTTTTAAAACCACATCACCGAAACCCGAATATTGCCAACTTTAAACTAGTTCGCAATGACAGGTCTCGATGTCACAAGGGTGGCACACTCATATACTTTAGGAAATCTTTGTATTGTATCCCTATAGACCCACCTCCTCTCTTCTCCCATCTGGAGACCTCTATCTGTCGGCTCGGCATGACCGGCCACCAACCGATCACCATCATCTCCGCTTATATCCCACCCGACAATGGTCCGGAGGATCCCATCTCGCTCCAAAAGGACTTCACTGCCCTCTTCGGTATGAGTGACTCCGTCATCTTGGCGGGGGATCTTAATGCCAAGCACCCGGCGTGGAATAGTAGCACAACCTTCACCAGAGGTAGGTTAGTTTTCAAGTTAGACGAATCCCTTAACTTTGACGTCATCGCTCCAATGAGCCCGACTCACTTCCCAGGTAATCCTAATCACCTTCCCGATGTTCTCGATGTAGCGCTGCTCAAGAATGTGAACCTCCGTTTGCAATCGGTTGAGACGTTCCACGAGCTAAATTCTGACCACCGCCCTGTAGTCATGCATCTTGCACCCTACTCGGGCCCGATCGACCCCAACCGCCCCCCTCAGACCCAGACGATAACCGACTGGAGGAAAGTAAGCGAAAGACTGAAATCCACCACGTCGCCTCACTTAGACACCATCCCCGATCACTTAGTGTCAGTCGCCGACACGACGGCCGCAATCGACTCGTTTACAGAGCACGTACAATCCGTATTGACGGATTGTTCACGGGAAGTTCCGGTGATGGAAGACCATCGCTGGAAACTACCTGCTGACGTACGTGACCTGATAACCGAGAAGAACGCGGCCATCCGTGCCTACGACTCCTTCCCTTGTGACGCGAACAAAGCCCACATGCGCCATTTACAGCGTGCTGTAAAGAAACGCATAGGGGAGGTTCGCTCTGAGGGCTGGAACAAGATGCTCAGCGAACTCGAGCCCACTCATCAAGCCTTCTGGCAATTACAGAGGAAATTGCGTTCCTCAGAAGAGGTCTCTATGCCTCCTCTCATCCGCCCCGACAATAGTGTCGCTTTCGACAGTCCCGATAAGGCTGAATGTCTTGCCGACAGTCTAGAGTCCCAATGTTCTCCCAGCTCCCAACCAGTAGACCAAGCTCACCTGAACAAGGTCGACGCTGAAGTCGAACGAAGAGCCTCCCTCCCTCCCGTCGAAGACCCTGATGATCCTCTGCCTCCCGTCACTCCAGACGAAGTGCACGACATCATTAAAGGGCTCCACGCTCGTAAGGCCCCCGGTTCGGATGGTATTACCAATAAGGTATACAAACTCCTTCCTGCCCCGCTAATAATGCTTATGACCGCCATCTTCAATGGCGCCTTGAGCAACAACATCTTCCCACAAGCATGGAAAGAAGCCACCGTCATCGGTATCCCAAAGCCAGGCAAGCCAAAGTCTGAGCCCTCCAGCTACCGCCCTATTAGCTTACTCAATGTCCTCGGCAAAATCTACGAGAGGCTTATTTATAAGCGTCTCAAAGACTACGCCGAAGCAAAGAGCCTCATACCCAACGAGCAGTTTGGATTCCGTAGCCAACACTCGGGCACCCAACAGGTCCACCGTATCGTAGAGCACTTATGCGCTGGTCTGCAGCGTAACGCGACGACGGGTGTGCTATTCTTCGACATAGCGAAAGCCTTCGACAAAGTCTGGCACAACGGCTTGATATACAAGCTCTACCAACTAGGAGTGCCTGATCGTCTCGTGCTCATCTTACGAGACTTTTTGTCGAACCGGACCTTTCACTATCGCGTCGAGGGAGCACTCTCGTCCCCTCATCCTATTCGCGCCGGTGTCCCTCAGGGTTCCGTACTATCTCCTCTCGCCTTCACGCTGTTCACTAGCGATATCCCAAAAAGTAAAAAGGCTCAGTTGGCTCTCTTCGCCGACGACACTGCCGTTTACTATACCGGTCACTGTCCCAACGCTATAGCTCGTACTCTCCAAACCTCCGCAAACGTCTTAGGCGCTTGGTTTCGGAAATGGAGAATCGAGGTCAACCCCGATAAGAGTCAGGCGGTTCTCTTCTCGAGACGTCGTCGACTCCCTCCCCCACTTCCCAGCCCGATCACTATGTACGGCAAGCCAATCCCTTGGGAGAAGCAAGCCAAATACCTAGGCGTGATCCTCGATGAGAACCTTACCTTTAAGGCTCATATTAAGGCGGTTCGCGCGCGCGCCTCCTTCGCTCTTAGCAGGCTGCAATTCGTACTGACAGCCCGTAGTAAACTGTCCCTCAAATGCAAGCTCCGCATCTATACCGCAGTCATCCGTCCCATCATGACCTATGCCTGCGTTGTATTTGCGCACGCTCACCCACGTCATCTCCATAAGATGCAGACCCTCCAAAACCGTTTCCTCAGAAGGGTCACGGGTGCCCCCTTCTATGTCCGTAATATCGATCTTCACGTCGACCTCAAAATGCCAACCATAAAATAGTTCATGAAACGCTTATCAAAGCGTTTCTTCGACTGCGGCATCAAACATTCTAACCCCCTGATTACAGCGGCCGCCCGCTACACTCCCTCTCGCATTAGCAGTATTCGCCGACCAAGGCATACTTTAATCGACCCCGACGACGCCACTACCCTCCTCCAGGAGAGTAGCAAGGCCACTAGCACGCTACATAAGCCCAAAACCCGATCGCCGTCCTACCGCCCTCGCCGCCGAGGCCCGCCGCGACGCCCAAATCGACGCCCCTCCCGACCCTTGCTCGAGCCAGCCCGCGCCGCTGAGCCTGTAGCTTTAAATTCGTCCCTAATTAATACCAATCCTGATCCAGCTAGTCATTTGCTGCCCTCTTCCAGCGACGCCCTAAGCCGAGGTTCGTACCCCACAGGGGGTGCCCTTAGCGTTGTCGCTTAGTTTTAGTTAGTATATAAGTTTAAGTCCTGGCTGGAGGCCTTAATTTATTAGGGAATCCACAGGCAAGTCCGCTTAAGCAGACGACAACCGCATAGGTTGACCTGCGAGATGCCAAACAAACAAACAAACAAAACTAGACAATCAATGAAATTCGTAAAATCTTTCGCAATTGACAAAAATGAGGTGTGAAGCTATGATTTCAATAGCATTTGTCCGAACTACATCTAAACACTTCCACTAAAATCCTAAATTTAATGATTCTAGGTCAACAACGGGAGGCACCCTACAGGTTTTGATTTATTTGCGAGTATCAAAATATGTCGCGTAAATCGCCGTATTTTTTTATTGCGTCGACTTAGAAACTTGAATTTTTTTAGAGCTCTAAGCGACCGTAGACTTACATATTCGATTTTAACTTGTCACCTCCATGCGTTCCTGAGAAAAAGGGTCTTACCAGACTGACAGACTGACAAACAGAAGACAGACATAACGGACAACGAAGTGAGGGTATAAGGGTTCCGTTTTTTCCTTTTGAGGAACGGAACACAAAAACACCCTGAAATTTAGTTCTATCATGACAAAATGTTGATATTTCCTAGCCAGTCACATACAACAATTTTAGAAACTAAAATTTAAGCAAACCGGCAGAGAACGCCAACCTTCTCACTCCTCTTTCATATTCTACAACGTTAATGCAGAGTTGAATTTAAATACGAAAGGATAGCCGTAATTAAGCATCTCGAGACGTTTGCCTAAGTAATTGGAGGTTGCAATAGCCGGGATTTGAGGCAGAGCCGCGGGTAAGACGGCTTCCATTGCCTATTGTAATGTACACGGGAATTTAATAAAATCGTTGGCTTTGTTGTTTGTTACTGATAGCGACTGTGTTTTGTTTCCATTTTGGTGTCGAATTGCTGGTACTGAGGCTTTGTTTATTAAGGAACATAGAACCTTTTTGGCGGATAACATTGTTGCCATCACGGGTAGAATGTTGATTGCACAGTAGCGTCAAGCATATTATAAGTTGGGGGATTACTTCGCTTATAAAAAGCTTGGCTAATCGCTGGTCCTGATGCATGGGCGCATCAACTAATTGCTTAGCATTTAAAACACTGTTGTAGCTGCTTAAGATTTTAAAAACTATATTTGCATTGTTCTAACTCATTCTTTTAGTATTTTATAATTACATAGCACATTGTGTGAGTACTATGTCCATAGTATAAAGCTACCATTTACTGCAAACGTCTTTCATTGAATTGAATGTGCCCTGGCGGCTGAGAATATGTCATGCTCACTGTAACGTTTCGCTGATGGTGGTGCGTGTGTTGGATCATTTAGCTCCCTCCAATATGGTTGAGCTGAATTGTGCTAACCCATGCATCATGTTCGTGAACGGGCGCCATCAGGAGAGACTGGTCATCTCTTCATTTGAATTGTGTTTTCTTTTTCATTACGGACGCTTTTAACGGTCTACATATCGGAGGATCCTCCCTTTTTCAAAGAGTATGATTGCATCAGCATGCAGCGCAAGCGCATACCTGGTCATCACCTTCAGCCTCATTAGGAACCTTGGCACAGCACACTGCACATTCGGCCGGTCCACTGTGATATTTTGTTACACCAAAATCACATCTTATTATCTATGTATGTATTTTAACATCTGAGGAGCTGTTGTGCACAGCAATTCTTTCTATGATTCAATAAGTACTAGTTTTTATTAAAATTGTATGACACTCATTTTACTTACATTTGTTTATCTGATAATTGTTGTACTGCTGAAAAGCAAACCTTTAGCTACCTCTGTCTATTTTCCACATCCTTTTATATCATTTCATGTGATCTCTTATTATTTTCCTTTTATTGAATGTTGTGACATTTTGTCTCTAACATCATCTGTCAGTTTTTCTTTTTCTATGGTATAGAGCTAAGAGGTCGTCTATTTTATTGTAAAGGTATCGTAAAACTAGTGTTAAGCCAGGTTCTCACTGTAAGCCATGTTTATTGTTCCTGGCCGATAACCAATTAAGAAGTATTTGGATTTGAAACTAAAAAAGTCACTTCTAGAAGGTTCGCCAGGGCCTTTATAAGTCAACCGATACTTTTCACCAGGTTCTTTTGATTCCGTCTTTTGACTCGTTCTTTTCACTTGCCCTTCTGGCTCGCTCTGTTGGCTTCTTTCTTTTCGTACTTTTTCTTACTCTATGTTTTTCTAAAAGCTATTTAAATATAAACCTTCCTAAAAGTTATTCTCAGTGAATTTATTACAAACATCTTGTGTGTGTAAATGTGTTCGACTCACTCGATCACCTCCGACCCTCCCACTTGCGTCTACGAGAGGAGTTCGAGACGGTTTGCATAGAACTAATAAACGTGGCGTGAGACACCGCCGCCGGAAGAAACACCGATGGAGAGGCTGCTGCGAGCTCCCACTCGACGGACTGCGGGACGGAGGAGCGGCCGACGCGAGCTGATTCAACCGTGAGCTGCTTCGCGACTATGAGCACGGAGAGGCTACTGCGAGCTTCAACTCGACAGACTGCGGGCCGGAGGAGCGGCCGACGCCTCGAGCTTCTGCACGACCGTGAGCTCCCTCGTGTTAGACTGCGGGCAAGAGGATCGTCCTTGCTACTACTAATCGATTCCTATTCCTTAAAAAAAATTTCTACGTAGTTTTGTGTTTCATATTTTAAAAATTACATTAACTTGTAACCACGTTTAGCCAGTCGGTTAAACGTTTCGTTACACCACAAGCAGAGCGCTTAATCCCTCTCCTGGTCGACACCAGCAGTCAGCCAACCCGACTCACTGGGGTATCTTCGCAGACAGTTCCGACTCACCGCGAACTATGCGACACCCGGTTCCAACCCACTGGAACCCAACTAGCATCACAAGATACAAGACTTAGTCCACTATCGACCCCCAGGTCTCGGAGGGGAGTGATGTGGCGGCATCTACACCGCCACATACGAACAACGCATCACAATGACGTCACACAAACTCAACCTGCATCGCGCAATCAGAGTTTACCGCGCAGCTAGCATATATACAACCTCCCGACAACAATTATCGGGCAGTAGCCCACCAGTTACGATATCCATCTGGTCGGAAGATCCTCCCTTTTTCAAAGAGTATGAGTGAACTTTACACCCTGTTCCTCATATCTCTTCACATGCATAATTTCAACATGAATAATGTAACCAATATTTTGTAACCACATTTTGATTTAAGAGTTTCCGTGGAGTTTATTGACCGTATTAATCGTTAATGGGCAACTAGCTTCACCTTTTTGGCTGACCGACACTTTGACAATTCAAAAGTGCCTGGTATTTTATTTGAAATAAATGCTTTGAGTTTGAGTTGGAATACAGCTTATGCAAACTAGTCTGAAATGGTAAGTCTAGATATGAACTCTCTCAAGGGACAGAAAACCAATTCCAACACAAGTAAAAACTACCCAAAAACATTTACAAATATATCAAACGGGTTTCTTTCCCTACTTTTACAATAGCCTATATCTTTCATCTCTCTTTGTCCCAAAACTCTTTAGGCAAACGAGTCTTAAAGGAATTCGCATGACAATGGACGAGAAATCAAAGAGGATTGGGTAAACAGGTCAAGGTAGTGCGTGGCTAGTAGAGAGCAGCCTGCAGGTCGGGTTGTAATGTCAAGGGTGGTATCAAATTAGTTCGCCGTCCAGTATGAACCAGGCCCGGGACAACGGCGCATCGTGTTCCAAGCGCGCCTCAAAGAGATGTCAGCACCAAATGACGGGGTACGATAGGGCCGGACTAGAATCTGCCAGGGTCGCGGGTTGTTCGAAAGAGATACCGTGGCCCTGGCACAGGCAACTGAAGGAACACGGGTGGGTTTTGGTCAGTAAAAGTCTGACACGCAATCTCGCTCCACCCAGAGCGGGAGAAGTCCTTCCCAAAGATTTCCCACCCAAAAAAAAAGGGCCGTACTCAGGACACAAAGGTATGGTGTTTAAACGTTAATAATCGTTATGTCAAGGTTGGTGCCATATTTTGAACCACTGCAGTAAAAGAAACTATATGTGTTTAGTTGGTTAATTTCAGTTGAAATTATTAGATTTACGGTCGGTTTTGTTAACGTCAAATATGTTTTAACAGTTTTTCTACAATAAGAGTCATTTTTTCAATTCTCAGATAAACAACCAGATAGCCTCTATAGAAAGTACATAGTCAACAGTCGAATAAAGCGTCTAACGGAGGAATATAGGTACCTGCCTACCTGTGAGGGGTCGGTTAGGTTTTTGTCTCTCCGAAAAGTAATACGTTTTAGGTTATGTTCGACAGACTCATTAGTTTTGTGCGCTTTGTTAAAACGACATAGGTACGGTAATTGGTTATGACGGATGTTTTTGAAACAATTGACAATTAAAAAATCGAAGAAGAACGTTTAATCCTTAACTATTTAACCCACCTGAGAGAAAAAAAAAACGAGTGTTACAAGAAAGTCCTGATAATTTCAATACATGGGACGACAACAAAAATTTCGCTTGAAAAAGATACAATAGCTTTCCTCCTCAATTAACTTTCTTTAATTGAGGATAAAAATACACACAAAACAGAAATGTACGACATTATTGTTAAAAACAAATTGTGAAATTAGATCATAGACTACATCTTAACATAAAATATCATCATGCCTGTAAACCCAGAAGGGTTAGGCAGAGGTGTACCTATAGTACACCCACTTTGCGCCTGTTATGCTTACGTCCCATGTAATAGGGAGCGAGCCTATTGCCATCAACCAGGCACAAATCCAGACTCCGGGTTGCTACTGAGAAAATCTACATGTAAAAATGGAGATTTACACGTTTTGTTGCTATTCTTGTCTAACAGGTTGAATACTGTATTTGCATCTCGCTTGCATATACATAGTGTGAAGTTGGCTAGCATAGACTGCAGATAGCGATAGGAAAATAGAAAATATTGATTAGTTATTAAACAGCCAGAAAATTTTCACGCTAGATAGCTATTCGACGACTTTACTGAGAAATGAAAAATCTGTCCTAAAACTCGAATAAGTATGCATAAGCCCTTAATTAAAGATATCTCTCATTTGAACTCTTGGAGTGGTTGAAGCAACTGAAAAAAGTTCAAAAAGATTTATTATCTTATATAATAGCTGTAGGTACTGATTAAATAGATAAGTACCTAAGTTTTTAATTCAAAAGAGTAGAAAAAATACGGCAGAACATGAATAATGGCTGTTCGCATTTCTCAAAGATTGAATAGAGCCCTCAATCGAATGAGTTGTGGATAATTGGAGTGCGCAGGAGAGTCGGATTGCACGGGGCTTTAAAACTGCAGCGTAGTTAAAAATGTTAAGCCAATACACCAGCAAATGGTATTGGAATTGACGACTCAATGGGGTCTTAAATCATAATTCAACGAGAGCTTAACAGAAAATAACTTACTGGGATAGGCTAAATAACACAAAATGAGTTTCAACTGCAGTAACTAGCATCAGGCTAGCAAGTCTGTAGTCAAATATTCCACATTGACAAATATCAGCATTATTTATGTATTACAGCATTACTTCTCACGTTCTGGCAAAACTTGCAACTCAACAAAAGGCCACATCTATTAAAAAGGTTCAATGCCTAAACTATGGATCCTCAACCTTATTTTTTCTAGAGGCCCCCCTTTTTTCTTACTTATCATCTGTCGCGAATCTGAAACAGCTATTGCAACGATTATATTTAAACGTGGAATACAAACAAACTCCTTATAATAGTACCTACACAGATACCTACCTGGCTAACCCTAGCTACCTTCAAGGCTAAGTCACTGTAGCGCCGTGGCACGCATACCTGCAGTGCTGTCCAATGCATGCGACGACCTTGCACCAATAAATGTAAATGTCAGAAGGATGACTCCGAAGATTTCAATAAGAATTAACCCAAGGACACAAGGAAGATAAACTAACTACTAGAAATAAAATAAAACGTGTACGATCGGGGGAACCCATCAGGAACGAAGTTCCGAACGCACAATAACACTCAAAACACAGAAAAGCACAGAGAAAGGGCGAAGGAAGGAAGGAAGGGAGAGGGAGGGCGAGGTGAAAGAGACAGAGAGAGGGCGCATAATGTTTTTCCTTACGATTTCTACCAGTCAACTCCTAACGCAAGCCGCGTTGAGGAACTTCGTTTCTAAAAACTTTAAATATCAACAACCTGAAACGTCACTTGCTACTGGCCAGATAATCAGAATGGTTCTAAAAGTCTGGCAATAGACGTGATAAGATAGAAGGCCAAGGCAACCAGACTCAGATATTATTTCTATATTTGCACTTTAGTTACACAAGACACACGATAGAGAAATGACAGAATATGGTAACGTGCTCTTGAAGGGTGTTAAAAAATCAGCAAATGAAGTTAAGGATTGTCGAGCTAGGTTGAGCAACAATCCTCTTGGGTGAGCTGAGATGATATATGTGAGTGGCCGAGAATCAAACTCAGAGGCATGTGGAGAGGATTGTATTCAGTAGTGAAAAGACATACGCCAAGTTTAATATTACAAGTGAACCTTCTGAAGACTTATCTGTACTAGCAATAGCGCGGCAAATTGTACCACAGTATTGCATGAATACGCTAGGCATTGTACGAATACCTTGCATGACACTGATGGCATTGTAATGCCTTCCTTACTCAATGAACAGAATATTAATATTACATAATAACAAATCACTATGAAGCTGCGGCCTAATTAAGAAGACATAGATGATGGTTTGTTACACTACGAATTGTGATTTGCAAGTAGGTATAAATTCAAGATACTTTTTTTTTTCAAAAAAACAAATCCTTCCAGGATTTTTTGACCCCCGAGACTCTTGGACCCCTTGCGGTACGCGTCGTAGGTCGTCTAGCTACCTCTTCTTGGGGCAGCCTCGAAAGCGCCGTCCACCCTGAGGCACCCACCATGTGGAGACTGTCGCCCGGCGGTCACAGTGCATGTGGCTGACGTGACCCGCCCAATCCCATTTCAGTTTGGCAGCCTTTTTGCCTACGTCTAGGATCCCTGTTTTGGAGATACTTATTCGCTCTAAATACAGTCGTATGGCCTGTTAAGCCCAACCGCCTCACAACCTACAGCCATCAAATGATATCAGCTTACATTAAGCTACACCCTCAGACATTACAGTGATAAGATGGTGCGTTACAGTAGCTTCTAAGATTGACAAATTGGTACAGTCCGCGTGGCCTATGATGATCTTTGCATTTGTGTGAGTGTAGGTGTGACGTCGGCCTGGAGTGCGATTGTTTTAAACAAGTTTATACAATCGGCATGAGGCGCTGTGCGTTCCGCCATTGGTGCGATTGGTAATCACTCACACAAATGCAACGCTCAGCTTAGGCCTCGCGGACTGCATGTAGTACTTTTGGCGCTCTGGCATACTCTTATTGCTGTCTGGTCAATATTTTTACCACAGTATGACCGATACATGTACCTGACGGTAAGGGACAAGAAGTCTTGTTTAAAAATATCTGTTCGCTACGTTGAGTTGCAGCTTAGCATGCAAAGGAGCATAACCCGAATATGAAAGCGGATATGCAACTCGTCTTTCCCCACAAAAGAAAACTATGTTCATCTCCTAACAAATTAAACAATATTAACCTCACTAACCTTCATACATAAAATCTCTAAATTAGCATTTAACAATTAGGTTAACGAGCCAAACCGCCAAACATTAACCTTACTTGCTTACACCAGTTACATACATGTATGACTCAATGAGAGGCGACAATTAAAAACGAATTTGAATACATTAGCGAACAATCGTGTCGTTTGAATAATTTTACATTGCTTTAAGTACTGTTGGCAAAACAGATCAGTTTGCAGCTTGTTTTTAATCCACGCCAGTTGAATAGCAACCGATGGTCATGGTTTGGACCCATGGATATGGTATGCGCAGGAAGAAGGAAAAAGGATAATTATTTTTGCCAGAAAAGTTTAAAGTATGAAAATTGCAGGGTAAGGTAATAGGTACTACGGGCTGGTATCCGCAACTCCAAGTCAATGAGCGTACTTTGCGTACTGGTGGGAAAAACTAAAATTCGGTCCACCCGAGCTCCTCAAGAAAGGCCAGCAACGACTTGGTGTTACTGACAATCTCACGGAGCGAACCTGGGTTACCGAAGTATTTTGCTCTGTACTCTGTATGTTGCGACCACCGAGCAGTTGAGAAGCACATCAGCTGCTGTCTCTTCGTCCTCCATGCAAGCCTTGCACTGTGGACTGTCTGTAACTCCTATGAGAAAGTGGCGTTACTTAAGAAACCGTGTATCCTTTGGACCATTGAATGGTTACGATATTGAGTCTACCCACCTGTTTAGCGCTTGCAAAACAGCCATGCTGTCTGAGAGCATGCGGAACGAGTGGTCCTTTACTTCCCAGGTCATGACGGCTGAAGCGCCTAGAGAAATACCAATGCATTCGGCCTGGAACACAATGTTTATGGGCCCCTAATGTTGAGGCTTTGCGTATGTTGAAGTCCTCCGAGAAGATTTCAGCACATGTGTCAAAGCCTGTTTTGGATCCATCCGTAGAGGTGCGCAGGTCTGCAGGGCGCAGCCCCTTGCATCGGCGATCCTCGTTGACGATTTTAATTTTGTATTTTGAGTTTATATTTTGAATCATGATAATATGGTTTTGACGTGTTTTTGAGGGGCAAATCGACAAACGCTCGGTGGTAGGCGATATTTGCAGGGTCGCTGGTGGCAGCTGCATGAGAGTTGCCGAGAATCGACATGAATGGCGTGCAATTGGAGAAGCCATTATCCAGCAGTGGACTGCTGTAGCCTGATGATGATTGGCCATTAAAGATGTGAACATTGCGATTACGACTGATAGAGATTTATACAAGACAAATACGTAATGCGTCGAATTCCAATAAATTATCATTGTCCTACATGCAAAACTTGCCAAACTCTTGTGTTGACTGTACGTGGTACAATTGTATCGATGTAAGCAGAAGTCGTTATATATAGCGATAGATCTTGTGATGGTAACAATGATTCTGGTGATGGTGCGAGGTATAAGCGAAAGCAAAGTATTGTTGCGATTAACATTGAAGATGAAGATATCGAAATATTTTAGCAGCACTCGTTGTTTCTGTAGATTCTGAAACACATTTATTTCATGCGGATGTTCTACTTTAAGACCAGTGCATCATTGTGCCTAGCCCTCACCCGTATTTATAACATTTTGCCAAATGACGAATCTTCAAATGTCTTTGGTACTGAACTGAGATTGCTGAACACCGCTACTCGATACCTGGAGTCCAATGGCACTCCCAGCACAATCTCCTTGGAGTAAATAAATTAAATTGTATCTTGTTATTAATAATTGTATTCCAATTTTATCCCAATTCTATATTATTTTGTCTAATTTTGTCGAAATTTATCGAATGTAATCTAATTTTATTGGTTTTTCTTTAATTTTATCAAAGGATAATGGGAAGAAACGTCTCCACCATCCAACAGATTTGAAATAAATGTCATAGAAGCGTCTAGTAGGATAGATTATTTTTTGCTACGGCGACGTCCTTCAAATACGTGGGGTTCAGGTTTTATAATAAGAGGAATCAAGCAAGCACTCCAGCAGCCCGGCTAAAGGTAACAGCAGAGTACCATATGGTTTTAGACAGTAAGAGTCTGACAGACCCCTCCACCTACAACCGAGTGTAGGACATGCATGAGAATTTCCACAAAAGGAAAAAAATGGTTTTATAATAAACTTTTTTTTAAATATTTTTTCTTTTTTACTAACACATTTACTTATTGTGCAATAAAAAGGATTAGGATATGGCGATCTTAGTAATGTTTTCATAAAAGAGAAAGGTTTTTAAAGATACCGCTCGTTATATATTTTTTTCTATTCAGTCGCGCCATGTCAGTTCACGTATATAATAGAGTTATATTTTAATAGACCGGGATTTGGCTGCACTCGCTGACTGCCCGCAATCGCCCTGTGGGAAGTTGTACGCACATAATTTCCATTGTAGGGTTTATGGGGTTAGGGCGTCATTTTGACTTTAATGCACCAGCACAAATGCTTGATAATATTTTCATGGGCGACTAAATGTAATTGTTAGTACAGTCAAGAGCAAGTCAAGCTTGACTCTTTGAAACTAGCTCTGTTTTGTATGGCACGCAGTAGGGAACCTTATATTTTTTATATAGAATCATAATTTTTTTACGTGAAATATGCTTTTTTGTTTGTGGAAAAAATTATTTTTGTTTAAAAATAATTAAATTTTTTCAATAACTTTTATGTTAATTATAAATACGAGTAAACCCAATAGTTTTTGCAATACAACGAATACAGGTATTTATGGCTTTTCTGGGTCCCAATGAACAAATTGACACGTATCCTATGAATGTTGTAGAGTAGAGACGGTGTTCATACAAATCTAGGTTATCATAATTTTATGATTGTCTGTTTAATTACTAGTATTGACCAATAACTTGTATAAGTGGTGAAAACAGTACATATAACATAACATCACGCCTTGTTTCCCCGAAGGGTTGGGCAGAGGAGTACCTATAGTACACCCACATTTTGGCCGTTATGTTTAAGTCCCATGTAATAGGGGGCGAGCCTATTGCCATCTACCAGGCACAAATCCAGACTTCGGGCTGCTACTGAGAAATTCCAGATAGAAAAACCCAAAAACACGTTGCCCGACCTGGGAATCTAACCCAGGAAAAAAAAAAAAAAAAAGTAAGTAAATAAGTTGTTATTAATAAATAGATAAATTTAAACCTTCCAGTTGAAACATTTGCATGAAAGAAAACTATCTCTCTCTTGGCTCTTTCTATTATATGGTCGGTCGGGTGATAATAGATAAGTTTTTTTTTTATTTTTTAAGTTAAAAATTTGTAGCAACAGGAGTTAAAAGACCGTCACAGGCAGTAGATGTTTTGTATTTTTTTTTGCCTATTATTAAAAAAAATAATATGTTTACTATTATGACTTGACCTATCACCGGATTCCGGCTTGACGTCGACTTACGGGGACTGTATATAATAGAAAGAGCCAAGAGAGAGATAGTTTTCTTTCATGCAAATGTTTCAACTGGAAGGTTTACGGGACATCCTGTATAATGAAATGCATTGAAGGGGGCATAATGCTTTTTCGTTACGTGGCGACTTCTCTAAAGCAAGCTGCGTTATAGAACTTCGTTCCGAACTTCAAAACTTTGCGTGTGTATTTGTGTCACTTGCGTTCTTCAAAGCTGCTCAAAGCTGCAAAGCTTCACACTGAAAGAAGGTGAAACGCGACTCGGTCAAGCAACATCAAGCCGGACCAAGCGTAGGAGCTCCCTTCAAGCTAACTGCAGATGGAGAGCCATCAAACAAGCTCCGCAAGCAAGCCTCGCATTCGACTATTCCAACCAGGCTGCTCCCAATTATGGAAGTAGTTATCACAATGTATTTATACAATCGCATACGCTTCTACCTATCACAGGAACCAGTGACTCAACGAAAGCGAACTAAACATTATCGGCTCAGACTAACAACGCTGTGCATTTCAATAATTTATACGTTCGATGCGCCCACGCAGCCTAGCGGCGCGTGACGTAACACAAATCATAATGATTTGATTCAGATTTTAGCATTCAATTGATTTATTGATAGTTCATGGAATGATATTGTAAGAAGGAATTGTAAATAGGTTAATTTAATTTTGATTATATAAATTTTTTTATTCGCCTAGGTCTTTAACCTCATAGTATTTTTAAACATGGTCTTTTGGTGTTTTTTTAAGTAACTTTAGAGCAGATAAATAGTTAGAGAAATGCCTAGAGGATAGTCAGTAGCAACAAAACAGTTCGCTTAGATAACGTGTGTTAATCAAGTTGGTTAACGGCCAAACCCAATAACCTAAGACCGATCGCTACTGATTATACAAAGTACAATGCTATATGCCCTGTCAAACAAATAGCTGTCAACACGTTATACGATTGCATACTTTGGCTTTATCGGAACGTTTAAACCAGAGATTGATAGGTTTTTCTATCTCCGGTATGCCAAAATTGGAGATAGATACGTTATTGGGTTTGGCCGTAAGGCAGTACCTACAGCTACCTTTACAGTTAATTTAGCGGTCATTATACCAGTGACAGTAATAAGCTAAAAATAAATAAATAAAAGAGTAGGTAATGTACGAAAGTGAACTCAGCATCAGAAATCATCCTCACGCAACATTAAAATGATTAATATTCATAAGCCTGCGCCCGCGCACCGGCAGATGGTTCATTTTGTCACGTAATTTATGTGTGATACAGTTTATAGAGGTGAATGATTTTATTGTCTTGTGGTGAGGTGATACAGTTTTTAACATTGAATAGAGTTGTTTTAATGTGGCTCATGGCTCTGTTTGGATAGAAATGGTGAACAATATTTGAATCAGGTACCTAAAGAACGTACATAAACTCACGCCTTCTTCAAATAGGGGTAGGCAGAAACCACAAAACGCCACCTGCTACGATCCTTACATACTCATTTTTCCTCGTTTACGTTCATACACCTGGTTATACGCGCGCGGCTGTTGCGAATACTACGCACCTGACCTTTCTGAAGAACACCACCAATAAATAAAGCCACTATATGTCCTCCTAGGGCGTCCCTTCTCGGTATTTCCACTCACATCTGTGTTGTGTGTCACTCAGTGTTTCTGTGTTGCAAAATATCTACACAAATCCCTAATACAAAGGCGTGAATTAGTCTGAATGTCTGTATGAAACAGCAGAAAGGGCCTTCCCTCACCTTACTGTGATAAACAAGGAAAACAGCTAACAATACGAATATAGGTACAAACATGTCAAACTTGCAACAAAAAATTATGAACATCTCAATAAAATCTGTTCACAAAAGGAAATTCTTAAAACCATACCCCGAAAACAGGACAAGAAATAAAAGAAAATCTATTTATTTTATCTCGAAGAAACAAAAAGCCGACATGTCATCCTATAATTTTCAGTCCCTAACATACCCTTATTTCGTGAAACAAACTTGGACAGAGATAGCCGTTCAACCAATTTATATTGATCCCTACGTTTATACATACCAAACAATTTTTGTTCAGGATAGTTAAGGTCCTCAAGGATCAATTTGTGGTGGTCGTAATATAGTAGGAAACATACAATTTCACCACTATTGCCTGATTTGAAAGGAGCTGAAATCGGCAGAAATACACGTTTGGGAACGTTCTAGACTGATTCTTCTGTGACCTTTAGAAATTGACCTTTACATGGGTGCTTACAAGGACGATTAGGGTACAATTCTGGTATTTTCTCAAGTATTCTTGAAGCGTGATATGAAAAAAGCTTTAGGAAGACAAACTTACAAATCTGCCGCATAAACTCCTGAAGTACGGTCAAGGTGCGAAAATTTTGAGCAATTTTGAAAAACAATTTTTTTTTTCCAACATTGCGGGGCGCAGGTCACCTGTTCGAACTGTCATTTTCATTCAAAACTAGGTGTCCCGACAGACTATATCCTGTCTTTTTAAACTTTTTCTTTCCCTAAAACCCATATTAGCCTATAGGGTGCTTGACCTAGTTATTCGTTGACTGTTCTTAGGTTTGAAACAAGTCTTATCAATTATAACAAGCACGAACACGTTTATATGGGTCCAAATTTATGCTCAATTAATCAAATTAGGCTAAATTAATTACGAGACAATCTATTTACTTACAAACACTATGAACACTTATTTACTTTACTTACCATATAATACATAGTTTTGTACACTCGAAACCTACTTAATTATAATTGACACAAAATCACAGTTAATTGAACTTTAATCAATATTCTTTAACTGTACGAAGGTTACATTCAGTTAGGTTACTATGCCAGTACATTGACCTCGCATGCTAAACAGGGTAATATTTTTAACTAAAGTTTTATAATTAACCCAGTTATGACTGGTGCTTGGAGTGCTACCGGGCAATACTCTCAGAAATGGATTAACATAAATACCATTGGGTATGGGAATTTTTAAGAATGTAAATGGACTTGAGCACAATAAATGGTCTCATGCCAAAATCGTTAAATATACATTAGTTACTGATGCTTACAGTGTCAATAAAAAATACAGGTTTGATTTGAAGTTTGCCAGTTTGGCAGTTTTCTTTATATGCGGGCGTTGTCCAGTCATCATAAAGATTTTTGTGAAATGAAAAAGGGGAAATTTTTACATTACAATAAAATACCTCGTGGTTATAAGGATTATTCATTAAACATTTTTTAATCTAAGGTAACTGTACTACTTATAATGCAAATGTTATTACTCTGTGAAAAAAATTCTAAATGATACATTTTTTTCCAGATTATGAGTGTTTATAGTACACCCACATTTCGCCAGTTATGTTTAAGTCCCATGTAATAGGGCCTATTGCCATCACGACTAAAATAATTAATTACAATTTTGACCATTTAAGACTTATGTACCTGACTATAATATTTTACTATAATACGGTTTTGTTGGGTTTTGTTTTGTTGACATTATTTTGTTTGTATATTTTTTAATTAATGTAATAATTTGCACGCCGTTAAGCAGACTGTAGCTGATCTCATTAATTCATATGCAACATCTTATAGCTGTACCTACATTCATAGCAAATAAAATTCTGATTCATACTGAGACCTCTCCGAGCCTCGGAAAACACTTTAAGCCGTTGGTCCCAGCTGTCTTTCCTTTGACCTTTGACCGTCGTTACGGGTAGTCATTAGCCCAAAAGTTGGACCACCAGTGTTACCAAGAGGTATCGTGTTACCCAGTAACTGGGTTATGGTGGTCAGATAGGCACGCTCCATGTTAAATACTGGTATTCAGATGCAACTGGTTAGACTAAAAGCTGACCCAAACATAGTTGGAAAATAGGCAGATTAATTACTTGTAGACGCAATGAAAAAAACACGACATTAAATAACCGTATTCTTTAAATGCGGCCATTGTAAAATCAAGATCAAGGATTTTTATGAAATGTAAAAGGATGAAAATCAAAAAGAATACATTTTGCTACAAGCCTGTCTACACCATCTAAATCTAGTCTTTCTGCCTAGTAGCCGAAGATTGGAACCCAGCTAGTAAATTTGTGAGAAACCTTCATAATAATCATAATCAGCCTATAATGTTCCCACTGCTGGGACACAGGCTTCCTCTCTTAAAGAGGGAGTGGGCTGTAATCTACCATGTGGGACCAGTGCGAGTTGGTAGAGTTCATATATCTTCGAATTTTTGGTTCTAGAACATGCCGGTTTCCTCACGATGTTTTTTCGCTCACCTTTTTGATGAGGTCAGAGGTAATGAAATGATCTACACAAAGTAAACCTACAACTCGAAAGTCGGCCAGTCGACCATTATCACTGCCACCATTGATCTACCAAATATATGTGCTTCGCCTATTGAAGGTTTTCCACGAAAACAAAAAGCGACCACGTGCGAGTCGGTCTCGCCCATGAAGGGTTCCGTAGCAGCAAATAACATAATATAAAAGTTTTTGTAGTTCGTTGTAACTTTGATCGATGTTTTAATAATAGTTTTTTTTTTTTAAATTGATGTTTACGATTTATGACGTATAAAAAAAAACTACTTAGTAGATCTCGTTCAAACCAATTTTCGGTGGAGATTTGCATGGCATGCAAACTAAAAAATATATGATGTACCTTAGTACATCATATATTTTTTAGTTTTATCGTTCTCTTATTTTAGATGTTACAGGGGGGGGGGGCACACATTTTACCACTTTGGAAGTGTCTCGTTTTTTTTTTGGAGTTCTAAGTATGGGGAAACCCCCAAAATTTGCTTTTTATTTTTATTTTTGTGTGAAAATCTTAATGCGGTTCACAGAATACATCTACTTACCAAGTTCAACAGTATAGTTCTTATAGTTTCGGCAAAAAGCGGCTTTGACATACGGACGGCCAGACAGGCAGACAGACATGACGAATCCAAAAGGGGTCCGTCCGAACCCTAAAAAGGTACATTTATGAGAGTTGACCCACTGATACTGGAAGTGATAAACTTCTTATCATTTGTTACTGTCGTATTTCTCAAGATCTAAGTCCGTCTTTGACAAAGCCAAAACGGCCGCGCATCTATCACAAAGTTACAAAATGAACTTTTCTGTCCGCACCCCAGAGACAAAGCGTGATGATGTCACTTATACAACTGTACCTTTTCGTGGTTCTTAAAGTTTATTACAGTAATCTTGGTCCTACACTGTAATATGAGAGTGTATAAAATTCTTGAGGTTGCCAAGTCCCTTGTGTGGACAATTTAGAGTTCTCTTGGGTAGACCGCGAACAGTGGCTTTAGTTTTCTAAGGTTTAGGATAGTTTTTAGGAGAATTTTGAGGAATATTAGAAGGTTTTTCTGTGTTTTTTTAGAACTTATCATAAAATCCTGTCAATTTCAAAGAGCTTTCGAAGAATGTGAGTTTCTTAAAGAAGTTTCCAAAAGTTTCCTCCTTTGCTAGGCCATCTATGTATTTGTTTAAACTAAAGTGAACAAAGTTTGATGTAGCAATCACATTAAATGTTACACATATTTACGTGTAGGAATACTAATACATATATAAATAAACCAAATTGAATTAGCCTACAAACAAAGAATACAAATAGGCAAACAAAAAGTTTTCTTTTGTTTCGTGTTTATCAATTACTGTCATTAGTCATACCAGTATCTCTTTGTACAAGAAAACTAGAAAACACATTAACCAACCAAACTTATTGGAAAAACCGTCAATCACCCCTGAATTGTCGTCAACCCCAGTGTCTTATTAGGGACATCGAAAACACAAATGACATTGCACATAAATAATTTATTTCCTGTAACCCATAGTTTTTCCATATCAACAAGGAAAACCTATCAAAATAAACATGTAGTTATTGTGCCTTAAAAAGCAAGAATATAAAGGTACAGACAGAAGGTCGGCTCCATATAATGAGCGTAAACAAGCGCACGCTCACATAGACACATGTGTGCGTGGATATCAAACAAATGCACATCGCGAGTGCGCTTGCACTCGGTGTACGTAAAGCGTGTCTATGTGTGCGTGCGATTACGGTCTATGTTTGGAACCGACCTTCTGTACTTATCTATTTGTGCTTTGAATCAGTTCCGTGGCTATCAGTGCTCCACCACCCCTTGGTCCGTTATTATAAATCGATTAGATATTTGTTTGTTTTCGCTGAACTGTTCCTGGTTTTATGGTGGCAGTAAATAATATGTTAGATGTTTCCCTATTATGTATTTTTTTGTTATGTAAGCTGTAGTGAACATAATTCAACCATCTGTACCTAGATAAGATAGTTGATCGGAAGTTTATAATAGAAACGATATACAAGGCTCGTCGTCACAACAAATACTTTTATACAGGTCAAGGAGGAAACAAAAATAAAAAATTTCGCCATTGAAAACATAAACAACGTAGGTTCATAAATAAATACCCACTGGCAATACCAATTGAAAACAAACTAGTAATGTCAACACTCAGCATTATTTTCAATGTTCAAGTTTCTCTCAATTTTGTTTAACAAAGGAGAAAATAATGCGTTTACTACCAAAGTGAACATGCTACTATTTATTATCTCTCCCATGAGGATGATGAATAAAAAACTCTTCACGTAATTTCAGAGATAAAAATTAACTACTTTTTAAACGCTACAAATGGGTTTACTTTTAAAAAAGGTTTCCTTTTAAATACAAAACAGTTTATTTTTAAATAGTTGAATATTTGTAGGCGGGGTAATAAGGGCCAACGGGACTACAATATTTTGTCGGGATTATTTGCGTAAGCGAAACTGTTGATATAGGTTATTTACAGGTTTTAGATTCAACTGATTGCCATTGTATTACTGGTTTTATTGAAAACTTACTGAAGAGTAACTAATCAAGGTTTAAATTAAATATACAAAGTGTCATTGTAATAAGTGAACACCAGAAAAGGGGTCTCATCATTATAAAACAACTTTAACTAAGGGACCGACCTTTAAATCGCGAAATCTATATCAGATATTTCCTGAATGTTATCTTCATGTATTCCAAAGAAACTGTTGATTTTATCATTGTGTTAAACCCATATTTCGCTGCACGTTTAGTCATGTCAAATTATCATCGTATTAGTATATAGGATAGCAGGTACTTTCTCTGTGTGAGATATCGCCCCCGACGACGCCACTTCCTCCAGGAGCAGTAAGGCCACCACCACTTTACACAAGCGCAAAACCCGATCGCCGTCCTACGATGCTCGCCTACGAGGCCCGCCGCGATGCCCAAATCCACGCCCCTCCCGACCCTTGCTCGAGCCAGCCCGCGCCGCTGAGCCTGTAGCTTTAAATTCGTCCCAAAATCACTCAAATCCTGATCCAGCTAGTCCCTTGCTGCCCTCTTCTAGCGACGCCCTAAGCCGAGGTTCGTACCCCACACGGGGTGCCCTTAGCGCGTAGTCGCTTAGTTTTGAGTTAGTATTTAAGTTTAAGTCCTGGCTGAAGGCCTTTATTTATTAGGGTAACCACAGGCAAGTCCGCTTAAGCAGACGACAACCTCATAGGTTGACCTGCGAGATGCCATTCCAAAAAAAAAAAAACTGTGTGAGAAAAATTCAACATAACATCATAACATCACGCCTTGTTTCCCCGAAGAGTTGGGCAGAGGTGTACCTGTACCCACAGTTGTGTTTAAGTCCCATGTAATAGGGGGCGAGCCTATTGCCACAAATGAAGTATGAGAAAAATGTATTTCCTCTTAATAAGGATAGAGGCATTGATATGACTAAAAGTTACACACCATTGTACAAAATCTCACATACAAGTCTTTACATCCATACAAGTCCAAAGTAAACAGCATTTAAGTGGGCTAGCCCGTAAATATCGCCATCGACTCGACGGTCAGAGGGTGACGCGGGGGACTGATTTAGTTTGTTGAAGCCGCGACGTTATCGATTGGCCAAAGAGCGAGCTACAAGGATTTGTAACGTTACTACTTCAGCTTATGTGTATAGAAAGAACTTTATAGGAGACGAAGCTGAATAGCCCGGCTAACTGGTCACGACCTCTCAAGGTCAACTACGAGATGCCATAAACAAAAAAAAAAGACGAAGATGTGGTGTCACAAGCAATTAACTCTGTGTGACAGGCGATGTTTTTTTAAACTCCGCAACGGATACGACACGGTACGATACGTACGATTTTCGCCATCATTTGAATTTATCCCGGAAGGTTAATGTGTAACATAAAACTTACACATAATAAATAAATCTCGAATTTTTAGTTAAGCCGTAAATACCGTGCGAATAAAGTGGACATTGTTAAATAAACGTTGAAGTTACAATTGCTTGACCCTGTTTAAGGAGTTCATCTCATTGCAGTGTTAATACCATCAAAATCAGTGTCGCATCTTTTACTGCTGAAAGAAAATAATATCTAGTTTTAATGCACAAAGCCAAAGTCAAGGCCTATTACACAGATAACCCTGACAATAGACATAAAAGAGCAATCTAGATGTTTTATATCCCATTACATTGAGATATCTAGGTAGTTTTATAATAGATCATTTGCAAACACAAACAGATGGCTTTAAATCCAAGCTGACATTTATAGCCACCTCTAGACAGCCCATATCTCTTGCTTAGCCGAAAACAAGTTCCCAAGACTATGACTGGCATGGCCCATTACATTTGGGTCAGAAAGAATGGCCGCCCACCTACAGTTATTTGGTAGATATCAAAATAAGCAGATATCTGTTCACATCCTTATAAGCGTGTTCTGTAGGTGGTCCCGGTCGTAATGAACGTATCCTGTTAAACAATTGATTAATTGTGACGACTCTGGGAAACTGGCCTATTTTACGTTTTGTTTTGCAATGGAAGATGAGTGCTCTTGCAGTGGTGATATAACACATCTATGCTCTAGAAACCTAGACAAACATTCTATCTAAAACTAGATGAAACAAACGCTGGTTTATAATGATTGCAACACAAACGAAAGTCAACTTTAAACATACATAGGACGAAGTTGATTTCAGAGTGACAAAAACGATGATAAGATCATTTTTGAGAGCACTCAGTGTTTTTCAATGTCACAAATAATCAAAATCACGGACCAGTTATTCTTTACCAAAAGACACAAGGACCAAAACGGAGCTAAATGTATAAACACGTACAATTTTCCTTCAAATCAATGCAACAATAGCGTTATAATTACCAATTACCACAGCAGTATGTCCTGCGGGATTCCTAAGACAATAATTATCCAATTGGCAAATTAATGAGCACTGTCTGTTATTCGTGCTCAGGAGAATCATGCAAATCTAGGGTGCAAATGGGATGACGACATAATTTTGTACGAATCTGTTGATGGTTTAGTCTACAAGATTGATAGAAATAACTGAAAACCTCTTAATGGTTTATTGTACTCATAAATTATAAACCACTTTTACAAGAAAACCGCGAAAACAAATAGTTTCTTCTTACATTTATGTTCGCATAACTTGAAAAATTAAGGGAACAGCAGATTTTTTTTCGCGTATATACATTACACCTTATATATGCAATATTGCTAGCAGCTAATTTGAAGAATCACAAAAACATGTTGCTGCACTGCAGCAATGTCGTGCAACTTTTGTTTAAGCCAAATCTACCACAAAGTACTTTCTATTTAGAACTCATGAATGAAGCACATGCGTCACAAAGTCTTCAACAGTATCCTAATGAAACCTCACATCATAACAATATAGTTCAATAGTCTGGGGAGGGAAGTGCCCTCCGTTAATCAGATTAGAGTATACGGGCAGCGGTCACGACCTCATACTTACTAATATGAAGTATATAGCTGTAACAATACTCCAGATTTTGTATCGAGAAATTACTGTGCTTGATTTGTTCAATGGAGACTCGGAATATGGGTATTGAGTTACGCTGGCATTATCTAGCAAGTTGTTTGAATGAACGGACTGACAGAGAAATAATGAGTCGAGATGATCAGTGTGTTGAGCAAACTCGTGTTGATTCATTCAATATATTAAAGTGGAAGTAGTGAAACGTCTTCATGGAAGTTAAATCGATGACCACTGTATGAATTTATTTAATTATGAACTACAAAAATTATACTTTTATCGATTTGATGGGAATCAATGATACAAGAAACATCTAGCAAAGCAATCGAGCGAGCTCTTAAACAAGTAATATCCGAAAGCTGAGAACGTAACTCACTGGTCAGACAGCAGGAAAAAATTAACCCACACAATCCAGCCTAACTGACGCTTTAACGAAGACAGACGTTTGTCCATCGCCATGAAACTAAAGCACTTTAGCATGTACGGAAGATCACTTGAGCCCCAAACGTCAACACAGCAAAGGCAGTGGGTAGCCAAGACACACACCACTGTGTGAACGAAGCTACTGACGGAATATATACATATATATATATACAGCTACAGAGTTATGTATAGAAACACCTGAACGTGTCTCAGATATGGTGGTATATAAAGGGATGTAAACTTCTAATCCAGAAAGTTGTATTACTGCCAATAGTTTGAGGTTAAAGTTTGTAGTCAGATGTCTGACTGTTGCATGTGTTAGAGTGGGTATTTCTGTTAGAGACAATTTAAAATGTAATATTTTATAAGCAAAAAGACTTGAGACTTTTTGCTACATTTTGATAACTAACCTTGAAACAGATTTGAGTGATATTTGCCAGACAGATGACAAAGTATTTGGAAAAAAATCTAAGGAAACTTCTCATTCTGGAAATAAATACTAGTCAAGGGCTAACGGGAACATTCAATCAAGTAATAAGAAACCAAATTGTCTAAATTGTTCGAACCTGAATTGACGAATTAAAATAAGTTTTCTTTGGCAAAATGCCTACTGAATACAAAGGCCACACGTAGATATTGTCTCAACAGATCATATAAATTCTAACACCTAGTCTACATTCCCCTAATCTAAAGCACCTATATACCTAAGAGCGCCTGAATTAACCCGTGCCATCACCGTCTCCGTACATACGTCTGTCAACAAGCCGTTGCCTTTGGCTAGCCAAAATACACACAGACGGCCCATGGACATTGAAGGCGGAATTACTATGGCATTGCCTTGTACTTGTCCAGACAGTTTAATTGGTAACGTAACGTACAAAGGAGTGTGTGCTGTAGGGAACTGTGTGGGGAATTGAACCGTTTAGACTAAAGCGAATGTTGAGACAGAAGCTGTTTGTTTCTTTATAATGCATGTGCTCCAAAAAGAGCGTGTTTCAAGCAGCCAAATTGTGCGGAAAGTGACAATTTTAGACGCTGGTGCTTCTCAAAAACTTTTTGTTTAATTTTATCTTCGTCGCCAGCCCGACGCCGACGCAAAGATTTTTTATTATTTGAGAAAAGTTTTACAAGTTAGTTAAGTACAGCACAGCAGCAGCAGCATATATCAGGTACAATAAAACTAATAGTTCATTAAACGCGTTATTAATTATTCTAGATTTAGATTTTGATCACTAAATAAATTTTCAATATACAGGTTGGCAGGGGTCAGTAGATGATTATAGACCTCTTTTTTTGGGTGGGATTGTGAGAATCATCAAATGACTTCTCCCGCTCTGGGTGGAGCGGGAGTTCGTATCAGACTTTTACTGACTAAAACCCACCCGTGTTGCTTCAGTTGCCTGTGCCAGGGCCACGGTATCTCTTTCGAACAACCCACGACCCTGGCAGATTCTAGTCCTAGTCGTAGAAATTTTTCGTTGGTTACCAAAAAAAAACTGCTGCTACATAGAAAATTGCAACAACTACGCCGTCAAAATGTATGGAACACATAATATTATTTTAAATTCCCGACGAAAAATTTCAACTCCAGGTGTCCAAACTCAACTCAAACTCAAAGCATTTATTTCAAATAATCCAATTACAGGCACTTTTAAATTGTGAAGGGGTGGGTCAGTTAGAAATATGAAGCTAGTTGCCAATTCCAAAGCAAAGTAGGTACCTATGAAAAGAAAGGGCAAGAAACTCTATGGACACTCTTTTGATTAATATTGTAACATAAAATCAGTTACATCAGTCATGTTGAAATTATACATGTGAGAACGATGTAGAAAGTCGTGCACGTTAAAGTCGTCCGTAATGAAAAACATACAAAACAAAAACAAAAAACAATTCAGAAATTAAAATAAGACGTGGCAGCCAAGAGATGACCAGTCCCCACTGACGGCGCCCTTTCACGAACATGACGTATAGATCAGCAGCATTCAGCTCAACCACTTTGAAGGAAACTTAATGATCCAACACACACGCCACCACCAGCGAGACATTTGAGTGAGCGTGACATACTCTCAGCCGCCAGGGCACATTCAAGTCAAGGAAAGAAGTACCCAGTAAATGTAAAGTTCTGAATCCATGGTAACAGGTTTTGCGTCGATGTCCTGCCACCATGTATATTTTTTTATTTCCTCGCAAAATGCATAGTAAAACGTTATATGATACACGTGAATAAGATGATTTCCGCACTTGTAGCCTTGTAGTTAGTGTATAATCTTTTTGTTGAAGAAATATATTAATCTTTCTTCCATCTGTATCAGACATAATCTTAGCGTTTATGATTTTGTTAAGAAGGATCTTATTGAGGAATCAATAATCTTATTGAGGATATTCTTGATCTTTCTTTCTTCCTTTTCATTTTGTTTTTTCTTTTTTTTATCAACTTTCACAAGATCTGCTCTTGAATCTTCTTGAATCTGGCATAAAATAATCCTTATATAACCAACTGCAGTTAAAATTATTCCAGTATAGGTTCCTAATACTTAACTGAAATTTATTTTGACTTACAATTCACAATATACCGAGGGACCAATATTTCGATCGTATAAAACAGTTACTCTAGCCGATTCGTCCTGCAATACAATTATTATTGTTATGTGAGATGCTTATCCAAATCGGCAATTCACATCCTAGGTACCTTGGATTCCAGAAACACACCTCTATCACAAATCTCTCTATTTACTTGTACGCTGGCGCCTTTGGATATAACCAACACCACAAGACATATATCAGGACGCCCACATACCAACATTTCAACGACGGGCACCGTAAACCCTATGCTCACACTAACTAAAGAAACCTACACCATTCCTCGAAACGAAATACACTGCTGGTTTTGTTCCATAAAGTTTGAACCATATAAACTGTGATGGTTCCTTGAATGGTGTACACAGCGATATAGTCTCTTGCATCTAGAGATATCAGCATCTAATCACATACGAATGGGGGCTATTGACTGGGCTCAAGTTTCACTGCCGACCGGTGACCATAACACACCAGCCATGCATCAAAATGGCGGATAGCGTCGACATCGCATTTCGAAAATGCATATGAACTTGTACTGAGGGCCAGATGTGGGACTATTATTTGGGCTGAGGTACATTGCTGGGTTAGTTTCGATCGATATTATTAGTTGTGAGGATGAGCAGCAATATCTTGGTAAATTTTAACTATGATCGTTGTTTATGCATAACGTATAGATAGTACGTAGAGGTAAGTATAAATGTTTCATTTACATGCAAATGTTATTATGCTAAAGGAGACCAATTTTTTTTATTAACTATCATCCCAGTCCCCATATTAGTTTAGTTGGTCAAACTAATTGATAGTTTCGACTTTCTATTTTATTAAAATAGGTTACCACTACCAACCTTTTACATGAGGGGTTCATATTTTAAACCCAACAACATCAAATCTCATAAGATGTGTCGACAAAAGAAGAATAGAATGATAAACGAAGAATAAAGAATCAATAATCAATCTCAAATCCATTGTTCCGACCGAGCAATGTACTGCACCCCTTACCAGTGTACTCCCCTGTCATGGCGCCTACAAATGGCCCAGGCCAGAGGAATTGTTGACAAATAGCGTGTGTCGTGCATTTGATGAATTAAGTCGACTTCCGACCCGCACTTGCCGTGTAGTCCTGGCTTAGAATAAGCTGCCAACAAGGTGTTGGAGGCGTAAAATGTCAGTTTTAAAAGCTGTGGTATTGTTTGCTTGTGTTATGGTAATGTTCTACCGTTTTCAGAAGTACTGGGAAATTAATGTGCAGATTGTAATAATAATTCTGTTGCTGCATGAATATGGCAATATAGTTAGTTGTAAATGAAAACATCAATGCTGGTGGCCTGTTTTTCAGTGTCTGCATACACACTGTCAACCAGATAAATTACAAAATAGAAACGATTTTGTATGAAGTTACCTTCTAAAAGAAAAACAGAACTGATCCGGGGGTGGCTAAGTAAGAGGAGGCTCTCTATAATGTATGTTAATTTGCATAAATTATTTGAAACAGTCACACATACAATCAAAATAGAACTTTAGTATATTGATTTATTGAATAATTTTCTTTCCATGTACAAAATAGCGTAATTGTAACATTTTCGCTCGATTTTTTTTCTCGAATACATGTCTTTTTTAAAGATTATTAAAAAATATAACAAGATTTTTCGGCTTGAAAATCTAAAATAAATAATATCAGTAAAACAATTTAGTTCATTATCCAGCCACAAGATATTTAAGCTAACGCATCAGTATTAAAGTTGCTTTTAACGCGTTGCAAAGCTTGCGTGGCAATTATTTTAGAGGGTCTTAAAATAAGAATGGGATTTACCTGCCATCCCTATGTGACGTTGCTGCAGTCAGACTAACTCCATTAATTGTTTCAATGAATGTGCCGACTCATTCCAGTGAAGGTATGTTTCTAGGCAAGGCCAGTCCATACTTTGATAACATATATAGGCCTTGCAAGTATCTACCAAATCATACTAACTACCTTTTGGAAGGGGCGCCTAGAATCAATTATATTTTTTGTAGAAGTTCAAAAGTGCAAATAAATGCTGACTTTGACTACTACAAAAATATTTTTTCAATACATTACCCCATTCCTTCACAAAAATCAACTTCCAACACATATGTCACGAACATAGTCAGCACTGTATACTCAATACAATTCCTTCTACAAACGTATCGTGTTGACAAATGCCTTGCGCCGTACGTTTGATGAATTAAGTCTTCAGATTGATAGTGTAACGAGTGGGCGGACGGCACGTTCCGCTGAGCGACCGTTTGTGTTTCTGACTAAGCGAGTTTCCATGTAGGCGGAGTTTTTAGTATTTCGAAATATTTCTAGGATTTTTGAGGTGGAGTGATACTCGTAACAGTTGCAGCCTACGGTACCCTAACTTCCTGACTAATATTATAAACGCGAAAGTAATTTAAAGCAGTTAGTTTAAGCAGTTATAATGATTTCTTTCTAGTTTAAACTACGACGACACAGAGTATCTGCTTATTTCACAAACGTAGCGACTTTTCTAACACTCCGTTGCCAAACTCGACCTCTTTCCCTTCCGTTTACACACACACCACACCTACATCACAAAAAACACACAAATGCTAACACTTCACACACTTACACACGTATAAGTAACTTACGTTTGCACCTTAAAGTCCTTAGCAGTCTCTATTTAAATTTTGTACTCCTTTTGTGGGAGCCTGGGCTGGCGAACCTTAATACAGGTTACCACGTAACCGAGCTAGGACGCCAGATCTATTATTGTTACTCTTTATGATTTATCCATAGTTGTAAACAATATTTATTGTAACAGACTGTACCACAATTTTTGAAATAAATAAATTAATTATAATAAACTAATTTGCCCAAAGTTGCAAGTAATCTGATTTGCCCAACTTTGGGCAAATTATGCTTTGGCACTAAGTTTACTGAGACAAATAATACCTGTTTCCAGTCTTCTATAAACCAAGCCTTAATATACAAAAGAGGTTGGGCACTAAGTTTACTCACTCTAATAATATCCTTTTCCAGTCTTCTGAAGAGGTGCCTTTGTGTCGCGCACGTTTCGCGTCGCATGTCACGCCTGTTTGTAGGAGCCTTATAGAGTAACGTCGAGCGGGCTACATAAAGCTACGTCAAATAACGTAGCACGCAGAACTTCGCAAAGTAATACAGACAAATTCCAGCTCCAAGACAGTTTGGAAGTTTCCCTCGGTAGTTCGGTAACCGATACTCGCGTTATTACATCAACTTGTCATAACACAACGCCACGGTGACATTTCAGCGACACCATTACAAGGCCCTTTTGTATGCGTAATTAATTCCTACAATGCTCCTTCTTTGACCGCTAATATATAACACAAACAAATGATTTTGTACCTTATGAAAATGGAAATTAAGTCTAGAATATGTTCTAGTGTGTTGTGACCGAATCGCGAAAGCCCTATTATTTACGAAACTCAAGTTACACATGAGTTACGGTCTTTAGTGAGCCTTTCGGGTTGTCGTTTTGACAAATTTATATGTGACAGTTCAGATGAAGCCTTTAAATAAACGCAAGCCGGAGTTAAATTATTGCAGGGATTTCTTGAGCTAAGAAGTTATTTGCATGAGAAAGTATTTTTTTATTTTTCGTAGGTGAATTTCTTAGATAGGGCCAACCCATGTTTTTCTGTATTGTGGGGGCGTGGAATCTGAGATACTGCTTATCTGATAAAATATCAGAAAACGGGGGGTTATGAGTATCAAGACATTTTGGAGTTTATTTATAAACGTTGCGTAAAATTAAAGTCAAGTCAGTAACGATTAAAGTCTTCTTAATTATGCATTTATTGACGTTTAAAATCTCCTAAGCTTAACCAACGCTTTTAAATAAACCACATTGTGTTGGTTTTTTATTTCGCACGTAGTTGCTAGCTAAAGTTGCTGAAAGCTCTAAGTATACCATGTAACAGAAGCACATTATTTCAGTGATGGACGTAGAACGTTGCTGCTGTTGTGTGCTTTAGGGTTTACTAAATATCTCGAACAGAACTCATCTGTACAACAACAATTAACAGGACTAAGATCCCCGGATCCCGGGATTTCAAATCTGACTTCGTATGCCCTAAACGTAATCTGTATCCTTTATTAATATTAAGAAAAGAGAAGGACTGGAACGTGGGCAGAAAAATACACAACTCATGCTTCTTTCGTCTAGTAATCTGATTTCAAATATTGGGCAATATCCTTTTGCTTTTGCTACGTATTTATCTTCAGCTAATAAGAGGTCATCCCATTTATTTTCCGTGGAAAGACACCTTAAATTGTTAAAATATAACCAGTAAACATTGTGGTTTACAGTTATCAAAAAAATGAGCTCCATATATTGCTCGGACGCATTTTTTTGTGCTTTGTAAACTAGAGATGAAAATGTTCCGCTGTGACACTTATTTTTAAGTGTCGCAGCATTATGCTGAGACGGGGGCCTTTCGGCCTAGTACAGGACTTTTTTTTAAGCTTGTGTTAAGTTGAGTTGAAACTATGTACTGCGTTCTTCTGTGCGAGTTACAATAAATGCTTTTTCTTTCTTTAGATTTGCGCATTAAAAAAAGCAAACAAACAAACTATTCAGTTTCATTATAAGTAAGTTAAGCCAAGATTTGTAATATGATATAGAGAAATCAATTCCAATCAATGTTATATAAATCCCAGGATTGCCTGAACAGTGTCCGGGATCACAAAAAAAGGGTCATGCTCGTGTACACTAGTAAAAACGTTCGTTACAAATATTGGACGGCCCCCGGCTACTTTAATTCGATACGCCAATATTTGTACCATTGGAATAGAAGATTCTGAAGTATGTCATGTTTGGTCGTTTCAATATCGTGTTTTGTTTTAAAAACCACTACAATGTGGTTTATTTAAAAGCGTTGCTTAAGCTTAGGAGATTTTAAACGTCAATACATGCACAGTTAAGAAGACTTTAATCGTTACTGACTTGACTTTAATTTTACGCAACGTTTATAAATAAACTCCAAACTGTCTTGATACTCATATCCCCCAGTTTTCTGATATTTTATCAGATAAGCAGTATCTCAGATTCCACGCCCCCACAATACAGAAAAACATGGGTGGGCCCTATCTAAGAAATTCACCTACGAAAAATAAAAAATAAATTCTCATGCAAATAACTTCTTGGCTCAAGAAATCCCTGCAATAATTTAACTCCGGCTTGCGTTTATTTAAAGGCTTCATCTGAACTGTCACATATAAATTTGTCAAAACGACAACCCGAAAGGCTCACTAAAGACCGTAACTCATGTGTAACTTGAGTTTCGTAAATAATAGGGCTTTCGCGATTCGGTCACAACACACTAGAACATATTCTGGACTTAATTTCCATTTGCATAAGGTACAAAATCATTTGTTTGTGTTATATATTAGCGGTCAAAGAAGGAGCATTGTAGGAATTAATTACGCATACAAAAGGGCCTTGTAATGGTGTCGCTGAAATGTCACCGTGGCGTTGTGTTATGACAAGTTGATGTAATAACGCGAGTATCGGTTACCGAACTACTGAGGGAAACTTCCAAACTGTCTTGGAGCTGGAATTTGTCTGTATTACTTTGTGAAGTTCTGCGTGCTACGTTATTTTACGTAGCTTTATGTAGCCCGCTCTACGTTACTCTATAAGGCTCCTATAACAGGCGCGACGTGCGACGCGAATCGTGCGCGACACAAAGGCACCGCTTCAGAAGACTGGAAAAGGATATTATTAGAGTCAGTAAAATTAGTGCCCAACCTCTTTTGTATATTAAGGCTTGGTTTACAGAAGACTGGAAACAGGTATTATTTGTCTTAGTGAACGTAGTGCCGAAGTTATTTTGTATATTAACTAGCTTAGCCAGGCTTGTAGCGATACGCAACATAAAATCGTACAAAATCTATTATTTCCACAACTTCATCAAAGACCAAAATTTGCCTATCACAACCGACTGCTATTTTATATGTTCCTGTAAATTAAAAGAAAACTACGTCACGTCGTGAGTGGTCTCAGACGAATAATTCCCTTTCAGATCCCAACTTCAAGATTCCGTGGTCGCATTTATTATTATAATTTATGAATGTCGATAAACATGGCTATAGTTCAACACTTACTATCAGTGTTCGTATCGACACGAGTTACAATAATAATAAACTACAAAACTGAATGAAATTGGACTATCGACATTTAGATCTGTAATGACCACATAATTATTGCGATTACTTCAAGGGCAATAATAAATAAAGTTAATGATTATTGCAGCACTTACATTTGGTTCACAGAAATCAATTGAATTCGATTTCTGTGTAGCCATACACTCTTATATCTTACGTACATTAATGTGTTTAATCACTTTTATAGTATATTTTTAACAACGCCATGCCAACTAACCAGCGAGCCATTAATAGCAGTATTCGAGGGGTGAAACTATCTTACCGCTTATGGAACACAACACCGTCAAAACCACGATCATAGACGTTACCTAGAAAGCCGCTAAGTTTGAGACCACATTCGCACGGACGTAAAAATCCCGCGGCGGGATTTTATCACGCAATGGATTTTCAACTCTCGGTGTTGAGTCGAACATTGAGAATCCAACAAAGTGCATCCCAGCGCGTCGAAAAACCACACTGTTGGATTTTCAACTTTCTGCGCTAAGCAGTGCGTTGAAGATCCAGTGCGCGAAAAATCCCGCCGCGATATTTCGAATGAGAAACACCGAGTGGGTTCCATTAAACACTAGACGACATAACTACAGGCCAAGGCTAAGATGGCAGGATGAGCTAGACTCCTATCAAAAGGACTGACCGTCACTAACAAAAGACAGAATTATGCGGAAAAGAGAGAGGGAGGCCTTTGCCCTGCAGTGCGACAACAGGCTAGTTAGATAAGATGTCAAAGATGTTAGCTATTCTCATACGAGTACTAGATACCTAAGGAACGACAGAATACTTTCAAGAGTGTAGATTCCGTAACACAGATAAACACAATTCGAACATTTCGATAGCCAGCGCTACCAATAACACTTCGATTACCAAGTTTACTGAACCTTGATATCAATTCTTGTTTAGTTTCAAATACGCTCACTTGGCGCTGTTTCTATTCTCATTCAAAATTCCATTTTACTAAAAGTTTGTTGTGGTTGCTGTTGTGAAAACAGTCAAAGTATTTAATAAAATAGTTAGTTCAGTACAGGGTATGTTGACAACGCGTAGTCGCTGCTAATTGCTGCACCGTACTATTTTAAGAAGCAAGAAAGAAAAATTGACTTATATTTAAACACATGAATTGAAAAATTAAATCAATCATTGGAAAAATGTTCTGAACATGAAAAAAAACTTTAACGCTAAGGACTATACTATATACGCTACTAACCATCCGACGGGAAAAGAGTATGGAGGAACAGCAGTACTCATAAAATCTAACATACAACAACACCCGCTTGAACCTTCCCCGACAGATAAGATTCAAGCCACACTAAAGTCAGTGATAAAAACTCGGACATGACACTGGCTCCAGTTTACTGTCCTCCCAATTATCAGATAACAAGCGTCATCGAGCAGTGGCGAATTAATGCCAATTCAGATAAGTCGGTTCATGTAACCTTCACACTCAGATGAAAAACCTGCCCACCTGTGAAACTTTGTAACACACAGATCCCACAGATGACGCCAAATACTATGCATCTTATCATACATATGCATATTGACGGACGCCTCACTTGGCGCAAACACATGTGTGTTTGTGGACCAAAAGGAATCAATTGGACTCCAAACTCCGAAGTTCGCACTGGCTCATCGGACGCAAGTCACAGTTGACCGACGCCAGTAAAATGGGCATTTATAAAGTTTTACTGAAGCCTGTATGGACGTATGGCACACAGATATGGGGCATATCCTGTCACAGTCATATCGAAACACTAGAAAGGTTTTAAAGAAAACAATGAGAGCTATGTTCAATATTCCATCACACATAAGCAATAAATAATTTATTTAACCTAGGTTTGAATCTGCGAACAGTGAAGGAAGAAATAGAGTCATAAAGCAAGAATTATCAAGCCAGACTAGAACAGCACATTAACCAGTTGGATGCTGAACTGCAGGTAGTGGGTATTCCAAGATACTCTCGCCTCAAGAGAAATAGTATACCAGACTTAGCAACAAGATTTGTCGATGAAATCTGCCTCCCTCCAGCCTTTAACTGCACTCTTCTATTCCATATTCAATGAGAATAAAAACGTATATTATGCTACCGGAAAACATAAAACAAGAACACCAAAAATCCATAATTATATTTTTAAATAAACTAAAACAATTTATTAATAAAAGTTACTACACAATAGGCGTATATTTATCAGATGAATTCAATAATGGACAGATACAACTGTTTACCAAATAAGTAAAATAATAAAATAAATGTGTTTAAACATATTATGTATTACCTTATTTAAATACATAATTATAATAAATACACTAATTGAAATACAAAATATTTAAACAAATAAAAAAATAAGAAATATTAATATTTAATTTATTTCAGAGAATAAGTAAAAAAGTGACAACAATACAAATATTACTCCGTAGTAATATTGGCATAAAAAACAGAAAGATAAAGTTTGAATACAATTATTAAGTAGTAATAAGAAAAAACGTAATAGCGCTCTTCTTCTCTCCTACTTATTATTAAAATGTTGCTGTGCCCGACAGGTTCCATAATTGTTTCTATTTTATTAATACTAGCCACCTCTATGTGTAAAAACAACACGTGAATGATATAAACCAGTACTTTCCAGAGATGGACTCGCTAATGGATTCCGATGTTTTTACAGAACTTGGATGACAGGGTACAGTCGGGGACCATTGGCGCGGGCTTGCGGACGGCGAGCAATGGCTACCCAGACGGGGTCCGATAGGGCCGACGCCTTAGGGTCGCGGGTAATTCGAAAAGAGATAACCGTGGCCCTGTGGGTTTTAGTCAGTAAAAGTCTGACACGCCTTCCCGCTCCACCCAGAGCGGGAGAAGTCATTTGATGATTTCCCACACAAAAAAAAAAAAAAGGTGTATCCTTTTTTTTTTTTTTTGTCGGGGAAAGTAGTTGATAAATTGACACCCTATGTCAATTTGCCGTGTTGTAGCCATTTCATATTAATATGACTGTCGGATATTGACCGCTGTGATTTGAATATACGGACGATTTAAGTGGTTATCAATTTTCTTTACAACAAGGTTGACATTAATTTTTATTCTAAAGAAAATTTATTACAACACCCCCAACAACCAGCAACGCTACTAAAAATAACAAACTAAAATACAATACCCTCCATCCCTACATACAATAAAACTAAAACCTAAAAACATAATCGGAGTTATAAAGCTAGGTCCACACGCGCGGCTATTCGAATTGATCCGAATAGTTTTCGAACGGACGTGAAAATTCGATTACGCGGCGACCCGGTGCGGTATTCACTTGTATTGGTTCAAGCAGACGTGCTCTCTTGCAAATGCACTTTTGTTGTCGTTGTTTACCGATGCGTCGGCAAATGTTGGCTTTAGCGTTTATATTTTGTGGGAAGCTGATGTGGTTATGGTTATATTGGTTCGGTATTGATTGGAGGAATTGAAAAAAAAACCTACACTAAAATTATAAAGAGGTAAAATTTGTGAGTTTGTATGTGGGGGGGGGGGGGGTAATCTTCGGAACTACAGACCCGATTCCGAAAGTTCTTTCAGTAATGGGAAGCTGTGTATGACAGTATTACCGAGTGTCAAATGATATATTTTATGTTAAAAACAAGACATTTCACGCGGACGCAGACGCGGGCAAAATCTAGTGTTGTATAAAAGCTCTATTCAAAATAAATTGTGCCTAATAAATTCATCAATCATTTTAATAATTCAAACTCGTACATTCGAAAATTTTGTATTCATAATATATTTACAACTAAATCGCATTAGGTTTATTACTTACCTACTTATATTCCAATATTCTTATTTTCAAACACTAGACGACCGCGTTGACCATTTTGACCTCATGACACATGAGGTCAAAATGTCATATTCAGTGTTGACAAATTAGGTAATTCTCTATATGTAGGCAACTATTGCATACAAAATAAACATTTAAGCATCCAGACTAATGACGTAGACAAAGTTTCATCAGTAGTTAAGTAAATATAATTTGTTAACAAAATAGTGCAGTAAAATAGTTTACCAATACAGATTTATATTAGAATCTGTCTTCAAAAACGAACCTCCGGAAAATCGAAGGCTGCATTCCGAATTGCGCTGTAATCGGTTTGAACGGGCTTACACCCGTTCCGAGTTAGCGTAAGTGCGATAACGATGTCCCGTGAATCGTCATAGATGACGTCATGGCATTCGCCATCTTGCGATATCGCCGACCATGCCTTACATTAATATCACCGTAAGCGCTGTCAAAAATGACATTGGTGATTGTGCTATTTTGTAACTTGTCATTTTCGAAATTATGCTTCTGACTACAGTTGCCACTTAACCAAAGAAGAAGAAGAAATTTGTGGAGTGTCAATGCGTTGAATTTCTTTTTTCTTAAAAATATACAATCGGTCTTTCTTGCACCAGGTTTCGGGTCATGCTATAAGTTTCAACGTTGAGCGAGCACTGTGAGCGCGTTCCGAATTGTTGACAGCTCTCAGCTGTCATAATCGTGATATCTAAATCGGAACGCAAATTATTGATGTGAGCGCTGTGAGCGATTACGGTCTAATTCGGAATGTACCCTAAGAAGTTATCCAATTATTCTGAAAATGCAATTTCTTTCATTAACTATCCTTTAGAATGATTCACCTACCGATTAAGTCAAGCTATTTATTGTACAAGTTGTAGTTTTATTTACAATATTGGACTATTAACCTCTAAGACCTTTGTGACCCGCTATGTCACCTTCAAAATATTTTAGGGTTAACGAATAAGCCTGCATTTGTTTAGATTTAAGACAGCTGATTATTTCTCTCGGTAATTAATTTGTTCAATCAAACTTAGTTATCGATAAGATTAAATTGCACATTAGTTCTGATTCTAAAATAAACAACAAGACATATATAATTTAACGAGCTGTGGGAATTTTAAATGCTGAGATTATATATACGCGATATTTAGTATTCCCAAATTAGTTTATCAAACACTAAGCTCGTCTTTGAGTACTTTATTAAATGTATTCTTAGATATTACTATTTTTTTTAGATTACACTTTTTAATCTTTTTAGCCCAATAGTTATACGGAGACTGGCTAAACCCGAGGTCTAAAAGCGAATTATTTCACTGAAGAAACTACATTCAAAATCTATAAGTGTCAATATTCCACAACATTGATGACACTGACAGTTCTTAAACATGGTTTACGTGTGCTTATCGCATTCCGTTTAATAGGTGAAATTCGCCCTACGTTCCCCTTCATTTGAAATATTGCCAGCTTGTCTTATTTATACCTTTTTATAATTAAATATGGTATATGTTTATGGAAATATGGAATGGTAATGGAAATGGTTAACAGTAATATACCTAAAGGATTCACATTGCCAGAAACCTTAAAAGTCTCAATAAATTGATAGCTTACGTAAAAATACCGTATCACTCATTTTTATTTACTTATTTCTTGCATTCCATACAGTAAAAGATGTTACATATGGCTTCAAGGTATGTACAAAAATATGGACCATGAAAGGGCACAGCAAAAGTTTTATTTTCCATCCCTGACAGCCCTAACTACCTTTAAAACTTCAGTGTAGACTCAGCTTTACAGCCTACGGGTTGTTTGTAGTTCTTTGAAATGGTAATTTATAATTACAGGATGGTACAAGTGGACCTTTAGAGTCTCCGAACGACTCTAAATTTGACCTCTAACCCTCCACAAAAGTAAAGGTCATTACCATATTATTAGCTTTTAGATTTTCTGTTGTTACTTTGATATAATGTGAATGGTATTAGTTGGTATTAAGATTGCTTCGTGTCGTGTTGGCTTGAGCTAAGAAAATCCAGCAATTTTAAGTAGTGGTTACTAGAGGATTACGTTCAAGGATTATATTTGAGTATCCTCGTGTACTTGTAGTCATCCATTTATTTTCACAGGATCGTAATTAAAATACTGGGACAAATTCTTCATACCTACTCAAATTCAGCATTAGTTTTAAGTTAGGTTTAAATCCAACCTCATTTGACAATTGTCTCGCTGACGGTGGCGCGTGTGTTGGATCATTTTAGCTCACATCAAAATGGTTGAGTTGAATGGTGCTGATCCATGCGTCATGTTCGTGAACGGGCGCCGCCGTCAGTTGGGACTGGTCATCTCTGAGCTGCCACGGCTTATTTTAATTATTTAATTAATGGATTGCTTTATTTTTTGCTGTTATCTGGACGATTTTAACGTTTACGTCTTTTTTACATCGTTCTCACATGTAATTATAAGTTCAACATTAATTATGCACCTAACTAATATGTTTGTATTTACCTAACTAATTATTTGAAAGAGTGCCCATAGCGTTTCTTGCCTGTTCTTTTCCATAGGTATCTACTACGCTTTGGAATAGGTAATATAATATAATATAATAATTAGTAATATAATAATAATAAAGTTTATTTCAAAAATTACCACTAGCACCATATTTCTGACTGACCGACTCCTTGACAATTCAAAAGTGCCTGTAAATAGTTTTAAGTTTGGAGTTTGATTTCGGCTATTGAGATACTCAAACGTGCAATCAGACTAAGAACATTTTGTTTAAAATTAATCTACCTACATACTACTACTATAGATGCTAATTTCGCATACCATTAATGTCAAACATGCCTATCCTGTGTCCACACTCAAACCACTTGGTTTTACGTCCCCACAATAATCATCAACTCACCACTGTCCATACATTGTAATTCCAATTAATTGCCATCTCGACAATGGCCACTAAACCGATACAATGTACTAATTACATCAAACGGAATACATGATGAATAGCTGGGATTCCGTGGCCATCATTAACTAGCCTAAACATTTAAGGGATGCCTAAATAGCAGTAGAACATTGCGATCCCGGATCTAATGACATAAATTCGGATCATTGTTTGAGTTGTTGCGTTGTTGTGGTCTACGGGACTATGTTTTGATGTAGTAAGTGTTTACAATAGATAAGTTATGTAAAATATAATATGCAAAATAATTAATTTTGGAATAGTGGTGATTGGTGGCTGTTTTGTAATAACTGTAAGTAACTGACCCGAAGACTTTGCCTATTCAAATTTTAAAAATCCTTTGAAAAAAGGACGTTAAGTTTTTATATATTGGAAATTTTCCAGGAATCTTTTAAAATTTTTCTTTTCATGAAAACCGTATTTGGACCATCAGGATCATTAGAAACTAAAAATAAAAATGCTAAGACATTCTAACACTACAATGCTTTAAAATCTTGGGCATTTTTTATTCTTATACTTGTTTCAGGATTCTATTTAACAGGTATTTAACTACTATGACCTTCATACTTAGCACCACGTTCGCACGGGCGTAAAATATCGCAGCAGGGTTTTTTCGCGCACTGAATCTTCAACGCACTGCTTTGCGCCGAGAGTTGAAAATCCAACGGTGTGTTTTTCGACGCGCTGTTGACGCGAAGCGATGCACTCTGTTCAATTCTTAATGCTCGGTTCAACACCGAGAGTTGAAAACCAATGTGAGAAAACATCCCGCCGCGTGGTCGCATTATAATCAGAATTAAATTAAACAATATAGCAGGCCACTCAGAAAGTATTATGAAAAAAAGTTTTTATGTATGAGAGACTGGCCAGTTATAGTTTATTTTGAACATATGATTATTTGTAAGTAAAAATAGGAACGTTCCAATTTCAAAATTTCCCTCCACCTTGTTTTCGAGCTAATTTAAATTATCGTTTTTCGTAAAAATGGATCTGCACCGGGAAAATTTTCGCGCTATGATTTTCAAGTGTCGCCTGAAACCGAACGAATCGTACAATAGACTTCAAATGGCATTCATGGAACACCTCAACGCAACCAAAACAACCGTGTATCGTTGGTATAACGAATTCAAGCACGGTCGACTAACTTTGGGGGATGAAGAAAGAAGTGGTCGCCCTTTGATGGCTGTTACGGAAAAAAACCTGCTAGCAATGAAAAATTTTATACAAGAAAATAGGCGAGTTACGTATCAAAAGATTCAGCACATACTGCAGGTTGGATCCGGAAGTTTTCACGAAATTCTACACGTACATGTTCGCGTGAGGAGGATAGTTTCGCACTGGGTGCCGCACAACCTCACCGATGCTGAGAAGCAGGCCCGCGTGGAATGGCGCCGTTAACAAATTTGATGCATGCTCGTCTTGTTTACGACATCATTACAGGTGATGAGTCTTAGATTTATCAATACGATCCAAAAACGAAGCGCCAGTCGACGGTTTGGGTGTTTCATAACGAATCAGCGCTTACCAAAGTGAAGCGATCTTCAAAGTGGGGTGAAGGTTTTGATCGCGACATTTTTAAATTTGACTGGCTAGGTATTTGGTGTCAATTCCTTTACGGAAACAAAAAAGCATCAACGCTGAATGGTATGCTACCAAATGCTTGGCAGATTGGCTTGGTTTTCTTTATTGTAAGCAACAAGCGACCAAACACAGGGCTCCGCGGGCTACTGCTCCACCACGACAACGTGCCTTCGCACACCGCGCTCAAAACGAGGGACTTCCTGGATAGCACGTCCGTAAAACTACTGGGTTACCCTTCTTACAGACCGGACCTAGCACCGTGTGACTTCTTTTTATAACCGAAAAAAAAACAGCTCAAAGGGATACAAGTTTCGTCGCCAGAAGATGCGTTGTCAGCGTTCGAGAAGGCTGTAAACGAGGTGTCTACAGTGGACTGGAAAAAATGTTTCGAAATCTGGTTGATATCCATGAAACTTTGTATAGAGGCTAGTGGAGAGTACTTTGAAAAGATTTAATTTAAAAATATTTGCCTATAGAACATTTATATTTATTTTCGCAAAACTTTCTGAGTTTCCCACGTATTTATCAGCAAATCAACAGACTCCAATATTTGATGGTAAATTTACACAAACACAGACATTTACAATGTTTATGATAAACTATTCTAACTAAACATAAAATCACAAATACTGACTAGTTTCCAGTTATCACCGCAAGCCGACGAAACATTTCAGCTGCCACGGCAAAACTATCAAGGCCAATACGGTACCATTTTCAGCCATTTTGAAAGAGACCAACAAATAAATCAGCATAAAACTTTATTAGGTCGGAAGGCGTTCATTGCATGCTAACTAAAGACCAATGTTATGAGTAATTAACTAAGACACGAAGAAGGTCTACGTTAGACACTGCACGAAATTTAAACCAAAAAATATTTCTGCTGAAAAGAATCAAACAGAAGTTCCTAATCTGATAACGATTTAAGGGGACTATAGGACCTAAACGCAAGTTTTATAATGCCTAAAAGTATATGATCCACTGCAGTAAACAAAATCAGAAGAATATATGATATTCTTCAGGATACATGCTAAGAAGTTAGATATATTGAAAACATAATACAACTAGTTTGGTACGATAGATAAAAATCACCAAGATACCTCCAAAAATTTCTTTTAACAATTACAAACAGGAAAGGGGATAGTTCAGTACTTGCCAATAACTGTTCACAAACCATGCAACCCATATATTTTTGATCCTTTATATTTTGGTGTCAACTCAAAGCTGTAATAGATATTTCTTCAAAAGGTCCTTCCAGACATTTATCTGCATTGTTCGGCTCACATAAAAACCTTTGAATATTATTATTGGACTTTAAAAGAGACCATGACCTCTGAGTTTGTGTCGGCGATTCTTCTCGGGGATCAGTCAGCTAGGAAATGCGCCATCTAGTATAAAATATTGACGTGTAAAGTGTCATAAAACATCTACTTACAGAAATAAACATTTCATTTCATTTTATTTCAATGGTGTACGTACAGCTGTGGACTTATAAGACAGGCTTAATCCCGCTCAGGAAAGCATAATCAGCCTATAGGATGTGCCCACTGCTGGCCTCCTCTCTGTGAGAGGGAGTGGGCCGTACACCAACCCGCACTGGGCCTGCGTGGATCCACCACGCAGGCCCAGTGCGGGTTGGTAGGGGTTGGTTCTAGGACGTGCCGGTTTTCTCACGATGTTTTCCTTCACCGTTTAGAGAGCAGTGGTGCTGAAGTAATTTACACAAAGTAAAGCGCCTGAGTTTGAACCAACGACCTTATAAGAGGTAAGTCGCTGCTGTTACCACTTTATTTTTTTGTTCCGGGTTGGAAAATCTTCATGGATGTCCTCCGCTCTGGGGCGGGCGGAAGGGTCTGTCAGACTCTTACTGACTAAAAACCACCCCGGTGTTCCATCTTACACCTACTTCAGGGTCGCGGGAACATACGGTTCTACCGCAAACCCCGACTGGTGCCGGCCCGCCTCGGCTGGCCTCCTCGTGTTGGGGGGGGGGGGGGGGTAGTAAGGTGTTTGACTCCCCCCATAACGTCTAAGAGGGGCGCGCGTGGAACACTACGGGCCGCCACCTCGGGGCCTGATGTGTGGGGGGCGGCGGAAGTCCCCGAGTCCGCCGTCCCTGGACCCATTTAGGGGGCTGGAAGAGGGCGTTGTCCGCCCTTCGCCTACGACCAACCCCTTGCGACGAGTCGGATAAATGGCCCCATCGCCTACCATTTTTCGGCCGCAGAGGATAGGGCGAGCGGCCAACAACATACCGATACTCCTCTTCCCCTGCGGCCCCATCGCGTCCGCCATCTAATCGTGTCGACCCCGTTAAGGCCGCAGAAGGTAGGGAGAGCGGCGCACAGCAATACTCTCCTCTCCCGCTGCGGCCTCAGTGGCGATGTCGCAAGTGAGGTGTCAAAGCGGCACCGCAACCTTTGCCGCTAAGTCGTCGGCTTTTCTGCAAAAGCCCTGACGAGCGGCCCCTCCTCGGGTTCCTCTTAGCTTCACCGTGGTGGTCAGCCCCCAAGGTTACTGAGCCCCCCCCTCTCGCCTCGTTAATGCGGGAACCCACCGGGGGGCGGCTGTTACCACTAGGAAAATTGACCAATACCTCTCTACATTCATTAGGATGCAACCAGCGCCCTCATTGCGTAACACACTTTCAAACCACACTTTGAATAATTTTGAAAGACATTGCTAATTCATTGCTTAATTTGTAAAAAGTGTTTGTCTGCTCAACAACGTAAATAACGCATTGAATGTAGTTGAACTGACAAAATGAACGCCATTTCTGCTGATACGGACTTCAGGCAATCGACGGAGTTGTACAGCCTCATCATAATACCATTGTCATAAGGCTTCTTGAAACAGGCGCTACGTTACAGCGCGGCCCAAAGTCACTTTTGTCACGCGCTGTCGCGTCGCACCAGTGTGATCGATCGACCGAATCGAATTTTCTTCCGCTAAGTCTCATAAAGGGTCAGCCGTACTGTTATACTAAAATAAAGGAGTTTTCCTCTATCTTAGTAAAAAAGCTTTATAATTACGTCCAGGATGCTCACTCAATGTTGCAGTAATCGCGCACAGCGTACGGTCAGTAATAACAATTGAACTGCGAAAATCACACTTACTGCTACGAAATAGAGGCTGTTGTAAGAGTCAAATTGTTACCATGGACTGGTCTAGGTGTTGGGCTAGCACCCCAGATGTAGGTCACCGGTTAATTGCTGTTCCGGTGCAGACAACCACTACGATTCGTGTGAATATTTGCTCAATTGCACTGAAAAATTAAGTACAGTCCCGGTCGTTATATGGCGTCCAGTTTTTGAAAATGTTTGGCTTTGTGTAGTTCCGTCTCTGTTATTCACACCTAGGTTACCATTTCGAAGTGAGCTGTGCTTCGAGTGAGCTGAATGGTGCTAATCCATGCATCATGTTCGTGAACGGTCGCCGTCAGTAGGGAAAAGAAGAAGAAAGAAAGAAAGAAAACACATTTATTTAGCACAGACTAAAATGCACAAAAAATAATATAAAGCAGATCCTACTAATATTATAAACGCGAAAGTTTGTGAGTATGGATGAATGTTTGTTACTCTTTCACCCAATAACTACCGAACGGATTTGGATTTTAGCACACAGATAGTTTATAACCTAGATAAACACATAGAGTACTTTTTATCCCGATACTCCCACGCGATCAAGATTCATGCGGGTGAAACCGCGTGGAGCTGCTAGTAAAAATCAAATAAAAAGTGCATTATTGAGATGTAATAAATTGGCAGGGAAGGGACTGGTCAGCTCATAACAAAATAAGTCGTGTTATTTTGTTTTTATCTATTTATTATGGACGCTTTTAGGATCGTACAAAGGCGCGACGCGACAGCGCGACACAAAAGCACCGCGTGTCGCGTGACGATCGGTGCCTTTGTGTCGCGTTGTGGCGGGCGTCTTTTAACGTTCTGCGTCGTTTCTAGAACCGAAAAAAAAGTACTGATCCATCCAAGTTTACTGTATTGGTATTGAACTTTTGCTTTTATAAATAATCTGAACTCAAATACTAAGTTAGTTTGCGGATCGATGACCCTTTCACCATATAAAAAGTTCTACACAAGATTCCTCAAGTCGTACGCATGCTTGTCACTTGCACAAAAGCTAATGCATGTCACAAACGATTAAAACAGCACCCTAATTGCGTAACACATTTTCGTAAACGATTACGACTAATCTGTTTGATTTTGACGGTTCAAGAACATTCATTGCGTTCTATATATTGTTGAGCAGAATTTTTATCGAACTCAAGAAGCAATGGATTAGCAATCTGTTTCAAAACGATTCAGATTCCGATTGATTGTGTATTACGCAATTAGGGTGCTGGTTGATATTCCTGTGCCATTAATTGGTTGTGGTGATATTTTTTGTAGTGACTCCACCCATAGGGTTGTCATTGATAAGCTGTATTCGGATATTGTTTGTGCTTTAAGTGAGTCATCCATTTGTCAAAATCTAAATCAATCAAAACCAAAAGTCATTTATTCATATTAGGCTGAGAATCAGCACTTTTCGAATGCAGAAATGACATAAGACAGTCCCCCAAAACGCCCGCCCTTCACCAGTTCCTAGTGCTTTAGCTGGGATGAAGAAGTGGCGCAACAAACTCCCCAGTAGCACAGCTCTATTTTCAGTTAGAAAAAACTTGAATCTATACAATAATAGGTATTTGCAGTGCGGAAAATAAGTGTGTTAGACGTAGGAAAAAGGGTCAAATCACTGACTGGAATAAGCACGTCAGTTTCGCTCACAGGCTGGCTAGGCAGAACTTCCACATATGGTTATCGTATGGAAAATCATCAACTGGTTCATTATATTATGAGATGCGGGATAGAAGGGCATTTATGAAGTCGGCTTAAATGGTGTCAGAACCACAATGAACAAATAAAGATGGACATAATTGCCTCGAAGCATACAAAGCGTGATTTTCCCGGATTCTGGAAGAGCACTAATATATTGAATATTCGGCCAGGCCTGCCTGTTAGTGTGAATGGTGTTGGTGTTAGTGATACGAAGGATATTGCGGACCTTTTTAAAAATAATTTTGTTTTTAAATCGCCACTAGGGAGCTCTTGTGTAATGTTGGATACTAAGCACCGTTGTGGCGAGGTGGGCACACGCTTCCGTGCACTGGTCATGACGGGCTCAGTACGACATTTACAGTACGCCGCCGGCGGTCCCGACTTACCAAGGGTTTTGGCGCTGCTGTACAATTGTTGTATGTTTATTCATGCCTGCTTTCCGACCTAATGAGGACGATCGTGGGTCCTGTTAAAAGTAAAAAAGGTGATCTTTCGGATAAGGGGAACTATAAGCCTATTTCTCTAGCGACCACAGTCGCCAAGGTTGTTGGTGGTCTCTTTGATGCACAACTAAACGAACGTCTTGTGTTGCACGTCAATCAGTTCGGGTTTCGGCCAGGACTTTCTACAGAAAGTGCATTTTTGTGTCACAAGCAGGCCGTCAGACACTACACAAAAAGAAGTACACCTGTTTTCGCTTGCTCTCTCGACCTTTCTAGGGCTTTTGATCTGGTTTCCTACGACATATTATGGAAGAAACTTAAAGCTATAAGCTTGCCTATCAAGCTTATAAGTATATTCAAGCATTGGTATGGAAATCAGGTCAACAATATTCGATAGGCAGGTGTGCTGTCGGAGCCGTATCAATCGGAGTGAGGAGTGAGACAGGGGGGGTTAATCTCCCCAGCCCTCTTCAAATTGTATATAAATGCGCTGATTAAGGTGCTTAGTAGTAATCATGTCGATTGTCACATTGACGGTGTCTGTGTTAATAATTTAATTTACGCGGACGACATGGTGCTAATGAGAGCGTCAGTCGGAGGTATTAGAGCACTATTAGCCATATGTGAACGTTACGCAATAGAATGTGGGTTATTGTATAACGTTAAAAAGTCAGTACATTGTTTTTGAGGCGGGGACCAAGTACCATCGTGATGTGCCTCCCATATGGCTAACCGGTGTTCCTCTTGAGCGTGTGGAACAATTTAAATACCTGGGTCACTTGGTCACCACTGACCTTTAAGAAAATGCTGATATTGACAGCGAACAAAGGGCTTTGTCCGTACGCGCCAATGTGATAGCCCGCTGGTTAGCACGTTGTACTGGTGTAGACGTAAAGGTGACGCTCTTTAGAGCATTCTGTACCTCCTTCTACACATGCAGCTTGTGGGAGAAATATTCGCAAGCGTCGTATGGATCCCTTCGTGTCCAATTCAATAATGCGTTTAGAAAACCGGTGGGGTTGCCAGTGCGTCAGGGATGTTTGCGGCGGCAAGTTGAAATTGTTTTTACACCATAATGCGCAAGCGCGCAGCTTCGTTGGTGGCTCGAGTCAATGATTGCTGACAAGATGGACTGTCCATATATGGTTCACTGCTGTCAGTTAACATGTGTCACCGTGTCGTGTAGTTTACTAATACTTCGTTTTCAAGGACTATGTTAAATAAAGAATTTGAATTTGAAAAGTATGCAAGTACTTAGCACGACATATGCCATAACAACTACTGACTGGTGAATGACAAATTAGTGTGCAAGCTACTTGCTTGCTTTTGTGCAAGTTGCAGGCGTGTGTATTACGTTATGTGATTTAAAGTAACACTAAATGTGAGGACAACAGGCTCGTGAAAATCAAAGAGTTGTTTATGAAAGCGGTGACGTCATGTATATAGGCTGTAAAATAACTGTCATGAAAACAACGGTTGGCGTTTAGAAACACTGTATCAAAAAAAAGTGTTCGATAAGGAACGCCTTCATTTTGCTACATAAAGTCGAATAGATGTATCCTACACCAAACAATGCTAGTAGCTTGCATGTCATTGCACCATAACAACTACTGATTGGTGAACGTCACAATGGCGTGCAAGCTGCTTGTAAACTCAACAAACCAAATATTTACACACAAAAATAAACTATTCTAAATGTTACCACTAATCTATTGTTAATAGACAAAAATATCAACCTCCGAGGAAATAAACGCTCACGACTCAACCCCATCAAAAGCAGGGTAGCACTCGGTAGCAGAGTATCGGCGTCATTCTCACTACATTACACTTAACGGACATATAATCTTAAGTTGTAGTTATAGCACGATGTTGTTATGGAACTCTGGAACGAGGAACGAGGGAAGATATTTTCTTAATAGTGTCTGATTATTGGGATCATATATATTTAACATAACATCACGCCTTGTTTCCCCGAAGGGTTGGGCAGAGGTGTACCTATAGTACACCCACATTTCGCCAGTTATGTTTAAGTCCCATGTAATAGGGGGCGATCCTATTGCCATCTACCGGGCACAAATCCAGACTTCGGGCTGCTACTGAGAAATTCCAGATAGAAAAACCCAATAACACGTTGCCCGACCAGGGAATCGAACCCAGGACCTCATGCTCAGCAGTAGCGATTGCGACCACTAGACCGCTGTTGTATTGAAATCAAAAGGTAAGGCTTTTGTCGAGGCGTGTGATGGAACACCTTTCATGAGTGTTTGTGTAAACATGGATTTTTTTTCTTGCCAGTTGAAATATAGCTTTTCTGTTTTCACGCTACGCTTCTCGATTTTGATTCATCTTCATCATCATCATCCACAGCCCGACTTCACTCACTACTGAGCATAGCCCTCTCTTTTCTTGTGCCAATCTCCACGCTCCTGTACCTGCCTCATCCAGGTTCTACCCAAGATCGCAGAAGATAAAATTAGATTTTGATTACAAGAAAAATATTACGACGAGTCCAAGTGGAATGTCTGTAAACAAAACCACAGAACACAAAAATAATCCCAAAACAAAACTAACCTGCCCTTAGTTTCACAAGGAAACATCGAAACACGAAGCCATCAACTCAAATGTCAGTCACACGCCATTACACCTAACTGACATTAAATCTAACGTTATCGCCCAGCGTCCGCCATTTCCCGACATCAAGCAACAATCTAGAGTAGTCCCGTGAATAAATCAGCTAGGGCACCTCTGATCCCTTAAATAAGTGGGTTCTCGTGTGTGAAATATCGAGTACGGGTGACTTTGTGAGGAGTGTTCGTTAGTACAGCGGTGACGGGTGGGAGATTTGGAGATGAGAAATGAGAATTTTGGTGATAATGAGGTGTGATGTAATTATTTTTGTAAAATAATCATGATTTAATATAAAACTATAATTTTCGTAGTCAGCAATAAAAAGGGCACTGTGTAGTTAAAACATAAACTCTTAGGAATACATATTATTTTAATTTTTTTTATAATATATATTTTTTTTTTAACTTTACTGTTCACTTTTTATTGTTTTAACGGGCACGAGCGAATAGCGCAGTTAAATCGTGGTATAATAAAGAAATGCACTCGCATTAAAATTGATCAGGAACGGCTGACATTATCTTAGTCTTTTGGAAAATTTCATGCACAAATTTAGCTTAGTGTTAGCCCTGCAGTTGACTCTCATTAACAGGTCATTATTACAAAATTGCTTTAAAATTGTAACGTGAATAACAGTTTAGTTAAAATTTTAATCAAACCTTATAGTTTTCATGCAATATAACGAACATCAAATTATAAAAACGATTTTTCAGACATCATCCCATACAAAAATAAACTCCGCTACCGTACATCTAAGTGTCCCCGCCATCGTATCGCACACCACATCATTATTATTCAGGCGGAGTACACAACGAAGCGACACGTACGTCGGGCATCCTTCAAGCAGGACGAATATTGTGACGCGACTATCCGCCTACCTACGATATATTATTATGTAAAGCTTTAGCAGGTATAAGGTATGTTAGTTGATAGCCTATCAGGGAGCAGTACTTCCATTCATATGCTTCACACTCTTATTTTCAATAAAGCATTACGGGTGTAAGGGTGTAACCAGGCTGCGTTCGTTCGATTTCATCGGCACATAATAATTGTGATAATTTGAGGTGTTAAATATCGATTGGTTGACGATGATTGAGCGCAATCTAGTTGCACCTCAGTTGGCAGGCTATTTAGGCTTCTGAAGATCTTAAATGTTAGATGTTTTGGTTTAGGTAAGGTATGTACAATAAACAACTGTTTCCAATCAAAATCAAAATCTAAATATTTTATTTCACATAAACCTACATGGGCACTTATGAAACGTCAGAATCTAGGTGCACGGTTCCAATTGGTCGTTTCCTATGGAGAAGAGCCGGCAAGATAATTGCATTAGACGTGCTGTCGCTACATCTGTTCGGACAACACGGCGATTGTGGCGCATCGCCCCCCACAGCCACCACCGCGCAGCCCCCACCATAGCACGCAAACTTTGTATTAAACGTCACATTAGGCATCACACGACTGCAATTTGCCATACTTCTGCATGGCAAATGGCAATCGTTTTTTTTTGTGGTCTTTCGGTCATTCGCGGCATAAATTTAAGCGGTTTTTAATTACCTGTACTTTGGCCCCCTTGCACCTCAAATAACGTTTTTTTTTCATTCCATAAATTTAAAGATAGGTATTCAAAACGTCATTATGTCTTCAAATCCTTGTCAGAAACAGACGTTTATCGCCGAATTTATTTAGTTACTTGTGGTCCGCGTTAAACAATGGTTTGACACGGTCGATTTAACAATATCATCAAAGACTGCCCGACATTTTTTCCAACAGCTCATTTAATCAAGCCCAAATACCAAGGACCTTATACTAATCCCAATAACGGTCCCGTTCATTAAAGATACCAGGAAACCATAAAGCGATTGGTTCAACAAACTCGTAAACTCTAGAGCAGCCGAAAGTCAACGTGTGTGGATTATTCAATCACTTCCCTCGAGTAATTGCTTTCGTTTCCTTTAGACCCTTAAAAGGGACAAAAACCAACAATGGAATATCGGTATCTTTCCTTTGGCCCAACCGAAGGAGGTCTTTGGGGTCACATGGCGCCTAGCGGTCACTCCGTATGGTTAACTGACGACACAAACTCATAACACTTGCTTGGATCTGCAACCACATAAGACACCGCCCACGTAAGACAGCTATGTAGTGAAAGTTTTATAGATGGCAAGAAATTAAAGGGAGAGCTCAAAAAAATACCTGCATATATTGATACACCCCCCGATATAGCCCAGTAGATGCGAAGTGAACTAAATGAAGATCATAAGCTAAACGGATCTCACAAAAATGATTTCTGAAATACTGACTTTAACATACTAAAACAAGGAGTGGTAGGTAACTGTCAACAAATCAAATCGTCCAATAAGGCTGACGTTATTCGCAAAAACAAGAAAAAAATTGTCTATTAAAGCTACATTCACAACGGCACTTAATAACAGTGGATGTCAAAAAGTTCCGTCACTGGTGGCAATCATATTCTCATCTGCGTGCAAGTGACTATTGTCAGCGAAGTTAATTGACTGGAAGTGGGTGTATTCGTTAGTGATAGCATCGAATACATCTGTCGTATAAAATGTAATAGTTACTCGTTTGTATGTAAAAATAATGGCATTGGTAGTAATACCGTGGGAATTTATTTAAAGCAAAGAATTGGCACTGACAACTCTAGTTCAAAGGAGGCAAGAATACAATAATGCAAAACGTAAGCTAGTTGACAATGAGAGATTGTAAAATACAATTAATTAAGTCTCTAAGGAATGACTCTGTGTGTCTGCCAATTATGAAGAAAACTGGGCAGGTTTGGCCAAGAAACTGCAAAGTATATCTTATGGAGAGCCATAGGATACAGCTAGTCATCATTTAAAGTCGAAAGATGTCCTCTGCTAGACATAGGCTTCCCCCAAGCACCAACACTTCGACCGTTTCTTTGCTTCTCGTATCCAGCGGATTCCTGCGGCCTTCAGAAGGTCATCGGTCCAACTTGTTGGAGACCTTCCAACGCTACGTCTTCGGCTACGCGGTCGCCACTCCAGAACCTTTCGGCCTCATTTGCCATCTGTTCCGCAAGCAATGTGCCCTTCTCACTGCCACTTAAGTTTGCCTCTTCTTTGGGCTACGACGGTTACCTTGGTTCTCCTGCGGATCTCTTTATTTCTGATTGGATCACGTAGGGAAACTCCAAGCTTAGCCCTCACCATGGCCCCTTTTGGTGACTTTTAGCCTTCTCATCATCATCATCATCAGCCAATTGCCGTCCACTACTGAAGGTAAGCCTCCCCCAAAGAGCACCAACCATCCCGGTCCTGTGCAGTCCTGTGCTGTCTGGCGCCCAACACCACGTTTTCCCTAACGGGAAGGGAAGGTCTCCACTCTAGCATCTGCTCCATCGACCGTCTATCACTTCAGCATGCTGATTCTACGCGCAATGTCGGTGACTTTACTTCTCTGGCGAATGACTTCGTTGCGAATTCTATCCACCAGAGAAACCCCAAGCTTTGTTCTGTCCATTGCACGCTGAGCAACCTTGAATTTGTGGATCAGGCCTATGGTGAGTGTCCACTTTTCGGCTCCGTTCGTCATTACGGTAGGACGCACTGGTTATAGACCCCGGTATTAAGGGATTGTGGGATCGATGACTCAAAGATATCGCGCAGCTGCCCGACTGCCGCCCAGCCCAAGCGTATTCTTCTGGTCGCCTCCTTCTAAAAGTTGTGCCGCCCCAATTGTATAATTTAGCCTAGATATATGCATTCTTGCACAACCTCGAGGGTAGCGCCATTTACGATTACAGGTCTCGGGGTGACAGACATGACCATTGTAACGTAACTTTGGTTTTGTCGAGATTCGTCCCAAGACCTACCCGCTACCCTATCGCTCAGGCTGCTCAGCATCAATTCCAGCTCCTGCAGAGATTTCGTCATGTACTGACCGTAGATATTTATGCCCTCTCCTTTCCAATCAAGCGTCTTGAAAACGTCCCCCAACGCGTTCGTTAGCCTTCTTATAAGTCCCATTATGAGCGACCACGTTTCAGTGCCATAGGTCATCACTGACAACAAGCACTGGTCAAAGACTTTCGTCTTGAGACACTTTGGTATGTGGGACGAAAAGATATTGCGTAGCATCACGAACGCTGTCCAGCCGAGTCGGATTCGACAAAACAATTATATTTATATAATATATATAATTATTACCAAGTTAAATAACGAACAAAAAACAATAACAGACAATACTCGGAAATCTCTCCACCATAGCTAGAGGAACTAACAAACCGAATCGTTTAAAACAATACCCATTCTCTTAAAGCAAAGATGTAATATTCCGGCAAAATCCTAGTACGAGGAAGGATATCATAATGCATTCACATTTCAAATGCATGCATGATAAGTTTGGAGCAACGGAACCGAGTGTACAAATTGTATTTCGTAACTAATTCCCAGTGGCCATCGTAAAACCACAGAGAGTAATCAACCTGGAACTTTGGCGGGAAACGGGGTGTTGTGGAGAATCATGGCATTGGCTATTGGATTAGATTCAATGAAAGGAAAAAGATCTATTGGACAAGGATACAATACAGATCCATAGAAGAACACATTAAATACACGTAATTATTATCGATGGATAAGTAAGACTAGCTAATTAAACTGGTCTGATAAAAATAGTAATGACGTACGAAAGGTTAACACAGTACCAACCTAAATTAAAATTAAAACTATGGCTACTGGACTACACTTTACATCATAATAGTTATGTATTTATTCTTAAATTTATATCAAAGCAAATCAAATCATAATATACTAGAAGATGATGATGATGTATGTTCTTTAGAATAAATAAAGAATAGTCTAGTCTAGTCTCAAAATAATATTGAAATACTATAAAAACAACGTCTATCGTTCGCGCTATAAACAACCACTTAACAAATTGATCGAAACCTCATAAAGCAGTAGTTCAGATCGTAACTTAAAGGAATACATTGCATAGTGGCTAAAATGAACGCCTGTCGCTCGCAATAGTACGGCTATATCAAGAGAAATTCAACATTTCGTGTCAATACGATACACGAAGAAGTTGGACTGCTCATTTCAAGTAAAACGTAAATAGAGAATCTCAATTAATGATAGTGCTGCAAGCTGCAACGACCTGCAAACATAAATATTACATCTACTGTCACGGCTCGCGACCGCAGTGCTTGCATATGCATCGCTAAGACATACAGGTCCAACTGGGTAGACAAATAACAAAGTAAAATAGAAAACACCGCACATAAACTTTACCTTGGACGGTGCAGAATTGTATTTACCTAGGTAAGATTAGGTATATGGGAAAGGTGGGACTCCTCGTGGATTGTTGTTTGGAACATATTCAGCAGTAATCTTGATAGATGAATAGGCTACTGTTACTTTTCTACAATTTCATGAGTTTGTCAATAAACTCATGTTTTCATGAGGTGTGTCTATGTCTATATTATTATACCAAAAAGGCATTGCAAACTACATTTATTCATGAGATTCATCTCGCATTAAACTTCCGAAGTTTTGTCGGGGAACGAAATGAAAAATTATTAATGCAGGCGACTTTAAATCAGAGATAATAAGTATGACTAAGCAGAAGAAAAACAGCGGACATGATGAAGATAATGATAGAACACATAAAATAATAGGTAGAGTATCTAAGATAGTTCATTCACCTTTTGCAGAAGATTCAAACACCGCACAAGGAACCAGCGCTATTAAATTCTTAATTAACAAAGTTCTTGCTGTTCCTAAGCTTTCAAAGAAAGCAAACATGGTCCAAAGCTTTCCTAGTTTAATAAAGCATCCTTCTAGTTTCTCATAAATTTCCTAGACACCTTCAGTGTTCCAGACAACACTAAGTGATGCCCTAGGGCGTTTTCTTTAGTTGTAAATAAACGCAAGACCGTGGACGTGAATAACAGCTGGGATGCTAATCAGGTACGATTTATTTTTTCGATTTATTAGGTTTCCGATTAAAGAAACGTGGGTTAAATGTTGGTGTTGTCAATTTATTTGACTTTTCTTTGTCTTCAGTGGATCTACTTTAAGTACAGTACAGTTACCACTATACTGTACATGGGGTCCTTATAAGCTCTGTTATCAGGCTAATAGCTTATCTTTTCAACACGATAGAGCGTTTTCGTAAAGCTCGTGTAGACGCAACATAGAAGCGAAATGCATAAAGGCCTATAATAATGTTCCCACTACTGGGACACAGGCCTCCCTTCTGTAAGGAGGGGGTAATACATAATCCACCACGCGGGCCCAGTGCGTTTTGTATGTCACATGTCTTCGAATTTTTAGTTTTGGATATCCGGTTTCCTCACGATGTGTTCCTTTACCGTTTTGAGAGCAGTGGTGATTAAATTAAATACAAAAAAGTGTCTACCTGGGTTCGAACTCACGACCTCTACTCGTAAGTTGGGGCCGATACCACCGGGCCACACTGCTCGCTCGCAAGAAGCAAAATGCTGTATACCAATCTACTGTATCTTCAGCTATATACATACACTTCTTAAAAGTTTCTTACTTTGAGAAATAGAAATGTTAACACTTATTTTAGCTGTAAAATCTTGGACCAAACATAAATCAACGCCAATCCTTGGCCAATCTTCGTGTTTCCAATAAATCGTTGACCACTTAAACCGTTTACTAATTTCTCGGGCACCATTTCAAATACCTTAATAGTCCCTTTTATTTTTTGCTCTCGTCGACTCACAGATCTCACAATAGGGCCCTTTGTAACTACGCCCGGTCCGACCTTTTTACAATGTCTGTCTATTGTCAACGACTATTTATCGGCTTTTTTTCTTACAAGTCTGAACTTGTCGAACGAATCCGACAGGTCCCGACATGATTTCGTAACGGCCAAAGATAACAGTTCCAATTTCAAAATTGAGTTTATTTTTTTAGGGCTGTGATTTCGTCTGTCATTTGGAGGCGCTGTTGTGTGCCAGTAATTGGATTTTTAGGTATCGAGTATTTCAAAATACGATTGACAAAATTCGGACGATAAAAACTGTAGATGTTTTAAGACCTCGTCTCTCCCACGTGGTTAATAGGAGATTATACATATATGTAGATATATTTTTATGGGTAAATTATTTGGTATTTATTCGTAGATTATATTTTATTGGTTTCTGTTTTGGGTATATTGGCGTGGCTAGCATATGGCAGATAATTTGATATGATTTTCTGTGTTTCGTTCTTTATTATTATTTTAACTTTGATTACCTTATAATTGTATAATTCAATGGTTTTTCTAACTGAACAGACAGCTGTGCTGCTGGGGAGTTTGTTGCGCCACTTCTTCTTCCCAGCTTAAGCACTAGGAAGTGGTGAAGGGCGGGTGTTTTGGGGACTGTCTTATGTAATTTTGACGTTCGAAAAGTGCTGACTCTCAGCCTTATTTGATTATATGACTTTTGATTTTGATTTTAATACATTCAGGGGATAAGCAGTGTCTTATGCCACGGGTGCTTTATTGATTCTAGAATGTAATGAAGGATTGCAACTTTACTGCAAGGTAATGAAAACCAATTCGATTTCGAACGAGTAGCTTATGAAACTGTTAAATAACCGGGGAATACCTAGTTGTGTTATACACAATTTCACCTAAAATCACGAAACTTCATCAAAAATACAATTATTAGACGCCCAAATCTCACATTCAAACGCGGGGGTACGCGTATAATTATAGTACTCTTTGCGCAGTACGCACGCACCACACCGCAGTAATCTGTCAGCTGTTGCGATGACATGCCGCTTTTGTAACAAAAAGAAAAATGTATTTTTCAAAAATACATAAATATTTTTGAAAAATACATTTTTGTTACTTTTTATTTCATTATAATCAATATCTCTATTAAATTGCGTCATTTCGTTATTTTGTTCGTCGAAGGCAGCTAAAACCGATCAAGTAAGAACTCTTTGGTTGACATTAGGGAGCAGGTGTGAAAATATATTTTGCTCTCTCTGACGACCACAAAGTTTCTTTGTAACAGATTCTTAAATATTTCTTCGAAACGTGTAATAATACAGCAATATCCTCAATCCAGTTCGGAATTCTTTCATTCCCACGGGATATTATCGCAAGCGATTCATACATCGAAATATTATACAATTCTCCCAGAAATTAGGTATAAAGGAGGCTTTATGTGCCATAAAATATATGGAGATGAAATTACGTGTTCCATACAATGTATCAACGCTAAACGTATGTGTATTATGTGTTCTGGTAATGGCAATGCCAATGTAGCGTTTGGTTTAGAGTGCAATAAGATGATAATTAATATTTTAGTCCATCTGGAAATAATACTTAGAAGTGTAGGACAGAAACATTTTAGGGGCCATAATTATGGGTTGTTTACTAGTTATTCTTAGCAAATTAAGGCGCACTAGATTGCTTAATTTTTTTACTCGTTGCGGAATGAAATTTAGTCTTCCATTTACTTATTGAAGACTTTATTTAAGTTTATTACTTAAATAAAATCTGTCGTGGAAAATAAATTGGGTTGTTGGTAATATCAGTACTTTTGGGATTCCCATAGTTAAATGCATCGTCCAGCTACATTAACAAAATTTCTTCTCCCGATTGACACTAACACTTCTGCTTATCAAGCAAGCTCACTTAGCGCCACAAAACTGTTCCCAAATACTGGTAGAACAAATTATAATACTGTTACATTGAAAACTTCGTCGATTTGACACGGCACTTTCTTAAATCACCGCGGTGGAGTATCGACCGCAAATTGCATAATTTCGCCCGCCGACACCGCCCGTCATAATAACAACACGACACAATAATATGGGGCGTGGCACAAGTTATAAGAAAAAAACGTGTGGAGTCGGGAGTACCCTGCCAGGAAAGAAAAACGAGACGAACTTCACTATCGGATATAGCACCCTCGAAAACCATGAAACCGATACCAATAGTGAGAAGTTTTAAATCTATCGCAGCCGCCATCTTGGATTTTCATTTTGACCTCACGATTGGCTCAGCATCCTCTAAAACCATGAACACGATGACACCCATGATGAAAAAAATATTGTTGTTTTTTTTTTTGTAGCCTTAGCTTAGCTTTTCATAAAGTCCTCACTTTCGGCTTTAACACCCTCGAAAACCATGAAAATTATCTCTCTCTTTCTGCCTTTTTCTAATATATAATAAAAAGTCGCATGGAGCATCTTGCATCTTAATTTTCAGTATTGCAAACAAAGATAACGATTTTTCGCTACGTGACGATTCGTTTTAGAAAAAACTCCTTCCGTAAGAACTTCGTCAGAAATAATAACAGAAGGGCAATTCCCGTATTTTAAGGAACTTTCGTATTATTATCTCAGTCTCAATAATTTGTCAAAACAAATTACCAATACTTTTGGCTAGTTTTTGACATTGACTGTCGCTGAGATGAGAATCTCGAATGCGACCAAGATTTGAGCTTCTTTTTAAATACGAGAACTAATCTTCCGATCCGTGACTATTTGTAGCACATCACTAAACCTACTTATAACTTGCAACGAATAGTCTAAGTTTCGGAGATTGTAATGATAAATAAGCGTTCTCCTGGGGACCACAGAACTGAGGTTTTTAGCAAAATTGTGGTGAAAATGTACCAAAATGGAGGAGCCAATTGCGTCGCACAAATCCAGTCTCTGGGCTGCTATGGAGAAATACTTTATGTTAAATACCAATAACTCTTTGCTTGACCTATGGATCATACCCTAGGACTCCATGCGGCTACTGGTTCCACGAACTGCACGAGTATGCGAAAATAAGTTATTCATAAGTAGTTAGACTTGTTAATGATGGAATGTTATCCCACGGCTACATTCTTAATCTCATGAAATACTTTGCATACCTACCGAAACCTGATCTGTCTTTAATACCAAAGAGTACCTATGTTATAGATAGGTACTCAAGTAAACTATACTTTTACTACAAGTTATCATTAGATTTATAAAAACGATTTAATATTATAACTAAAATTCAGGTCAAAAAGTCAATCCCCGTTTTAAAAAAAAAAAATGCAGTTTACTTTAACATGATTTATTTATGAAACGGATCTTTTTTTGTAGTAGCTAATTCGTGTTTGAATAAGTGACAATTTGAGATCAATTAAAAAAAAAAAACATAAGGATAATAATGATTTAATTAAAAATGAACAATCTGCATATCAAATTAGGTAACAAGTATTTTAACGGAACAGTTTCACGTCTACAAATAAATAACTACTTATTTATGTTGGCAAAACCATTCGTCAAGCTTAGGAACCGGTACACATACACAAGGTTACACATCAAGCTATCTATTTCCAGTATAAGCTGACGTCGCATTGTATAAATATCCTATACAATGTGAGATCAGCATAAACTGGTAATGTACAGCTTGATGTGTGTACAGTGTACATTTTAAATTAAACAACCCGCTTGGGCTCGTGACTCAACCCCCACGAAAAGCCTCGGACGGCCGATACGATCTTCGATACGACGGCTACAAAAAGAAACGCCGTTATTTCCCACGGGGTGTGGAATTCTTGTGCCATTTCGGACACAAGCCTTTTGTGATCCCCGTCCGGCTGTCCGCTAGATTATTCGTTTAATATTGACACTGTTTACACTGGACTTAGGTTCTTTTTGTTTGCTGAAAGTGTTATAAGAAGGCTTTGTTAGCAGGAGAATTATGGACAGCTTTGCTTTGATAAACACGCAGGTTATACGCGGGGTAATAGCGTAACACACTATCAGCAGAAATAGCTTTCATTTTGACAATACAACAACATACATTGCGTTATTTACGTTGTTAAGCAGACACATTTTCGAACATACGAAGCAATGGCTTAGCAATATCCTTTAAAATTATTCAGATTTGGTTTTACGCAATTAGGGTGCAGCTCCAAACTCGCCATCCAGTAAGGACCAGGCCCGGGTCGACGGCGCGTCGTGTTCCACGCGCGCCTCAAAGAGATGTCAGCAATCAGTGACGGGGTCCGATAGGGCCGATGCCTGCCAGGGTCGCGGGTTGTTCGAAAAAGATACCGTGGCCCTGGCACAGGCAACTGAAGGAACACGGGTGGGTTTTAGTCAGTAAAAGTCTGACACGCCCTTCCGCTTCACCCAGAGCGGGAGAAGTCTTTTGATGATCTCCTCGTTGGTCTAGTGGTTGTCTGCCTAGCCTAGCTTTGGGGATTACAGGAGTGAAGTTATGTTTTTTCATTAAATAATTATATAACCTACGTAGGAGCATAGCAAAATAGGGTATTAATTTAAAATCTACTGAACTTGAAACTGGTCTAGTGGTCGCAATCGCTACTGCTGAGCATGAGGTCCTGAGTTCGATTCCCAGGTCGGGCAACGTGTTATTGGGTTTTTCTATCTGGAATTTCTCAGTAGCAGCCCGAAGTCTGGATTTGTGCCCGGTAGATGGCAATAGGCTCACCCCCTATTACATGGGAATTTAAACATAACTGGCGAAATGTGGGTGTACTATAGGTACACCTCTGCCCAACCCTTCGGGGAAACAAGACGTGATGTTATGAACTTGAAACTTGAATGTCCATGTTCCATGCAGTGTCAAAAATAAATATAAAACAGCATGTCGATTCTGTAAAAATATCACCGTGAAGACTTGCGTAGAGTGCGCTGTCAGTGTCAACCCGTCTTGGTCAATCCCTAGCATCAGTGGCACTGACAGCTCACTCCACGCTCACTACACCTAAGTTTTCAAGGTGAGATGGTTACAGAATAGCACTACAGAACTTGTCACGGCAAACCTTGCCTGTTTACATTTTCAGGTAAACATAGACCTAACTAACATCTTTGCGTTGAATGGTGAGAGGATACCTATTACCAATTTGCCACAATACCACGCTTGAGTACCTAACCGTAGCAAAATTCTTAGCTATTAATGTATAGCATAGTACAATAACAGCAGTATGTAACGAGTTATAGGTCGTAGGTCCGAACCCAAACAGGCGCTTAACTTTCTGTAAATTATTTCATCAACCACTGCTCTCAAAACGGTGAAGGAAAAACATCGTGAGGGAACCGGCATTTTCTAGAACCGTGACCAAATTCAACGACATGTGACATCTACCAACCCGAGCCCGGCCTCATCTCTCACAGAGAGGAGGCCTGTGTCCCAGCAGTGGTAACATAGGCTGTTCATGCTATATATAGTAGAAATAACATAATATTCAAACCATGATAGGTTGAACAGATTTACACTCAGTGCCGCACTTGTAGCAATCACATGTGTTATTATATGACCACATTTTACGGCACACGGGTGTTAAAGTTGATATAACCGTATCTTAGTAACAAGTAACTAGCCTAACGCTTTTCTACTTGTGGAATAGTAACCTTTTTATTGACCTGACTTGCACTGGATGAAATGCTGCAGTAAAGAGGTCGGTTACACTTCTTCAGACTTTAATAAAGTGCTTGTCTCTGGTTATAGTGTGACTGTAATCATCTTAAGTGATTTGAACCTCGTATTTAATTACTTCTACAACGATACCTACTATGTTGATTTATTGATTTAATACAAATTGGTTAATTGAAAACTCTTCTCTCGTTATGTGGCGAGGACACTCCTAAAAAAATGACTAAATAACTCCTCAAAACGAAGAGTCATGTCACAATATTTGAGGCTGATAGCGAAATTACGAAAGACACATCAAATCAAAGTTCATTCTTATCGCAATCTTAACTTCATTCCTACCTTTTCACGCATAAACCACTGAACCGATCATCGTGAAATTTTGCATATACGTTCTACGTACGTTCGTACGGTCTGAGGTACAGAAAATAGGGTAACTTAACGTTTCCGAAGGAAAGAACAATAATTTTAGACAGTCACAATTGCTCTAAGACGCTAGATGGCGCTACGTGTCTTTCAAAACGTGATTAAATTATATTATTAGAAACTTTTGCAGGTGAGTTTATAACCTGGATACTTTTTATCCCGGTAGTACGTTTCGTGGGATAAATTCCGACATCGACGCGGGCGAAGCCGCGTGAAAAAGCTAGTGTTTTATAAACCCGTCTTCTAACCTAAATCAAAACTTCAGATTATAGCTTCGATAACATCTATGTTTACCAGAAACTTCACTAAATCGTGCTTCACTTCGGTTTAGTTTCATCGATCAGGAGAACAGCAATCAATTGAAACTGATTTCAATCTGTAGGTTACCGATCTTTCTCAAAGATCTACTGTCCCGTTAACTGTTACCGTACAAATACTGTCAACCTAGTTAGAACTGACACCGTTTTGTCTATCTTCACGAGTGGCAGCGAATCGCTCTAGTTGATCCTGTCAAATAAATAGACCACAAATATTTATGAAGAAGGTAGACTTCGGTCACAGATACACGCCTAGTGTCGGTCGGGTGTGTCTATACTCTTCGCACTTGATCAAGCCTGGCCCTTGGTACCCTCTCCTCGCGGCGTACCCCACATGTGGTGCCCTTACGGCCAAACCCATTAACCTAAGACAGATCTCTACTGATGATAGACAGGTACAATTCTATCTATCCCGGTCAAACAATTAGCTGTCAACACGTCATAGGGTCGCATACTTTGGCTTTATTGGGACGTTAAAACCAGTGATTGATAGGTTTTTCTATCTCCATGACGTCACCAGCAAAAAGCTTGGCATATTAACTGTGAACCGTATCGATTATCACAACTTTAAACTGTTTTTGTTACCACTGACGTACGGCCAATTGTACATACAGATACAGATAATATAATGCATAAAGTGGGATTAATAAATACAATCGGTTTTATCCCAACCAATTTCAGAAGGTTTCAAAAAGTTATGTCGTTTAATATCAGTCCATCATCATTCACTTCTCTCATTATCACAAAGTGTTTTGTAAATTTTATTGTTGGGGATAAAACTCAAATTAGTTTAGATAAAAACTCCAAAACAAATAAAGGGGAAAAAAATGCGTAGAAATCAATAAAAACAAATGAATTCTACTTTATTTTTAAATTACTTCTACTGTTTATTTTATTAATTTTTTACAAGTTCACTATGTAACACGTTCGAAAAATGTTGTTTTAATTTCACCTAGTTTGCAAGGCGCTGGGGTTTGTGATGTAAAAGATTTTTTAATTAGTAGACAGACACCAACGATACGCTCTGACATGCTCTTATTTACTTTGAAAATAGTTTTTTGTGAACCGTTAATGTGGTTTTTCTAAACTAAATGTCAAATTATATTTATATTATTACCTCCTATACCTAAAGTAGATATAAGTAAACTTTTGTTATAGGTTCCATAACTTTGGATGCGTCATATATAACTACATCCATGCCAATCAGCTTACCTTGTACTGTCTTAGAAAAGGATGTTACATGCAGACGGTCATGGAAAAAACTGTGAGGGTTCCGTAGTAAACAGGGAACCCTACAACCCTAAATAAACACCCTTATAAAAATATTTACATGAGAGGTGGTTGTCCAAACTATCCTTCCGATCAAGGGTTAAGACGCGCCCTACAAATAGGTACCTGTAATATTAAACCCACACCCACTTTATGGTAAACCCTCCTCTTTCTTCTTCCAACGGATTTAAAAATAAAATATCGGAAAACCTACTCTAGGGGCGAGAATAAAACCTTTTATGTACATAAATAGCAATCTTGTGAACGATCTAAAAATAATACAACCTTTTTACCCTTCGAGGTAATCCTCTAGGTATAAGCTCGTAATCACGAATTCATGAAGCATTGTAATCAAAATTACATTTGTTCTATCCTATGAATCCCTCGTTACCAGCTTGTGAGCTTTCAAGATGATATCCCGAAGGATAATTCATGTAACAGGAATTTTGTGAATAAAACTCAGAAGTACCTACGTAGTGCTGATAATCTAGCTTTGTAGGAGAATAAAGTAGTAAAGGATCGCTTGTAGATAGCACAGATGATGTTCTGCTGATACTAAAAGAGTCAGGTGTTGAAGTTAGCGGGTTGAAGAGCTGAGAGATAGCGTTATTATTATTTTTTGTAGAAGACATTGTGTTTTTAATTAATTAATTAAAGGATTGTAAGAAGAACCCATACGATATATATACCCTTTTTTTAAACAATGATGTGTCTAATTATTGTCTTCCAACATGACATCTATGTTGTTAATTAAAAGTAGAAATAAAATTGTGCATATAGTAAATAATTACTGTTTTTTCGTGTGATCTACGTGTAAAGACTTAACATTAATTTAACATTTTAAGGAACATAATTATCCACTTACCCATCGCGGTACACCACACTCAGCATAATTTAGTAAAATAATTCACTTACCTAGAACAGAAAAAAATGTATTAAGTAACACTTCTTCACAACATTATTATCTTCTAGAAATAATCCTCCTCCACAATTAACATTGGTCCCTGCTTGCATTACGAAAGAATTTTCAAAGAAAATTATAATACCAGAGAGGCATTTCCGGTATTTTATGAAGGTTGGCATTCTAATCTCATCACACATTTTTGACAAGTTTTTGAAGCTTTTTAGGTACGAGAGTTTTCATTAATTCTTTTCTTTCACGACCGGCTATTGACGCTCATGCTTTACTCGCTGGTTTCCCAGCCCCAATCAGATACTCAGCCTGATTGACTCCACACATGCAGAAACGCAAACATTTTTACTGGTTCCGTAGCCGTAGCGAATGAGTGTACGTTCATGAGATGCAGCTTTGAACGGAACCATTCAGTAATGTTGGCAATACTAATGCATTTCCTAGAGCTTCTACACTTAAAAGTAACAGTTTGTAGTGGTTCACTTTGATTGTGAGTAAGCGGAAACTCTGAGAAGATGCAGGACTGTTGTATACTTTCATGGACGGAATGCATGATCTTTTTGGAAAAGGCTGAGTTGATGGCTAGAGCTTGTGCTATCAAAGACTTTGGAGACTGAAAAACTGTTTCTGCGAAAGTTCCAGTCTTCAGTCAAGTTGATAGTTCACACATAACATCGCCCCTGTTTCCACGAAGGGTTGGGCAGAGGTAGCAAGTAGGTTCGTTGATATTTTATCGAGAATAGACTATAATCATATATACTATAATCATAATAATAATAACAACCATAAATCTTTATTGATCTCCTTTATTTCAAGTATATTTTGTATCATTTTTTTAAATATTAGAATAGTAAAAAACTCATAAAAACATTTAAAAATATATAAAGAAGTAGCCTACCGGTATCGGGAACAGGATCGAAGCTACCAGCGATCAGGGCTCCAGAGAGTGGAAACTCCTGACAAAGCGAGCCGTGTCCAGAAGTACCGCTTTCTGAATCAAACCCTTGATCCAGCTGCCCAATGAGAGCCTCCTCAGGTGTTGGTCGAGGCTCTTGGCTAATAGGCCATTGACTGTCACGACTGTCAGCACAATGGTCGCATGTCGACAACCTCGCGAGTCAAGTCAAGATACATGATTTGTTAATTTGTTAAATCTTCATTGATAAATACAGATTTATCGGCATCGTATTACAGGCAGGCAATGGTTAATAGAATGTCTTTGGAGGGTCCTGAGTTACAGATCACCCGGCTCTCTACAAAACGGTTAGAGTCAAGATACTATGCAATTTTAATCTTTTCCTATATTATAGTAAAAGATTAAAATTGCAGTTAAGTATTAAAGTATATTCAGAACTTATGAAAAAAGAAATACAAATTGTTTTCGAAAGTCATGACTGGGCAAAACTGCAAATTCTATAGATTGTCGACACTACCAAAACTATGAAAAGGAGAATTTAAGCGCGATGCAGACAACACTGACGTTTTTCCGACATCAAGCTTATATTAAACAGATAGCTATAAGCGAGAAGAACCAACGTAAACAAAATAAAATCAGCCGTCTAACATGGCCCATGTAAATTTTATTATCTACAGTACCCATAGGACACCGCAAAATGTCACGTACATACGTAACCTAAACCTATTGGATGCTCAACAAAATCCGCAAATCGAGTATCCATGTTCCTCCAGTCCATGTTTCACATAGTAAATAGAATTTTCTACAGCAATCCACACATAACAATTGTTATGTTCTGCCGCAGTAGTAAAGCATAACGAGCGACAGGTTACAAGTCTTGAGCCGACTCATACAACGAGCTGATAACACGCTGTTTTATGTTTTAGTACCTTACTAGCTTTGCAGATACAAATGGAAGGGTTTATGGACTTGTACATAGTATGAGGTAAGTAAAGTTTACATTGGTAACAATGAAATGTATGAATAGATTTTATGTTGTTTTTTGAGCCCATATTTATCGATTCCCTCCTCCGAGACTAACCTAGTCTAAGAAAACACGTTTATTCGTTAGTCCTGCGGCTGATCTCTTCGGTCGCATCGGATTGCCATCCCATCGGACCTACTGAGAGTGAGGGAAGAGAGAGAGCACCTGTGTCTGCGCACACACTTGCACACAATAAAATCTCCCGCGCCGAAGGCTAGTCTTCGTTGAGATTTGCCTACATGGCCGGAATACGGTGAGATTCTAAGGTAAGTAAGGCATCCACCAAAGTAAATAATAAGGGGGACAGAAGCACCAAGCGCCGTGTAACATACTCGTAGTATGCAGACTCTCTAGAAGCTTTCAAGTTACGGCAGTATTTAATCTGATAAAAAGACAGTCAATTTTCCGACGCTTTTGAAGCAAACTTTTTGTATGGAAACACACATCATCATCCTGTTGCGGCCTTGTCCTTGCCCAAAGCTTTTGGGATCGATGCAGCATACCTTGGAGTCACATAGATTTGAAGATCACTATGTAACATTAATTATAATTGAGTCTCATGACCTTTACCAAAGCGGCTTTGCTTCAGAGAGGAGTGGGATTACGTCAATTATATGATTAGGACTCATCAGTCATCACCAAATAAAAACTCTTTGTCTATTTGTCCATTAGCACAGTTGTAGCGAGAACAAGGGCATAAAGTTTTCATCTTTCTGTTCAACAAAATACAAATAATTATCAACTTTGTTACACATCGGAGAAGGTTGAAAATTGTTTTTATTTAAACAGTAAAAAAAAGTACTGCAATACTAAATGTAAATTATCTTTCTGCGCCTAAAAATAAGGTTCAAAATAGCTTAAATTATATCACGAGGTATCAAAGTCACGTGTGGTCGTTTAGAGAATTAAACTTTATTACAATCGTAAAGTAATGTAGTGACTGCACCCGCGCAAGGCGCCTGTCAGTTAAAATTACAATTAATACATGTAATTTAACGTATTTTTTCTGTAATCATTACATGTTATTTTATGGATTTCAAATGTAATTAGTTTCTTAATGGGACTTTGAATGGACGTTTTCCTTTGATTTGTAAATAAGAGGAAAAATTTGCAGATGTTTGTCGATATTTATTTTATTGTTGCAGTTACTTCATGTTGTTATTGCAGCCTTGTTATATGTTAGCTATGCCGACAAAATAATGTTATTTTAAGTGACGACTTTAGCAGACAATGCTAAACGGTTTAAGAATCGTAACAAACATAAACTTTATTAAGATAGGTTAGATAAGTTAAGTTTAAAAAATATGATAAATCCTATCACAAATCAGCAAATAAGCAATTTTCTTATGGATAGCCGTAGAAAAATAAACTTCCTTTGGTACCTAATCCAATAACTAACCAAATACCCTAATTATAAGCACAAACCCCAATTGAGAATCCAACCATTACTATCAAGTTCAATTTGCTTCCTTGCAAGGAAATACGAAATCCATTCGAATATAAATCGTCGGGTCCGAGACGAACTATTTCGCATTAACAACGTTACTCGGCGACTTGTCGACACGTGAAGGCTCTCGCAAATAGGCGCGACAGAAACGCACCGCGTGTCGCGCCGTTGTGTCGCGCCTGTTGGTGAGAGCCTTTATCATGAACAAACATGGCATACAAGTATTTCTTTCATAATCTAATACGTAACTATAAAATCCTTTTTCTAAAATCTCTATCTCGAAAATTTTCCCAAATAACAAGTTACATTTCCTTCAGTACAGATCGAGCTATTATAAATCGCTCGATCAAAATCGAGTCCGTGACAAACCACCTCGCTGTGTCAACGTTGTCGGGCGTACTCGGTGGTGTCTGGTCGAGTAGTCGTCACTTTATTGCCTGGAACACCTTTCCACGCCTCAATCTTGATCTCTGACACTTTGTAGCACAACAGGTAGCTTTTATTTCAGTTTAGTTTCGAATTGTCAGTTTTGGGTAGGTACTTGGTTGGTTGCTGTTTTGACTCTGAATTTTGTCAAATGCAATTTTGAGCTGGAAGTGTTTTGGTGACTCCTGTTGTAGAAGGTATGTTTTGCTCTACTTATGTATAGTTAGGTATAGGTTAAGAATAATATAAACAAAATTGACTTATCCTAATGGATAAGTCACTTTTGTATCGTAAACTCTGACTAGGCAGTCTCAATCTCTCAATATAGATCGTAGAGTGAAGACGTGTCGTTTTATTTGATTAATGATAGACCCCTTCTGTCATGTATATATTTCGGTATTAATGTCGAAACATGCCTATTACCAGATAAAAAAATACTATTTATGACAAGAATAGCATTAAGGCTCCCACACAGGCACGACGCGACAGCGAGACGCGGCTCTAGTTAAACAATTTCTTTGTAAACTTCGTGGAAATTGTTCTACTAGAGCCGCGTCGCAGTCGTCGTGTCGCGCCTTTCAGTGGGCGCCTTTACTATGACTATTAAGGCTCCCACAAACAAACGCGACACGGCAGCGCGGCACAAAGGCATTGCTCATCGCGCGATACGCGGTGCCTTTACGAAATCCCAGAACGATAAACCGTCGATATCTTCCACTCGATACTTCATACAACAAACAGTGCATATTTGTAGTGATACAAAAACGGGACATTGACGTCTGCATTACCGCAAATCCTTCAATATAGTATGAATTTTAAATAAAATGGTTCTTCAATCAATACATTGATAGAACAAACATCTTGTACCAATAGACCAACAACAAAACAAAAATTTATAAGTAACAACACCAAACTATTATCTGAACAGCGTAACATATAAATTAAGAAATATCTTCGCAACACGTAGAGCAGCCGGCGCCGGTGTCGGACACACGTGTCGACACTCGGATTTATTTGTTGCTCGTTCTTTGCCTTGTGACATTTGTTTCCAACTTTGTTTCGAAAGGAGGTGTTATGTTTTTATATTGTTTGGCACTAGCTCCTTGCCTTTGGTTTGACCGGGAAAGAAAATTGTAAGTATTTTTGACCACATAATAATTGGGTAACCATAATATTTTCAAACGAAACCAGTGGCAGTTACAAGCTGGCCAGGCGTTAAGGGGATTACAGGACAGGACTTAAACGCAAGTTATATAATGCCTAAAAGTATATGATCCACTGCAGTCAAAAAATCAGAAAAATATATGATATTCTTCAGGATATAATAATATGCCATTTAGATAGTGTGTTGAAAACATAACTAATTAGATACGATAGAAAAAATCACGAAAAAACTCTAAAAAATTCTTTTGACGATTAAAAACCATACTAAAATACATGAAACGATTCTGATTTTTTTTGCCACAATATTCTACAAGCAACATACTCGTATCAACGTAATAGTGTTTTACTTTTTTAGTCCAATCAATAGATTTTTTAATAATTGTTTATTTTTTTGCAATAAATTGCCAGCCTTGTGTCATCGCGCTTCTCTTTCTTTTCTATGCAGTCTCTTAAAGAACCTGTAATTTTTGGATGAGACCAAATTAAACAATCAACCGGAATATCGAGGTGCAAATCGGTGAAGAAACAGAAAACTACAAAATGCTAGTGCACTGAGGCATAAGGTAAGGTAGATGACTTCACAAGAAGCTACCAGGGTTTCGTAAACCAGAAAGAAGATGACATAAAACTCAATTTGTCTCAACCGCACATACTTCACAAAACAACCAAACCAGGACAATCTGTTAGCAAATAAAAGCAGTTTAGTGACGTAGGTATTGTCAAGTTTTATAGCAGCGTGCATTAAGTCGTTTGCATCTATTTGAGAGGCGCCGCCGCCGCCGTCAGGACTGGCGCCGACATTACGCTTGCTGCCGTGAAGAGTACTGAGCTGTATATCGGAATATGGAGCTGGTTTATAGGTTCTCACAGATTTCTGCAGTCTTAACTTTATTTAGGTTATGTTGCATTGTAATAAGAGTATCTTAGTCTGCGTTTATAGAGTTCATAGCATGTGCTCAGAGATAATAAAATATGGCACACTGCTGCAATGGAAGATTTTAACCAACGTTTGTATCGTAGTAGAGAAGGCAGAGCTGTCAGCTCATCCACATTTTGAAAGTTGTATTATTTAGTGTAGCAGTATGCCCTACCTACTGCGAATCTTTTTACACCTGCAGTCTATTGGTCGACTACACGCAGAGGGCTTACAGCGCCTGGGGCTTCCAGTACAACAACGCTTACAGGGATGTTCGCAGAAGCACGTATAGACGATTTTTACGCAGTCATGTGAAAGCGTGTCGCCTCCCTGATGAGGCGGGTGCGAGACAGCGCCAACAGCCTCTTGGTCACATGGCCGATAGGGCGGAAGGACAAATACTCAAGCAGTGTACCAAGACACAAGTGTTGCCTACAAATCATGCCGTGAAATAATGTTGTTTTTGTGTTAGTGTACTACTATATTTACATAATTGATTAATTTCATTTGAATTAATGACGACTTTGAAATTCATAATATGTAATTGTAAAATGTATGTAGGACTAACAATTTGGAAGGTATCTTCTGTAAAATATGTAACTGATTCATAATACAAAAAAAAACTCATACGTAAGGGGGAAAACATATTGTCAATAACCGGACACAAATCCTCTGGATTGCTGCTAAGAATATACTGGTAGAAAAACCCAAAAACACTGCGGGGATCAGCCCCAGAACTAAGGTTGCAAGATGTCCTTCATTTTAAAGGACGTCCTCTATTTCAGGCCCAAAAAATGATCTTGTCCTATAATTTAAAATCTTCAAAAGAGGACAATTACTTTGTCCTCTATTTTGGGACAAATGAACTAATTAACGCGTGCATAAGGCAATTCCGTTAAGAAACTACTCTTGAAAATAGGATTAGGATTCTAAATTCAACGGATGAAAACAAGAATCTGTTAAAAATAATACAATTCGTATTTTCCATCCCAGTTTCTAACGCTCAAGCCCAAACGATTTTTTCCTTAAAAAACCGAAATAGGTTAGATATTGACACTGCGAAATCAGAACTAAAAATAAAATCGGATTTCAAAATGCAATGTCAACAATGTTAGGTATCATTTCATTATAGAAAACGAAGAAGCTCTTAAGCAGACAAAAGTAATAACTATGTGCTTACAAATACAAAAAGGCTAATTAGATAGGAACTATACTAGTACTATCCCACTTGGCTTCGATTAACGGCAAACTAAGTTAAATTGCGTATTAACAATGTTTAATTTTAGTCCTGTATTTAATCTAGCAACCCTACCCAGAACCCTACATTCAACTCGAGTGTTGCAATTGATACAACTAGACCAAGTCAAAGATGCAAATGATGACCTAATACTAATGAATTCTTAATAGCTCCACGATGACTAGCTCGCGTCATCAAGTCTGCCACACATTAGCGGTGGGTAATCTTTATTCCGGCAAGTGAATTGATTCACTTATTCCGACTCCGGGTCCGGTACCGGTTCACCTTATTTATTCCTTTGGCACCGTTTGGCACCGGCACTCACTCGCTCATTTTGGTTCCCCGGTTTCGCAGAACATTTTATTCATTTGGTTCACTGGATCATTTGGCACATTTTGAATTGAACAGTTGGTTAGTTAGAGCGATACGACGTGTTCCGAGTACTTCCGAGTGACTTGAGCGAGTGAACGAGAGTGAACAGTGAACGCGCGCTCCGGAATCATTTGGTACCGCGGTGCCGGTAAGGATTGTGAGGAATAAATAAGGTTTACGTATCCGCGTTCGGTACCGGCTCCTTTGGATCAGTACCTCCGGACTTACCCACCGCTACCACACATCTCTCCTTATCAGAGGATTTCCTGGTGCTCTGACCCGCTATACGTTATCACTTATCACTGACGGAACAGTTACACTGTGAGAAATTTGTTTGTAAATAGAGGAAGTAACGGCTGTGTAGTGTTGACGAGCGATATGGGATGTAGACTGTTTGTTTTAAAGTTTGAGATCGATTTATGTGCGGTGTGATGTCGGTGTGTGGCGGCCTGAGTGGCTTGTGTATGTCTCGAAATTTGATTTTTGTATTTCAATTTTTCTACAGTTTTTTCTGTCTCTAAAAGTAAAAAAACGTATTTTTAAGGCACAGTTGTAAAGCGTCGAAGGTACTATGACAAACATATCATAAAAGGATGGCGTTTACGGAATTTTGCTTCAGGAACTTCAACTTTTTTTTTGTATAAAAATGCTCATAATAACTATACACAACAATGCTGCAATAAAAACCCTGTACAAACTTAATGCATAAGTGGAAACTTAAACAAATAAAATGGATTTGTCAGTCAATACTTTATATCAATATTTCATTATCCAACAAACTTGCATTCATCCTCGACCGCCATCTAAACGTAATAGTTTCAAACAAAACTACTTAGAAAATACCGAACAACAGCAAGTAAACAAAGAGAAAGAAATTACCCACGTTAAATAATAAGCCATCCTTTACGTAGGTAATACTCCTCAGGCTGCATTACGTAAAGGAACATAAATTAAACTTTCCACAAGCAATCCCTGCACAAAAGGTTGTACAAACGAAACGTCATTTGCAAGCCACCGACACACGAGTATCCAGCACAAAGAATGTTATTTCCTGGAACGCATATAATAAAAAGCGCAATAAACTCGCGTGCGCCCGGCCTAACGGGAATAACCGCGATTTCATTAGAAGTCATTATAAAGGCACACGCTATAAAATAATTGTTGCATTTCAAATATTTGTTGAATAAGAACATGTTTTAAATAGCATAATGAATCTTCTTGCGCTTGTAGTTAGTAAAAGTTTATTACAAAATTCTTCAATGAGGAAACCGGCATGTCCTAGAATAGAATAAAAAACTCGAAGACACGTGACATCCGCCAACCCGCACTGGGTCCGCGTGGTGGATTATGGCCCACTCCCTCTAACCTAGCAGAGGCCTGTGTCCCAGCAGTAGGAACATTATATTATGCTGATTAAGTCTCGTGCACACGGGCACCGCTCGTCGCGAGACACGCGGTGCCTTTGTGTCGTACTGTGGCGTCGCGCCTGTTTGCTTTATTCTTATTACAAAGTTCTTCAATGAAGAGAACATTGCAGGTTTACGGCAGTAAAACGTCAGAAACTTCGTCAAGTTAGTCATACATAAATCATCAGAAAATATATTATTTGAAACGCATTCTTACGTTACATTATTCATTAATCGATCAACTAAATTAATCAACACATGCGCACTATATACATTAAATAAAACAATCTAAATGGCGTCGAAAAACTCCGCCACCTGGCTGTAAATTTTCAGTGGCATTGCCAGTTTGTATGGCATTGCTTAGCCCCTGGCCAAGGTAAAAGCCAGCCCTAAGGTCTCGCCGACCCAAGGATTGGCTTTTACCTTCTCGGCAAGTCGCCGTCTCGCTGAGAAACACAGAGCGCACGTATTGTCGTTCGCTATCGTGATACTGTAGCCGTAGCTTTAGAGATTGGCATAAACCATATAATGTTAATAAAATAATTATGCACCGGGAACTAAATTCCGTTGAGATCACTATCACGAAATCATGCGTCAGTACAGAGTTAGATTATGTACACAATAGTAATCAAGATTTAGTCATTGCCTCGACTTTATCAGGATGACCAAGTAAATGACGCACTTATTAATTATTTACTGCGTCGTAAATAGGTACCTACTTGAACTCTCTGTCAGTATGCAACCTTGTAAAGTGTTTTCTTAAGGAATTCTCTCACATCGTGGGTGCACAAGAAATTTCGATGGGGACTTTTACTACAACATAATACCTAAATAAACTGGGGCCTGGTTGGTCTAGTGGTCGCAATCGCTACTGCTGAGCATGAGGTCCTGGGTTCGATTCCCAGGTCGGGCAACGTGTTATTGGGTTTTTCTATCTGGAATTTCTCAGTAGCAGCCCGAAGTCTGGATTTGTGCCCGGTAGATGGCAATGGGGTCGCCCCCTATTACATGGGACTTAAACATAACTGGCGAAATGTGGGTGTACTATAGGTAGACCTCTGCCCATCCCTTCTGGGAAACAAGGCGTGATGTTATGTTATGTTAAACTGGAAATACGGTCCATGGATGCAGAATTCAACCCTTCTTTATCAACCTTCGTATTTATTTTACAGTATTTACTAAGTTACTCAATTATCTCAGATAACATGACATTGAAGATATTACTACAAGAGCATTATTTCTCTCAGAATAATACTAGTAAGTAATAATCCAGTAATTAGCATTCTAAACAATGACATGTCTGTGTATTGTGATGAACGGTACAGTGAAACCTTCAAACGCTCTTGAGATGAATATAACGCTTGGCACGTGAGTGGAAAGGAATCTCCATTCAACTCGATAAGATATCCTCCCACAAGGTGGACCGATAACCTTGTGAAGGCCGCAGGAATTCGTTGGATGCAAGAAGCGCCGTACCGGTCGAAGTGGCGGTGCGTGGGGGAGGCCTATGTCCGTAGACGTCATTCGACTGAAATGATGATACTGATGATCGACATTTCTCTAGTTACTTCGTAAGAGACTGTCCTTCTTGTTCTTTAACTTATCCCGATTTCAGAGAATAAGTGGATATATAATTTTATTGTTAACCCACTGAACAAGACACAATAGAAGTTGTATTTTTATCACGTCTTTTCAAGTCACTGCGGTCAATTTATAGTGAGCTATTCATTGCGATTAAAAAATACATATTCATGCACTGCTGAATCAATGTAAGCAAAGCAGGATGACGAAAAGCTAACTTAACTACAACCATCAAAATACTGAAAAAACAAAATATACTCAATTTGTCTTATAACAAAACACGACCGAACTTTAGCCCAACCCTTCGAGTCAGTTTTGTATTTCAAAGTTCTTAATACAAAATTGACAACCTAAAACCTGACTAAGTTGTCAGTGAAGTAAAAATAACAGCATTTTGATTTCTGTTAGGCTCTTTTTTCAAAAACAGGCTCGACGGTTTACACCTTGTCTAAAAAAAAACCTTGTTTCGTAATAAGACCGAACGTGTAAGTACCTTCCTACTCGCGTGTTTGTTCAAAACATCTTCTGCCGTAATAAATACACTTCACATTCCGATATTGTCTGTTCATTGCCGTCGTTCAAGAAAACTCATAGGTCATGACAGCAGACATCAGTCACGGCCTATTACGTGGTGCCATACTTAGCATAACTACGGAATAAGGTATATTTCTAGTGCCAAGCATAACCGATGTGCCTGTGATCTTGGAAGTTAGGTCGCAGAGTAAATAGGTCAAATATATTAGGTTGGCTCGGATTTTCTTTAACCCAAAAAGAGGTTCTGTTTCTTTTAGAGTGTTCATTTAACAAGGATCTCCAACATAATGTATCCACAATACATGACACATAAATGATGAGCAACATGCGGTGTGCTCCACTTAATATAGGAGAACACAGCGTGCACAATAAAGTTTTCAACCAAGCTATTGAAGTTAAAATATTAATAATAGTTTAATTATGGTACTGACATGCGCAATTTTTCATAAAAATGTGTGTACAAACTGGTGCATATACCCGAAAGAACGCTTAATATTATTATTGTTAAAAATGTGTTGAAGAAATCAACAGTATTGACAATCTACACATTTATTTTGTCTATAACAAAACACAACCGGATAAACGCCACTCCTAACACAAAGACAATGCTCCTTAACAAGTGGATTAGCGGTAAATGTATCTAATTCTCACGCCGAGAAAAAGTGAAAACTTGTAAAAACTACATCGATTGGAACCAGGAACGGCACAACCAACAGTGAAAGCATTTTCACTATTGCTCCAATAGCAACACTATACAACTGTAAGAAAGAAAAAAACAGAGTTTAAACGTATTGAAAATATAGCAATTTCAACGAATGCATACTGTATGTTGCTCTAGTGACTTGTTCCTCTTCGTCGGCTGTCGGCTTCTCGACGAAATGTTTTTTTTTTGTAGACACATAACATTTTTGTATTTTTTTGTTAAAGCGTTATGTTTTTACACAAAATATTACTAGACGCGTAGAACAAGTAACTCACAATGCCATATTCTTTATTCGTAGCAAACAAGACACAGGGGGCCAAGCAACGCCTCTTAACGTAGCATTATTTTAATCTTAGTTCAGTGTGCCAAAGGGATGGAGGCATACGTCCTGCATAGCTCCATCTCTTTACCACACTAAAGTAAGTTTAAATAAAACTGCTATAAGAGGCGGTGTTTGGCCCCTAGATCATGGTTGTGGGAGTCGGTCACGGGTAATTACCCTGTATTATTTACTTTTTACACTCATCTTTACGCTCTTTTGCATTTGTGGAGTAAGCAAACCATTCATCCATGACTATACGGGTGCAGCAGTTTAATTGAAACGAAGTACGAATACGAAGATGGAATTAATAGGTATGTTTATATATATCCGGATGAACTAGAACAAAACACAAGTTATGTTCAACGACCACGCTACTCCGGGACAGATTGCTGTCAATGGCGGTGCTCTCGAAGTTGTTCGAGAATATGTTTACCTCTGGCAAACTCTGCAGTTTGGTAAGAACAACTTTGAGAAGGAGGCTAACAGAAGAATTCAGCTGGGCTGGGCAGCATTTGGGAAGCTTCGTCGAGTCTTCTCGTCGCGTATTCCACAGAGCCTAAAGACTAAAGTCTTCAATCAGTGAGTCCTGCCCGTTATGACCTACGGAGCCGAAACGTGGACTATCACGGTACGGCTGGTTCATAAATTCAAGATCGCTCAGCGAGCTAAGGAACGTGCTATGCTTGGAGTCTCTCTGAGGGATAGAGTCCATAATTAGGTGATCCGGCAGAGAACCAAAGTTTTCGACATAGCACACAGAATACAGACAACTGAAGTGGCAATGGGCCGGCCATATTAGCCGTAGAACCGATGACCGTTGGGGTAGACGTGTTCTTGAGTGGAGACCGCGAATCGACAAACGTAAGGTAGGACGTCCTCAGGCTAGGTGGAGCGACGATCTTCCCAGACTGGCTGGTAGGCTGGATGAGAGTTGCCGAGAGTCGAATTGAATGGTGTGAAATTGGAGAGGCCTATGTCCGGCAGTGGACTGCTGTAGGCTGATGATGATGAAAGACAGATACATCGATCACGCGCTAGGTACATGGTGCTCACATATTTACAAACATTGCAAAAGTATATGATATTCCTATAATATTAACTAGGAATAACGCCAATTTATAAACTCAAACCCAAAGCATTTATTTCAATTCAACCATTTACAGGCACTTTTGAACTGTCAAGGAGTCGGTCAGTCAGAAATATGAAGCTAGTTGCCCATTCCAAAGCGTAGTACCTATGGAGAAGAACGGGCAAGAAACTCCATGGACACTCTTTTAAATAATATTGTTGTTACAAATATAATAATCACATTGATTAATGTTGACACTATAAGTGAGAACGATGTATAAAAACCGTACACGTTAAAAGCGTCCAGAGTGCAGCAAAACATAATTAAAAACAATCCTAAAAAATTAAATTATTAAATAAGCTGTGGCAGCTAAGATATGACCAGTCCCAACTGACGGCGCCCGTTCCCGAACTTGAAGCATGGATCAGCACCATTCAGCTCAACCATTTTGAAGGGAGCTAAATGATCCAACACACGCGCCACCGTCAGCGAGACATTTGAGTGAGCATGACATACCATCAGCCGCCAGTGCACATTCAAGCCAATCTATGACATTACCCGGTAATTGGCAGCTCTATAGTACAAAGTACTCACATCTGTGCAATGCATCTATATAATAAAAGGAGATTGAGTTTATATAATGCATATATATTCTTACAATCTTCAGCAGCTCCTACAGTATTTCAAATGTCAATTAATCAGTTGTGGTGTGGAGCAGGACCAGCATTAAGCCAGGCATTTATATCAGTGATGTAATCCCCTAACTTATAATATGCCTGCCTGCATAGTGTGCGTTTGACAAAGGATTTGAATTTCGTCTCATTTATTCGAAGTATGTGGGGAGGTACCTATATATGTATAAGCTTCTTAATAATGAAAAAAAATTGTCCGTCAAAAACCGCCTAACGGCCAAACCCAATAACGTCTCTATCTCCAATTTTGGCGTTTTGGAGATAGAAAAACCTATCAAACTCTGGTTTCAACGTCCCATAATAGCCAAAGTATGCGACCATATAACATCTTGACAGCTATTTGCTTGACAGGGACAGATAGAATTGTACTGTTTATCATCAGTAGCGATGTGTCATAGATTATTGGGTTTGGCCGTTATTCATAATTCGTTTTATAAACCTGTACCCTAATTGCGTAATACACAATCAATTGGAATCTGAATCGTTTTGAAACAGATTGCTAATCCATTGCTTCATATGTTCGATAAAATTTCGCTCAACAATGTAAGTAACGCAATGAATGTTGTTGAACTGTCAAAATCAAACAGATTAGTCGTAATCGTTTACGAACATGTGTTACGCAATTTAGCTGCTGGCTTTATTATGAATAAGACGGTTGGTCTTTAACATGGTCTCGTCACACGAATTCATCATTTTAATAGGAGTTGAGTCTCATCAGTATTTTAAATAAAAACGGATAAAAATCTAGTAAATTCAATTTTGCCAACCTTCTTGGCTTAACTTAATTAAATGATTTAATCTTATCCGCTCCAAAATTGCCAAATGAAATTAATCCAATGAAATTGGTTAAATTACAGAAATTAAATTATCTTGTTCGCCACTTAATTTAATTATGATAATTGACGAAAACAAGCCCTCTTTCGTACAGTTATTTTGGCATATTATTGTAACCAATGTGATTCAATCACTTTGGTTATTTCAGCACAGATCAAAGTCAAGAAGGATAAAGAGAGTAGTAATAGCAGAAAGAGCTTATGAGTGACTAATCTCGAAATTCCACATTCTACTGGGTCAAATTAGGCGTTCTTCCAACAATCTTCTCTTACTCGGTCCGTAGGTAGGTATGAGAAATACTTCTGATTTTGTTCATTCTTTCTTTCGTGTTCAGTCCATTCTTGTCTGGAATGCGCTTCCTCTTGATATCAGGATGGGCACCAATATAATAATATATATTGTAGATATATGTAGGTATATTGTAGTAAAAATCTATGTATGTGCACCACCCTTGGTTGGCTGGTAGAGATTGCCTAAGGTATTTAGTCCACCTTTGTATTGTATTTATGTGCGAGAAGTTTAAATTAATTAATCAACTAAATAAGCTAGCGAAACTCCGCAAAACGTGTTAGGTATCGATTTCTAAACATGATGAAACAAAAACTAATTACTTCGATGTTTTTTTTGTGAAGTCATCGACCGCTGTTAGTGCATTTACTTGAAAATCTGTTTAAAGAATCTGTTTTTTTGTGTTTACTTTACAGACGTGTTTAGTATCAATATTTTAACACGATAAAACATATTTTCTCAAATCATATTCAAGTTACAGCACTACCAGCGGTCGATGAGTTGTTACAAAAAAAAAACATTTTTATTTTATCGTGTTAAGAAATCGATACTCATCACGTCTGCAGAGTTTCGCTAGCTAAATTAATTCGACCCTGTTTATATGAAAATCATTAAATCTTCATAGTCAAACGCTACTTTAGTAATACTCAAAAGTATTACTCCCGCGAAATTCGTTTTATTTTGTGCAAATAACCATTTCGCTAGCTCCGTTGAAGGAGTCACCATAAGGAATGCTAAAGTAGAATTTGACAATGTCCAATTCTTAATTCAGAGACCGGGTGCATTGTCTAGTTGTTAAAAGTATACATAACAAGACACTAAATATACCTAGCATTTTCCCTTTGTTGCGGTCGGCTAATCGGCTTCTTATCTAACCAGAACCGGCAGCTAAATACCCGTTTCTTTCATGGAGTATTTAGAAAAGAAAAGAAAGACCCACTAAAAGCACAAAATCTAACAATGAAGAAGGATTACAGATGACGCATTAATAAAAAAATAGGAATAACATAACAAACATTTTGATAAAATCAAGTAACGACAATCAGTACAGTTCCACTTTTAACCTCAATCTTTAAAGAATAAGAAACCATTGACAATGATCAAACCACAAACCAAGTCGTTTATTTACTTACAACAATAATATTCCAAAGGATGCGCTACAAGTGCTACAAACCATTGTTAAGTGAGTGTCCTACAGTAGAACACCTTCAGTCATGTAAAACGAACTGTTATTTTTTGTCTCCATACTGCCTCGTTGGTCTAGTCGTCGCAAGAGGTACTGCTGAGCATGAGGTCCTGGGTTTGATTCCCAGGTCGGGCAAAGTGTTTTTGGGTTTTTCTATCTAGTATTTCGCAGTACCAGCCCGGAGTCTGGATTTGTGCCAAGTTGATTTCAACAGGCTGGGCGAGCCTATTCCATGACACTTAAGCATAACTGGCGAAATGCGGGAGTACTGTGTAGGTACACCTCTGCCTAACCCTTCTGGGATGACAGGCGTGATGTTATATAAGGTTTTCGAAGATTGCGTAATGGTCTAAATGAAACATTAAACAGACCGACGATCTGATTAAGCTTCCACTTTTCCCTCAGTTGCATATTCTATAGTCTATTGCTCTGGATGAAATATCTAGATTACTAAACACACTCGAGGGCCTAGACAAGAGAGGCAATGTCAAAATAGATTGGATTGGCATAAGCTACCGAAAAGCATAATGTCAATCATGTTGAAAGTCGTTCTAGAGATACGAAACTCTTTGAAAACGATTGCCACACACACGCTGGTTAGTCCAATGAGAGTCATTGTAATGATAGTTGAACATACCAGGCTGATGATGTTAACTTAAAACCTAAAAGGAATCAATCAATGAAACGAAATAACTATCATCAAATTCATATTCCGTAAGCTAGCCAACGTAATCAATTTTCAGAACCTAATTATTGTACACGACGATCAATCAAATCAAACACTAGCATCACTTCTCGACCAGACCCCAACGTAGATAACACCCAAATTAATCTCCGCCAACACCATTAATCTTCAATCCGGGACACCAAAAGGTTTTATTTGTCTAACACCACATTTCCAGAGTAATATTTGAAAAGGAATTCATTCCGCAGCTAAGTCGGCCATAAGTTATTCTGTCGTGGATTCTACAAATATTACCCCAAGGGTTTAGCTAGACGATTTTTGGTCGATTTGACAGTTTATCATGATTTCCAGTGTGCGCATGTGAAATGTTCGGGAGTGAAAGATAGCATATTAGATTTTTTTTTCAGGGGATTTTCTACAGAAAAACATGGCGTGCCAATTACAATCACACCAATCTGACACCACGACTCCTTGAAGACAGCAGCAGCAGATTACCGTCAATAGCGTCACGTTGCTATGAAGAATGTGAAAGAACTGGTAACATTCTGCACGATAAAATCATAAAGCATACATTAAGAAGAAGAGGGCAGGAAAAGGAGGTAAAAATCTGAAAATGGGGCAAAAACCCTTGACGACGAGATGGACCTACTTATTAAGAATAATCTGGTAATAGCCTCAAATTAATGTAACGCCTCATTATTAACCGCCCTAATTTATACATATTTAAAATGTTCGTAGAAATAATGTAATTACAAAGAAGGCATACTAAAAATGAGATAATTGAAAAAAACTGTTAAATCGATGTAAAAATTAAGAAGATACACGCCCAAAAAGTTTTTGGAGGGGATTATTCCCGTCCTTGTCGCGCGGTACGGACAATGTACGGCGCGAGTATGAAGTAACATAGTTGTGACGTCACTTCTACCATAGCTGTCTTTGTGTAACACTTATTTAAAAACGTTTATAACTTGGCAACTTTTTAAGCTTTTACAGTTTTTGTAATATTATTTGTACTATTTGGAAACAATTTTTTTTTTGAGATGAAATAATAAAAAATCATCATACCTATTGAATATCTGATACCCATGCATCTATTTCTTCACTCTAACGTCGCTTATCATTTTATTGAACAGTTCAATCGATCGTATCCTTATTAACATCATTTCCTTATTACTTTTAATCATCGACAGAACTGCCGTCCGGTCAAACATCTATTGTGTTTTAGCCCTTATTTTTACCCTTTACCCGTAAAAAAGGGCCTGGCTTTGACGTGAAAAGAGTCATTAGTAAAAAAGTAAGAACTTATATGTCACGCACGTTGATGTATTGACGCCAGAGTATACAAATTTTTGGTTACAAGTTTGGTGTTATTGATTAAAATGGAGTGAATTTTTGGATTCGTGGTGAGTTTGAGCAGTTCGAGAAATATTGAGGGTGTTATCTTGGATTAGTATGTTTCAAGACTGATGTTTCACAGACCCCGAAATAAGAGTCAGATTTGTCCTGTTACACAATCACTTTTGCCTATCGGCTGGGCGTTCCATAGTTTGGTCCCAAATGAACAGATTTGTATAGGTCCAATCACGAGTAACGAAGGAATTGAAATCAAGCGATCCAATTACTCTTTTTACAATCTGAATGTAAGGATTTCATTTGCATCCGAAATTACTAGTACTTTTGAAGGTTTGAAGTATCAATTGCTTATTACAAGTATGGTATAAACCTCCTTCCGAAATCTTTATGTTACGAGAATAAGGGCCAACTTCCTAAACATGGACAAAATAAACGTTAAACTTTTTTTAACAACCTTTTTACGACCTCGTCCCTTTCCTTACTTCCTATTAGCTTTAACTACCTGGACCCTATTCCTTGAACGGTTGAACCGGAACCAATACAAACAAAATATTTTGGTAATGTGTACACATGGTTTCAAATTGTACATGATAATATTTTCTGCTATGGCTATGTGTTACGTGATATTCGTGACTGTTGTAGAATTGGATATAGAAGCCACTATTCTCATGGACCAGAGGGCCTAGACAAGGGTCAGCCGTAACATTCGATCAGCGATGGCGGTAGTAGAAAAGCCTAAAAATGTATGGGGTTGACATAAGCTATCGAAATGTCTCGTAATCATAGGTCATAGCGTAGTATCATAGTGAAGCGATAGCGATTGTAGAAAACTAAATAGAATCGCTCCGAAGCGAATGCCATTTGTCCAGGCCCTCTTGTGCTTGAAGACATATTTATCTCAAGCCTTATCTTATCTCTTCAGACGAAGAAGTTGTTCTTTCATAACCCAAATACATGGAGGATATTTACAAACTGGTTACAATAAAACATACCTATTCATAAACTCTGGATTTATCTGCAGTACAAAGTTGAATGTACTCCTGAAACCAGGACAGGAGGAAAACCACAAATATATACTAGTCTTTGTGTCGCAGACAATGTTCGTTCAATTATTCATAAGCGTTCATCATTTCCTATGCTTCATACATTGAATTTCGCGATACGGTGATTTGTGGAACAGATACGTCATAGGATTTGTTTACAATGTCTGCCAATGAAAATAGGAATAGAATAATATATGCATGAGAGTCTAGACGGAATATGAGGTGTGTGCAAACCGTCCTATTAAATCCTTGAATGTTTGATGTGGCAAGGTGCTCACTAACCAAGATAGCTACGGAATGGAATTAAAGCTAGTAGAACCCCTGATCACATCTTTACTGGAAGTGCATTGCTCTCACATGATTTGTAAAGTTACTTTAATAAAGACAACTCGGTGGGTACTAAGATCAGTCTACATGTTTCCATTTGCAATGTAGACATGCAAAACAGATGTAGATTCCAATCTTACTGAGCCAGTCCTTAGAAACCTAGAACCTCGAATAATTTATAATAATTTAATTTCTCAGCATCGAATCTGAAATTTCAATCACGAAACTGCTAGCTAACAGACCAGTGGTCCCCAAACTTATTTCATTTGACTTCTTCAACTTTTTTTTCGAGATCTCTTTGTCAAAACTTTATTCATTGGACCACTTTAATTTTTGCAGAAAGGATCTCTGACGAAAGTTGTAATTGATTTGATTTTTATCACCCACTCCAGTAAGTTTAATTTGGTCTTCTTTAAGCTTTTTCTTTCATTGAATAAAACTGGAGATATATTTGAATTCCCTACCTGCCCTCAACAAGGTCCAAACCAAAGCCACGTTACACAAGCGATATTAGAATACATAACTTACAAACAAATTGCAACAACAGAATGGGGTTGTGCTATAACAGACATTATACTGACCTTTTCATGTTTATCTTACGAAAGGTCAACGCAGGGCTTATGCAAACCTGACCCGTAGGCTTCGCGATCGCCAAGAGAATTCCAAAACCGTTAACTATAACATTTGGACCGACCAGGGTAAGTTGACCTTTTATTGTCCATTATTCTACTTCTTCTATGCCTATATTGTGTGCGCCATATGAGGGTTCACGTTTCTGTTTAAAATGGTTGAGTAAGAAGCCTTTGGAGCAAGCGGATACTTTGTAATGATACGGCTGACCAGAATGAATCTGTAATTATCCATTGTCTGTTACTGAAGTCAATATTCATGTAAAGTTGATCCTTGATAATGAATGCAGGTAGGTGGGAGACGTGAAGACAGCAAGACACATTTTGACTCCTTAGTAAGGTCGCAATAAAGCATTTCGTCTAGTTATTTAACAACACAATACAAAAATCATGACTATTGTCACTTACTATGAGTAAGAGGAAAAAGAAAGGCCCTGCAAAGTGTTACCAGTAGCACATGATTCTAACTACAAGGAACAAAAACTTGACTTTCTGTCGAATACGAATTTTCAACAGAGCACAGACCAATAACAGTCGCACGATTTGGAAACAGTATTCCAACGAAATCGATCAGAATAACGGCGTCTTTGCTCTCCTGTGGCGTTGCACAATGCACGTCCAGCGATACTTCACCCCGAGGGTATACCCATGACTTTTGAGGCTGTCGTTCAAAAATCAACCTTAAGCTGGAAGGATATAAGTTCGAGAAGGTATGGGTATGGTGATCGTGTATCTCATTTCAACACAACAAATTCAAAACGGAGATATCATAGTGTACTAATATTAGCAGATTACCCGACGCTGCTTGTATGTTTAATTTTTATTCTTTACACACTTATCATCACTTCTGTATCCTTACTTACAAGAATAATTCCCTTGATATATGAGTATTGAGATAAATGGAAAGCTATTTAAGGTTTATCAAAATAATCTCATGACGTTTGTAGAAAATATTTTTGAAAGCTTTAATACGCCCTTTAGAACATAACATAAATAGCATCACGCCTGTAAGCTGTAACCCCGAAGGATTCGGCAGAGGAGTACCTTTATTACACCAACATTTAGCCAGTTATGTTCTACGCCCTCTAGGACAAAAATACCAAAGTTGAGAAGTACAGCATAATAATCCTCGAAGGATTTCTACGGATGTAAATACTATCGCAAACGAGCTTTAAAGTAATTCGCAGAAACATCAGATCAATAATTTGCTTGATACAACCAAATATGCAAACGGAAAGAAATTGTATGTAGTTGAAGATAGTTCTGAAGTTACAAGCAGTGCAGTCACGACGGACATAAATAAAGCCGGAATCCTTTTCAGATTCATATAATGGATATTCACTCCTATTCACTAAGTCATAAAGTTGATATTTGAAGAGAAACTTATCAAAGATCTACCAGATGCGCGTGAGTAAAGTTATGCGCCGCCGACTCCCTATTGAGGGAACGAAAGGGACGTACAGTCAACAGCACATGCATGGTTACAATTGGACATTTACAGCGCCTCTATTTCCAAGCAGTAAGGGCGGTTGTCTTAGTGAAAGTGTAGTTGACCTTACGTACTTCAAGTAAAAACTAACAGATGTCGCTAGTCGCCGTGCGCGTTTTATTTTACGCTGTGATTTTAAATGAATGGACTTCACGCAAAGGCGGCCCTCGTGTTGTTAGAGCGAGATGGCGATACTTCCTTTCTTGTTCTAATAAAAAGTATTGTTACAAATCTTTTGATTTGTGAACAACGTATTGATGAGATTAATTCGCGCCGTGACAGTACAAGGTACTTAATTGTTAGTAATCACTCACTTTTTTGTATAACACTTGAAGCATTAGACTTTGATGTTGCCAGGAATATTAATGTCTCCTCTCTATGTGAGATAGTCTGACAATCGCGATTTCTTATCTAAATGGTTCTCGGTACATCAATTTGTTAGAGTCTGTTATGAAACATGGATCTCTCATTATATATCTAATAAGCAATTTTGAAATTAATTTCTTTGTATCTCATAATTATCTGGTACAATGCATAAATGATGTTATTGAGGAGATGGTAGATAACGTTCATAACTGAATGATAGAAGTAATTAGATAATGGTTATGCTAGACAAACTAAGTAGGACTTTCGTGGGAACACGCACGAAACTGGTTAAATCTAGCAGTTAGCTGACGGTTGAAAATTAATGCGAATCCCATAGAACGGGATAAAACACACTCGGGCAAGCACACAAGATAAACAATCACCCAAAAACACCCATAAAAAAAACACAAAGAAGACAATTATATTAAAATCTGTTGAAAGAACGAATGAATATTACAAAAAAATACATGAACATAGAACACAATAACAAAATAATTCAGTTTCGTACACAAACGAGGGGTAGGACAGGAACAAAGATATTACTCGCCATATACATGGACAATTTATGGGAACAACGATGGGTAAAAACTCTCGTAGGGTCATAAAGATATGGGGTCTTAAATGGGCAAATAAATTGTGTTACAATTTTTAAATTGATGTGGTTTTGGTTAATTTTGTAATAATTGTTGTCCTTATTATAGGTAGGAAGCTACATAGAAATAGTTCCGAAATGTCATCTTTCGCTTTTCGTTTAAGTCTGTGTGCCCGCGCTGTTCTTCTAAAACTACGCAACGGGTTTTGATACGATTTTCACCATTATTTAGGAAAAAAAATCCGGAAGTTTTACGTCAACATTAAACTAACACTTTTTAATGAACCTCGATAGTTTGTCAAGTCGCAAAAACCGCGTAAAGCAGGGGCGGGTCGCTAGTTCATAAATAAAGACGAATTCAAACAATCATCAACGGTGCTTTACCTACTCGAAAAGAAAATTAAAATATCGGTACTTAATAGTCAGTATTTTGCGAGCATCAGCTAAATTACTCCTCGAATAATTATATGCGGTTATATTTGTTCAAGAAGGACCCACTGTCAAGGAAAAAAATACTTATCAGGCAATGAACTACTGCTCCTAAGTATGATAAGTCGAAAAAATCCGACTATTCTTCGGAACATATCTACTTTAGATTTCAATATTTATTTAGTGCAAGCTAGGATTCGTAAATATCTATACAGCCTTGAATATTCAACTAAATGGTATTTCCCATTAAATTTATTTTTGCTTGACGGTTGCCGTTCGTAATAGGACAGTACCAATCTGAAAATGTTCAAATTCATTTTTTTTTTTTGTAGAACAGGTAAACAAAAAGTACAGATGTCAATATTTATAAAATGAACGTTATGTCTTGCCGTCAACGCCGCACAAATATTCTAATTATAATTTCTAAGAGAGAGCTGTATTATTTGATTCATTATGTTTTAGCAAATCTTAGTGTCAACGCATAGGGAAATCTTAGGGTCACCGAAGACGAGGCGCCGACCAGCCCGCCGGTTGAACGCTTCGCGGGTTGTTCGAAAGAGATGCCGTGGCCCTGGCACAGGCAACTGAAGGAACACGGGTAGGCTCTCCCGCTCCACCCAGAGCGGGGAAAGGCATTTGATTATTTCCCACCCAAAAAAAAGTCCCCGAAGACTAAACTTAATTATTTGTTTAAAACTTCGAGACATTTCAAATTGTCAAGACATTTTTCATAAAAACATTACTTAGATATTTGTGAACATAACTTTGTGCTAAATAATATGAAGAAGGGATTGCGCACAATTTTTTGAGTCTTTGTCTGTAGCAGTATTATTGATTTAATGTAGTCACATATTTATGATGTTACAGATTGTTTACAATTTACTGTTAGGCAAAGCTGTTTAGAGTTTTATGAAACTTACCATTGCCTACTTCGATCAATTATAGTATGAAACTGCACATAACATAGGCAAGCAATTGTTACGTCTGAAGGGATATGAGGAACAGGGTGTAAAGTTCACTCATACTCTTGGAAAAAGGGAGGATCCTCCGACCAGATGGATGTCGTATCTGGTGGGCAACTGCCCGATGATTGTTGTCGGAAACTTGTATATATGCTAGCTGCGCGGTAAACTCTGATTGCCGATGCAGGATTTGTGTAACGTCAGTGTGATGCGTTGTTCGCATGTGGCGGTGTAGATGCCGCCACACGTCAATAAACCTATTTCTCATAGTCATGTTTAACAACAAACAGCAAGTCGAAAAAAGGCATTTACTACAAATTGTAATATTATAAAAAACCTACCCTTTTAAATCTTCAAAGCCGTAGTGAGCGTTGGTTTCACTGAGAGCGATTGAACTAATTGCAATTAATTTTAAAACCCAATTTTAAAATCAAATCGAATGAAACGTTTATTTGCTAGAAATACATTTGGGTAAAGATGTGATCTTAAAACCCTAGGTTATTGTTTTCTACAAGCAAGCTTCTGCAAGCAAGCGTGCAGTAAACGTGCAGTTTTTATTGGAATTCAAGCCATGTCTGTTGGTAATCAATAAATAATTCCATCTAGAATTAATTAACACAAAACAGTCACAATTAACGACAAATTAAGTACTTTCTTCGCGGCTCAACTTGGGAGACGCCTAGTTTTTGCAGTGCGGACAGGCTGAGTTGATTAACTTGACATTAATTTTAAAAATAACGGAAATAAATCAACATGTTCATTTTTCTAAATGTTAAAGTGCCGAAAAAGTTGTTTAGACATTAAATATTATCTTCGAAGCTGCGACATCTATCTTTGGAGATCACAGACTCTACACACTCTGTATCAATCTTTCATATCTCATACGAACTCGCCATCACCGCGACCACGGCCCTACATCGCGTGTTACCGTGAGAACGTTACCCCGATTACAACGTTGTAGTAGAATCAAAGGCACCGCCGGGGTGCTTAATCGTAGCTCCTATTTGAACTGCACCCCTTTGAACCACATGTGCCCATTATTTAGAGCAGTTCACAGCTTCATTCTATTGAATATATGTCTGGAAGACTCGTACTTCTGGTGAGAGGTATGATCCTCACCATAAGTACCAAATATAAATGTTGAGACAACAATACGACAGTAAATCAAACACTGGCAATGGTTATGCACAGAAGTATTTTGGAGCTTTCAAATATACTATATATATACTTTCCTACGACCGAAATTAAAAAAGTGATATTTTCCAACGAATTAAATAGTAGTGATGGACCGGCTATGGGTTTTACTCATCTTTGACTAGCTATCCTCGCTATACTATTCCATCCATGCGAATCTTATCCAGGTCTTCGCTGCGATCTTCTGTAGCTTCTGTGTCTGTTGCTTTTTGGTTGAATTTTTGTATACAGACTGGGGATCAAGCATATTACTAATTAGAAGATTACATCCTAGATAAGAATGCTTGGAAACATGCTGGTCCTGCTCCATAGGACAATCTAGAGGCTAGACAAAATCATACTATTTGCTTATTGTATTGTATAATTTGTTATTTTTACTTTACTCACACACTGACTTATTCCTAGTTAATATTTTAGGAAAATCATATATTTTTACAATTGTTTGTAAATATGTGAGCATAATGTAGTCACGTGATTAATTTATATGCCTTTGCTTAATTTTTAATTATTTTTACCAATTGTGGTATAGAATATTTTTCTTGGTTCATCGTCTTCACATAAAGAAATATAATTAAACTATACAAAATATTGTAAAACATTTTAAAAGAGTAACGGTGGAGTTTCTTGCCACTTCTTCTCCATACGAAACTACTTTTTGGAAGTGGTGCCTAGAATCAGTTCTATTTTTAATGTAAATTTTGACGTTCAAAAGTGCCTTTTTATGAGCCTATTTGAAATAAATGCTTTGACTTTGACTTTTTACGTCATTACTATACGAAGTTTTAGTCTCATAATATCGTCTCCACCTTGTATATATCGTGATATAAGTATGTGTGTCTATTTTATATGTCTACGTTCCGGCACGATGATGGTGTAAGGAAGCTGCAGTAAGCAGCAATAAGGATGGCATAGAGAAGAATGCACCTAACGACCTACATCACGGAAGACCGCATACCATAGACAATTTGTGCGATTGTCGTGATCTTCAATTGTAAGAAAAGGATGGAAACGAAATGAGGCGTACGGATTTCGCGATGCTAAGCAAGTCGGGATTCCAGGAACATGACGCATATTTTTTCAATGTTTCGTTTTTGTTTAAATTGTATATAAAATCCTTTTGTTCTTCGTTCTGGTCTTACTAGTTACAAATGAATCAGTGTTTTTGTTTATTCCTAAGCAATTACTAAAAATAAAACATAACATTTTACAAGCAATTGTCGTATAGTCTTTAGGTACAAACGTGCCCTCTTTTTAAACAATAGATTATCCCTAATCAAGTGCACGGCAACTGTCCACCCGTATACTAAGAGCAACTTATTCGATCACCGATCGCTTGTGATCCTGGTGATTATTAGAGCACCCCATTTTTAGACCCCGCACGTGTGCAGGTTTGAGTGGAGTTTAAAACTTAATACGCTATTGATTATATCTGGTTCACTTACGCGTAATAATGTATTATACGCTCTGAGAATGGCAGGATGTGACAATTCACACCATGGTGTTATATTTGAAACGTTCAATAACGTGAACTGTATACCAATTTCGTCTTGTATTTAATAACATTTATTACTGTACTGTTGGACTGAAACCCAGGAGAGTATACGAAAGCATTGTCGCACAGACGATTAACTACCAGAGAGAACTGACCGAGCAAAATTGTTGGAGAGTCTAGCATATATATGAGTTATAGCATTTTATAAGACCTATAAGTGTCCTGACTATGACGAAATACCTAAAAATATTTAATAAAGGTATGATATAAACCATTTAAAGCTGAAAGAGCATGAACGATCATATCCAACTCTGACAAAGACGTCTGTAAGACGCCCTTACAAAATATTAATAAGAAAAATCGCACTTTAAAAGACAAATTTTGCTCTTAATATTTTTTTTTTTTTTTTTTTATAAATGGCATCTCGCAGGTCAACCTATGAGGTTGTCGTCTGCTTAGACGGACTTTCCTGTGGATTCCCTAATAAATTAAGGCCTCCAGCCAGGACTTAAACTTAAATACTAACTAAAAACTAAGCGACTACACGCTAAGGGCACCCCCTGTGGGGTACGAACCTCGGCTTAGGGCGTCGCTGGAAGAGGGCAGCAAATGACTAGCTAGATCAGGAATGATATTATTTAGGGACGAATTTAAAGCTACAGGCTCAGCGGCGCGGGCTGGCTCGAGCAAGGGTCGGGAGGGGCGTAGATTTGGGCGTCGCGGCGGGCCTCGGCGGCGAGGACGGTAGGACGGCGATCGGGTTTTGGGCTTATGAAGCGTGCTGGTTGCCTTACTACTCTCCTGGAGGAGGGTAGTGGCGTCGTCGGGGGCGATTAAGGTATGCCTTGGTCGGCGAATACTACTAATACGGGAAGGAGTGTAGCGGGCGGCCGCTGAGATCAAGGGGTTGGGGTGTTTTATGCCACAGTCAAAGAAACGCTTCGATAAGCGTTTCATGAACTGGTTTATGGTAGGCATTTTAAGATCGATGTGGAGATTTATATTACGGACATAGAAGGGGGCACCCGTGACCTTTCTGAGGAAACGGTTCTGGAGGGTCTGCATCTTATGGAGATGACGTGGGTGAGCGTGCGCGAATACAACGCAGGCATAGGTCATGATGGGACGGATGACTGCGGTGTAGATGCGCAGCTTGCATTTAAGTGACAGTTTGCAACGGGCTGTCAGAATAAAGTGGAGTCTACCAAGAGCGAAAGCGGCGCGCGCGCGAACAGCCTTAATGTGCTCTTTGAACGTTAAGTTTTGATCAAGGATCACGCCTAGGTATTTGGCTTGCTTCTCCCAAGGGATTGGCTTGCCGTACATAGTGATCGGGCTGGGAAGGGGGGGTGGGACTCGACGACGTCTCGAGAAGAGAACCGCCTGACTCTTATCGGGGTTGACCTCGATTCTCCATTTTCGGAACCAAGCGCCTAAGACGTTTGCGGAGGTTTGGAGAGTACGAGCTATAGCATTGGGACAATGACCGGTATAGTAAACGGCAGTGTCGTCGGCGAAGAGAGCCAACTGAGCCTTTTTACTCTGTGGGATATCGCTGGTGAACAGCGTGAAAACTAGAGGAGATATGACGGAACCCTGAGGGACACCGGCGCGAATAGGGTGAGGGGACGAGAGTGCACCCTCGATGCGATAGCGGAAGGTGCGATTCGACAAAAAGTCTCGTAAGATGAGTACGAGACGATCTGGCACTCCTAGTTGGTAAAGCTTGTATAACAAGCCGTTGTGCCAGACTTTGTCGAAGGCTTTCGCTATGTCGAAGAATAGCACCCCCGTCGTCGCGTTACGCTGCATACCGGCGCACAAGTGCTCTACGATACGGTGGACCTGGTGGATACTCGAGTGTTGTGGACGGAAACCAAACTGCTCGTTGGGAATAAGGCTCTTTGCTTCGGCGTAGTCTTTGAGACGCTTATAAATAAGCCTCTCGTAGATTTTGCCGAGAACGTTGAGTAAGCTAATGGGACGGTAGCTGGAGGGCTCAGACTTTGGCTTGCCTGGCTTTGGGATACCGATGACTGTTGCTTCTTTCCACGCTTGTGGGAAGATGTTGTTGCTCATGGCGCCATTGAAGATGGCGGTCATGAGCATTATTAGAGGGGCAGGTAGGAGTTTGTATACCTTGTTGGTAATACCGTCCGAACCGGGGGCTTTACGAGCTTGGAGCCCTTTTACGATGTCGTGCACTTCATCTGGAGTGACGGGAGGCAGAGGATCATCAGGGTCTTCAACGGGTGGAAGGGAGGCTCTCCGTTCGACTTCAGCGTCGACCTTGTTCAGGTGAGTTTGGTCTACTGGTTGAGAGCTGGGAGAACACTGGGACTCTAGGCTGTCAGCAAGGCATTCGGCCTTGTCGGTGCTGTCGAACGCGACGCTCTTGTCGGGGCGGATGAGGGGAGGCATAGAGACCTCCTCGGAGGAGCGCAATTTCCTCTGAAGGTGCCAGAAGGCTTGGTGAGTGGGCTCGAGTTCACTCAGCATCTTGTTCCAACCCTCTGAGCGTACCTCCCCTATGCGTTTCTTTACAGCACGCTGTAAATGGCGCATGTGGGCTTTGTTCGCGTCACAAGGGAAGGAGTCGTAGGCACGGATGGCCGCGTTCTTCTCGGTTATCAGGTCACGTACGTCAGTAGGTAGTTTCCAGCGATGGTCTTCCATCACCGGAACTTCCCGTGAACAATCCGTCAATACGGATTGTATGTGCTCTGTAAACGAGTCGATTGCGGCCGTCGTGTCGGCGACTGACACTAAGTGATCGGGGATGGTGTCTAAGTGAGGCGACGTGGTGGATTTCAGTCTTTCGCTTACTTTCCTCCAGTCGGTTATCGTCTGGGTCTGAGGGGGGCGGTTGGGGTCGATCGGGCCCGAGTAGGGTGCAAGATGCATGACTACAGGGCGGTGGTCAGAGTTTAGCTCGTGGAACGTCTCAATCGATTGCAAACGGAGGTTCACATTCTTGAGCAGCGCTACATCGAGAACATCGGGAAGGTGATTAGGATTACCTGGGAAGTGAGTCGGACTCATTGGAGCGATGACGTCAAAGTTAAGGGATTCGCCTAACTTGGAAATGATCCGACCTCTGGTAGAAGTCGTGCTACTATTCCACGCCGGGTGTTTGGCATTAAGATCCCCCGCCAATATGACGGAGTCACTCATACCGAAGAGGGCGGTGAAGTCCTTTTGGAGAGAGATGGGATCCTCCGGACCATTGTCTGGTGGAATATAAGCAGAGATGATGGTGATCGGTTGATGACCAGTCATGCCGAGCCGACAGATAGAGGTCTCCAGATGGGAGAAGAGAGAAGGTGGGTCGATAGGGATGCAATACAAAGATTTCCTAAAGTATATTAGTGTGCCACCCTTGTGGCATCGAGACCTGTCATTGCGAACTAGTTTATAGTTGGCAATATTCGGGTTTCGGTGATGCGGTTTTAAAAAGGTTTCCTGTATGAGGAGTATGTCAAGCTGATGGTCGCGGAGGAAAGCGGCGATCTCATCGCGTTGACCTGAAACGCCATTTGCGTTGAAGAAGCCTAATTTAAGGGATCGGGGTTTGTTACTGTTTACTCTCGTATTATCCATTGAGAATTAATATTTGAGTGAGTGTAGAACTTGCGCGATCTCGGGATACGCGCTGAGGATTTCCATAAGGCGGAGTGCGTTGCCGTTTGCAGCAACGATTTCTTCCGCCATTTTGTCCGCGGCGGTGGTGAAGAGAGCCGCGTATGTACTAAGTATAATTTGGGCGCTGTTTCGGCCCTGGGTTCCCTGAGGTTTCGCTGGAGAGGCCGTAGGGGCCGCGGGGGCTACCAAAGGCGCTGGGATGGCGGAAGCCATCAGCGCTGGAAGTTGGGCGGGTTGCGCTGGTTGCGCGGGAATAGAGGGCACCGAAGCTGCGGGAGCCTTCAGGTGATTAAGGTTAGCCCAGGGAGACGGCCTCTGCGGACTGAGCCGCTCCGGCATCAGCGCGGAAGGAGGCTTTCCCCAGGGGCTTTCCCTGTGCTGGCGGTCGCTCGCGCGTTTCGCGAGTTTGGAAGAGGAGGACTTCGGGGCCTTAGGACAGCCCCGGTAATTTGCCGGGTGTCCCGATTGGCCGCAGAGTACACAGCTGGGAGGCTCTAAACATAGTTCCCTATCTTTTGGGCGGGTACAGTCGGCGGTGCCATGCTCTCCTAGACACTTGACGCATCTAGGGGTGGCATAGCAGTTGGACTGCGAGTGACCATATAATTGGCAGCGATGACACTGTCCAATTAATTGAGCTCTGTAAGGCTTCTCTATTGAGATGCCTGAGAGCGAACACACCGACTTAACTTTAAAAATCGGGTGGTGACCGTCTGTGGGGTCACAGATGACCAGGACCATGTCGTAGACTAGGCCCTGTCTCGCTTTATGTAAGCGATGGACGGCGGAAACTGGGATTCCTTGAGCGATGAGGTCGCTCTTAATCTCCTCGGTGGAGATTTCTTGTGGAACGCGCCTTATTACGACGCGAGTAGGGGTTTCCTCCGGAAGGGAGTAAGTGTGAAAGGAGTAGTTCCTTTCACGTAGGGCGCGGGAGAGGTCCCTAAAGTCCGCAGACGTGGGGACCGTAACTTTGATCCCCTGGAGGGTGGATCGGGCGTTAGTATAGTTGATCTTGCGATCAACACACATTTTAGATATTTCAGTCCATTTGGACTTTTCCTGGACGTATATCGGGGGAGGGGGCTTCTGCTTCCTCGCGGTAGGAGCGGGTGGGCAAGCCATAGGGCTGGCGGGGTGACTGGCCCGCGGACTAGGGGCGGTTGTGGAGCTGGACGATAAGTCGTCCTGTTTTTTCTGGGCCTTGGTGACCGGGCCAGCGGGGGCGGAGGATTTAGCCGCCTTTCTCTTGCCTCCTTTGACCACGACTTGGAAGTCGTCATCGCTGGAGGAGGAGGTGCGGGCTTTGCTCTTAATAAAAACTATCCTTTACTAAGTAGGTACAGTACAGTCCGCAAGGCCTAAGCTGAGAGTTGCACTTGTGTGAGTGCACACAGCGACGCGTCCGTCGCTTGGCAATAGGACAATCGGCATGAGGCGCTGTGCGATCGCGCGATGACATTGGTGTGATCGCGCACAGCGACGTTTTTTTTTTTTTTTTTATGTATGGCATCTCGTAGTTTACCTTGAGAGGTCGTGACTACTTAACCGGACTATCCTGTGGCTGCCTTAAGCGGACTCAAAGCCTCCAGCCAGGGGCGTAAAACTACTTACATTACTAAGCGAACGCTCGCTACGGGCACCCCCTGTGGGGTACGGACCTCGGCTTAGGGCGTCGCTGACGGGAGGACAGCAAGATGGGACAGGCTGGATCTGGATTATAATATTATTATCTGGGGAATTTAAAGCTACAGGCTCAGCTACGGCGCGGGCTGGCACTTCGTCGAGCAAGGGTCGTGAGTGACAGTTACGTCGGGATCTTCGCGAGGAACCTCGGCGGCGAGGTCGGAATGTCGGTCTGTGTTTGTGCACTGTCCTGGTGGCCCTACTGCTCTCCTGAATGAGAGTTATGTGGTCATCGGGGTCGGTGAGGGCATGCTTGGGACGGCGGACATGACTGATGGAGGAGGGTATATAGCTAGCGGCCTTGACAACCAGAGGGTTGCGGTGATTCGCGGCTGTCTCGAAGAAACGCTTTGAAATGCGTTTCATGAACTGGCGGATAGTGGGAATCTTGAGGTCAACGTGGAGGATTTCGTTGGAACGTACCAGGGGGAGCCTGTAATCCTACGGAGGAACTTGTTCTGGAGGGTCTGCATTCTATTGAAGCGATGGGGCTTGGCGTGTGCAAAGACTGCACTGGCATAAGTCATGATCGGGTGGATGCATGCTGTGTAGATACGCAATTTTCACTTTAGTGACAATTTGATACGTGCATTTAGGACGAAGTGGAGTCTACCTAGAGCGAAGGCGGTGCGCGAACGAGCCGCCTTAATGTGCTCTGAAAAGGAGAGGTGTTCGTCGAGAACCACACCTAGGTATTTGTCTTGCTTCTCCCAAGGGATCGCACAGCGACGCGTCCGTTGCTTGGCAATAGGACAATTGGCCTGAGGCGCTGTGCGTCCCTCGCGCGATCACATTGGTGCGATTGGTAATCACTCACACAAATGTAAAGCTCAGCTTAGGCATCGCGGAGTGTACTTATTCTAAAGTTTTTCACTAAGTAAGTATCAGAACCAGATTAATATAAAGCTATACACAGCTACATTAGCTATCAGTATGACTATATGCATAACACACCATCAATCACAATCTGAATCATTTTGCAGGATATTGCTAATCCATTGCTTCGTATGTTTGAAAAATATGTCCGCTCAACAACGAAAATACAAAGTGAAAGTCATTCCTACTGTGTGTTACGCATTACCTCGCAGAATATAGCTCAGACTTTGTAACTGCTATATTCTGGTCCTTCCGGTCACATCAAATGCTGTTTGTTATAAATAATTTACACGGAACGACTGTCGTCTGCAGCCTACGAGTAATTACTAGGACCTAAACAGATGTTCTAAGATTAGATTGACTGTCAAATTATCTGGCTTTTGACAATCCCTAATTAAAATAGACGGTTATTTTACGTCAATCGACACTATACTTGTCGCGGTTTCGCATGGTTATAGCGGTAATTGCCCTTTCCTTAATATCTCTCCGAAGGAATCAAAACAATAAACGATGTATGATTTTTCGTTATTGGAACATGTTGACGATCACGATAGATGGTGACACAGGACGTTAACGGACTATAGTTCAGTTTTTTTTTTAAACATGTTAGGAAATGTAGGTGGGGCAATGACCGCTATTGCCATGCTAAAACGCGACAACTATAGTAGCGTCACAGTACATAATGGTCACCCAACCATTTTGACCATCCGTTTCTTGCACTTTGGTCTTTTGATACGAATGCTTTGAACAAATACCTAATACGCATAAGTTGACGCCACTTTGTATCTCTATCCAAACACAATGAACATAATCGACAACTAATGAAACGTTAAAAGCTGAGTCAGTGTTATCATTACTCACGTTATCAGGCTAGCAAGGAGGATGACGTCACGTAAACATTGACTCACGCACGGTTCTCGGAAAGTACCGGCAGACGAGTCTGTGCCTGTTTTGCTTTTATGGAAGTGCGAGGAATAAAATAAGCCTTTTGTGCTTATATTATTTATAAACGATAGGTACGATGATGAAAGAATTTATGGAATAAACTAATGATTTGATTATCGGACATCCGACAACTAGTTAAACATAGTAGAAGATAACAGTCTAGCTAGTTAAGCGACAAGCAAGTTAAAAATATAAACTAGAATACGAAAAAATTCAATATTTTAAGGTTACTTGTAATTTTGTTAATCAGTAAGCTAAGGAAATCTTCTTCATACAAGAGGAAATTTCACCAAAAACAGTACGAAATCTCCAAATCTCAGTCAGCACCTATCTCAAACCTCAATTACGTACCGAAATACATTCCGACATAGCCTTTAATCCTCTATTCTTACAAAACACGAAGGTGCTAATACAAATCCTGTCTACTATAACGCTAGGCGCCTAGGGGTGTCATCGCATTTAATTATACACACAGTAAGCCTAAGCCGTGTGTGCGAACTTGGCGTACGGATTTAATTCTGCACAGCCCTAAGAGGCAGTCTTTGGAATTAAAAAAGTGAAGTTTGGCGGGTGCTCCAATTACCTTGCGGGTTGTGGAGAGAAATTGGACTGGCACTGGTATTTTTAGAAACCTTATACTTCGGGATTTAATCTGCTATCTACAGACTGAGGGCACTCTCAAGTTGCGCCATAGAACCGCAAAAGATTTGGTTTTTCCTGCGTGTCAATATTTAACATCACATCATGCCTGTATTGCCAGAAGGGTAAGGCAGAATAGTATACCCACATTTTGCCAGTTATGATTATGTCCCATGTAATAGAGGGCGAGCCTATTGCCATCAACCGGGCACAAATCCAGATTCCGGGCTACTGAGCCATTCTTGATAGAAAAACCCAATAACACTTTGCCGTCCTGGGAATCGAACCCAGGAGGATTCGTTTCCTTTTACACTTATTAACACTGTTAACCCTTTTATATCTGTTACAGACATATTACTGTTACACTTTTGGAAGTGTTTTGGGTTAACACATTGAAAAACACATTTATAAGTGTTACTTACATATTTGATTCTGTTTTCAATTCAAAAAGTAGCACTTATAATTCTGTTAGATTTATGACGGTGTTTTTAAGTCCGTGGTTGGTAGTACTTATGATCTACATAGTCGGATAATTACAAGCGTCATGCAAGGTACAAGTAAATTTTACCAAAGTCAAAGATTTATTTACATTTAAATATGGTTACAAAAGTTCTTACAATGGTAGTACATGCAAATTTTTGGTACACGTACCTACAATTAGGTCGTTTAGATCTAAACTGAAAAATTCTTTTCCCAAAAAAAAATGTAAGCCCTTCTGAAGCGGACCATTAGAAGTTCTTCTACTTGGTCAGGTAAAAAATTGCCTTACCTTGAATTCCGTGCCTGAAAATGATTTCTCGTATCACCACATACCACTCGCTGTACTTACCCAAAGTATAAAAGTAAACAGACCACGGGCGACGCCGTGGGGCGCTAACTTACTTCATTATACAAAGTCTCGGGCAGAGCTAAGCTGGTTGTCGAACGAGCGACTAAAACGGACAGAAGTTGGCAAAAGGATTTAGCTTTACTGCTAAACCGTCGTTTAAGGCCTCGCATAGCGTTGTATTAGCTATTTTGTGGTCTTGGTACTAATTAAATTGATTTGCTTAAAGCTTTGATGGCAAAGGAAACGTCTTTAATACCTGTTAGGAACAAAATTTCAAGATCGAAGTGTAGTATAATTTGTGAGTATAGAGGTGTATTTTATGTGAATGTATTAAACATTCAAATAAAGTACACCTCTATACTCACAAATTATTTTATGCGACTACCTATAAAAAATGATAGAAGTAAATTAATGTAGGTAGTTTCACATTGTTGCATCATAAACGTGCATGCATACCCATCGTGTCTAGAGGTAGTAATGATACAGACTGCACGTCAGCTTATCCCTTGTCAAACGAGGTTTAAGTTAGCACATGGATTTAACTGCAGACGGGAAGACGATCGCTTAGGGCTTTTGCCTGCCGACTCTTACACCGTATTGTAACATGATATTTTAATGAATCGTTGAATGTCTGCTAACGGAAGAGGTACTTAAATGAAGTAGATACCTACTTTATAAAATACCTGGAAGAACGTCCATATCTAACAGGCATTGATAAAAAAAAAAAAATAGGATATCATTTTACTTTGTTAACAAACAAACAGTACCTGGAATACTATGACACGCAACAATCATTGCCTAGGTGTATTTGACATGAGAGAAAGAATGCCATTTAGATCTGGCTGATAATGAGCATTAGGTACACCCTTTAAAAACAACCGTCTCCCAGGACCAAACAGCGAGCTAGGACTAGGGTAAGAGTATACATAAAATAATATGACATAACATAATGTAATAATAGGGGGCGAGCCTATTGCCATCTACCGGGCACAAATCCAGACTTCGGGCTGCTACTGAGAAATTCCAGATAGAAAAACCCAATAACACGTTGCCCGACCTGGGAATCGAACCCAGGACCTCATGCTCAGCAGTAGCGATTGCGACCATTAGACCAACGAGGCAGTCGAAAATAATATGAAAGAAAGTCTATTAACTTCTACAGTCAATATGCTGGCTATACTACTTGAATACGTAAAGAGATATACAGGGTGTTAAAAAGACCCATCACATAGCCTTCAACTACGCATTTTCTACATCAAACTAAGTAGTGCACAATTTAACGCACGCAATACTTTGTGCTTGTGGGTGTATACGTACAGGGACCGTGGGGTTATTAAAAAATTGTTTTCGTAAAAAAAGTCAGTTAAAGTCAGAATTTTAGGTACGAGTATAGTCCCGTACAAGAAAATTATTGCAATGACGGGGAGTTCAAGTGACTCTTGGCTTCGTGAAGTGTCTTTTAACACCCGTCAAAGACACCATTTGAAACATTACATCACTATGTAACAGCAGCCTTCAGTCCTACCTACAGGCATTGCGGCGCCATCGTCGACGACTACTGCCAAGTCCGCCGATGTAACACCCAAGTAATTAAATTCGGCTACACCGACGTAAAATTTGAAGTGACTTAATTACCTACCCAAATTGGTTGTGTTATCATTTGCATACAACAGCATTAGCGGGAGTTGGTTAGATGAATGTGTTATGTATTCATCGTTTACATAGGTAGGCGTCCTTAGTAACTAGTGGAGGTATTTTGCAGTTTCTTAAAATAAGACGAACTAAAATCAGGTCTTACTTTAGAAAACGAATGAATATTACATTAAACGTAGTGTTAATGTTACAAAATTCGGTATAACAGTTTAATTGAACATTGTTAGTTTGCAAAGTATGTAATAATTTGGTGGAGCATAATTTGAAGGAGCAGCGGTGGCCCAGTGGTAACGCCCGCAACTTACGGTAGGTCCGAACCCAGACAGGCGCTTTACTTTATGTAAATTACAACAACAGTGAAGGAAAACATCCTAGAACCGAAAATTCGAAGAGATGTGACATCTATCACCCCGCACTGGGCCCGCGTCGTGGATTACGGCCCACTCCATCTCACAGAGAGGAGGCCTGTGTACCAGCAGTGGGAACATTATAGGCTGAGTGATTATGTGAGTCAAAATAGGAATAATTTTATCCAGTCGTTTATCACGACTAGAGCCTTTTTGTTAGCTAGTCAACACGTAAACGAAGAAGAATCTCTTAGACATGAATGATGTATCCTATTTTTTAAAATTACTAATTAGTGATTCTAGTGAACAACTAGAATCACTAATTAGGGGCTTAGTTGGGGTTAACAGTAAAACCACCGAATTATCAGTAAGTACACAACGACTCAAAGGGAACGTCTAGTCACCGCAAGGGGTAGAGCGGGATTCTCTTGAGGCGCTAGCGTTGAGTTGTGTACTAAATTTAATAGTCTCTTATATTTTGATTTAAAAGAGTGGCCATGAAGTTCCATGCTCGTTCTTCATAGGAACCTACTACTCTTGGAATGGGCATATAATTTCATTCTTCTGACTGACAAACTCCTTGTCAATACAAAATTGCCTGTAAATGGTTTAGTTGAAATAAATGCCTGATATTTGGGTTTTGAAATAACAGACATAGAATATCGTTCGTATACAGTGAGTCATCGAAAAAGTAATTACTAATTTCGTACCTAAGCCTAACTAATATAAGTCCTAATATCATGTGAACACTAAACCTACACATTCAAGGCTGATGTCACTTCGCGTTCTGAGAACACTTGACATTCCGTCGTCGCGGCGATGAGACGCTGACAGCCACTGTTGACATATTGATTAACATTCGGTACGGGTAGTAATATGTTATTGATTTTGTAAGTAGCAGAGACAGTTACTTTTATACTGAGAACGTTCATTCCAGAAGTTCATTATTATGAGCAGTTTTATTTTAAACGTTGAACATTGAAACTCTGTATGGTGTATGTATGTCTATTTGTAATGCCACCCAGAATTACAAATAGACATCCAAACGTAAGAAATTGCTATTAGTTTGTCTATTACATGAGAGCTTAGGTTAAACTGCTAGGTAATAATAGAAAACTGCAGTTAACCTTGATGGTCAAAGGTAAAATTCTACTTTTTGTTTTACTATTTATATTAATGTAAATTCACGAAACTTGTAGATTATCGTACATACAAATTGTACGGACTGATCCTGAAAGCTTTAAGGAAGCTTTCAAGCGGAGATCCAACCTGCAACCGGCTCCGACAGTGTGTTAATCGGGTCGTTAATATTCACGAGTGACCAACCCTCAGACGCAGCGCCAGTCAACTGGTTATAATTAACGAGTGATTGAACTGAGCGATCAAAATATGGTGCAATAAGAAAGCCTGACACTTTGCAGACGTTGCATCATAATGAAAAGTGCTTGGGATGATGACTAATACTAAAAATGTTCGTAAGAATAATGTAATTTCAAAGAAGGCATAGTAAAAATGAGACAATCGAATCTGAAAAATCTGTTAAATCGATGTAAAAATGAGGAAGCTACAAGCTTTTTAATTTTTTGGAGGGGATTAATCCTGTCCTTGTCGCGCCGTACGGACAATGTACGGCGCTAGTATGAAGTTACGTAGTCGTGAGGTCACTTCTACGATAGTGCTGCCCTAGTCTAATACATACTTTAAAACGTTTATAACTTGGCAGTTTTTAAGCTTTTACACTTTTTGTAACACTATTTGCACTATTTGGAAATAAACATTTTACATACATAAACTCACGCCTTCTTCCCATGGGGGTAGGCAGAAACCAGAGAGCGCCACCTGCTACGTTCCTTACATACTCCTTTTTCGTCGTTTACGTTCATACATCTGGTCATACACGAGCGCCGGTTGAGAGTACTTCGCACCTGACCTTTCTGAAGAACATCACCAATAAGGTCACTACATGTCCTACTAGGGCGTCCCCTCTCGGCGTTTCCACTCACATCTGCCATGTAAATACCTTTTAATAACCATTTTTTTAGATTTAAAAAAAAAATTGTCATCATCCGCATTATGCTGATTTGAGCTCAAGGGGTAGGATTAGCAATATCCTTCTAAATTATTCAGATTTTGAATGAAAGTGTTTTATGCAATTATTAGGATGCAGGTGTCTATTTGCACATCATTATCTTGATGGACTTTGTAATCATTAAACTTAGACATTCTCAAAAGTCTGGAAGATTAAAGTTCGAAAGTTGTAATTCCAAACGACAGAGCTGCTACAATTTTTCGTAATCAATTATGTTACCCAGATACACCGCTGAACTACAAATCCACGTTTTTGCTCACAAGTTGCAAAACGACCCCAAAAATCGATAGTACTTATCTCTCACATACACGAATGTCTATCTTCAAAACCAAAGTTTTTTGTAACAACTACTAAATCACTTGTCGCGATGCGTGGGGTCCCACACGTGGGACAATGGCGCCCCTTCAACGACCCTTGTGCCGATGTACCAGAATATATTGGTCCTCCTTTCCCCTCTTTGTTCTTACAAACTTGGCGTTTGGAGGTACTTTCTAAAAGACGGAGAAGGGTCTTGTTAAAATAGATGCTCGTAACAGCTGTTAGGAGTGCGTAAGTCTTTGGAAGTACTCTCGTTGTCTGCCAATAGATGTGTTTGTGTGTGTATGTTTACTATTCATATCAAAGTTTTAAAACGTCTCAAGCTATTGTTTATTTATGTGATGAGTTTACTAAGAGATATTGGATGAGCTGGGGGAGCTAACATCAAACGATGCAGGGTTTCATTTCGTGAGAAGATTTTTGTTAGAATTTCTTATGATGTTCGTTAAAAATGCAAGTAAGGATACCGGAAACTTTCAGTTTTTCTTTAGAAAAAACTATAAACATCGGAAAGTAAATCTATCGAAAGTCACGCGGTCTCGGCATACTAAGTTTGATTGACATTTACATATTATTGCCCTGCCTTGCTCTAGTTTTCTTGCAGCATTTCAAAAAGCAACCCAGCTAGGACAACGCACGAGGGACAAACTTCTTAAATCTTCTAACACTACGTATGGAGTGGGCCGTAATCCACCACGCGGGCCCAGTGCGGGTTGGTAGATGTCACATGTGTTAGCTTTTTGTTTTAAAGTAACTAAATATTATTGATTGGGTGCAGATTATTTTGTAAATGTTTGATTGAATTGTTTGAGACTTTCTGCAACCGACTTCCGGTGCTAAAAAATACCGTCTCCATTTAGTAAACGGAAGTCGATTGCAAACTGGATAAAAGTATAATAATATGTATTAATATTAATAGTAATATTTAATATTTATTTCCGGAAGTTGTTTAGCAAGCAACCTAGTCGTTTTCAGGTGTATAAAGGTATAAAACCATATGCCTGTGCATTTTACAGTAAGCTCCGTGTCGAATAAAGGGCTGTCACTTTATACTTTACGCTGCTCGTTTCTTGTCCCAATCTGTTCTGGTTTCTCATGCATGTCTTCGATTTTTTTTGTTCTAGGGCATGTAGTAAATCGCCTGTCTGGGTTTGAACCTTTCTTTTTTTTGGGTGGGAAATCATCAAATGACTTCTCCCGCTCTGGGTGGAGCGGGAGGGCGTGTCAGACTTTTACTGACTAAAACCCACCCGTGTTCCTTCAGTTGCCTGAGCCAGAGCCACGGTTTTCTCTTTAGAATTACCCGCGACCCCGAGGCGTCGTCGGCCCTATCGGACCCCGTCACTTTGTGCTGACATCTCTTTGAGGCGCACGTGGAACACGACGCGCCGTCGACCCGGGCCTGGTCCTTACCGGACGGCGAGCTAGTCTGGGTTTGAACCTACAACCAACTCCAGTTTTACTCGATACAATAATATTCAAACACCGTATTTAGAACACCCAAAAATCCTAAGGCTTTTAAACCCCACTCATACACTCTTTTGATAAGCATCCTTAAACATACAAATCTCATCGCATTGGAATATATTATCAACGTCGTATGTTTAAATTTTTTAAATTCTTGCACACTACGCAAGGACCACTCGATTCAGCATTACTGCCATTCAGTGCCGCGTCGGCCATTTTGTGTTGATCTACCGCGCTGCTCCGATTCTCTGTTTGCTGAAGAATTTAGAGGTAAATTTTTGAGCAAACTCGGGGGTCTTAGCCGAGTGGTCAATGAACAATGGAGGTGTGAAAGGGGTTTAAGTAAACACCCTTTTGTGCGAGCTCATGGTATTGTACGGTTGACGCTCAGTGCAAATAGATTACCGCGCATTGTTGCGGTCCATGCTGACGCCTGGTGGTGACACTAGGAGCGGTGTCTAGGGGAATACTTCGTGTTAATTCAAAGTACATTCCGACCAACTTATATGAGCGACGGTCGTTTTTCGACCAAACATTTTGAATGGGACTTGCGATCGGATTTTTTTTAAGTTTTTGATTTTCGTTGCCCTCCAGCACCACCAATAACTGCACAGATGATTTAGTCGTACTTTAAATCCGTGCCATTTGGTTTGAATTGTTGAAGATTTAGTTAATAAGTGCTTGAGAAATTGACCTATAAATGAGTTCGAAGAATCACGCTACGCCAGCGAATTGAAAGTTAATTTTAATAATTGTCGCATGTTTTGTCCAACGATACATTTGATGACCGATTATGGTATTCCGTGATTGTATACATGCACAATACAGCCACATAATATGAATAGCACCTATTTATTGGCTGTAGTCCGATATTGCTAACAGCTAAAGTATTGACCATCGCCGGCAGTCTAATATCATTCAAACCGGCCAAAAACACATAATATTTGTATACCTGAAAGTATTTTCTCTGTTTCAGAAGGCTGTATCTACCTTTCTACTCCTATAGATTGCTCGTACAGTTACTTCGCTAAAACTCGGGATTAAAACTGTTCACGGTAAATGGGTATACTCTCGCCCCCTTTCACCGCAGGCCACGGATCACACAATGGGAATTAATTCTGACATTGGGGAGCTTTGGGGGCAGATACGAATGTCTGCTTTCTGCAGCTTTCGTTTCGCCGATGTATTACCTATTATTATTTCATAGTTCAACATCCACTAAACGTACTGATAGACCACCGAAAAGTGCTTGAAGGAACAGAACCAGGTTTAGTAAACGGAGTGGATGGTTAATTAATAATATCTTAGCTTCTTTGACGCCAAGGATGTTTATATACTACTCAAGTACTTAGAGTACGCTACTGAAGGTGACAAGCTTGTAACCAAATTCGGCTCAATTTAGTTTGCCATCTATAAATATACAGGTTGAGGAAACAAACTTGTGGCCGCCCTAATGTCCTTCATTCCGCATAAAGTATCCTTCAATACCAAGAGTAAGTGAAGATTTTATTTATTGAAACATGGTACATTGCATGTAAGATAATATGTAATGATTTACAGAAAACTTCTAACACGTTCAGCCGCTTATCGTGGCGTACAAATTGATGAGAAGAGATGGTGCATAAACCGTGATAATATTCATTAAAATTCAATTTCAAAGTAGTCATTCAATTAATTAGTCAATAAAAATATGAATTACTGTCATTAAAATTTCAATTCCAAATTACAAAAAAAAAATTACAATAGATTACAATAACATGAAGTTCAACAATGCAATCCTGACCTTGACATTACCAACAACCAGTATCATCAGCTGGCTAGCCTGTTAGCATCTATTTCTGGGGTCGGCTTCCAGTATTACTGAATGCAGCTGAATACCAGTATTTTACGTGGAAGGACTTATTATCTGAGTACCACAACCCAGTTACTGGGTAATCAAAGGGATAACCCTTGGTAAGACTGGTTGCCAGAATTTCGGGCTTCTTCTTCGACCCGTAACAACTGCCAGAGATCCACGATTGACATTACTAAAAGCAATATCACAGCCTTTAAGATTTCAAGACTATTACGTATTACAAGATAACTAGCCAGCTATTATGACTCACTATTGTCAATACTAGATATTCCCACAAATGCAATTGGATCTATGCAAAACAAACAGCTTTCGTACTCAGCACTGTCATTATTGAAGCTGTTAAGATTACAACTACGTTATTTGCATTGTTTGTGTTAAGAAATTGTATACTGTGTGTGTTTTAGAGAAGATATTTGGAAATGCGTGTAGAATAGTTTCAAAATTCAATTTATTAAAACAACGACATCTGCCTTTTTGCTATGTCAAGTGGTTGATTTTGTCTTAAGGAAATATGTATACCAGATTTATAGTTAGTATCAGAATACGTACGATTATCAATAGACTTGTTTTCCTGCGGTCCTGATAGTATTACAGCTGCATTATGTGCACTAAGTTATTTTCCTCACAAAAGTCAACGTCAAAGTTAGTTACTATTTTAATTAACTCAGCAGTATGTACTTATTGTTTTGACAGTCTGCAAGCATGTAGATTTTCCTCACATAACATTAATTTACGTGTGTTGAAGAACTTCGTTTTTACAACAGCGCGTTACTCTATTAGTACTACTAAAATATTAATTTAATAACGCTCACCTACACAATGGTTATACGTATTACACTCTCCAACAAATTCGGGCAAAACTAATCAGCCTTGGAATCCCCTAGATCCTCATATATCAACGTGAATACACGGAATCGGACAGATTTAGAAAAAAATACGACACCGTCTTCTCTCGCCGTTCATACAGAAAACACCCCATTAAGTAATTTTTTCTGCCTAAATCTAATTTTGAGGGTGGGCATCCCATATGTGCCTATGGGATTTTGATTGCCTTCACACGAAACAGAACTTTACTCTAAATGATTGAGGGTTTAAAATAGGTTGGAGTGTAAATAATTTCTACCCCATACTGGACGTAGAAGCAGCTGCCATCAAATGCACTATGCGATCTCAACCCTCGAAATGCAATGTTGTGTAATAATAATAAATTTACAAAGACAAGGTAATATTGCATTCGGCGGGGACCGTTGTAAGGGTTGCAGCAATCGTCAGGAGATTCTGAACGTTCATTTGTTATATTTTTATGTATTTTTGAGACGCGAAAATCGTGCGCTGATTGCCCTTCGAAAATTTCATATTGCATAGGCTTGAGCCTTGATGAGATATGAAATAAATTTGATTATGAAATGAAGGGAAGCGTGATTTTACACTCTGATTGATGTAGATTGGTTTCTTAATGATATACACTTATGAACAGAAAATTTAACTTAGGAACAGAGCCGACAATATCTAATTCGGAGATGTTAAAAGATGATATAGAACTTTTCAAAGGACGCCTGTCGTCATGTCTGACGACGAATCTATTGCCTATGCATCACCTCGTCTAGGTCATAAAATAAAGGGCTTAGGAGCGTGCCTTGTTTAATACTTAATACTGTCTCTCTATTCGAGGTTTATGACGTTACAAAGAGCCATCCCGAATATTGCAAACGTTACAAACATTTATTCATGAAGACTGTACTTACACAACTCCACTACTTTATACCCCCCACCTTAACCCCCCCGTCCTTAAAGCGATATTTATAAAACAAGTCGCCTAGAACGGTCTAGGGCAGTGACAATGGCTCCACCCCTCTCCATTGTCGCTAATACCTCGTTGAAAGACTAGGAGCGCAGAAACAAGGGATATGTGAGTGGAACTGGAAATGTTATGATGGTGACCTTTGTATGACATGGGATGAACAAAACTATCTGTCTTCAAAAGAGAACATTGAGAGAGGTTATAGGGAGATGTCAGATTTGAGATCAAGAAAGCTGGTTTTAGTTTTTTACATATAGATAGTATTAAATGCCGTCTCGTTACAGTTGACTCGAAAACGATGCTTAACTAACGACGGTAAGTTGTAATCAGCATAGAAACGCAGATATGGTAAAAGGTTTTGTGAAAGTCTAACTTTTGTAAGTAAGTTTGCTGTTATCGTGTAAGATCAAATAAAACTTTATTATGTAGTTTCAGCATTGTTGAACGATACAGTATATAACTACCTACCTATCTGGTTATAACGATCGAACGCTCAACCCCGAACATTAAAAAGCGCGATCTCACGATTTCTAGTTGCGAAATGCTAGTAGTCTACAACCAAATGTGTTTCTCGAACACAAAAACGCCATGCTGTATCGGTGTTGTTTCGAAATCCCGTATGTATTGTGCATAGTCTAGTTTGCAAAGTTACACATCCAATCAGTGCACATTAGAAACTTAGACCCTTATTTAATAAACGCATCACTGTCATTAAAATAAGAAAGACAGTTTATAAAAAAAATGTCAAATTTTATTGTTTCTTTATTCGTAACACAATTTGCATCTTTTTAGGTTCTCAATATTTTAGATCCATCAAAAGCCCTAAATGTTAATCTCTTGTCACATCCTTTTCTTCTTAGTTCGTAGTTATCTTGTAACCCTTGTGTTTCGTACGAGTCATTTAGAGGGGACGATATCGCAGATAAGTGAGGTTAATCGTGTTGCTTTGTACTGTTTTGTGCAAGATGAGGCTCTTCTTCTTTTAAGAGTTGTGAAGGCAGATCCCTAAATTGATAACGTTCTATAGCACATCAATGCTGAGTTTGAAGTAAAAAGAACAAAAAATTATAAAAGTATGCATGAACTAGACTAATTTATTGTGCTAAATGATAATGTAGATATGCTTTGATAAGCGAATGCAAGGTACGATTTCAACTATTTGAATTCGAAGAAATGCTTCCATAACATAACTATACTACCGACACTTTAAACAGGTGATAAGCGTAATGTTACGAACAAATTAGCACTTACAGCCCACATGCTCCGCTTCTAGGCTAATCAACCTGTATACGGTATTAGACACAAATTTATTGCGTAATATGGCGTCACAGACATTACACATATCATTGTCTGTCTATAACACAAGTAAGGTACATAGAAGCCCCTGTCTAATGTCTGTAACAAACAAGGGAACAAAATGTACATGAACACCGGTTTTGACATGACTTTGGCCGATACTTAGCTTCTCTATTACTTGTACCACTACCCACGGAATTCCACCTATATCTACCAAACAACTTGCTCAAATTACAACCGGTACTCACGCCCACAAAAAAACGTAAAAGTCGAAAAACAAAAATCATTGCTCTCTAGAAAGGATATTTCATTGTCCACGATTGAATAACTTTTCAATGGTGATGAAACAAGACGAACAGTCGTACGGACAACTAAAGAACTTGTAAAGAATGTAACGACAGAAGAAGATAGGTCGATGCAAGGTAATGGTGCATTAGAAAGGGATGGAGAACGTCTCATGTCAACAATGAAAGATAGACTTCGTGCAGTAATGTGAGCACTCAATGGACATGAATACAAAGGCGTGATTACTACTAATGGAGGATTCCAATATTCAAATTTGAGCTTTGAGGTGCATTTTATAAAGTTCATAGTTATTTATGGTGAACGCAAATGATTGCAGCAGATCGTGAACGCATATAATGTCATTGACTCAGTTTATCATAAGTCATACGACCTAGACGCTTTGCTAGGCTTTACGACTACTAATAACATGATTGAATATTTCTGTTTATTGCTTCTGAGTACAGGTTGGCGAGATGTTGAGCCGTCCAATTGATGGGTGTAATCGCGTGATAATCAATGATTTGCAATTTTGTAAGAAGAAAAAACCAAATGTTTCTCACAGTGATTGCAAGTTTCTGTGTCATAAAATGATGTAACTTAAGGAATATTGAGAAAATCTTTGTCATTATTAACAAATCTATCGGTACTTTAGCAAGTTATATTGCACGTGACCTTTCCAAGACCATAATGATTGTTAAGATATCATATTATTGCCATGATTGTTGCCATGATTGGAGAGTTTTAGTCGATCAGAGCACATAACAATTTTTAAAGTAAGCTTATTAAGAGCTAAATTGTGCTTCGATGCCACAGATAAAATCAAATCAAATCAAAAATATTTATTTGCTATAATATGGTACAGTATATACTCGTATTATAGTCTTTTCAGTTTCACCAAGTCCTGCCTTGAATAGGCGTGCAAATACATAAAGATAACAGAGAGACTAAAATAAGTGAAAAAATTATGATACTTGGTCAAAATTACATTGATTCTTTCGACCATGTGATTTAACAAGTAAGCTCAATAGGAGCAGTCATCTACCAAATAACTTATGGTTGCAACAAAATTTAATTAATTTCCTTCTTAAACAATCAAAGGATACATTGACATTAACAAATTCACAATCAAGTAATATTACACTGACAGTCAAGTACCTACAGGGGTCAATTGGCACGGTTAGCATCGCGTGGGAAAATACAAGCAATGCTCGAAACGATAATTGTGATCATTAAGTTGGTAACAGCTGTTGCTATGCTGATCTAAGACCCGTAATTACTAGCTGTAAACAATCGTGGATTTAATTAAACAATACCTATAGTATTGTGATCTTGGATAGCGTACTAAGGCTTGGTTTGTATGGTTATTGCAAAGTATACTTAAAGTGTAGACTGGTAAGGCAAACTTGACAGAGTAAATAGAAAACAATGTTAATAGTGGTGGGTCGTATCAGGGTGATGATATAATTAGCCTGCATAATTTTATTAGGAGGGTAGTCATTTATTACAGACACTTACACATACATAGATACATAAACTACTACTGCTTCCCATAGGGGATGCGGAAACTACAGAATGCCACCTGCTACGATCCATACATACTCCTTTTGCTTCGCATGCGAAACATAGACAATCAGAACAGAAGTTAAGAATAAGTGGCACATACATAACTCATGTAATGATAATATGAAGATTCAAAGACATTAAATAAGAGACAATTCGTATTCAATAAAACTTAAGGTGCCAAGGGATAAAGGTTTGATATTAATTATCGGTGTAACCTGTAAGAATAAGCAACCAACCTAAAATCAAGAATGTTAGAAAATTTTCATATCAAAATACTATAAACAAACAATTTACCATCATAACATATCCTAATCTTAATCTACACGCAACATCCTTTCCAATCATAAATCGTAATCACTGGCCAAGGCGACTCAGTCTCGATCGTTTATGAGTAATACCTTCACAGGCCTATACAGCTGATATTAATAGTGGCAAGTTTACGTTACGACCGCATAGATTACCTTGAGGGAAGAATTTATATGTTGCGTGTAGAATGTATTCCTAAGAAATATAGGTCAAATCCTGTTGGTGTACTTTGTTGGTAGAAGTTTTTGTCTCGCTGTACCTATAACCCTTGATAATTTTGAACCTTTAGCAAACCTATATCAATTAATCTATCATCTCAGTCCGGACTTAGTCCACTGATGGAGATAATCCTCTCCCAAGTTGCGACCAGACACCCGATTATCTGCCTCCCGCATCCAGTTCAATACGTTACCATTATAGTCAATAATAATATTTTTACTGCATTTACTCTAATAAACATTGTAGAGACATTTAGTCACAATTATCACGTTCGTCATAAACACCTGTAATCGCAGTATGATGCCACACCACTACTGCCCAGCTGGACGCTTCTGTTCATTCAATGAATATCAAGAGCCACCTTTTGATACCCAATCCATTATGTCACCGGAGCTGACTGGTGCTCCACAAATAATAATAGCAGCAAATATTCTCGGAGCGGTTGAATTTATCTCACTATTCTCACTTCTGATATTACGTCGTGGGATTAGTGTGATATATGTTAATGTTCGCAAGTCAGGTGAATTGTATGCAGGCGATGGGATAGTAACCTGTCGGTTGGATATTGCAATGCTGAATTCCAATGTGTGGTCAGAAATGATATTTATATTTCGTAGCATAGATAGATCTGTCTTTAAGAGCTCTGTTCTAGGTTTTAGGAAACTGTGATCAATAATACATTATTGGTGGACTTTTGTCACAAAGGAATCCATCTCAATCGAAATAAACACAAAGTTCAACAAGAAAACATTACGAAATGTATTTAGGGGTGTCGATAAAACCCAGAAACTTAAGTGCTACATCGTCCGTCCGAATTTGATTTCAACCCAAAACCATTGACGATTATACGAGATTTGGAGACCGAGAAAAATACTTCAACCTGATTTCTATGTCCAAAAATAGCTGCAGTATTTCGGTACCTCTTGAATAAAACAATAAAATAAAAAGGAAACGAAAACGAGAAACGTCCACGTATCATTAATAAATAAGCAACTAAGATTGCTGCAGGGCTTTTACGAAACCGTGTGCCGGACACGGCGACCGAACCGACGTTCATTGTTAAATATTCAGCCCTTCCCACATATATCTGACCTTAAGTGACTACCACTGTCCAAATTATTTCGTGTTTACCTAAGACTTTTTGATTTAGGTACATTTTTTTGTGTGAAAAAAAGGAAAGTTGAAAATCACGTCGCTCTTATTGGGGTTGCTCGCAATACGGAAAATATTGATAACGAAAATTCTTGATCCAAAAATATTTAAAAAACAAGCAAAATAATAAAATGCGGCAGCAAAAGCCAACTTTCCACGAAGTCAATGCCACGAAGTGACATAATATTCATACCTATAGACCTTTTACCTCAAAACATATAAAGCGAAACATTCTTCTCCCACGTCCGCGCTATAATTTTGATATACATATGAGAGCTTCGAACATAGCTGATAATGATATAGAGCACGGTCACATTACCGCATGTCAAACGCATATAAATTGAGATTTACTGCGTCCATAGGACCAATATAGATAGCGAACATAAAATAATATTTTAGTGGGACGGTTATACGAAGGTAGGTTTTGAATAATCCTTTGATGTATATAGAAGTCAGCAAACTTAATCAAGTATATATAGCAGGTAATCAAAGTGAGATCACATGGCCTGGAACGGGAGCACTTATGATATTGATCAGTGCTGTTTGATATTGTGATGTATATTTAATTGGAAAATGGATTATCTCTTCGGAAATTGGCATTAATAAGTCCACAAAGGGAAGGCACTTGAAAATAAAATGTGCACGAGCCTCCTCTAAAATATTCGTCATCACAAGCTTATCCTTTCAATATGAATTATAAATAGAATTTAAAATTAAACCCTTCTTTCATTTTTAACACTTTAAATCTCCGAACTCAGATTATATCCCTTTCCCATGATAGAATATTTATGGTGCAGATACATCTTATCCCGTTTAGAGACAGTTCAGGAAGGAATTATGCGTTTATTAATTAAAATACCAACGCAGAAGCATTTCCTTTACCAAAATGGATAGCGATTAGACTAAGTACTGTTCTTGCAGGAATTCAGATAGTTTAGTTTTAAATATACGTTCCTTAAATCTTCCAATTAAGGAGGACGTATAATTAAATTGGATGGGTCCACATATACATTCTGTGGGAGCGAATTAGAAATCACAATCTAAGTTTCTTGTAAAATGTAACCACTGTGAATGTTAAAATCAAAATCAAAAGTCATTTATTTAAATTAAGCTGATAATCAGCACTATTTGACCGTCCCCCAAAACGCCCGCCCTTTACCACGTCCTAGTGCTTTAGCTGGGAACAAGTGGCACAGCAACAGTTACTGTACCACTATTATTGAAATTATAATACAAATACTTTAAGGGCGACATACATACACCTTGCCTGTAATCCCAGAAGGGTTAGGCAGAGGTGTATCTTTAGTACACCCACATTTCGCCAGTTATGCTTAAGTCTGTAATAGGGGGCGAGCCTATTGCCATCAACCAGGCACAAATCCAGACTCCAGGCTGCTACTGAGAAATTCTAGATAGAAAAACCCAATAACACTTGGCCCGACGTGGGAATCGAACCCAGGACCTCATGCTCAGCAGTAGCTCTTGCGACCACTAGACCAACGAGGCAATCAGTAAGAGCGACGTTTTAAATAATATGCTTACAAAATCGTTTTTATTACAACCTAGGTTCCAGTTTTTTCACATGAACTACATAAAATGACATAAGACAGATTACGATCAAACAGGACAAAATTATGTAGGAAGATATACAGATGATCAGGTTGCAATTATTAATGTCGGTAATAATGAGTTTTGCAATGAAAAACGTTGAGCAGAAAGCGATATACCGTTTAACCTACTAAGTATATCTAATGAAGACAGATCATAATGCGGAGAATAGTCACGCTCAATCTACTTTAGGGAGATTTACTTAAGGGCATCATTTAAATGAAGATTTCATCCAAAGAATGTCAAATGTCGTTCGGAATGATAAACTTATCAGTCAAGACTTATAACCAAAAGTTTGTATGAAATTAAATGATAGCGAATGGTAAAGATATTGATGATCATGATGTTAGAGCAAAGTCTGTTTAAGAAGATTTACGTAACTAATGGTAGACTAATAGAAACAAAGTAAGTACCTTAGTTCTAATAGAAAGAAGTAAAGCTATATTCTAACGTAGTTTTAAACTTACTAGAAATGCATTCGTACCGCTTAATGGGTTTTTACAATTTTGACATGCATTATGCAGATTTATGCGAGGTCAAGAAATAATAAATAAAGGTAAATCTATGTTACCACGCAAGCTTCTACAGAAGCAATCAGTAGTTAATTCATTTATTTACATAATTAAACGTTAACAGCAATTAAAATAAACAAAATAACTACCATAGCGTCCATAGCGACGTCAGAATATTTTTGATAAAAGTATTAGATAACTGGAAATCGAATGGACTTATTAATCTAACAGATATGTACACGAATAGTTTTGATACAGGCATCGTTAAATAATCCGACATTTTCGTTATCTTGGTCGTAAATATGCCAGATAAACTCTGAGGAAGAGTCCCGAATCGAATTTATGGACTCATTTCAAATTCTTCGAGTATCACGAATTTTATCTTTGAATTATTAGCTAATTTTATAACTACGTTTTGATTGGTGCTTGCATGAAAGGAAATACATATTAGTATAAAAAAAGATTACGTCTTGATGCCCACTTGAAATTCCGTGCTTCATTTAGATACCTGATATGAACGGTTCACGAGATACTTTATAACTTTAAAGTCACGAATACCGCATTTACTTGAAGAGATATGAGGAACAGGGTGTAAAGTTCACTCATACTCAAACTCTTTGAAAAAGGTAGGATCCTCCGACCAGACGGGTTTGCGCTTGTGCTGCATGCTGATGGTCAGGATACCCGTTGTAGCCATCTGGCGGGCTGTGTGCCTCGCCGCTCTGAAGCTTGCGGGAGTGATGATGATGACGCCACGCTGAAGTAGTTGCACGAAGGCTGCGCTGACTTTCATACTCGGGGTCACCAGTGTAGAGATATGAGGAACAGGGTGTAAAGTTCACTCATACTCTTGGAAAAGGGACGATCCTCCGACAAGACGGGTGTTGTGTCTGGTGGGCAACTGCCCGACAATTGCAGTTATTTTTTGTATGGCATCCCGTAGTTGACCTTGAGAGGTCGTGACTACTTAACCGGACTATTCGGGACGTTGTATATATGCTAGCTCCGCGGTAAACTCTGATTGCGCGATGCAGGATTTTGTGTGACGTCAGTGTGATGCGTAGTTCGCATGTGGCGGTGTAGATGCCGCCACATACTTATAATGTCAAGTTTGTATGTCACACCATTAGTACTCTTCTTGATATCTGCTATAGTTTCTATTCCACCTAAATCATTCGCGTCCACATCATTACTACCTGAGATGATTGGTCTTTATCAGAAATCATAATTTTTATCAAAAATAGTACATACATCAGGTATATTATTATTACCAGCCCAATATCAAAGTTTATTTTTAATTCAAACTTCAATAGCAACCTATTTCCCTTAATTGAACAATCTGTATGAAGCATACAAACCATTTTTCATATAACTTTACATCAGGAAACATGGCTCCATTAAATCCGTTCAAAACAAATGTTCATCTGAATGAAACGTATAATTATAAATATAACCCTATTTTTACATGGCCAACTCTGTCAAACGTTCATTGATAAATAACCAACTGGGTTTTACAACTTTGTGTGTAATTTGAAGAATTGTTTAGTTTTCATTAGAGCGTTTTTCTTACAGTACAGTTCGTGCGTATGCGATCTATGGACAGTTTGAAATACCCTCCACGAATGCCGCCGATATTTTAACGTACCCTTAACAGTTAGCCTTGTTACTTACATCCTTGCTATTCTCTTTTATTAAGTGTCAATATTAGGGGTTATCTTGATACCCAGTAACTGGGTTGGGAAGATCAGAGTGGCAGTCGGTCCAAGTAAAATGCTGGTAAAATCTGCATCCGGATGGACTGCAAGCCCACAGAACAGATGAAAGAGGACCTCTTTTGTCTGTTCTGTGTGCAAGCCGACCTAAGCATAGTTGGGATAAGGGCTAGGTAGATGAGACGATGAGGTTTTATCATACAGGGTCAAATTAACATAGCTAGCGAAACTCCGTAGACGTTATGGGTATCGATAATGATGAAACAGAAACGAAATTCATTTATTTTGTGGGGTCATCAACCGCTATTAGTGTATTCACTTGAAATCAGTTTAAAAAAAACACTTTTTTTATGTTTACACTTTACAGATTAGTATCAATTTTTTACACGACAAAACATATTTTCTCAACTCATACTTTAAGTAAAATATTACCAGCGGTCGTTGACCTCAAAAAAATGCTTCTAATCTTTTTGTTTTATCGTTTATATTGTATATCAATACTCATCATATCTGCAGAGTTTCGCTAGCTATTTCAGTTTGACCCTGTATTGTTCGCACCAAAGAGAGAGAAGAAGAAGTAGACTAGGCAGTTTGGATTCTAAGTCTTCCTTAAAAACGGCATTTCAGTTAAACAGATTTAGTACCAATGTCACTTATATAAATCGAAGTATCAATGACACGATTACACGCAGCTCTAAAATCGTTTAGAAAATATTCGGTCGGCGGTTTGACGACCGGCGGCGGCGTTACTCACGTTTGCCTCACAAGGTCGAATCTTTTATACTTTTTAAGAGAACGTTCACACCAGCTGTTTGGTCACGTGATTTTATTTTGATGTGGTTCCGGATTCAAAATTTTGATAGTAGTACTTAGCTTTGCTTGCGAAGGTTATTAAACCATTCTTTTTTCTAATTTACTATGGCATATGCGTTAGATATAACATTTACACGCTTTTTAACCGTAAAATTATTCAATTTATACTTCGCTTACTTTACCCGCAATTTCATACAATAAAGTAATGACTCAGACGCAACGCTTGTGTGTAAGAGACCTTACAAACACTACGTGTTTACATATTTCCACCAATGGCGTGACGTGGTTTTATGTGTGTTACAACTGGCGCTACTACTGTGCGTTTACGCAGAGCGGATTTTTTGCGTTCATGCAAAAATAAATCATATTATGTTATAGAGTGCCTCTGATGTACTTGACCTGTGTTCGATATTCGAATCGAATATTTCTAGTCAGAGCAAAAACTTACTTCAATAAAATAGATTTAAGCGATGGATTATATTATCCATATCAGCAAAATCTAAAATGGGTAATATTTCAATGATGTCAAATTTAAATTTAAAAGGCAAATCATTACATTTTAATATTAGCATCTCATTAAAAATCTATTTTACATGTTGTGATGGAGCGGTTCTGTTATCATATAAAAAGGATTAGTTGCCTAAGAAGGCTTTATCGGTTTATATTATGACTGCAGACAAAAGGTCTCTAATTTTAATAAACTTTGTCCCTATTTTATTCACTCTTACAGAACTATTGAATACTGTACAGAATTATAGATAAATATCGACATGATAAGAGATCTGTGTTCCATTTAACTTTATTATGCTTTCAGTATCAGATTATTGTGTTGTAATAATTTAATCCGGCATCGCTTTAAAAGATTTCTGCCGATAGATAGATTCATTTATTTCGCCTGAAATATGGTATCTTACAGATTTTATAACACATACACAATAGTTCTTCATATTCCGCCTAGTAAATTCGGCACGCAAATTTTGTGACAATAGTAATCATTCTAATTTAATCAGTTTAAACAAAATAATTAGATTCCCATGTCAAAATAAAGTACTACATCAAGAATTGTCTACATATCAAATTAGAAATATCATTAAATTACATTAATGACACAAGCCTTTAAAACCAATGCCGGTGTACTTTATTTTCATCATCAAAATTCCCTGCTTAATTACCGACCTTCGGCAACCGTGAAGATTTAAAAATGATCTCACTCTCAAATCCGATGAATGAAATCATGACAGAAAAGCCCGGAAACAAACGAGACGAAAAAGCAGTCATTTCTCATTTCTCAAATATCTCAGTCAAGGCTACTGAACTACCATTATGTCAAATAAAAACATCACATTTTAAACAAACCAACAGTAGTAAATTGTTCGTCTTAAATGTAATAACCAAAGTAAATAACACATCTAAAACCTTGTAGATAGCGTTGAAGCAAGCGTCATTTGTTTTGGAACATAGCCAGAGGGAAGAGTTAGTGTAGTGCAGACCGGCAACTATGAAACTACAGGAAAGCAACTAAATGTGGCGCGCATTACTGTTACAGGTAAATAGAAGCACGATGTTTTATTTAAAAATATTTTCAGTCTGAAAACTTTTGAAGCTGTTTTTTTGCAACTTTGCACTAGTATTTTTCATAGACTGCCTAACTCACCTGACCTCCACAACCCAGTTACTAGTTAATACGATACACCTTGGTAAGACTTTCGGGCTTCAGACAACCCATAACAACTGTCAAAGAACCACGAATGACAGCTGGGACCAACGGCATTATGTGCTTTCCGCGGCAAAATGACTATACGGATGATTAAATGCTGCTCCATTTAAATCCAGTTTTTATTATTCATTCCGGTTGATTAATATATTCGATTCAGTATTTCACAGTACAATGTTTCAAATAAATAACAATTTACTGTGAAAACCTACATTAGCATTAATTTTCAGATTGCTGCAAACAAATCTTCGGTTAACCACATCATAAATGCTTTTATGTAGTCATTTTTCAGTTACTAATGTTGTTGTTTAGAGAGTTCAAGGAAACGCAAAAGGGTCATGGCATGAGTCAATTTCATTGACATTATTTCAGTCACCCAAGAAGCATTAAATAAAAAGTTTTTACGGATTACCTTGAAAATTAATTAATAAAGTCAGAAGCCGCGAAATAATCCGCTAACTAGTTTTGTTTTAATTTAAATTAATTCTTGTTACCTAATAGTCATAAGTGTACGCAAATAAGTATTTTAAAATCCGCTTAGGATCTCAAACTGTATTTCGATATTGCTATGCACTGGAATGTAAACCTTATGACTAATAGATAAAGGTCGAAGTCAGTCACGAAATGTACAATCGATAATCACTTGTTTGTATTGCCAATTGACATATCGCAGATTAACAATTGACACTCGTGACATAAATGTTACCAAAACAAACATTGATTCTTTTGAACTCGTCCAAAAGCAAACAAGTTCTGTTGACATTTTTTCATGCTTCCTAAGTAGGCCCAATGACTTGTAACAGTTTTAATGCTTCTCATTAAAGACCCGCTATAAACCTACGGATAGGCTAAGTTATTAAAAGATACTACGAACGCTCAAGCCCACCTTTAACATAAAAAAAAGTTCTTTCGATAAAATACTAAACATTATTTTCACCTTTTCTATACGTTTCTACGAAAATTAAAGTTTGGTCGACAAAGCAGATTCGTTTTTTGTCTACAGACAACTTTATATCTCCTGTTATGCAAAGAATCATGAAAATCAATTCCGATTTCTTAGTGCCAACTTCACCAATAAAACTGAACGCGATCAGCACAACTAAAACGCATTCAAGAGCCGTCAGTGTCAATATTCTACGGAAAATAATGACACTGACAGCTCTTAAACGTAGGGTATGTGCTGATCGCGTACAATGTTCAAAAACTACTTAATTATCTCCTGAAACAAGGCTTCCTCTCTCCTACCCTTTTGCTGTGCCCTACAGCAGGGTCCATAATGATCTAAACTATGTAGTTACCACCTAAGTATAGATTATGGTAAAGCAATAAAGATATTGAGTGTCATTGGTGAATTTCACCCTTAGTTGCCCGCAATGATTTCCGTGGCTCGTCTGCCCACCCCTTCAGCGCATCGTGGCAAGTTCGTCGCCGCGACAAGCCGAGAGGGTTTAATTAGTGAGAGGACAAAGCGCTTCCCTTCCCGACTCAAAAGACCAACGATATTACGAGTTCGGACAATGAAGGTGCTCCTTCAATCCTTGTTTATACGTTTTTTGAAAGGACCTACTGATCTTAAGGTCTTTGTACGGAAGCGGATAATGTCTGTGTTTTTATGAAAATGTGTTTTGGAGCGAAAACGGAGTTGTTTTGTACTGGGATTGCAGGAGACTGTACAGAAAAAAACATGGTGGATGTAGTAGTATAAATGTTCGCAGTAAAATGGAATTTATTTTTCTTTGTAAATTATATAATAATTAAGTGTGTTTTATTTACTACAAGGGTAATTAATGTGTGAGTGCCAAAATTAAAACAGCATAAAAGATGTATTAGGTGACATATTAGCAAAGCCTTGTACTTACGTGTATTATCATAATTTTTAAACACCCATTTTTCATTTTGCGTAACCAAAAATTTCACCTGCACAAACAAAGGCATGAGTCAAATGTTACCATTACATGTTTCACTCCACAGATTGCAACAATGCAGAAATTATGACAGGCTTCAACCTCCCGCGCGCCGGCATATTAACCACGTTTCTACTCTAATAACTAGAGCAGAAACATACGAACAAAATGGACGTCAAAACTATCGCCAAACAAAGCCTTACTTAACGGTCAATAGCTGAATAATTCAATAACCACAATCAGCTATCACTTTTTTTTTTTCATTGTTGTCTTTTACCGTTAACTTTTGGTCAGTAAAAAGGTTATTCATTGTTTTAAAAAAAGTTGCGATTAGTGCTGTATCATATGTCCAATCTGGGTTTCTGCCAAAATAGAGGCCTTTACTGCAGCTTTACCAAAACTAAAAAAACACAATGGGTTTGGTTACAAAAGTCACATTAGTTTAAGTGTAAACTTTTGTTAACAAATTTTAAACATAGTTTGAAATAATGTGTTCAAAGATTGTGCTAAATTGGTCCTTAGTATGTTGTACTTTAGTACCCGTTGAAAGTCGCTCAGCGAGCTATGGAAAGAGCTATGCTCGGAGTCTCTCTGAAGGATAGAATTCGCAACGAATGCATCCGACAGAGAACTAAAGTTATCGACATAGCTCTAAGAATTAGCAAGCTGAAGTGGCAGTGGGCCGGCCATATCTCGCGAAGAACCGACAACCGCTGGGGTAAACGAGTTCTTGAGTGGAGACCGCGACTCGGCAAACGTAGTGTAGAAGACAGGGCGCTATGGCGCTCATTAGTGGAGGCCTATGTCCAGCAGTGGACTAAAATAGGCTGATGATGATGATGATGTACTTAATGGGGATTTGGTACCTTGTTCAATATTAAAAGAACAATCAAAAATAAAGTAATAAAATAAGTTAACTAGTACATAAGTAAAGGAAACTCATAATACCTACATCTACCATGGTTTACTGATTTTGTTGGGACAAACACAATCAGTCAACCTGGTGTGATACTAGTAATTAAAACTCAATGTGGGCTATGACGTAAAGAAATATTCAATTAAGCTATTAGTCACCCGCCCATTGAATTCCTTACGAAACTCTTTTGTAATACTTTGCACGCTACACCGAATACAACTTTAAAACCACTTAAACATACTTGAGAAATTTTGCAGCATTTACTTGGCAGATGTCGGTAATAAAATGAGCAAGGTTGAATACTAGATGCCTAATAAGTAATACTTAATAGGGAAAGTCTGTCCAAATGGTGTCTATTCTTGAAATTTATTTTAGTTATGACCTTGAAATTTTCAAACGCAGATCCGGAGCTAGCTTTTATTATTCAAAATTCTTATATTATTATTTCAAATAGATTTTTATTCTCAGTCTTCTGCGCTAGACTATAAGTCAAAAGATTCCAATATCTTTGTGCGTTTCAACAATAAAACACATATATTTAACTTGAATACATTTACGATATTTCAACCATATTAGCATGTAGGATCTTCTTTTGGACTATATGTTAAATAAAATATCCTCATTCCTTACCACAGGCCTGCGACCTTTAACACTCAATGTCGAGCGAAAAACGTTCACTTCCGGCCCGTGCATATTACAATATTGCCAAAAATGTATGCATATGAGTAAAATACTACTCAAGCTCGGTAATGGATTTTTTTTCAGTAGGACCTCAACGAAATTGAAGTACACGTCACGCTGGTATTTTCCAAAGTGGTAGACGGAGAGAAATTTGTAGTACAGTACCGATACACTAGGACGGCAGTCCCATACTTTCACATGATTAAGGAAGCAAGCTAACAGGCCTCATTTCAAACTTAGAACAACCCCTGAGGACCTCCCACAAACAAAATTTCCCTGATTTGAAAACGAGCTAGCCTTAACTTTACAAAGGGGGCCAGATGGGACTTAATTTACGTATCGAAAACATATATTTCGTTTCAAACCGGAAAAGGAAATAAAACATGAAAGCAATGCTTATAATTTCACAAAAGCTCATGATTGGTGAGTCATGGTGCTGTCAATCTGTCACGTTCACCCAATGGCTCAGTTGGACAGTTTTAATTGTCGCATCACGAAGGTCATGCCCATTGTTCGACTGCCATTGACGTGCGTTCTCATGGAATGTCCGATGTATGACATAATCGAATGGACAAGTGATTCCGAAATGTAGACAAAGTAAACATTAATAAGTAATGAATATTGTCTTAAGGTGTTTGTAATAATAACCTTGGACTTAACTGTGTCTTGTTTCACATGAACAAATAACATCAACATACATTCGGCCCCTGAACAAATATCGTTGGAAGTGTTGACCATGTAAATGTTTGATGTCATAAAACGAAATATTTGCTAATTGAAACCGGTGCAATGAGAGCCCTATTGAGTACTAATAACATCACTCTTAACATGGATCTCGTTAATGTCGTAATACACAATTTATTGAAATGAAAACATCTTAACTTGATATCATAAAATGTGATTATTATTCGAGTAAGTCTGGGAATGACTTATGACAGTGAAGTTCAGTTAATAACATTATAAAATCTTAAACCAAAACAAAGATGAAAATACGCAGTCTTCCTAATAAATTAATGTATATTTAATGTTGACCGTTGCCTGCAATAAGCCCATCAATCCAGCAATGGTCGGCTCGTGTCTCCCCATGGGTATCGTAAAACGCAACAAAGGAGTATTAGGTTCTGGGGGAAGGGCAAAGGGCCACCTGTGAACAAATAGTAACATCATACTGCAATTACGGACCCCAGCTAAATGTGGTGTTTATGGGAATAGTCCCAAATTCAACGACCAGCTTTTGGGTTTAGAACATATACATTCATAAATACATCTTTTATTAAGATCTACCGTTTCTCTGTGTCAACCAGAAACTACAAAATTGGTTTAGTGAATCGATCGTGAATCTAGTAACGTTGGGTGTTTCGACTCGTGAGACCAAAATTACAAAGCCAATACCAATAAATAAATATTTCTTGAAGATACGAATATGAACAAACCGTTCCTGTCGACGAATCCTGTTAAAAACATTGATTTCATACAGCGTATGTTAATTTCACGGGTGAAATAAGATAACTTCGCTGAAGCCGATTAAGATACGATTTCGTCGAGCACGAATATTCACATTACATCAAAGGATTACTTTGCCAAGTCTCCTATAGTCTTTTTCTTAACATATTTTTCGAATTAGGTAGGTTTTAGGATCACTTTTAATTTGAAATGTATTTTATGCAACTTCAGATTTCATCTCGTCTTGACTGCACAGAAAAGCACCCTGATTGCGTAACACGCAATCAGTAGTAATCACTTTCGTTTTGACAGTTCAACAACATTCATTGCTTTATGTACATTGCTGAGCAGACAAATTTTTCGAACATATGAAGCAATGGATTAGCTCCTAGCTCTTCAAAATGATTCAAATTGTGATTAATTAAAATTAAGGTGCTGGTAATTTGTTTAAACATGTTTCGGTATGGTTGTTAAAAATTGTTAATTAGAATGATGACGTGTGTGTTGTAGACATCAACTGCTATGATTTAAGGAAAAGTACTGCTGCATTCTCAATATACCCATAACGTGTGATAACAGCAACTATCCCCATATGACCTTAAATTGTCTACGTAAAGGGGGAGTCTATCGAAGGAGACCTATTTACCGAATGAATGCTCATGGACCGATGGGACATTCTGATAGAGTCACTATAAACTTGCATCTTGACGCTTCAATTTCAGATAATGAAAACTCTGGACACAAAGTCTAAATGCCTAGTTCGATTAAACTAATAATTTCAACATATAAGCAGATTTTAAGACTCAAGAAAACCATATCCACCAAAACAAGCTTATTACAGAAAAGGGATAACTATACATATTTTATCCTACAATTATTTTCATCATCACAATCAGCCTATAACGTTCCCACTGCTGGGACACAGGCCTCCTCTCTATGAGAGGGAGTGAGCCGTAATCCACCACGCGGGCTCAGCGCGGATTGGTAGATGTCACATGTCTTCGAATTTTTGGTTCTAGGACATGTTTTTTTCTCAATCACGCAAAAATGGCAGAACAGATTTGGATGAAATTTGGCACACAAATAGTATAACCTGGATTGACACATACTATATTTTAATCCCGGTAGTACGTTCCCGTGCGACATTTTCAGACATCCAAGTAGGCGAAGCCGCGGGCTAAAGCTTGTTGGAAATATTTTAGAACATCAAGTCATCAATCCAGTGGGTATCATACATGCACCGCGCCTGGCCGCAAGATGCGTCACGGATCCAAATCCAGTCCTCAGCGAATCTAATAAAAAGTTTTAGCACTCAAATGTGTCATCGATCTAGAAATTCTACGTCATCTATAATAATAGCTACCACCTTCGATCATAAGGATATTTAGAATTTACGAAGTGAATATACCTACGACCAATTATAAAACCTTTTTCGCTTTTAACCTTCAAGAACTCTGATATTCACGAATTATTGGTACAAGGACATGCCGGTTTCCTCAGGATGGTTTCCTTTACCGTTTTAATAGCAGTGGTGATCAAATAAATTAAACAAAGCAAAGCGCCTGCCTGGGTTCGAACCCATGACCTACAACTTCTAAGTCGGGGCTGTTACCACTGGGCCACCACAGCTTTCATCATCATGATATAGATGGACTCATATTTCTTGAGGATTAAAAGGCTATAAGACTACAAGACTGCATTTTGTTAAGAACCCAGAACATTCAACCTTCCCACATTTGCACCAGGCCACATCCAGATGAAAAAAATCCTGTTTTCCAAACAATACAACATTTACAGAGCAATAACACAGATTGTCCCGCACACGTAAAACAAGTTTATTGCCCCAGGGAAAACCTGCTTTCGACACGACACTATTGATTTATTCATTGAAATTATCGTATGTGGGTAGTCAGGGTTTTTAATGACAGGTGTCGAAGTATGATCCGATGAGGTTTTAAGTCTAGTTTGAGTAGTCGGGTTGTCGGTGATATAGGCTTCGATACTAGGTATAATACGGTTAATGGTAGGGCTAATATTAATTTGATACTTTACAAATGATCAATGTGAAAGTTAACGAAAATTTTCTATAGGCCTTATTTATTCACGAATCTCTACAGTGTACCCCAATTTAACTCGATTATGTTTTCAGTACCAAAGATTTTTTGGTTGTTAGAAAAGATAATGCAGTTTTGATGGGTCATAGACTCATAGTATTGCACTATGAGTCTATGACCCATCAAAACTGCATTATGTTTTCTGTCTTTTATAAATTCGTTATAACTAAATTACCTAAAACACTGACCAGTAACGACAACTCTTTCCTCCACGTCAATCGTGACAAAAAACGCAAAAAGTCATCGATCTCAATAGTCAGTTTCCCGGGCGCATGCCTAAATCAACAAAGTAAAATGGATTACTTCTTAGTTCGCTATTGCATTACTGCGATTTGCACCACCTGTTCCAAGTTCGGAGCAACTTCGCACCTGCATTATAATGATAAACAACGCCCAAGTTTGATGAATAATAAGCCTGAAACTTGTGTTATCGCGATAAACTTGTTACTTTACTAAGATATTACGGCTTCATAGAATGAAGACGGTTGGAATTTTACTGTTTATGGGAGTAATATCAGTCGTTCTTGCTTCTTAACAAGCCTGTTCTGGGGATCGAGTTTGAGATTATTTGGAACATTCAACACTTTTCATGAAAGTCCACTATGGTTAGTTACCTACTGTGTCACTTACTCTTACATCAGTATCTAAATCCTTTACAAACTCAAGCTCAAAGCATTCATTTCAATTAAACCATTTACAGACACTTTTGAATTGTCAAAGAGTGGGTCAGTCAGAAATATGAAGCTAGTTGCCCATTCCAAAGCGTAGTAGGTAGGAGAAGAAAGGGCAAGAAACTCCATGGACACTCTTTTAAATAATATTTTACTTACAAATAAATTAGTTACATCATTAATGTTGATCTTACATGTGAGAAAGATGTAGAAAAACCGTACACGTTAAAAGCGTCTAGAGTGCAGCAAAAATCAATAAAAACAATCCAAAAAAATAATTATTAAAATAAGTCGTGGCAGCTAAGAGATGACCAGTCCAAACTGACGGCGCCCGTTCATGAACATGACGCATGGATCAGCACCATTCAACTCAAACATTTTAAAGGGAGCTAAATGATCCAACACACACGCCACCGTCAGCGAGACATTTGAGTGAGCTTGACATACTATCAGCCGCCAGGGCACATTCAAGTCAATTTAAGACAGTACACGGTAAATGGTAGCTCCATAATACAAAGTACTCACGCCTGTGCTATGCATTTATGTAATATAAAGGAGATTGAGTTTGTAAAATGCAAATATATTCTTACAATCTTCAGCAGCTCCGACAGTATTTCAAATGTTAATTAATTAGTTGTGGTGTGGAGCAGGACCAGTATTGCATACAGAATCATAAACACCCACTCGTAGTAATGTCAGCTACATATAGTACGATTCCAACTTAATGCGTACTAAGTCTCGTACACACTGGCGCGACGCCACAGCACGACACAAAGGCACCGCGTGTCGCGCGACGAGCAGTGCCTTTGTGTAGCGCTGTGGCGTCGCAACTGTTTGCGGGAGCCATTACACATAATTATAACATTTACAGGATACTTATACCCAATGCCCATAAATGCATACTAGAGCGGCACCCAACACTGGAAAAAAATTGGCCATGCAGACACTCAAACTGCAATTAGTCGTTTTATGTGAAAGCATTCTATGACAGCCATTATCGACACGAACGGACGTCTGCGGTTAATTTTATTAAAACCACAGAATAAACAGCACATTATCGTAGGACATTGCACTGTGAATATTTTTAATTAATGACAATAGTCTTATTAAGGGTGAATGGTGGGAGCCTGGGCTTTATCTATTGTTTATTGGAGTACTAGTTGACAGAAAGTTGGCAACGCGCCATTCCTTTTTCTCCGTTGTAGCGTTTACTCGACTGATTAAAAGTCTGTTTTGTTGAGACACTTGTAGCGAGTTCTTTCGTTCTTTATAAAGGGTACTATGTTTATCTAACAATTAAGAGTATCCTTCAATCAGGATACAAGTAATCTTTATCTTTTCACTTTTAGAATCATTTTATCAATGGAAAGGAAGCATTATTCATGGGCTGTCACGACCTACAGTGATGAACAGTAAGACCGCACGGCGGTGGCAACAGTATGACCATGAGCTGGAGTTTCAATAAGAGAAGGCCAGCTTAAACTTGTTTTATTACCATTGACGTGCATCATACTGGTCCAGTGGTCACCTCGTTTCTAGCAATATCATCACGCAGTCCATCCATCGTTTCTATGGTCTTCGCCATCTCTCATAGGCATCCATATTCGTACTCAAAACTTTCCTCACGACGACACTTTCCTCAATACTCCACATCACATAGCTTGACAACCGATTCCTGCTCAACTTTTTAGTCACCGGTGCCACTTTCAAACTCCCTCGTATATGGCGGCACCGTATCGCACTCGCATACGGTGTCTTACCCTTTATTTAATCATTTTATCCTCAGCAGTGCACTGCTGTATATAGGCCACTCTCCAATTGCACGCCAATTAGCTCGATTGCTTTTATCCTACGGTACCAATACCACACCAAAATATATCGTGTTGTCGGAAAATTTTGGTATTGGTACCGCAGGATCCGGAGTCCGCTTGCTATCATATTCCCGATAATCGTATCAGTCATTAAGCCCATGCTACAGCGACGGATGTTTCCGAGTGATATGTTGATAACATAACTCCACATATTATTTCCAGTGGTATATATATTTTCTGACAATTAGGTATACTCTGTTCAATTTATGACGGTAAAGTGATAAAGGAAAGATTTTTCATACAGTCTAATAACTTTTATCAGACGAATAAATATGACAAGTTAACATATTTTCCATACAAAAACAAAGTTATCTGACTATTATATATAAAGCTGCCCTATATAGCACAGAGTTGTGCATATACATCAAAAAAATATTATTCGAGCCTTTACGGTCCAGCTCGCTTTAACGGTGCACTCTTACCTGAGGGCAGGGTTTGGCAGTATTTGAATTACTTACGTAATTGAAATACAAATACGTATTTGGTATTTGTATTTCAATTCCTTCCTTAAAATGTAATTTGTAGTTCGTATTTCAAATACCTGACGCCGAGGTATTTTGTAATTAGTATTTCAAGTACTTGAGGCTTCAAAATACATTTTAACACTTAAAATACATTTAACCTTCTTTAGCGATCTCGTGTGAGTGCGAGGCGAGAGTGTAATGATGGTACAGCAGCTATTAGAGTTGGCAACAGTGCACCTGTTTAAACTGTACGCTATGACTGTACGTAAAAATTGGCCAACAAAATGCAAAAAAACGTCAAATTATCAATGTCAAGCTAATTTGTCAAGTTTGAACTTATCGTTTTTAGTTTTTTTCACGGAATGAATAAAGCTTCTGTTCTGTGTTCTTGTGTGGATGATCTAAATCCCTCTGCATGTACGTCGTCTACGATGCTGGACAACAAAGCTAGCGTTCATAAAAGGAAACTCTGGTTTTACTGATTAATTAAGTTGGTTTCCTCTACTTTTCAGCCCTTCTATTAAAATTATCGAAAATACTGTATAATGTATTTTATACTTCAAATACCTTACTTAAAGATATTTTGTGTTTAGTATTTTAATTACTTGCGATACTGTATTTTTTAATTTGTATTTCAATTAAACCAAAGCATGTATTTTGCCCAGCCCTGTCTGCGGGCGACGAAACGAACGCCAAAAGGGATTTTTGCTCTGTGAGCTTCAAAAGTCAGCGTTGAGCAGCAAAAACAAAATCAACTATATTTACACTACGGTAAAGTAGCTATTTCTTGAAGATGAAATAACCATTTAAGAGGCCTGTAACGAAAAAACGCCTTAAGCAATAAATTCATGGCCCGCGCATTACAGTTCCATAATACAAGGTAGATAATACAATGAACAGACTAAAACCCAATGAAGAACGTTATGGCCTAATAGCGTGACAAAAGTACTATGTATGCAATTACAGAACACGCTAGTATTGAATTCAATGATGACAGCTGTGTATAAGTACCAAATGTAGTGCCTTGTTTGCACGCACGTACGTTTATGCAACAATGGAGTGTCCCTTAATTGCTATTTAAACTAGTATTTAGAATTAGAACAATTAGCAATGCGCTAATTGTTCCAATTCTAAATACTAGTTTAAATAGTGTTTCATTTGTTTGGACTTTCGTGGAAAGTAGAACTACTGAAAAATTATGTTATGGCAGTCTCTACGTATTTTTTTTTTCCGATTTTCATGAATTGTTCAAAGGTTTGATGTCTGTTGGACGTTCCATTCTAGAAAATTAATTATGCTGGTGGAAGCATTTAGTTTCATAATTGCTTAAGCATCCCAAAATTCTGTGAAACATAATAAGGTATTGTGATTACCAATATAATAATACTTTGATAAAATGAAAATATCTAATCTAATTTAAGGTTATAGACAATAATAACATGAAAGACAGTCTATTGATAAATAAGAACACAGAAATAGATTAAACAAAAAAAAACTTGGCGACTCCGCCAATTATTAACCTCAAAGGACGTTGATCTAAGGGCAGGACTACACTGATCTATACTAGATAATTTTAATAGGTATAATTGTGAGTTTGTATGAACTGATTCCGAAAATTCTTTTACTGAATGGGAAACAGAACTTATTGCCGTGTGTTATTTTATTTTAAAACAAGAAACTTCAGGTAGACAATGTGGCGGGTAGAAGCAAGGTAACACACTTACGAGTAACTACTAATATATAAAATTCTCGTGGGTTGGTTACCAAACTCCTCCGAAACGGCTGGACCGATTTGTATGAAACTTTGTGTGCATATCGGGTAGGTCTGAGAATCGGCCAAATTCTATTTTTAAAAAAATAGCAAAACAACGTTTGCGGGGTCAGCTAGTAACTTTGTAAATATCATCAAAACCGCCCGAGGCTCAGTTAAACGGTTCAGATGATTGCGACCACACTTTACGACAATGAACGATATTAATTGAAAATAATTACAAAACGGACCGATATAGTCCGCTTCATTGAATCGGGCTATCATGCGGAAGCATAGAAGATTGCTGTTAGTTGTGCGAATATTGGGCCCTATGTCCGGCTAACAACGATGCACTGGGTGAATTAATTGGAATTGAAACGCCAGTGTCGCTATATTTTCATTCGTGTTTAGGGTTCAAAAGGAAAAAGCGGCAACCTAATAGGATCACTTCGTTGTCCGTTCGTCCGTCTGTCTAAAACCCTTTTTTCAGAAACGGGTGGAGGTATCAAGTTGAAATTAATTTCAAATACATAGATCTACATACAACGAATCTTTGGAGCTCAGAAAAAAATAAGCTTCACAGTCAACGCAATAAAAAATACTGCTCATGCAGCCCACGTGATGGTAGTCACCGCAATCTATGGCTTCTACAATCCCAGAGATATTGCAGGTTCTTTACGTTCTTAAAGACGAAAATGAAATGTTTTGATATTCCTGTTGGAATACGGAATAGCGACGTTGCAATTTGTTGCTCCCGTACCTATTAACACTGTAATTTGAAAACATTGTAAAAGACAGTTATTTTTAAAAGAGTAACCGTGGAGTATCTTTCCAGCTCTTCTTTAAAGGAAACGACCAATTGAAACCGTGCACCTAGCTTCTGACGTTTCATAAGTGCACATGTAGATTTATGTGAAGTAAATATTTTGATTTTCTATTTTGGTTGTTTCCTACAACCCGAATATTTTTTCTGTACCTAAGCTACGCAATAATCGATACACACATCTGGGGCTGACTAACACATAACATAACACCTTTAATCCTCGAAGGGTAAGGCAGGGATTTCGCCAGTTATGCTTAAGCTTGAGGCCTTTTGCCGTCAACCTGTCACGAATCCAGACTCCGGGCAACTACTGAGAAATTTCAGAAAACTGACAAAACTCGAATTGTGATTGAAATCAAAAGTCATTTATTCAAATTAAGCTGAGAATCTGCACTTTTCGAACGTCAAAATTACATAAGACTGTCCCCCAAAACGCCCGCCCAAAAGATGTGGCGCAACTAACTCCCCGCAGCACAGCTGTCTGTCAGTTAGATACTCAGCAGTTCCAAGGTGGGTATAGCCTCAAAATATGGAACAAAGCCCATTGACATACTCGTAAAAACTTGGTAACTTGAGCAAACCTTCATAGCTTTGCTCAAGTTACCAAGTTTTTATCAGATACTTAGTTCTTGTTAATTGTTGTAGTCTGCCAAAAGCCTTGTTTGTAGTGATGAAAGAGTTTAGTTTTTGCTTCCTTAACTTAAAAACAGTAAAATCCCGTTTCGTATTTATCGCGCGTGAGATCGAAACATTATTTTCTTGGTTGAACCAATATTTTTTTCTTTTTTATTTATATTATTTGTAGTAGAAATAGATATGAAGTGTAATTAAATTATACAAATAATTAACAAATATTCCAATTAAGAAGATGTTGCTATTTATACCTTGAAATATGACGAGTTTCGGAATGTCGCGAACTACATTAGAATTAAAAACTTATTCTGTGATGTCATTTATAGTATAACATAACTCACAGTTCAGTCATGTAAGGGTAAGTACTTATTTTATTTTTTTACCATAGCCAACGACCACCCAAGAACTTGGCTATAATTCAGACTCCTATGGAGCATAAAAACCTTATCATTTGGCAGACATATTAAATTAATTTAAACAAATTAAATGATTAATAGCCGCCTATTACAATAATTGTCGGCACTTTACAACAGAAGGTCCGTCCACATATGGGCCTTGAAATAGTTTTTTTTTTAAAATAGTTTCCGATAAACAGACAGTTTTCTACGAGTTTAATTATAAGCGCTAGTTTATATTAATTATATTACCATTTCTGGTCTTCCCGTCGAAGCATGTGTGGTGTGACGATGAATGATGGATAAGGAATGATGTGATAAGGCAACGGTACGGTTTAAAAGAAGATGAAGAGACAACAATTGAAAAGAGTTTGCTTAGATCTTAGATGGTTTGGTCATGTTGAGAAGATGAATGAAAGGCGACTAAGGACCAAGGTTTGCAAGGCAGATGTGAATGGAAACACCGGGAGGGGGCGCCCTAGGAGGACACATACTGACATACCACACTTGAACACCTCTCACCCATGAATTTGTATTAACAGGGTGTCCGGTAAGCGACGTCAAGCCGGAGTCGGGTCATAATATGTGGTTAACAGAAAAATAAAATATATAAAATGTGTAGCAACAGGAGTTAAAAGACCATCACAGGCTTAGATACCCCTAATTTATTAAATACATAGCAAAAAAAATCCATTATTTTTCTGTTATTTGTTGACCTATCCTGTATGTAGTATATAAATATATTATAAGTAAATTATTTAGTTAATATGTTTGTATGTGTATGATAAGTTAAAACCTATTTAAGTACACAATCTCTATTTTATTTATAATTCATCACAATTTATATTTGATTTTTTCCATCATTGTTCCTTTCCACCGAAGCACCTGCCAACTAATCTCTTCGCCAGCCTTGGTTGAGTGGTAGAGAATGCCTACGGTATTAAGTCCGCCTTTGTACCTTTTTGTGTGCGAAAAGTTTAAATAAATAGTGACCTTATTGGTGAGGTTCTTCAGAAAGGTCAGGTGCGCCGGTTACGTTATGACCGTATGAACGTTAACGAGGCAAAAGAAGTACCTATGTAAGGATCGTAGCAGGTGGCGTTATGTAGATTCTGCCTACCCCCATGGGAAGAAGGCGTGAGTTTATGAATGTATGAGTTAAACATAATATTAATAGATCCTTATCCTGAATAGATTGTCGGCCATCTTTATTATTTGACTTAGCCGGTAACGTGTCCGCATCGAAAAAAAAAAATTCTAAGATTTTTTCGCGGAAACATAACCTTGAATTTACAATAACGCAAACAGTTTGTCATATAAAGATACCGTAGGTCAAAGAAACTTAATATTTTTAAGTTGTAAATATAAGACTAAGTTTGTGAATTAATAAAAAAACGTATGTGAGACGAAACCACATGGAATTTTAATACCAAATGCCATTTCGTATGAATTCTAAGAAGTAACCGTATCACTTAGAATCCACAAAAAAGCCACTGGATTTATCAATACGATCCAGAAACGAAGTGCCAGTCGACGGATTGAAAGTTAAGCGATCTAGAAGCGGGGGGAAGATTTTGATCGCGAGCTTTTTCAATTTGACTGGCAACTTGGTGTTTGCCATCTAGTGCTCTAAACTTGACCATGAAACAAATGGGAAAAAAAGACTGCTCACATCAAATAAGTTCCCATTTACCTCAACTAAATTATAAATAACATAAAAAACGAAAAGTATTTACAGATCATAGCGCGTGTTTAATAATGTATACCTATTCAAATGCCTGAGTCGATGCAAAAAAAATATATAAGTAAAAGTAAAGTATGTCGAAGTAAAAAATGTACAACGTCAAGAAAGAAAAAATATAAACGCGCACCATGATACTTAAGTACGTATTAGATTTTTTCTTGAATATATTACACGTCCTAAGTACAATTTCTCAGAACATTAAAGAATAATTAAATGACATGACACTTTATGATGCTCCGAGAGAGCAGCCCTATACCGCCGACAAAGGCGTCAATTACCGCCAATTTCGTATCGGTAACGTTCCGCCATTTTGGCGTCAGCCATCTTTGTTGCCAACAAAAGGTATTTCTTGTATGGTCTTACAATCTATAATTGTGTCTTCGTGTACTACCGCCGAAATAACGGTGTGTTGAAAGAAGAAGACGTGGCTGGTTATAGGGCATACAACTTTTATTTCGTAATAGTGTGCTAAGACAGTAAATCTCCTTTATATTAATCCTCCTCCTCGTCGCCTCTCGAATTATACCGAATGTCTGACATTAAAACTTCACCTGTGTGACCTTATTTTTCACCCAAAAGAACAACATTACAAAGGTGATTCCCAAAGATTCCCTAATCACCTTTCGTACCTTTAATATCCTTCTCAGCAATACAATCACGCCTGTATTGTTATATTACAAAGATCGAACATAACGCCAGCGTTTCCAGACGGCCTAGTTCACACTCATGGCTGAATCTGCAAAGCTGCTAGATACCATTATCTAAGGTCACAAATCCGAGTAGTAGGTCAGTTGGGAGCACAGATCACTATTTGGGACGAAGATAGCATTTAAAATTGGAAAGTTGGACGTAAACCTATACATATTTTAGAGGTGTGTGCATTGTTTGAAGTTTCAAATTAAATCGAAAAAATTAGTAATATCAATTTACTTTATGTTACATAATAGCTCAATCTTCGTATTGAACCGACTCCCAAAGAGGAACGGTTATAACAGTTCCACGATTTGTCACGACCATCAGTTCATGGTACCGATCGTAAAGATAAAGGTTCATAGGGACCAATTAGTGAGATCGTTAGCATTGCTCCATAATTGGCGTCTTAACTCACGGCGACTGAAGACGACTCAGACACAGCACGATTCGTGATGGTACCCTAAGCAAATGCATTTGATGCAGTAAGCAGGGAATTGATTGCCGAAAAATTATGCATTCCAGAAATGTTTTTGGTTTACGAAATTTTCTTGCAGTAACTTTACACACGTTTCTTTCACGGTCATAAGGGAATACAAGAAAAATTCTGTGCCTGTGTCTTGATGACGCGTTGACACTATATCATGCAACATACAATTACTTACATTAGGTACTCAAATTGAAACTAACCGTAATTTTAAGAAGTGGATTACCTAGAATGGTTTTTCTGTCTTCGTCAGGCTAATAACCATGTTTTAATGTATAAATATTCAAAGTCAAAGTCAAACCATTTATTTCAAATAGGCCCATAAAGAGGCACTTTTGAACGTCAACATTTACATTAAAAATAGAACTGATTCTAGGCGCCACTTCCAAAAGGTAGTTTCGTATGGAGAAGAAGGGGCAAGAAACTCCACCGTTACTCTTTTAAAATGCTTTACAATATTTTGTATACATTAATTATATTTTTATATGTGAAGACGATGCACCAAGAATAAAAATACTATACCACAATTGGTAAAGAGAATTAAAAATAAAGCAAAGGCAGATAAATTAATCACGTGATAGGTACATTGTGCTCATTTACAAACATTGTAAAAATATATGATTTTCCTAAAATATTAACTAGGAATAAGTCAGTGTGTGAGTAAAGTAAAAATAACAAATTACACAATAGAATAAGCCTCTAGATTGTCCTATGGAGCAGGACCAGCATGTTTCCAAGCATTCTTATCTAAGATATAATCCTCTAATTTGTAATATGCTTGTTTCTTCTTCTTTCTTTCATTAAATTGCAATATATCACAAGGTATTTTGTTGTAACATTTAACACAGTACCCCATAAAAGATGTACGTACTTTAGATAGTCTGAAAAATGGTTGATCTATTTTATTTTTATTTCTAGTGTTAATATTATGTATATCACTTATTTTTCTTACATACATAATATTTTCGTAAATGAACTGGCAAGGTACCGTCATTATATTAATCTTCTTAAATAGTTCCCTAAGAGATTCGCGGCGACGTAGATTGTAAATGGCTCTGACAGCTCTCTTTTGCAAAATAAAACTCTATCTAAATATCTATTCCAAAACTATTTTGAGCCGGCCATTATAACGAAAGTATATTTCATAAATGCTTTTGTTACTAACGAGGTTACCAAAGTCCTCGAGCATTTATTACTAATTGAAACCTATATTAGTAATAACGTGTCAACGTAAATAAGGACCGTTAGTACCACCTCGATACTGTTGAATGCCCAAAGCGATTCAGCGATAATAAATCGTAGTAACTGGAGTTATAGAAACTCAGGGAACTATTATGGGGAATTTATAGTCTCCAAAATTACTGTAAGTAATTGCATCTTGTTGAAGACAAACAAGCTATATAGGTGGCAAAGACTATAGGTATAGAGCATATATACCAGTGTACTGCGTGGGACTACGATTGCAATCAACAGGCTTCCAAATAAGGTTGAAGGATTTAGGGACTTACAAAGGATATAATTTCACACTCCAAAATTCCATATGATGCGATGGGATTATATTTCTATCATACATGGAACGATAGCTTCAAATTACTAACCGTATCATTTCTGGGATTCTAGTCGACCGCGGTCCGCGCAGTAAAATGTAAAATGGTTGGTTTCTAGGCGCTCGTTGTTATAAACATCATAACAGTCATGGTCAGTAATTAAAAAGTTTCATTGATGAAACAACAAGGCAATGTACGTAAACAATGATAATTATAATGACGCCACAAACAATAATAACGAACTGTCGTATGTCATAAATCAAATTAAACTCCAGTTTTCTAACCAATTTAACGTAATACAGTAAATGGTTAATATTTATAACAGCACAGCCATTACAAATAAAAGGTTTTATTCGCTTTACATCAAACGGACCGTGAAGACTACGTTTCGCGAATTGCTAAAGAAGTGCGCGGTTTGATGCAACGCAATCGCGTCCTGTCTTAATTAGTTTTATGGATTAATTGTCAACGTGCCTTAATAACTCGTTTGGATTCCGTGGTTGCTCATTGGGTATAATTGGTTTTAAAAAGCATGTGAAATGAGATTACTTAATGAAGGCAGTTTTGGATATTTATTGTTCATACTTTTCTCCTTTTAAGGGGGGCTGATCTCTGAACAACATCGTTCGTCGTGTAGGTACTTATTTCTGTTAGTTTCTCGTTTTTATAGGTAAACACTAGACAAGGTCTACATTGACAAATATAGATATCTACTAAAGGTATTAGGAGCCACACAAGTATTAGCATAATCTATGATACACGTGTCACAGTAGAGCGTGCTAGACCTACTATGTGGCATGGTATACTGTATGGCCCACAAATGAGGTCATTAAGCTAGCCCACGAGTAGCGATATTTAAATGTAGTCATCCTGTCTGACTACCTCATATTTGCCCGTATAGTTCGTGAGAGTCTGTTCTTTACCACAACAGGCTACTTTTCAAATATAATACTCTGTTGAATTAAAATGTATATAATAATCTTGACCCAAATAACAAAAACTTCCAAAAATGGCTTCAGTAAATGTAACATAATTCAACTAGCCATTCCGATCATTATTTTGCATTAAAATGATATCATTAGTTACATTAAACAAATAAAATTAATTAGGCCACTTGCATAACGTCTTAATAAAGTTAAATATTATGTCATGCAATAAAATAACTTATCCGATTTTGTTATGCATATTGTGTTTGATGGATACTGTCAACTCCCAAGGTACCTACGCCAAACATGCTCTTAAATCTTTCACATCCAGTCCAACCCCGATGGATAGCTTTACTATACTATGTATTATTATTACGAGTTACGACGCCGTATTATCATGTTGTATGTATGATGCAAATTTTGGACATGATTTAAGTTTAGACTTTGCTATGTTACCTTTAACACTGGTTGCAGTCTAGAGGCAGTTCACCTCTTGTTCTGAGCAAATACATTGATTCCAGATGGATAAATTAGAACTAGAAGTAATTTCACCACATCCTTAATTACGTATCCCACGCATATGTTAGTACCTGACACTTTTTGACTCAATCGAGGCACATCACTTGACGTCTCTAGACTGCAAACTCCCTTCCTTTGGCAGTGCAAGACAAAGTATGAACATAGTCTCGTCAGTCCCGTATAGCAACTTGTTTCACATGTCATGTCTGAACATGTCCATATTGGCGGATGGGGCCGTTTACGTTTAAATATAGCGGGGCAGGTGCCAAGCCAGTTTGGTCTACATTTCTGCGAGTGTTCTACGGAGGACACTCGTTTAAAAAAAAACAGTTCAATGCCACTTCATGCCATGCACCTGTCAGTGGCTTTATATGCCAAAAATCGATGGTAGAGAGAAGCCAAAAAAAGGGCAGGAAGACGATTTGAAAAGGAAAAGGATAAACAGTCTGTAGTACAGTTTGATAGAGATAAGGCAGGGACTACAATATAATAATTAGATAATCTCATTTAATTCAATAACATCTTAGTAGACTGTCTGCAACCGGGCTTGGGCAGTAAGCGCAGATGTATATTTAGGGGTATTATAATGAAATCTGCAGTCTGTTTGTCCCAGGCAATTACTGTAGTGGCAGAAAACACCGCTTACTGGCTGTTCCAACTTGCCGTACTAATCCAAGTCACCTATTCCTCTGACATTAGCCGCTATTAGCTCCTGAACTCACAGATCACACAGATCTAGATATGTTTGCGAATGAATGGAAGATGATACTGTCAGAATGTTTGAATTTTTGTGAGTAGAACGCATGACTGTATTAAATATATTATATATTTAAATAGTGTAATTGGCTTCGGCCGTTCTTTTTAATAAATACTAATAATAATATACCTATACTCATAAAAAATTTAATCAAACACATATATCTGCAAAGACTTATTATATTTTCAAATCGGTGACAAATATACACCAACTCTACACTACCTTCATACCAATCGAAAATTTGTGTCAAGTTTACAAACAAGCAACCTGTCTTTTAATGTCATTATGATGAAAAACAAATCGTCCGTATTGTCTGGTTACCTTGAAAGTATGACAAAGCAGACAAAAATATTTTGTTGCCGGGGTGAGGCGTGTTTCAGTGGAAACTAGTGCTTACTCCCACGAACTGACAATATATTACAGCCCTGTATTCCCCGAAGAAGAAGACGGAGGAATATAGTATATCCACGTTTCGCCAGTTATGTACTGTTTGTTTAAGTTTCATGTAAAAGGAGGCGAGCCCATCGACATTAACCGGGCACAAATCAAGACTCCAGATTGCTACTGGCAAAAACATGTTTTATGCGTAAGAAATGACTAATTAGATTAACAAATTCTGATCTTATCTAAGCTAAGAGTTGAACATCCTATTCATAATGTCTGTTCTTAAAGGTCACGACAATATATTAACAAGCGGATGGAATACAAATCCAAGACACGTGGATGCGAATGCGAGCCGGAACTGCCTATAAAAAATCTGAGTATTCTGAGTAAAAAGCTATACAATATGTAACAAAAACCCTGTCCGATCCAAAAAAGGCGTATTCCTGGTTTAACATACGTACTAGAAAAAATACAAAAAAAATGTAACTCATAAAAACCAAAAGTTATTGATTTTTTTATTTTTAGTTACCATACGAAATGTAACACTAAATATGGTAATTTTTTATAAATTGACAACACTCCACCGGCCGGCGAAATCTTTTACTTTTTACTTATTTTATTTCAAAGGACACCGCCGTCGTGCCGCCGTGCACTAGCCGCGCTGTAGGTACTCATAACGAGTCCTAGACCCTTTGATGTAGCCGACTGGTTGCCTACTGGCTCTACTTGTTTGTCGCCAGTCTCACGTGGAGATAGCTTGCGATCGGATGTCTGTACGTATCACGTGCCGCTATCGTATCGCGAACAATGTCGTATACCAATCAGGACTATTTGAATATGTTAATTTTTATTTGTGTGTGAGTGTGATTCGGAAATCGAAGTAAGAGCTCGGATTGTGGAAGCTTTCGACTCACTCAAATCGTACACAAGTGCGCTGCGAAGAGTACGTGCAAATTGAATAAAAAGGTGTCGATAATAAGATGTGTACTAATGTTCGAGATAGACATATGGAACACAATCTCAGAGGTATGCAACAAGTAAATGTTATAATAAACTGATACCTACAGTCGGTACATTGCCAAAAGCACATCACATTAACTCAATAATAATTGTTTCTTGATAAACAGAAGGTCAGAAACCGGGGTCACTATGCGTCTATGCCTACAATAAAATATCAGCTGATACCTACGCCTAGGCAAAACGTAGGTATCTTTAGTCCTAAGTTTGTTTAACGGCATGCGACAAAGCACCGCCGCGCTCAGGCGGCTTCTTTGACACGAAACTGTAGGTGAACCCTGTCGAGCGATCAGTGTTGCCTTTGGTATGACTATTTTTAATTGTTTAAATTAATTATTTTCATTGGGGAAAAATAATTATCTCGTATCCATTAAATGATTACGTATTTGTGTACGCAGTGCCCTGCAGTGCCCTTCAGGATCGGACAGGGTTTTTGTTACACGCTGTATATTATTTTGAACATATTAGAATCGCAACCATCTAAAATTTGGGCATGTCCTCAAATGTATCAAGTGTCGATTATTTATTAATTTAAACTATATGTACAGTATTGGCACACAGGTGGATTTAATGCCAAACGGGATTCTACAGGGGGCAATCGTTGGGTTAAAAAAGGACAACATGCTATAGTTACACAAAAAAAAAGTATAATAAACTATTTCTGAATATCATGAAATGCTGCGGGTCAGTAATAATGATCTTTAGGTACTGGAGAAAGACGAAAACTGCAGAACACTTCCTTCGATACCAGTTTTTCTGCTAATAGCAATTAGTCAATTCCCATTCGTTTCGACAAACGAACAAACAAAACACAAAACCCATACAATATTTTTGTAACAATTGATTGCATATAACTGCTGCTGCCGTTGCAAATAACAATCTGCTAACGTGGAGCGTGGTAATCTATCCATTTGCATGTGTAACACGCTTCCGAACGAACTGAACGTTCTCGTGATGTACTGGTAAATTCAATTCGAGTTTTTATTTCGGTTTCGTGAATTATGTTCTGGGACATATGGGTCAGTAAAGTTTTGGTGTCGAAACTAAAAGGATAGGATTCGTAAGTATTAATGTCACCTCTTTAAATAATATGATGTGATCAGCCGTGCGACTCTGGACGGGCAGACTGACCTTAATGGTTAAATCCTTCAAAGAAGTTGCAAGTCCTAAGCGCTGGTTACTGGCAGAACCTACAACTTGTCAGCGTGATGCGTGTGTACATACAGCTAATTGTATGAACTTGGAGGGAAAAGAAGGACGTAGGTAGGTTGTAGCAAGAGTTTGTGTATACAGCAGTATGCAAACCTGTTACCACGGATTCAGTACATGAATCTGAACCCCCCAGAGTTGAAATTATTCGTAGATTATATATAGAAAAAAAATGCTGTTCCATATTACTTGAACGCATAGGTATTGATTGCACTTTTTTAAGAAACAGTAGCTTTGTTTTTGATAGCCGGAAAACGTCCCTGCCACCATGTATATTTCAACTAGAATGCTTGCAAGCAACGAAAAGTCGGTCTTGAAAGAGAAAACTGAACTGCAGTGGGTCCTTTTTTAATAAGGTGATCATACATTTTCTTGAAAAGTAGGACCCGATGAAAATTAAGAGTATTACATTGTTGACCGTATGTGATAATAGGTAGAAAGTGATAAAATATTTTAATAGTCATTTACTAAGCTAGTGTATGGTGATCGGTGAAACCGTGCTAGAGTTTATACATCTCATAGATACCAACATCTACTTTTATGTTAATATCTATAGAAGATTAATTAACTGTTTTTTTTACTTTCATGTATATAATTGATAAATAATTTAGTTTTATAACAACATTGTTTGGCACACTGACATACGCCTTTCATATTACTTCATCCCCACGGATTAGTCCTTTCTTTAAGGGTTACTAAATTCTACGAATATTAAGCTAATTTCGTTCATAAAAAAATCTACAACGAATTCCGAATTATTTTATGTTTACATTCTTTACCATGAACTTTCTGCTGATTATTAAACTCCAGTATAGTTACAGTAAACACAGTCCTATACTATTACAATACTAAATCTATACTATTTAAGAAGAATCACTATTCTATTCGCAGAGAGCGACCCCTCATTACTTTGCTAACCTTTGCACTCGATAACCTGGAGCCGTGCCTCAGATGCAATGTTCCACTAATACTAGCATGTGTTGATGTTGCAGCTCATTTGTTGAATAAGCCCAGGTAGTAGTGTCAGATAGTCTACGAAACAGACTTCTTAAACAAGACCAATCAACCATCAGAATAGTTGTAAAAACCCGTAAGGTAAATCCGACGTTGTAGGTTTACTCGAAAAATTGGTAAGTACTAAGTAGACCAATTTAAATGGTGGCCAGAACCGGGATTAGTTGACATCACACACGTTTCACACACAGTTTACATTACTTGACATCATGCGCCAAGTTCTTATAAATTAAGCGAGAGATCTCTCACTTCTTCATAGAAGTGAAAGATCATCGAAGATAGCAAGTTAAGTAAAAGTGTGTAAGACCCAACCTCATTGGACCATTTGTAGGTACCTAACTTTAACTCCCCACCCGCCCACAACTTACAAAATGTTGGAGAGTGATTTTGAATCTGGTATTTGAAACCCTTTGCCAAAAAAACACAAAACAAATCAAAATCAAAAGTCAATTATTCAAATTAGGCTAAGAATCAGCACTTTTCGAACGTCAATATTACATAAGACAGTCCCCCGAAACGCCGGCCCTTCACCACTTCCATGTGCTGGGAAGAAGAACTGGCGCAACAAACTCCCCAGCAGCACAGCTGTCTGTTCAGTTAGAAAAAACTTGAATCAATACAATATTAGGTAGGTAAAATAAAACAATAAAAATCTATTAAAAAAACATTATTTAATACATAAATAAATATCTTCAGGCATAAAGGCCATGACAGCTTACATATGAACAATCAGGACAGGTTGACCTTTAGTACAATAAACAAGAATTCAATCTTACAAAGAAACTTCTAAAAACCAACATCCCTTTTCCTCTCTTATTCTCGCATTTCCTGCAACCATCTCAAGTAGTTTAGCCTAATACATATGTAAAGCTGAACGCTTCGCAATAACAACACTCCATCAATACTTGCTAGATCTGAACCCGCGATATTTAGCCAGAGGAGCGGAGAGCGTATGTTTAATGTAACGAGGTCGAAACTACACAAGTATATAACCATGGGGCAGGATAGAACAGAAGGACAATTGAATTCTTAACAGATTTAAACAAACAGATCAGTAACGTAATGTGAGGAAACGACGAACCATGAATAGCAATAGCAACCAAAGATGGTATATATACGAGTATACAGGGTGTAAAAACACCCATCACATAGCCATCAACTACGTATTCTGTATATCAAACTCAGTGTCAAAGCACAAAAATAATTGCTGGGAAACGAACGTTTATAATATAACCAAAAATATAGGTAACAACATATAACAGGTGTAAAAAACACTTAACGAAGGCGAAAGTTACTTGTACACCCCATTATTGTATATTTTTTTTGGCACTGGACCACACCTGGGAACAAACTGGTCCAGTTACACTATTTATGTAGTGGTAGTTACCTATAAATGTGATTGGATTTTTTTATCTCATTGGATGGCAGTCAAGCAGGTGACCCACCTCATGGAAAGCGTTTAGCGCCGCACATACGTAGACATCTGCATTACCGAAGACATCGTATGTTAATACAGCAAGCATTAGCATTGTATAAGCATTTCAGATTTATCAGGGGCGGATCGTGAAATTGTGGGGCCCTTAGTTAACTACTACCTACTAGTTACTACCTACTTAGGGGCCTACCTTATTACTCAAATTATAAAATTTGTCAAATAACTGGTATAAGACGACATTATTGCAAAATAAATTGACAGATTATGTGATGGTTATGCTATATAAATCATAAAGAAAAGCCTCTCTACATTTTTGTGTTGCAAATTCCTTTATTCGCTCATCACATTATAAGTTCTTTGTTAAATCGTAATTTATGGAAAAGACTGATAAATTATTTAGTTGATAGTTCGATATTGTTGACATTTGTTTTCAATATACGACATCCTGGGGAAAGAGCGCTCCGCTTCACAGCTAGTGATAGGCATCGATAAAAAAATCTTTAAGATGGTATAGCAATTTTGGAAAGTATCATGGTGTCGGTCAATCAGAAACATGAAGCTATAACATAGCAACATAGTTAGCCACTATTTTATTGAAAGCTTTCACGATAATCTGGGTTTACGTATCTTTTTTTTTTATTGAAGTGGTACTTCTGGTTTTATCTTTTTGGTTCTTCGCACTAAGGGACTGCATTAATGTTCACTGATGTATCGCGCCGAAATATAGTATCATTGTTGTTAAAATAATTGGAGAATATATAACTTGGGTCTAGTAAGAGGCACCTAAGGTGTGGCTGCAGCATCTACTTAAACGTGTCATTATTTTGAGATAAACTGCCCAGAAGTTTGAAGATATTGCAGTGTTCCTGCAGGATATTTTGTCATAGATATGAGGCGTAACAGTCATCGAGATGTGCACGGTTTTGGATCAAGCGAAAGTACAAAAGGCTGCCCTGTACAAAATCAAGGGCATGAGTGGTCAACTAATGCCTGCATTCAAACTTGAAGAAATGAATACTACTACCACGTTAGACGCTGATAAATGATGACGATTATAAAGAGATCAAAGAAGATTGTGTGATGATTTAAGACTCCTATCTAATGGATTGTGATCAAATTGCAGAGATAAATTGAAAGATATATGCATAATCAGCCTATTATGTTCCCACTGCTGGGACACAGACCTCCTCTCTGTGAGAGGGAGTCGGCCGTAATCCACCACGCGAGCCTAGTGCGGGTTGGTAAATGTCACATGTCTTCTTATTTTTGGTCCTAAGACATGCCGGTTTTCTCAAGATGTTTTCCTTCACCGTTTTGAGAACAGCGGTGATGAAATAATTTACACAAAGTAAAGCGCCTGTCTGGGTTCGAACCTACGACCTACAACTCGTAAGTCGCGGCCGTTACCACTAGGCCACCACTGCTCACAAAAAAAAAAAAAAAATACGGAAAGGATTTTCCTTGTAGTGGACACAACATACTCATAATAATAATAAGAACATTGGTAACTAGTTCTCTACCTAAGAAGATTAGTTTAACACTGTATAAACAAGCAGTATATTTGAATCTCTTAAGGGCCAAGCGCCAGGTTGCCCGTGAAATACAAATTTTCTTACGTTTTAAAATTATACCATTAAAATCAACAATACAAACCTCTTAGTTCATATAATTCTATGGAATGACAATTTCATAAAACAGTAGGATTATATGAAGTTAAAGGGTTGTATTGATGATTTGTAAATACACACTTGTTACGGTCGCGAATCATATTTTGAACAACCTGACGCTGACCTGCAAATAGCAATAAACGTAAAAAAAATGAATGTCACGGGCAATTCGACGCTTCTCCCTTAATACATAATAATCCTTTATTTCCCAGTTTTAGAACGAGTCACAATCTCCTCACAAATTGTGGAACACTTCCTCATTTCAGTTCAATTGTGTGATACAGTTTACCGCTTCGTTCGTGCAGTATACGATCATGAGAATTATTACCTCATTTTTAATTCATACGCATATCGGAATGAATAGTTGTGTTTTCAATTTAGATTTCCACATAAGTGTATTTATGTGTTTATTTAATACTTTAAGCATTGTATGGAGGTGGACTTAAGGCCAAAGGTATTTCTCACAGTACAGTAGGTTTTTGCCTTAAGAGGCTGACAAGAGCTAAAGCGCGGTCACTGTCAGACTGCATAGAAAAGAAAGAGAAGCGCGATGACACAACGCTGGTCATTTATTGCAAAAACTGAAGCAATTACATATCTATTTACAAAAACTCTATTGATTGGACAAAAATATAAAACACTATTACTTACTTTAATACGTTGCTAGTAGAATAATTTGACAAAAATCAGAATAATTAGTATGGTTTTTAAGCGTTAAATAAAATATTTTTGAGGTATCTTCATGTTTTTTTTTTCGTATCAAATAAATTGTATTATGTTTTCAACACACTATATAAGTAGCATCAATATCCTGAAGAATATCATATATTTTATGGATTTTGTTTACTGCAGTAGATCATATACTTTTAGGCATTATAAAACTCGCGTTAAGGTCCTGAGGTCCCATTAAACGTGGTTACTACAAACACAATTTCATACACAGACGCTCAACAACTGTATATAAATCATAAAATTTAAAACATTTTATTATGAGAGAGAATCAAACAGGCATGGCTAAGCCACTGCGCCTATCGTGCGGTAAAATTATCCCTATAATACCATCCTATTTAGCTCGTGCTTGTCGGAGACAAGAAACCATACATTTCCAAACCAATCCGATAGGAGGCCTTTGTGTACTATATAGAAGCTAAAACAAACAATTCATTAGAATCTTTAAATAGCTACATAAAGACTTGTACACAAACGCCCACACTTATACAGAGTCTTAACGGCCGAGTCCCCACGTGGCCATTTCAAACGATATTTTTATCTTTTTTAATCGTCAGTGTGACCGGTCAAGCGAGATGACTCAGTGTTGCCAGGGTTGTGACGTCATCATCTCGCGACAGACTGTGGCATGTTTGTAGTTCGTGTATCAAAACATTGAAACATTTATCAACCATGGTTTACCTACATACAATAACATTATGACTTGTCAAGTCATTCAAATGATGGAATTTGTCTAGTGGATGATGGGTAAATAATTTATATATGGGGTTTTAGGAATGAAGTTTGAAGTAACTTGTAGGTATTTGTGGAGGACCTTGTGAAGCCCGCAGGAATCCGCTAAGCATAGAACCGGTTGAAGTGTGCTTGAAGGAAGGCTTATTAAAGTCAAATAATTTATTTCAAATAACCACTTTTGAACGTCAAAATGTACAAAAAATATTATTGATTCTAGTTGCCCCTAAAAATTAAAATGGGCAAGAAACTCCACTGTTATGGCTCCCGAAAACTAGCGCGATGCGACAGCGCGTCACAAAGGCACCGCTCGTATCGCGATACGCGATGCCTTTCATTCTGTAGCGCTGTCGCGTCGCGCCAGTGTTTACGAGCCTTTACTCTTTTAAAATGCTTTACAATATGTTATACCTACGAGTATACATTAATTATGAAATAATACATATTATGTGAGTACGTTGCACCTAGAGTAAAATTACTCGCAATAAGTAAAAAGAGAGAGTCCAGTGGACTTCTTTCGGAAATGATAAAGATAATTTGTGTACGCTCGGTTCTTAATCCCCATTTACTATACTTCTTTATGGTACTATAAAATCCACTACAGCATCAAGAGCAGCCGTAACTATTTTCGTTGTTCATTACTATTCTCATTCATTTGTTTTTGGTAAATTCAATTGATCAGTCTGCCTGACCGGCTGGGTTATTGCGTCACAAACTAACAGTAGAAATGGCTTTCATTTTGACAGTTCAACAACAATCACTGCGTTATTTACGTTGTTGAGCCGACAAATTTATCGAACATATGAAGCAATGGATTAGCAATATCCTTCAAAATTATTCAGAATGTGAGTTACGCAAATAGTAATAAAATAAGTATCTAAATAAGTGAAGAACGTCATAGTCAGCCATTAATAATCAACTTTCATTTGTTTTAGGACATTTTTATTTTTCAATGGACATGTTAAGGTCGGTTGACGTCACCGTAACATTAAATATTCCATTTCTATATTTATGATGTCATAGCAACGACCTTTGTTATAAAGTAACATCAAAATTTAATGTAGGCACGTGGGCGATTGTTGTGTTAATTGAATTAGGGATTCTAGACAGTTATCGGTCTTCATCGTTGTGCTCAAATTAATACTTTGTTGTGGAAATTAGTTATTATATATTAATTCTGAATGCGTTTACATATCATAACACTAACACGCGCAGCAACGGCAGATACATTTTGTCTATTCCTTCGTCGACAAAACTTGTTTCTATGGTGGTTAAGCGCGTGCAAGTCAGGCCTGTTTTCCCGGAGGGTCAGGCGGAGACGTAAGTACGTATACCACACCACATTTCGCAAGTTATGTTTAGGCGCAATGTAATAGGGGGCCTATTGCCATCAACCGGGCACAAATAAGCTGAGAAATTCCAGACAGAAATCCCTAATGATACTTTACCCGACCCGGGAATCGAATCCAGGACCTCATGCTCACATTAGCACTTGCGACGAAAATCAAGGAGAATAAAACTTTTATTTGGCCCAACAAAAGATAAAACCAAACCCGAATCTCTTCAAAGTTAGAGTGAACAGGCTTAGTCATTTGATTGTTATAGCGCCGCCCGAAATTAAGAAAATATAGATTGAAAACCACAATAACACTGCCCGGTGCAGGAAACGAAACGCAAGCGCTACTGATGACCACGAGGTCCAGCCTCGTGGTCATCAGTAGCGCTTGCGATCACTGGACCAACGAGGGAGTCGAAACATATAAACGAAACACAGAGATATTTTGCTACAGTCACCATGAAAACAGAAATACATACATACATACATAAACTCACGCCTTCTTCCCATGGACCACAGAACGCCACCTGCTACGTTCCTTACATACTCCTTTTGCCTCGTTTACGTTCATACATCTGGTCATACACGAGCGCCGGTTGAGAGTACTTCGCACCTGACCTTTCTGAAGAACATCACCAATAAGGTCACTATATGTCTTCCTAGGGCGTCCCCTCCCGGCGTTTCCACTCACATCTGCCTTGTAAATACCTTTTGTTAGTCTCCTTTCATTCATCCGCTCAACATGACCAAACCATCTAAGCATACTCTTTTCGATTTTTGTCACTACATCTTCTTTTAAACCACACCGTTGCCTTATCACATCATTCCTCAGCCTATCATTCAAAGTCACACTACACATGCTCCGCAAGGAACGCATTTCCACAGCATTTATTCTGCTTTCATGCTTCTTTTGCCACACCCAACATTCACTTCCATACATAAGCGTAGGCACCAGCACACTATTGTGAACAGCCAGTCGTGCCTTCATGGGCATCAACTGGTTGGTCACAATTGCATGTGTAGCACCATTCACTTTATTTCCCGCATTCACTCTCCTTTCGACATCTCCATCAATCTTTCCATCCCTTGTAAACAGACTCCCCAAATATACGAACTCACTTATTTGCTCCACACTCTTACCATTTATTTTCACATCACACACCGATACATCCTCTTCTCTTTCAAACACCATGACTTTCGTCTTATTCACATTTATATTCATTCCTTTCCTCTTATATGCTTCATCCATCACAGTCACCATGTCTTGCAACTGTTCTGCTGACGATGCAAGTAGCACTTGATCGTCTGCATAGAGCAGGCATTTAAGAGGCAACTCATTCATCGTCAATCCACATTCACCCTCTTTCAAATCCTTCAGACAGTTATCCATGTACAGGTTGAACAGCCACGGTGACGCTACACAACCCTGTCTAACACCCCTCGAGATGGAGAACCAGTTCGTGTATGCCCCATTTATCCTAACACAAGCACTGGAATCCTTGTATAAGGATTTCAGTGCACGTACCAAGCGCCAGTCCACCCCGTACAAGGATAGTGTCGACCACAGTTCTTCCCTCCACACACTGTCATAGGCCTTCTCCAAGTCCACGAAAGCACAGTAGACTTTCTTATGCTTTGCCAGATGTTTTTCGGCTATGCATCTTAAGGAGAAGATTTGGTCCATACAGCCCATTCCCTCTCTAAATCCTGCCTGCGCATCCCATATTTTTTCATCTGTCACTCTTATCACTCTGTTTATCAAAACCTTCGCATACAGTTTGCCGACAACACTCAAAAGACTAATGCCACGGTAGTTTTTACACTCCTGCTGAGAGCCTTTTCCCTTATATAGTGGTACGATTACAGCCTTACACCAATCATCCGGTACACGGCCATATCTCCAACACATATTAAAGATTAGGTACAGCAGGCTTGCCACCACCCCGTCACCGCCCTTAAGCATTTCAGCAGACACTCTATCGTAACCTGCAGCTTTGCCGACTTTTATCCCTTTCAGCGCTCTTACAATCTCATCTATTTCTATATCATTCTCTTCATCTATTTCTGAGCTTGGGTCTTCAAAACTGGCGTCTGCCCAGTTACCCACTCCTTGCACACTATCCTGACAACTAAACAAACTTTCAAAGTATCCCTTCCAGCGTTCCAAGACCTTACTTTCTTCGCTCAGTATACATCCATCTTCTGCTCTTATAACATTCATACTCGATGTTCCTGTCACTCCGCGAGCCAATCTTTCCTGTTTCCAGAACAGCTTAACATTGGCTCTGAAGTTATCAGAGAACTTCCTGTTATACTTTTCTTCTTTTTCATCCTTTTTCATTTTTACCATCTCTTTCACTTTCGTTTTCATTTCGGAGTATTTCTTCTTCACTCTTTCTTCACACATTTGTTGCCTGATTAATAAGTGAATAATAAGTGAAAAAATTAAAAACACCTCCGACACAAACAAAAACAGCTAAACAGTTTTTTTTTCAAAGTACACTCGATGTAGTCACATTTCAAACAAAACAAAAAAAACGGTGCAGCTATTTGGGAGCTACGATGCCGCAGACACACAGATAGACACGTTAAACTTGAACAGGTCTTTTTCCGTCGGGGAATAAAATTCTACGCTAGAGGGATCTACACGTGCTGAATAGGGATGATGATTAATATTAAAAATGTTCGAAAAATATGTAACTTCAAAGAAGGCATAGTGACAATGAGATAATCGAAAAAATCCGTTTATTCGATATGAAGAAGCTACACGCTTTAAAAGTTTTTGGAGTGGATTTTAAACGTCCTTGTCGCGCGGTACGGTCAATGTATGCCGCCGCTAGTTTGAAGTTACATACCGGGTAAAACGGGGTGAATAGGGTGAATCGAAACGAAACTTTAAAAAGGATTTTAACATTGAAATAATATAGTTTATTGCCAACAGGGGCACCTAATCGTTAACTATAACACAGTCACATAAGATAAATTTTTGTCAACAAACATTATTAACTCAATGTTAAAATCACTTTTAAAGTTTCGTTTCGATTCACCCCTGCATTCCTATTCACCCCGTTTTACGGTAGTCGTAACGTCACTTCTACGATACTGCTGTCCTTGTGTAACATTTGTTGTAAAACGCTTGCAATTTGGCCATTCTTTAAACTATTTGTAATATTGTTTGCACTATTTCGAAACAAATATTGATTTGAGTTAAAAATAATAAAAAATTGTCATCATCGCTATTCACGGTTTCAGTTTACACGTCAATGTCCTTGGCACCCTGAAGCCATCTATATAGGTTTCTTACATTTTCCTTAAGCGACCTTGTCTGTGATCATTAAAATCAAATCACTAGTTACCATGTTATTTTGCACACAAAAAAGTTTTGAACGTTATTTATATTCCATTATCAGTAATGTTAACAATTTTTTGCATCTGCGAATTTAACTATTGCTTGGTGTATTTAAATTTACAAGGTAATTCAAAACTGTAAACATGGTTAAATTTAGGTCGTTCTGGAACCGAAAGCCATGGACTCGATCATCGAACTCGAAACGATTGAGACCATTGTTTAAAAAAAAAAACTTTATTTTTTGTGAAATTATGAGAACTCGAACTAACGCTTTCTTGCGATCAATGCGTAAGTGTGTAAAACGTATCGACGAATGGCAGCACCAGCGAACGGTATCCAAATTTGACAATTATTCACAATAAAAATAAAATTATTTTTCGTGTTTTTTTTTTGTCGTTATTTTTTTTAAATAATAGCCTCAATCGTTTTGATTTCGATTATCGAGTTCATGGCTTTCGGTTCAAGAACGACCTAAATTTAACCGTGTATAGCCCGAAACTTCGCATGCATAGGAACTAGTAGAACTTCGCATACATTCTTAGTGCACCCCTACACCATCTAAGAAAAGTCTACCTTTAGTAGTTCAAACTGAGAGTCATCGACCACGACGCTTCTCAAAAGTAACGTGTAACAAACCCAAATGAAGCTAAAGTCACTGTCACAGCACTAGTATTTCGATGGCGGGGGATCCGTACGCAACGCGACTTATAAAGTGCGCGCAAGATAAGTCTGCGCGCGTTTGACCTTCAAGACTATATCCCTGCCAGCACTTTTAATCACTTTCGGAATAATGATGCCGATTATTTACTTTGGAAAACACAGCACACTCTCTTGACATGTGATATAAACGTCGACATGGCGGCAAACGATTATTTCCAATTTCGGCTGAGCGCAGACTTATTTTGTGCGCACTTTACTTACGTTTATGATTGGTTAACATTCTGACTACTTTTAGGTGATTTGAGTTAGTATGTACTTTCGTAGACGACGGGTCTTAGTGCCGATTTCACCAATGAAACCACTTTAAAACTGGAATATTGAGACTGACAGCTCATGAACTGATCAAGAGTGGTCAGTGTCAATATTCCTTAAGAATTTTGAAAATGACTTGAACGCGTTCAGTTTCCTTGGTGAAATCGGCACTTAGTCAGACAAACAGTCTGCCACTATTTTGCATGCAACTGAATGTAAATAAGAAGTTGATTTAACAAATGTTTCTATAACTTTTGTTTTTCTCATTCCAGGATGAATGAACCGGAACATCAAATGGCATTGAATGTCAACAACTTGAGAAATTTGTAGCGCAGTAATAATTTTAAATTAATTAATATTAAATTAAAAAGACACCTGTGCGGTGGTGCCTACGGAAAATAGGTTAGATCACTTGATCAAGACTTATCGACATGTCGAGGACGCCTGTGATGTCTATGAGAGGAAGTGGGCCGTAATCCACCACGCGGGCCAAATGCGGGTTGATAGATGTCACATGTCTTCGAATTTTTAGTTCTTAGACATGCCGGTTTCCTCACGATGTTTTCCTTCACCGTTTTGAGAGCAGTGGTGATGAAATAATTTACACAAAGTAAATCGCCTGTCTGGGTTCGAACCTACGACCTACACCTCGTAAGTCGCGGCCGTTACCACTGGGCCACCACTGCTCCAAAATACTTAGAAACTAAATAAAATAAACATTACTTTTAACAAGTCAAAAATAAACTTTTTTTTTTTAAATCATAATACATAATATCTATCTTTTAGAACAGAATAATAAAAAAACAATTACTATTAATTGAATTATTCGAGGTGAGAGCTTTCCTAAACTTTGATAGGGGCATATTTTTTATACTGTCGGGTATTTTTTCATACATTTTCGAAGCAATTCCAAAAAAAAACTTTTTCATCAAAGCGGTTCTGCATTTTATGTCGCACAATTGATTTATGTACCTATTGAGAACGCATTGGATTATTCTAGAAATCGGATAATTTTTGAAAACTGTGTAAATTTAATTTGAACAAACAAAGCAATCTCGTACGAGTAGATGTACATAGCTGGCATAGTGAGTAATTTTAAAGATTTTAAAATAGGGTGTACAAGTTTCGGTAGTTTATAGTATATATATAGCCACATGTGGATCGAATAGATCGTTTTTGTGCTTTAAAAACAGGCTCTATTTCAGTAGATTGCCCCCAAAAAATAACACCAAACCTCAGAACTGATGCAAACAATCCGTGATACGCTATTAAAAGTGTTGTTTTTTTTTTGACAGCTAAAACAGATCACAAGCAGATTTATTATATTACAGACAAATTTCTTCGTTTTGGGGTTTCCATGTTAGTTAACTATCAATATTTTAAATATATTTAGTCTACTTTTCATGCAGCTAGTTGATAATAAAAGTGAAATATAGAGTGATCTGCAGCCTAATTGCGTAACACATTTTCATCAAATGATTGAGAGTAATTGTCTTCGTTTAGACCGCACTCTGCTTGATTTTACGACTTTCGTATTGCGTAACTCCACTAACATATGAAACCAATTCTAGTCTGTTTGAGACGAATAGAGTGAACGATATGCCAGGAAAAATTGGGCAAGCGCCTTTCTTTCGAATTGTGCAACCATTATGACAAGTGACAATTGGTTTGGATCACTGACATGAAACCAATTACTGGTCGCATTGAAACCGAAGTCAAGCTTCTGGCCGCTTTCGTTTTCCGATCCACATACTTTTGGATTTAAACCTATTATCTCCTTATATAATTCGAAAACATGTAAGTGGTAGTCTTCCTGATAAATTGTGAATGTGATTTAGTGTAAAACCTAAATGATATATCAAAATTAGTGGTGATTTAGTTATCGAGTCGGCGAGGTGGATTTCTTGGAATAATTGTACAAAAAATCTTCTGATAAAAGTGCTTACAACATAAACTAAAGATACATATTATTATATTTCAGAAACGAGGTATGTTGGTGACATTTTAACTAAAGACAAATACGTACATAGGCATACGAGATATACCGTAACAAACTTATCATAAGCGACAAGCTTAGTTAGCAACCCAGTCGACAACTTCATTGTAAAAGCCAGAAGCACTGAGAACATAGACACCATACCTATTCCACACCATTGAATGTTCAAGGTAATAGCAATATTATTTTCTTAAATGTGTTGAACAGTGAATGTGCCCATTATTGGAATGTAAATATCCTATCTTCAAAGAAGCAAAAATGTTGTTGTTGTTACACACATTGTTTGATAAGTAGGTACTGGATAATACAAAAATAGGTAAGGCACCACCAAACCCAAACCTCTGTATAAACCTAACCAATTTACAGAAATCTATAAAAATGCCTAAAAATGCCTCCTCAAAATCTATTTGGAGGATTTTAACATTTAATTCTAGCACCGCTATGATAGTCATGAAGCTATCTAATTAGGGAAGTAAATTTTGAATTTATTTTATGGAGCCCCTTCAAAATACTCTTTTAAGTTGAATTGGTTTTGCTTCATACTGCATTGAACAATGTATATGTATTTATACTAAGATATATTATAATATCCTAGGCCATCCACCTTTTCAACTAAAAACAGAGGTTAGACAATAAACAATAGAATTGTAGCCACCAAATTATTGTACATAGCAGAATATTACTGTTCTGTAGATTGATTGTTCATTGAAGTGTCTAAGGGAGAGGCCTATTAAACTTGTGGATGGATGATGTAAATTAATAAGGAGTAACAAATTATTTTTGGTGTTTTTTCAGGTGTCAGGCTCAAAGAGGTACCTACATTATTCAGGAAAATAACTTTCTCTCAGCAATCACAGCAAGCATTAGCAAGCAGAAGGTATATAAATTATCCATGATGACTTCTATGGGAATACATAAGCTGCCAAATTCCAACAATCCATGCAATAAATTTGTTCCAATTTCATTTAGTCTCATGTCCAAATATTCCACATTACATGTGAATAATTGCTATTTTCATGAAGGTTGTAATAATATAATAAAACAGTTTTTTTCTCTTGTTTACCTTAATTTATTTGTTTCTATTTACCTATATCTATTGAATAATAGTTAATTTAGCTAAATAACACCTTTTTTTAATAATTAGTGTCACAATAAACACTTTCCTTTATTTAAAAAAAAAATTTTAAGTTCTTAGTGTATTCTTAAATATTTCATTCAAAGTTATTTTTAAAAGTTTACACTGTTTTCAATTAACACAATAGGTACATATGTTTACATAGCTGTCCTGCAGACCACAATCAATTGTTTTCTAATAAAAATATGAATAGCTTTTATGAACAATTGTCAGGTTCTATGTTAAGCAGTAGAAGTGTGTACAAAGTAGTAGCAGTAGTAGCAGTGATGTCAGAAGTAAACAGCAGCAGTAGCCGAAGAAACAGCAATGGAGCACCATCATTCATGCTGCCTTCTTGTCTTTGTAGGTGAAGCGCCCCGGGAACTTTCCTACAGTTTGAAAACAAAATCAAATTATTTTCTGTTCAAATAAAGTAGATGCCTAGTTTGCCAATACTGATTATGGCTGAACAAAAGCCATCAGCCTAGTCCTTGCTGTGGGTTGTATGTCTTCTTTATTTAGAGCCCATTATTCAGTCTCCAGATGTTTTTATTTAACATAACACTAAATTAGAATAGTAAACATTAGATATGTAAACATAAAATATGTGATGTGACTACATAAGTAGATAGTTTGCCCAAGGAAATATATTCACAATTATGTGAGTTGCTGCTTGATTCATAACTGTGTCACAAAGCTTACCTTCAATTATTAATACAGGCGATTGGTTTTCCATGTCCTGCACAAAAACGTCTTTGTAAGGAGTTCCCCCATATGTCAACTAGATTATTATTGGTATTTGTATTCCATTCTTGTAAGCTTTAGCACCGTCTGCAAAAATGTTTTGATTATTTTTTGTAGTAGTTATTATAGTTTGTTTCAGTACAAACAAACAAAACATCAATTTACAATTTCAGTTGTTAAGCGAGGTTGAAGGTGATATACTAATTTACAATAATTATTTTTTCTGCAACAAACAGCTCACCCCACATAGGTTACTAACTTGTGTCTACACAACAAATGAATGATTGTCCTTAGGTAGACTGACCAATAAAGAACCTCTATCTACATAAATCAATAAGATATGAAGGTACACTCCTACACACGTTATTCCTATAGATATTGGCATAGGTACTTACTTGTAGTGATGATATTGACATAAGTTCTTCGCTGTGGAGTGTGTGTGCAGCCAGTACAAAACGAAGACAGAGCCATATCAGCCCTAGCCCCTAGTCCTTGCCAAACGTTTTCAGCGATACTCACATAAAACAACAATTCGAAACTGTAACATAGGCCAACATGTATATGTACTTATAGGAATAGTAAGTAAATATGATTCTGTGTCACATTTTAAATGATTCTATGTGTTGAACAATAAAAAACAACTCGTATTTCAAAGCAAAACAAAACAATGCGAATCGTAAATATTAAAATAACTTTAATCAGTGTTGCTAACTTTTTTTCCCGAGTCCACTTGGGCCGTAGAACTAAACTTGGAGAACTACTTACTTTATATAATATCACAAATAAAATTACTTGAAAAAATTTGTGAAGATGTTTGGATGTTTGTTAGATACACATTAATGGCTTAACAGTTCAATTTTTATCCTGGAAGTATGTTCCGTGTATTTTTTCGAAATGACGTTGTTTTCGATCTTTACACGGGTGCAGCTTCTTATAAAATTCTTCACTATATTCGTCATGATAAACAGTCTTTACAAATCAATGGTAAAATTACTGACACAGGTTTTAGACAAACAATAGTTTTAGTATATGATTGTAGTATTTTCTACAAAGTCCTCACCACCATAAATTTTGTCTGCCGACCGCCCTAGTACGGGTGTCCAAAACTCCTAGTTTTAGTGGAAGTCCCACTTATTTGACAACACTGCTTTTCTACGATTTTGTCATTGGCCACAGATAACTAAAACGTGAAGAAAAGAACGTTTTGTTGCGTATTTCAATTTTGGTAGTTTATGGTAGAAATTGTTTTATTTATTGGGTTTTAATTTTTCAGCCATCATTGTACAATTTTATTTAAAAGCATTAGTAGACGGTCAGTTGTAGTTATAACAAAATTAAATTGTAGCAAAATTATTCGGAAGCGAATAATTCCTTTTCGATGAAACAAAACACGAGAAAGTGCTAGAAATGATATACATCCCTATAAAATTAGGCAGAATTGAGATCATTTTTAATACACAATTCCGATTATAGCAAACGATTAAGATCGCAATTTGTTTCATTTCAGAATCGCATTCAAAAACAAAATGTGTTACGCAATTAGGGTGCTGGTTACTGGGTAAGTAATGTATTTTTTTTAAATAAGTTTTTAGTTAGTCTCGAACTGAAATAATCTGAAATACCTCCTATGAAAAACATAGTCTGGCAAAATCGTAGGACCCTCCTTTGGTTTGGCATAGTCGGGTAAAAAAGGGTTTCCATTGAAATTGTTTCACATCCTACATACTTTACAAACACTACGTTGTACTTAGGACCCCGAGACACCGTGTTATCTGAGTACCTACATTTCATTACAACATTCCCACCCGAAGCGCAAAATGGCGAATACAATGTAATATAATAATAACAAGTAAATCAAAGCAAAACAAAATGATAAGTTGAGGTCATCGTTCGTGCTCGCCGGACACCGGACGGGTGATATCTGTCCGGCGATAACCTACCGACCGTCTGTACTGGCCTTTATCTCGAGCAAGGCTGTGGTGTGACTGTAAGAGGTGGGACTACGTTTAGTATCCTTCTAAATATTATTAAGCTTGGCCTGTGTGTTCCTAGGTTAAAGCTGAGCTTTGTCAGAGGACAGTCTCTAGGCGAAAAGCGTGAAGTAAAAGGTATTTGAGAAAAAGTCTTCATAGTCAATGCAAGGCTATAAACCCACGTTCGCATGGACGTAAAAATTTCGTGGCGGGATTTTCAACGCTCTGCTGTTAGCGCCGAGAGTTAAAAAAATTCAACAGTGTGTTTTTTCGACGCGCTGGGATACACTCTTTTAGATTCTCAACGCTCGGCTCAACACCGAGAGTTGAAAATATCCTGCGATTTTATTACGTCCGGGGTAACGCGGGCTATTAGACTGAATCTTCCTTCCTTACACATCGTGGCAGCAGTTTAAAATTCAAGCTATCACCAATTCGACACAAAAAGCGTAAACGCGTTGTAGAAGAAAATCACAAAAAACAAGATTTAACAACAGACAAAGTGGTTCCGGAGATTATCTCAGACCATTAAACTCATAAACATGAACTCTATATCAAATAAATCCTATTTTTAAACCAAATACTTTAAATCGTTTTTAAGAACAGTGTTACTAACAATTGGGCCTAGTTGCCATAAATAAACAAATATTTAATTTTTAATTTAATTTAATTTAATACTAAACCCGCTTACAGTCGAACCCAAACTATAGCTGATACACAACCAAATTAATAGAACTAGTAATTGTTGGAAACACAAAAGTATGAGAGGTCAAAATAAGTTGGTTGTTCTATGTAATAATTTTGGTTGCCCACTTGGCAGATAACTTCTATTTTGTGGTCATTATATGCGATGTCCAGGGTTACTGGAAGGTGGTATGATAGCGATAACACACATTTTTTGCTAATTAAGATATTTTTAAGTATATGCTTGTAATTAATATTAGAATAACAACTAAATTTGGTATGATAATTTTTGGTTCAAGGTTGATTTGAAGAACTAAAAACGTCGACGGAATTTGCAGGTTTTCTCTTAGGGTGGATTTCACCAATGCAACTGTACGCGATCAGCACATAAGCTACGTTTAAGAGCTGTCAGTGTCACTATTTTCTATGGAATATTGACACTGAGAGCTGTACCCTAATTGCGTAATACACAATCAATCGGAATCTGAATCATTTTGAAACAGATTGCTAATCCATTGCTTCATAAGTTCGATAAAAATTCTGCTCAACAATGTAAATAACGCTATGAATGTTGTTGAACTGTCAAAATCAAACAGATTAGTCGTAATCGTTTACGAAAATGTGTTACGCAATTAGGCTGCTGGTGAATGCGTTTTAGATGTGCTGATCGTGTTCAGTAACATTGGTGAAGTCGGCCCTTAGTATTTATGTACTTACTTAATGTTATTTTTACCAAGCAAATACCTACATATACTTACCTACAAACCTGCCTCCCTTAAAAGTAAAGAAGCGTTATATGTAGAGACTGTTGCACTTACCACATTTACAGAGTGGCAAGGACGAACAAACGGAAACCTTGAATACAGCACATGATTCCAGACGTAGCGTTGAAATTTTTCGTCAGTTATCAAAAAAAATATGCTATTCCATAGAAAAATGCAATCAATACCTATGCGGTCAAATTGTATGGAATAGCTATTTTTATTTTTAAACAACTGACGAAATTTTTCAACGCATGTGGGTACCGAATCATTTACTGAATCCATGTTGTGCGTCGAGGTCCAACACCCTGTATTTAACAACGCATTTAATTCAATCAAAGGTTTTTATTCCAGTGACCTCCAGTGGCTTGTTCCAAACCAAAACCAGATTAGGAAGGCTAAAAAAGACATTAAGAATAATTTATCTAAATCTTAAAGTATTCTGTACTTTTTGTTTACATTTTGAGTGAGTCAAGTCTTTGATGAGTCAAAGTTCACTATTTATCGCTTTTGGGACAAAAAACACAGCTCACTTACATCGTTTAATTCAGAAAATCTATCCATGTTGTTCAATCTCACGTAGAGAATTCAAATCAATTGCATACGAGCACAACACGACCATGGCGTGAGAAAACCGCACGTTTGATAATAAATCGAGATTCGCATTGAGAGAGAATATATCGCTTACTGGCCTGGAACCGCAATCTGTTCTCGAAGACAGAATCACAGAACATACCTAGTTTATAGCTGTTGGGTTCCTCGTGAAGGAGAAGCACTAGGTTCCATTGTTCTTATAATACTGCTGCAGAATTGCATGATTGATTTTCGCATTAGGGAGCGACCACGCTTATCGACGCGGTATCGGCTTGTCATATTGTCGCATTTATTCGAGACGCGTCGTCCGAACCGAAACGAGACGAATGACGTCTTTTTCGGTTTTATAGCATGGACATAAAGCTCATTCTGATCGGTTCAAGCCAATTCCGCGTCGTTAATTGCTGTCACTCCCTTCAAGGGTTATATGGCCGGGTGTTTATTGGTTCAAGTACAATCACATGACGTCTACTTTATCTCTAAGGTGGGCTACGGATTTGTAATCTCCTAGCTGTCGCAGGAGCAATTACCGGCGGGAACTATTTCCTATGACATGGGCCTTCTGCCTGCTTGCGAAGTGCATATGAAAAAACATTTACCGTGGAGTTGATTGCAAGATTTAGATTGGCAATTGTTTCTGATCCTCTAGTCTATGTACTAATAAACAATTTTTCTTTCTCTATTTCTTATTTTTCTTTAATTAAGAACCTTAGTAAACTTGATAAGCTGTGACAAACTACCAACAAAGTTGCCTAAATCAGGTCAGCAGTTTTCAGTTGCATCGAGAATGGCAAGAAGGCGTTCCTAAATTATTCATTAGCATAACCATTATCAGCCTATAATATTCCTGCTGGGACACAGGCCTCCTCTCTATGCGAGGTTGTTAGATGTCACATATCTCCGAATTTTTGGTTCTAAGACCTGCCGGTTTCCTCACGATGTTTTCCTTCATCGTTTTGAGAGCAGCGTTTTATTCATTGAGGCTGCTGTTATTTGACAAATCGAGAACGGTAAATAAGTTCCTAAATATGGATCCTACTGATGAATTATTATCTTCAAAATGATACTGTATTAGTGCTACTAGTCACACACATATTACCTGAGCTGTCATGTCCTAACCACTATGAGTGACAGTCGATTAAACATGTCTACCGCGGGCTAGATCGCATTATTCAAATGTAACGACCAAAATATATATATCGACAATACAATTACTAGAATTGTGGAGTATAATTGAAACCAATGAGTTTGATATTGGCCAATTTGGTGTGTAGTTGCTGATATCTTTTCGTTCTTTGTTGGAAACTTAAGGCGTTAGGATATTGTTTCGTCAGTTCGAAACGGGATGATGACGTTCGTAAAAATAATGTAATTTCAAAGAAGGCATAATAAAAAGGAGATAATCGAAAAAAAAACTTTTAAATCGATGCAAATATGAAGAAGATACAAGCTTTAAACGTTTTTGGAGGGGATTATTCCTGCCCTTGTCGCGCGGTACGGACAATGTATGGCGCTAGTATGAAGTTACTTAGTCGTGACGTCACTTCTACGATGGTGCTGTCCTTGTCTAACACTTATTTTAAAACGTGTATAACTATGTAATTTTTTAAGCTTTTACACTTTTTATAATATTGTTCGCATTGTTTAGAACAAAATTTTTTTTGAGATAAGGATAAAAACAATGTCATCATCCCTATTATGTGAGAGATTACTTTCATGTAGATCTTTAGACCTGCCTACCTCACGGGCATCACCTGTTTGCACATCAATTATTTGTAAGTAGGTAAGAACCATACCTTGTGCTATCGATCCAGACTATTTCCAATCATTAGAAAAAACGAGTATTGGCAAAAAATTACCTAAAACTTTCCCTCATGCTCGACAATTACAAAACCACACACTAGTAAAGTTGTTAGCTCATATCAGAATAGTTATTAAAAACCAACACCTTAAATACTGACCAATTTAAACACAAATACGTAGTCTAGTTTCTAATTTGCTATTCGCCCGCTGTTAAATCCTTTTTGGTCACAAACTCGTTTCGGTTGTTCCGAAGTTATTACGAATAGAGAGATAAGGTTATAACCAAATGAATTGTCAGTTGGTAACATTGGATTATTTGTTATCCATGGCATGTTACCGTTTTACCGATAGCTGTATTAGGCGCATTACAGGCTTATCATGGCCTTATATTTGTAACAATGTAGGCATTATTAATGTTAGGAGACAGAACTCACATAAAAAATGTACTGAAAACTTCGCACCTCCGCATATAGTGTCACAACTTTTAAAAAAAACTCTTTTATTTATTTTATAATTGACGTAAGTACACACAGTATAATATATACAGTAAGACATATTAGAATTGCGACGTGTACCCGGGGGATTTAAAAGAGTGTCCTTGGAGTTTCTTGCCCGTTCTTCTCCATAGAGAATCTATGTTTTGGAATGTACAACTAGCTTCGCCTTTCTGACTAACTGACCGACTCTTTGACAATTCAAAAGTACCTGTAAATTGTTTAATTGTAATAAATGCTTTGAGTTTGAGTTTACAAAGGTACCTACTGCTTATTTCTTAAGAAATTTCTTAAAGCAGACCTGCGAAAGGAGAAATCCGTGCGTGTACCAGCACCATAATTGTGTTACACACTATCAGTCAAAATCTGAGTCATTTTAAAGGATATTGCTAATCCATTCATTTATAAGTTTGAAAAATTTGACTGCTTAACAACGTAAATAACGCAATGAATATGTGACAACAAGAGGAGAAGTCCATATTTGTTTGTGACGTTTTTTAATTCTACCATTCGTTTCAGAAAACTTCAAAATCTTATCTCAGATAGTGTCATATGTGTGGTTTAATTATTTATCCCTATTTGACACTAGTTTCATTTTAATGTTAAATGAAAGTTATGTCATGCCAAACTTATACAGTCACATCACGACTTGCGCGAGGTGGTCGTCTATCTTAATGTTGGTTAAAGTGTTATTTGTCAATATATGTCGGTATATGAGATGATTCTATTTAAAAAAAAACTGAGGATTTATTCAATAAAGGTGAATTATGTCGATATATTTTGTTTGTAAAGTATTAAAGTTGAGTTATATTTGAGTTCGAGTTCTAACTCATTTATGATTAAAAACGATTTATAACAAAACGATGTATCAGATATTGTTGAGAAGTTTATGTTCCTATTGTTTTTGTACGAAAGTATTTTAAAAACCGTTTTAATTTAACAAAATATCGTAAATAATTCTTTTTTTCTATCATTAAAGTGCCATAATCATAACGCCAATTTTTTATTTTTCCTGGATACCTAATACCCCATTTTGTACAGCCTCTTAAACCATTGCAACTAACTAAAAAACTTATTGCGCAAATTTGTTTACTTTTCGATTTATTTGGACCCAAAAAGTTTGAATACATTTCAAACGCCTTTTTTCTAGAAAGTTTGCTTTTTTAGACTTACGACACTATTTATGGGAAGTGCGACGTATAATTATGTTGAAACAAAGTTTAGAATTATAACCAGCGGGGTAATTGCGCACAACACTATCAGTAATCGCTTTCATTTTGACAGTTCCACAACATTAATTGCGTTATTTACATTGTAATATCCTTCAAAATTATTCAGATTGTGATTAATTGTGGGTTAAACAATTAGGGTGCAGATAAAAATTTGGGAAATATCATGTAAGTTTAGTAATAATTATGTACATGAACGTGGGCGAGGCCAAAGCAATTTGTAGGAATCTAGCAAGTATCTTTATTTATAGAGTACTAGTTTCTGTCTACCCTCATAGAGGCTATGTCGGAATAAAACACTACGGATGTACTTGTGCACAATTGCACATATATATCTGTGAAGTTTCCTGCCGGCTCTTCTCCGTAGGAAACGACCAATTGGAATCGTGCACCTAGCTTCTGACGTTTCATAAATGTCGATGTAGGTTGATATGTGAAATAAAATATTTTGATTAACTACAACATCTTATGTGCGCATGCGTGTTTTATGTCATTATCGTATCGTGAACATTGTGTATGCTATGCTTATCATGCATCTGTGATATATCGTAGATTTTGAAAATCAAGTAAAGGCACGCGATTTAAGGTACTTAAAGCTTAGCCCAATTTACATTTATCCAGTCATAACTAGGACCCACTAACAAAACCCACCCTAACACAAATGAGTAAAACAAGCTTCAAAAACTTGAAATGCAGCTCATTTACATAATACGCCACGTAACAAAAATGCCAACATGTCGAAATAACATGAACTTTCTGTGGAACGCGAACACAACACCCCTAAAAACCCCGAGCGACCTACTACAACAATATTCTTAATGATGGGAGGTTTTTTTCTCATAATATTTACACATTCATACCACATCCTCCCTCTCCCATATCGAAACATGTCTAGAGACAGGGGTGCCGCAAAGTCTTACTTATTTATGAGATAGCTGCACCAACGGTGAAAAACAAATGGAATGGAAGATGATTTGTACGATGGCTTTAAATTGATTCACAGACATGTTTAAACATTAACACATCTTACAATTAACACAGCAGGCAATAAGAAAATCTAATAACTCTTATATAAACTATTACTGCATACCAGCGTTTACGAGCCAAACATTTTAAATATGCAGATATGTCTTTGGCTATTCGAAGGCCTTTAAACCCCTTTTCAAACACCATCATAAAATTATCGACGAGATGGAAGACGCCCACGTGCCATCCCTATCCTCAAAGGAATGCGGCGTCAAGCAAAGGGCAAACAAATTCCTGCGCAGACGCAGCTTGACAACTGACGATCCACATCCGAGAAAGAGAGGGGATGGTGCCACATAGTAGATGGATACAGAAGGCCTAATCATCAGCTCGGCGACGTATCAGATACACTTACAGAAGAGAACGAAAGGAAACTGCCTAAGTGAATGCATTTTACATGAAATAATTGGGACAATTTTCGTTCTGTTACAGGAGCTGGGGAATAGCTGTACCATTTTGATCCTAGAACAACAGCCGGCCGAGATCATTCTGCTTTACTTGCCTCTACTCTAGCATCATATGGATCTGCCGTCGAGTATCTTTTCACATTGCTGTTACCGAGATTTCTGTAAACCTTTTATGGTGACAGGGTGTAACTTGTTCCGTCGTTTCGCCGTTTTCGGAACATGTTGCGTAAGCTGCATCGTTAAAGTTTAATTGACTGTAAGATCTGCTTTAACGGTACTGGGCGGTAAGTACCATCACAGTGTGAGCCTCGGTGTTATTGAATTATGGACATAATAATGGATGAATCACTGTTTTAATATTTATATTCACACGTAAAATATGCAAATACTTGCCGATACGTTAGTAAATGATGAAATCATAATAATATTTTAATAATATGATGTTAAATGTGCACTGTATCGCTATCAGCGAATAAAGAAATAAGTAGGTAACCTGTTTATCATTGATAGTGTTGAAAGGGACGTTTGTATGTGGGTCACAATACAAAAGGATGGAGAAAAATGTTATCAGACATGTTCAAGAGATAAATGTTGATAAATAATCTATAAATAGGAACTATACTCGTATAAAAGAAGAGAGAGAGAGAGGCAACGCTAAGGATCAAGTTGATAAAGAATATGCTCTACAGGCGTATGACCAGCTATCGAATATAATTATGCTACAGAATGGAAAAGTGTGGTCAAAACAGATAAAAAACCTTAGGAATAATTAACAATACTGAGATTCCATCGTAAATCGCAGATTGTTCTAATTTCAACAAACTACATTCGTGCATGAGTCAGTTTTTTGTACACGCATTGAGATCAAGAAAAATTAAATATGTTAAGCGACACAGTGAGCAAGCTTACTGCGGTTTGGCAAATACTATCTAATCGTTGTCTGTTGAACGCGATACGACCAAAATGTTGTACAAACACATGATGTTGATGCGATGCGATATGTTTCACTATTTTTATTTCGTTTATATTCTGATTTCATTTATTTGTTTTAAGTTTGGGTGGCAACAGCTGGTGTGTGTTCTGTGAATTGAATTTTACCGTCTATCTTTGGTAGGGAGTTTAAAGATGAAAAGTATTATTCTAATAACTAATCTAGGTGGGTATTAATAAGAAAAATATGAGCTTAAGATAGAACGTAGAAAGGAAGTGTGGCAGCGCAACTTAGGAGAGGCTTATAGGTATATCCAGCGGTGGATTGCCAGAGGTTAAGGTACTTGATTGATTAACTGCCCAATGTGTGGAAGGAAAAGCTAGTCAAGTAGAGTAATTACCAAGATTAGCTCTGATAGAAGAGACCAATTCAATCGGAAACCTGTGAGCATAATATGATTTGTATCTAATGAATCATAATAAATAAACTCATTCAGTCCAACTATTAATACCATACAGAATGCAAATCTTGTTCACTACAAATCGTTTATATTCAAGTGATCGACTGCACGTATGATTGAAAAAGAATTCACTTCTGATTTAACTGGTGTCGCTTCGGCTTAGTTTTTTATAATGATGACTTGGCTGCTTAAACATAAAGGTGACGGTTGATCTTACCGATATGTTACGTAGGAGTGCATAACTCTCTTATTGTAATGTATTTTTTCTTAACACTTACTTTAATTTGTCTGTGAGTAAAGGCTCTTAACCACTGGCGCGACGCGACAGTGCGACACAGTCTTAAGACACATTCAATGGAAATAAACTTATTGAATTTTACTTGGAAAGAGACTATTTGTTCACTTTTTTTTTTAAATCTTTGGTTATCCTACAACACGGCAGTGGTGGCCCAGTACGGCAGTCGGCGCCGAGTGATAACGGTCCCGACTTACGAGTTGTAGGTTGTGAGTTCGAACCCAGGCAGGCGCTTTACTTAGTGTAAATAATTTCATCACCACTGCTCTCAAAACGGTGAAGGAAAACCACGTGAGGAAACCGGCATGTCCTAGAACCAAAAATTCGAAGACATGTGACATCTACCAATCCGCACTGAGCCCGCGTGGTGGATTACGGCTCACTCCATCTCATAGAGAGGAGGCCTGTGTCCCAGCGGCGGGAACGTTATAGGCTGATTATGCTATGCTTATGCTACAACACAAACCATACTGAGTTGCATTCAAATGTGATTTGAGTGTCATACCCAGTATGAGCATAGGTTACATGTTGCACAATTTGGGAAACAAAACTAATAGTCGGTAGTAAGTAGGTAAGCGACAAACCTACAGTACAGAGGCAAATTGCAGGTGATACCAAAAACAAAGCCAGTGCATTTACTAAGAACAATGACACAAGACGATCACTCAACGACCAACAAAGCAGTTGCAGATTGCACTCATCAGTCTGAAGCAACTACGTAGACTGAGATATCCTGTCAGGATGTTCTTATCTTTATAAATGGGCGAGTTAGCCAGACTAATAGGTCTGGTGGTGCCTGTAGAATGTGACACAGATACGCCGTATGTCGCGGAAATCAGGATAATTTTACTTGCTAATCTCCGTGTTCTACAATTTATCATCACTCCTGTGAGTCTTGGTGGGGATTCCTCTGTGAGATGACTGTTGAGGGTACCTGGTGTATTTGGGTTTTACATTTGGGTTATATATTTAATATTTCGTAAATCTTAAAAAATAAACTCGTGTGTAGTGCAAATCATTGACCTTGGAATATGATCCTAACATTCTAATAATAAGGGATGCCTCTGTTTTATTCACCAAGTTCTTTGACACTTTATAAATAATCTGCGACATATGAAAACCCTATAAAAATTAACGTTCTGAAACCATTACATCAGTAAACGAGGCTTTATATTCGTGATTCTTCTTTTTAAATTGGCCATTTAACTCCACGCGATATAATATTACAGTACCTAAAGAATACGTTGAACCATGCACACACATGCAGAGATAAAGATAAGTATCGAAAAAATATTAGTTTATCGACTCAAGTATTTAATCAGGTTGAAGATTTTGGTGTGTTATATTTGGTATTTTAAGCTGTAGAAGAAACAGGTTACTTACACCACAATGGTGTAACGATTGAAGATTTATGACTATAAAGATTTGGTGACCTCTTTATTGGCATACCTGTCGCAAAAAGATAAGAATCAGCAACTTTATCGATAAAATTGCGAGATACCAGGAACCTAATCGGTTCTGTCATACAAACAACTAATTGGAATGATTAAAACTTGTAATCTAATGTCCGTTTACGCTTTGGACAGCACTTTTCTAGTCTACAAAACTACAGAAACACATATACAAAAATGCTCTTAAAATGTTTAAAATTTCTACAGCGTATCGTCCGATGAAAGTTAAATTGACTTGCACAAATGACGGGGCTAACCTCAAAAATGTGCATCCCTCAACATTAGATCCACAGCCTTAGAGACGCACGTAGGGCGATTGCCACTTGTCTTATTCTCTTCTCTTCTCTTTATCAGGATATTAGTTCAGATTTATTGCAGTTGTAATGGCAATCATGTCATTTGAATTAAATAGGTTTTATTTTTATTATTTTTATTAATCTTTTATATATTGTGAATGTGAGACTGTTGTACCTTAGGTCTTGTAGACTGTAGATTAGTAGACTATTTTCCTTTACCTATTTCCATACCCATTAATCTGAAAACATTCGAAAAGCCAACTATTTTTAGAAGAGTAACCATGTAATTTCTCGCCGGCTCTTCTCCATAGGAAACGCCCAATTGGAACCGTGCATATAGCTTCCGACGTTTCATAAGTGCCCATCTAGGTTTATGTGAAATAAAATATTTTGGTTTTGATTTTTGATCTTACTTTAGAAGGGTATTGTCAGCTCGCGTAGCTTGACCACAATAGAAACGAGTTTTATCGTCGGAAAAATAGACAAAATAACAGATGATTAAAAGAAATCTGTAATTTTGTCTGTTCTATCTGTCATTTTGTCTATTTTCTGTCGACTAAAGCTACGAGTGCTAGAATGCTAGATTCCAGAAAAGAGCAAAACTTAGTACCTACCTACCATTTTATTAAACTCACGACGCCAAACCCTGAAGGTCCAAATGCTTAAAACATTGTTTCGTTTTAAAGCACGCACAGCTAGTAACTGCCTTCCGTTACAAATTACAAGACACTTTATCGTAGGCAATTAACCTTCAAAGATAAGACTGAAGGGAGATAAGGCATGCAATTAAGCTGCTCTATGAAAGGTCACAGTCTCTTTATCTGATGTTGGGGTAGGTATCTGTAACTAATAGAACTGGAAAAGCTGGAGTGAGTGAAATACTATGTAAGAAGCCAAATGAATTTTGGAAAGGAATTTAAATTTATAGTACCTATCACTTGCCTTTAAACCCCCATTTATAAATATTTGAACCTTTGTCAGTTTAATAACAAACTTACAATAGTGACATGTTAGCATTTCAATGTCTATATATAATCCACCCAAAATGTCTAGACCCAATTATAGTTTGACTTCTAAACTTTTTAAAAAGGAGCATTCATACTTACGTGCTACATACTTGAATGAAACTTTCGTGTCGCATTATATTAGATATGTCCTAAGCAAATAATCTCCACCTTACGCTTGTGCTGTAAATATCAGAAAGAGCGCCAAGTTTGAAAAAAAACGTTCGAAAATCATAACCTTTTGAGGCCACCATCGAATACTTTCGTACGTTCATTCAAGGTTCGTGAGACTCAAAACCGGTTACTTCGGGAATCCGATCCTCGAGAGCTTTTATCTTTTTTTCTTTTTTTTTTGTCTACCATGTGACGATGAGCGTTCAGCCTTGTGTTGCAGACGGTAATGATTGATCGATCAGTTTTGGACTTTTTGGTTGGCCTTAAAATAGTGAACTGTGCTAGTGAATGGTTTATTAGTGATTAGTTTGTATTCTGTCTAGAGTTAGTCGGTTAAGACATTGGTTGCTGATAAACGTTTATTCTTGTTATAAATACCGTTCGGCGCTGAGATAAGACTGTGCGAATCAAATTCCCGGCTAATTTGGCAACATTTTGTAATGTTGAACCACATTGTGTTCTGAGCCATTTTAATATGTCCCGAACGTCAGTCAGGGCAGAATAAAATGAGAAAAAATCACAAACATACATGTTATTATTATAATTTTACTCGCCAAACTTGTTAGTTTGTTCTAGTTAGATGGCGAGAAGCGCTTGTTAACTAATTCATGTTTTTTTAAATAATCTAGTAAAAAACTAACCTTAAAACTAGTAACTAACTAACTAATTTCAATTTAAATTTTATTCGTACGGAGTTATTCCAGAGCCGAAAACACCTTATTCTTTTTTAATTGCCCTAGATTTACTATCTCTAGGCGTTATAGAAATATAGACGATAAAGGAGCAGTTTTTAAAAACTACATTGTTTTCAACCGGTTCAATAAGAAGTTTTCCCCTCCGACATCTTTGATTACTTACACAGTCCATCGTCAAGGGTGTAAAGTAATAAAAAGTTTTAACTTTAAATCAGGGCCGTGGTAAGAATATTAACTAATTTTTTCACAGCATGAGTTTCGTATGATCCTGCCAGCCCAACTTGTCTGTAAGCTTTGGAGTGTCACCTTAAAAAAATCGAAGAAGTAACTATGATACAGACTTCATTAAAAGTATAACTACAAATGAACAAGATACCTATATAATTTCAAGAAAAGACTGAACAAACACTATAATTATGTACTCAGAGCAAGCATATTTACCGTGACTGTTTCAATAAATCAAAATAAGACAATCCAGAAACATATAAAACTCAAACTCAAAGCATTTATATCAATTAAACCAATTACAGGCACTTTTGAATTGTCAAGGAGTCGGTCAGTCAGAAATACGAAGCTAGTTGCCCATTCCAAAGCGTAGTACCTATGGAGAAGAACGGGCAAGAAACTCCATGGACACTCTTTAAAAAAAAAAAACCGGTAGGTAACATCGAAAGTCGAGAGATATGTGAAAGCGTTAAATATTTTCATTTAAGAAAAAAAAAGCATCAAGATGGTGAGATAAGAAAAAACAATGCTAAGTTAATAAGGTTTGTTTCGAAAGAGATTAACGATTATCATGATTAAGATTTAATGTTTGAAAACTAATGATTTAAGAACATTTTGAATAAAAAATCCAAGTAATATAAACTATTTAAAGTTATTCAAGTGTCATCCTGCAGATTAGGATCAGAAAAAGAATCAGCCAACGTTGAACGGGAGGACAAGATGATACAATAAACGTCTTTTAGTCCCAAGGGACGTTGAAAACAAGCAAAAAAAATCGAGAAGCTAAAGTGCACGAGCCGAAGCTTGCATGTGTGAAACAAACTTGAACAGAACTGAATCGAATCTATTTATAGAACAATTTACCAGAGCTTGGTTTGAAGTTAACAGACCGATATAATTTGACAAGATTACAGAAGCCATTGACATACAAACCTAACAGTGTCATTACTGGTAACTATTGATAATTGATTTAGAGTCTTGTCGTCCAACCGTTTCACCTAAACAAGAAACTCTTTGTATAGTACCTACCTACTTCTAAAGGCTACATACAGCAGATTATACTGGGCTGCGAGACAATGCAACGCGTTTTAAAAATCCTCCTTCATCACTTTTATACATCTTCTATGAACCAATACACAACAGGGGGACCGTACCGCAATTTTTGGATGAAAATGTGTTGCGCTGAGGGCCTTTGCGGCTGTAATGTGCGCTTCGTTGAATACTGAAATATTTTAGATAGTAAAACAGATCTAGACACTAAATAAAACCACTAGATCTTCTGGAAAAGACACTATGCAAAATAATCTTCGTCTTTCAATGTCATACTGTCAAAAATGAAACAAAAGAAACACAGTTCAGACTACGAAGGACCAAGGATAAAGGTGCTGCTATTTATAGAACAGCCTACCTACCTCAATAATGCTCGTGAAATGACATGGTACAGATCTGCAGAACCCTGGCGTGTTAACAATAAACAAACTGTCAGTAATTGTAAATAACGTGGTATGGGTGATATGCCTGCAGGCCTAATGTTGAGAGATGTAATGTTTGGGGAGCCGCATGTTTGCATTTTGACTTTGGAGAATTTTAGAGGGGATGTGAGATTTGTGATGGCTTTTCGAAGTATGATAGATTTTGGCTTAAACTTTGGCTAAGGTATTAAATCTAATGAAATAACCTTTATTTCTGCCGGTCCGTTCTGTAAAAATCTCACCGTGAAAACTTAGGTGAAGTGAGCGTGGAGTGAGCTGTCAGTGCCACTGATGCTAATTAACCAAGACGGGATGACACTGACAGCTCTCCACGCAAGCCTTCACGGTGAGATTTTTCTGAATCGACATGCTGATGATTAGCATCAGAGGATTGTACCTATTGGCAGCTCACTTCAACTAAGTTTTCACGGTAACATTTGACACAAGAGATCGGCTTTAATAGGGAGTTTTGTCTTTAAAGGTGGATTTCACCAGTGAACTTGAACGCGCTCAGCACATCAACTACGTTTAGGAGCTGACAGTGTCATTATTTTCTATGGAATATTGACTCTGAAAGCCCTTGAACGCGTTTTAGATGTGCTGAACGCGTTCAGTAATATTGGTGAAATCGGCACTACTAGCGTCAATAACAATAGGTTCGAGTTCAATTGTCACTAAACCTGTAAAGCACTTGATTGATTGATTAATGTTCCTATGAAAAATTAGGGAATGTTTCGAAATACCTACCTATTTCATATCATCATCATCACGCCTGTAATCCCAGAAGGGTTAGGCAGAGGTGTACCTATAGTACACCCACATTTCGCCAGTTATGCTTAAGTCCCATGTAATAGGGGGCGAGCCTATTGCCAGCAACCGGGCACAAATCCAGACTCCGGGCTGCTACTGAAAAATTCTAGATAGAAAACCAGGACCTCACTCTCAGCAGTAGCTCTTGCGACCACAAGATCAACGAGACAGTCCTGCCTAATTCTCCAACTTATTATTACTACCAAAATTCGCCTATCAAAGGTCAAGATTTCATAATTAGAAGATACCGTAGCCCTTAAATCCATTTACATAATTTTAAACGGTAATTTGTTCAAGTTTAACAAAAAAATAAAAGTTAAATAAACAAGTTTTGAGAACACGTTTTAATGTTAATGAGTAAAACAAAATGTTCAGACATAGTAAGAAACTTGCGTTCGTCATCGGTAAAGTGAGTTAACTCAGTTTTCGATGAAACTCAGTGACTAATGTTGATGAGAAATACAAAAGGAGTTCAAAAACATTCAAAATGAACGTAGTTTGAACAGGTAAATATATCCATTTAAATAAAAATCAATTGCACAAAAATTCACATTTCAAAGCGGCTGCTATTTAGCCAATTCTTTTTTTGTTGTATTTGTAATTGTCAGGACAAGGTTTGTTTGGAACACAAATTTTAAAAATCGTACGAGAAAGTGTTATTTTTTTTTAAGGATAAACTTCTCTATAAAAAAGTGAGTGATGAAAGTAGGTTCTAGTTAAGGAGATCTTAAAACCTATTGACAGATTGATTTTCATTTCTTCACAAGACAGAAGACCGGGACCATGACCTTGGTAAGGACTTAGGCTACTATTCATCCTGGATCGCAGACCAAGTCGCGGGCAACGGCTAGTTGTAAATAAAAATGTAGGTAATTGTTTCACTTGAAGGAGCTAAATAGGGTATGTTCAGTTACACAAGTAGGTAGGTAAAGGATCAGTATAGTCGATTCTGTTAAAATCTCAACGTGACGACTTGCGTGGAGTGAGCTGTCAGTGTCATCCCGTCTTGGTCAATCATCAGTGGCACTGACAGCTCACTCCACGATCACATCATCTAAGTTTTCACGGTGAGATGATTACAGAATAGCACTACTGGTGTATTTTCTCTTTCTCTAAATCGATCTTATCTAAGCCATCTATGTACTCTCAGATAGTATTCTAATATTTTACTTGATTTAGAGAAGTAATCTTTTCGTTATTTTGAGTGGCACATGAAACTTCCTAGTTGTTTCTTCCTGATAGGTCGGAAACAATTATTTTGGGATCAACGGACGAAAATATTCATATCTACATTAGAGAAAGTATTCATTGTTAGCTTGAATTCTGGATTACTACCCTCGGAGGAAGTCAATGTTTAATTGATTTTGTAAGTCCTGCCCAGCCATTCATGAATAAGTGTTGGCCCTACCTATCTACTTCTGTCGATCTGCATTCTATTCTATTTTTAATTATGGCAAGCAAAGCCGATGTTGACCATTCTGCCAATGTTCCTGCCTATCTCTCAGTGACCCATAGGTTAAGTCTGTCTCTAATATCTGTCAATATTGTCAATCACTAGCGATCTGGTGGAATGACAGCTTACCTTAGTTTTCACTGTGAGATTTCTACAGAATGTACCGGCTGCTACGCTCTATAGAAGTCGCTAGTCTAAACAAAACATAATTGAACGTCATAAACTATTATTATAACATAAAATCCTCGACAAAGGATTGTGAACGTAAACAGAAAGTAAAGGAATTCCAATTAAAACGCGTCTAGTTGTCACGGCCCATTTCGCACTTTTCGTTTTATTTTTGCAGCGCTTTAAAGCCCATTAAAGCAACCATAGTCACGCTTCAGGGCTCAATACGGTAGAACGGATTGATGACGGAAAGTGTTTAATAAGTTATGTTTAAACAATGAATTGTAAATATTTCCGACGGGAAAACAGAAAATGTTAATAAAAAATTGTAAAAATAGGCACCCACTATAAATTGGAGAGGACATTAGCAAAATTGATCTATGTAAGTTCCAATCAATTACACGTACATAATACCTACCTAGTTCTTATGCACCAATATAATTATGCAAGAACTTGGTAGGTAGATATTGAATCAATATTGTACAGAATGCAGTACTTCTAATTTGATAGATAACTGTTCTGCTGCGGAGTTTGTTGCGTCATTGCTTCTTCCCAGCTAATTATAACACAAAGAGGGTTATGATTTTGACTGGTATGTATGTATGTTCGTGGGTATGTATGGATGTTCATCTGTTCCCTCTTTACTTGTAAATTACTTATCATAATTTGACAAATAAGGTATTATATGAAGCGTCTTAATCGGCCCCTGGTAATAGGCCATAGGACGTAGTCATGAACTTAAAAAAATATAATGGGATGCGACCATTTTGCTATACCATGACCATTTTTGTACCTGTCTTGAGTTCTGTCTGAAATATATTCTGATTTCCTACTTTTTGGAGCTGATTTTGCAGTATTCGGGTTTTAATTTTTAAAATACTTTATGTAATTTTGCTGTTCAAAAAAAGCTGTTTCTCAGCCTAATTTGAATCAAATTACTTTTATTTTGATTTAAACAACGAGTTAAATATGTCAGATTTTCTTTCAAATGCATTCTACCTATGTTTATTCAAAGTACATAAACATGTTCAAAACATGCACAACAATCGTGAACAAACTACTATTTCTCGAATTCGTTCAACAATTTCGATAATTGCATTAGTAACTTTTTCCACCTAACATAGGAATGCGTTTGTCAGTCTAGTAAATATCTTGCTATAGGATACTACAGTAGGTACAACGAAGTTCAAATTCAAAGTAAATATTTGAAGTAATGAATACAGACGCTTTCTCAAGTATGTACCTATTGACAAATACTTTCAAGTTCAAGTCAGTCAGTGACTTTAACGTACGCGATAAGAGTACTTTTTCTGTTTTATATTATGCTAATTGTGTTGTTGCATAGTTAGGTTTATTGTCGCCTTTTCGCGTAGTGTGGGACGCCCTCCAGCTAGATGGACTGACTGACGACCTTAAAAAGGTGTATGGGGCAGACTAGATGCGGAAGGCGGAGGACAGGATGTTGTTGCGCAGCCTGGGAGAGAGCCATGTGCAACAGCGGACTGCGATAGGCTGAGTTGATTGATTTATGTCTATCGCCTTTACAGTGTGTTTTGTTTACAGAAACGATATTGAAAAGCTACACGTTAAAAGCTAATTGAACAATTATAGGTATACTGTATTACCTATACTTACTTTTTTTTCTGCTAAAAATATTTGAAAAAAACGTAAGAATTTTGGAATTTCGCGGGCTTTTCACCTTGTTATTCTAAAGTAGAGTTTGACAATTTCATAACTTCAAAATATCAGTACAACAAACAAACCGGGTAATGCCCTTAAGGTTCCCGCAAACAGGCGGTACGCCACAGCGCGACACAAAGGCACCGCTCATCGCGTGAAACGCGGTTACTTTGTCTCGCTGTGGCGTCGCGCCAGTGTGTGCAAGCCTTTACATTACCCGGTTTGTTTTTTCAATATAACATGATTGGATGGATGGATAGTAATGTTGATATATGTGGAAAACTCAGTAGGTTTGCTTATGTTCTATGGCGTATTTCTAACCCAATAAGTAGACAAGCCACATTACAGATTATTTTTGATCAATACCTATTGCGTTATGGTACACTTAATACTAGTATGTGTAAACTCGGTGCATCTCGGAAGAGTTTTTGTCGCACGAAAGAGGTTTATATGTGCGATTTGTAATGTAGACCCACTTACATCCTGTAAACAACAGTTTAAAAAATTCTTACGTAAACAGGTATTTATATAGAGTAAATATTGTAAATTTACCAAATCTCACCCTGAGATGTTTGAAAAACTGGGATAAAAATGTAAGTCCAAAACAAGATATACTAATAGATTAATTATGCCTGGAACGAGAAGGGAGCTATATAGGTGAAGTTGCTATCTTATGTGTCTATTCAGATATCCTTATATCAAAATTCCTTACCAAATTAAAGAACTTCCAATGGTCCGCTTCAGGAGGCCTTTACACAGGTGTCTAATTGAGAATCCCTTCTATACTGTAAAAAGAATTCCTTCCTTCTAAATGACCTAGTTGAACCTGTACCAAAAATTTGCATGTCGTTTTGTTATGAATATGTTAAGCTACTATTATACTACCATTGTAAAGACTTTCATTACCATGTTGATCTGCAATTAAAGGTTTTTTGTTTTTTTTGTCTTTCACTTAGAACTTCTATTGGCTTGATAAGATTTTCACACTCTCCAGTCTTTCTCAAAAATCTGTCACTCTATCCATCGTTCACTTGTAAGAAGTCTACATTCAAAACGTGGAATCAAAACAAGCTATTGTACCCAACACGTGTTTTGTGAACTGCACATTTGCGTGTACGAAAGCCACCTTATATGACATAGTGAGGAAAACTGGACTGATAAAAGATTGGATCTATTGTATGTTTCTTTGTTTCGCTTACACGCTAAAACGGCTGCGTCGAGACGAAATACATTGGAATAAGTTCAGGAGGACGATGAAGATAAAGTTGATGACGTTGCTTGTAGTGAAGCTAAGACTTGTTTTTTATGTGACATTTATAAATAAAATAAGGTGCTTATAGGAATTGTTTTACCTACCTTCGAGAATTCTTTTCTGCTCCGTGTGTTGCCAGGATGCCTTGAAGCCGAAGCTCGATGATTGCAATATGTTAATCCATAAATTTGGGATAGCTACTGATAAATTAACAGCTGCGAGGAATACTAGTTCCAAGGGACAATTAACGGACGACCTTACGGATTCTGCTTTCCCTAAATGACTTTGGGTGAGGTTTTCTTTTATTAGATTCCTTTATATTTTGTGAATGTGAGTACGTTGTAGGCCTTGTAGACAGATATGCTTTCAATTCCTATTCATTCAGTTTGACTAGTGGTTCAAGCAAAACCACTCCTTAGATTATCTAGAAATGATTCTCACTTCACATAGTTATCTTGGTTATGATCAAGCAAATTCAATTATCTAGCCGTTGGAATTACTATATATGTTTTCTGTGAAAACTTAGGTGATGTGAGTTTGAAGTAAGTTGTCGATTTTGTAAAATTCTCACCGTGAAGATTTGCGTGGAGTAAACTGTCAGTGTCATCCCTTGTTGGTCAATCCCTAATCAGTTACAGAATAGCACTAGGTACTGATGCTAGACAAATTTGACACTATTGACAACTCACTTCACCTTAGAAGTTTTCACGTTGACAACATAATTGATGCACCCTATTTTCCACACCCAGCTTTAAAATCAAGTACAAAGAATAAAGATTTATTTCTATAACCATAAGCCTTACAACTAAAGTTAATAGCAGTCGTGAGGTTGTAAGTTCAAATTCCTATACTTGAACTATAGTGAACTCTTAGCACAATCAAGTTGCTTCGATGTGAAGAATGGAAAACATTAGTAAGTACCTGGATATTAGGTAAGTTATTTCAGTATGCAGTATCACTGATCAAGTAATCGTGTAAAAAAAAAAACAATCTCAAATAACTTCCTTTTTATTCTTCTCCGAATTGGAATTAACATTATCTTTAATTACAACTTATAATAGTTACAGTAGGTACCTACATCTATTCGAATTATTCGCTATCATAATCACAACATAACACCACGCCTGTAAATCCCGACGGGCTTAGACAGCGGTGTACCTATAGAACACCCAAGCCAAAATAACGATTGAAAGCTATCGTGCAAGTTATTTCTAAGTTGTATAAGTAGTGTAAATAAAAATAAACAAACTAATATAACCAAACTACATGCTTCTTGACCACCAAAGGAAGCAAATTCAATCGCCATTTCCTTATTTCAAAGTTAAGCAAATATAGGTTATTAAATAAACACGTGGCGACGACTAACATTGGTTGACTAGGCTGTATTCCGAATTGCGCTGTAATCGGTATGAGCGGGCTAACGCCCGTTCCGAATTAGCGTGAGCGCGATAACGATGTCCCGTGAATCGTCATAAATGACGTCATGACATTCGCCATCTTGCGAGAACCATGCCCTAAATTAATATCACCGTGAGCGCTGTAAAAAATGACAGTTGCGAGGCATTTTCGAAATTGTGCTTCTGGCTACAGTCGCCTCCAAACCCAAGAAGAAGAAATTGGTGGATTCTCAATGCGTTGAATTTCTATTTCCATAAAAATATCCAATAGGTCTTTCTTGTGCCAGATTTGGGGTCCGAATTGTTGACAGCTCTCAGCCTCACAGCCTCAGTCATAATCGTGATATCTAAATCGGAACTCAAATTATTGGATGTGAGCGCTGTGAGCGGTTATGGTCTAATTCGGAATGTACCCTCAGAGAACTGCTAGGATTGCTACCTGCCAGGTGTCGGACGAATTTGTTCGTGCAGGTTCTCGGAATTCGGATAAATTAATTAGAATCTATGTTCTGCCTTAACGGCAGTGCTAGCCGCCCCGACTAAGAGTTGTAGGTCGTGGGTTACAACCCAGGCTGGCGCTTCATTTAGTCTAATATATCATCACCACTGCTCTCAAAACGGTGGAAGAAACCCGCATCTCATAGAACCAAAAATTCGAAGACAAGTGACATCTACCAACCCGCACTGGCCCGCGTGGTGGACTCCCTCTCACATATAGGAGGCCTGTGTCCCAGCAGTGGGAACGTTAAAGGATGATTTACCTATGCTATGCTATGTTCTGCCTTTACTTAGTCGTTTCCAATCCGGCAGTAGCAGCCCTGACTTCGTCTAAGGAAATCTGTCGTGAAATGAGTCAGCCTTCACCAATTAATTTCATGCCCTTTTCGTCACTTCTGAGTAATACAAACGCAAACAATTATAATGAAAGGGTATTAGGATAAGACCCGTATTTATGAAGCAGATTTTAGTTTGAATGTTTAATGCTTGGTATTCCTGTTAAAGCGCTTGAAGCGTGTGCTCGGGAAATAATTACCGCCATATTGCATTGCCGGATACGGATGCGTTCGTGATTACACTATTTAGAATCAAGCGTTTTGTTTAAAACGATTGAAGTTTTTAATTTAATTGTTTTAATTAAGTATGCGAATTCTAATGCAAAAATCTATTTAGTACCTACTTAACGAAAATGGCTGAATATCTAAATTCTTAAGCGTCGACTCCTAAAGTCCCAAATGCGCCAAATGAGAAATGCCTGAACATTAAAACGGATGATTTTTTACCTAACCTCAATCTTGACTATTACACCACCCATAAGCCCGAGACAAAAGATCTCATTTAATTATTCGTACCGAAAGGCACACCGGTTTTGGAACTCCACAACCCGCCTTACTCGAACTTTCCTTATTTGGCAACGCAGTTAAATCTGGGCCCACAGCCCTTCGACTTTCGCTTTTCAAATTCAAAAATGTCGCAGTCCATCTTCGTACTTTCAAAAAACATGATCAGACATACCATACGGACACTTTACCGGGTCAAACAATGATCCTAATACGGATACGAACACACACTACATTAAGCGCCGTCCTATTGGTTAAAAAGTCGGACAGACAACAACACACGGCCAATGTGGTTTTATTGCAAGAACTTGCTCGGCCCTAGTGCTATTGTGGTGTACTAATCTACGCACATGTCTCAAACTAATGTTTGACGTCGAGTTTTATAGGTATATGTTTCAATACCTATGTGTGCTGTGCGATACGTTTTTCGAGTCAAGATAGAAATAAAAAGACGGTTGGTAAACATACTGTTTGTTGATCATTTGTAGTTTATTTAACTTAGCAGAAGATCAATTCTCGATATAATTAATTCAAATCGTTCAAAATCTAGTCGCAACCCCATCTCAGCGACAGTCTTTGTCAAAACTTGTCAAAAATGAAGGGAAATGATACCTATTTTTGACAGATTGAGAACAAGATCAGAGTGTGAGATCGTTCTTATAATTACGGGAATTGCCCCTCTGATCAGCAGCAACGATTTTCAAATTGGAAATGGTTTGTGATGAGTATTTTACTGTTAGCCGCTGAAGTAAGCATCAAGTTGGCAGACGTTTAATTAAGATTGTACGGGATGATAAATGAGCGGACCTAAATTACAGGTATGTTTTTCTTATCGCTATTTGTAACTCACGACTCATTGCATGATAACAAACGTGAGATCTTATACGTACGTACACAGACAGAAATTAGCAATAAATTGCCGTCAGCAAAATTCCTATAAACAATATGGCATCCTTATATTTAGTTCCTAACCTTAATCAATACTTAAAGCAACAGGAACTTCGGCATTCAAAGTCAAAGACGAAGTAAAGTGCTCATTAAACGGCGATCGGGCGACTCTAAAATTAGTTGCTCTCCAGCCTCACTGAAAGATGGTCCATAAAACCGCGGCGCAAACCAGTTCTTTGTTACCTCCATAGTTAGCTTACGTGCCCGCGTACCAAGAGATCGCATCTAAAACAGGTTTACAGTACATGTTTACGTCGGTACGAGAGAAGATCGTTTGCGCGGCAATATACGGAACGATACACTTGTTTCAATTGAGAAAAGTCGCTAACACGAATTGTCACGATCTCTCAGTACGAGAACAGACACAACGCGAACGTCCTTGACGCACAGAAACGACTGTTTTAGAACGAGGACGCGTATATAACATGCTCGGCTGTATGCGAGTTTTATCTACTTTTCTGAACGGAAACAGATCTGGATTGCATCTCCGTTGTAAATGTAATTGCAGGAAATAATACAGTTTCTCATCTCTGTTGATGCACTAAGGGAAACTAGAAATTATCTAGATGCAGCGGTAGTTGATAATAAATTCATGAACTGTGTTCCGTTCTGAAATGAAAATTCGGTGCTTTTGTAGGTGCATGCGGAAGAGTGAATGTTATATAACCTGTTTCACGGAATTTAATTTAACTACTGAATAAATGTGTTGAGCTTTACTTTGTGCTTTATTTATTTGTCAAGTCTTTTTTATATCCTGGGTGCTTTAGCCAGTCAGCTTTGCTTTTAGCCCTGTAGTAAATGTCAGTTACTAAGATAAACGGTTGGTATTTGTTATTTCGGGTCATATCATATTTATATATACCTATAGTACAATGAAGAATAAACGATCAATATGAATGAGCTACAGATGAGCGATATCTTTATTTCAGGCCTCATAATACTTCAGTCAAATAAATAGTTACGATTTTTTTTGATAGGATGGATACCTAACAGGTTATATGGGGCGACAAGACGGATGAATGATTAGATTGGAAACCTGAAACTATATCTACCATTAACTTGTTCATAACATCTACATAGTTAGAAGACAAGGAGTTGGCGAAATGACCTCGACGCGTACTTAGTGTACCTTCTGCGAGGATAATTCGAGGCCAAACCTGAAAGATCCTTAGGGGGGGCGGAAAAAACGGTTTGATAAGTAAGTGAGCACTGACTGAACTTCATTAAAAATCTTATAGAGCCATCCGTACATGACCCAATTAACATTCACATCCTTTTTTCCGTGTATGATAAACAGAAATGATAACAGTATTAAACATGATCACTTGCTATGCCCGAAGGGCTATCTATGTGCTGTCGACTAATATGACGTTATCATGACGTGAGACAAAGCTGGAGGAGGGCACAATAAAATTAATAAGTCAAAATCTTTTATATTTTGTTATAGAAATTTGTTCTTTTAGGTTTTAACCAATTTCCAGCGGTTACAAGCGCAATTGTCAAACTCGACCTCGTTTCGCTTCACGGTCGGAAAGTGCTAAAAAGGTTTTTTTTTTCGGATTTTTTACAAACTCTTTTACCCTTTTAGGACAATTAAAAGTATATAATTAAACATGTACCTAGTTAGGAACTAAAAGTTTGTAGGTATTCATCGTGTCCAGCCTTGTCTTATGACAAGGCTGGGAATCTGGGATACTCTAACGGGTCGAGTCTGCATAATCCGACGGAATTCGAACCAGTTTTGAACTATTCTAATAGATACCGAATGCGTAAATAAAGCCCGTATACAAAAATGGCGCCTTGGAGTGACCGGAAGATGATTCAGACATGTAAATATACATAATACTATCGTACATTACTGTCGGTTCGTGCAGGATACATGAATCATGCATGATGGAAAAATAATACCTCTAAAATTAGATTTAACGTCTTGTTATAGTTAGTCTGCCTCGGTTGTTGATATCAGCTGGCTTGATTGTAGACTTTTCAGGAAGAATTTGTACACGACTACGTGTGTACCTGTAGGCACAATGGAGTGCTAAGCAGTGTTAGACCACGCCATTCATTTTAAATAGACAACCATGTAATATATTTCTTCTTAATTATTCGCCGAAATGTTTTCGGCCAGTGAAATAGTAATTTAGGAGAACGAGCACCTTTTTATTTTATTTTCACAATCACAACTTTATTGAACTCGATGATGCGTAAGATCGGAACCGCGAAACATGCAAAAAAACTTGTTGCGTTTCGATTATGTCATATCAAATCACTTTGTTGTTTCACCAAGTCCTCTTTGTAGTCGTGCCTTGGAAAGAACGTTAAGCCGTTGCTCTCACCGGCTAGTCTTTATGGGTAGTCAGACTAGTCAGCACCCAAAAGTCTGACAACCAGCCAAGCCAAGCTGGAATTTATATCAAATACTCAGGTCTACTGTCCCTTGGAGTGAAAAAATCTAACTTGTAAGCCAACGCAATCAAAAGGTACCGTTTATGCCGCAAATTTCGGCAAATTTTCGACCCTCGCAAGCTCAAACTCAAATCATTTATTTCAATTAAACCATTTACAGGCACTTTTGAATTGTCAAGGAGTCGGTCAGTCAGAAATATGAAGCTAGTTGCCCATTCCAAAGCCTAGTAGGTACCTATGGAGAAGAACGGGCAAGAAACTCCATGGACACTCTTTTAAATAATAATGTTTTTACATATATCTTAGTTACATCGATTAATGTTGACACTATAAGTGAGAACGATGTACAAAAAACCGTACACGTTAAAAGCGTCCAGAGTGCATCAAAACATAATTAAAAACAATCCAGCTAATTAATTATTAAAATAAGCCGTGGCAGCTAAGAGATGACCAGTCCCAACTGACGGCGCCCGCAAGGGATTCAAACCTACAGGGTACTTGTACCCGTGAACTCAAATCTGTGAATCTTCAAATTTGGTACGAAGCAACGTCATATAGAACAGATAAAAATTGCAAAAACCGTAAATTTTTAGTTACATCATATAGTAAAAATATTTTTAATTATTATAAACTTACTACCCCTTTCCTCATGAACGCGTGTGAACTTTACTTAATACCTACAGGTTTGTACGGAACCCTCGGTGCGCGAGACCGACTCGCACTCGGCCGGTTTTTTTGTATTTTATTCGTCTTCTTAGGGTCCTAATGTAGGCTACATTAGGACCCTAAGACCCTTCCTCAAGAATTGGGCTATCAAATGCAAAAAAAAAATACGACTGGTGGTTCCAGATATTAGCAGGTTTCAAACAAACTCTTCACCTATATTATTAGTATACATTTGTAACTACTGAAACATTCTTATGGGTCGCACTTAAACAGACACGACACCACACACAAAGGCACCGCTCGTCGCGCGACACACGGCGCCTTTGTGTCGCGCTGTGGCGTCGCTCCTGCTTGTGGGAGCCTTTTTACACTGAGAATTATTCTAAGAAGCCTTTACACTAAGAACAAAATGTGATAGAACAAGGAAATGACGTCACTCATCGTAAGATCATTGTTATATCGGCGTGTGACTGACTGAACCAATGTCATACCGGTTATGCATAATTATTTTCACGATGGTCAGTCAAGAGCTATTTCAAACAATTTTGTAGTTATAATCAATTGCAGGTATTTCAAAATCGCATGAGTTCAATTGTCAAAATATAATAACTGTGTTCAGTAAACGAGGCATTTTTTTAAATATTATGTAATGATAAACAGCAGGTTACAGCTATGCTATGATTATTGAAAGAAATAGCAATTGAAAACATACAACCAATGTTTTTATACGATTGATTAAGCATTGCGTGTTAACATCTAGTATAACACAGTTCTTTAATTATTGGAGCAGTATGTAAACCATTGCGTTACAAACATAAATACAGACAGGTTTGCAGATGCGTGTAAATAGTAATACGAGTTCACTTGGCGTCATCTGGCGTTGTGGCCTCAATCTTATTGGACGCAATTTTCGCCATTTTGGGGACTATTTCCCATCAAGATGTTTGTCGCACCCACCGCCTTCTTTATACAGGAAGGTCTCAATTTGAAACGCGAACCGCCACAATCGAAGGATGTACCTACAGGAATTTATAACTCCGTGAATGATACTACGCAATCCACCAATAATGATTGTAGGTGGACACCGTCTGAATATCATTTGTTTGTGTTAAGTCTTTCAATGTTAATTTTGTCTCCGGAGTTCTGGTGTGAACTGAATTTCAATGGGCCGACGATGTGTCAGGACAAGTTTTGAGGCTTGAATTCATAAGGTTCGAAATCGTTTTGAAGTTATTATTCGCTGGCAGACGTTATAACTAGTGAAACTTAATAGTTTTCTTTCTATTTTGAATAACCAAAAAGCGAAAGTGCGATAAACAAATCTGCTTACTTATTTGTAACTAAACCATCAAACTAAAAAGTGTATCAAGCGATGATCTAAATCGCTTCGTGAAAAACGATCCAGCATCGTACTTTCACGTGCTTTCACTACGTGTAAAATCTCGGAGACTTGAAATGTCGATCGTGAGCACGCTGACTCGACAACAACATGCAAATTCGCCACTCGAAATGCAACGTGACATGACGTGGGGGGGAGGTGGCATTCCTAGCGCGGGGGCTGCGCGCGGGCGGCGTCGGTCATCGACCGTCCTCAGGCGGCCGGGCATAAACTACGCCGCCGCATAAGGTCAATACAGCGCGCGCCATCCACGACCGGTCTCCGACCACTCGCAACCAGAACGTTTCGAAACACTTATTGTTCATTCGAAATCAATTACTTAGCTGACGTAGTCGCCACATGCGAAACTTATCTTGCACTATTGAGTAACATATTACATATGCGTATTTATCTAGAAATGATTGGTCGGTAATCCGTTTAGATGTCGGCAGACGTGTCCGGCGGACGGTAGCCCACTTTTACAACGCGATTAAGCTTGCAGTCGCGTGAATGAAGCTATTTCACATCCATTGGCAATTTAACGGATTACGTACCTTCTGAGATGTCGTGGGTTGCGTCACTTTGCAAACAACAAAATATGTGAGCCTGCGAGACACCTGATCCAATGATTCATACATGAGTATTGTACAATACAGCCATCAATCACAGTGTTCTTAAATCATGTGTGAGAATAAAAACACGAGTTATTTTATGATAACCGTTAACCGTTTGCTCAACCACTTTTAAGTGATCACAGAAGCTGGCAATCTTGAATATTTCATGATATTATGAATCTAAAGATAAGATAGTATATTTTAGAAGAAAACATGGTGTGCCATAAAGTTTAAACATGGTCTTTATTAGTTTTATAAGAATTTAATTTAATTGATCAAGAATATGATGCCAGACCACACGTTATAATATAAATTAATCCAGTATAAGAGATAACAAGTTAAATAATATACATATACAGATAATGTAACGTCTGGTTGGTTCAGACCAATGAAGACATCGTGGCAGCTAAATTAGATGTCGATTTGTTCAAATTGCGAACCAGTATCCAATTAAAAGTATAACAAGTTATGTACTTACTTTTGTCGCAGGAATCGTTCTTGAAATAAGTGTACCTTACACAAGTTTACATTAACCGTCGGTTAGGGTTCCGTTTCGATATCCGGTTGCTTTACATAGGTACCTAATACAATGCATTTACGTCCGCCGAGTTACCGCTGATTTAATAAGTTCCTTGAAAGTATAGTCGTAATTCAAGCAGATTATACTAAAGCGTAACAAAATATAATTCCGTATTCCCATTGTAGTAACATTCGGGTAATTATCTTCATATAGGTATGTACGGTAATCTGCAGAGCTCGTTATGTACTACGAGAGGCGCGCCATGTGACAAAACTCTTGTGCATACTTCTTTCCAACAATGCGGACCATAAAGAACAATGGTAAAAGTTTTTAAGCTTCTATACGCTTTTTACTTATCTTAAACGCAATCTGAACATTACCACACAGATGCTAATTACACTACTCAAAACTAAACGTAGTAACATTCTCCAAGAGGCTTCTGGAACCGAACATTAGCCGGTTGTTGTGTGATATTAGGCGCGCCGTCTTCGAACAACAAAACTGACTTACTTTCATATCCAGCCGTCCAGGACCACATGGAGACCATCGCCAGCAGCCAGTGATACATGAGTCCTTCGATCTTCCAATAGAGGGGGGCGAACAAGGGTCTGACGAGGCGCAGCGCCACCATCCACACCACGTAAGCGGGGATGCAGTAAAGGTTGTTGACGACCGAGAATGTCGTTCTTGCCACGATCCGCACGTACCGGCTGAAACAGCAGGGCCGCGTAGGTTCATCCATGACCGTCTCGCCACGCGGCGCGCGATCTACCCTCGTGGGCCGGCGACGTGCCTCAACGTAACGACATACACATGATTGGTGATATGAGATGTGACGTGCTGGACACCACAGTTGAGTGACGCGACCGACAAGGGTTCCGCGGGCTAGCGAGACGAGGCGGCATGGCCGTACCGCGCTCACCCTGCCGACAGCTGCCGAGACGCGGGGGCTTTCGTCGTGCGCGACAATGGCGCTGCTCACTACCGCCGACAAATCAAACAAAATGTTTATATTCGACGATATTTATTTATTGGAATCGTTCAGGGCATCACTGTCGGATATTTCGTTAAGTAGTGAGTACAAATTTTAAAATCGCCCGTCGGCGAGCGACGGCCTCGCTCGCCGGCGAGCTCACATGCGATTTCGTTTGCGACACACATTTTACACCGATCGACGTAACAATAACTCGTACGACGCGAGCACACATAGACAGACATACACAATTTTTATTACGATGCTTACTGTGGCACGACCGCGGCCGGCCGAGCTCGTCGTGTAAAATTAATACAAATTTCATTATATAAAATTAAAAAACGACATCGGACCGCAGAAATGATACAAAAATTACAATATTATAATGACTGTACACTATCTAATATATACAATATTTGCCAGCATAGATATGTGCGGGGGCTTTATATACAGGGCGGTGGGGTTGGCGTCACGAGCCTCCCACACGGGCGCTCACACGTTATAGTCGTGCGACATCAGCCCGTGCACCTGCTCGAGGCGGTACGCGAGACGCTGCTTCTGCGAGAACTCGTCCTCCTCGAGGGTCACCGTCAGCTGTTCGTTGTACCTCTCTGCATACGCGTACAGCTCGTTCAGCGCACAGTTCGTGTTGAACTCCTTAGTGTGGAGACGCGACTCCTCCGCGAGCATAGCATTCATATCCTGATCGGATATCGCTGGCATTAACTTAATATCCGCATAGTAACGCTCCACCCACTCCTTGTATACCGGTATGTCTTTCGCGTAAAGAAGCTTGGACGACGGCGAGTCTTTACCTAGGATGTGGTCGGACGTGGAGCACGAGTCCATAAACGTTTGCGCGATAACTGATAAGCAAGAATCTACCGTGTTGGACTTGTGAACGTCAAAAACGAAGTTAGGATTCTTAATAAGATTGACCCAAAAACGTAGCGGAAGGGAGTTACTCTTCCAGGTGTGCACCACCTCCGGATCGGAGATTGTGTGCTGCAACGCCTGATCATCGAGGAAGTCGAACATGTACTTTATAGCGAGAGGAAGAGCCGAGCCACGGTGCGCTGTGCTAAAAATAGTCTCGAATAAATCATCGACAAACTTTTGCAGAGTGCCCTTGGTGGCGAGAAGTCGGGTGAGATATATTTCCGAGACCATTTTATTGCCACGGTCTCCCTCTTTGCGTGCGTCATCGTCTTGGTGGCGCACTAAATGCCAGTATTTGAAACCACCGCCATGTTCATATTTCAGGGGGCTGGCTGGTGGACTAGCCGAACCGTATTTACCGCGGTTGAGAGTTTCATACGTGTGGGACTTGTCGTTCTTCTCCATGTTCGACAGATTGTATACGGAACTTTGTTTAGCAACGAGACTAAGACAGGCACCGTCCGGTACGCGGTAATGATTAAGAGTATTGAGCTTTCGCCATTCGCCTTCGCATTTAGTAGTGCTATCCTCGTCGTAGAGGATCAGCCGTCCGCAGGCGCCCGTGCGCCACTCCAAGTCGAGGTCGTCACGACTTGGTCTCTGGGAGTACGGAGTTGAACGGTAAATTGCGTCTAAACACTTCTCTTTCACTTGGCTTATCGTATCACAGTCGAGAACTTTAACGTGAACGTTTTCAGTAGTAGCCTCTAAACCACTAACGAATAAAGTCTGTTGCGAGATCGACACACTAACGGATATAGGTTTGAAATCTATGGACTGCCTAATGAGCTTTTCCTCGCTTAGAGAATATCGTGCTTCAGAAGTTATCGCGTCTACAGGCCCTTTGTCGACTTGACCTTTCATCGACCTAAACAATAGGTACAGTGGTTCGCCAGCGCATTCACGAAGGAATTTATACAACAGGAAAGTGAACCAAGCACTCAACATTTTTTCAGCGACGCTCTCGGTACGTCTCAACAACAACTTGGGGTGATTCTTTCCCTCCATACACTTTTCTATTAACTCCGCTAATAATGTCTTTAATACATCAGTACAATACTCCATCTTACTCTGAAGAGTAACCATAATAAGAGAAGCTACATTAACACGATCGCGCATTGAAAAATATCTATTGCTTTCTAAAGTACGAATAAATAATAGAAGGAATGTTTTGTTCATAATTAGCTGTCCAAACATTCTGAGACCTTTGTCTTTTCTAATAAGCTCTGGGCGCTCCCATTGCAGGACGGCATGGTCGTCGATGTTAGGGAACAATATTTTCATAGCATACGTACGGTAATCTAAGAAAGGTATACCGCCAGTCACATCTCCAGTCAAATCGGTCATTTCTGTTTGCAACTCTGCAAACGCTTCTTTACATTCAGCAGCTACTCTTAATTCTAGAATATCCATTTGCTCTTGCATATTTTTTAATACCCTAATATTCTCAGTTGATTTTCTCCTATACATAACTAAAAATCCGAAAAATATCAAAAGCAGTATACCGGCGCTGACGCCGATGCCTATTAAAGCTGGCTTGCCTATGGCGGCTTGGAGGCCAGCCTGCGATGAATAAGATAATTTACCAATCTTGTACGTGAGGGCACGTCCGACTCTAACTACAACTTCGGGTGTATCAACGCCGTCTGGAAGTTCATCTCGCGAAGGCGGTCGGCACGTCAATTGATGCCGCGACAATGATGTCACGTTGCACAAACTTTCGCCTATATGAACCTCCACATCGAGTTCCGTACAAGCTCTGTCCAGATTTTGACCGTTTATAGTTAAATATTCAGACTTATAATACTTTACGTCTTCGTCGAATTTCTCATAAAGGGGATCGGGATAGAGTAGGAATGCTTCGCCCCTTTTGCTAGTTAGATTTTGCACACTTTGAACATCGTCCATATTGAAACCGTATTCTAATTCTAAGGGTCTATCCGGATCTAGATTAAGACCAGCACTTTCTATTCCTGGAGATTCACAAATGAGATGCGATTGGAAATCCACTCTGTTGCAAGGTGCTATGTAAGGTCGGTTATCATGATACACGTATATCTGTGGAAATTGAATTGTATGGAAATTCTGTCCGGTCACTTTGATGTTTATTCCGCCGGATGGAATACCCTTGGGTTGTTTTCTTTGTGTCGTTAGTGGTGGGCCGGACTCTACGGACGCAACAATAGGATCCTCCATATATTCAAACTTTTCTCGCTCTAAAGTACGCATACCGTTATCGAAACGCATTCGCAACGTACCCATTTTTATTTGGTACGAATGGCTAGTTCTACAAACAGCTTCCTCGTGCGATACAGACAGTATAGCGCACGGCAAATCGTCTATAAATGCCTGTATATTACTCCCTGCGTTCAGATATTCACCCGTAATACGTAGTTTAGTACCTCCGGATTGTGGACCATATTTCGGTTGAATAGAATTGATTTTTGGATTCACAAATGCATAGTGGTGTTTAGATTCTCCGCGATAATCCGCGACGCGAACGACCACAGGGCCGTCTCGAGGCACTTCTTCACCCGGTCCGTCTACAGTACAGACGATTTGCTTCGTTTTAACATAAAGTTCAATTATTGGCTGACATTTGATACCCGCAATAGTAACGCCGTTATAAATATCAGATATATTGCGACCTAAATTTATTCCTTCAATAGTGATATTAGTACCTCCATCCCAGGGACCTAATTGAGGCCGAAACGAGTGAATCTCTGGGTTAGGGCAAGTCTGGGTACGATTTAACCATACACTGGGAACACCACACTGTTCTTGAACTTCGCATCGATCCGACCCTTGGCACCAACCACATCCAAACTTCTCTGGGAGTGCGAGGCACATACCACAGTTATCTGCCATATCATTACAACGGTAAATAAGAATATGAGTATTATCCGGATTATCTAAAGGCTTCGATCCTCCCCATATAACAGCGAAGGAAGCGGTAATATTTGGAGCACGCGATGTGTAAGTAAATTCAACGGCTTCACAGTAAATCGTGTCAGCAAGAAGTTGAGCGTTGACATGAGTCACACGCCCCTCTATATTGAATTGACAAACAAACCTTGTCTGAACGATAAATTGACCTATTATATGAACTTTGACTTTTATAGCTTTCTTTACACCGGATGGAACTAAAATCTCGTTTGTGCCGTCGGACGTTGAATTTATAGTGGGACAGAAGCCGGGCCCTGATCGATAACTGGGACCAATTCTACTGACACCGGTGACTAGTATATCGTTTCGGCAGTTTTCAGCAGTGTCATGCGTACATCGGTGTCCGTCGACACACCAATCACATGGGAAGGAGGAACTGACGCATTGCGTGCACGAGCTGTACGTATTGCAGTCGAAAAATGTGAAGTTGGTAGCAACGAAATCAGGCCCTTGGGTGGTGCGCACCGACAGTTTTGCCGTAAAATGATGTTGGCCGGTGGGAATTGAGGGCAGCGTGTCGGTGCGCGGAGTGGTACAATTAACGCCATAAGGCTTCCTAGTAGCATTGGTTATGAGAGTACGATCTAAGGCTGTAAATGCACATAAGAATTGTCCATTGAGAGTTGGCAAGTTTTCGATAAGTAAATCTAACGTCCTAGCAGTCGTACGTTGTAATTGATTTGGTGTGACTTGAGTAATAGTTGTACAACGGCCGCTGCGGTACGAGATCCAATACAGTGGATCTTTAGCTGCTTCTTGACAGTCCGATCGCAAGCTGCACTTATTTTCTAAAGAACACCATCCACAATACGGGTCTTTGGCTCCGAGACATGTTAAGCATGATTTATAGACGCTACACTCTTGAACTTTCACTTTAGACACTTTGCGTTCAGTCATTACATATAAATGCATAAATTGAGTATCGAAATGCAAGTCTTTGTTGACAGCGGAGCCCTCGTCGACGACAATGTCTCCGTACTCAAACGCAGAGGTGGCGCTCTCAACAACGATCTTCTTGAGGTGCCCCTGAGCGGTACCGGCAAACACAACAGTGTAATCGCCGGTGGCCGTCGCTGCAACCGCTGTTAGCCTCTTCGAAAATATTGCCACTGGCACCGCTTCCACAGGTTGTTCGCCTCCCAGAGGCGTATTCACATCTAGCCCGCAGAAGTCTTCGCTAATTGATTGTAGTTTTGTTCCAATACATGCATGGGACGGCGATATGAAGTCTAGACCTCTGGAACCGTTGCCACTGAAGCAAGTCTTTATGTTTTGCATGAATTTACGTCGGATAGCTTTGAGCGAATAAACACATAGCGCAGATAGATCAGAGGGAGTGTTAGTATTGATTGATTCACTTTGGCTGAATGCAGCGAACAGCACATCATGTTGAGCAGTTATTCCTAGTTCTCCCGCTAGAACGGATCCGGCTTTTCCGACAAACGCTGCTTGCACCAGATTGTATCCGTAGTTACCACCGCCTTCTCCTGTACATGACATTGGGATTTCAGTGTAAGAATAATAATTCTCATCATCATGACAAACTCTGACTAATTTGCTGTAGTATGTGTCAGAGCCTACACCTCTCAACTGGGTCGTCAAAAAGTAACTGAATCCTTCCGAATTGAAACCGTAGACATAATTGATAGGATAGCGTTCGCGAGATAGCGAATTGACAAACATCCTCGTACCAGTCGTAACCGCCGTTCTAGCTATCATAAAGAGACGGTCGTCTTCAAGGGAGCGACTGCTTACAGTAGGAACTTCTGAGCGGTAGGGCGAGTTGCCTGTGAAAGTGACGCCTACGTACATAACTTGCGTCATTGGAGGATTCGGCGGTCCTGGCGCGATGAACGCCACCGTGGAAGCTGTCGCATTGTTCGCCACCACTGGCTCACGCACTTCGCGCACATCGTGAGAAATATTATTCAAGTTTCGTACAGAACACAACCCCTGCAGAACCGAACCACATGTTATCAGGCGGCTGGTCGCGTAGTCAATCACTAGAGCTTTATTCACATTGTCCGTGGGTTTTTTCACATAATTAGAAGGGCAGTCGAAGGTGCAGAGGGCGGAGTCGTTAACGGGGCCCGTGATGATCGACTGTGCGACTTCCAGGTCGGGGGAGAGTTGGTAGATTCTGTTGACGGCGCCGACGTACACCCGGCCGGTATTGCGGTCGACGGCCAGATGATTGAAGAACGAATAGGGCGCCGTCACGGGGTCGCTGAAGGTGAGGACCACGTCTTGCGAGGCGCGCGCGGCGGCGCACGCGGCCCCCAGGGCCAGCAGTACGCGCCACATGGCGCGGGCGCATGTGGCCGGCACTCTACCGCGCGCGCCGCCACCCACTCGTTGCACTGCTGCCGCCCGCCCGCCCCATACATCTGCAACGCGAGACACCCACTCAGGCGCACTGTCCGCGCCCGTGCGCCGGACCAGCCGCTGTCGCCGCTTCGTTCCCATCGCACCGCACCGCTCCGCCGCCTGCTACTCGCCTATGTGCTACTATACAATGGTCCAGTGAAGCCTGTTAACGATTCAACGATGAGGACCTATCGCGTATTTTTTTACGATTCTATTTAACCGCGGTGCGCACGAGTACACGTATTGGCTCGGAGAGGTCCAGTGCGGTCGGAGCGAATTCGCGAACTGTTGCGGGGACACGCGGTCACCCTCATCCCAGATAAACGATATCGGTACCAACCTATTTTTATTAAACAAAATACAATTGTTTTTGGTAACGGGTCAGTAATTGTCTTGTCACTAATAACATTGGATTACACAAACACCCTTTTTTATCTGCACAAGATTAACATATCGATTCCAGAATATACCCAGTTGACATGCAGAAAATATTCAGCGTGCATGAGCTTCTGATAATTAAGCCCTCTGTTGAGTTAAATCATTCGAGCTTAACTAAGTCATACGCCGGTGACTCATCAATGAACCGGTTAAAAATAGGTTAGTACCAGGATAGCGCGGGCGACCCCGACGCGGTCAGTGCACTGATATAAGTCACACGCCGACGAAAGCCTCAGCATCATCATAAAGGGGAATAACTAAAATAATAATTTGGCATGCTGTTCGCAACGAGGGAGTGAACGTGGTAGCGTAACGATAACATAATGAAAAAGAAAAAATCGGAGAAACGAAAAACATCGAGAATTCGAAACACCGAGTAATGTATACTCACAGAAAGGCCATTGTGTTGTCTGATGCGTGCTTCAAACGTGTATTTTGTTCTATATTGAGATCATAAGCATGTGAGGCGCACTCTCATAGTGCGGTAACAGCGCTGCGAGCTCGTGGCCGAGACCTGTAACAACAAACGTCATATTAAAGCCCCTTAGGGCTCAGTTTGAGAGACAACTTACGTTCCATAATTTGAACCCTAAAACGTTAGAGCCCATTTGACATATTTCACAAGTTTAATTCAAAGAATATTGGTTTTATTTAATTTTTATAGCTAATTAGATGGACATGATATAATTGTGATGTGTCAACTTATACTTATTGCAAATGAGTGTTCTGATGTTCTTGATTATTTACAAGACTTCGGGCATTACCTAATGATATTTAAATTATGTATGCTCTTTAATAATAGATTTAGGACAAAACTCTAATAAACACTATTACAGATTTATCAAATAAACAGTCAGTTCAAGTAAACATGATAAAAATGATTGAAACCTAGAGCGGAAAATCGGTTGACCTTTGACTGAGATGTTTTTTCGTTTATTTGTTCAGCATGACGAAGAAACTGGCAAAAAGAAGAAGAACAACTTTAGGAGCAGTATCGTGAAGTTACAATGTCTTGGCATCGTGAGCATTGGATTTGTGACCTTTAAATACGTGTCAATGTTACTCTCGCCCCGAAATATGTTCCTGAAGCAAGATTCCAAAATGATTCTTAAAAATTGCGAAGTCGTGTTCTCACATTCAGTCATCCATGCTACCAAATGGGTTTCGGTGTCGTCGACCCATCTCGAATGACCTACTCCACTTATCATTATTGGCCACCATACAGGGATTTGTACGGCATTAACCAGTAACCTATTTCATCACAACGCGTTTGTTGTTGCCTTGAGATCTGAGTAGGCACTTGTAGATATTTGTTTGTCTCTCTAGTCATTTTTACCTTGTATAAAACTATTAAGCAAGCTAGACTGATTTCATATTTAGGGAGAACTTTAATTCTTTGGACCTTTTTGAGCAGTACCTACACACGTAAGACTTTTTACGAAATGTTTTCTTCCTAATCTTATAACGTTGCGTAGTTAATCTAATCCGTTATCTACTGAACGAATACGACAAAACACAATGCTGTGCAAAACTTCATTGTCTACAGACAGGGTCTTGGAAAAATTATCAATTTTGGTTTTGAAGTAAAAGCTGACCTTTTTTTAATTTTCCTTTTTGGATGTTTCGTCATGAGCTTCTTACACGGTGAGGTCGCGAGTTTTTGAACCCTAAATATAGACGCGAATAATTATGATAAAACGTTTGGAAAAAAGGAATGGGTGTTGAAAGTTTTTATGTTATTAGGATTATTAATGTTAGGTAGGTTATTATTTGTAGTGAATTAGTAAAAAGCAATAGGATCGAGAACAGTGGTAGCCCGGTATTTAAGGCCCTGAATTGTGGGTCGTTGGGTGTTCCGAGTAACAAACGCTCGAAAACATAAGCTCGAGAGGGCCTACTTGAAATCTATAAATTAGGAGGGCAACGTTTAGGCGATGTTGCTAGCTTACGATTTTTTGGTTTTTTGAAGCAACGAGGCACTCAACCGTCACGCTCATACTTTTTCGATTTCAAGTAGATACCTACTATCGATCATATTGTTTTCGAGCATTTTTTATTCGATCACATGTCATTCGATTTCAAGTAGAGATCCTAGACATAAAGTGCATGCCTGGGTATACTTTGTGTAAATTATTTCTAAAAACAGTGAAGGAAACTTTTGTGAGGAAACAGCCATTTCCAAAGGACCAAAAAATTCGAAGACGTGACGTCCATCAACCCGCGCTGTGGATTATGACCTGCGGCACCTCTCATTGAGACGAGGCCTGAGTACCAGCAGTAGGACCATTATAGATGGATAGTATGCTTATGCTTTGCTGAATAAGATCGATTGCTGTTACCTACCGACCGTTATTGAGTAGGTAACTATCATTTATTCGGTGTAGTCTATGTAAAAGGCCCTTTCAATTTATAGAAGCCAACATTCTACCATAGAAAAAAAGTATTGCCATATGGCACGACTGATGATAGAGGGTAGTTTCCGGCAATGAGCCGGGCAATCGATGATAGCGAAAGAAGTGGTATGTTTGTGCCTCATAAGAGTATCTGGTGTACGCACCCACTTACCGACTCAAAGGTTTTTTTATAGGTATTCTTGTTAAGCTAAGGACTCAAAGAAGGTATATTTGGAATATTCTCTCAGTTAGTACCTTTTTTGTTATTAGGGTCCATTCGTATTATAGTACTCGACTGAATGAAATTATTGACTCCGAAAATCGCCAGTAGGCGACATTTGGTATTTCCGTTCTGGATACCTAGTTCGTTCTGATGCTTTTTTAGTTTTGTTATAACTCAGCATACAAAATAAGTAATACCTACTCATTTAAATAAAATAGTACCTACTTTAATAACGATACGTTACGTTGTCGTACACTTTGTTTTAAACTATGTAGTATGTAGTCAGGGTAATTTATTGTTGAGCAGATTGACTACGTCAATTTACCGCGATATGGCCCAAAAAAGAAAAATATTAACACTTTCTTATTATAATAATAACAATTTTCCTAAAATAAAGGACGATCATCAAGTTTCCTCACGGTCACGACGCCCAACATACCTACGCTTTTTACTAAATAATTTAGTTAGATACCTATTCCCAATGTAAAATTTCTACATTTCTATCTGTTATTTATAAGGTGTTCTTAAATAAGAGTCTTCTCTATTGCAGGTAACTACCGACTACATAATTATCACAGATTAAAAACACTACTTACTATAAATTAGAAATAACTCGAAAAAAATTTAGAAGCAAAAGTTAGTGCCCTTAGCCTAGCATATACTAGTGACCTACACACGATATTTTTAAAATCTGAAGTGTGAATGAGTCATAGAACTTCATTCATAAATCTGGTTCAAAGTTCGGACATAAATAATTAAATTTAAGGGTACTAATTTATACATCAATTATTATGTATAAATTATTACCCAGCTAGCATAATGTTTATTGTTATGGAATGTAAATAATTGTAGAAACACAGCGAAAATCATCTCCCAGAATGTATACAGGGTGGCCGCAGGGCTCAGATGACTGACTATGAAAACTGATCACGTCATCCACAACTTGAACGTTCGTCGGGCTCAAAAACGGAACTCGCCTTATCGAATAGACAACACTACAAGCTCGATGCACGACCGAGGACCGCGCGACCGGTCTCAGGCCTGCCGTGCCGCAACATTTTGATTACATTCCCGGCCTCCACCCACTCAGTGTAATCTACAACCCACGCACACAGATGTCACAAAAAAACAGTCCAATGATAAAAATGCCGTTTTTACGACACCAACTTATGTTTCCTTCAATATCTATCAACGAAATCCCTTCTGTGAGAGAAAAGAAAGTCAGCCATTACCGCGCACGCGAGTCGATAAACGGAAGCCATTCCAATAAACGCCACGCGTTCTTGCTTCACGAGTGGTCCGCTGCTGGTCAGTAAAAGTTTAAAACTTACCTTTTTACAGATTATCTCTTTGCTGGATAAACAACAATCCTTTAGAATCCAGGATATGGGAACTGCCGTGAGCACTATTGCACCACACACAATATTCTTTGTATATTTTTTTCACTTAAACGTAAGGAACACTAAACACCACAAGCGACGGTTTAAATCACAACATTTTACTTATAAAATAACTCTGGCGGATATCAAAGCCCGTTACAATGAGTAAAATAGCACGTTTGCTCAGGGACTCCACGACAAGAGCATCAGTCTTCGTACATCGCCGTGGAATGATTTGGTTTCGCTTTTCGAACGAGTCTAGGCGTGACTGACCCGAGAAAAGCCGAACATAACCGATTCGGAAACATAAGTAACCATATTTGCCGTTAGAGGCGCTTACGTCTTTGGATGCGTTCAAAATTTTGCGAAATAATTTACTTGAACAACAATGAATATATTTTATTTTTCGAAAACTAAAATAAACAAAATTTATTGAAGTCAAATAATTCAAATTTATAAACAGATTTCAAACGGTTATTAAACCAAAATAAAACCCGAAAATACACAAAACAAAAGAACTATAGCCATAGAATTAGTAAGTACTATTCTAGGTACTAAAATCGTAAAAATCTTTCTGATTTCTGCAAGCTATGGAAATTGAAAAACAGAAACCAAAACGTTCAGAATTGCAAACATGATGATAAGTCATGTATCTTTCTGATTTTTCCCAAACCATGTATGCTAGGTTTTTCCGGCACTGAATATTATTCTGATCAATCTAACAGCTGGCGATCAAAGCCATTTAAATTAAAAAATTACGAGCGTAGATCGCGCGAGGGACGCAGAGTGCTTCAGGCCGATTGTCCGATTGGCCGATTGTCAACTAAAGGACGAATCGCGTCTATGTGCACTCACACAAATGCAATGCTCAGCTTAGGCCTCGTGGACCTTATCATAGTGAAGCGATAGCGATAGTAGAAATAGAATCGCTCCGAAGCAAATGACATTTGTATAAGCACTCTTGAATATCTTGCTACATATTATTAATCTGAGGGTCTGACAGTTGATACAGTACGGCAAGTGTATTTAATAAATATGTGAATGTTTTGTTAGTTATAATATTTTCTTTTATTCTTTTATAACTCTGGCTATAATTCACAAAGATTAAAAACTGTCACAAAACCGTTCTCTGAGTTTATTTTGATGTATTTCGATATTTGTTCTCAGAGCTTGTAAAAGAAACGACAACTCCATCTTTCCTTTTCAAATTTCAACTTACAAAGTTGCAGGTTAGGTACATAATTTAGTTTTATTTCACACACACAGCCCGCGGAGTAATTGCGTAACACACTAACAGTAGCAATGGCTTTCATTTTGACAGTTCAACAACATTAATTGGGTTATTTCACGTTGTATTATCCGTTTTATTTGAACATGAAGCAATGGATTAGCAATATCCTACATAATGATTCAGATTATGATTTAAAGCATGTTACTCAATTATGATGCCGTTCTACGTCACTATTAATCACGCTATTCTTGATAATTAGCAATCACATCTTGAGTCTCAAGATACGGACTACCCAGTAAGTAGTAGTAGTTCCCTTGTTAAACGCGGGGCGGCGTGGAAACAATGGCTGGCGCTCGCTGTCTCTTGCTGACACCGTCTGTCAATGTCAAATCGCACCACAGGGCCTCTGGAGAGGGGACGATCTACGCTTTTTATGTCTGGGGACAAAATAAGCCGAAACTGTTAATAGGTATTTTCATTTATTGATCCGTGAATCCAATATCTAAAAGCAATTAATTCATTTTCTAAGGTGAGAAAAAAATGATTCTGTAAATCCAAATCTTTTTACCCTCTGGTCATAATCTAAACTTTTTTCTTCTTTTGTATTTTAGTCTGTGACATTTCAAGGAGAATCAGATTTGAATTTTTTTTCATTTCAAATTTGACACTTTTTAGAGTTTTCACCATAATATTTTACAAAGGAACACAGTCATTTGCTCAAAATCATGGCTATCTGTTTTAAATTTACGACTTCTGCGTTATTAAAATCTCCAAAAAACGTAAGATGCATCGTAAGAGCTATAGAGAGATCGAGTTTCTCGACTTCAAGTGCACTAGCGGTAAGTTGCGTAATCTGATTGTTGTTTCAATGGCTGTTTCTAAATGAATTGTTGCTTTAGGTGATGGTGTTATTTGTGCAGTACCAGTAACACACTGTGCTGCTAACATTATTCGGTGAAATGTTCACCCAGTGCGAACATGCACTAGATCAAACCATTTCCATTTGCTGGACTGTCCCAACTGTTCGTTGACCTGCACCCATATACTTAATTGGCTCAAATAATATAAAATATGGTTGTGACTTCATCTCCGAAAGAATACGAAGAAGTAAAACAGTGTGACTGGCAAGTCCTCTCTGGTAATTTATTGCACCTACAGTCAAATGCAAAACAGAAATTCACCCATGTACCAAGAATACACGACATTATTACTCATGGACGTAATTTACAATCTGGACCGAGCTTTCGTACCAAACACACGAGCAGAGACGGATATGTAAACTGTGACTGTTTACATTAAGTGATTTCAAATTTTTGTTATTACAAACATATTGGAATAAAGTTACTTAAAATAGTGGACAACTAGATTAATGAAAAAAAATACATAAATCTGACATTGATGTGTTGAGGTATGTTGGTGTTGAATCAATTATCCAAATGCTGTTTTGGAGTAATAAGTATATTGTTACAATCTTCACCTGAAATTTTATTTAATAACTTATTAGCATAATAGTTTTTGGTAATTGTTTGTGATTTGGGAAATGCATCCAACCATTTTTGCTTAATTTCATAATTTGATGGAAAGCTGTAACCAAAACAAAAATAATGCAATTTCAAAACAGAATAAACACAAGCACTAAAAGTAGTTGGTAAGAATGCTATTATGATAGTTACAGTACAGATAAACTAAAATGTAATAATATTATTTTAATAATTAATTAGGTATTAGTTTTTGTTTACAAACTTCATATTATTTGAATTTTGAATAAAAGTATATGAGTACCAAAATGTAATAGAGTGGAATCTCTATAACTCTAACCTCGTTAAGTTGAAATCCTCAGTAAGTCGGAAAAAATTGCCATTCCCTTCCGCTGAACACCTAAATATGCGGTATCTCAAATTATTTAGACTTTGTAACTCGAACAAAATGTTATTTCCCTACGAAGTATTGATGATTATTTATACTCTATAACTCGAATTTCAAAAAGGAGACTCCATAAGTCGTAGTTTGTAAAATATAATGATGTCTCACTTGGAATTCCCCGAAATAATAGCAATAAAATCCAAAATGAATGTTCGGGTTTGGGGCTTCTAATCTATTGTTTTTGTCTTGTACACGTGCAATGAATGAATACATTCATGAAACTTTCTAAGTAACACAGCTGTGAACATGATGTTTGTTCCTTGTCGACACAGGACACAATTACTTATAGCGGAGCTTGTCCGTCAGTATTATTTTGGCTGTTAACTAACAACAACATGCAAAGCGGAAACTAAAGACTTTGACTCTATGTGTAAAAAGTGAGGTTATCAATGTGGTAAAAAGTGGCATGAAAAAAAAAGACGTTGCAGCTCAATACGGATTGCCAGCAAGCACTTTGTCTACAATAATTAAGTACGAAGCCGAAATATTGCGAAGATATGAATCAAGTAGCAATCTATCTAGCGAAAGACGGCGTCTAGCTGAGTTTCCTGATTTAGAAGAAATCGAAATATAAAACATATCAGAGCACTTAGAAATTCGCGCCTCTATAAGTCGAAATTTCAGCAGATGTGTCTCGAAGTTCTTGTTAAGTCGAAAACTCGTTAACTCGATTTTTTTAGCCTTTCCCTTGACATTCGAGTTATAGAGATTCCACTGTATTAGTTGCTTATTGTTGTAACAATGAACAATTTATTTATTAAACACACAGGTGAACTCTTTAACAGTTATTGTACTTACCTGCCTTGCCTAAAACTATTGTAGACATAATATAGCCCAAGCTGCAACATCAGGAATATCTTTGTTGAGTGGAACCTTAGTACTAAGACTAAGGTTTACCAGGCTAGTTTTGTAAAATTTATCTGTATGTGTGTGTGTCTGTGAGGGTAAGTGTGAGAGAGGGATGTAGTTTGCTGGCAAGTCTTGAAAAAAAAAAGTGTTTAATTTATCTTGCTACAGCGGAAAGAGCGTGACACAATGGGCGAGTTGGACGTGGATGATGACAAATTTTATGGATGCCAGACGCTCAGGTCTGTCATGAATTTCCCCATTGGAGGTATCAGGGAAAGAATGCCGGTGAGTTGTTTCATTACTCCAGTTGTGCTCTTTCATATTTATTTTGCATTTTTTTACCATATCCCATTGTGTTGCTCCAAGTTTAAAAAGATAAATGACAATAAAAATAACAGCAATCCTGATACCAGTGGCTACTATTTTTTAATGTTTCTGTAATAAAGTATTTTTTGTAGTACCAAGTCATCGTCGCCTTCGGTATTTTGAAGAAAGCTGCTGCTAAAGTGAACATTGAGTTTGGCTTGGACAAGAAAATTGGTGAAAATTTATTCATATTCTACCTAGCTTATTGAGTATGGCTATAAAAAACATACATTCTTAGAGTAAGTATAATTAAACGATTATTAAATTATATCTCGAAACTAATTTTCCTGCAAAATGTGTTACAGCGGAAGCTATTATGGTAGCATGCGACGATGTCATCAATGGCAAGCTGTACAAGGAGGGCCACTTCCCCCTCGTCATCTGGCAGACAGGATCTGGCACACAGTCCAACATGAACACAAACGAGGTAATAAAAAAATGCAAACAATACAATCAGAGTGGACCTATGGCACTGAGACATTTTCGCTCAAAATGGGCCTCATTAGACGGCTACAAGACAACCAAAGGGCAATGGAGAGGGCTATGCATAGAGTTGACCTACGTGATCGAATCAGAAACGAAGAGATCCGAGGTAGCCGACATAGCCCGAAGAATTACCAAACTTAAGTGGCAGTGGGCAGGGCATTTTGCTCGTAGATGGCCGATGGAGCCGAAAGGTTCAGGAGCGGCGACCGCGTACCGCTAACAATCTGATCGAGTACGCGAAAGATACATTGCTGGCGCCATCAGTGCAAGCGGGAAACAGAACGTCAAAGTTAAGCGCATTATTATAATAATAATTAATATCACATACAGCTATTGGGCGCCAAGAATATTGCTAAACTTCGGTGCCCAATTAGTCACCTATTTAGGTCATTAACTCCGAATTGACTAACAATTGGCAAAAGTCGTGTTGCTAGAAAAGGCTCTCCTTGAAAAGCTCTTTCCATTAGTGTATATGTTATAGCTATTAGGCTTCAAGGCAGAAACCCATAGTTTGGTGCCCATTCTCCACCATAGACAAAAAATAACAAAAGATGCGTTACGGAAGTAAAGGCGAGATTTTTCGGGCCTGTAGGCAGCGGCGCGGCGGTACGTTCATAGAACTCAAACTCAAAGCATTGATTTCAAATAAACCAATAACAGGCACTTTTGAATTGTCAAGGGGTCGGTCAGTCAGAAATATGAAGCTAGCTGCCCATTCCAAAGCGAAGTAGGTACCTGTGGAGAAGAACGGGCAAGAAACTCCATGGACACTCTTTTAAATAATATTGTTCAGTCTTGTTGAAATTATACATTTCAGAACGATGTAGAAAGACGTGCACGTTAAAGGCGTCCGTAATGAAAAAAAATCGGAAATTAAAATATATAAAAAAGCGTGGCAGCCTAGACATGACCAGTCCCCTCTGACGGCGCCCGTTCACGAACATGACGTATGGATCAGCACCATTCAGCTCAACCATTTTGAAGGGAACTTAATGATCCAACACACACGCCACCACCAGCGAGACATTAGAGTGAGCGTGACATACTGTCAGCCGCCAGGGCACATTCAAGTCAATGACAGACGTGCCCAGTATAGGGTAGCTTTATAGTATGTACATAGTGCGCACACGTGTGCTTTGCAAATATTGTGTAATTGTGCTTTGCAATTACACAATATTAAATATTGTGTAATTGCAAAGCACAATTAAACAAAATTTAATATTGTGTAATTGCAAAGCACACGTGTGAGCACGAGATTGAATTTATACAGTGCAAAGACAGTTTTTACAATCTTCAGCAGCTCCTCCTCCTATTTTCGAATGCTAATCAATTGTTTAGGCGCCCTTGTGGAGCAGCACCAGCAGTGAGCCAAGCATCTTTGTCAGAGATGTAATAGCCCAACTTATAATATGCTTGGCTGCATAGTGTGCGTTTGATACAAGTTTTGAACTTCGTTTCATTCAGTTGGACTACGTGGGGAGGCATTTTATATAACATTTTAAACAGTACCCCATGAAGGATGAATCTACTTTAGCCAGCCTGAAACCCGGTTGAACCAATTGGTCGAAGCCATAAAGCCAAGCTTGCCTTAATAAAATTATAATTCACAACAACAAACGTAAGCCTATAAAAAAAACAATTCAATCAACTCGAGTTCAAACATTAATGTCATATAAGTCATAGGAATAATAACATTTCGTAATTCCAGCGTATTCTGCCGCGCGCACTAGATTGCCAGATTTACGGACCCGTTGAACTAAAAAATAATCAAAAATATTATGAAAAACATTTAAATTCCGCGCTATCTCGTTCTGGCGCTACTCAATGCGTTCAAATGCGTACGCGACGACTCAATTTGAAATTGTTTTGAAATTTTGAAACAGTATTTTCTAGGTGCTATGGTTATGAATTAATTTTATTATTTAAAATGAAATGATAGAAAATGCGGCGATGTCATTCCCTATGATTTTGTAAGTGAATAAAGTGTCCCAACAGTATTTTCAAATGCTAATATCGTCTTTTGGACAGTTAATTTCCCTAAAACAATGATGTATAAAATTGATTCTAAAAGAGGCAAATTCGGATAACCCCCTGTAATTGCGATTAAAAAAAAAGTCATGCAAAATCAGTCCAACCTTTTTACTGCTGGAACCTAGGCCTCCTCTCTGTGATTGGGAATGGGCCTTAGTCTACCTCGCGGGCACAGTGCGGTTTGATGGAGTGGAAGTCTCATGTTTCGAATCTCAAACGGTGAAGGGCAAAACATTGTGAGGAAACCGGTATGTCCTACACTGGCTCCGCGTTGTGTATTACGGCCAACTCCCTCTCATCGAGATGAGGCCTGTGTCCCAGCAGTGAGAAAATTATATGCTGATTATGCCCCCATGTTTATAATATAATTATTATTGCTTCCAGGTAATAGCAAACTACGCCATTAAGGCCTTGGGCGGCGAATTGGGCAGTAAAAAACCAGTGCACCCCAATGACCACGTGAACAAGTCACAGAGCTCCAACGACACTTACCCTACAGCTATGCACATTGCTGTAGCCATGACACTGAGGGACAGACTCATGCCAGGTCTTGTGGAACTTAGGGATACCTTGGAAGCCAAGTCAAAAGAGTTTGATAAGATTATTAAAATCGGCAGGTAGGTGAACACCATACATTAACACTTTCGTATATTTGGGGAGTCTGTTTACAAGGGATGGAAAGATTGATGGAGATGTGGAAAGGAGAATGAATGCGGGAAATAAAGTGAATGGTGCTACACATGCAGTTGTGGCCAACCAGTTGATATCCGAAAAGGCACTATTGGCTGTTCACAATGGTGTGCTGGTGCCTACGATTATGGAAGTGAATGTTGGGTGTGGCAAAAGAAGCATGAAACCAGAATAAATGCTGTGGAAATGCATTCTTTGCAGAGCATGTGTGGTGTGACTATGAATTATAGGATGAGGAATGATGTGATAAGGCAGCGGTGCGGTTTAAAAGAAGATGTAGACAAAAAATTAAAAAGAGTATGTTTAGATGGTAATGTTAAGAGGATGAATAAAAGGAGACTAACAAAATGTCAGGTCAGGTGCGTGCGTAGAATCAACGGTAACACAAACAATAAACTTGCTTTGCTTACAACACGTCAAATCGTATATCGTATCGAACCAAACAATAAATTGACGAAAAAAAAATAGACAAGTGAATAGCGCGCGGTAATTTCCCTACTCAGTTCTAAGCGAGTACCAAAACGTATTCACTATTTGTAGGAATCCCCGATAATGCATTTCGTTTTCAGCATAGACAATGTGTGGGTTGCCATATGTGTAAAAAAGTTAATAAATTTTAAGATGATAACATTAAATTAAGGCTTAGGGTCAAGTTTACTAGCGACGGGGTCAGAAAGGGCCGATGCCTGCCAGGGTCGCGGGTTGTTCGTAAGAGATACCGTGGCCCTGGCACAGGCAACTGAAGGAACACGGGTGGGTTTAAGTCAGTAAAAGTCTGACACAGCCTCCCGCTCCACCCAAAGCGGGAGACGTCATTTAATGATTTCCCACACAAAAAAAGGGTTCAAGTTTAGAAGCAAACTTAATACTAAAGAAGAAGTATTGGCCTGCTAACCTTCCAGGACCCACTTGATGGACGCCGTGCCTCTGTCTCTGGGGCAGGAGTTCAGTGGCTACGCGGCGCAGCTGACGTACGGCATCGAGCGCATCTGCGCCACGCTGCCGCGCCTGCACTACCTGGCGCTGGGCGGCACGGCCGTCGGCACCGGCCTCAACACGCGCATCGGGTTCGCGGAGAAATGTGCCGCGGAGATCGCTTCGATTACTGGTAAAAGAAGGACACATCTGGTTGATGGGAATGGGAAAGGAGGCAGGTCCTTCCACCCATAGTTTTGAATTAATCCCCTGATTTTCTGTTGCAACAATCATGTTTATTTACGCGACAGACATATATATTCCCCCTACTATCATTCAGATGACAATTTTATGGGTTGTGATGATCCCAATAACCGTCTCCATATTGTTTTAGAGCAGTATATTTTTTTTTTTGAATACGTGTTCTGTTACAACTTGACGTGCTGTAACTTTGGAATCCTACTCTAGTGAAGCAGCTGACGCGTACCATGGCCAAATTTTGTCGACGGAAAATAGACAAAATTATAGATTTATTTTATTCATCTTTCATTTTGTATATTCTTCCGTCGATAAAACTTGTTTCTATGGTGGTCAAGCTACGAGTGCAGATCACTTACTAAGGATAAACTATTTTCGTTAAAACATTTCAGCACGGAATAGAAAAAACAAGTGGAAGTGCCCATCATTAGTCTTAATTTTGTATGTCAAAGGCCGGCCAGGCTTCACAGATTGTGGCGAAACCCGGGTTAACTCGCAACAAGGTGATGCTGTGTGTGTGGTGGGATTGGAAGGGTATTATTCATTATGAGCTGTTTCCACCAGGCAGGACAACAACTGGTGAGATTAAAGCAAGAAGTTGAGAGAAAACGGCCGGAATTGAATCAAGGTCAAAAAGAAGGGGTGGGGTTTTTCATCATGATAACGCTAGACCTCACACATCTTTAGCCACTCAGCAAAAATTAAGAGAGTTTGGCCGGGAGGTGTTAATGCATCCGCCGTATAGTCCTGACCTTGCACCTTCAGATTTCCACCTGTTTCGGTCTCTTCAGAATTCTTTAGGCAGTGTCAGGTTAACATCACGAGAAGTGGCGCTCGGTATCGTTAGGTGTCTTTTTCACCCGTTGTAAGATCTTGGCGAAGATGAATTGTTATGCCACTGTGAAAACACCAATATCTTTAAAACATATCTAAGAGAAACTAGCACGTAGCTGGTAAATTGATTCAACAGCTTGTTTCTGAAGAACAGATATATTTTGAATATTTACCCCACAGCAGAATGTTGTAGAACCATGTGATCGGGATATATCGTTCCTATAATCGCGAATCGCATTTAGATCAACATACGACGTAAAATAGAGCTGCAATTTGCAAAAACAAAACAAAGAAAACTTGTATTCCGTGGGCTACAGCTGACGATTCACCTTATTTGCTAAGCCTGTTCGAGATTAAAATAAAATCCTTGATTACTTACCTTCTTGGTGCCATGGATCGAAGTAAAAACTCAGAGATATGGATTTCATACTAACATTGCCGGCCGCTGCTCGCATGACAAACACCAGTACACCATTTTTGATTTATCTCGGAAGAAGGTTGTCAAAATAATGCTCGAATTTACAAGCATATTTGAGAAAACTTATTTCTTTCCTTTAAGTTAATGTTGATGATGCTCTAATAACTTCCTGTCACTTTTATTTACTTACCAAGTGAAAGTATATGAATTTGTGCGGGGTAGGTACCAAATATAAAAAGTGATTTAAAAAACCGTGTGGGTTCGAGAGACCCCCGTCAGGAACGAAGCTCCTTACGCTTTCTCTTCAACTTCGAATTCACTATCGGCTATAGCACCCTCGAAAACCATGAAAACGAAACCCTAGATGAAAAATTTGGATATTTTCGCATCCGCCATCTTGGATTTTCATTTTGATCTCACTATTGGCTTCAGCGCTCTCGAAAACCAGGAAAACTATCGCTCTCTCTCTATTTCTAATAAATAATAAAAGTCGTTCATTCATGTTTAAACGATGAAAATGAATGAACGAGTTTTCATCAAAGATGGCGCATAACGCTTTATCTCCGACGATTATAAAAGGTCAGGTCTGTCTTGTAAGCATTTCAAACGCTACCTCCTCCGCGAATTTCCGCTCACCTGCACCCTTGACGATCTGAACACCGGCTTTGACCCTTTGGTTGGGCCCAGCCCTAAGCAAGTAAATTTATTTACTTACAAGCACCACAAAGTCGGCAAATCACATGTCTCCTTTTATCAAGTCTATTAATAATATGTAAAATGTTCACATTTGCAGGCATCCCATTCGAAACTGCACCAAATAAGTTTGAAGCATTAGCCGCCCACGATTCAATGGTGGAGGTTTCAGGAGCCTTGAACGTTATCGCATGTTCCTTGATGAAGATCGTTAACGACATTCGCTTGCTGGCTTCTGGACCTAGGTGCGGTCTGGGTGAGCTGATGCTGCCAGAGAACGAGCCTGGATCATCCATCATGCCTGGTGAGGTCCTTTCATCTGATAAGTTGCTTCTCAGTAGTATTTGGTGACTGATCTATTTGTGCTGACGTTAGGTTTACAATATTCCAGGCAAGGTGAACCCCACGCAGTGTGAGGCGCTGACCATGATCGCAGCGCAGGTGATGGGCAACCACGTGGCGGTGACGGTGGGCGGCAGTAACGGACACTTCGAGCTCAACGTGTTCAAGCCCATGATAGTCGCCAACGTACTGCGCTCCGCCATCCTCATCGGTAAGTCATCGTGTCACAGGTGACCGCACACGGGGCTGTGACGACTACTTTTTTTATCTGAAAAAAATATTGTTCCAAATGGTGCAAACAATATTATAAAAAGTGTAAAAGCTTAAAAAAATTTCAAGTTACAAATTGCATTATTTTTTCGAATTTTTTTAATATAAGTCATCATTATAATAACGAATACGTGTTTTTCGAATTTGATATTAATTCGTTACTAGAATTGTCGCACTGATAGGTGTTAGGAACGCATTCTCTCGACGGCCGGACCGTAGAGTGCTACAGTCCATTTACAGTTATTTGACCTCCGACAGCAGCAACCCAATAGCAACCTTTTAATGCGCACTGCAAAATAGTGGAACTCACTAACTGCGTCTGTGTTCCCGAATGCATTCAACTCGAATCTCTTCAAAGCTAGAGTGAACAGTCTTCTTCTGAGTAAGCTCACTCCATCGTAGACTTTCGTCTCTGTCACCTCTGACCTAGACTAGAGTCAAGAGTAAACCCATCTCCAATAAAAATAAAAAAAAACCTTATTGTAACTATTTAAAGATCATTGTGAATTGGCAGTAACCTTATTGCAACGGCAATAAAGATCATTGTGAATTGGCAGTAACCTTATTGCAACGGCAATAAAGATCACTGTGAATTTGACAGCGATGCAAACTCTGGTAAAATAAATGAATGGACTGTACAAGGATCTTGGGGCTCGAATGACGTTGACAGTCAAAGTCAAATCATTTATTTCAAGTGGGCCACTTTTGGCACTTTTGAACAACAAAATTTGAAAATGTAAATTAAATACTCTTTGAACATATTGTCCATAATTAATATGTCACGTGACCTTGTACAATGACAAAAATACATTTCGACGAGGCAAAACGGATGTAAGTCGTTTGTCGTTTTGTATGAATTCAAAAATCGTCCCAGATTTTCGCTATTATTGATGAATATAGTTTTCTGGTGATTTACAGGATGAGAATGTGATTGTGATAATATGTATTTGCTATTCAATTCAATATCGCGTTCTATTCCTAGATAATTTATTTGCTGAAAATACAAGTCTTACCGGATGTCAAATTTGTGGTTTATGCACACTGCGCAGTCCATATTTGGCTTGACTATGGCATGCAAATTAGTTACTCTGCCTGTCAGGGGCCCAGGTCGACAAAACTATAAGCCCACCCCCACCCCCCAGTCCGTCCCGGAATTATATTTAGTACACTGCGTCAAATAGTTTGATTTGTTTATCATTAATTCGGAAATAGGAGAGATATTTTGACGGCAACAGTGTTCTGTTGAAAGTTTATCGCGAGATTTGTGCCTTAAAGAAACGGAACACAAAATGACAGATTGTAGAAAGATTTCTACGGCGCGATGACAAAATTAAAGAAAAGAATTACTTTCTGATAAGAAAGTGATTTGTTTTCTCTTCGTAGAGTAGAGATAGAAGTGCATACAGGACCTACGCATGCAGGACCGGCCACCCGGCGTGGACCGTACCTGCCTCAGTCCGCCAGGGGACACTCTCAGAATGATCTCTTGAATGTCCTCAGGTGACGGCTGCTTGGCATTCAACAAGGGCTGCGCGGTCGGCATCAAGGCTAACGAGGCGATGATCCAGAAGATCATGCGCGAGTCGCTCATGTTGGTCACAGCGCTCAACCCGCACATCGGATACGACAAGGTGACTTTATTTCTTTAAGACAGCAAAAAGCCAATAGTTATGTACTGCCTACTAAAAGTGTTACATAGTTGGGAGTGAACAGTTTATCCACAAAACAAGAGAAATCCTTTCCTACCGGGTAACAACTAGAAATGGACCGACTATCAGGGACCGAATTACCGTTATTTTTTTTATAACGATACCAATTACCGTTATGTTAACGATAAAAAAGTAACGATATTAATAACGAAACCCATGAGTCAGTTAACGTTATCTAACTACCAGTATTAGTACCGGTAAAAGTTACTATTCTTTTACCGGTAATTTTTACGCCTATCTCTTTCTAACAATGACGGCCGAGAGACAAGCATCTTTCGGTGTTAACGTTTAAGGGTCGACCATAGCTACCTTTGTTTTCTGTCAAAATGCAGTTCTGTATGGTGATATCGGAATCATTGATACGACATTACGCCCATATCTAGTCTATCCACTAGCAACTGCTAACTCTAACACTTAAACGAAGGACATTCATTCGGAGTAGTAATTTTGACAGAATTAAAAAGGTATCTATAGCTGACACAGAATAAATACGACAAAGTACGTTAGAGAGTAAAAAAATCTTTTAAAATCAACGCGAGTTAAACTAACCACCGTCTATCTTTTCTTTGGTGAACAACCACAGATAAAGAACTATGGCGATTTTTGCTTAAGCTTCGTTTTAGGATAAAAAAGTGATATGTGAAAAAAATACGATTTAAAATTTATTTGAAAACATTAATTAAAATGATCACTAAAATATATTTTAATTTTTTATGAGCACTAGTTAAACACTAACTAATCAAAAAAAGTACTGTTTTTATACTAAAGGATTTATATTTTAAAATTCTAATTGTCTAATTATAATCATACGCCATGATTATTAGTATGAGTATTTGAATTCAAAATTGCACCTAATATCACAGTCCATATTTTTTTAGGAAATGTTGTTTATTTTTTCAAAGTATTTTTTTAAGGTAAATTTAATCATGGTCTGGCAGTTTGAGTAATTTATGCGGACTACCCAAATATCCTGTCTTTTGTATTGTTCGTCGAATCATTGAGCTCCTTAGTTCTGAGTTGAGCTGCATAATGATTGGCTAATGTGTGCACTGACTGGACAGGTCCACTTAAATCTGTGTGGATCTGTCCTCAAAAGACCATTTCAGGCACCAGTCTACAAGATCCTCATATGATCTGACCAAGATTATTTTCGGATTGTTATATACACTTTGACATTGATGGACAATTTATGTATACTATGCCATGAAAATTTACTCTGTGAAGTATATTTAAACTATTGTGAATAACAAATAATAAAAAAGTTTATTTAAATAAAAAGGGACACATTTATCATAACAATTAAAAAGAGCAAAGTTGCTAATTTGCCTGAACTAGGTTGAACCTGTGTTTCAGGCTAGAGAATGTAAAGATTATGTTGTTTATTTTTTCAAAGTATTTAAAAATAAGTTAAATTTAATCAGGGTCTGGCAGTTTGATTAATTTATGCGGCCTACCCAAATGTCTTTTCTTAGGTAATGTTCGTCGAATCGTTGAGCTCCTTAAGTTCTGTGTTGAGCTGCATGACTACTAATAAATGCGTGCACTGACTGGACAGGTCCACTCATTCTGTGTGGTTATTTCCTCTAAAGACCGTTTCAGACACCAATCTACGGTCTTCACATGATCTGACCAAGATTATGTCTGGACTTTAAAAGAGACTGTGACCTCTGAGTTTGTTTCGGCCTTTCTACTCAGAGTAGTCAGATAGGAAACGCCGATCTCATATCTGAGAAGAGAGGCCGAAACAAACTCAAAGGTCTCTTTCAAAGTCCAGACATAATCTTGGTCAGATCATGTAGATTGGTGTCTGAAATGGTATTTTGCGAAAAGAACCAAGCAGATCGAGTGGACCTGTCCAGTCAGTGCACGCATTTGTCAGTCATCATGCGGGTCAACTTAGAACTAAGGAGCTCAACGTTTCGATGAACATTACCAAAGAAAGTACATTTAGGTAGGCCGCCTGAGTTACTTAAACTGCCAGACTATGATTAAAACTAACAGAGAAAACAAGACGTAAATGTATTTAAAAAAAAACACATTGTATTCACATTCACAATAATAATAATAACATTACAAAGTAAGCTTTCATATCATTGTATATAATATATGTTTAGTCATCAATGTCAATGTGTATATAATAAATAATCTCGGTCAGATCATTTGAGGACCATGTTGACTGGTTTCTGAAATGGTATTTTGATGAAAGTACCAAACAGATCGAGTGGACCTGTCAGTCAGTGCACGCATTTGTCAATTATCGTGCAGCTCAACTCAGAACTAAAGGAGCGCAACGATTTGACGAACAATACAAAAGAAAGGACATTTGGGTAGGCCTCATGAAGTACTAAAACTGCCAGACCATCAGTAAAAGTAACTGAAAAAAAAAACGATGACCCATACAGTTCTCACATTCGCAAAATTAAAATATTATAATACTTTAAACAGTAAATACTCATGTTATTGTTTATGTCAAAATATATAAAGGTATAGAAAAAAAAAAACTGTATATTAGTTGATTCATTATTTTCTTTGAAAACCTTGAGATATCGGTACACTTTGTTGTACTTCTTTCGGCCCATAATAATATTTTTACTAAAGCAGTTGCATTAGGAAAAATATTATTAGTTGAAAATAACAGGCAATAGACGTATCGGCGTACGCGATGCTTGTGTGCCGTATGATTATGAAATGAAACACGCGGGAGCGCGTGACGTCTCGTATTCGTATCTTTCCGATCGTCGCAAGCGTAACAATAACGATAAATGCTAGTGGTTGCCGCTCCGCTTACAATACAAGAACCGAACGCATAGCACGCGGCGTCCGTTTCGGTTTGGCAACGTCGCATCAGATCTTGCTAGATTTGAGCGAAATAACGCTATTAGTGACGCTATTTTGATACCGTTAAATCCAATGACTTAACGTTATTTGTAACGTTAAGTATTTAACGTAACAGAACGAAATGTTTTGGTAATTATACCGGTATTTTTTTGGTAACGGTAACTGTCCCTGCCGACTTTGCCTTTGGCCGAGTAGTGGGTTGCCAAAAGACCGACTAGTCGACCAAGTCGATCATTGCTTTCTGTGGCGTTCGGATGCACAAAACAGAAATTGTGATTATAAAAAAAATGATAAACAATGTGTTACGTATCTTCTTTATTCAGAGTCGTAGCTCTCGATTAGGTTTTTTTTATTCATATTATTCCTTTGAAAATTATTTTTACTTCAATTATTGAGTACCAAATTGAGTTCCGCCGCCGGCTACAAATATGGCCGGATAGATGCGGTACATCTGTATAAACAACCAAATAAGACGACTGTAATGGTTTGACTTCACGGTGTCAAAAAACACTCGATTTCGTGGGCGATATATTACGGTATCGCTTGTTTAGATATCTAACTCTTTACCTGACGTCGCCATGTCATACAGTATAAGTTTTTAACCAGTGCGCAAACTGGTACCATGAACTCAGCACATGATTCTAGACTCCCATATCATAGATATCCCTCCTACTGCAATATTATTTTGTGTCGCCGGAAACTTGTTTGGCAACATTGCTAATAGAGTGCTTGTACAGTCCGTCCATTCAGTTATTTTACCTCTGACAGCAGCAAACCAATAGCCACCCTATTGTAACGATCATAAACATCATTATGAGACAATGGCAGCAACCCAACATCAACCTTATATCAACGGCTTTAAAGGTCACTGTGATTTTGACAGTGATGCATACTCAGAAGTAAAATAACTGAACGGACTGTACTTTTAGCGCCTGTACTACATAAATAAGGAGCGGACGTTGTTGGTTAACATAACTAAATGAAAATGTCTCAGAAATTGTATTGACAAAACAAGTTGCAATTTTGGCCACACACCAACGTAGCTTTAGCCTAGTACTGTAAAAGTTTTTTTTCAAAATCTTAAATCTAACGATAAACTACACAGTACTTAACATTCTTATTCCTATTCTAGGCTGCACAAATCGCCAAGACAGCCCACAAAGAGGGAGGAACTCTTAAAGACACAGCGGTCAAGCTGGGCATCCTCACTGAAGAACAGTTCGACAAATGGGTGCGGCCAGAAAACATGCTGGGACCTAAGTAAACAGTCCTCTTCGCCATCGACTCGGAATAAGTGAATAAATTTGTTTGTGTTGCAATTAGAATGGGGATGATGACAATTTTTTTTAATCTCAAGAAAATGTTTATTTCCAAATAGTGCAAATGGTATTACAACAATTGTAAAATATTAAAGAACTGCCAAGTTATAAACTTTTTAAAGTAAGTGTTAGACTGGGACAGCAGTACCGTAGAAGTGACGTCACGACTACGTTACTTCACTAGGCGACTACTAGCGTCGTACATTGTCCGTACCGTCCGTACAAGGACAGGAATAATCCCCTCCTAAAACTTTTAAAGCGTGTATCTTCTTCGTAATTACATCGATTTACCAGATTTTGATTTAACAGATCGATTATCTCGTTTTTACTGTGCCTTCTTACAAATTGCATTATTTTTACGAACATTTTTAATAGTAGTCATCATCCCAATTAGCATACGAAAGTTCGAATTGACTTGAAACAATCCGATTTCTTTCGACTCTTTTCCCTATCGCATAATTTTAACATAATTTTATGAAGGCATTGCGTTGGTTATAAACGCTTATATTTGCTCCGAATGAAGGGTATTTGATGTCCTTTGGCACATTCGTCTAATTGATTATGCAGAATGTGTAGATGCTCATCGTTTTGATGATGTTAATAATTATGCGAAACGGAGGGCTGCTACAAAATACTGTATCATAGTGCCTATGAAATTGGTGCACAAATAACTATTTTATTAAAACTTGTTTCAACATCAAACAATATAATTGTTAAGAATCGTAACTTTTATAACGATTCTTAACAATTTATGAATTTGTATGCATTTATGAATAATTTACATCTGCATCAGCTATCTTGAAAAGTTGTTTTAGAGGATAGTTTTTACTGTGTTTGTTATGTAAATTGTTATTTTGAGTTTGTTTACGAAAGTGCATTCAGTCGAATACTAGAGCTATTCCGCGTATCCACCCCAAAATTCCACTCTAAGGTGGATACTCGGAAACGCATTTCCAAGAATCCACCCTAGGTCTAGTTAGATATAAACGGTTTATAGGCTTAGGGTGGATTTTCGCGCGTATCCTCCTTAGGGTGGAGTTTTTGGGGTAGATAAACAGAATAACCGAAATAGTATTGTGAAAACTTATGAATTTAAATGTTACCATTAGGTTCTGTTTCTTTTATACAGAGTATAAATTAATTAAAGAAAACTGTTATTTTTTCTTTTCCTGTCCTCAAATTCTGGGGACATGGAAGTGCCCCCGCGAAGACGAGACAATAAGAAAACAGCGTCACTACCTTTTCTCAAAGCTTCTCGTCGTATTTCCAAACTCTTGTAGCTTCGGCCTGGATAATGCTAGAGCTCAGTATAAGATGTAGTTAGAGACTTATAAAACACGCTAAGTTTAATTTGTGCAACATATGCTAAACTGATTCACTGACACACTCAGTAAAACCTCTAGGGCACTTCCCGAAGTCCTAGAAACTAAAATATGGTTTGCAGGCTAGAATTTGCACACAAACAAGTTGTAAAACTTGACAAACCTTACATCTTTGCCAAAATTTATGGCTTGGCCATTCTGAACTATTACATGACACAATGTAAAAGACCAGTGAGTTATACCATAAGCTCATAGGAGTGTCTGTGCCGTTTGTTCCCACAGTTCTATGGTAGAACTAATGTTTTTTTTTTCTCAATAGTCCTACGATATTAGGTGTTACAATAACGAAGAACTAATGGGAGTCTTTATTCCCAGTTATTCTATTCAACAGTTCTACGGTATAACTAATGGGAGTTTTGGTTCTCACTACTAATATGTTTAATAGTAGAACTTGTAAAACTTACTTCCAAGTAGTTCTACTCTAAGAAATGTTTTACCAAATATATGTAGTAGTTTTGCCTCACATGGTTTAAAGTAAACTTAAATATTATTGGACACCTAAAAAAAACACTTGAATTAAATTATACCTACATTGTTTAGGAAAAAAACATTCAAGTGACATAAAAAATATATGTGTAAGTGTTTGCATGAAATATTAAACTATCGAATAATTTCCAAAAAGGGTCCCACCTAATATTGACAGGACTTGAGTAAAAAAGAAACTTCTAAACACAGAACAGATAAACTACCACAGAACTTCAGTAGAACAAGTGGGAACAAGCGCTTCCCTTGGGGTCCTGGGGTCCCCATTGGGTCAAATACATTGTGAAGACGATGTAGAAATGCGAAATTGCATGCACGTTAAAAGCGTCCGTAATAAAATGATCAAAACAATTCTGCCAAAATTAAAACAAGCCCTGTCAGCTAAGAGATGACCAGTATTATGATAGTTGTCGATCTCATTATCAGCGTTTTAAATATTCTGACATTGCCGATCTTATACATACTTGTGTTGTTAGTTAATAAATAAATAAAAAATCGAGTCTGACGAAGAAATAATAGCCAGGGAAAACACTAGTAGAAATGACTTAAAAAAAAAATAAAGACCAAATTTTATAATTGCCAAGCATAGCCCAATCTGTACAAATATTGAATAGACTGCCAGCGGATTTAAAAATATTGTTAAATACTAGCTCTTTTAAGGCTAAGCTCAAAGTATTTCTATTACGAACTGTAATTTAATATTCCCAATTACTGTACCTATAGGAAAAAAAAGCTGGTAAGCTTCGGTTCCTTGCTGCCAAGGGTCGATTATTCCCGATCGGTAACACCCTGTGACATACACAGTTTGTTTATCCCCGACCTCAGTTTATCCATCAGTCGTGCAAAAGGGTTCCCATTATCATTTTTCGAAAACGATTAAAATGTATTGAGATACTCAGGCCAATTAGATTTATTTGTTTTTTTTTTCGATGCAATATTCTTTAAAAAGCAGAATGCACTGTATAAAACAGTGGCATGCTCCCCTACTAAATTAAAGCTACAATCACCAAAAATTAAGAAAAAAACTGCTAAAATCAACCAGTGTGTGAAAAACAACACATCGCCAACGAGAGTGCAAAATCATCAACAGTTGGATAAATCAATCACAGATGGCGCTATCCACAGTGCTGGCAACAAAATAAGAAAGACTGAAGCAGAAGTGACACAATTAAACTATAACAGTAAGCTGAACGAAACTAGAACTAGTAAATTATGTATTTTAAGTAGCAATAAAAATAATAAAATGTTAGAAATGGTTGAAGAAATATTCCCTAACCACGGAATTTGCCACTATAGTCGTATTTTTAATTAGACGAAGCCAACTGACAGTAGCTAATGTCACTTTGTAAAATAATATTGCCGTATTTAAAGTAATAGTGATGCGTTCAGTTCTCGTTCAATCAGATGAATGAACAATGAGTGTGAGTTAATCGTTTCAAACTATAAAAGAATATTATTTCTATTTTACAATAAAATTTAATAAAAGTGTTCTGACATAAGTTACTAGTAGTATGTAACTACAATCAGTTTTTTGACGGCTTATTACAAAGCGGCGCGGCAACTAGTGCCATTTTGTTTGTAATTCGGCTTCTAACCTCTGGTCTGATAGCACGAATGTTTTTCAGTGCTCACGCTGTTTAGTTATTGTTTTTGTTAAGTTTTTCGTTACGTTGTGTTTGTGGTAATTGTTGAGTTTATTTATTGCTATATTGTTTCGTACAAACGATATGGATCCTAAATCAAGCACGTCAAGTCATAGCTTGTCCGAAAGAAGAGACCACGGATTGCTATATGCGTTACAAACAGGTATTTGAGGAGAAAACTGCTTCACTATTACCTATTGAGGCTCCCGAAAAAAAAAGAATGTGTTTCGAAAACAGCTGACATTTTGGGAATTGGTGTGACCTTAGTTTACAGTGTATTAAAATAATACAAAGAAAATGAACAATTTAAGTCTCCCGAGAAACTTCCTAAACACAGTTTCAAAGATAAATTAGACAATTTTACTTTTGCCGCTATAAGGCGAAAAGTACATCATTTATTTATAAAAATGAGCCACCCACCATTATAAAGGCCCCCAAACACTATGAGCTCAATCCCATTGAGTTGGTATGGGCGCAGGCTAAAGGATGTGTTGTAAAAAATAACAAAACCTTCAAAATGATAGAAGTAAAAAAACTTTTTGAAGAAGGGCTTCAACATAACACACCTGAAAAATGGAGTAGCTGCGTGTCTCATATAATTAAAGAAGAAGGCAAAATGTATGGTCTCGACCACATGATCGACAATGTTTCAGACAGATTTTTTATCTGATGATGAATAAAACCAAATTAAGTAATAAGCGATGTTTTTTTATTTTCATTACCTACCTATAATTGTTATATTTTATACATCTATAGTTTCAACTACACGATGTATTGAAAATAGGACAGTCTTACAAGTTTCCTCGCAATGTTTTCCTTAATGTTTAAGACACTCGGTATTCAGTATAGGTAGATACTATACGAACATAGTCGTCGAAAACTCGTTGGTATGTACGAAGCACGACTAAAATTCGAACCCCGTACCCGATATCGGCAGTTCGGCACACTAACTTCACAAGACAATCGAGGCAATTTCATTCATTCAGGAGTTTTTTCAGTCATTCACTTTGTCACAACACTATTTTTATTTCATCAAAAACTGACAACACAGTAAACGTCAGTTGACTTCGTCTAATTAAAAATACGACTGTACCTGACACCCAACTGTGGTGTTAAGTAATGAATTCGCACTGTATAGTGACTTAAATTCGTGTAATTCTTTTGATAAAGTGACAGATTTGCCACACACTGTGCACAGCAATGTTACTGATGAAAATGAACTGTTTTTTCTCTAATAGATATATCAACATATTGCATCAAAATATAGCAGGTTTGATAAATAAATCAGATGATCTGATGGTATGTCTAGAGGAGCTATCTACTAAAAAGACAAATGTTGATATCTTGTGTATTACGGAGCACTTTATCATGGAGCACTTCATCAAAATCTATTATTTTTATCTAACTATAATTTGGCTGCACATTATTGCAGAATAGAACAAAAAAGAGGTGGTGCATGTATCCTTGTTAAAAATGGGTTACAATGGAAAGAATTGCCAAAAGTAGCAAAGTTATCAACTCCAGGCACATTTGAATGCTGTGGCGTGGAACTGACTGGTTATAAGATAATAATTGTGTGTATATATAGAATCCCGAACTCAAATAATTTAAATTATTGCTTCGACAAACTTGAAATGCTCTTGCAGGATATCTTACGTACATGCTGTAAAAAAATTGTTATCTGCGGAGATTTTAACATTGATGTACTGAAGCAAAATAGAGCAACGAATGACCTTGAATGTATTTTAATGAGTTACAATATGAAACTTGCTTTGAAACAACCGACTCGCATGGCTAGTTTATCGTGCATAGACAACTTTGCGCATAATTTTAACGCATGTAAGACTGAAGTACTAGAATGGGTATAACGGATCATACAGCTCAGCTGCTTCAGTGTCCAGTACAAAAGATATGTTGCATTAAGTACTGGTACGCAACTAGAAGGGACTATAGTACGGAAAATATAGTAAAATTTAAAAAAACATCTGATGAATCTTACCTTTTCAGAACTATATGACACGGATGACCCAAACGTAGCTTATAATCATTTCATTGAGATTTTCAAGCTATTATACGATCTGTGTTTTCCATTAAAAGTGGTTAAAATAAATATAATAAGAAGAACTAAGTGGTTGTCGAAAGGGATCAAACTATGCAGTAAAAAGAAAAGGAAACTCCTATGGCAGTTTCGACTTCATCGTAGTAAGATTAATAAAACAATATTATATAATTATTCTAAAATCTACAAAAAAAATATCCTTTTAACTCAAAAATCACAGAACAATTACAATATAAGAACATCTAAAAACAAATCGAAAACTGCGTGGCAAATTATAAATCGTGCAAAGTATAACGTACCTAAATCTAACATAAATGAAATTAAAATGGGAGGCTCCGTCTATCTAATCACAAAACGATTGCAGAAGCATTTAATAATTTTTTTATTGATAAAATAAAGCCAAAATTGGTGGCCGACTGCAGACCTGGGGCGTGTACAATAGATTTCAATAACAAAACTATGTTTCTGGCCCCTAGTATACCAGACGATATTAAAAAGATAATAATGTCCTTGAATAATACAAGCAGTGTAGGTTATGACGGTATTGCTACTTACATATTAAAACATGTTGCGAATGAAATCTGTGGTCACTTGAGTCAAGTCATCAATCTCAGCATTAGCGCAGGCGTTTACCCTGACGCTCTAAAAGTTTCTATCGTCAAGCCACTATTTAAGAAAGCGGATAGGGAGCTAATGGAGAATTATCGGCCGATATGACTAATCCCTATAATTTCTAAAATATTTGAGAAATACATTTACAAGGAACTTAATTCATTTATAGAAAGACATAATATTATATGCGAGGAACAGAAAGGATTTAGAATAGGTAAAACAATGGGGAAGGCAACTGTCAAAATGGCGCTGTCGTAGCTAGTTCCCAACACAAGCCAATAATACAAGGCGTCATGTGATTTTATTTTATTTTAGCGAAAATTGAAGCCTTTTTGTGTTCCTAGATGCTCCGAAATTGGAGTCTACAATTTCCCGAAAGGCCCTAAATTTAGAACATTGTGGTTTAAAGCTATTCGTGGAGATTTTTTTGAGTTCGAGTTTTTGTCGGAAACATTTTGAAGAAAGTGATTACGAGGAAATATTCGAGGTTTAAAATTCTGACATTTTCCACGTCACGTACTTGCTGAAATCGCGGCAATGGGGAAGGTCGGGCAAAGCTAATTGTAGGTGGCGTGACCATAGCTAGGTCCCTATGGCCTACAAAAATTTTGACATTTCGTTCAATCATTTCATTTTATGTTCATTCATGAGTTTGATTTTATTTCACTATTTCGTTATTTTCGGTGATTTCAGTATTTTAAATCAAGTAATTGACATGGAAAGTGTCAGAATTAATATTTCCTCGTAATCACTTTCTTCAAAATGTTCACGACATAAATTCGAACTCAAAAAAATCTCTACGAATAGCTTTAAAGCACAATCTTCTAATTTTAGGGGCTTACGAGAAATTCGAACTCCAATTTCTGAGTATCTAGGAACACAATATCGAGTCAACTTTCGCTAAAAAAAATAAAACCACATCACGCCTTGTATTTTTAGCTTGTGTTGGGAACTAGCTACGACAGCGCCATTTTGACAGTTGCCTTCCCCATTAACGAAATAATGAAATAAAATCAAACTCATGAATGAACATAAAATGAAATGAATGAACGAAATGTCAAATTTATTGTAGGCCGTAGGGACCTAGCTATGGTCACGCCATCTACAATTAGCTTTGCCCGACCTTCCCCATTAACATGGCCATTTATGATTTTTTATATAATATTACATTTAACGTGGATATGAGGCCACCGGTCTGTGGCATTTTTTGTGACATGACGCAAGCCTTTGACTATGTCCATTATGGTACACTCTTAAATAAACTTGAAGCATATGGAATAGACATGCGCAAAACAGTGCGTTTTAAAGTGATTTCATATGACATTACATTTCGTACCGAGGAATGTTGCATTACACCATGACTCCAAACATGACGCGAAATGACGCGCCACACGCGATGGCTATTGTAATGAAATGCTCGCGTTGTAGAAGATATACATCATTTCATGAGATACCGCATTAAATTATGATGTGATGTGACAACCGTCAAGCGCAATGCGCCCTCGCGTCGCCGAATTGCACACTTGCTTTTGTTATCATATTCATAAAGTCGATTTTCCTTCATACTGCGGCATTCCAGGCTGACTGGCAATAAACATGGATTGCGATATTGATTATTGACCATGGCTATGAATATTGGGTAATATAAATCTATTTATTTAGAGTTTCTTAAAATATCATTTAACACCTTATTAATTAATAATTACACAATCATATCAGTGTCCTACAGTAGTACAGTGCGAGTCATGTCAAGATTTAAAACATCACGTAGGCCTAGGCAGTCCGCGGTGTCAAAACCCAACCCTACCATATTTAACCTTTTTTTACCCCCGCACTCCTGCCAAACGATACTAGTCCCAATCCCAGCGATGTACAGTACGCCCTAAAGAGCGTAGCCTTAACCTCATTCGAGCACCGCACAAATCTCCGGGCGATCATATTCGCTCTAACAGACAACGCCCTCCGCTCCCGTTCCATGTCAGCGTTGTCTCGTAAACCTTAATGCATCAACAATACGGTTCTATATAATAGTTCACTTATTTCGCAGCCAGCTGACCGGCGCATGCTCCTTCTCACTTGCTCACACAGCGAAAATTACCGAGATAATACGAAGTTTACGAACACCGAACAGCGCGCCGCGGCCCGCGCGTCATGCGTCATGTTTGAATGTCATGTGCCATGCTTAATTTGGTCGAGTCATGTGTAATGCTACATTACGCGGTCGGGATATATGACGCGCAATGCAACAATCGCATTACTTACACAAGTCTAATATGGAATTAGAGGAAATGTCAACAATCTAATTAAGTCTTACCTACTGAACAGAACTCAAATAACAAATATAAACCACGTTAACATGAAAAGTAAACATGGAATTGTATTTCAATCCTCAGAACGTATAATTTCGTTTGGTGTGCCACAGGGGAGTGTTCTAGGGCCTCCTTTATTTATATTATATATCAATGACCTACCGAAAGGCATCCCTCAATCTCTGACATTATTTGCCGATGATAGCACCATAACGATACCTTGTAAAAGTGTTGATACTTATGAAAGTGACATAAATGATTCTATAAATCGAATGGTAAAGTGGCTAGATGACAATAACTTAAAAATTAACCTAACAAAAACTAAATTAATACATTTTAGTCAACGGATCAATAGCAAGAGTAACTTAAATATACACTATGATGGCCAGTCTATAGAAGAGGTAGAAACAACCAAATTTTTAGGGCTCAACATTGACAAAAAACTGAATTGGAAGACCCATATCGAAATCTTGTGCAAAAAAATCAGTAATTCTGCTTACGCCCTGCACACATTGTCGTCCATATTAAGTGTGGAGGCATTACTTAAGGCCTACTATGGTTTAACCGAATCTCATCTACGCTATGGTGTAATATTTTGGGGCAACTCAACAGACAAAGACACGGTGTTCAAGGCTCAGAAGAGCATTTTAGTTACTATACTCTATGCAGAAGAGATGCGTACGTTCAATGTTTAAAATAAAACCTACTGACAGTTGCGTGCCTTACTTTAAAAAATATAAGATACTTACTTTGCCATGTCTGTACAAAATCAAAATCAAAAGTCATTTATTCAAACTAGGCTGAGAGTCAGCACTTTTCGAACGTCAAAATTACATAAGACAGTCCCCCAAAACGCCCGCCCTTCACCACTTCCTAGTGCTTTAGCTGGGAAGAAGAAGTGGCGCAACAAACTCCCCAGCAGCACAGCTGTCTGTTTAGTTAGAAAACCATTGAATTATATAATTATAAGGTAATCAAAGAATAAAAACCGAAACACAAAAAAAATAACATATTAAATTATCTGCCATATTTAAGCTAGCCACGCCAATATACCCAAAACAGAAACCAATAAAAAAAACAACATAACTTAATACACAAATAAAAGCCTCCAGGCATAAGGGGCGTGACATCTTACATTTGCATTATTAGATTATTTTTTAAGTAACCACAAATGACAAACCAGGACCATCGAAGTAAAATAAGTTAACAGAACAATTACTTTAACAAAATCAAAACCATAGACAGCAAGACGACCAGTCACCACAAGCAGCACCCGTTCACGAGCATAACGCAAAGATCAGCCATTGCCCCCCTCGCCATATTTGAGGGAAGGAGGCAACCCGATCCCCGACGCTACCGCAAGCAGTGACATCTACGGGAGCATGACGAACTCGCTGCCGGTTGCTCAGGCAAGAATAATTTAAGATCAATTGTCGAGGTCGCTAGCTAACCACTTATTGCAATACAACTCAATGAAAAACATTGTAATGAGCGGATCATGTCAATAATAAATGAATGTAACTAAAACTAATTGACATAGACAGTCAAATAAAATTAAAATAAATATACGAACTCGTATACCCTGTCAGTATGTAAGCTGATTCTGGAGAAAGAACATAAACATTGTCTTGAGTTAATTACAGCGACCAGCTATTCTTATCGTTTAAGTAGTCGTTAATTGAATAATATGCCTTTGAACAAAGGTTGGATTTTACTTGAGCTTTAAACGCATTAAAAGGCAAATCTAGCAAAGAAGAGGGTAGTTTGTTATAAAAGGTTATGCCTAGCCCAACAAATGAGTTATGAACCTTATGAAGCCGGTGAAAGGGAGCACGTAGTTTGTTCTTATTTCTAGTATTAACATTGTGAAAATCACTGTTTTTAGTGTATAAGTGTATATTTTGCCTAATGTATAAGATGTTGGCGAAGATAAATTGTGATGCTACCGTAAGAATACCAATATCTTTAAAAAAATCTCTAAGAGAAACTCTGGCTCCTAGTTGATAAATTGCTCGGACAGCTCGTTTTTGAAGGACGAATATATTTTGAATATCAGCAGCTTTGCCCCACAGCAGAATACCGTAGGACATAACGCTGTGGAAATAACTAAAATAGACTAACCGTGCTGTATCAACGTCAGTGTATTGTCTTACTTTCCTGACAGCGTAGGCGGCTGAACTGAGCCTCCCCGTTAGGCTTGATATATGTGGGCCCCACTGAAGTTTGGCATCTAGTGTTATGCCCAGAAAAACTGCCGAGTCTACTGTTTCAAGCAGCTCTTTATCTAAGACGATGTTGGGTCCTAGATTTCTAACATTCGGTAAGACGAACTTTATACATTTAGTTTTCTTAGCATTGAGAACTAGGTTACTTGACGTAAACCAATCCGTAACCATTGAGAGTGCACTGTTTACGTCGTCAAACTCTTGTCTATTCCTGTCTACTTTAAAAATAAGAGAGGTATCATCTGCAAACAGTACAACGTCACAGATATCATTTAAATAGAATGGTAAGTCATTGATATACACTAAGAACAAGAATGGACCTAGTATTGAGCCTTGAGGAACACCTAACTGAACTGGAAGCCCGGATGATTTCACACCATCGACATCTACACATTGGAACCTATTGTGTAAATAAGAATTTATTACGTTGAGAGCTTCGTTTTGGACACCGTAATGACGTAGTTTACGCAAAAGCGTGTCATGGTGCACGCAATCAAAGGCTTTAGAGAGATCACAGAAAACTCCAATAGCATTTTGCGATTTCTCCCATGCATTAAATATGTGTTTCAGCAGAGCAACACCCGCATCTGTAGTTGAACGTCCTTTTGTAAAGCCATATTGTTCATTATGAAGGAGGCTATTTAAATTAAAATGTCTTAGCAACTGCTTAAGTATTAACTTTTCAAATATTTTGCTAAATGCTGGTAAGATAGAAATAGGCCTGAAATTGCCAATGTTATTTTTATTACCAGATTTAAATAATGATATGACTTTACTACTCTTCATGAGGTCAGGAAAAGTTCCTATATCAACACATTTATTAAAAGTAACAGCTAGATTGGGGGCTACGATGTCTATTATATTACTTAAAATTTTAATTGAGATGCCCCAGTAATCACCAGTGTTTTTAGATTTAAGTGTGTTAAAGACGTTAATTACATCATTAGGCGTTACATGTTCGAAGCTAAATATGCGAGTACATTTTGGCACACTACTATTCAAAAGATTCTCAGCTTTAGACGGGGACGAATTTATGGAGCAAGTCGTAGTTATAGGTATATTGGCAAAAAACTGATTAAAAGCCTCAGCTACGTCAGCTGCCATATTAACTAATTTGTTGTCCACCATAATTTCAAGTTGATTTTCTTGTTTAACCGACTTACCCGTTTCATTGTTAATAATTTTCCAAGTGGTTTTTACTTTATTATTGGAATTTTTAATTGAATCGCTTAAAAATTTTGATTTAGCAAAAACGCAAATCTTTTTAAATAATTTTGAATATTTTTTTACGTACTCTAGGAAAGGAGTATCAAACTTGTATTTTTTCAAACCCTATAACTCGTATAGTCTCGCTCTACTTTTATAAACACCTGGAGTAGCCCATTGGTTGAAGCCAACGGAGGTGCCATTAATGTTAATGGTTTTTGTCTTGAAAATAGATTGGTATTCTTTTAGCACAACATCAAAAAGGGCTCCGTATATTTCATTAGGATTTTCGTGTTCTACTAACGATGGTGTAATTCTATGAGCTATATTATTTTTAACTTGTTACAACGACTAGCTGTATATGGCCTGCATTCAAGTTTATGCGGCTTTTTAGGTAATGACATCGGGAACCTAGCTAATAAACCACAGTGGTCGGACGTTAAGTCACTTAACACTAATTTAGTTTTGGCATCACAATTAGTAAACATATTATGAAGACAAGTTGATGAAGATGCCGTGATCCTAGTTGGTTCAAAAAACAAGTTAATTAAATTATAAGACCTAAACAGATTGAGAAGTCTAATACTTAATGGAGTAGGTAACATCTAAAATATTAATATTAAAATCTCCACATAAAATTATACTCTTATTACTTGTTTTTAACCTATTGAAAGAATCCTCCATTACCGATTCAAAACTAATTAAATCAACAGAAGGGGGTCGATAAACGCAAATTATAACGTATCGCTCGAGTTCAACACAAGACAACTCAATAGTGCGCTCAATAGAGAGATTAACTAAATCTAAACGTTGTTTACATTTCAACTTGTTTGAGACAAGAACTAGAGAGCCACCGCGAATGGCACTTTTCCTTACAAATGCGCTTTGTACCGTGAAATTATCATCATTGATAAACACTACTTCATGTTCCTTCAACCAGTGTTCAGTCAAACATAACACCAGCAGCCTAATTGCGTAACACATTTTCGTAAACGATTACGACTAATCTGTTGTATTTTGACAGTTCAACAACATTCATTGCGTTGTTTACATTGTTGAGCAGAAATTTTTATCGAACTTATGAAGCAATGTATTACCAATCTGCATCAAAACGATTCAGATTCCAATTTATTTATTTATTTAATACTTTCGCACAAGCATGTACAGAGGCGGACTTAATGCCTTAGGCATTTTCTACCAGTCAACCTTTGGGTGAGGTGATGCATTACGCAATTAGGGTACTGAACATCATAGTTCTCCATAAATAAACTTAACTCTAGCTCTTTGCCGGACAGACCCTGCATATTTTGATGTACAACATTCAACATATGCGGCTCACCCGTTGTCGCACCAAATAGTTTAAACTACAAGGCGTTTCAAAAGTAGTATTAGTACCACTACTAACTGTAATCGATTGTACACTACATATACCCTTGTCACTGTGTAAATTGTATGCTAAAATATTAGCAATTTGTCTCCTACATCTAGGTGGCAAATACATTGTATAATTTGTCAGTTTGTAATCAGTAATAAATTGATTACAATCAAAATATAAAATAATGTCACTATAACGGCAAGTCCTATTATAAATTAACATATTTAAATGATAAATGTAACTATTTTGCTCATCAGACAAATACTGAGAATAAGGCAAAGCACAGAAAATTAATTTACAATTATTAGTCTCATTGAGATGTAACATCAAATGGACACATTCAGTGATGTCCTTTTTTCTTACAGATAAGCTATCCCCATATAATAATATAACAGTTGAACCGGGGTTAATTTTTGTCAATCTAATATTACAAATTAATTGGCTAATACTGGCACCTGGTAAGCAATTATTAATAACATAATGTTGTGAACACTGATTAAATATACTACCAAAACCTTGACCAAATTTGTCAGAGAATACATATGTAGTGTTAACCAAATTATTAATACTATTCTTGTCATGATTAATACTGTTTTTAATACAGCTACCTACTGGCTGTGCCACTGTGGGCATGGGTGTAATAAGTTGAGGCTGGGGTGCCTGGGAGCAGGCACAGCTAAAAGAAAGGTTATTTGTCAGAGATTCATACCTCTCTGCATTGAACTTGACCAGGTCTGCCAACTCATTGGCCTCCTGCATGCGTTTACTCAGGTCCTGTTGAGAAGCCTCAAATTTACTGAAGATATCCTTTAGAGCATATTCCCTAACAAACAACTCATCCTGAAGGTGCTGAGTATCAGTGTCATACATAGTATTACATAATTGTAATTCAATATTACACTTCTTTAAATCTTGTAATAAATGTAGATTTTTATGCCTAAGTTTTGTGTTTAATTTGTTAACTTTTTGGCATTTCAAAGATTTCTGATATTTTCTAATTAGTCTATTAATTTTAATTTTTTTTAAATCTTATTATGACTAGTAAACAATTTGCTTTTTGTGATAGTATCATCAGTTAAGTCTATTGTAACAATTTATAAGTAAGTAAATACATTTTAGAAGTAACTGTTTTTGTCAAAACAAATCCACACCGATTTAGACGATTAGATGAAGTAGTACCACGTAATAGGCGCGACAATAGCAGGATATGCTCTCATACTGCGAGAACAACCCTCATGAGCAAAAGTGTCTTCTGTATGGCTCCTATCATATTTAATAAGTTACCAAAAAGTTGGAGAGAACTGCCCTTGTCACTTTTGAAAAATAAGCTGAGAATTTTTTTAGTTAGTACCTAAAGTATATTACAATGTTATAGATTTTTTCAATGAAAAGGACTTTTCTATTCCGACTTCCAATATATAGATAAGAATAACAATTTGAATTTTGGATCAATTTTGAATTATTCTAAGTATTTGACTGATAATAATGAATATCCTGGGAATAATTAAATCTATGTTGACTATAATATACCTATAAAATCTTGTCATAAATTATTATTTATTTGTTTTGTAATTTGTAATGAAATTTAGAATGATTAAGAAAAATGCAATTTAATGTAATCTTCTATACCTACAAAATTTGTACGCCGTTACTGGTAAAACATGGACGCACACAACATACTATTACCTCAATACCTTGCATGTCTGATTAGTCAGTTTATGTAAACGCATGTTTGACAAATAAATGATCTTATCTTATCTTAATCGCGATTTGAAAAGAAGCATTTTTTAATTTGACGTAATTTTTTGCGTTGAAAGAAGTAATTCATTGAATGCACTCGAAGTATGCCTAGGTAGGTACGATCGGGAATAATCCCCAAAGGTCCGGGACTGTACCACTGTTTTTTATATTTTCATAGTTTTTTTAAAGAAAAAACTAAAAAACTGTTAGACTGCCGCAACGCCGGGCCTTTTTTTTTTTTTTTTGGGTGGGAAATCATCAAATGACTTCTCCCGCCTTGGGTGGAGCGGGAGGGCGTGTCAGACTTTTACTGACTAAAACCCACCCGTGTTCCTTCAGTTGCCTGTGCCAGGGCCACGGTTTTCTCTGTAGAATAACCCGCGACCCTGAGGCTTGGCCCTATCGGACCCCGTCACTTTGTGCTGACATCTCTTTGAGGCGCGCGTGGAACACAACGCGCCGTCGACCCGGGCCTGGTCCTTACCGGCGGCGAGCTACCCATTGCTCGCCGTCCGCAAGCCCGCGCCTACGGTGGCCGGGAATCTGCAGGCGACTCCCGACGCCCAGGGCGTCTCCTGCGGCGGCTAGTGGGGGCGTGAGGGCGCAAGGCTCTCTCCCTCACCCGCTCCGCCTCCTCCTTCGCGAGCATTACTGCTTCGCAGAAGGAGGTGACGGCTTTCCATTCTCTCTCGCTCCGTACCATGGCCTGGACCAGGGCCGGACGCGAGAGATCGCCGCCGCCAATCGCCTCCCTGAGGACACTGCGGTGCTCCGCCCAAGCTGGGCATACCTCCACCGTATGCTCCACCGTGTCCTCCGGGCGATCCACACAATGGTGACACCCGGGCGTTTCCTCCCGCCTTATGCGAAACAGGAACCTCCCGAAACAACCGTGTCCGGTGAGGACCTGTGTCAGGCGGAAGGTGAGGACGCCGTGGCGCCTCTCCAACCACTCCTCAAAGAGGGGACTTACCGCCGCTATTGTGGCGTGCCCAGCAACGCCGGGCCTGCCTCCCGCACCCAGTTGCCTTATCATACATGCAGATTGCGAAGCACTACTGCATTGCGGTCTGCGGTGGTAAACCAGCAGTAAGAGGAAGTAGGTAAATAGCGCTGTTGGTGACGGTAGCCGCAGCCTGACCTACATTGGCTCACAACTGCTAGCCTACCTACCCTTATCGTTTAGTATGTTACCATGTAAAAGGTGTTTACAGGGTGAGTGGTGATGATGACTGATAAGCCAGTTGACAGCCGACATACACACAATCTTGTAACTTGTTTGTTGTTTTTATGTCAACCAAAGGCAAAGCGTTTAGTTTCAAGATCAATCTCATCGAACGGATCGAAATAGGTACCTCCCTAAATTCTGAGCTCGCCATGCCTAGGTACACACGTAGCGACTCGCTGGCGATTTCATAGTCTCACGTCCAAACACAGATTTTTGAGTGTCCTTATTAGTATATTAGACGACAGATTTGTCGCTAGCGACTTCAAAACCTGACTAACTGAGTAGCTTTATTTATTTATCAAGAACAAATTATATTGTGTTTGATACATTGCATACATCATTATTAATCATAATAATATAAATTTTAAAAGTGAACATGCAGCAAAAATTAAGGTTTAACAATAAACATAAAACATGATTAGCATAATCAGCCTACAACGTTCCTACTGCTGGGACACAGGCCTTTCTATGAGACGGAGTGAGCCGTAATCCACCACGCGGGCTCTGTGCGGATTGGTAGATGTCACATACCAGTCGTAGAGGCCCAATAAGTTTTAGTGAAAATTTGGCACCAACTGACTATTATCCCTATAAGCAATATATAAGTGTTACCAATGACGACCCCAGATTGGTGTAGGATTATTGCAAGATATGAAAACAAACAAAAAAGGTATACAGAAACTTGAACAACTTTTACAGTAAATACATAGGGACCTCCTTTTAAGCAAAAGATATACCTGTGCTAGAAGAAAGATTTTGGACCATGGGTTTGGGTGGCTAAAGTGGGCTGGTTGCCTATATGAATATGGTAAGGACTTTGGCCACTGCCTGACCAATGTTTTATACTGAGATACATACACGGAGAAAAGCTTTGTTCCAATAACACCATGTTGTTTCTCTGTGGTGGTGGTCAAGCTACGCGTGCCGTTTCCGAATTATTATCTCAGAGAGAAGGAACTTAAGATTTTTAAAAATTATTATTTTGACCTCAGCTACAAAATAAACATGCCTACTGAATTAATTGTACTCCTGCGGCATCGCAGCTGCGGTGCAATTAATAGTGAATCCGATTGCGAACGATTGCAGGAGGATATAGATAGGGTAGTGGAATGGAGTCAGGACAACGGGCTTTTCTTTAACGTGTCGAAGTGCTCGGTGATGAGTTTTACGCGCGCGCGTGCCCCTCTAGTGCACAAGTACGTGGTGGGCTCTGCGCCTATGCAACGAGTCTCTCAGGTACGGAATTTGGGGGTTACTGTTACTCCTGAACTATCGTTTCGCGATCATATTAGGTACGGGGGTATGTAAAAGAGCGTTTAGAAACTTGGGTTTTGTTCTGAGACAGACAATGCACTTCACTAACATCGCAACAGTCAGGGTCCTGTATGACGCACTTGTTAGGAGTCATTTGGAACATGCTGCTGTCATATGAGCTCCGCACGAGGCCAAGTACTCGGTAATGCTGGAACGCGTACAAAACAAATTCACAAGAAACTGTATGGGTTATATCCGTTTTACCCGTTGATGTACCCCACTCTGTTTGTGCTCGGTATGGTCGGATACAACCAACTGAGGGTGCGACGGTAGTTCACGCTTGTGGCGTATCTGGTTAGGTTACTTCGTGGAATTGAGCATAACCCGGGAGTACTGCAGTGCCTGTGTATATGTGTACCGGACCGATATGTGTGGAGGCGGCGCCGCCTGCCGCTGCTGGCTGTACCGGCTGCCAGGACCAACCTTCTCGCCAAAGCACCATTGACCCGTGCAATTCGGGTGATTAACGATCTTCACGGGAAAATCGATGTATTTACAAGCCATTTGAGTGAATTCGCAAAAATACTATTGTTTGTTTTATGTTATAGTGTAAATTAGTAAATTAATTAAGTACTAGTATTTCTAAGTTTTTCATAGTCTTTAAATTTATATTGTAGGATAATTTTAAGACCTCGCTATCGCATTAGGTATCACCTGTAATGATAGTTCTAAGGGAGATTCGATTTCCGGCCCGTCTAGTGAAGATAACAGATTATCAATATTGTCTCGGGTCTGGATTGTTGTGGTTCTGTCAGTTGTTTCTAATATTAATATACATCAGTGTTTAGAGATACGCGCGAAAAACATGGCATTGAGTTACAGTGTAACTTGTCGGGATATTTTTTCCAATAAGTAAGTTCAGTGTAACACAACATGATGATATTCAAATGGGAACAAAAGGGATAAAATGGCAGGGCATGCACAATCAATGGGCCTCCGGAAACTGTCGCTAGCATATAGTGACGTAGCGACTAGGGAGCAACATATCCTGAGGTGCTTGAGGAGTGAATAGGGATGCCATTCCACGGCATTCAATGCTATCAGGATAATGCCAGACGTACGGCCAAGATCCCTACCAGCATCTCACTGGAATACATTCTCCCTCCAAGCACGTTTGGTCTTGCGAATCTCCACTCAAATAAATAATAGGTATAGGCAAGCCAGAGATGGGGAATAAGACTCCGATAGTGCCCATCAACTCGCCACATGCTGCCCTGCGGCTTTATGTATCTCTCTTGGTATGGATCGTCACCCTAGACCAGTTTCGGCAAAGTAAACTCTACCGGCACAGACCCATTGTTCGCAGGAGCACGCAATTCCCATCTCGTGGTGGGGCTTGCGCGTCAACGTGGTGGAGTGGGGGACTTATCATTATAAAGGTACAAGTCGAAAACGACGTGTCGCTCCTTACATTCCCCCTATAATCATAATCATCAAAATTTCATCCAGCCTGTCCCATCTTGCTGTCCTCCCTTCAGCGACGCCCTAAGCAGAGGTCCGTACCCCACAGGGGGTGTCCTTAGCGAGCAGTCGCTTAGTAATGTAAGTTTTTGGCCCCTGGCTGGAGGCTTTGAGTTCGCTAAAGGCAGCCACAGGATAGTCCGAATAAGTAGTCACGACCTCTCAAGGTCAAGAGCGAAAAAAAAAACGTCGCTAGCTACGGAAGATATTTCATAGAAATACATAGACACCAGTTGTGTCGCGGCGACACGTTGCCTGCTGCTGCTGCCTGCAGCCGTCTACGGACTTGTACCTTTATGGTCTAGTCTCCCTTCCCTCCCAGCAGTGGAGTTGATTGATACAAAATAAAACTCAGTCTACATGCTTCAACTACATTATAATTAGCAACAATGATAAATATACACATAATACTAAAGTTACATCTTTGGTATATCACACCCTATTTCATACTGTGAGATCTGATTGGAGTGTACTGATTACATAAATCACGGGCACGACATCTCTTCCCACTACAATTTACCCACCATTGAATTAGGTTTAATCCCATGTTACAATTAAAGATTCTTCTTAAGATCTGCAGATCAACCATTTCCGTGACAATGGTACCAATTTTCTTTTTTGGGCAAATGCTTTATAGTGAACAAAATTTAACTAGTAAGACAATTACACAATTAAAAGGTACATAAATAGATGGACTAATGACTAATTCAGATTATTAATAGACTAGATTACAATAAATGCATACAGCATAGTTTTGATATTGTGGAAGGCATCATAAGCCTGCTTTCAATGATGTGACAAGATGTTACTTAAGTAACATCATTAATATTGGTTAGCCCCAAAACAGTGGGGCTTGAGGGATAATTAATATTTGAATTTGTATGTACTAGAACAGTACCTACCTATTATATAAAATAATTTCTACTTACATTTGCTATACCATCTTGTCACATTCAGAAACAGTGTTTAAATGTACATTATGTATAAATTGTACTCTTACAAAATTACTTAATTACATAAATACATCTTTGATATTCTGGAATTGTTTAACAGCAAGGTCGACAGGTAATTCAAAATTATATGGAGTCAAGCGGTCTAAACTTTGCAGGGCATCCTGGAATCCGGTGTTCACCACATAGCTTGTTGATGAATAGTAAGCATCAATCAAGGACCTGCTTTTCAAAATGATATTTAACCAAATAACAAGTTTATGTGCATTTAATGCTGCACAAACAAAAGCTTTGAAATGGGCATCATAACTTCTTTTGTATGGTGTATGAGAGGCCACAATGCTACCAATAGCACTCAGCAAACTTTGCTTATTCGTAATAGCTGTTCCGCCAACAATATCTAAGTTAAAGCTTTGACTTAACTTCCTTGCTGGAGTAGAATTAAATCGATCACCATCATTTAAGTCATAATATCGGAGGATTAATTCCCAGATATGTGTGGCCCTAGAAGACAAAGATCTGCGTACAGGAAAGCAGCCAATAATAGGAACAAGAGAGCTAGATTCAGGACCTGTAAGTCCATGATGCAATAAGTCACGTAAGTTAATAGCTAAATGTCTACGGACTGCTGTGGTAAGAGGAGCATCATTTATAATAAAACCATCTTCTTCCGATTCACTGTCATAGTTGTCTATCATGTTGAGAGATGGTCTATCTCTTGAAACTAAATGGAGCACCCCATCCACAGACATCTCAAGCCTTGCTCGTAAGTTACCCCAGTGGGTAACATTAGTTGATGATTTCCCTTCATACCTTCTGTTTGTGTCAGGCGAGCAACCAAACTGTGACACAGTAAAAATTTGAATTAAAGTTGATGCTTTCCTCATCAAATTAATAGTTTCAGTTCTTAAATCATCATTGCTTTTACTCCTGCTGAAATTTTTCTCAAATTTTTCAGATTTTCCAACATTTTTTGTTTCTGGGGCCAGTTTACTGTTTTTAAGCTCCTCCGTTTTCATTATTTTAATGAATTTCTGCATGTCTTCTATATGCGCTTGTAGTTTACTGATGATTTCATCTTTAGATAGCTGCTTGTCAGCATACTGCCGCACTGCACAATTGATCTGGTGCCTCAGCTCCTCTGCATTAAGTGGTTGGTAGCATCCTTCTTCAAGGTTTTGGTCAATTTCACTTCGTAAATGATCGATCAATGTCCTGTGCTTACTGTCACTTATTGAGACAGGGTTTGCAGAAAAACGCTCCAGCTCCTTCAATTGTATTTTAAGTCTATCAATAAAGTGAGCCTGTTTAGTTCGTTGGCGCGACATTTTCCGTTCTAACTCAACACACTCGCCGCAAGACGCGTCTCCCGAGCTGCCTTGGGGGGTGGCTCGTGAGTCAGGCACTCCACGTGATGTAAACTCTTCGAGAGCTTTTAGCATCACATCTTTCTCTTCCGGCGGGGCTTTCAAAATCTGTCGTAAACGAAACTCTACCTGCGCGAGATGTGAGGTCAAAGAGAACACGGATGATGATAAGATTTCCTGCTCTTCTTCCAAAGCATGTAGCCTATCTCCTTGTGCCTGCTCCGGGGTGGTTTCGTCACACAAAGTCTCCTTGGGCGCTCCCAAGGGCTCGCACCGTGGTTCTTGCCAAATTGGATAATCATTTTCTTCGTATTCTCCGGGTGTATCCATGTTCAGGTTAGAAAATGTTAGATTTCATTAAACAAAGAATAAGGAAGTAATCATGTTTCATTGATTTCAATCGAAACTCCTGAAAAGCCTGAAAAATAAAGAACAGAAAGACGTCACAAAGGAAAATGTCATTTTCTTTGACGTCATTACATTACGATACCGGACTGAAATGAATGAACGACAGAATGAGCTTATGAATGGTAAATGAAGACAAGAGTGAATTAAAATGTAGGAGTAACGAGAGAGAAAACACGCGAAAGTTCATTAAATGGGTCTTTATAAAAACTTACAGTAACGCCTAAATATGATAATAATAACATATTTATTAAAATGTTGGTTCTTGTTTGTTCATTTTTGTAAATTAAACATTTAACTTTGTAGCGACATCTGCCGAAACCTTATTCAACTTCTTGCCATCAAAAGATAACGAGCTTATTCAAAAGATGGCAGGAAACGCAAGATAGTCTTTCTGCACTATTTCCTACGACTTCTCATATTGATTTAAAAATTATCATGGTAGCGGATATATTTCTTTTGAGTTCAGTTAAGTCCTTAAAAACAGTATCCCACGGAATGAACTAGGATATTAGGAAAAGTTAGATCATCTCCATTTGCAAATCAAATAATAGGTATACTTACCTAATCAATCAAGTACTTACGTAGGTAAATTAACGAGAGAAACAGGTATAGGTAGGGCTTAGGTATTATCAACTAGATTCGACATAACTAAAGACTCAAACTGAAGGTAATATTTATAAAGGTAACATCTCTCATTTCCTTTTTGTAATGAAAACAAGTGTAGGTTACCTAACTACTAAAATGAAATATGCAAATAGAGGCCAATGTTAAATCAAACAATGTAAATTGATAAGTCGTATCACATTGTGGTCGTAAACCAGTGACAATCAGTTTCGCCACAGCTCGCTATGCGCGCGGTTCTATTAAAATTTGATAACAAACCAGAAACCCGTTACGTAGAAATATACACGTCTATATAAAATCGCGAGATCAACATTGACTAGGTACTTAGTGGTGGGGTATCAGACCGGTTGTTAGATAAGGCGACTTCGGCCCGCGACGTGGCGATCAAAAATACTCGCAAAAAATCTCAATCAAACGTTCAACAACTGGCAGACTAACCGGTACCTACTGCAGTCACTTTTATTGTCGTGTTATTTTTAATCTTGAGTGAGATCAGTTCTTGTGCTTTGAAAATGGAATGCTCATCATGTAATGGGGAGAAGAAGACAGTTGGCGTGGTAAGTTTATTACAGAAAATAATTGTAACGCATGTTATAATATTTCCCCCGGCCATTAACGTACTTATTCGAAGCGTAAATAATTAAACAAGGCACAACATTTACCGACTTGTGAGTTTGTGACGAGAAATGAGAACGTTTCGTTATCTAAGTAGGTACCTATCTATTAAATTATGTGTATCAAGCTATGGGTCAAGTTCGGTAGCACTGAGTATACTAGTATAGCAACTAAGTGATTTTATACCAAGTGAGACTAACAATAAGGATCAAACTTCAATATTCTCGAAAGGTCACCATCCTCGTGCCCTTTGGTATGCCCCTTCACGAAAGGTTAGAGATTATTTTTCCTAACATAAAATCAGTCAGTTTATTGCACTAGTAGGCACTAGTATACCTAATAAACTACGTATGATTAGCAGTAGGTATAGAGAAACAATAATTAAGCCCCACTACATTTTGATAGAACAACTTTAACAGGGGTTCCGAAAAAAAGTTCCCCGCAATCAAGCTTTTGATACTTGATTATTATTTGGTGTTTAACTACATGTCTAGACTCCTTAAGCGCCCCACACATTACACAGTTGGCCTGCTGGCTCTGGTAGTATTGGGTAGTATCAAACGGCCTGCCGTCCGAGGCCTGCGTAGGTAGACAACACACTACAGTGATAATTGCCTGCCGGCAACGGTCGATACCGCCTCTGGGTCCACACACTAGCAGCCGGCAGCCGGCAGTTTCACACTGCAATATATCGCCCGCTGACAGTGGCTTGAATAGCAGTTCTACACACTTGCAGGCGGCAGTCGCTAGAACTTTTAACTATAAAACTCAGATGAGTAAACCTGAATGATGTCGAGGCATTCCCGCTAATACCCAATCTCATACTGTCTGAACTGCTTACTGCAGGTAGTCCCTGCTATGCTCGATTTTGCCTTGAACTCACGGTTGTCCGTCCGATACCTGTCGATGCAGGCTTGCGCCGGCAACAGGTCGCACACTCTTGAATCGCATCAATCTAAACCTTAAAAGGGTCTGTGAGCCTGTGATCTTATAGCGATTAACCTGACAGGCTGATATCCGCCAGCGGACTGTAAATGTGTCATCTTTAGTACCAAGCCAGTTTAGCGATTGGTCCAGATGTTAAGTTGTACCTTAGTTCTTATGCTAGATGTTATTTATTAGCACGTATACCTACACCACTAATTGATTTCTGCAGCTCATATGGCGATCCTTTCCTAAATAATATTATAGCACTTCTAGTTGGCTTGGAAGTTGACCCCATCATTGTTGGTGTTTAAATAAGCCGAACCTCAACAGAGGCAATCGCTTATGTACTGGAATAGTTACTTAGTGTGAAATGCAACTCCTACATCTTGCACAACACGAAGGTATTGTGTATGTGGTCTTTGAAAGTCCTTAAATTGGATGTAGTCCAAAAAATAAATGGAAAAGTTTGGCGCCTGGTTTGGAGGTTATAAAACCAAAAGTGGTGCTGTTATTTACATTGGAATCGTTTTGGATATTCACTTCACGAAAAATAAACTTTCACCCATCGAAGGCTGTCCGTCCGTGTTTTGTGTAGTCAATGTTGTTATTAGTATGTGGTAGGTATAGTAAACCCCTTAAAGACTGAATGAACGTTGTCCTTTGTCGTCATTTAATTTTAAGTGACTAAATTGAACTTGGAAGACTGATGGCATGATGGGTGAATGACCTACTGTTAAGTAAAGACTTGGACAAAAAGACTGAAGCCCTGCAGTAGGATAAAAAAGGGAGGCGGCTAAAGCCTGCAGTAGGACGAAAAAAGGAGGAGGCTGAAACCTGCAATAGGACGAAAAAGGGAGGAGGTTGAAGCCTGCAGTAGGACGAAAAAGGAGGAGGCTAAAGCCTGCATTAGGACGAAAAAGGGAGGAGGCTGAAGCGTGCAGTAGGACGAAAAACGGAGGAGGCTGAAGCCAGCACTAGGGCGAAAAAGGGAGGAGGCTGAAGCTCTGCAGTAGGACGGAAAAGAGTGAAAGATGACAGAAAGATCAGACTAACAAAAATGATGCTAAATTCTATACGACTATGACGTGATGGGTATCGATTTAAACATGAACTTGTGTATCAGCAGTTATGACAATGTTCACCGATGTTGTAAACCGATCACATCCGGAAATCGAAAATATATCTTAATATTTTAGATTTCCGGATGTGATCGGTTTGCAAATGATGATGACGAACGACAGTTAGCGCATCGACTTATGAACGTACTGCATTGTTGTCTGATCATTGATAAACGGCATCTAGCTTTGTAACTACCTGTGCTTGGAATATTGAAATGGTTCATGTATACAGGATGGCCCAGAAGTCGACGCCAAGCCGGAATCGGTCAAGTCTTAAAATAGTTAACAGAAATATGTACAAAAAATGTATTTTAAAAATTACGGGCATTTATGAATAAAACTAGAAAATCTACTGCCTGTGACGGTCTTTTAACTCCTGTTGCTACACATTTTAACTTTTGAAAAAGTTGAACTTTTTTTGTTTTCTATAAATGACTAAAAATTTTTCTGTTAGCTATAAATGACTGTCACCAAATTCCGGCTTGACGTCGACTTCTGGGACACCCTGTTTGTACTTATGACATGTACCAAAAAAAATGTCTATGTTCTTTCTGCCTTTCTTTCTTTCCATCAGAGAGAGTGAGTATCTAAACTTCTGACTGTTTGTAATCATTCAATCATTTATTTCATTGCAAACATGGGTAAATTTGTACATAGGTGTTGTCATAGAGTTAGTTCTCCATGTTCTGCCGTCACATGGGCATGCAAATCATAATCAATAACATAATTTTAATATAATATTAAATAACATTAGAAAATATCATTAAATCCCATTTTCAAATGTCAAATCATTTGAATCACAATAATAGGAAATGTCTTACATATTACATGAAATGTCACTGGCTGTTAAATATGTCAATGGATACAGTACAAGCATTTCAATTTAAGTATAATTATGAAAGTTATTTTTTCCCAAAATGTCAATATTGACCAACTACATTATTTTAATTATTATTTCCAAAGAGCATGTCATGAACTGAATGAAGCTGTGTACTAGGAAATCAATCATAAAGTCATTAAAAATTACAACTTATATCTATACCTAGGTCCCACAGATTTTTTTCCGAAAGCAACTCCGGGATATTATAATATGATTTACTTATGAGAAACTTTTTTAAATGACTTTTAAAAAAAATTAACATTTAACATTTTGATCGATTCTGGTATGTGATCGTATATAATTGGTGCCATGCAGAAAACACTATTATGCATCAGAGCTGTCTTGGACTGTCTTGCACATAACATATTGACGTGTCGTCGACTCCGGATGTTTGAGTCCGATAGCTTGAGAAACAGTTTTGGGTTGGTTTTCACAAATACCGCAACCTCAAATATGTACAGGGAGGGCAGTGTCAGTATTTTATACTGGTTAAAAAATGGTTTACAAGTGTCTGTGCATCTCAGACCGAATATTACCCTAATACACTTTTTTTTGGAATTTAAATATTAGTTCCTTATAGGCTTAGTTCCCCCAAAACATAACGCCATATCTCAATATTGAACCCGCCATTCCATGATATGCTGTAAAAATAGCGTCCGTTCCTATGACTGGAGCGAGCTTATACAAAGCATACGTGGTTTCGCTTAGTCACTTTGCCTATTCTACTGTGTGTGCTTTCCAATCTAACCGTTGTCGTCTAAGCCTAAGAATTTGGAGGTGCTTACTTGATTTATTTTATTATTATCATGGTGAATATTCTGAATATTTAGTGAATATTTAGTTTGGTTTTGTCAATATTTATTTTGAGACTGTTATTGTTGAGCCATTTTATTAATGTAATTAATAGTGTTAGTTACATTACTATTATTATTTTGTTTGTTTGTGCAGTCAGCAAAGAGAGTCATGTGATGTTACATCACTTTGGGCAAGTCATTAATATTTATTATAAATAGAGGGGGGCCCAGCACGCTCCCCTGTGGTACACTATATGAAATTAATCTATCACGTGACCTATATACCGTATCTTATTTAGTTTTCAGATCTACCTGTGTAATTTCGACATATTGCTTTCGATTTTTTAGATATGATTCGATTAGCTGCAGGACATTTCCTCTTATTCCGTAAGCTTCTAATTTATCAAGCAAGATATTGTGATCTACGTAATCAAAGGCTTGAGTCTGTGGCAAGCGGGTTTCTTGGTAGTTAGTTAATGAAACCAAAGCGTCACTTTACACATTTATTTTCTGAGACACAGATTTCAGGGTAGTGGGTTTTAAGGTCTCTAAGTACTGTTCACTGGTCACTTTCGTAGAAAGAAAGGAACTTTACTGCCCTGGGCTTGGCTACGCCGCAGCACGTGGTCCGGCGTGAGGTCACAGGGCAGGCAGCAGGGTAGAGGAGCGACTCCAGAGGTCACCAGGCGTGGGCAGCACCACGCAGGGATGCACGACCGCGTGTAGGCACGGTCCGCTCGGCAGGGGCCTCAACACGTGGCGGGCGTGGGGTCTCGGCACCCACGAGCCACGTGGATTGCAGGTCAGGCGGCGGTAGCGGTCGCGTGTGTAGGCCGCGTGACTGGCGTCTCTCCAGCGGTAGGGCGGAGGCAGCAATGACGTCAGTCAGCGGTAGGCAGGAGATTAGCAGCGAAGCCTAATACTGGAACCCTGGAATCAGCGCGCGGCGGGTGCTTCCGTAAGCGTTGTGCCAGGACTGCAAACCTCCGTCCATATTTATGTCATTTTTATTTCTAGATTCCATAAACATGGAGTGGCTCGGTTTTGGTATATATGAAGTTGGTTGTACACCCATATTATTATTAGGTTTAATTTTTCAATGAATTTGTCAATGAAAAAATCGTTAAAAACATTGGCTATGTCACGTGGATGTGTTATATTTGAATTTCCCATTTTAATTGTTGCAATTGTAATCTTAGGTAAATTAGTTTTTGACCGGTTTATGATTTGCCATGTCGCGTTTGATTTGTTTAATGACGATTCAATTTTATACTCGTATGTATTCTGAGCACGTTGTGTTAATTTAATTATTCGCTTGTACGTGGTAGTATATCCATAAAGTTCTTTTTAATGTAATCTTTGTAAAACTAGATAATGACGATGGTACGACTCTTGGTGCCATCGTACTAGAGAAACTCTTTGGCAATTGGAGTTTATGAGCATTTAAATATCTGCGAAGTAACCTTCAAAGCTTCAGGCCCTTCTGTGAAATAATCTAACGTCTACCTGGGCTGGACATTGTACAAGCCCCACGGTACCAGTTAGTATCACAAAGCCTAGTTGTCATGTGCGTTAATTCGGGCTTTCTGTCAGCTAAGTGAGGCTTCGAAAAAACCTACTGTTTCTGGTTGAAATGTGTATCTTAGGCTTATCCTTTTGGATCGATGCGAACCAAGGTCGAGGAAATGTGAAATAACATTTGTGTAGATACAATAAAACTTAGTCCGCCCTAGACTGAAACCTTGACATAGTTTTGTGAAGCTCACGCTAATAAATAAAAAACCATATACCTAATAAAGACCCAATTCACAAAAGTATAATGGGACCAGCGGGGTAATTGCGTAAAACACTATCAGTAGCAATCGCTTTCACTTTGACAGATCAGCAACATTCATTGCGTTATTTACGTGGTCGAGCAGACAAATTTTTGGAACATATGAATCAAAGGATTAGCAATATCTTTCAAAATGATTCAGATTTTGATCAATAGTGTTTTACGCAATCAGGGTGCTGGTTTTGGTGCCACATGCTGAATTAGAATGGAGAAAACTCAGTTTGGTCCAAGATCTGAATATGATTAATGATTAGAATACTACAGTGTGACGACGGAATAAATGTGTTTATTTTAAATGGCTCAAGCCACGGCGTTCCGCCGGCTGCGGCACGCTTTATCGACCATCATAATCAATACGTTTTAAAATTTAAAATCAGGTGCTGCTATGGGCGCCGGCAAGTTTACCTTCCGGGGGCGCATCTTCAGCTCCACGAAGCTAGCTTGTGCACTTCACCTCGGATATGTTAGGTTATCGTTTGTCCATTCATACAAGGAGTAACTTTGTCGGCTTATGTAGAAAAAGCTTAACAATTAAGATAATGTAGGATGCAAGAGCGAACAAAGCGAGCTCGATATTTTTTGCATGTCACCTCGAATGGGATAGGTTTAATTTTTTCCATGCATACAGAAAGAGGAGTGTCGATTTATTTATAGAAGCTAAAGAATTAAGAAAGAGCGAGCGAACAAGCTCGATAACGTTAGCACCTCGCCTAGGGTCCATTCGATTTTCGGAAAAACAGTGCGCTACCTACTTTGTGGACTACTGCACAAAAGCCTGAATTGAGACTGTTATTGTATTAGGCGGTCTCAGATGTTTTAACGCCTATATTTTATTTTGAAGCCACATATGCAAGTACCCTCTTGCACCCCGTTCCCGGCGCCCATGGGCGCTGCCCAAACGTAAGACACCTTAAAACGCCCAGCTTTTTGTTGCACAGTTAGGCGTATTAGTACATGCTACAAGCCAGAAAAAAAATCTGTTTATTGTGAAAGGTTCAATAAAAAGATTTAATTTCAAAATTATTTCATAAAATAATATAGCGATAGTAAATCGTAAAACAGAGTTTTTTTCGTTGCATAATTCTCAAAAATCGTAAAATATTGTTACTGTTCCTAAATTACCCTAGGCTGATAGAGCTCGTCTTCAGACTGGACATTCACCAAAACACGCGGCAAATGAAAACCAGCATATTTAAAATGTTTTATGCTGAGGCCGTCATGACAGTGCGATTTTCCACGTTGCATATGGTTTATTATGTTTCGGATACCCTTAGCAGAAAAGAACGTCTTACATTCAGTCAAGACGGCTCTTGTATCGTGAACATAACTTGCTTACGACGGACCCAGGAACGACGGGATTATGAACAGTTCCTTCAACATGTCAGCAATCACTTTGTGAACATTTACGCCGTCAACGGTCACCGGTAGACTTGTTTTCACATTTCAAGAATATTAATTTTTAATATTGTTCTTGTCGGTCTTGGCATGATTTTAACTTACAGTTAAATCTTTTAAAGTGGATGTCATTTCGTCATAAACTATATCATTTGTGGGCTTGCCGGCTAGCTGCAGCGACTCGATGCGCGTCGGCTACGTAATCTGGAATGGTTACGTCGCCGAGGCACAAAACTTGGTTCTATTCTTTTGACAACGATATGTTTTCATTGCAGTCTCCCATAATACAGAAACAATTTCATCATACAACTCATGCATAATTACGTAGGTAGTGTACAGCATTGTCATAATGCTAATGGAAAGTCTATCGCTCGATATAGTGCAATAATATTACAATAATTAAGAGTACGTACAGCAACCTGTAAAGTTGAAAAGTACTGACCGGTATTAAACCTTTTAAAAAAAAACAGCAGTTAAAGCTTTGTATATGACCTGACGTTGTCAGTTTACAATGCAGAATCCCATATTTATTTTAGTTTTATATTATTTATTATTTTTTTAGTACCAGTTGTCGTTTTGTGTTTTTTTTACATTTTGGTTTTATTATTTATATTCAATCAAAATGGCGTGCACAGTATGTTTAGACCCAGAAAGGAAAAGTATAAAAACGGTGAGAGACTGTTGGTAATGAATGTATGCTCGAAGACGACCTTTTGCAAATCGAGAAGAGTGTCGGGGCTGGTGTATTAAAAACAATAAATCCTGTATAATTGATTTCACACGTCCAATGCTGCTGCGGATAGTCCTATATCTCCTAACAGCAGAACCCAATAACGTCTCTTTCACCAACTTTGGCGTACTGGAGATAGAAAACACTATCAAATAACCGCCCATCTCAACCTGGTTCATTATGCTTGTTACAGCGGAAGGAGCGTGACACAATGGGCGAGGTGGAAGTACCAGATGACAAACTCTTTGGATCCCAGACCCTCAGGTCTGTCATGAACTTCCCCATTGGAGGTGTCGAGGAACGTATGCCGGTGAGTTTACCTTATTTCTTTATCAATGCATTGACAGCAACAGTGAACTCCGGAATATTTGTGTGGGGAAAATGGCTTTGAGTGGTGATTACGTGAGGCTCATTTCCACTAAAAAACCCGCCACATGTGTTCCACATCCGCATTTATAGAGGGACCAACAGAAACTACTATGATACGCATGACAAAACCGTTTTTCCCGGAAACGGCCGCACGGCCAAAGGATTGTCAGGCGCGTGTTGTGGGTAGGTACTGGGAGCATGGTATAGACATCCTCACCGCACCTAGCCCTGGGGGTTTCGCTCAGGTGGCTATAAAGAAAACACACTGGTCGACTTTTTTTTTTTTTGCACTGTGTTTTGTTAGGTACCTAAGTTGTCCATTTTCCACCGTGCGAAAATCAATCAGAAGGCCTATTCTCGTACTTATAAAACGTTCAATTTCAAGTCAGAACCTCATCTCAGCGACAATCTATGTCAAAAACTTGTCAAAAATGTATGAAAATTGATTGTTTTTTTGACAGATTGAGAGTGAGATATGAATGCGAATATTCTTAAAAATACGGGTTTTGCCGCTCAGGTAACTGCACAGATGCACAAGAAACAAGAAAATATACTTTTTAATACTCTTTTTCATTCAGAAATTCACAGCACACAAATGTCATAATAGGTACCTCTCGATAAGTTATCATTTCAAAAACCAGTTTCACGCTGTAGAAAAGTGACAACGCCATTTCAGAAACGCTTAAATAATAATTCGCAAAGCTACAACAAAATAAACTACCTTTAAAAATACGATCTCGTACCTCTCACTTCTAGAATTGTTTTTCATTTTGTAATATTTTCTTAAACCAGTTTATTGTTCGTAGATAACCATATCTTTTAAGTGTTAACACTGTGATTTTAAGATTAACGAAAAGTAAATTCAGTGAAGATGAGAGTGGTGACATTGTCACAGAAGAAATTAGAGAAATAGCCAAAAACGTAATGTTGAATTTGTTGCCTAATCAATCAATCTAAAAGATTGCATATCAACATACACAACACATTGATTTACTAAAAGTATATCAATGTCAAAACGGATTTCAAATGTTAAAAGCCATTTGCCAAGCGGTTTTAAACCGTCTTTTTGGTTTAATGTATTTCAAAACCACACAGCGGTTTATTAATGGTTTAGAATGTTAAAAAAATAATAGAATGCACTAAGGCTTCACACGAAGTTATCTAGACTAGGTGTGTCTCCCTGATTTAGGATATATCAAGGGCAATAACTAAAAAAATACACAATGGGGACCCCCTCCCTATTGTGTAGGAAAGTAGTCTTTCAACAGTCTCCGGACTCTTTCGTTGATGGTAGGTAGGTAGTTGGTTTTCAATCAAATCACACAAAACCTAACTCAAACTCGAAAGTATTATTTCAACAAGGGACATGGAGTTGTTTGAGGTAGTAAGTGAAATTATTTGCCCATTTCAAGGTGAGGTAGGTTCCTTATGGAGAAGAACGGGCAAGAAACTTCATGGACACTTTTAAATCAAAAGATTATGTTACAGAGGTTTCATGTTTGAAAATTACTTTTTTGTTCCTTTTACACAAGCACAACTTTCATCGCGAAACAACTCAACCGCCATCATAAACGTGACACTCTCTCTAAAACATTGGCAGACATACCGGGTATTCAAATACAGAATCTTATCACTTAATAAGTAAAAAAAAAATACGAACAATGCTTAAATAATATTAAAATTGAATTATATAGCTAATTACTTTTATGACCGCAACTGCAGCCTTTTTCATGAATTAGTTTACCCCAACCGCTGTTTATTCGTTTTGCTGTAACGTTGCTTCTTTGCTTATAGAGCAACAGTAAGATGAAACAATAACATTTACTTTACATTAAAGTGCGTCACAAGAGGGCATCGTAGGTCAATCTTTACATCAGTTAGTGTGGGCCAATAAAACACAAGTGTATTGTGTTTACGTCATGACTTATTTTAGATAACACCGTTAGCAACTGGATTGTCGCAGCCAATGCCACGATAAGGACACACTGGCGCGACGCGACAGCCCGACACAAAAGAACCGCGTGTCGCGCGACTTTAGGTGGTTTTGGGTCGCGCTTGTTTGTGGGAGCGGGCTTTAGCTAGGAAGAAGTGGCGCAAAAATCTCCTTACAAATTATTTTTCCACACATGTCAGCACACGCCACAATCCATACCAAAAAACATTGAAAACTATACTCAATCTATTTAACAAAAATGAAATTCTGTTCTTTGGTAAGCGCATCACTTAAGAAGGGCTGGACCGATATGGTATTTTTTTAATGTTCGCAAAAGTGCAAATTAGGTTTCTAAGAAAAGAAAAATTAGAAAAGTTACCGGGAAATTGGAGCATTGTCAATGGCAATATTTTCTGAATTATTGAAATTTGGACAGCACTCGGCTCGACTCTCGGGCAGCTAGTCAAAAATAAAAACGTAAACAGAACCGAAATAAAAGCCTCCAGGCAATGGCATATCGGGCACGCGCGCTTAGACACTTAAGTCAATCACACATACAATCAAAATGGAACTTCGTGTATTTATTTTATCTTTCTAAGATATACTGAATCTTTTACTTTCCATGTTTCCACAAGACAATTACGTAATTGTAACTTTTTCGCTCGTTTTTTTTTTTCGAAAATCAATATTAGCAGTAAGACAATATAGTTTATTATCCGTCCACAAGATATTTGTTGTCTAGAGCTATTATTACTTTATTTATAAACGAAATAAGAATTGAGACTAACGCCATTTCGTTTTGTGCTCAAACAAGGGCGCGCGCAAGGTGCGTTTAGCACGTAGCGGATCTTGCGAGAAAAATGATTTTAGAGTCCCGGTCTTAAATCTATTTATTATTGGCAGAGGCAACAAAAACAAATAAATAGATTGATGTCAAGCAAGTTTCACGCAAGCAAAAACATGATTAATGTTTTCCGAAAGCCAGACGTGGTCAAGGCTACAATCAAGTTAAGACCTTCACAAGCACACACAACAGTAAACAATCACTGTGCAGGTACCATATGTGGGTCACTACTGGAAAAGACTTAACCTTGATGTAGGTACTTATGAACAATCGCTCATGGTACCTCTACAATACAATTTCCACTCGTAATTCGTCGATGGCGAAACCATAGCGGTGACTAGTAACTACATTATGTTTGCTACATATTCGTGGTACGGCACCGTTACTGCCTCGTTGATCTTGGGGTCGCAAGTCTGGGTTTCAATTCCCAGGTCGGACAAGGTGTTATTGGGAAAAACCCAATGCCATCAGGAATTTCCCAGTAGCAGTCAGTAATCTGTTTCTTTCCGGTTGATGGCAACAGGCTCTCCCTATATTACATGGGACTTAAAAATAACTATCAAAATGTGGGTGTAGTATATACAACCTGTTTTTCTATCCCATAACTCTAGAGTATGATTGAGACCCTATCAAAGAATTAACTGGCATATGAATTATGTTTCAATCATCCTTTTTATTTTTAATTTTTCATACAAAATAATTCGACAGAGTCACGATTATTAATGTAAAACACCCTTACGTAAAATATGACAACGGTCATTTTCTTAGCTTTAAATGACGAAAGAGTAGACGCCGTAGACCGCTTCGGATGTTTAAGACTCTCAGAACATCACGAGGTAGTTGTCTATGAGGACAGAGTGGAAACCCTAACCTTCCTCAAAGCACCCTCACAACCAACAGCCAGCACGACGAGCCCCACAACCAGCCCGATTATATGAATGATTGGTTTTGAATAAAAATGAATTACTCGTATTTGTCAATGAAACTTAGATACCTAGACACACCGAGGGTCTATTTTGTACGGTAAGCAAAAAAAATTGGCAACCACGTAAAAGTAAAGCATCGTCATACTGGTGACAATTTTAGACCTAATTTAATTATGATTGATGATATCTCAGAAACTATGCATTTTTGAACCCTGGTGTTAAGGGATATATAAAAATCAGGTTGTATATTCACTTCTCCTAACCTTTCAAAAACAGGCATTCGGGGAAAAACAGGCACTATTTGACTTTGTAGCTCTGTAGACAATACACAGTTCAAATTCTGACTACAGTACCCGGGGCATATATGAAAAAAGCGTACAGCTCTGTCTACATTAGTAATGTTCTTTTACCACTTCATGCTTTTAACACCTTCTGGTTAGCGGTTATAATATTCTGTCTGGCAAATAATCGAATACGGTGGATGAAAAGTTGAAATACGACGTTCCAATTATTCAGGACTATAAGCAATGTGTGATATTTATAATGCTAAATACCATTATCAGAGAGAAAAAAAAAAAAAAAAATAAAAAAAAAAAAAAATAAAAAAAAAAGATGTTCTCATAATACCTAGACTAGAGCTATATTTACTCTTTCTAGTACCCTGTCATCGTCGCCTTCGGCATCCTAAAGAAATCTGCCGCCAAAGTGAACATGGAATTCGGTCTTGACAAGAAAATCGGTGAGAATTTACACATGTGTGTTTTCTGGACGGGAGGATGTTGAAAAAGTAAATCTCCCTGACTTCCTATTATTTTAATTTTATTATAACCAAACCTGTTGAAAGTCAATCCAGAATATCACTAAGATAGCTTAAAACGTTTTCTTCTAAGGTATAAAGTGACAGACTCTGGCGATAATTCCGCAGCTTTTTACCTAGTTACTTCAAGTACTTGAATATTGTTCTACGATAATTAAGGCTTGTCTCAAATATACCTACAAATGTGTTACAGCCGAAGCTATTATGCAAGCGTGTGATGATGTCATATCCGGCAAGTTGTACAGGGAGGGGCACTTCCCTCTCGTCATCTGGCAGACTGGATCGGGCACACAGTCCAACATGAACACAAATGAGGTAACGTAGCCCTATCGTATGTATCTACCTATTTCAGTGAGATCGAAAGACTCTAACTTCGTATACAAATATTATAGCCCTATGATGTGTAAATAAATAAGATTTTATTGACAGGTGATTGCAAACCGCGCCATCCAACTCTTGGGCGGCAAGTTGGGCAGCAAAACCCCCGTTCATCCCAATGACCACGTGAACAAATCCCAGAGCTCCAATGACACGTTTCCTACTGCCATGCACATTGCTGTAGCAATGGAGCTAAGAGACAGGCTCATGCCTGGCCTCGTAGTACTCAGAGATACTTTAAATGCCAAGGCCAAGGAGTTCGATAACATCATCAAGATCGGCAGGTTGGTTATCGCCATGTAGATTATTATGTATTTCTGTTCTGCTGTATGCTGTCAGATGGTTACATTTGTATTTTTTATTCTGTACAGAACGCATTTCATGGATGCCGTGCCTCTAACGCTGGGGCAGGAATTCAGTGGCTACGCGGCGCAGCTGACGTACGGCATCGAGCGCATCTGCAGCACGCTGCCGCGCCTGCACTACCTGGCGCTGGGCGGCACGGCCGTCGGCACCGGCCTCAACACGCGCATCGGGTTTGCGGAGAAATGCGCTGCAGAGATCGGAAGGGTCACTGGTACGTCAGTAATTAATCAATAGATTTTTGTTGCTTGAAGCAGTAAGTTAAAAATTAAATTTTTATAGGTACATTGAAATTGAATTTTCACGCTGTCATCGAATCCTGCTTTACTAATGTCATATTTGTTCAGTCACCTACGAAAAGTTCTATTGCCCAAAAATGTAATGCAATCAGAAACAATATTTTTTGCAGGAATTCCCTTTGAGACAGCGCCAAATAAGTTTGAAGCGTTGGCCGCCCACGATTCAATGGTGGAGGTGTCGGGAGCGCTCAACACAATTGCTGTTTCCTTGATGAAGATCGTTAACGACATTCGAATGCTGGGTTCTGGACCTAGATGTGGTCTGGGTGAGCTGATGCTGCCAGAGAACGAGCCTGGATCATCCATCATGCCTGGTGAGGTCCTTTCATCTGATAAGTTGCTTCTCAGTAGTATTTGGTGACTGATCTATTTGTGCTGACGTTAGGTTTACAATATTCCAGGCAAGGTGAACCCTACGCAGTGTGAGGCGCTGACCATGATCGCAGCGCAGGTGATGGGCAACCACGTGGCGGTGACGGTGGGCGGCAGTAACGGACACTTCGAGCTCAACGTGTTCAAGCCCATGATAGTCGCCAATGTGCTGCGATCGATTAGACTAATTGGTAAGATTGGAATGTCCTTAAATCAAATCAAACCCAATCTTGTGGCGGCCATTTTCGCCACATGCGAGCTACGCATCACACTGACGTCAAGCAAAATCCTGTATAGCAAAAGCCGAACTTACCGCGCAAGTAGCATTTATACAATGTCCCGACATCCATCGTCGGGCAGTTGCCCACCAGACGGTACACCCGTCTGGTAGGAGGGTCCTCTATTGTCAATGGAGCTTGAGTGTACTTTATATATACGTCAGGTCTTGGTAAAGAGATATGAGTGTTCCTCATATCTCTTTACCAAGACCTGACATTAAGAAGTGGGGTATGCTGAGGGTAAGTTTGAATGAGAGTGAAGGAAAAACCAAACAGTTTGCATGTTGTAATGCTACTTGGGGTAGGTTGTGCAGCCAATCCCCCCATGGGTTCCCCCGCCTCGTCAATCCGCCGCATTGACGAGGCGGGGGGGCTCAGTAACCGTGGTTTGGGCCCCACGGTGAAGATAGGTGGAACCCGAGGAGGGGCCGCTTGTGAGGGCTTTTGCTGATAAGCCGACGACGTATCGGCCAAGGTTGCGGTGTTGTGGGGCGACATCGCAACTGTGGTGGGGCCGCGTCAGGAGAGGATTGCCGGTATTGCAGTGCGCCGCTCTCCCTAATTTCCGCGGCCTTAACGGGGTCGCCACCGTATGATGGCGGACACGGTGGGGCCGCAGGGGAAGAGGAGTGTTGGTATGTCGTTGGCCGCTCTCCCAATCCTCTGCGGCCGAAAAATGGTAGGCGACGGGGCAATTCATCAGACCCGTCGCAAGGAGCAAGGGGTTGGTCGTAGGCGGAGGGCGGAAAACGCCCTCTTCCAACCCCTCTAAATGGGTCCAGGGACGGCGGACTCGGGGACGTCCTCCGCCCCCCATACATCAGGACCCGAGTTGAGTTGGCGGCGCGTAGTGTTCCACGCGCGCCCCTCTTAGACGTTGCGGGGGGAGTGTAATACCTCACTCCCCCTCTCAACACGAGGAGGCCCGCCTAGGCAGGCCAGCACCAGTCGGGGTTGCGGAAGAATCATATGTTCCCGCAACCCCGACGTAGGTGTGAGATGGAACACCAGGGTGGTTTTTAGTCGTTTAGAGTCTGACAGACCCCTCCGCCCGCCCCAAGGCGGAGGACATCCATGAGGCTTTTCCTCCTCGAAAAAAAAAGGCCGCCATAAAATACGCAATTAGCTGCGTGACCAAGCAGTAGGTTTAGTAGGGCCCTTAGCTATTTGAATGTAAATAACTTGTTATCTTCCCAGGTGATGGCTGCCAGGCGTTCAACAAGAACTGTGCGGTCGGCATTAAACCTAACACTGCGGTTATACAAAAGACCATGCAAGAATCACTTATGTTGGTCACAGCGCTTAACCCGCATATCGGATACGACCAGGTGATATACATTTTCTGAGAACCGTCACTTCATTAAAAAAAATCGCATCGCTACGAGAAAGTTAGTTGAGAGAGTTAAGAGTAGAGGTTGTTATACGATATCTTTCGCTGACGATTGCTAGTCAGCGAAGTATTGGCGGGGCTGACTGCCCAGAGAGTACATCGTCAGCCTTTAATGTTTCCAATGTTGGGACACAGGCCTCCTCTCTGAGAGGGAGTGGGCAGCAATCCACCACGCGAGCCCAGTGCAGGTCGGTGGATGTGACACGTCTTCGATTTTTTCGGTTCTAGGACTGAAATAAAAATTATAACAACTAGAATCTAACTTTGGTTCACACCCGTGAGATGCTGAAATTACCAGGTACTAACTACTTAAAAACCAAAATAAAAATAATAATAATCAGCCTGTGCCGTCCCACTGTAGGGCAAAGACCTCCCTTTCCTTTTTCCACTCAACTTGATCCTGAGCCAGTTTGGACCAATGCGTTCTATAAGCGTCAAGTTCATTCCACCACTTACGCGAATATCAAAACTGAAATTAGTGCAAAATATTTAATTTGCTGAATTTCTCATGTTTCAGGCTTCCCTAATTGCGAAGACTGCCCACAAAGAGGGAGGTAATCTAAAGGACACTGCCATCAAACTGAAAATCCTCACTGCAGAACAGTTCGACCAATGGGTCAGACCTCAGGACATGTTGGGACCCAACTAGATACCACGGAAGCGGAATGGGAGAAGCGATCTTTCGCTTAGGAGTTAAAGTATTTTTAGAGTGTATTTTAATATTTAATACAAAAAATTCCAGTTTTAATACCAATTTGTGTCATAATGTTATACACACAATATACAAAAGAAATTACGTTATTTGAGGTTCAGTAAAAGCCTTTGTAAAGCACTTTCTGTCACTCAAACCTATGTGGTACGTACCTCTATTTAAAACTCGATGTGCTCGATGTGCCTCGTTGGTCTAGTGGTCGTAAGAGCTACTGCTGAGCATGAGGTCCTGGGTTCGATTCCCAGGTCAGGCAAAGTATTATTGGGTTTATTTTTCTATCTAGAATTTCTCAGTAGCAGCCCGGAGTCTGGATTTGTGCCCGGTAGATAGCAATAGGCTCGCCCCCTAATACATACATGGGACTTAAGCATAACTGGCGAAATGTGAGTTTACTATGGGTACACCTCTGCCTTACCCTTCTGGGATTACAGGCGTGATGTTATGTATGTATGTGCTAGATTTGGGACTCGCGCTTTGACCAAGATTCGCACGTTCACACTAAAGTTCGCAACGTTGGCCGAAACTGGTCGTGCGACCAACAGTTGGTCGTTACGGCCGCGATGCGCATTTCGTTTCTACCTACAGTGACCGCATAGTGGGTATATGTATATAACATAACACATAACATAAACTCACGTCTTCTTCCATGGGGGTAGGCAGAAACCACAGAGGTATCTTTCTTCTGTGGTTTCTGCCTAACCCTGCTGCGATCCTTACATACTAGTTTAACCTCGTCTCGGTGTATGTATGTATGTAAATAAATTAAATAATATTTCGTATGTCTGATAAAACACGTGTTATTTTGTAAAAATATCGTTAAGCAGTGTCATTTTATTCCATGTTGATTACCAATAAAAATAAGGTTTACAATCTACACATTTCTTTTATGAATTCCCTTAAAATCTTAAATTCAGTAATTCACTGACAGCCAATGCAGAGCATAAAGGTGATATACACTGACAGAGACCGCAGAGCCTAAAGGTGATATACACTGACAGACAACGCAAAGCCTAAAGGTGAAATACACTATCAAATTCAAAAGTCATTTATTCAAATTAGGCTGAGAATCAGCACTTTTCGAACGTCAAAATGACATAAGACAGTCCCCAAAAACGCGCACCCTTCACCACTTCTTATTTATTTATTTTATTTTATTTATACTTCACGCACACTTTGTACAGCGGCGGACTTAATGCCATAGGCATTTTCTACCAGTCAACCTTTGGGTGATGCAGAGACAAGCAGTGGTAGGTGCTATTTATAAAAAACCAAGGAATAAATATTTAATCTAAGACATAGATATACATATATACCTAATTATATATAAATATAAGCACAAATACATATACATAAATATATAATTATACTAAAACAAATAAAACAACCAATGAGAAAACATTACCTTTAAGATGAAACTGCCAGCTTCTTGCGAATGTGCTCACGAACTTTAACTTTAAAGGATAATCGGTTGGTTGCCACCCTGATTTCTTGGGGGAGTGCATTCGTAGTGCTTTAGCTGGGAAGAAGAAGTGGCGAAACAAACTCTCCAGCAGCACAGCTGTCTGTTTAGTTAGAAAAACATGAGTCTATACAATAATAGGTAGGTATGCATTGAAATGAAAATTGCGAGACATAGAATATCACTTCTTATACAACATAACTTACTAAATAAATAAAAGCCTCCACGCATAAAGGGCGTGACAGCTTACATACTTATGCAATACTGGATTAATTGTAAAGTACACACAAATGATAAACTAGGACCACCGAAGTAAAATAAATTAATATAATATTCACTATAACAATAACAAAACAATAAACAGCAAGACGACCAGTCACCACAAGCAGCACCCGTTCACGAGCATAACGCAAAGATCAGCCATTGCCCCCCTCGCCATATTTGAAGGAAGGAAGCGTCCTGACCCCCGGCGCTATCGCAAGCAGTGACATCTAAGGGAGCGAACTTGCTGCCGGTTGCACCGGTAAGAATAAAACGAACAATTGTCGAGGTCACTAGCTAACACAATTGCAATACAACTCATTATAAATATTGTAATGAGTATATCATGTCAATAGTAAATGAAGATAACTAAAAATAATGTACTTATATAGTCAAATAAAAAAAAACAAATATATGAACTCATATACCCTGCCAGTAGGTAAGCTGATTCTTGAGAAAGAACATAAACATTGTCTTGGGTTTAATCACAGCGACCAACTATTCTTATCGTTTAAGTAGTCGTTAAGGGAATAATATGCCTTTGAACAAAGGTTGGAATTAACTTGAGCATTAAACGCATTAAAAGGCAAATCTAGCAAAGAAGAGGGCCGCTTTTTATAAAAGGTTATACCAAGCCCAACAAATGAACCTTATGAAGCCGGTGAACAAACTACGTGCTCCCTGCACGTAGTTTGTTCTTATTTTTAATGATAACATTGTGAAAATCACTGTTTTTATTGTATAAGTGTATACTTTGTCTATAATATAAGATGTTGGCGAATATGAATATCAGCGGCTTTGCCCCACAGCAGAATACCGTAGGATATAACCCTGTGGAAATAACTACAGCAACCGAGCTGTATCAACGTCAGTGTATTGTCTTACTTTCCTGACGGCGTAGGCGGCTGAATTGAGCCTCCACGCTAGGCTTGATATGTGTGGGTCCCACTGAAGTTTGGCATCTACTGTTATGCCCAGAAAAACTGCCGAGTCTACAGTTTCAAGCAGCTCTTTATCTAAGACGATGTTGGGTCCTAGATTTCTAACATTCGGTAAGACGAACTTTACACGTTTCGTATTCTTGGCATTGAGAACTAGGTTGTAAACCAATCCGTAACCATTGAGAGTGCACTGTTTACGTCGTCAAAATCTTGTCTATTCTTGTCTACTTTAAAAATAAGAGAGGTAATAGAATGGTAAGTCATTAATATACACTAAGAACAAGATTGGACCCAGTATTGAGCCTTGAGGTACACCTAAATGAACTGGTAGCCCGGAAGATTTCAAACCATCGACATCTACACATTGGAACCTATTATGTAAATAAGAATTTATTACGTTGAGAGCTTCGTTTTGGACACCGTAATGACGTAGTTTACGCAAAAGTGTGTCATGGTGCACGCAATCAAAGGCTTTACAGAGATCACAGAAAACTCCAACAGCACTTTGCGATTTCTCCCATGCATTAAATATGTGTTTCAGCAGAGCAACACCCGCATAGAGTCGAACGTCCTTTTGTTAAGCCATATTGTTCATTATGAAGGAGGTTATTTAAATTAAAATGTCTTAGCAACTGCTTAAGTATTAACTTTTCAAATATTTTGCTAAATGCTGGTAAGATGGAAATAGGCCTGAAATTGCCAATGTTATTTTTATTACCTGATTTAAATAATGCTATGACTTTACTACTCTTCATGAGGTCAAGAACAGTTCCTAGATCAACACATTTATTAAAAAAACAGCTAGATAGGGGGCTACGATGTCTATTATATTACTTAAAAGTTTAATGGAGATGCCCCAGTAATCACCAGTGTTTTTAGACTTAAGTGTATTAAAGACGTTAATTACATCACTAGGCGTTACATGCTCGAAGCTAAATAAGCAGGTACATTTTGGCACACTACTATTCCAAAGGTTCTCTTCACTAACAGAAGACTCAGAGCCTCAAGGTAATGTACACTGACAGACAACGCAAAGCCTTAAGGTGATATACACTGACAGAGACCGCAGTGCCTAAAGGTGATATACAGTGACAGACAACGCGGATTTTTGAAAATAAATCTTAAACGGGTAAAATTGTGGGAGTCTATATGTTTGTATGAAAGTTAGTATTTTTTGCTGATGTGAAATCCAATCGGGATGTGGCTTGTATGTGATAAACGATAACTTTTGCAGCTTCCGTCGCGTGGTAAATTGATCCCCATTACTTTCCGGCACTTATTATTCTTCTTGTTAGCGCGTCTGTTGCAAAAATAACATCAAACAGTTTTTATAGTTTTTAAAAAATCATGGCAGGATTTGTACAAAAAGAAAGATTTTTTGAGAAGTTGGTATTTTAATGCTCTTAAGTGCCTAAAAAGTGTCTTCAGGCATTAACAATATTTTTATAACCCTTAAATAAATAATTTAACGAGTGGCTTATTATTTTAGAACGAAACGGTGGCTGTCAGTCTAAGACCCTCATAAAGGGATATTTATATAATTATTTATTAATAGGCCCTATCGTCTTTCACGAAATCCAGTCATAGTTTTAAGTAAATTGTCAAATAATGATTAATCAATATTCGATTCAACTCTTAGCGCAACTGTTAACAACGATTCACATCAGTCATCATTGTTTTGTCTGTCAGTTTATAGATCCGTTGTCAGTTGTCACTTTTATTTATTTATTTATAAATACAAAATGGCCAACGAAATAAAACGAAAAGCTGATATTTTCATTACGATTTTTTTAATTAGGCGGAGTTTTAAACATATGACAACTCCTGGTAATGTGTTCTCAACATTGGAAAATATTTTGAACTCTGAAGGTTTTTTTTTCGTACAAATTAATGTAAGAATCTCGTCATGATTCTTTGCTTGGCCCAAAATTCAGCAACGTGAATCCCGTCGGCTGACGCAGCCACTCACGACACTGACGCAGCCACTCACGACACTGACGCAGCAACTCACGTGTACAGGTGACAGATCATGCAGCGCAAGATTCACATTGGACGATAACGATAACGACACAATATCGTCGGAATGGTAGTTTCATACAATTACTACTAAAGTTATTGTTTTTTTACTTTTGTGTTTTTATATAATTTTATTTTCTCAGTTAGTTTTAATCTTCATCTTGGTCTGCCGGTTTGAGTAATTAGGCGACCTACCCAATGTCCTTTCTTTGATATTGTTCGTCGAATTGCTGAGCTCCTTAAGTTTTGAGTCAAGCTGCATGATTACTGACAAACGCGTGCACTGCCTGGACAGGTCAATCTGTTCACTCAATCTGTTTGGTTCTTACCTCAAAAGACCATTTCAGACATCAACCCACATGGTCTTCACATGATCTGACCAAGATTATGTCTGGACTTTAAAAGAAACTGTTACCTCTGAGTTTGTCTCGGCCTTTCTTCTCAGAGTAGTCAGATAGAAAACGCCGACCTCGTGTAGTTTAAAAAAATATGATTGACGTGTAAAAGTGCTTGTACAAACCTACTTACAGAAAGTTTCATATCCACCTCCTGACTCGATCATCAGATCAACTGATCAAGATACCAAATTATAGTTTTCTCATCCGAACTACATGTAGGTACCTACGTTTACAAAGTTTCATTTTGATACGACAATTTGATTTATGTTTAATTGACTTCTAAGATTCTTTTACACGTGAAGCTAATAAGGGCGTGTTAAAAAGGGTTTCGTCTTTGTTGTTTATGCACATGCTAATCAAGCTTTCATAACAAATGGAAGTAGGTATACCGATTATCCGTAAGAAATACAGTAACAAAACCGCTAACTACATTTAATCTTGAGAATTTGAGCTCTCTAGCATTATCCAGGCCGAAGCTGGTATGGAAATACGAAGAAACGCTTAGAGAAAAGGTAAAGAGGGCTTTTGCTCCTTGTTTTTGGCTCGTCTTGGCAGTGGTTCTACCGTGTCCTCAAGAACAAACTTGAAATCGTACCTGTCTCAAGAACAAACTTGAAATCGTACCTGAAAAACATGTTCTCTCATACATTCGAACTGTAACTGTAAGTTTGTTCGCACGATATTGAAAGATTTACCTGGTTATTTGAAGAACACAGACTTCTTTTGGGTTTTCCTGTAATCTGTTTTCTGTATTTTTTTTCAAATTTTAGTGTCAGTAGTTTCAGAGATAAGAGGGGGTCAATTTTCATATAATTTCTTAAATAACTTCAAAATTGTTTAATTTAAAATTATATAAAAAATAGTTTGGAGACCCTTACAACAAGCCCTTTCATTTCATGAACTTTTGTTTTTTATTTTCCAGTTGTTTTCCCCAAAAGTGACCCGCATTCAGTCCAGTAGATTCGGACTTTTTTAGTTAATTGGACAAACGCAAACTGTAATGATGTTTGAAAAATACAGTTTATTGAAAAAAAATAACATCATTTCTAATAACTGTTGGACTCATCGTCGTTGTTGTCTGCATCATCATCAAAACCACTCTACAGTGCAAGATTAAATGGTTCAATGGAAACAAAAAAAATATGGAAATATGAAAATGGGTGGAATGAATGAATGGATCGATTGAATGTGGTGAATGGAATTTCAGGAAATTTTGAAATTATAGGAGATATTAATTAAAAATATGTCTGAGAAGAACTTTTTGGTAACCCCGACCGACAGCCATACAAAAGGTTTTTAAAAAACGACAGCCATTCCAAAAATTAAAAAAGAAAGTAACAGGTTGCTATGAAACAGGACGGTTAATTTTTTTGACAATTTGGAAAAACGCTCATGACTCATAAGACGCGCGAAATGTCTGAAAACCAAAATAATGACGAAAACTGCGACGTTACTGACCGGTTCTACCTACCGAGTCGGGTTCAGAATCATCAAAACTAACGATTTTATACTGTATTGGCCATGCCATGCAATGCGACATGGTTTTGGTCGTGGGCTCTCTTACTATAAGGTAGGTAAAAGCGACATCTACCCTGATGTGCGAGGGCTATGTTAATACACCAAAACTGACGTTGACTAAAATACATGTCCCGCTGGCAGACGAAAATACGGTAAAATGTTTTTGCGTTACGTACAAAAGATGGCAGGAAATAAACGAAGGTACCGAAAAATCAAGACAGATGGCGCCATTTGTTTAAGTAAGACAATGGCCTGTGAGAAAAGAGGACTTGCATCCACCCCAGAACAACGTTCATACTGAAGATTCCTTGTGACAAAGATTTTTATTTAGAAATAGTCGACCGCACGCGGGTCTAAAACTTTGACCTTAAGCTGGCCTACCGTAGTACGGCGGTAAATAGGATATGAGGCCAGCTTATACTGTTGTTACCACAGACGTGCGGCCTCTGCCAGGGCCGCGGGTTGTTCGAAAGAGATACCGTGGCTCTGGCACTGGTAACTGAAGGAACACGGATGGGTTTTAATCAGTAAAAGTCTGACACGCCCTTCCGCTCCACCCAAAGCGTGAGAAGTCTTTTGATGATTTCTCACCTAAAAAAAAAGCGTGCTACAACTGTCTAGCTTAGGAAAAAGAAAAAATAGTTTTACTTTCCGATATGAAAAAAGAGTAAGGAGAAAATAAAGCTTTTAGAAATTTTGCTCATAAATCGAGAGATGATTTTTCGTTTCATTTTTTTGTGACTGCGCTATGAGAAAAATGAAGTTTATTTCTAAACAGAGTGTAAAAAGTCCCATGTTTTCTATAAGTATACAATGTCATGAAGATAGCAATACAAAAATAAATGAAAAAACAGCATATAGGTATAAAGTATTTTGATTATCTAATAAATCTTAACATTGAATTTGGAAAAATTAAAAAAAAAATACTGATAAGTAGTGATGGGCTGACTTTGGCTTTTGCTTATCAACCAACTGGCTAAAGTATTGGATATAATGATTGATATCATCGGTAACCAGAAGGTTCCCTGCCAATCTATGCTGTAAAAATCTCACCCTAAAATCTTATCTATGTAAGTGAGCTGTCAATAGTGTCAATCTCTAGCATCAGCACGTCGATTCTGTAAAAATTTCACCGTGAAGACTTGCGTGGAGTGAGGTATTAGTGTCATCCCGTCTTGGCCAATCCCAAGCATCAGTGGCACTGACAGCTCACTCCACGCTCACTTCACCTAAGTTTTCTCGGTGACATGGTAACAGAATAGTACTACAGGTGGAATGACAGCTGACTTCAAGCTCACTTCACCAATACAGAATAGCGCGGCAGGTGGCGTTATGTGCTGTATCAGAAATCAGCAATATTATTAATTATCATAAATTGAATTGACTATAACATAGATCATATTAACAAAATCAATGCTAAAATTCCCCAATTAACGGACACTCTCAATATCGTCCGCCACATAATTATGTACGTGCATAAGTACTTAAACCTATCTATCAATAACCGATATCTGCGTATTATCGAGACGAGCCGTAATTAATTGGCCAGCGTTGAAAGTAGGTCATTAGGAAAATGTTCACCTAGAACAGGGACGGTGAACCTTTGTGCCTCTGCTAGATTTTGTACGTGGCTTCGTTGCGCGGCCGCGATTTCGGATGTAAAAACTTGTGGGTTGATTTTCGAAACATTATTTTATAATGCATTATTCACCGAGTGTTGGATTATCGTCAATGGGTCACGAAATATACTGTTTTGTAAAAAGATAGGTGTGACAAAGAAATGCTTCATTAAGCTTTGCCTAGGATTGCTATTATTGTGTATATATTGTTATAGTATTGGGTTTTTCCCTAAGGCCCCACAGCTAAGATACATGTCAATTGAAAGAGCTTTTCAAGGAGAACCTTTGCCACTTACACGACTTGTTCCAATTGTTAGTCCGTTTGGAACACCAAAGTAGGTGATTACTTGGGTTCCAAAGCACAGAATAGTTAACAGTCTTTCGAACACGATATTCAATTGTTTGACAACCCCAAATATTTTGTTTGTATTAGTTACCTCAAAAACATGCCGTGCCCACAATAGCCATTGGGTTGCCAACCCTGCTTCGTAATATCCATATGTATGTAGTGCAGTAATAGGGTTAGATTGTATATTATATTAAGAACGTAATTTTGTGGCTTAGATTGTGGGTTTTGGTCATAATGGTGTGTAAATTGGATAAGCTATTTATCAGTTCAAGGCTGCATTAAGGAGTCAAGGTGTGACGATATTGGTTGACTTTTATACCTGGATGTGTTTTACATGAAAGTGTTCACAAGTGCTGTTTTTTTACCAGCCGTTCCTTTTTTTTTTAAATGCTTTTTAATATTGAAGGTCGGTTTCTTAATGTTTTAGTATTGAAAACTCGCCGAATTTTTGTTTACTGTCAGCGACTCAATATGTAACTGTGCTGTGATAATGCTTGTGCAGTCCTTAATTTTCCTCATAATCGATTATGGTAATGTGTGCTATTATGACCTGAATGCAGATCTCCTCGACAAACTTGACCGTCGTCTCAATAAGTGCATTCGATTCATTTTTAATATGCGTAAATATTCCCATGTCTCTGCGTATCGGTCGCTTCTAAAGTGGTTGCCCATAAGTCAGCGCAGAGAGCAAAGGGCGCTGACCACTTTGTTTTCATATCTTGATTCTACCTCCTCCCCTGGTTATCTAGCACCCCACTTACATTACATTTGCGCCAACCACAATAGAAATCTTCATTCATCGCACAATCGTCTTCTTCAATGTCCCACTCACCGCACGGACTTCATTCACTCTTCCTTCTTCGTTCAGTCTATCTCTCTGTGGAATGCACTCCCCCAAGAAATCAGGATGACAACCAACCGATTATCCTTTATAGTTAAAGTTCGTGAGTACATTCGCAAGAAACTGGCAGTATCATCTAACGGTATAGTTTTCATATTGTTTGTCTTATTTGTTTTTAGTTTGTCATATTCATATATTTATTTGTGCTGATAATGATGATTATGATATGATATTTATATTTAATTAGGATTTCGGATTATTATCCATTATTATTATTTAGGATTTTCATAAATTGCACCTACCACTGTTTGTGTCTGCATCACCCAAAGGTTGACTGGTAGAAAATGCCTATGGCATTAAGTTCGCCTCTGTACATCCTTGTGCGTAAAGTATTAAAATAAATATATATTTATTTACTTGGAAAGCAGAAATCAATCTTCGGGAATCAATCATCGTAGTAAGTCCTTTTCGCAGTAAGTTTTCTCGAAGTAATATTTTATGTAAGTTTGCTCAAGACGCTTTCCGTTTGCTTCTCATATTCATACAGTTTTGATCGATCGTTCGTTGGTAGGTATTCGTGTGTATGCCAACACTATCGTGAATCGTGTTATTTTTTAGCAAAATGTTTTGTTGGTCTAACGGGTAGGTTGTGCTGGCTTGCGAGAAGTAGAAGGAATATAGGACGAACTTCGCTCAGACGTGAGAATAAACAAAGAAATTGATTGCGTAAACTAAACTATTTTATTTCCGACACAGAATAAAACGGTACCAAACTCCTTCGCGGGGCTCGTTAAAATAATTCTAGGGACTAACCTCTTCAAACGATGGGCAGTAGATCGAACTTTCGTGTCAATGATAGCAGTTCTTCTCGGACTGTCCGAAAATCGATGAAGGTATACTAAGCATTGCCATTAAAGTCGCGGACGAGTGGCTTGTTGCCTATGTGCACCGGGAAACCCGTATCAATCATCATTATGAAAACAGGGGATGATGAATCCTTTTGCGAGTCGGTATTTTATAGTTAGTGTAGTGTGTGTGTGTGTGTGTGAAGTTTATAAGGACACGTCACACTCCGCTAACCTGGATTTATTCCGATTGACGGAGACTGGATTTGAATCTTCCTAGTGCTTTAGTTGGGAACAAAATAGCGCAACAAACTGAGCAGCACATCCGTCTGTAGTAAACCGATTTTTTTCTCGGCAAGCGTGCACCATCGTCATCCGCGTCATGTCCTTATCTTTGCTCTTTAGACCTGAAGGGTCATATGAATTCACCTGACCTTGTGGCGGCATCTACAACGCCACATGCTAACTACGCATCACACTGACGTCACGCAAAATCCTGCAACGCGCAATCGGGGTTTACCGAGTAACTAGCATATACATATAAAACGTCCCGCATCAATCTTCGCGCAGTTGCCTACGTCACACAAAATCCGTCTGGTCGAAGGGTCCTCCCTTTTCTAAGTAGGATCAGTGAACTTTATACCCTCTTCCTCATAACTTCATACTGGTGACCCCGTACATGACCATTGGCGAAGCCTTCGAGCAGCTAGTTCAGCGTGACGTCATCACAATCAGTTCTTCAAGTTTTGGAGCGGCGAGTCACACAACCAGCCAGCACCCAAGGCAACGGGTATCCCAATCACCAGCATGCAGCGAACGCATATACCTGATCATCACCCTCAGCCTCATCAGAAACCTTGGTACAGCACACTGCACTTTCGGGCGGTCCACAAGCAGAGCCCTTAAAAACTCTCCTGCTCTACGCCAGCAGTCAGCTTCAACCTGGCGCTGTACCACATCCGACGCAGTAGAACATAACGCAGCACCACCACGACTTACTGCGGAATCTTCGCAGACAGTTCCGACTCACCGTGACCTATGCGACACAAGTTCCAACTCACTTGAACTGGCCCTGGCAAGCATCGTCAGATACCCGACTCATCCCACTATCGACCTCCGGTCTCCGGAGCAGAGTGATGTGGCAGCATATCTATAACGTCACTCGAAAAAAAAATACGCATCATGCTGACGACACGCATAACTCCTGCATCGCTCAAGCAGAGTTTACCGCACAACTAGCATGTATACAACGTCCCGACACACCCGTCTAGTCGGAGGATCTTTCATTTCTTAGGAGGCTGAGTGAACTTCACACCCCGTATTCTTCATCCCTCTATAACCTCGTTCAAGTGAAACAACGGTAAAAGGTCAGATTTTAATTACGGGAACGCGTTGATGCGGGAAGGAAAGACCTGCTCGCAGTGTCCGTGCTCGACGTGTTTGTTAGGCAAAGCGAGGCTCTACATATAAGCTTTGATGTTGGAATGAAGATGTCACAAACAAAATTGAGCTCGCCCTCACGCCTCGCGTGTGTCAACTTTCTCAATTAAAAGTTAGGCTCGAATCGATACTCCTGTATACTCGTCGGCGAGTATTGCTCGAGACTCGAGCAAACTGCTTCGAAACAACCAAAACTGAGGGCACGGGTATTTTGTTTTAGGGGCTCGGTGCTAAATAACAATGTTGGTTTGATGGCTTAGCTTTCCTTACTGTACCGGTTTTCAGTACATCTATATCCATCTATCATCAATTATCAGTCATTACGCTCGGGGCGAGCTGGATTGCTCCAACACGAATGTATGCGTACATCCGCGGTGGGGCGACCCGGATCGCCAGGCACTTCTTCTCTTGCAACCGAGCGGGTGGGCAGGTTGCGGATAGCCCAACTCCGGCTGCGGGACCATCTAAAATGTTCGATCCCGGCCGGAGCATCTTGTAAGAGATCCCGGACAAGAGAAGTTCCCGAAGGCCCAATCCCAGGCTCAGGGTAACCCAGTTACCCTACCTCCCATGAACCTGAACGCCTAACAAAACCATCCCTCCCTATCCACTAATTTCCTGTCGCTTCCCAAATCCTTAGGCCTAATCCCAGACCTAAGGTGACCCCAAATTACCCACACCTTCTCACCAAATGCCTTCCTTCCTATCCCTATGTCCCGTCGGTCCCAGAGGAGGGGTAACCTCGATTCCAAAAAAACCCACCCCCAAACAAATATATAATGCAGAATGTCAATAAAACTACCCAGGTGGGTCCCGGCCAGGCCGGGGAATCCCACACCGCCACGGCGGTCAGCCCCCAACGTATTCTGGGGGGGGGCAACAGACTGCAAAGTATTACAGGGCTCTTCAGCGCCTACAAACCAGGCAGCGACTAACGCGCCTAACCCCTCAACACCGGCCGCGACTAACGCGCCTACACACGCAAACTCAGCCGCGATCAACGCGCCAGTACCCGCAACCCAACGCATAACGCCCCCCACGAGCCTCTGGCAACAGAGTATTGTGCGGAACAGCGTCACTAACCCCGACTATGACCAAGACAAACACAGACAGAGGGCGACAGGGAAGGATGACGGAGCTGGCAGCTCTACCACCCTCCCGGCTGACGAAGTACGACTGCTGAAGAAGCGCGGAAAAATCACTGCCCGGGACGGGAAAGTAGGCGACCGAAAGCAGGACTGCAAAGGCACTAGACAGCGCGAAATGCGATCGGACGCCGAAATAACAGTACGCGACTAGCCACGAGTACGCGAAGGGGCAACCCGGCGCGCAAAGTGGCCGGACGCGGAACCAAGCGGGCAGGGGCAAGTACGCGAAGGGGAAACCCGCCGCGAAAAGCTCCCGAACGCAACAGAGTCTGCCAGGGCCGCCAGTCGACCCCATAACACAGACCATACTCACGTTAGAACTCGACCAAGACAGCACAGGGGTAGGCGCCTTAGAGCCTCACACGCACAGGCGCAGCTGGCAGACAACTTGCCAGGCACCTCCAAACCGCAGCCTGGACCAAGCGGTACAGGGCCGGCGAAGAGAGTGTGCCCTGACGACACAGCCTCACCGAGTGCACTTCAGGGGGACGCCAAACGTGTGAGGGTCCACTCCGCCCAGGGGGAGCAGAAAACCTACGCGCGAGCCACGAAGGATATACCTGCGTGGCTGGCCGTGGCGATCTGCTTCCCTACCCCATCCAGAGACCTGACTAGGGATGAGGCTGAACTAATAAAGTCAGGCCTCGAAGACCTGATGATGAACACGGACTCGACGACACCACTCCCCTCCTTCCGCGGAAGGCACCGTGCAGATGTGGTGCGAGGACGACTATGCCCTGACTTGGTTGACGCAAAATGCGCCCAAAATCCGACTACCAGACACCGACCTCACACTTACGGTACTACGACAATCTGACGTGCCCACCCGTGTCCGAGCCTCGCTTTTCGTCCCTCGTTATGGAGGTGACGTGGCCCGGCTCCAAAGTGTTCTGATTCGTCAGAACACCTGGTATGACATCGCCAGGTGGTCGCTGTACAGGGCAACTACCGTCGGTGGCAACAACTGTGGGACTTTTTTGACCCTGGGTGTGCCACCGGAGGAAGTGGAAAAGGTCTTGGCCCGGGAGCGACGGATATCGTACCTTCTTGGGTCGATATACGTACGCTTCTGGCCCACGACCCAGCCTGCCGACACAAAGACTGACGGTACAGTAGTGAAAGAGACAGCACTGACATCGACACAGACGACTGAACCGGACATCGCCCACCTCGAGGAGGTCATGGCCCGTGCGGCAATGGCCGATGCTGTCACCATATCGCCCGGATCACCTGGTTGGAACGAGCAACTCCTCGCCTCGTCGCCATGTGATCAACAGGAATACCAAGCCAGAGTGGAGGAAGCGGAGATACCGTCCGATGGATCTATCTCCGACTAACTCCACCCTACTGCCTTCGAAGCCCCTAAACGTCATACAGACCAACCTCCAGCATAGCCAAACTGCCACGGCTAGCTTGCGCAGGGCACTGGAGGTAAAACCCCGAACCATCGCACTGATCCAGGAACCATGGATCAGGAACAATAGGATATGCGGCCTCGGCAACATCGGAGGTAAGCTAATCCTCAACACACACAATTCAGACAAACCAAGAACCTGCGCCTACATACCCAATGGAATTCCTACCACACCATTCACTCAGTTCTGTTCCAGAGACCTGACAGCTGTCAGGCTCCAGACCGAAGGCGGCGTTCCCGATGTTGTATTGGCCTCGGTATACATGCCAGGCGAGGACGCAAACTGCCCGCCAAAAGAGATGACCGACCTGGTACAACATTGCGAGCGTGCAAATCTGGACCTGATCATCTGCACCGACTCAAACGCTCACCACCCACTCTGGGGCAGCGACGCACCGAACCCTAGAGGAGAGGTACTATCCACCTATTTATTCTCTACTAACCTTAACATTGTTAACCGTGGTGCTGAACCCACTTGGGTCACAGTCCGAGGGCAAACGATCATAGACCTAACCCTTGCAACAGAAAATGCAACAAACCTTATCACAAACTGGCACGTATCCGACGAGTCTTCTTGCTCAGACCATAGAAGGATTCGCTTTACATTAACTACCAACACAAGTAAACCAGTGCCTAGGCGGAACCCGCGGCGCACCAATGTACCCGGGTATAAGCGCCTCCTAGCCTCCTCACTAGGCAGACATCTATCACTAGTAACCATAACAGACCACGCACAACTAGAATACACCGTAAACAAACTATCAGAATATATTACCGAGGCATACCATGCATGCTGCAAACTAAGGGCGCCAAAAACTAACAGCGAGAGGAACCCCTGGTGGAACGCTGAACTTAGTAAGCTCAGAGGTGCATTACGTAAGCAATTCAACAGAGCCAAAAACACCAGACACCCGGACGACTGGGAGTCATACAAAGAGACCCAACATACATACAAAAAGCAAATCAGAACTGCCAGAAGAACAGCATGGCGGAAGTTCTGTGAATCCATCGAAACCAATAATGAAGCCGCAAGGGTAAGGAAAATCCTATCAACTGATCAGGACCGAACCCTCGGCGCGCTGAAAAAACCCGACAACTCATACACACTAAATGACCATGAAACCAGTAAGATCCTCCTCGAGACTGACTTCCCAGACTGCAAACTCCTAGAGGACAAGGTGTGGGAAGCTGAACCAGAATGGACCCCAACGGATCAAGACTGGTCTAGAGCCCGCAATATGGTAACAGAAGACCGGATAAAGTGGGCCATCAACACCTTTCAGCCCTATAAGTCCGCTGGGTTGGATGGCATCTTTCCAGCCCTCCTACAATAGGGGGTTGATATAATGACACCATGCCTGGTGGAGACCTTCCGATCCTGTATAGCACTCAGACACATACCCCTAGCTTGGCGCGAAGTGAAAGTCATATTCATACCCAAACCAGGCAAATCCGACTACACACAACCCAAGGCCTATAGGCCCATAAGCCTCACATCCTTCCTACTGAAAACCCTGGAGAGACTCTGTGATAGATACATTCGAGACGGACCTCTACAGGCAAAACCACTTCATAAACAACAACATGCGTACTCCACAGGCAGATCAACGGAATCTGCGTTACATAGCGTGGTTTCCAAGATTGAATGCGCGGTGGACCACAAATGCTCAGCACTAGCTGTCTTCGTTGATATCGAGGGTGCTTTTGACAAAACCACGTTCGGTAGCATCAACATGGCCCTCGACAGACACAATATAGACCCGACCCTGAGCGGGTGGATCACTATTCTGCTCAAATTGAGAGCTGTACAGGTAACAGTGAACGACACCACAAGGGCCATTGTGGCGAAGGGCTGCCCGCAGGGGGGCGTTCTCTCGCCACTTCTGTGGAACTTGGTTGTGGACAGCCTCATCAGAACACTCAATGACAAAGGCTACTTTACTGTAGGCTATGCCGATGATATAACCATAATAATAAATGGCACCCACGAAAATACCCTATGCAACCTTATGCGCCAAGCCTTAAAAATAGTAGAGGACTGGTGCAACGAACACCAGCTAACCGCCAACCCCACAAAGACCGAACTGATCCTCTTTACGAAAAAGAGAACTGACGACACTACAACTACCACGATTCTTCGGAACTACCCTAAGCCTATCAACCGAAACCAAGTACCTAGGCATCTATTTGGATAAACAGCTGAATTGGGCAAAACACACCAACTACATCACTACAAAAGCCAGCATATCTCTGTGGCAGTGCAAGCGAATGCTTGGCAGAAACTGGGGGATTAACCCCAAGGTAACCTACTGGCTATACACTACTGTCATTAGACCAATTATCACGTACGGCTCGTTAGTCTGGTGGCCTAGGACAGACCTGAGCACAGCCCAAAAAGATCTCGAAAAACTGCAGCGGTTTGCTTGTGTAGCAATCACTAGCTGCATGAGAACCCCACCCACTGCTGCCCTACAGGCAATGCTTGGGCTGCCACCCCTACACCTCATCGTGCGGGAGGAGGCGACCCTGGCTGCCTTTAGGCTTCATATATCGGGAACCCTAAGCTAAGATTCTAGGGTCAGGCACACACGCATAAAGGAGGATGCAGTCAAACGACAGCCGATGTTAGCATCACCCTGCGACAAAACCCCGAAGCAACACTACTTCCAAAAGCACTACAACATCGTTCTCTCGGAAGAACAGTGTGACTACTCACGCCCGAACGAGATGAGAGTATACACCGACGGCTCGAAGACCGGATCTGGGACCGGAGTTGGAGTCTTTTCACACGACCTCAACATAAACATATCAAACCCGCTGGGAATGTTCAACACTGTCTATCAGGCGGAGTGTGTGGGCATTATACAAGCGGTGTACGCCATAGAAACCAGGAAAGTTACGGACACACATATACGTATACTCTCCGACAGCACCTCAGTCCTCCAATCATTGAGGAAAAAATATATTACCTCAAGTATAGTACTAGAATGTCACAAGGCTCTAGAACGAGTAACGGTATTAAACCGCAACACAGTGACACTGCAATGGATAAAAGGACACAGTGGATCGCTGGGCAATGACGCAGCTGACGAATTAGCCAGAAGAGCATCCAGCACGTCGGCATGCGGGCCTGAACCCATCATACCCATCCCCTTCAACCAGATACGCAGGTGGCTGCAGGAGTCCACCCATACACAAGCCGAGAGGTGGTGGACCTCGACACCAGGCTGCAGGCAGTCCAAGGAAGCTTTGCCGTCTGAATAGAAATGGCCTGCGCCTGATGACGGGGACCATCACAGGACACTGCTCGCTAAATAAACACTTCTACACAATAGGTATAACGGACAGCCCTCTGTGCAGAGCTTGCATGGAGTCGGACGAGACCGTTGCGCACGTGCTCTTTGAGTGCACAGGCGTTACCCAGATTAGAACAGAAACCCTCGGGACACTCGGATCTTACACAGAGGTTCTCAACAGACCAGAAGCTTTGATCGGCTTCTGGAGGGAGGTGGGCTGGTTGGAATAAAAACCACCGACGGCCGCTATGGCCCACGTACAATGGTCCACATGTAGGACTAAGTGCGGAAACCATACCCTCTAACATAGACATAGACATCAGTCATTACTACCCGCTGCTTCTCACAGAGTAGGCGTGAGTCCTAGCAGTGGGAAAAATAGAAGCAAATTATATTTATTTAATGACTTACAGCTAAAATTTACAGAATATAAAATTGTATGTGAGACTGACAGCCAAATACAAGTCATCACTTCTAAAAACGGAATGTAAAGGAAGAGTGTGAGCAACACAACACTAGCTACCAAAAAATAGAAGAAAAAAAAAGCAGAATAACATGCAAGAATTCTTTAACTAAATTCATATTTTGATATTATACAAGAATAAAAAACCTAAAATACAAAATCTTAACTAAAAATTAAAAACGCCAAGGCTCAGGCACTTTCTGGCCGAGGACACACCTGTTAAGAATGGATCAAAATCATATATGTGACCCTTCGTGCTTCGGACGAATTATTAAAAACTAGGACTCTTTAGAATTATTCTTAAAATACCGTGTAGGTACTCCGTATTTATCACAACTTAAATATCGTGAATGCACAGCTTAAATAACGACTAGTTTACACGAACTTTAACTTAATACTGTAACATAAAAGTAGGAAAACAAAAGGGGAAAAGGTTACACGATAAACAGCTCAAGATAAAGCCTTCGTGTAGGAATTAATGCAGTTTCGAGTGTTGCCAGCTAACCTAACTGTTTTAAATTACAATTTATATTGTTTGTTTCCTGAACATTTTGCTTAGAAGTCATGATTTATATTTTTTCAAGATTTTTTTCCCTACACTATACCGGGGCGCGGTGCAGTGGTGGCCCATTGCAGTGGTGTAGGCCTCGATCGTGGCTTCGAACCCAGGTGCTTTACTTTGTGTAAAAAAATTCATCACCACTGCTGTCAAAACGGTGAAAAAAAAACTTCGTGAAGAAACCGGCATGTCCTAGAACCAAAAATTCGAAAACATGAGAAATCTACCAGCCCGCACTGGGCCCGCGTGGTAAATTACAGCCAACTCCCTGTTGAATAGAGGAGGGCTGTGTCTCAGCAGTGGGGTAATTATAGGTAGATTCTTCTATGCTTGTGATTATACGTGCCAGTGGAGATGGCGGGACGAGCTGGACAAAAAAAACGACTAGTGGTCCACAATTGCACTGGAAGTCATGGGGAGATGCCTTTGCCCATAAGTGGAATGATACAGGCGAACAGTAACACTATACCAGCCAGTAATATCCCCACTGCATGGCAAGGTCCTGTTCTCATGCTGAGAAGGAATTCGTATTGATCGCCACGATTGCTTTTCCTTCCTAATCTTATCGCTCGTCGTCGGCCGAACTCGGCTGATCGAACCAAAGATAATTGTGTAAAAGGAAATGAGTGCGTAGCTGTGGTGCGTCCACTACTTCAACCGTAATCGTCCGATAACGTCCGTAAACAAGGTCACTAGATTTTAGCTCTCGTTGTTCAGATTTGAACTCTCAATCTTTTTAGTGCTTTTTGCCAGGATTTGAAAGATTGCCATTATCACAATTGTCAAAGCGTTAGTAATATTATGTTTGTTGCCAATGCTTTCCCATTTCTGCGCGATGGCCTCCCTCAATTTGATTTACTTCTCGTCAGTTGTAATTATTGCCCAATGCAAGTGACAATTGACTGGGAATGAAATTGCAGTTGCAAAAATGGCTCCACTCCATACTTACGTACATCCACTGAGAAGCCGCGGGCAAAAGACAGTTTTCAATAAATGTTGCCTCTCGATAAGGAATGTGGGGGCCATATAATTAACGTATGAAATCAATTTATTGTTGAGCGTAACTAGTAATTAACACTTAAGTTGGCATTTCGAAGAGTCAGAGAGTTTACAGCAAAATTAATATAGTAGATCGGTATTTAACTTAATTGGAACTAATAACTGAATTATACGGAATGTGTAGGATTGATTAAAGATTGATACAGCAGGTAAACAGGAATGGATAATATCCTCCAGGTGGTACGAGGACTAAAACACGGTAACTTTATATAACTGGACTGCATAACATATATTTTAACCAAAAAGAACAAACGGTCAAGATTTTATGTGAAGGAAAAAAAAACAATCGCTCAGTAGCGTGGACGATGACGCAGTGTTTAGTGTTGGGTAACTCAGCACATGTGCTAGCACAGTTGTAGCTACTCACTTGGTTAAAAAGAGTCACTCACTCATTTCATTTTGATGTGCTAGCACACACCACACTCCACAGATTAGCACACAGAACATTTGTATCATACTGTGAGTTTTGAACGAATCGTAATCATTCTCCCTTTCTCTTTCCCTCATCATCACTTGTGCAAGTTGTGTGACGCGCTTAACCGATTAATCACTGCCTCACCAGCTCATCGCGTGTGCCAGCCAAGCCAACTCTATTGAGTATGTGTGCCGTGTCGTGTTGTCGTCACTATACACCACACATCACACTCGCGACTCGCGCGTCGACTCGGAGCGTCACGCGACTCAGTGACACACTCACAGCACGTACGTGCTCCCACACTACCGCAGCCTCGCCTCATTCGTGGTAGCACAGTGTGCTAGCACACTTTGTGAAAAGAGTGCCTCGCACGATCCTCATTTTAAAAGACTGTGCTACCCAACTCTAGCAGTGTTGAGTGTTGTGCCGTTGCGCGCCCGCTGCTCGAGCCCCCCCCCCGCGACCGCAGTTCCCCGCCCGCAGTCGCCCGGCGAGTCGTTTTCTTAACAGCGGGAGATTGGCTATTTAAGTACTCAAATAAAAATATGACGTCGCTTACAACGCTTTGCTTTGAAATGGGCAAACTTTAATACGAGGCTTTTGGCTACCTTGTATGTGTTATTTCATATCATTCTAATTGTTGTAATGTGCCTTTTGTTTGTGCGGAATTAACGTTTTTTCTGTCTTTATTTTCTTTTCACCCATAAAACAAAGTAAAAGCTATTAAAGTAAATTATAGGATTATTCCTTTACTGATTATACCTGCATTCTCTTGACGAACATCACTTGCCTAGATTTTTCCAGCTATGTTGCATGCGACTGCCTTTCCTGCTTACCTGTGCTGTCTGCTACTTCCTCTGGTCTCTTTACACAATATTCCTATGTCCTAGGACTTGTCAAAACGCTTAATATTATGACATGAATAAAGATGAGGGCTTAGATAAATGATTGGTCTCAATCGTTTATCTAAGTCATTTATCTAAGGATGAGGGTTTCATACATTAATATCCAAGACTGGACCTTTGTTTATTTTATCCCTGTGTGTACTAATGTCCTCATTAATTATAGCGACTGCATAACTGACCTCCACAACCCAGATTTCCTTGCTAAGGCTTGTTGTTTTTCGGGCTTCTGAAGACCCGTAACGGCTGTCAAAGATCTACGAATGACAGCCGGGACCGATGGCTTAGCGTGTTTTCCGAGGCATAAAAGGGGTTTCGGTATGTAAAGATGTTCACCCATCCGCGGACCGACCGCGACAAGTTCAGCTTAACTTGATCGATTGGCCCGTGCGACTGTTATTACTTAGGCAAGAGCCCACATAACATGCCTCCGGTACAAACATAAAAGAAAAAGTTAACCAAACATATTAATTCACACTTCCTTTAGAATAGATCACAATATACCGAACGCCGTCTGAGCTCTCGCGACAGAAATGGGAGCTCCTCAGTAAGGAGCTCCCGTTTCTATCAATTGGTCTTCACTTCTTAGTAGTTTACAGTTCGTTTGCTTACAAATACAAATGTAGTTTATTTGAAGAGCTAGCAAACGAGTGAACGGTTCAACTAGATGTTGACAAGAAGGAAAATGTGTTTGGAAAAAGCTAGCAGGATTCTGATCGGGAAATGCTATGTCAAGTATAAGAAAATGGTGATGCATTTTGCATGGTGTATGCGTGTTTAGCAGATCCCAACATAATAAGAGTCGTTGGTTCCAGACAGGCGCTTTTCTTTGTGTATTTTATTTCATTACTACTGCTCTCAAAACGGTGAGGGAAAATATCGATAGAACCCAAAGTTCGAAGACATGTGACATCTACCAACCCGCACTGGGCCCGCGGGATGGATTATAGCCCACTCCCATTCATCGACAGGATGCCTGTGTCCCAGCCGTGGGAACATTATAGTGAGATCGTAATATCGTGACTGTTTGCGCTGCTGAATGGATCGCACAAACCTTGTTGGCTTGAATGATAAGTCATAGATAGCTAGAGATTTAAGAAAGCCTTTATTGAATATATTTATCTACCACGTAACTAACGCTATATGAATGTTGTACGAATGAGTACAGCTGACTATGAACGCTGATTGTGTACTCATCATTATCTTTGGCTATCCGTGACTTATCATTCAAGCTAACAACACAAGGTTAGTGCGACCCATTCAGCAGCGCATACAGTATGCGCGTATGTTACCTTTTCTCGTTTAAACCACTGAACGTATTTCGATAAAATTTGACAAAGAGATAGATGGCATTCTGAGGAAGGACATAGGCAACTTTTCTGCATCCATGCAGGCGAAGCCGCGGGCGCTAACTAAATAATGTACTACTAGAAAATATCATTGCAGAACAAGAACTACTGACAAGTAGTTAATAGTGTTAAGTTTAAGCTCCAACAGTCAAAAAGAACAAAGGCGAGTCAAAAGAACTTTTATCTTCGGAGTTGATCTTGACAGTATCAGACGAGATATGTCTCTGAGAAATTAAACTAATCATACGGAAAGTTCGGAGTTACACAAGGGAATAAGTGTACGGACAATTTCTGTGTTAAAAGTTTACCGGTTCTTTCTTCTTGTTTTTTGTACAGTAGAGATACGAAAAAAAAAAGTTTGCACACAAGGTATTTTGGTGTGTACTAGGTATAGTTGCTCTCTTCAAGTCTTATCGACACCATCAACATTTCTTTTAATAGTCACGGGTTACAGCTGTAATAATAATTATATAAACGGGCGTTTATATATTATAGGCGTTATCTGCTATCTAGGATTAAAAGTTTTTTATGTCCTTACTCAGACAATGGTCTATCTGTATGCCAAATTTCATCTAAATCCGTTCAGCTGTTTTAGCGTGAGAGCGTAACAAACAAAGAAACTCACTTTCGCATTCATAATATTAGTCAGGATATTATATATATATTTATACTTAAGAATTCATTGAAAATAGTTATACATGCTTTACAGTGGTAAGTCATGGATAAATAATCTACAAGTTCCTAACGTGTGTTGTTAAAATGAGGTACAAGAATTAATTTCCTTGGCAACTTTATTTTTACATTTGTGTGTTTTACTCTTCTTCCAAATTATACTCCAGATGTTTAACCCCTAACACTAGTCTGTACACCACCCCTGCCACAACACCACCCAAAACTGGTGCTACCCAATACACCCAATGAAAATCATAAATACCCATCACGACAGCTGGTCCTAAGGTCCGCACCGGATTCAAGGACCCAGTATAAGGCAGGCAGGAGCATAAGCAACCAGTTAAACAAAGGCCTATAGCTAAAGGGGAGGACCCTAGACCTCTTGCTCCTCTCCTGTAGTCAGTTACGCTTAAAACCAGAGCTACAAAGAGGAAGGTCATCAGGAACTCCAAAGCGAAGACCTGTTCTGCAGTGGTGTTCTTGTATGGTACTGTAGCTCCGAGGTTGCCTCGGATTGTGTCTGCTGAAACTGCGAGGGCCACTGCTGCACCTGAAGTGGGAGAATTGTCATAGTGAGTGGTAATGGTCTGTACTAAACAACAGCTTTATAAATTTCACAATATCATGCATATGTTATATTCCGCGAGTATTGTACGGACACCGAAATTTTACCATTTCTGTTTAAGTCCGATGTAATAGGGTAGGAATTTTTATTCTTCTGCTCTGCAGTGTCTTTACAATACCTCTAGGGCTCGCGGCTAAATCTTAACAGCCGCTGGAATGTTACCCGGATCGAAGGTAAAGCTACTCTTGACGGGGCAGGTTCATGGGTGACAAATTGAGACCACTCCATGCCTCGAAATTCGAAAAGCACGTTAAGGCTCCGTGCACGAAAAATACCCGTTTTTGTCAATTTCTTACGTAATTGTGAGACAGCTTGAAATAATTGAAACAGTATGGCTGTGTGACTATAAAAGCACAGTTTTAGTTCCGTGGCGCTATGCTATTCGTGTCAGTCACAGTACCTGTATTCGTCATTTTTGCGCTCGCAGAAATATAGATTACTTTGCCTTTGATTTACATAATAAAGATATTTAATTATAATTAAGTAAAATTTTTATTTCGTTTTAAGAATAGGTGAAGATTATTGTATGATTTTCAAATTCCTAAAAACGATTTTATTCATGTTAGAAAAAATACATTACTGACTGGTTTTTTTTTTCGTAAAATAGGTTTCCTTCGAAATTATTTTTCTTCTATGCTTTGTATCGAAGTTGAAAAAAGTGGTTCAGCCACGTGCAATAAGATTATAAAATGATGTTGATGTTATTTTTTTTGTTCAAATTCAAAAGTGGTTTATGGTAAAACAATGATCAAACATTAGTCTCGCGTCATTTTTTGGAAAAGTTTTTACGAATATTTGGGATTTTCCATGAATACTTCTTTTATTTATATTTATTTGAAAAATCTCGTTAAGCTACATTCAAAACGAAGAACCTGACTTTTCAAATCACGAAAATAGTTGTTTACATTATTTTTCACTTTCTCGCAAAAATTGCACAAAATTGATCAAAATCTGTCGATTTGATGCCGTTAGTCACGGCTGTAATTTATACAAATGACAACCTTTAACAGTCGTTGCGGGTAGTCAGTCCAAAAAGCCCAAAAAATGTACCATCCAGTCTTAACATTAGTTATTGTTATCCAATAACTGGGTTGTGGTCAGATAATCTGTCGCTGCATGTCTTTTACTTTGCTGCACTGGAAGCCTACCCCAAAATTGTTGAGAAAAGACCAGGCAGACAGATTCCAGTCTGTCTAGAATATCAAGTCTTATCAGTGTATTTACATTCACAAGTCCTCACACTTCCTCTCTCCTTAAACATTATTGCATATAGTTTCCTTGGTCTTGTTTCGTGTTTATTATTGTATTTATATATGTATATAAATATATGTTTTATGCATGTATTTATTTAATGAATATGTAAATGGTACACCACTGAATCCTTTCTCCCTTTAATCCATCCAAAGGGTGTCTAGTCGCCAGAATTCTCATTTCTTATTTCAGCTCTACATTGTTCTGTTCAACCCTACCACCCCCTCTTATATTAAAAAAACGTTTCAAGTTCTTTCATGACACACAACAGATATCTGACGTCATCGGATAACTTAAGACTAGAGATGCCGATGCATTCCAACAGTTTTTAGCACAAGTCTTTTACAGTTCAAGTAGTACGGTTATGGAATGCCTTGCCCATGTCTATAAGGCGTGCTCAATCACTGTCCACTTTAATTTTTTTGGTTTATAACACTTCTTCTCTCCTTTACATATAGTTTCCTTTGTATAGTTTAATGTTTATTAATGTGTATATATTTGTAGATAAATATATATTTATGTGCACCACTGACTACCTGCATATCCTTCTCCCTTTAATCCATCCAAAGGTTGTCTGTAAAAGATCGCTTTTAGCGATAACACCGCCCATTGCGTCACCCAATGTAAAATTTCTATATCTATGTCTGTAATTTATAAAGTGTACATAATACAGAATAATCTATCTACATTTTCTGAGAACACAAGAGAACTTATATCATGCTCGCTAAAAGATGATTAAAATTAAATTAATATGAAGCTCAAAACTACATTTATTAATTTTCTGGCGTCTTGTGAGAGACATCCAATTTGACGCGAGATAATTAAAGTCTCGTATAATGAAGATAACCTAATAATGTTTCTTGTTTATTGCTAAAGTAAAATGTTTGTTTACGTTGTAAACAACACTGTGACTGTTAATTATAAATGTTCTGTGTGATTATTAATAAAGAAGACTGGAGGGTAGGTATTTACAAGTCTGTGTCACATCTCAAGAGACTTTGGAGCTGTCATGCCGAAAAGAATTTTATTTTGAGAACATGAAATTTTTGAGGGTGTGTCTCGTTGGTCTACTGACTACGGTCTACGGACTATCTTTTGTAGGATGGTCTGATAGATTCCATATCCGTATACAAGCTACTCCGATTCAAAATTGGATGTCCCCTATATCTATCCAAGTTTTAGTTTCGGGCTCCTGCTAGACTCCCTCGTGCTCCTATCACTCCTTTACAATACTTGGTGCAAACTCTGTCGTTCCTCGTCTTTGCAAATTGTTTAACCATGCTATGTGCACGAGCGATCTTGTTGACGTCTCTCGAACTCTTAAGTCAAGTTTCGTAGAATAACTACTAGTAATGTTTAATTTAATAAATGAATTATAGTAATGTTTAATTTAATAAATGAATTAACTTTTTTGCTGTGTCTCTGTTTGTTTTGTTCTATTGAATTTTGCTTTTGCGGTTCATATTTATTTTATATTACATCACGTAATGTTAATTGAAACTTGTAAATTTTAGTTATTATATTTCAATTTTATAGTTTAGTTCCTGTGGCACACCTAATATGTTTATGGGGCATGCGGTGCTAACCTGTAAGAAATTGTGATTATGGTGGATATTACTTTAACTATTTACAGAGTAAACAATTGTTCGTTGGCCAATAAACGAACAAAATAAAATAAAATCGCAAGCGCTACTGATGAGTATGAGGTCCTGGGTTCGATTGTTGGGAAGTGTTATTGTGTTTTTTGATCTGGAATTTCTCAATAGCGGCCCTGAGTCTGGATTTGTTCCCGGTTACATGGGACTTAAACATAACTGACGAAATGTAGGTGTACTAGAGGTGCAACTCTGCCTAACCCTTCGGGAATATATTCTTGATGTTATGTTATTAAGGGCTTCTAGAAAAGTAAATTCTTCGTTACATTTTGCATTTCTAACCACTTTTCGATTACAAAATGGCCGCAGCACAAAACACAACTCACCTGCAATGCTGCCCAAAACATGCATTATAACATAGCACGCGGCTTTCAAAAGCTTAATACGTCCACACACTAAAGCCCCGACCGTTACAGCCGGATTGATGTGCCCACCGGACACATGGCCGAATATCTGTACCACCGTAGAAACAACAAACCCATGGGCCAAAGCTATAACCACATTCGCATTGTTGGTACCATAGGCTATGCCAGATGACAACACTAGGGACAAAAAGAGAAATGTACCGAGAAATTCTGAGAAAAGTTGCTTGAACAGTTTCTCCCAATTTGTCATCTCCTTTAAGCCTAGAAACTTTTCTAATTTGTTGTCCATTATGATTGTTGAATTGACGGCAATGTAATTTAGTCAAAGCCTACTAGATTAAGATCTGGGAGAGCTTGGAATAAGGGGTGTTAGGACGGTTATACACGGATCCATTACGCGAGACGCGAGTGTTACGAAGTTATTCAAGAAGAAAAAAAACAGTTTCGTGAAACGAACATTTTCAATCAACCAATACAATCGTTGATGGAGAGCGAACGATCGTATTGGTCGTATAACGATTTCCAGACTTTTACTCAATTATTTTACTTTTATGGACTTTTCAGTTCAAAAATCATTCAAATTCAAATTCAAAAATCATTTATTTCAATCCATTTAGATCATAATTAGGTTGTCCCTACGTTGAAAATAATTTGAAATAAATAAAAAAATAACGAATTGAGTAAATATTATAAATAAAAACAAAAATAAAATGATAAAATAAAATAAAATTAAAAACATTAAATTAAATAATATAATAAAATAAATAATAATAAATCCGCCTCTGAGTCATTTGTTTGTTTGTCATTACTTCTTCTTCATATAGTTTTTTTTTTTAAACGTACTTGCATTGCATATTTACCCTTAAGGTCGCAGTACACCATATTAACTGCAGATAATAAAAGTGTACGACAATGATATGAAAGAGCAGAGCCTTCTAACACAGGTGTAATTTGCTTATAAGGAGGCTCCAAATACGTTAAATGTAATGAAATTTTCTATTTGGCATAATAAACTATTTTGGGCTATATCAGGCTAGTGATTAGTTCTCTTTTCTAAGGTTATTACTATAACCATAACATCATCACGCCTTGTTTCCTCGAAGGGTTGGGCAGAGGTGTACCTATAATACACCCACATTTCGCCAGTTATGTTTTAAGTCCCATGTAATAGGGGGCGAGCCTATTGCCATCTACCGGGCACAAATCCAGACTTCGGGCTGCTACTGAGAAATTCAAGATAGAAAAACCCAATAACACGTTGCCCGACCTAGGAATCGAACCCAGGACCTCATGCTCAGCAGTAGCGATTGCAACCACTAGACCAACGAGGCAGTATTACTATAACCTTTTCTTTGAAAACTTGTTGTTTATATTTAATTCTCGAAATGGCTCGGGGCTGTTTCAGTTTACCTTACCTACTATTAAAAAGCACTCTTTAGTTAAAACAGATGGGTCGGCGATTACTAAACAGTGTTTAATTGACGTAAACTGAACACGGTTTTAGTGGGCGTGTACTGTGCTAAATAACCGTGCTGATTACATGCAACCGGAGCCTCGAATTGCAAATATACGTTCTTGTTTGAAAGGGATGGGTAGAATACCCAGGCCAGAAGACTCTCCTTCATCTTATTTTTCTTTCTTCTTCTTCTTCTTATATATAAAAAGCAATTGCTGTTCGCTAGTCTCGCTAAAACTCGGAAATGGCTCGACAGGTTGTCATGAAATTTTAGTAAGTTGTTGTGTGCGCGCTGGGGAAGGTTTAAAAAGGCATTAAAACGCATTAGTCAGCATTTAACAAAAAACTAAATCAAATATTTGCACTTATGAATGAAGAAAGGAGAAGAGCCGGCATGGGAGGACAGTGTAGTCCTGACAACATTTATTTAAAGTAAATCTTTTATTGGTCTGAATTCTTAGAACCGACTCCGGTTAGTTAGTCAGAAAGTTGAAGCCCGTTGCCCGTCCCGAAACTTGGAGTGTCTGTGTGAGCCCGTTGTTCTTCTAAACTAGGCAAAGAGTTTTGATGCGGTTTTCGCCATCATATGAGATGACAAAAAAAAACAAATCTCTATGTGTAAGTCATAGAAACCGTGCGAATCAGGATCGGGCGTTTGTACCTATCTATACCATAAGTATATATATTCAAGGTTCAAAATCTTGTTCAACACATCAACCATATTTACTTCAATAACAACCACTGCGATTACCACACAATCTACGTATTATATATAAACGACATGAACGTGCCTTATGCTAATACAGCCATATACCTTGGCATAATGCTAAACGACAAAATGCATTGGTCACCTCACGTCAAAAAAAAGGGGTGTGGCTGTGTCGTGGAGACGGTCGTGTGTTTTACGTGAATACGTGAACGTAACGAGTAATATTTTCTGAGATGCCGCTAGTTTTAAGTGTTTATCCCTTGGTAGCTTCATAAGGCGCAGAAGCCATAGACGGTCACACATCACACCTTTATGACAGCCCACGCCTAACTTTGTGACCGCCTTGAATATAGTCGCGAGTCCGAACTCGCGCATGGTACAGTCGAGTGGACAATACGTAATCAACCAAACAATTTTCGTTTTCTAACATTTTTAATACTCATTATATGTCAATTTATTTTTATTAGCTGATTATAAATATCGTGTTTATTTCATAGGTTATTTAATTTAATTTAATATATAATGTATGAGTTATTTGTTAAACAAATAGGTAAGGTAATAATAGGATAAATGAAAATAAAAAAGTTGTGTGCTTATCCATTTTTCATAATTATTATAATTCATGATATCATTGTAATCTCCGGTTTTCGTACCTGCCTTAAACATTATACAAAAGGCCGTTGGGTACAAATCCTGATTTGGATCCAGCATGTTGTAACGAGTTTTTTTACACCGTTACATGTATTGATAATTCTAGTCGATTTCGGAACGATTTCTTAATTGTATTTTTTATCTGTGATACATTTCGTATGACATTTTTGGACGTCAAAATTTGACAAGTCACTTTTGCGATCTTTGTTGGTGAAGGTGACAGGTCTCCTGATTTTCCCTGAATGGAATCGTAACTAATCTGGTTTATAGTGGTGCTTTAATGCCCTAATCTTAAACCAAAGGACCCGTGGAATGGTCCCGGTGGATATTTCTATCGGAATTTTGGTAAGTTGGACTCTTTTCGAGAGAAAATTTCCTTCGACGATGGCGGTTCGTTTGTGACCATCTTACGGTTTTTCGCAGGTTTCCTCGTCGCCTCCCTACGTCTTTTGATACCAAATATCTTCACGGTACACCGAGGGAGACGCGAGTTTATATACCTGGAATAAGCGGTAAGTTTTTCGTTGGTCGATGCGTCCCCGCGTGTCCGAGTTCGGACTGAAATCACATCTCAGAGTTCCTTTTTGTCCACAGCCTACAATTGTGGGTGCTTATTCCACCTTTTACTTCAATTCAACCGGGAAATTTCTACTGGCCTTCCACGGGGGCTGATTACCTGAGAGGTACCACCTTCCGGCTCTCGGGGTCAACTTCAAGTTACATTTTTTTTAAATATTATTTCCTTTATAACATAACAGCCTTCAGCTGCGAATTTATAGTTACAAAGATGCAATGATGATATAGCAACTAAAATTTATATTAATATAATTGTATTCATTAGGCTAAAGGTATACAATAAACTGGGAACGTTCAAGGTAGTGAGACTTTTAATCACCATTGACATCCACAGGCCCCCATCCTAAGATTAATGGTTTAATCTCTTCAACTTTATCTGGCTATCTATTAATAGTATGTCGCTCCACGGCGCCCGAAATTTAATTTCTTACATTATCATACTTTTTTAGGAGATCACACACTCAGAAACACACACACCTATTCATTAAATTTTTATTATTACATTTGGCTTCCCAATTAGGGACCGTATTATTCATTAATTTTTTTATATTACATTTGTCGCTCAAGCGAACAGGGACTTGAATTTAGCTGACTTATTTTGTTATTGATTCATTGCATCTTGATATTTTGTAGTAACACATTATTGTACAATGTTGTAATTTAAAACTTAAATTCTTTGGATGTTTGCTTTTAAGTAAACAGTATTTTCTACTAACATTATTGTACTTTGTACTATTGTGTATGTTTAATGTTTATGGTTACAGCATTACTTCTTCTTTTCTCTTACAAAACCAACATTTTGTATGGTAAGACAGTTTGTTTTATCTAAGTGTCTCAACAGTGTAAATTAAGTGCGGTGAAACTTTGTTTCATATTTAATCTAAAGCAAACTTTAGTTTAACTAAATAATCTTACTTTTAGTAACTTGAATTGATCTTGTAAATTGTTACTGCATTTTTTAAACTTGAAATTTTCATCAAAACAAACTTTGAACATATCTTTTTAACCTCAAGTATTTTACAACTTTGGAAGTTTTGTTTCATATTTAATCTTAAGTAAACTTTGGTTTAACTTGGTAACCTTACTTTAAGTAGTTTAAACTTATCCTGTAAATTATTATTGCATCTTTTTACTTGATAGTTTCATCAAAACAAAAAAAAACTTAGAAAATATTTTACACTTACCCTCAAATATTTCACTTTTTTTTAAATTTACATCTTGCTTTGCTCATCAATTTTCGTTTAGTTTATTCATGATGGCTAATGAAGACCAGTCTTTTCCGCCTATTGCTAAAGACCACATAGAATCTGATGGCGCTTGCGCAGATCCTAATGTTGCACAAACTGCTCCGGACATGATTAATTTGACAGAAGTACCACACCCTTTTGATCATAATGAAAGGATTGCACACTCTTCCTCAGCTTTTGCTTTGCACGCTCTGCCTTCTTTTAATTATATGAATGCTTTGGTTATCTTGTGTTGGAGAATTTATTACTGAAGTTGAAGAATATTTTATACAACATTTTAAAGAAATTTTGTTAGTTGGTTCAAATAGTTGTATTTTGGGTTCATTTAGTTAGGTTATAAAATAAATTCTGTTTTTAGTCATGCTTATAATTATTGGTATCACTGAATTACCTGTAACTTGTGATAATTTAACTAAAAAGTTTAATTTTCATATTATCCCTTCTTTTCAACTTGATTTCATTTTAGATTTTGCTTTTTGATTAAAATTCGATTTGGCTAAGGATTTATGGAAAAATATAACTTATGCTCGATGCAATACAGTTCAAGTTTGTTCAGTCACCTCTGTTAGTGAACTTTCTCCTGCTGAGAAACAAAAATTAAATGATACTGTTTCACTCTTTGAAGATATTTCTTATGAAAAGAGAGGCTTAGGTCTTACTCATCTTGTTCAACATAAAATTAATGTTACTAGCGAACCTTTTAAACAACGATATTGGCCTTTAAGTCCTGCAAAGCAGAAGGAACTTTTTGATGAAGTAGAAGTCTTATTAAAGGAAGGAATCATCCAACCTTCTAAATCGCCTTGGTGTTCACCTGTCTTAGCTGTGGAAAAGAGGGATGGCAGTACCAGATTGTGTTTGGATTCAAGACGTTTAAATTCAGTAACTGTAAAAGATTCTTACCCTCTTCCTTATACCTCTAGAATTTTAGATAACCTTGGGGGAGCTAAATTTATTAGTACCATTGACCTTTCTAAAGCATTTTTGCGAATAGCCCTGGAAGAATCTTCTCGAGAAAAGACTGCTTTTGTAGTTCCGGGAAAAGGACTTTTCGAGTTTGTCCGTATGCCCTTCGGTCTAACCAACGCACCTGCTGAACTGCAGAGACTTGTAGATAAACTTTTTGGACCTGAATTCGATAATACTGTGTTTTGTTATTTAGATGATTTAATTTGCGTAAATTCGGATTTTAATTTACATATAGAGTATCTACATAAAATTTACAGTATACTGAAAGATGCTGGTTTGACAGTTAATTTGAAAAAGTGTAATTTTTGTAAAGATAGACTCCGCTATCTTGGTTATATAGTTGATAGTAATGGTTTGCATACTGATCCTTCTAAATTAGATACCATTAAAAGTTTCCCACGTCCTGAATCTGTTAAACAGCTTCGTAGTTTTCTAGGTTTATGCTCATACTATCGTAGATTCATTTGTAAATTTGCTGATATTGCCTCTCCTCTGACTAAATTAACGGCGGGAAGTATGAATTCTAAGAAACCACTTTGTTGGAATGATGAAGCTGAGATTGCATTTGATGAGTTGAAGCAAGCGTTAATTACTGCTCCGGTTTTGCAATGCCCTAATTTTGAAAAACCCTTTCTTTTTACATTGTGATGCCAGTTCTGTTGGCATTGGTAGTGTTTTGAGTCAAGAGGATGATAATGGAGATCAACATCCTATTGCGTTCTATTCTAGATCACTCAATAAATGTGAACGCAATTATAGTACTACAGAACGTGAATTACTTGCTATTTTAGCTTCAATAGAACATTTTAGACCTTATATTGAAGGAATGAAGTTTACAGTAATAACTGATCATGCTAGTTTAAAGTGGATTTTAGGTCTTAGCAATCCTAGTGGACGCTTAGCACGTTGGGCTGCTAGAATTTCTCAATTTACTTTTGATATAGTTCATAAAAAAGGTTCTTTACATTTAGTCCCAGACGCTTTGTCTCGTATTGAAATAGCTGCTATAGGAATCTCTGAAAATAATTTAGTCTTACCCGATGATGATATTTATGATCCTTGGTATAAAAAAGTATTTATTAATTGTCAAAAGTCTCCTTGCAGATATAAGAACTTTAGAGTAGAAAATAAAGCCAAGTTTTGTAAATGTAAGTTTGATCCGAATAGTAATCTTAATTGGAAGATAGTTATTCCTAAAGAACACATATTAGATACAATTCGTTCTAATCATGATGATATTAATTCTGGACACTTAGGTATTCATAAAACTTTAAATAAATTAAAACAACACTATTTTTGGAAAGGGATGTTTAATGATGTTCAAAAATATATTCTTGCTTGTGATACTTGTAAAGCTTATAAACATACCACTCAACCTCCTTTTGGTATTATGGTTAACCCTAAAAAAGTTGATCGTCCTATGTTGATGCTTTCAGTAGACATTATAGGTATATTGCCTAAATCTTATTCTGGACATAAATATATTCTTTCAGTTGTTGATGTTTTCACTAAATACTGCTGGATTTTTCCTATGATAAATGCTACTACTAGAGTAATAAATAAACTTTTTGAAAAAGAAATATTTCTTAAATTTGGGTGTCCCAAAATAATTGTTTGTGATAATGGTACACAATTCACTTCTAAACATTTTGTAGAGTTTTTGAAGGGTTTTAACATTATTAAAATATTTTATAATACTTTATACACGCCTCAAAATAATACTGTTGAGAGATATAATAAAACTGTTGAAACTTGCATAGCTTGTTTTGTCAAAGATGATCATAGAACTTGGTCTAAATATTTACCTAATATTCAACTAGCTTTGAATAATAGTGTTAATCTGGCCACAGATTTCACACCTAATTTTTTTATGTTTGGTAGAGAACTTATTTTTGATGCTTCTTTACATCGTTTTAGTGATTCTATCGATAACATAGATGAACTGGAAATTTCCAATAGAGTTCACTATGCCGATTCTCTCAATTCACTTAGTAATATTTTTGTTAAAGTGCAAACTCATTTATTAAAAGCTTATCAGCGTAATGCTCGCTATTATAACAAAGCTCGCAAAGTCATTTCTTTTGATGTGGGTGATGTCGTGTGGAGAAGAAGTTTCGTTCAATCTCATGCACCTACTTATTTTTCGGCAAAATTTGCTCCTAAGTTTATTAAATGTAAAATTATTGAAAAGATTTCTGATAATGTTTATATTCTGAAAGACCTTAATAAGGGAACGACTGGTCGTTATCATGTTAAGGATATAATTAAATTTTAATTTGGTTTTCCATTGTTAATATTGATTTTGATGATTTTGATTGAAGGTCGTTTTTGATAATGTGATGTACGATAGGATGGATGATAGGTTATCGACGATTTGAATGAAGATGTATTAAAGTCTTGACTTAACGTTCTAAATTATAACTTAGGACATTTTTTTATAAACTTCTTCAACCCACACAGATACATTTTCCATATCGAAAGATCTTATTATTATATATTTTTTTTAAACAGTCTTGTATGCAATTTTCCTGTGTAAAATTTTGCATGCAATTCCTGAATTGGTGCCTACTACCTTTGTACGTTTTGTTTACACTTGTGGAGGTTTACCAATTTTTTTATCATTGTGCTCCTATAGTGACTCTGTCACCCGGAATATTTCGTGGTGCACTTAGGAAGAACACAGTGATTTCTTTTTTTGTTTGTGCCCGGAAAGTTGGTGGAGTTGAGCCGATCACAACATTTTTTTTTGTTTGTGCCCGGAAAGTTGGTGGAGTTGAGCCGATCACAACATCTTTTTTTTTGCATCTTTAGAGATGTGAAGGTTCCTATACTGTTTCTCACAGTTATAATTTGTTCCTGCTAGTCAGTGGCGATGGTGCCTAACTGCACTCATATAGAATTTTTTGGATTAATCTCGTTAAACAGCGGCCTTTGCGCTTAACTGTACTCGAATTAATATTCTTTTTATCCTGTTACATTAAACATATACTTGCTAGTCGGCGGCTATGGTGCCTAACCGAACTCTTATTAGTATTTTTTTGTTTGTTTGTAAAGCTTTATACTTGCTAGTCGGCGGCTATAGTGCTTAACCGAATTCATAGTGGTATTTTTGTTTGTTTTTAGAATTTTATACTTGTTAGTCGGTGGCGATGGTGCCCAACCGCACTCAATTGGGTATAGTTATGTTGTATTGTTTTACAGTGTTAAGCGACTGCTGCACTTAACTGATTCTTTAGTAGATCTTGGATTTAACTTGTTACTCAGTGGCGAAGGTGCTTAACTGTACTCTTGTGGTTCTTTTGATATTATGGGTCGGTTGTGCTAGTATTTAGTCTGCACCTGTAAGTGTTGTTTGTATACACGCTGTTTATATTTCCTGTTTTTTTGGGAAACTGTTCGTTTTACCTTGATCGTTGTTTTTTTGGCATAAAAGAAATTGCTTTCTTTTATTTTTTTCGGGGAGGGATGTAATGTAACGAGTTTTTTTACACCGTTACATGTATTGATAATTCTAGTCGATTTCGGAACGATTTCTTAATTGTATTTTTTATCTGTGATACATTTCGTATGACATTTTTGGACGTCAAAATTTGACAAGTCACTTTTGCGATGTTTGTTGGTGAAGGTGACAGGTCTCCTGATTTTCCCTGAATGGAATCGTAACTAATCTGGTTTATAGTGGTGCTTTAATGTCCTAATCCTAAACCAAAGGACCCGTGGAATGGTCCCGGTGGATATTTCTATCGGATTTTTGGTAAGTTGGACTCTTTTCGAGAGAAAATTTCCTTCGTCGATGGCGGTTCGTTTGTGACCATATTACGGTTTTTCGCAGGTTTCCTCGTCGCCTCCCTAAGTCTTTTGATACCAAATATCTTCACGGTACACCGAGGGAGACGCGAGTTTATATACCTGGAATAAGCGGTAAGTTTTTCGTTGGTCGATGCGTCCCCGCATGTCCGAGTTCGGACTGAAATCACATCTCAGAGTTCCTTTTTGTCCACAGCCTACAATTGTGGGTGCTTATTCCACCTTTTACTTCAATTCAACCGGGAAATTTCTACTGGCCTTCCACGGGGGCTGATTACCTGAGAGGTACCACCTTCCGGCTCTCGGGGTCAACTTCAAGTTACATTTTTTTTTAATATTATTTCCTTTATAACATAACAGCCTTCAGCTGCGAATTTATAGTTACAAAGATGCAATGATGATATAGCAACTAAAATTTATATTAATATAATTGTATTCATTAGGCTAAAGGTATACAATAAACTGGGAACGTTCAAGGTAGTGAGACTTTTAATCACCATTGACATCCACAGGCCCCCATCCTAAGATTAATGGTTTAATCTCTCCAACTTTATCTGGCTATCTATTAATAGTGTGTCGCTCCACGGCGCCCGAAATTTAATTTCTTACATTATCATACTTTTTTAGGAGATCACACACACAGAAACACACACACCTATTCATTAAATTTTTATTATTACATTTGGCTTCCCAATTAGGGACCGTATTATTCATTAAATTTTTTATATTACATTGTACAATCACGACACGTTGTCCTTTTGATATCTTTTTTTAAACCTTTAGTGCTACTATCACTCCATGCCTTCGAAGTGGTATGCGATGAATCGACATACGATTCGTCAGTGTAAACTATCAGTCTTCCTTCTGGGCGATATTTCGTGATTACACGCAAATATTCAATTCGCTCACATCGAATATTTGTATTTTCAATGAATAATTTGCGATTGTCTTCAGTTTTTTCCATTTAAATCCTATTTCATTTATAATTTTCTCCTCAAACTCGTTGCGGATCCTTCAAAATTTATATCTTCATTTTTTTTTTAAGTTGAGCAATTGTCGGCAACTCTTTCTGAGTTGGATGAAAATTGTGGATACATCTTTTGAAGACACCTTGGTCAAAATTGTCGATTCCGGTTACCTTTTTTACCCTTGCCTCTTCTTTCCGGGTGTACTAAAAACTGCTAATACATCGGAACTTGGTTCATTAGCAACCGATATAATACGTCGTATAGTTCTTTCTGATACTCCTGTAGCGGCTGCAGTCCGTTTATGTACTGCCTTCAAATCGTATTAAAGGCCTTCTTTAGCTTCTTTCTTCATTAATTTATAAACATCGTAGACCATTTTACGAGCCTGGCGTCGTCAAACATTACAACGTCCGGTAGGCATGTTTATAAACAAATAACAACGAGTAACAATAACAACAAGTAACAATAACTGAAAACTATAACAATAAATTAATGAAACTATCGAACGAATTCTGAACGCGACAGTACTCTCAGAGCTCAACAAGAGCGTTCAGCCAGCGCGCGTCGCGGGTGAGCGGTGCGGGCGCGTGGGGTGTGGCCCTGCCCCCAAGCTCTTGTGCGTCCCGCTAATACCTGATTTTGTGTTCTGCGCAATGTAATGAGCCTAGTTTCGGGGCGGTCACAAAATTTGGCGCGGGCTGTATGTCCGAACGGATTGTTGATAATTGTAGGTACTAGTGAAACGTGCACTAGACCAATGTGTCTTAATAATCGGCGATCGTACACCATCGATGTCCATGGAGTCCGAGAAGCGATAACATCATAAACTTGCATAGGCTCGGCTGCCCTAGCTGCAGCTTTACTGGCGACGTCGATGATCCGATCGGACGCCATAATTCCTTTACGTTCCCAGCACCTCTTTACTCTGCCATATGGTGTTGAACGAGTATCACTGGATTGCTCTTGAGAAGCTCTTCCAATCGTATAAGATCCCCATAATTTGACTTGGCTTTTTGACGAGTCTAAGCTGACATTAATTTATTTACTTTAACTATTTGACACGAATGCTTTATACTCAAAAGATATATCAAAAGATTAAAACCCAAACGAGCGATAACACAGCGAAATTACCTCAAAATGGCGGGGCCCTCTCCTCCTCCGTGCGTGGTCTGTCACAGACCTGACTTAACGTTACAGTTTTTTTGAATAATTAGCTATCGATTGGTTTAATAATATGATAAGATATGTAGCTGCAACACCAAACAGAATCACCCATTTTGTTATCATTCGTGTTTTTAACGGCTGCCCACTATGATACTCGTAGCAAAAGACGTGTTTACGTGAAAAAAGAACATCGACATAAATGTACATTATAAAAGTATGTATTGGTACTCGGAAGGAAATGTCTATCAAAACACAATAAAATTATGTTGCACAAGCATATTCTTATGTCAATTTGGACGCTTGACATCCAATTTTCGGGCTGTACTAAACGTAGGAACATTAAAATAATCCAACAATTCCAGAATAAAGTACTCAGGGATACTGTGAATGCACCATGGTATCTTATAAATGACGACCTTAAAATAGAACGCGTCACCACCACTATCCAAAAATTTGCTGAAGCTCACGAACACAGAATTCACCGACATGTGAATGTCGAGGCAATTCAGCTTCTGGACAGCACGGACATAGTGCGGAGGCAAAAAATTACTAAAACATATGAGTGGGTTTAGTATCGAATGAATAATAGTAACAATGTGGTGCTATACATGTAACATATAAACGAAATGTTTTATTAGTTATCAGACCCTAAGAGATAAACGCTTGTTGGTTGATCGCGTAATCTATCACTAAAAATAATAATTTTGGGTTAAGTTGCTTGTAACTTTAATAGGCTAGATTAATTCCTATTAAAAAAGAAAAAAATACAACAGTCCAACCTGTATTACAATACCATGCCATACCATGGACATATACAAGCCGTTGTTAAACTCCCCAGGTGTCTATTTATACCCTTGTGACGGCACGCTTTGATGCTCAATTTCATCCAATCGTAATACTTGATTTGTTTGTTGAAACCATTTTTCACGCCCAAATATTTTCGTTTGCTCACGGAAAATCAGTGTTTCAAGTTAGGAGGTATCAAATACGATGTTTGGGATTTGGTTGTAGTGTGAGTGAGGAGACGTTTTTGATGTTTTGTTGTTTTGTTCATACGCTGTTGTATGGTTTGTAGCGTTTTACTCGAGCAGTTATCCTTGGCAGTATAACTTAAAACTAGGCGAATGCTTAGTTATCAATTATTCTCTTATAATTAGCCGTGTGCTGATGGAACTACCCATTGGCGAACATTCGAATTTCCATACAAACTTTCAACCCCTATTTAATTTCTTTGGTAAAGGAAAGTCTTAACTGCCGTTCTACAGGGTGAAGGGACCTTGACGCATGACCTGAGACGTTTAAATATTTCGGTCGGTTATTAAAAAAAGTTGCTCTGTCATGCTGTCTACTGTGTACTGTCTGTCATTGCTGTTTCTATGAAACAGCAGATTTTTTTTACAGTAGAAATTGGTCGTCGAATCTTGAATCATGCGCTGAATTCATGCTATCAGTTAGCGCGTCGATGTCTCTGCCACCCTTATTAAGGAACTCTTGAACATAATTTCATGCTTCTAGACCTAACGGCAACAACTACATGCTACTAGCCCATTGCCTAGCGGTTTAGACTGTGTGCTGTCTGTCAGTTTTTTAATATTTTAAATTAGAAACATCCTTATACAACCAGTTTTAAGTAAGCTGTTGTCTCTTAGTATTGACGCTCTTCATCATTACTTTTGATATTCGTGATCATTTCGTCACGCCATCGCTTCACGCTCGCAGTCAACACATTGCCCCCGAGATGTAACATTTTTACATTCCTGCGTACAACAGGATTATAATACAAACAGACGAGTTGTATTGTATTTCCTCGCTCTTTTCGACGGTCCCTTAAAAATACAGTATATCTATCGAAGATGCGTCTATGTAAAAATGTTGCAGAAGTGACAACGGTGAAAAATCATTTATTAGAGATGGATTCTTTTCTTTTCTTAGCAAAGTTTTCAAGTAAAAGAAAAACACAACACCATGTGTTTTTCTTTTACTTCAAAACTAAACTTGAAGAAACTGTTTGACTAGATGTCTTCCGTCACATGCGAACTACGCATCAAGCTGACGCCACGCAAAATCCTGCATGGCGCAACTTGCATATAAACAATGGTCGGGCTTCTCCCTTTTCTATAGAGGATGAGTGAATTTTAAACCCACAAGCCTCTATAGATGTAAGGTAAACCTTCAGTTTTAGAAAATTAAAGAAAATTATATAGCATAAGCATAATCAGCCTATAACGTTCCCACTGCTGGGACACAGGCCTCCTCTCTATGAGAGGTAGTGAGCCGTAATCCACCACGCGGGCTCAGTGCGGGTTGGTAGATGTCACATGTCTTCGAATTTTTGGTTCTAGGACATGCCGGTTTCCTCACGATGTTTTCCTTCACCGTTTTGAGAGCAGTGGTGATTAAATTATTTACACAAAGTAAAGCGCCTGCTTGGGTTCGAACTCACGACCTACAACTCGTAAGTCGGGACCGTTACCACTGGGCCACCACTGCTTTCAAGAAAATTATAGGTATGTCAAAAAGTAATTAAAATTATGAAAAACTATTGCTGAGTAAGGTACGTATCATGTTGTTTACCTCCCATTCAGAGACAAAAGCATTTCCATGTATCGTTGTCCGCGGCAGACAAACGAATGTCTGATATAATATACTAGCTAGAATGTACTACTGGGATAAAAAGTATCCTATGTGTTAATCGAGGTTATAAATTATCTGGGTGCCAAATTTTATTCAAATCCGTTGAACAACTGTTTTTGCGTGATTAAGTAATCATCAAACATAAAAACTTTCACATTATTAATATTACCTACTATACTAGGAAATCTGTTTGAATCCTCCAACTTAACAGAAAAGCTGATGAGAATGAGAAGAGATGATTTGAGAATAGCGTGTTCACGAAATGCAATGTATTTACTGACTGTGAACCCTGAACCACCCCGCGGGCCCAGCGCGGATTAGTCTCATTAAAAAACATCTTTCTATCAGAAATGAAAATAAATAGACACAACAAACTAAGTCTCTCTTTTGCTTTCTGCTTACTGGAGTGTAAGCAGATTTTCTTCCTCATTTTTGGCTGCGCTTTCATGTTTCAGACAAGAACGTTAAAATATTTTTTCGCGTGAGTCTTTTTGTAGCTGAATAAAGTGGAAATAAACCAAGAGGTGGGCAACATTTAAGACACTAAAACTGTAAATTACTATAATAATAACAATTCTTATGTTTCCTATTTGAGAAAATATCCAATGCAGTGATCATCAAAAGTTATTGAACCCAAGCAAAAACAATGAAAATGAAATGGCTTGTAAAAAAGGCTATGATTAGTATTACGACTTAATTAAAAAGGAATCATCATACAGCCTCTTGTTTTCAGACTATTGGATTCAACCAGCCAGCAGATACCTTCCACTAGCGAGCCAATAATTATTACCGAAGCAATAAAAGTGGACAGGCAGCTGACACCATCTGCCAGCCAGCCGGTGCTGTCCATCAGGGATTCAAAACCCACTCAGCTGACACCATAATGTTCTGCAAAAAAAAAGAGACGGTCAGTATTTCTCAGATAGCAATTTAAACTTGAATCCGTCTTGCAATAAGTTTGATGTATCAAAATTGAAGGTTTGATCCAAAGAACAAAGGCGAGGAAATTGTTAATGGAATTAGTAAGCGTCTACTTATGGCACCGTGATAGATACTGTAGCGTTGTAGTAGTTTTCGTAAAGATCGACTAAAACAGCCCTAAATCTTTCAAATTCCCACCACGTCATGCAGTGTCGAGGTGTGGGTTGCGCTATAAATATCCTTGCTGGACGCCTAACGTCTTCTTTCCTTCGCATCAAGCAGGTAAGTTTACATAATCCCGATATAAACGGGTAAGTGCTCAGAGTGAAGCATCATTTGAGCACAATTTTAGAGTTTTGGAAAGTGAACGCCAACGTTAGGAACATGAGTTGAGTATAAAATGCATGACCGGGATGCATAGTATTTGGGGGTGTTTACATTATCATTGTCTGGAAAAGGTTCCTCATTTAGGCCTATGGTTATATTATGTAGGACTCCCAAAGTTTTCTAAAGCTATTCTAAACCCTGTTAGCAAACATCCATCCAACCTTTTCACGCCTAAACCACTGTACGGATTTCGAGAAAATTTGGAAAAGAGATAACTTTATGCCCCGCAGTTCCTTGTGATAATTCCCGCGAATAGAAGCCTCGGGCAGAAGCTTGTACTTAATATATTTCAAAAATCCTTTTCAGCCACATGCAACACAAATACCTCAACTTTCAAATCTCAAATAAATTTGTTTGTTGTTGTGTTTGTGCACGACCATACAATGAAAATGTTTGTAGAGAAATTTTCCTCAATCTTTCCTCACGTACATATATTTTGACCCTTTTGACATAAAAATTGAGTGAATATTGAAAGAAAACCTTCAAAAATCGCCATTGAAAACGTGATACATTGAAAATAGAACCTCTTTGAAGTCAAATAAACATACAAATTGAAATCCAAACATGTCGAAACGGGGGCAACTGTATAGGGATTTAATTCTGAATGCAATTGCAACACGTAGAGTATTACGTCGGAGTGAGATGATTTGAGAATAGCGTGTTCACGAAATGCAATGTATTTACTGATTGTGAACCCTGATCCACCCCGCGGGCCCAGTGCGGATTAGTTTACCTTTCAATCAATTGATTGACAGGTAAACTAATCCGCGCTTGGCCCGCGTGATTAATTAATCAGAGTTTCTTTATTAGGACAACAAAGATCCATAATGTTAGTAATACCTAATAGTAGTAAGTAACAGATTATTTCATTTAATTTCGTACAGAAGATCACCAAGTAAGGTACAGGTTTCTCATTTGGTTATCCTCTCCACAAAATGCCTCGAAAATGAAGAAAAGAAGCTCTCTGTCTCTGTTTTCAGAATGCTGTTGCTGGCCCGTGTTCTAGTAACTTATATCTTTTACTTTACCGATTTTAGAGCAGATTAAAAATGGATGTCTTTATTCGGACAGTTTCTGACGAATTTAATTAGAGAATCTATAATCTTTCTCATACAGCGGGTGGCCTCGGATCAAGGCCTCCGTGGCGACAGAGTACCAACAGTAACTAGGTCAGCCCATAAACCATCTCCCAGTAATTAAGTTTATTAGTGATTTGGCTCTATTCCCTCCCTCGAGAATAGATATTTTTTTACTAGAAACTCGTGCCAATAATTTTGGTTTAAAGGTTTGTAATTATGGAAATGAAACTGGGTTGTGATAGGGAGCTTCTAGTAGACTGAATTAAAGTTGTTTTACGTAATCACAACAACCCATGTTTCCCTTAATTAATATGTTATAGAAATAATTAACGTTTGTTTGCTTATAATCAATTATATTTTTAATGTAAAATTTGACGTTCAAAAGTTCCTTTTTATGTGCCTATTTGAAATAAATGTTTTTACTTTGACTATGTCTTTGACTCATAGAAAATTCAAACGTTACTTATGAGATTTCTAGCTTTGAGTGGGCCCGTAACACGAAGAACTTAGCTACCGGACATTTGAGAAAGTTTCAGTTACCGGCAGTTTTTAGAAAGGCCAAGATCAAAGTTTTAGTTTAGTAAATCTTGAGTTGCGAAGGTCTCCTCCATAGCTTTCCATTGTTCCCTAGATGTGTTGTGATGTGTGTTGCCAATCTCCCGTAAACGCATCTTGCCCAGCAGTGGGACCATACAGGTTGAAATTAATCTTGAGAGCTGTTTGCCTCGTCAAAGTAAATAACATGACTTGACTCTATACAACTCTATGGTTGTACAACAAATAATTATTTTCCACTTATTTGTTTAGGTGCTCCTGATTTAATATAGCAAGGGTATTGTATATTAGTAGTAAGGCAGGTTAAGCAGCCAATGGATGCCCTGTCCCCCAGTCTCTCACAAGTAATAATAGTTTATGTATTTTTGTTACAACTCTACTCTTATCTTTACATAATTATATCTTACATATGTGAACTTTTTGAAGATTAATTATTTTAAATATTTACAAAAATAATAACAGTTTATCTATACTAGGATACACTGTGCGATGGATCCCCAGGCGCTCACCCCGAATATAATATTATTAACATTAAATTACTTTACTCGAGAATAAGAAAGAATAGAATATAATTCTCTTTTATGAGAAAGAAAACACAAGACTGTCCCTTATTAAATTCTGTAGAGATATTGCTTGCCCGTTCTCTGTTTTTTTTTCAATAGAAAAGAAGGTAAGTACTTTTATCTGTATGAAGGTCGTATCATCATCATTTCAGCGCGGAATACAGACTTATATGTATATTTAGAATCACTACATCAAACTGTTCAGTTCCGTTCCACATAATAATTTTCTATACTTTATCTTGAAACCAAATTCGAGTGTGCTTCGAAAGCCGCTAAGCTGTTTCAAAATGGCCAACGCTCACTGGAATCTAGAATTTAAAACAAAAAGTCCTTTGGAGATGGATCGCAAATACCGATAATTATATTATAATACTGTGACGAAGGCGATTCCGTAAACAGGGTGTCCACAAAAAAGGGCAGCTCTGGTCAGTATCCACCAATACAGCACAATATACATGTGGAAGCTTGTAATTAGCAATTTTTTTTACTAACGAATGTTTTTAATATGTGTTATTAGTCTGTAAGCTTTCTGTAAAATTAAATATAAAAAAAAATATAACTTCTGCGAAAATCGAAATTACGTTCAGTTAGAAAAGTAAACTAAAAGAGAAAAGGCGAGAGAATGTTCGCTAATTAACATATTGTGGTATACGAAATGCTTACAGTATATTGAACATACAGTCCCGACTCAATCAGTCACGAGTTTGCACTCTAATAGAGTTTTAGTGCTATATTTGTGTAGGACAGTGCCTTTTTATTTATTGAGAGCACTATCTTTGCACCAGTTTGCCCGTTTACCTTTTAATGGAATAGACGACATGGTGTAAGTTATTCTGGTAGATTAGCGATTGTAGAAGGACAAATGTAGTTTATTTATTAAGTACCGGTACAAGTCATATAGGCAAACGTTTCATGTTAAATACTGGTATTCAGCTGCGACCGGTAAGACTGGAAGATGATGATGATGATGATGATAATTAATAAAGTTCTGGTCAATGACGAGTCGTGCTTGCAGACTGAGAGTTCTGTACCATTTTTGTGACCTACACGAGTAGCTATATAATCCCTATGGAGGTAAGTCGCAGGCTCCGTAGGCAGTCAGGCTCGTCACCACATTGCTAACTGCAACATTATTACCAGTTCATGAAATTTTCCTAGTTAGTGTAATTAGTTTAGTTTACTAGCTGACGCAAAATAAGATGACCATAAATTGCTTATATTTTTTCTTTAATACTTTTTTCTGCCCGCAGCTTCTCTAACTTGTATGTTGGAAATTATCCCATGGAGACGTGCTACCGGTATAAAAAGTAGCCAATGTCCTTCTTCAGGATGCCATCTATCTTCTTACGAAAGCACTGCAGTACCGAGGTGTTCTCAACTCTGCCCTCAGAGCGTCGTGGTCCTGAACACTTAGGGCGTTGTAGGCCCGCCGCGTAAATTTGATCCACAGTCTACACGTGTAAAAAGACTAACAGGGGGCTCTAAAAAGTAACAGTATTACATTTTCGGTTCCTCGTGCGAATCTGTAGGCACACATATTACAGCGGACTGCTAAGTCCCGCCTTTAACCTTTTAGGTCTTCATCTTCACACGTCACGAGTCAGATCCGACCTACCAGTTTTAATTGACAGGACGTTAGAGGTGGCTCTACATTTTCACATATATAGTCACATCAGTCCCGCAGTTCTACTGGAAAGTCTTTTTCACGTAGTGATAGCTTCGTAAATTTCCTCATTCGGCCCCATATTACTCTGTTACCTATTTCTCTGTTTCTTCTTATTGATAGACAGGATGTGTGATCTGAACAGGGCCGTGGGCAAGACGCCACCTCGTTTAAAAAGCTGCAGCGTTATGGGGCCGAAAAATTAAGCTATTTCTCAGCGCCAAGTCACTTCATCAAAAATTAAAATTCACTATAAAGCTCACTTTGATGACGTTAAAAAAATATTGAAAAAAGAGGGAATATGTGTATGTTGTTTTTTTTTATTACCTAAGCGGAATACCTGGAGAAAGAAAACTACTTCACTGTCTGAATAAGAAAACAGTGTTTTTAATGAAATTGTTTTATAGAACCGTTGAGTTTTTGTAAGACGCCTTTATTGAGGACATAATTTATTACGAAAACGGTTATTCGTGTGTTGTAAAATAACTATTTTTATTTTTATTAATTCTCAAGGTAACAAAAAAATTAAATACAAGTGAGAATTGAAATTATAAAAAACCTACGATTTCATTACAGTTTCTAATTCTCTCCGCAAATTTCACTGAGGTCTAATTTACCCCCGACGCAAACAAAGGGGTCTTATTTCATATTATTATTATTATTATATTTATCTATAAGAAAACAGTTACTAGCTGTAATAGAGTTTTCTTCAGGACTTTGGTAAATATGTGTAGTCGTAAAGTTTTCTCCAAATTATCTAAAGTTATAAGACGACCTACTATCAAACCAAGCAAAGTAACCTACATAATATACGGAACCCTTTAGATCTGCCGTAGTACGATCAATTAATTTTGATCTTTAGAAGACACGGAACCCTAAATGCTCTTTATAATGTAGGCGCACTAAGCGCAATTATTATGAAGAAAAGATTTTATAGGTTACGGTTTTAACATTGTTTTGTTTCTTTCAGCTCGCTTTATTTTTTGTCGAACAAAAATGTCAAGATTTTAATTTTCTGAAATCAAAGGTCTCTGTCGATCTTTATGTACCTACCAAACAATCTCGACATGATTCAATTGTTTTTGTAAACGTAAGTTACCTATTTACAGAGCCACCTATCTGAAGGGCAATTCCCGTGTTTCTAAGAACGTTCCTAGTCTAGTTAGTCTGAATCCATGAAGAAAAACCTCTAAATTGATGGCCGCTGAGATTATTTTGCCTAGATTTTAAACGCCTTCTGATCTGTGAAATCTAATCATTACGCTTTTGTTAAGTATCCTAAAAACCAACTATATCGTATCCAAACACCGTTAGAAAACCCCCACCCCACAAAGTGCCGGCAATCAAACGCAGGGACAATACTATTGCGCTTAAAAATGCATTAGCCTTCGTCTACAAATGATAGCCTCGCTCTGTTCTAGCGGACTATTAAAAGCTTATACGGGAGATAGTAAACAATGGCCACGTATAGCCAAGTGTAGTACAACACTACTTGATACTTAAAAAATCTTGTTCGCAATTTAAGCCGCGTATTAATTTATTGCAGCAGTTGTGAATCGGCCCAGCTTACGAATCCTCGGTCGTGAGTTCAAACCCAGACTAGCACTTTATTTTGTGTATTTAATTTAATCACCACTCCTCAACTTCCTATCTGAAATAATGCTAGAAAGCAGTTACTCTAAGAGGGAAAGTTTTAACAATGCTACTTGGCGACAGACATAGCTATGATACCATCATAACTAACTTCCGAGGACAAACTCTAACAAGGAACTTTACAGAATACTATACTACCTTGTATTTGTCCTCACGTGCGCCAAAAGCCTCTTCTTGCACAGACTTGATTATCTCGCTTCCTCGTTACGTATTGGCAATTTCTGGAGGGAACATTTCAAAGGAACATTTTCGTTGGAAAACAATTTTACGCAACATTGTTTCAGCAACACGTTCTTGTGTTGCAGCGTTCTAGTTTGAATATATTGCTCAACAAAATATTGAATTGTAAAAGTGTTATTAAATCTACTAACAGAAATAAACATTTAATTTCAACTTTGTTACCAATTAATTTATCATAATCAGCCTATCATGTTGGGAACATTACAGGCTAATTAAGACAAATTATCTGATGGGACACAGGCCTCCGCTCTTTAGTAGGGAGCGGGCTGGAATCCTTCACGCGGGCTGACTGCGGGTTGGCAGATGTGACATGTCTTTGAATTTTTGGTTCTAAGACGTGCCGGTTTCCTCACCATATTTTCCATCACCGTTTTGACATATCAATTCCTGCCGGTTTTAATACAATACTGTTCGGGGGTAAGATAAAGTAGGTATTGTTTTATTTACCTGCCGTTTGATTTGGAAGATCGGTTTTGCCTCGTAAATAGCTTGTGGTCAGATGGCAGTTGTTGCATGTCAAATATTTATATACACCATATGGTTGGACTGGGAGGCGAGTCAAGAAGGTTAGGCAGATGAGATATACCTATCTATACATAGATGTACACGAGGTGGTAGGGGATCTCTCCCATGACTTTGTATCAATTTAGCAACTTTAGCTTCAGAGTTTATACAAGCGGACTTCTCAAAGCTTCATTCTCCAACCTTTTTTGTCCCTCATTAGTTATTTAAGAAGTGGTCATAAAGTAACATTCGATCATTGGGAAACGCTTATATATATAAATATATTTATTTGCGTAAAACATGGTATAAAAAGGTCTTACAGGCACTTTTTTGGCTCATCAGAAAAAATCTAAGATTATGAGACTTTCAAGTACTACTTTACAATTTACCTTAAAGCAAAGGTTCTTTTAAAATTTCGGAACGTACAATTCAGAATTATTTAATTTTTCTTCTTTATAATTTCGGTCGTTTTAACCTCAACTTCACGGAACGTACATTTTCATTTTTTTCATTAAGAAAGCCAAGGAGTACTAACCATTTAAAGGAAATCCTACACTTGAGTGCTTTGAGTGTGATTTGGGCTTTAATCGTGGCAAAAACACATGTTTTACAGTTTGAAAAACATTATATTTTAATTTATGTTTATTGCAGACATACAGACAGAATCATTGCAAAGCAGCCGATAAGACTCCCACAGAGAGACGCGAGGCGACAGTGTGATGTGACCCTTACCAGAATAGAGTCGCATCGTCGCATCGTGCACACAAAAATGAAAAGGTGTTAGTAATTTGTTTAGTAAACAGGATAAGTTACAAAATAATTCACTTTTCTCTCAGTAGCAGCCCGGAGTCTGGATTTGTGCCCGGTTGATGGCAATAGGCTCGCCCCCTATTACTTGGGAGTTAAACATAACTGGCAAAATGTTGGTTTACTATAGGTATACTCCTGCCTAGTTCTTCAGGAAAACAAGGCGTGATGCTATGTCTTTATATAATCTATTTCCCTGTCGGTGCACCCAGTACACAGTGAAAGGAGTATCGGCTTTGAACGCTCACGTTCTGAGGACAGAACGACATAAGACATTAAAAAAGATACTTTTTTGCATTTATTCCGCATCATTAAAGTACCTAAATATTACCACATGAAGCAAACCTAATAAAAGCTCCAAATTAACTCTTTACAAGTCTCTCTGCAAAAGTAAAAACGTCTGTCTATTTCCGCTCCGTATACTAGGTAATAATAACTCCGAGAATTCCGCCTCAATGGTTCAATACAAATAAAAAAGAAACAGGCAATATAGCCGGCTTGCCATCGAGCCAGCCTGTTGACTATATTGCTTTGACCGGCACAACAAGGCGTTTTCCTTAGTGTAGAAATTGTAACAGAACTGCGAATGAAACTATAGCGTTACTGAAACGATAAAGTTTCTTTTGTTTTCCTTTTCAAGTGTATGAAACGTTCGGAACTTCATCTGTGGTGTTTAAGAGTTTCATGTTACTGAAACAGTTTTCTCTATACCGTCATAGGACAGGGAAACCAAAGCACAAACATCAAATATAAAGACAAACTGAACTTTGAAGCTGGTCCACAGGTCCCTCACAACGACTGCGCGTGACGGAATATGATGCATCTAGAAAATAAATCTTTGATTTCATTATTTTTCTATACTGTAGAAGTCTTTCTAGACGATCAATCAATTCCAAACGAAACCTGTGATCTGTGAGTCGGTCTGAATAATACAAAAACTTATCTTACATTCAGCTACGTTTTAATGATAACACAGTTTTAAAATGGTACTAAAAATATTTCCTTTTATTATTGTGACTTAGACAACTATCACAAACAATGGTTTTAGATGAAAGTAGGTATATCTAAACTTATGTGATAAAAATATCTAATCTTATGTGTCTAAACATGTCTAATCTTATAATTCGTGTTTTATGAATAACCAGAACAAATGTTTTTTAGCATTACCATAAATGATAATTATAATGTTTTTTTCGATTTTAAATTGCAGTTATCGTATTTTCAAACGATATTTAGAATTTTTGTTGATGTTAATAACTTATCATTTTACTTCAAAATGGCGGCAAAGTCGGACATACTTGAGTAATATTGAGAGACAATAAAAATACGTTTACCCCCCAATTCAGGGAACATTTTACATACAACTGTGGTGAAAGATGGATTATCTATAATGAGGATGTAAGTTGATTGATTATTGATCATAACGTTTAATGTTTGTATGTGATATAATATTTGTCTTATATGTTAAAATAAAATAAAGGATTTTTTTTGTTCTGTTTCTTTCCGTTGATAAGTTGCTAGAACTTTGAAAAATAGTCAAAGAGAATGCGTTAAAAATAATTTATTGTAATGTCAAAATGTGTTGATAAAATTATCAAAAGCAAGCTGCCACCGAGTTTATTTGTCCTTCTCCTCCATGATGACCTTGTTTTCGAACGGGCAACTAGTTTTCTTATTAAAGTATTTAATTGACAAGCCTAAGTGAAATAAATGTCTTAGTCTTGTCTTTCTGTGTTTTTCTTATAGTCCTTTCCCTACACACCTTGTTTATATGTTCTTTCATACACAGTAAATAACTAGTAACTGTCACTCAATGCTTGCTAATTAAGTGGATATCATTCCTTATGCATACAGGGTCCTACCGACGAATTATTTCAACTTAAGGGGTTCTAGAATCATGTGTTGAATTCATAGTAACAGCTTGCGCGTCGATGTATGTCATCCTGTATAGTTTTCATCCCATTAACCTTTCTGACACGCGCGTCGCTTATTCTAATGGTTGGGTTCAGAGTCAGAGACACGCGACTATTGCGCCAGTTTGACACAATGAACGCCAACATAACATAAAAAGCCTCCTTTGAAAACACAGCGAGTGACGTATTACACATTTTCTCTCGACTTTAACTACCGCCTTGCGTGGTAAGATGATATTATCGTCGTAAACTTATGTCGTGTGTCTGTTTATGTGAAAACGTCGCGAGTTGTGTTCAGGTGCGGGACATAAGCGTTTCATTAGACATTATAGCGATGTTGAGTTTCCGTTTGTGACACGTTGGTAGGAAGGATAGATAGCGGGAAAATTAGCTTGTGAATTTTTGGGTTCCGTACTGAAAGGGTGTCTAAACTGATCCCTGAAGGCGGAGACTGACTTGTAACATTTATTTTGTAATGAATGGAGCTTTTGTAACGCGTAACAGTAGTCAGTGCAGCGAGCCGACCACTCGATGCGAGCACCGGATCCTCCACTTGAATGGCAACTTTTTCGTGAATTCATTTGAAACGCGTAACGGCTCGCTGCACAGTAGTCAGTTGAAAATTAGCAGTTAGGTTTGGAATCCTCAATACCTACGACATATACATTAAACACCTGGAAAGTGTCCAATGAGACTTTGTCTATATCATAAAAACGGCTGACATGATACTACTGCACAAAGTATTCGATGGAGTCATTGACTGCTAGGAAAACTACATATTAAGGCGCCATCTCGTCTGCCGCGGAAAAGTAGCTACATTTAATATTACGTCTCAGGATATAAAAACGAAAACATATTTTCTTTCTTTCCTACTTCTTTCTAAAAATAATCTCTGACATTTCGCCGCTCTCCCAATACTTTGTAGGTAATACAATGAATTGTCCAAGCGTTGTAACCTGGACATAACCCTCCCCATTTAAACAAGACAAAAATATTTTAACCACTGCAAAATAATTATCATTACACTTAACAATCTTGACATGTATATTGTTTTTTTTTGCTTTTTAATATTTTTTTTTAATCATTCAACATTTATTTTCTTTATCAGAATCTCATTCATAATCAATTACAGGAAGCCTCGGAATGCACATTTAACTAGGTGACACCTGAAATAAAAACTGAGAAAATCAATGATGAATGATTTGAAAAAATGTGAAATCTATACAAATATTAAAAAGAGGAAAGATTTGATTGTTTGTTTGTATTGAATAGTCTCCGAAACTACTAGACCAATTAGAAATATTGTTTTACCATTAGAAGCCGAATACATTATTGCGCCTCTTCTATTTTGGAGACCTACATTTTTCAAGGGACTAAATTGCCAAGTAACTGCGACCAACTTGGATGAAGCGCGAAAAAGTTTTGAGAGGTTCAATCATTTAAAAAGAGTCCATCATTATAAGCGCAAAAAGTTAATAAGGATCAGTTAAATAGCTCCCGTTTAAAAATGCTGTTAACCGTTCAAACGTTATTTCATCAAAAGAAATCAAACATTCATTTTCTGAATAGCATTCTTCAAAATTCCAACAGAATTCTTCAGCAGATTGGATGAAATGCCAGTCCGTCTGTCTCGAATGAAATCTAATAACGTTGTACTCGTACTACCTTTACTGAATGAATGAATTAAAATGCACCAATTCCAGCGTGGTTTGACCAGACTCGATTAATCGAATGAACCCTAAGATTTGCACCAGCCCTTGATGCCTCATGTTTAGAAGTAGACCGGGGGGCGCTTTAATGGTAGGGAGGACGTGCCCTTTTGTGTTGGTTTACTATTAGCGTGGTTTATCAGGTCTCTCATATTTTCGAAATCTTGACCTGCAGCCTAATTGCGTAACACATTTTCGTAAACGATTACGACTAATCTGTTGTATTTTGACAGTTCAACAACACTCATTGCGTTTTGTACATTGTTGAGCAGAATTTTTATTGAACTTATGAAGCAATGGATTAGCAATCTGTTTCAATATGATTCAGATTCCGATAGAGTGTGTATTACGCAATTAGGGTACTGTTGTCTTTAGTGAGTGCCGATACTTTCAAACCGTGTATCATACAAAGTACGATCACTATTTGATACACGAGTCTGGCTAATTTACAGTCCATCTTTGAGTTTATTATAAATGGTATTAGTGACTACGCGTTTCTGGTGGCTTGTTCGCAACGGTTTTTAATACTGCTCTTCCTGCTTTTAATGCAGATGTTATGTGCATAATCAGCCTATAACGTTCCCACTGCTGGGACACAGGCCTCCTCTCTATGAGAGGTAGTGAGCCGTAATCTACCACGCGGGCTCAGTGCGGGTTGGTAGATCATGAGATGTTATGTATGTGCCTAGATATTTAAGTTCGTCGACTGTGGGAAAATTCATTCCATTAATGGTAACGTTGGTCTTTTTCTGTGAAGCTGGAAATTCAATTGAATCTCGTCCGTTCCGTCTCGTTTGTTGAATTGAATGACGTCATTCAATTCAACGACGTACGACATTTTTATGTTGTTCTTTATAAGCATTACAATTTCTTTTTAATATACATAATAGGTATATTCGGTATCCAAGTAAGTAAGAAATAGTATTGAAGTAAATAAGAGAGCATTAGTAGGTAAAACAAAACTAAATAAAAGAAAATGAGGAAATAACGCCCACACAGCTTAACTTTTCCATACTGCTCGTAATATCTCAAACTTAATCCTTTTAGTCCTGCTTACACTGTAATCGGAGAATAGATAAAAAATCAATTTAAAATACACAGGCGCCCTGTGGCGCTTCTGATATGATTTATATACAAAATGTTGTCTGAAAACAGTTGAGTCACTTAAAATAATGAAAATTCCGTTACGCTGCTGTTTTATTGTTTTACATGAAAAAGTCACATCCTTTATACATTTTTATTAGGAATTTACAAAAAAATATTATTAAAAATTATGATTCCCAGGGCGGGCAAAGTGTTCTATCAGGAATTTCTCAGATGATGGCTGATGGCAACAGACTCGCCCCCTTTTACACGGTATTAAGACATAACTGGCGAAATGTGGGTGTACTATAGATATACCTCGGCGGTCGCGATGACGTGTCTGTGGACACGACCCCGCGATCCGGGCGTAGACCCACCGAGGGACCAGCTGCCGACGTCGCGATGACGTCACCAACATCACCGACGCCGCCCCTGGGGTTTGATTTTGAATTTCAACTCGAGTCCAGGCCCCAGAAACAACGACGCAGGCAGAGCTCGAGCGAGACCGCCGAGGAAAGATCGAAGTGGCTACGTCCCGAAACACCGCAGGCACTGAACCAACCGCAGGGCTAAGTACAAAAAAAATATCCCTTGCCCCCCAAATACCGACCTGTCCTGGGACCCGAGGATAGGATAAGGTTTCCAGGATACCTCGTCTACAGAAATGATTAAAGGTCGGCACAAAACATCCGCTATCGTGGTCTGGCGGTATTAGTGAGACGAAGAGTCGTCTATCAGGAAATCCCCTCGACGACACTCAACACATTTTACGCTTTGGGTGTACAGCTACACGTAGACGGCGAGGATATTAATATATATAGCTGCTATAAGCCGCCCGTGGCTTACTTAGACCTATTAGAGCTGCGGGCATTATTAAACAAGTTACCACACGCTACCATCCTCGGCGGTGATTTTAATAGCGAGCACCCATCGTGGAATCCATATTTAACGAATACCGAGGGGAGGCGGCTCTTAGCGGACGCGGAAACCTTCGGCTATACGGTTTCCGGCCCGGAGACGCCAACACACTACCCGGACGTCGCACCATGTACTCATCGTCTTATCGGGTATGCCGCCGACCCGACTGCAGCCCATAGCGCTACATCGTAAAACGGATTGGACAGCCTATGCAGAAAGGATTGAGACCACCACACCGACTCGGCCTATCGTTTCCTCCGCGGACGTAGACCAGACGGCGGACGATGTCACTCCTTGTCATGCAAAACGCCTACGAATCGGCGACTAGCACACTGCCGCAGGGGAGAGGGCTACTGCCGTTTCTGCCGGCCCACATAAATGTGATGGTTGCCGCGAAGAGGCGCATCCGCAAGCAGTGGCAACAACTAAGATGTCCGACTCTTAAGAAAGAGATGAAACTTCTCGCGGAGAAGGTGAAGGCCGAGTTCACGGCACACACCGCCGCGGGAAGAAAGAATAGACGCCACGACGGACAACTGGCCGTTACTACACAAGCTGTGCCGCCAACTGAAGCATACCCCAGTCCCGTTGCGCCCACTGCTCAATAGCGACGGGGCGCTTAAGTATGTAGCGGAGGTCTTCGCCGAGCACCTGGTGTGTCAGTTCCAACCGAACCCGACCAGCTACACCGAACGGACGAAGCCTAGAAAGGCTCCCGGTGCGGACGGCTTCACCAATGCAGCGCTGCGCCACCTGCCGTACCGTTTGGTAGCGGCACTGGCGCGCCTGTTTACGGCGATAATGTGCATCGGGACCTGGAACGGGTTGTTAGGGTGGTCTCCTCCTTTCTGTCCCACAGGTACTTCAGGGTGGTGGTCGACGTGTCAATTTCTAGCACCCGACCGGTGCGGGCGGGTGTACCGCAAGGTAGCTGCGTGTCGCCACCCTTGAAACTACTGTCTATTATTCATTTATTTATTTATACTGTATTGTACAAAATAATATAACAAAAAAAAACAAAAAACTTAAAACCTACAATGGGCGGCCTTATCGCTTTCTGCGATCTCTTTCAGACAACCTTTGAATGGACAGTGGTCTATTACTGTCTGATTTGAAAATATGAAAGGTCTTATTACGTCAATATTATTACGTAAATAAATAATAATTTAAAGTAAATTCATAGAGAACTTATTTTAAATGTGAAATGATGCAAGCAACAAATATTTTTATAAATGTGTAATTATTTTAACATATTAATGCATGCTATTATTACTTTTACTGTTTTAAGATCTATTTACTGTATTAACATAATTATAATGAAAGACGAATTATTGGTGCAATGGAACAAATGAAATGTAATTAATTATATTTAGGAAATATAAGGCTATAATAATATTACTAATATTACAGTTATGAACTAGCGCTCGCCGGAAAATGTTGTTTTATTTACATGTACACTTACAGACCATTAACCCCCCCCCTTATCAATATCATTCCAGCGCCAAAAGATTCATGTTTGGTTACAGAGTACAGGTATATTACAGTCCATTTTGTCATTTGATCATTGTAAATTTGACAAAGTTGTCAATGGTAGCAACCTTATAGCAACGGCAATAAAGATCACTGTTATTTTGACAGTGATGCAGACTAAGAGGTTAAATAACTGTGAACGGATTTTAAATTAGTTTTCTATCACAAACAATTGTTTTTTGACAGCCATAGACAAGAAGTTAGGATTGCGCCAATTTGTGCTTGATTTGTAGTGATGTGCCTGATTTGGTTTCGTAGTGGGATTGAATTGTGTGGCAGTGTTGGTACTGTACAGTTAATTTAATAGAGGAATAGCGAAGTGGATTTATGAACGGAAAGTCGGTAATAACTATTTTTTGTTTATTTCTTTGATGAAATTATTTAGTACTTAGATATTCTCAACCATGATGCTGGGTGCCTAATGTGTCTGAAGCTAGTTCTGAATATTTTGTAAAAAAGGATCCTATAAAATGGCTCTTAAAAATATGTCTGCGGACAAGTTTGTATAGGTATTCCTCTACCAATAGCTGCAGGAAAACCGTCGTGTTAATAAGTAAAAAGACTAATTACTTTTTAACTAAGAAATAGAGCTACCCTAAACGCACAAATATTTCTTATTCTTTAATTTTCTTTCTCCAAAATATTTTATTTTATTGTACAAAGTAAAATACTCGACACCATATAAATACGACTACACAACAACCACACGGGTTCTGAGATTAAGAACCAAATTAAATTCCTAATTATGCACAGAGAGGAAAGTATTAATGAGAAGTGTATTAATTATGTGAGGTTTATTATTTCCCTTTTACACAACGGTTAGGAGGCAGGAAAATGGTTGTGTGTTGTTTAATCTTAATGTTAATTAAGTACGTGTAGTACTTAACTAACAATAAGATTAAACAACACCACACACGCCCTTCCAATTTCATGACGGGATTCCTTTTAATTTATCTGTCCATCAGGATTTGATACACATTCTGTTCCTATTAATCTGCCTATCCAGATAAGTAGTACTAAAGATGTTCAGGGTTATCAAACTGTCCGGATAGTATCAAGTGGCACCCCCGATTTTTGCTTTCATGCACATTAATAAAACAACTATCTTCCAAAACAAAACACTACAAAGTGAAAAATAACTTTGATCTCGGAATTCGGGTGTCTTTGGTTTAGCATTTAAGTTTTTTGCCAAAATTAAAGACATTGTTCACTTTGTAGTGTGTTTCTATGGAAGACAGTTGTTTTTTTTATTTTTTAATATGTTTCACTTTTTAGAGGCGGTTCTTGCTAAGTAAATAACAGTGACGAAGTTATTATATGTAACATCATAAACATACACCAAGTGGAAAAAATATCACTGATCAAAACTTAACCAAATTTATATTGGTCCCATATTTTGGTTAAGTTTCGATGAGTGATATTTTTCTCGACACACTCGGCAACTTTCAACGAAAACACTAAAAAATAAAAAAAAACAGTTTATAAATGACGGAGTTCTCAGGGAACAAACATTAAAACAAACGATGTGAGATCCTCCTCCTTATTGTGGATTCTCACAGAACTCCATGTTCATTTCTCAAGAACTCATTTCACTAAGTTCACTTTTAACCACAGTCAACAGAAATCCACCACATAATTCTTACCTGAGAACGTAAATTAAGAATCAGTTTAGGTATGCGAGTAATGACAACGGACTGGGAAATATTTCATCCGTCCCTCCCCGCCTGTGCGGAGAACGATTAATTATCGCCATGTCGCCCTTCGCAGATCGCTATTTGTTTTGGTATGAGCTCGTTTAGTACAGAATTTTGTTTATAGGGATTAATGTTATGAGGTTTTGGGTCTTTTTTTGTAGTATGGTCGATACACCTATCACTTGGTCCTATAAAAATATCAGAGTATCAAAAGGACAATGCCAGAAACTCTATAGAACTTTGCCCCACCTAAATCAAACAGTCATTTACAAGCCTGCAATATGCAGCATCTTAAAGCTTATTTATTACTGTTAACTAAACATTTGTCCTAATGCCTGTAGAACTTGCGGTTTCTGTTAAAATCTTGAAACAATATTGACATTGATTATAGGTTAGGTGCAGTTTATAAATGTTAAAAAGCGATTTAGACTACATATACGTTACGCATTATAATTATTATTATAATCGTAATATGAGTTTTTGTTTTACCGGTATTTAAAACTTTTTTTGTTGTGTATCATGCGCAATAAGTAACGCAATAGTAAAATCAGGGGTTGAATTCCTTTTATCATTGATTTGTAATCGGCAAGTTCTACTGAATAACAAATTATTATGAAAAGGCCCTGAAATCATTACAATTATTTTCATTAATTGACATTTCCTGTAAATAGCTGGGGCAGGATCTGGCATTGTCATTTAGTAATGATATTCATGACAAACATCGAATTTGGTATTTAACATCGTCGGTTATCGGTCGTAGGTACTTTGCTAAATGCAAGCATCTACTATTTCTTGTTAATTTCGCTAAAAATATTAAGCTATAACCATACCTACATATTTTCGCCGCTGTGAAATGAAATTGAAACAGAAAATGCTACTTTTGTGTGTTTCAATTTCATTCCAGTTTTCAGTAAGAATGAGGGAGGATGAAAGCTTTTCAGGTGAAAATTAACCTTTTTTTTCTAAATGACGAGCACAATTAAGCAGTTAGGGCAAATGATTCTAGGTTTATTTCTCCAACGAAGTATTGGTCTTTGTACTCGTAGGTACCTTACCATTTCAGGTGGCTTTACTAGTTCATTCACAAAACAAATTAAAATTATAAGCCAAGAAAAAATTGAGTTAATTAATGTATACTTAAAATACTGGCTGACTACTCAGAGAATTTACACGAATTAGTTTTGACATAAATTCGTGTTTTTTTCGTCAAAACAAATAAAAAATGTAATATAAAAAGTTTGTTTTTTGTGTTTCGTGGCTGCGATGGAAATTGATGTAATGACTCCTTCTTCAAGTTATTCGTTTTGGAGTAGGTACTTTATTTAATTTAATTGTTATGACACATACTTACAAAAATTACGAAGGGGTGTTGTTATAAAATAATGTGACTATGCACCGGGACCTTTCCCGCCTCGTGAAAGGAAGGGCGCCACATTATGCTGCCCAAGGCTTGGAAAAATATACTGAAGCCAGAGAGCTATCGGCCGATCACTCTGCTGCCGACAGTCTCTTCTGCTGTGACATCTCCAGCCATCGCTCCGCGGCCTGAACAGTTCGGGTTCCGGGCGGAACACAGCACGACGCTTCAGCTGTCGAGGGTACTGCACCTTCTCGCAGCCGCTATGAATAAGAAGGAGTACTAGGTCGCAGTATTCCTCGACATGGAGAAGGCCTTCGACCACGTATGGCACGACGGCCTTATCGCCCGTCGCGTTGTTAGGGTGGTCTCCTCCTTTCTGTCCCACAGGTACTTCAGGGTCGACGTGGTGGTCGACGGGTCGCTTTCTAGCACCCGACCGGTGCGGGCGGGTGTACCGCAAGGTAGCTGCGTGTCGCCGGCGAGTTACACGCGTTTCACCGACGACATTCCCACGACGCCAGATGCGACGCTCGCGCTGTATGCAGATGACGCCGCGTACATTACCACCTCGCTGAATGCGAAGTACGCGGCCGTCAAAATGCAGCGCGCCCGCAACACTCTTCCCGATTGGCTGTCAAAGTGGCGGCTGTCGGTGAACTTCGGTAAGACGCAAACGATGATCACCGGGCGCTTCTCCCGCCACCCTTGAAACTATTGTCTATTATTCTTTTATTTGTATATGTATACTGTATTGTACACCACAAAATAATATAACAAAAAAAAAACAAAAAACTTAAAACATACAATGGGCGGCCTTATCGCTTTCTGCGATCTCTTCCAGACAACCTTTGAATGGACAGTGGTCTATTATTGTCTGATTTGAAAATATGAAAGGTCTTATCACGTCCTTTTGCGACTTTAGTTGCTATATAGCCTCTATGACTGCGTAGGCTCAGGCGTAGTACGGTCTACGACACTTCCTTTTTTTTTCAGGTACTTTGATTAAATGTACTTTCAAAGGATGCATTTGTTTGAGATTTGGTGAAACTCAAGAAAAAAGTACTAGATTCCTGCGCAGTATGCAGGAATCTAGTACTTTTTTCTTGAGTCTCACCTATGCCTGCCAAACATAGATTTTTTAACCAAGCAAAAAATTTACTGCAAGTATGCCACATATGGAACGTAGTATACTAAAACTAAAAAGAAAAGACAAAATAAAAAATACAGATATAAGGAAAACAACAAATGTTACAGACGCTTTAGAAAATTGTAAGAAATTGAATTGGAAGTGGGCTGGTCAAATTGCACGAATGAACAAAAGATAAGTGGACTTATATAATAACTTCTTGGCTAGGACCACCCAAAAGGGGAAGACCAAAAGAAAGATGAATGGACGAGATAAATAAAATGGCTGGTAACGACTGGCTAACTAAGGCTAAGGATAGAGAGAATTGGAGTAAAATGGAGGAGGCCTTTACTCGTTGAGAGGTCCTTAATCTACAAAAAAATGCATGATAATAATGTAAATACATAAATAAGAATAATAAACAAATAAATAATAATTTAAAGTAAATTTACAGAAATTTATTTTAAATGTGAAATGATGCAAGCAACAAATATTTTTTCTTCCTACTATGCTTTAATTTCATCACAATCACACTAAAAACTCAGTACAAAGCGAGTCTTTAATGCTCTAGAGCAATAAAAATGTATGAAATTTCATTATTGAACAGTTTTTTTTTATCGCACCAAAAGGTGCCAATCTCAATGGATTAGCTCTATTCAGCCAGCCGATTTCAATACTTTTTTTTTTACGTACGTATTATTCGTTTCTATCCTACTTGTTCAAAATTTAAATATAAATTTGCCCAACAAAACTCTTAACCTTGCGTTCAATAATTGCTCAAGTATAACTTTTAATTTCAATAATTAAACTTCTATTTTAACTGTTTGATGTGAGTTTCTTTTATCTACTATTCCTATAGGTAATAGTTGAAAGAAAAGCATCAGGCACTCGGTGCAATAATAAATTACTTTGTGCTCGATGCAATAATCTACTATTATAAATGTGTAATTATTATAACATATTATTGCATGCTATTATTACTTTTACTGTTTTAAGATCTATTTACTGTATTAATATAATTATAATGAAAGTCGAATTATTGGTGCAATGTAACAAATGAAATGTAATTAATTATAATTAGGAATTATAGTTATGAACTAGCACTCGCCGGAAAAGGTTGTTTTATTTACATGTACACTTACAGACCATTTTTTTTTCGTACAAATTAGCGCCCGTCCACGTGGTGTCGTTGAGGTTGTGGTACAAGTGTTCAGGCCTTAGGGCCTAAGGCCGCACCACACGTACCACACCGTCACGTATTGTTGTTGCGATTTCTTAGACACTACACTTTGTCCGCTATATTTAGGGAAGATGAATCTCCATTTTGGTGGATGGAAAAAGGTAGGTGTAGGAAGGCTGTAGGGTTGACAAGATTTTTATAGAAGATTTCGAAGATCGTGTGTAGACATCGCGTAGATTCTGAGTAGACTGCAAAGATACTATAAAGAATTCCTATAGACGTCCCTTAGACACTACGTAGGCTTAGCGTAGACGCATTGTGAAAGAGACAAACCCGATGCGAAGGCACGCAAAGATGTGTGTCTTGTTTTCTAAAATCAAAGGGACTCCTATATCTACTGACTTACTTCGAAGGCAAACCTCCGAGGATCTGGCCCTCTTCTACACGATAAGTGATGTTACTAAAAAATTACAAGGATTTTTTTAGGCGCGTGGCCTTAATCTTCACGAACACCGTCATCTTGTTTTGTCCTTACAATTTCTGTGACTATTTCACAAATATTTACCAATAACGCCCCCTTTATCAATATCATTCCAGCGCCAAAACATTCATGTATGGTTACAGAGTACAGGTATATTACAGTCCATTTTGTCATTTGATCATTGTAAATTTGACTAAGTTGTCAATGGTAGCAACCTTATAGCAACGGCAATAAAGATCACTGTTATTTTGACAGTGATGCAGACTAAGAGGTTAAATAACTGTGAACGGATTTTAAATTAGTTTTCTATCACAAACAATTGTTTTTTGACAGCCCTAGACAAGAAGTTAGCGTCTAGGGACGTACCGTACCCTCGAGAATGCGTGCGATGTTCCGTCGACCTCTATCAAAAGATATCCGATTGCGCCAATTTGTGCTTGATTTGTAGTGATGTGCCTGATTTGGTTTCGTAGTGGGATTGAATTGTGTGGCAATGTTGGTACTGTACAGTTAATTTAATAGAGGAATAGCGAAGTGGATTTATGAACGGCAAGTCGGTAATAGCAATTTTTTGTTTATTTCTTTGATGAAATTATTTAGTACTTAGAAATTCTCAACCATGATGCTGGATGTCTAATGTGTCTGAAGCTAGTTCTGAATATTTTGTAAAAAACGGATCCTATAAAATGGCTCTTAAAAATATGTCTGCGGACAAGTTTGTGTAGGTATTCCTCTACCAATAGCTGCAGGAAAACCGTCGTGTTAATAAGTAAAAAGACTAATTACTTTTTAACTAAGAAATAGAGCTACCCTAAACGCACAAACATTTCTTATTCTTTAATTTTCTTTCTCCAAAATATTTTATTTTATTGTACAAAGTAAAAAACTCGACACCATATAAATACGACTACACAACAACCACACGGGTTCTGAGATTAAGAACCAAATTAAATTCCTAATTATGCACAGAGAGGAAAGTATTAATGAGAAGTGTATTAATTATGTGAGGTTTATTATTCCCCTTTTACACAACGGTTAGGAGGCAGGAAAATGGTTGTGTGTTGTTTAATCTTAATGTTAATTAAGTACGTGTAGTACTTAACTAACAATAAGATTAAACAACACTACACACGCCCTTCCAATTTCATGATGGGATTCCATTTAATTTATCTGTCCATCAGGATTTGATACACATTCTGTTCCTTTTAATCTACCTATCCAGATAAGTAGTACCAAAGATCTTCAGGGTTATCAAACTGTCCGGATAGTATCAAGTGGCACCCCCGATTTTTGCTTTCATGCACATTAATAAAACAACTATCTTCCAAAACAAAACACTACTATGTGAAAAATAACTTTGATCTCGGAATTCGGGTGTCTTTGGTTTAGCATTTAAGTTTCTTGCCAATGACTTCCGAAATTAAAGATATTGTTCACTTTGTAGTGTGTTTCTATGGAAGACAGTTGATTTTTGTATTTTTTTTTTTTTTACTTTTTAGAGGTGGTTCTTGCTAAGTAAATAACAGTGACGAAGTTATTATATGTAACATCATAAACATACACTAAGTGGAAAAAATATCACTGATCAAAACTTAACCAAATTTATATTGGTCCCATATTTTGGTTAAGTTTCGATGAGTGATATTTTTCTCGACACACTCGGCAACTTTCAACGAAAACTTTAAAAAATAAACAAATCAGTTTATAAATGACGGAGTTCTCAGGGAACAAACATTAAAACAAACGATGTGAGATCCTCCTCCTTATTGTGGATTCTCACAGAACTCCATGTTCATTTCTCAAGAACTCATTTCACTAAGTTCACTTTTAACCACAGTCAACAGAAATCCACCACATAATTCTTACCTGAGAACGTAAATTAAGAATCAGTTTAGGTATGCGAGTAATGACAACGGACTGGGAAATATTTCATCCGTCCCTCCCCGCCTGTGCGGAGAACGATTAATTATCGCCATGTCGCCCTTCGCAGATCGCTATTTGTTTTGGTATGAGCTCGTTTAGTACAGAATTTTGTTTATAGGGATTAATGTTATGAGATTTTGGGGTTTTTTTGTAGTATGGTCGATACACCTATCACTTGGTCCCATAAAAATATCAGTGTATCAAAATCTAGTAATGATATTCATGACAAACATCGAATTTGGTATTTAATATCGTCGGTCATCGGTCGTAGGTACTTTGCTAAATGCAAGCATCTACTATTTCTTGTTAATTTCGCTAAAAATATTAAGCTATAACCATACCTACATATTTTCGCCGCCAAGTAGCATTGTGTGTTTCAATTTCATTCCAGTTTTCAGTAAGAATAAGGAAGGATGAAAGCTTTTCAGGTGAAAATTAATCTTTTTTTTTTTTAACTGACGAGCACAATTAAGCAGTTAGGGCAAATGATTCTAGGTTTATTTCTCCAACGAAGTATTGGTCTTCGTACTCGTAGGTACCTTACCATTTCAGGTGGCTTTACTAGTTCATTCACAAAACAAATAAAAAAATCTAAGCCAAGAAAAAATTGAGTTAATTAATGTATACTTAAAATACTGGCTGGCTACTCAGAGAATTTACGCGAATTAGTTTTGACATAAATTCGTGTTTTTTTCGTCAAAACAAATAAAAAATGTAATATAAAAAGTTTGTTTTTTGTGTTTCGTGGCTGCGATGGAAATTATTGTAATGACTCATCTTCCTTCTTCAAGTTATTCGTTTTGGAGTAGGTACTTTATTTAATTTAATTGTTATGACACATACTTACAAAAATTACGAAGGGGTGTTGTTATAAAATAATGTGACTATGCAGCATGTATCAGACGGAGTGGTTATATTAAAGGGGGTGTCACAGGACTGTCCCATACAAACTGTAATCGCTACTCGACCCAAATGTATCGTGATTATAATGTTGGAAGACGTACGAAGGTTTTTGATATCGGAAAACGAGTTATGGAACTCAAATGGAATTGGGCAGGACACCTGGCAAGGTGCAGTGATGGCAGGTGGAGTAAGGCAGTGATTGAGTGGCGTCCAAGGACTGGAAGACGAAATGTCGGTCGTCCGGCGGCGAGATGGGCTGACGATATTGTTGCCATCGCGGGTAGAACTTGGATGAGGCTGGCACGGGAGCGTGGAGATTGGCACAAGAAAAGGGAGGCCTATGCTCAGCAGTGGGTGAAGTCAGGCTGTGGATGATGATCATGGAGAAAGTGGTGCAGTTAGATGGTCTGTACCACACCCTTAAATATAACCACACCTTGTGGTTGTGGTTGTTTTTCCGCGGCAGAACGATTTGAACTTAGTAGTACGATCGAATAAAGGAGCTAAAAAAATGATTTTCAAATAATTACAAATTTGTACAGTAACTTGAAAGCGTAAGAAAACATAGTGTCACTGTCTGTCACGTATTCCTATTTAATAACAAAATATTATATTTATTTTAAAATCATGCACATGGTTCGGCCTACTTTACCAAACACACATTAAATCTTAATTTAATGGTCTGACAGCTTGACGCGTTACCCTAATGAATAACAAACAGTTGTGTTGAAGCACAGATTAGACTAATCTAGTATTTAACTGAGTATGTGTGCGTGTTTGTTGGTGAGACTTGGTGAGTCTGTAGTTATTATAATTATCCTAGGATGATGGAGTTGATAGTCATTATAACTAATCAGACAGAGACGTGTTGCTGGGGAGTTTGTTGCGCCACTTATTCTTCCCAGCATAAACACTAGGAAGTGGTGAAGGGTGGGCTCTTTGGGGCTGTCTATAGACTTTCAAGAGAGTTGATTTACAACTCTATTCATGATGCTTGAGTTTGATTCCCTACTCTTATAGCTAGTAATTCTTGAATGTTGTATTCGTTGCCAAGCCCAAAGCCGCGACAAGCCGCTTGCGTCACTTTATGGAAGTGTATCTCTGAGTATTTCGAGTGTAGATACGAGGTATTGTGTGAGTTACGACTCATCAAATACCGGTTACGCTAGTGTTTAGTTAACTCACAAGTTCATATTATAATTTACTCTACATCTCTCTATTATTTAGCTTTCTAAAACCACATCCAATATATTTTCATAATTATGAATGCCTTCATTTTTTTTTTGGGTGCTAAATCATCAAATGACTTCTCCCGCTCTGGGTGGAGTGGGAGGGCGTGTCAGACTTCTACTGACTAAAACCCACCCGTGTTTCTTCAGTTGCCTGTAACAGGGCCACGGGTTCTCTTTCGAATTTCCGGCGACCTTGAGGCGTCGACCCTATCGGACCCCGTCATTTAGTGCTGACAACTCTTTGAGACTGGTCCTTTCCGGACGGCGAGCTACCCATTGCTCGCCGTCTGCAAGCCCGCAGCTACGGTGGCCGGGAATCTGCAGGTGACTCCCGACGCCCAGGGCGTCACATGCGGCGACTAGGAGGGCGTGAGGGCGCAAGGCTCCCTCACGCGCTCCGCCTCACCCTTCGCAAGCATTACTGCTTCGCAGAAGGAGGTGACGGCTTTCCATTCCCTCGCGAGAGATCGCCGCCGGCGATTGCCTCCGCGTGGATACTGCGGTGCTCCGCCCAAGCTGGGCAGACCTTCACTGTGTCCTCTGGGCTCTTTTGTTGCGGTAAAATTTCAGCGTCTGTACGCTGAAATTTTAGTGGTTGTTGTACGTATTGTGTTATTTTAATCATCATAAAACAAAGAAAGTAAATTATTCTTGTTAACCTCAGCAAAATCGAGACAATATGCATTTAAATGCAAGTAAATCCACGACTTTAGTAACTCTTTGTTGTACTCTGATAATATATCATATCACAAACTTAATTGTTTGTTATTCCTAGACCCCGGGAAAGTAGAACGTTTTACTGTGAGCGCTGTTTATCTCATTAATGTTTCTTTGTTGGTTTAACTCAGACTCTTAACAAAATTGTAGTGCACAAACTAAACGTGTAGATAGAATTTTCTTAAAAGATTCAAAGTAAAATTGGTTTTTGATACTGAGGGTGATGAACTATCAAAAATTATTGAGTATTGAGTATTAACCTAATGATGAAACAAATCTTTTTTTTAATATTTTATTAAAAATAACCAGGCTCTTAATAATTAATTACAAACTAGCCGATACGACTTATAAGCAATTTTTATCTAACTTAATTTGTTACGTGATAATTATTTTAAAACTTAGAAAATTGCTGATCGAACTTTACACAAGTCCGTTCCACAAGAATGTGGAACGGACTTGTGCAATTATCAGACTCTAAGAATAGAGTCTGATAATTAATGATATAAATCACTTTGTTCATGTGTTATTATGTGAGTCATTGTCACTATTATTTCTACACTAACACTAACACTAACTCAAAAGGTTTTGTTTGTTTGAGCCTTCGCACTATATTTGTTTGGTCTAACAGCTGAATTGCCTCGATGTTCACATGTCGGTGGAGTTGGTGTTCATGGGCCTCAGCAAATTTTTGGATTATGTTGGTGACGGGTTCCATTTTAAGTCACGATGGAGGTCGTCATTTCTTATATACCATTTACAATACTCCTGAGTACCTTATTCTGGAATGTTTGTATAATTTTGATGTTGGTCGGCTTAGTACAGCCCCACAGTTGGATGCCATATGTCCATATTGGCATAAGAATATGCTTATATACTACAATTTTGTTATGTATCGATAGGCAGGAACCCCGTCCAATTTACCAATAAATGTTTTTAAAACGCATGTCTAGTTCCTGACGTGCGCTTTCTAGCGCAGTTTTGCGTCAAGCGTTATGCCTAGGTATTTGGCTGTATTTGCGTATGGCACTTGTTGGCCATTTATGAAGATTGGTTGGTAATCACAACTCCTGTTGGTGAAAACAATGTAAAGTGACTTCGATTCATTTATCTGATTCTCCATTTTTGTCCAGCTCTGGCATATCATACGTGTACAACAGGTATAGGACTGGACCCAGCACACTACCTTGAGGCACGCCAGCTTTAATAATTTGTAAAAGGCATCCTCGTGCCTTACTCGAAACATTCTATCTGTAATGTATGATTGCAAGATATCGACAAAATCATTGGGCAATATTAGTCGTAACATGCATATCAAACCCTCATGCCAAACTCTATCAAAAGCTTGCGCCACATCTAAAATACTTTGGAGCAGACTTTTTTATCTTCAAGCGTTCTCTCAATGATGTTGGTAATTCTATGTACTTGGTCTATTGTTGAGTGTTTCTCTCTGAAACCAAACTGATGGTCAGGAATTAGGTTTCTCTCGTTTATTATAGGTTTCAGGCGTTTTAAAAACAATTTTTCAAACAGTTTTGATAATATAGGCAACAGGGAAATGGACCTGTATGATGAAACTTCGGTAGGCGGTTTACCGGGCTTTGCAATCATAATCACTTCTGCAACTTTCCATGGCTCAGGAATATGTTTTAGCACGAATGCAGCATTGATGAACCTAGTTAGCTTAACGATGGCTTTACGTGAAATGTGTTTTAGGATTTCTCCCGTAATAAGGTCATACCCTGGAGATGTTTTCAGGCTAGTAATTTGAATTACCTTTGCAACTTCTTTCGGGGTCAGAAGCTTAATTCTTTGATCTTGCAGAATATTAGCAAACTGGAAGTTATCTACAGACCCGTCATTTGGCTGAAAGGTTTCTTCTAGGTGATGTGCAAATCTTAGTTGCCCACCAGATACGACATCCATCTGGTCGGAGGATCCTCCCTTTTCCAAGAGTATGAGTGAACTTTACACCCTGTTCCTCACATCTTTTCAGACACACTTCGGTTTTTCTTGCGCCGGTTTTTTGCAATCAGCTGTAAGGTGTTTGCCTGTACATTTAACACACCTCGGCTCTTTTGAGCAATATTTTTTGGGTATGACAAGGGGTTGGCATCTCTTACACTGCGGTATTATTTACGGCGTTTTAAGCGGGTCTATTTCAACCTTACACCCTAATATATGTTTAATGCCGTAAATTTTACTGACATCTTCGTCATTCTTGAACGACAGTATCAAAATGTTCAGAGGTTCTTTTGTTCTCCAGCTTAGTTTGTTAATTGCATTTTTTTTCTGGAATCCTTGCGACGTTCGGCTTTAATCCGATCCGGTAGGCAGGAAGAATGCGTTTTTTTGCCACTGCTCTTATTGGCCTGGTCTGCCGCTGCGTAATGCCTTTGACATATTGTCAAAGGCATTCGATCTAGTTAATTATAAAGCACTGTGTCGTAAGATTCAAGAATAAACTGCCTTGCCTATTGTCTGATTGACTGTTCGAGTTGTATGGCCTTAAGCCTTACATTAACACTGAAACTTTCAATAAGTATGTTGCTACATATTCCAAAATTTTTAGAAATACCTGCAAAATAGCTAAAGCCCTGTACATTAGCAACAAGATCAAAACAGCGGAAGATCAAATAAAAACTGTTTGGAAAGTTATAAATAACGAAACTAGTAGGAAAAAAATACGAAACATTGAATATACATTGGAGACTTCACGCGGTGCCATAAGCTTTAACTTAGAAGTAGCTCAAGAATTTGTAAATTATTTTACTAATATACCATCTAAAACTACGGAGGCTTTAAATTCCTCACCCAAAGTCTCAATTGATTTATTAAGAGCGAACATTCCAGGCTGCCCGGTTGAATTTCAATTTAAACATATAAACCCTATGATAGTTATAAAAGCTTTTCGGCAAATAAAAATCAAGTTGACCGAAGATCTTTGGGGAATGTCTATCAAAGTTTGTACATCCATAATCGAGACCATAGCACCATACTTAGCTTTAATATTTAATTTGTGTGTAGATCAAGGAGTCTTCCCGGATTTAATGAAATACAGTAAGGTTTTTAAATCTGGGGATAGCAAAGACACCAACAATTATAGACCAGTATCCGTGATGCCGGTATTCAGCAAGGTGTTCGAAAAGGTAATGCTCAATCAAATGCTTAATCATTTTAACATCAACAAAATCTTACACGAACAGCAATATGGTTTCACCAAAGGTCGTTGCACGACTGATGCTGGTGTCACTTTACTAAAACACATATTTACAGCGTGGGAGGAGGCCCAAGATGCCATTGGAATTTTCTGTGACCTCTCCAAGGCATTTGATTGCGTTAATCACGAAACCTTGCTCCTAAAACTGGAGCATTACGGACTAGGTAAACCTGCGCTAAGTTTAGTTAGATCTTATTTACAAGATAGACGGCAAAAAGTTCAAATTAATGGTGTCAATTCACTTGGTTTAAAAGTGAAATTGGGTGTTCCACAAGGCTCGATATTAGGTCCTTTCCTCTTTTTAGTATATATTAATGATCTACCCCATTTATTAAAAAAACAACCACAAATGGTGTTATTTGCTGATGATACTTCTTTAATTTTTAAGATAAGTAGACGTTCATCAAATCTTGACGACGTAAATAACGCACCGCTGCAGGTACAAAATTGGTTTACTGCTAATAATTTAGTATTAAATGGGAAAAAAACAAAATGCATAAAGTTTGCTTTGCCAAATGTTAAAAGTACTGATTGTGACATAGTATTGAATCAAAAGAAACTAGAATTCGTTGATAAAACGGTTTTCTTGGGGATCACGCTCGACTCGAGGCTGCAATGGGGTCCCCATTTAACATCTCTTGCAGGACGGCTAAGTTCAGCAGCATATGCTGTAAGAAAAATCCGTCAGTTTACTAATGTAGATACCGCGAGGCTGGTCTATTTCAGTTACTTTCATAGTATCATGTCTTACGGTATCTTATTATGGGGACGCGCTGCAGACATCGAGTCTATTTTTATTCTGCAAAAAAGAGCCATTAGAGCAATATATGGCCTCCGCAGGCGCGATTCTTTAAGGGAACTGTTTAAAGATATTAACATCATGACCGTACCTTGTCAATATATATGAAAACATCATGTACGTAAGGAAACACTTAAATCTTTTCAGTAAAAGAGGTGGAAGACACAACTATGGGACTAGAAATAGGGACCAATTGGTTCAACCGGGTTTCAGGCTGGCTAAAGTAGATTCATCCTTCATGTGGTACTGTTTAAAATGTTATAATAAAATACCTCCCCACATACTCCAACTGAATGAAACGAAGTTCAAAACCTGTATCAAACGCACACTATGCAGCCAAGCATATTATAAGTTGGAGGATTACATCTCTGACAAAAATGCTTGGCTCAACGCTGGTTCTGCTCCACAAGGGCGCCTAAACAATTGATTAGCATTTGGAAATATTGTTGGAGCTGCTGAAGATTGTAAAAACTATCTTTGCACTGTATAAATTCAATCTTTTAGTATTGTATAATTGCAAAGCACACTTGTGAGCACTATGTAGTACCTACTATAAAGCTACCCTATACTGGGCACGTCTGTCATTGACTTGAATGTGCCCTGGCGGCTGAGAGTATGTCACGCTCACTCAAATGTCTCGCTGGTGGTGGCGTGTGTGTTGGATCATTAAGTTCCCTTCAAAATGGTTGAGCTGAATGGTGCTGATCCATACGTCATGTTCGTGAACGGGCGCCGTCAGTGGGGACTCGTCATCTCTTGGCTGCCACGGTTTTTTTTTTATTTAACTTTTTCATTTCCGATTTTTACGTTTTTTATTACGGGTCTTTCTACATCGTTCTCACATGTTTAATTTCAACAAGACTGATGTAACAAATTTTCTGTAACCATATTATTTAAAAGAGTGTCCATGGAGTTTCTTGCCCGTTCTTCTCCATAGGTACCTACTTCGCTTTGGAATGGGCAACTAGCTTCATATTTCTGACTGACCGACCCCTTGACAATTCATAAGTGCCTGTAATGGGTTTATTTGAAATAAATGCTTTGAGTTTGAGTTTGAGATTGACATCATAAAATTGTTTAAATATTGGTATAATAATCAACTAAACAGTGTGAAGTGGGAGGGGTAGTTTTCTGATGTGTATCGGTTGGAGTGCGGGATGAGGCAGAGTGGATTGAGCTCACCTCGGCTTTTCAATCTGTACATGAATCGACTGATAGTTGAGCTCAGCAACACTAATATCGTTTGTCATATAGATGGAGTGTGCGTTAATAACTTTAGTTATGCCGACGATATGGTATTGCTGAGCCCATCTATCGGTGCCTTGAGACGACTGGTGTCAATCTGTGAAGCGTACGCGGTAGCTGAAGGACTCAAGTATAACGCCAATAAGAGCGAAATAATGGTTTTTAAAGCCGGTGCTACAGGTTACCCAACTATACCAGAAATATCGCTCTGTGGAGCACCCTTAAATACGGTGACGAATTTTAAGTACTTGGGTCATTGGGTTACCGAGGATTTGAAAGATAAAATAGACATTGACAGGGAACGTAGATCGTTGTCGGTACGCTGCAACATGCTGGCTCGCAGGTTTGCGCGATGTACGGAAGCGGTAAAAATTACTTTGTCAAATCTTTTTGCTCGTCATTTTACACGTGTAGCCTGTGGGCTAGTTATAGTTTGCGTGCATATAGTGATCTACGTGTCCAGTATAATAACGCACTCAGGATATTGTTGAGGCTGCCATGGCGATGTAGCGCGTCAAAGATGTTTGCTGAGGGGCATATAGATGGTTTTGCGGCCATCGTACGTCAAAGAACCGCTTCTCTGCTTGCTCGTCGTCGTGGCAGCACCAACACAATCTTGTATTTATTCGCAGATAGATGGGAGTCTCCAATGCTGCGACATTGGATGAAACCCCATACTCTATAACTTGTATGTCTACTAACACTAGTTTTTTAAGACCATTGTTACTAACACTCTGGGCGTAGCCCGAAATAAATGCTATAATAATAATAATAAATAAACGGTTATTTTGTGTTAAGCTTCGAGCAATCACTCTTTAAGACTTTTCTGTTTTGGCATTTATTTTAACACTATTACCGCTTAACCTTTGGCGGTAAATGTTTCTACTGGCTGAGATTCAGTCAAAAAGACCTAGAATGTTTGATAATTCTTAACACCGTCCACTACGATTGGAGGCGGTGCATAATTTTATATTGGCGTGGCTAGCTTACATAATTATGGCAGATAATTTAATATGTTTTTATGTGTTTCGGTTTTTCTTCTTTGATTACCTTATAATTGTATAGTACAATGGTTTTTCTAACTAAACAGACAGCTGTGCTGCTGGGGAGTTTGTTGCACCACTTCTTCTTCCCAGCTAAAGCACTAGGAAGTGGTGAAGGGCGGGCGTTTTGGGGGACTGTCTTATGTAATTTTGACGTTCGAAAAGTGCTGACTCTCAGCCTAGTTTGAATAAATGACTTTTGATTTTGATTTTGATTTTTTTAGTAATTGTCTTGTCTCTGTTGTTACTGTCTTGCTGCTGCAGAGCACTAGTCCTGTCTTGTTGTAGTGGTGGAGGAGTAAGGGACGTGTTCAACTTTCTTTTTTTCCTGTTTTTTGCCATAATCCACCCCGTCTATTTGGCGAGTTCATCCTCGTCCGTGCAGTACTCAACATCATTTTTCGTAGGCTGAGCAGGTGGAATGGTCTCACTGACTTGTTTACCTGAGGGTTCTTCTTTCCCCTGTGTTTTAGTTGCCCTTGAAAATCTTGTACCTGTCCCTGCAAGCTTTATATGTGCCCGTTCAGTTGACGTACCATTTGTTCCAGGTTTTCTCCGTCCGTTTTCTCTTGGATGTAACATTCATAAAGCTGATTTTCCAGATGAGTTTTTATTTTAATAGACTGTTTTGCAGCCATTGTATAGTTTTAGGCGAGCGTCACACCTAAACAATTTTAAAATAAACACTTCATGACGATTTCCACACTTGTAACTGGGTCATCGCGGTGGCCCAGATAGATCGACGTACACCGCGACGACGGTGTTGTGATGCGCCTGCAAAATACACTTTACTAGAGCACGCGCGCGCGATCGGTACGTCCGTTCACAATAGTAGTTAAACAAATCTGCACCCTAATTGCGTAATACACAATCAATCGGAATCTGAATCGTTTTGAAACAGATTGCTAATCCATTGCTTCTTAAGTTCGATAAAAATTATGCTCAACATTAAATAGAACGCAATGAATGTTCTTGAACCGTCAAAATCAAACAGATTAGTCGTAATCGTTTACGAGAATGTGTTACGCAATTAGGGTGCTGGTCTAAATCCTGAGCCTTTCAAAAAACTACAATTTTTAAATTTTAGTTGTCTTCAAAATCGAGCTCATGATTCTTTTAACCACTTTGCTATATATCTCATATATAAGGTGTATCTATTCATACACGAAATATTTGAAAAGGGACATCTTCAAATATTTCGTGTATGAATAGATACACCTTATATATGACGGAGAAGGTTATCAGACATATTTAAACTACTGTGGGCGTACATGGGAAGTGTTGTCTATTGCGCAGTAAAAACCGTTTGCAGTTCAAAACAATTTTTTATATATGATCAAATTAATTACCTTTAGTAACAATGTGTAACTTTTAGATACACGACACAACTATGTCCAACGCGCGACAGTTTCTCAACGTGTTCACTGCTTGACCGCCACTGACCAAACTGAACTTAACAATGTTCGAGCGATCCGTAGTAGACTCCGTAGTGCGCCACCTGGTGGCGCTCTACGGCGTCCCGATTAGTCAAAAGAGTGACTAACGTATTTCCGACCGAATTATTTTTTTATTGCTTAATGGGCTATTGACCTCGATCAAGATCAATGGAGTGGGTAGGCTAAAATATACAATAGGTACTCGAAAACTATGAGCAGTTTTTCTTCTTTTCGTATCGACTGAGCATCCTTCTTGTATTATATCTACTATTTAGGCTCGGTAGGTAGCCATGTTTATTGCGGCGTCAGAGGCGTGCTTAGATCATCAAGGGTGCAGGTGAACAGACATTTGTGACACTCTAGTAGAGAAACATAGTCTGTTCGGGAGCACCGTCCTCGCTCTAGGTGTTGGATGACTCGATACATCCCCATTTCGCCAGATTGAGTTTGAAGCAGCCTTGGGTGTATTTGATAAGAGCAGCAGTACATTTTAATTGAGTTCGTAATGCACTTTTTTATGGAACAGCTTATTATTTATTTTTAGCCTATGTTGTCCCACTGTAGGGCAAAGACCTCCTTTCCTCCTTTCCACTCTTCTCTGTCTTGAGCTGGTGTGGACCAATCCTGTCTGTAGGCGTCAATCTCGTCTCGCCATCTTCTCCTGGGTTTGCCTCGATGTCACCGGACGTTTTCGGGGACCAACATGGTGGTAGATTTGGACCATGACTCGTTTTACAAGCGGCAAACGTGTCCAGTCCAGTCCCACTTACGCTTGGCTGTTTTGAGTTAATAACGAATGTTTCATAATATGATTATAAATATTGAAAATATTGTCCTGTCGGTCTATTCTGTTATATCTCTTCGTGAAAACGTAGGTGAAGTGACCTTGAAGTGAGCTGTCAATAGAGTCGAACCCCAGCGTCATGTGGAACGACAGCTTATTTTAGCTAAGTTTTCACGGTGACTGTTTTACAGAACAGACTCAGATTAATTTCTTAGATTTCAACACTTATTCTATCTATGTTACTTGGCCATTTTCCTTTATGTCAAAACAGATAGCATATCTTTTGGCACGCAATATAATACAATGTAGTTTGGTTAATGAATTTTATAACTGCATGTTATGTTTCAGGTTGTGAAACCTACTAACATCCCGTTTTTCGAACGAAGATCATCACAAAAACTTGTTATCTAACATCAAGCATCATTATGAAGCGTCCGTTAACTTTTCTTATGGATTCAATAAATTACCAACAAATAATCGGATCTTGTCTTGACTTGAGAAGACTTGCATTTAATTTTGACACATCTGTAATTTTCGCCCCTAAAGTCGGTTGTAAATATTCTATGATGCGTTCAGAAATTCATACAGAAAACGAATATGTGTTTTCTTCTTCACCCTACTTGCATCTCCGTAGCTGAAGGGATGTCGAATGGAAACATAGGTTAATGTTATGTTATCTACTCGGGTAAATAATTAAACGATGACTTGGTGAATACACTGGATGCGAAAAGCTCAGGACCTGTCGATGTGGAGATGCTCCAATAGAAACTTAGAGCGCTTAGAGGAGGCCTGTTCCAGACGTGATCCGGTTAAATGTTGATGATGAAATAAAGAGCAGTATAGTTTGAAGTTGAACATAGTTTATTACGGCCGTATCAAAATTCACGAAGAGATTTCTGCTGTATTTTATAGCATCCATTCAACAAAACGGTATATTTACCAAGTTTCACCAGTATTGTTTGACCATACAATATGCGGAATACACTAGTCTAGAATATGATGTGTGTATCTCTTCCGCAACAGTTGTATAATGCACGAAGCCTGAACTTTATTAATACTAGTGAGCAAGCTGATAGTTCGAATAACAGATGACTGAAAACTGCTGCAGTTGTGTTGAAACCTTTGGAGTGAATATATTAAAAGTCAGGACTACATACCTAATACGTACCTCGTTTATCAAAATAAAATATTAAGTGATGATTGAAACGTATCTAGGTCTAAATTGGTATACATATTATTTGGTAATCAATGGTGAATAAAGCTGGCTACTGCTGCCCATTTTGTTACAAAATTATGCTTTTCAGACGTCGTAAGTCAGTAATTTTACCTGTAAACGTTACTGGAAATATCTAATACACATAACCACACAAAACTAAAACCAAAACTTAAGCAAAAATGTCAGATCTGATACACAGAAACACATTCACATTTCACATTCACATACGTACCTACCCAATTATCTAATATTAAACTAACATTGAAAAATAAAATTGGAGTCACTTTGTACTTTTTTAAGATTTGATTTCCAAGACTACATCAAAAATGGATTAAAAATTTACAAAAAAAGGAACTCTTTTTATAATCTTTGATCTCGAACTAGTCAACGATCAAAGCCATTTTCTAAGTTTCTTAAGCGCCTCTGAACATTTCCTACAACGCTTGTAACAGAGAAACAAAGGCGTTTGATGCCACCCTTCGGGATTAGCTCGCAGATTATTATGTAGAAATACCCTCATAAACCTACCCATTATATTATGTAGGTTTCGTTTATGCGAGGTCAAAAGGTTCGTAGCTTTAGAAATATCGATATACCTACCAACAGCTGTAGCTACTGGTTTCTGTTGTTATAATATCAGCCAATTCATTTCCCACTGCAGGCCAAAGGAGAAGAGGTCTCATACAGAGAAGGCGATATCACACTTAAAGTCCAGGTTTTCTCACGATGTTTTTGGTTCAAAGATGTCTTCTTGCACACTACGTCTAATTTTAATTTAGAATTTCATATTAATACCTGCCTGGATTTGAACCCACAACCTCGTGACCTCGTGTATGAGAGGCCTTAACCACTGGGCCACCACGAAATCCTTATCTTGAGTTTCTCTTAATACGTGGGTGATATTCGCGGATATTTTATTAAAAGGGGCGGGGATATGCATAATGCATAATGCATAATTAGCCTATAATGTTCCCACTGCTGGGACACAGGCCTCTTCTCTGTGTGAGAGACTGCAGGTTGTTAGATGTCACATGTCTCAGAAGATTTGGTTCTAGGACTTGCCGTTTTCCTCACGATGATGAAATTATTTACACAAAGTAAAACGTCTATGTTAGAACCTATGACCTACAACTCATAAGTCGGGGCCGTTACCACTGAGCCATCACTCCGCGGCGGAAATATGGTGAAAGCGAATGGCAAGTCTTTGTTGTAGACCGGCTCCTGATAATGTATTACAGAAAGTTGTGATAAGCAAAGGTTTAATTAAAAGAAATGAGTATATTTAAAAGAAAATCTTTTCATTTAAGCTTTTGTGGTGCTGTACCGAGATACTCCATTAAATCATGATTTATGTTATGAAAAATACACATTTTAATTGTAATACAGATTTTAATTGTCAGTATAGAATAAGAAACTAAATAACAGATTGTAGACATACAGCGGCGTAATTGTGTAATACACTAAGAGTAGCAATGGCTTTCATTTTGACAATTTAACAGCATTCATTGCGTTATTTACGTTTTTGAGCAGACGAACTTTTCGAACATTAAGATTAGCAATATCCTTCAAAATGATTCAGTTTATGAGTGTGTTACGCATCATGGTGTTGTTGCCATGGACTCATTACATGATTTCAAAAGTTTCTGTTCCATACATATTGTTCGCGTAGGTATTTCACATTTTTTTCGAACGCTAACTTTTTTTTATAATAACCGACGAAAATTTTCTACGATAGGCGGTGGAGTGATTCATGGCTACGATACGTCGAGGTCTCTGCCACCATGTATTTACCTTGGGCATTACACCAACGAATTGGTTCCTTAAGAAAAGGTACAATATTTAAAAAAGGTACATATATTCCAGCTATGCTTATTTACTTCTTTAGAAATTAAGCTCGGAAGAACATTGGCTTAGGGCATATTTTTCAATAGTCAGATACTCGTATCTCATAACTGAATCGTAAACATTGCCGTTAGGCAGCTTTTGTATGGAAATTAAATATGTCAAACTGTCATGTTTATTCTTCAGATAAAAGCTATCTGACTATATTTATTAAATAAACTACATGTGCATAAATTTATGCTCGAAACTTTAAGGGACAGTTCAAATATTTCCAACATCTCTAAATCAACCCCAGCAGGTTGTTCTACGTTCGAGCGTTCAACGAAGTTTAGAGAACGTTTAGCTTACAAAGCAAAATTTTGTAATGGCAAAACAGCCCTAAATTGTATTAAGTGGATGCAGCTCTTCGCTGAATTTTAATTGTTTGTTAGTCTGTTTCTGTATATACTTACACTAGATGTTAGGTAAAATTGTTACTAACCCTAAACTATGGATTCTGTGTGAAATAAAAGATTTCTTTTTTATTCTATTGTTACATCTTTTTGTAGTTTTGTCACAGTAGGTCATACAGTTTCTGAAATATTTTAGCTTTGACGGTATAACATTATTTAAAAAAAAATTGACTACGGAGATAAAGCTTACTTCGTCAAAATATTGGCTACAGACAACCTATTTGGGTTTATCAGCCAGTTTCTCACTTTATCGACCTAAATGCCTTAATTGTTATAGAAATAATAATACTTATTGATTTAATACAACGTTGTTTGGTTAAATATTAACAATAAAATTAAGTTATTGTTCAGAAAACAGTAAAAGTAATCTGTAAGACAACCCAATACATACATTGTATAAAGTAGCTTATAATACCGAATATTTGGAAGATAATTGAGTAAGATGTTTTGAGAATTTAACTCGTACAAATAACATAATTTAATTTCAGAACATACCTACTTATACATTTACGAGGTTTTCGTTTAACATAATTCCGAACGAAATCACAAATTCATATTGCGTTGAATAAATCAATGCGTTCTTCTGAAAATCTTAAAAGGTATTTCTGTCTGACATCCGAATGGATTCAAAGATAAAGCATGTATGCCTTTCAATTATACTTTTCAGTTTGCAAATTCGTGGGTTTTACACAAAATGAAATTAGGCAGTATTTTCTGCACTTAATTACAGCTTCGCGGAAAAGAGTACAAACATTGGCGCTGCTTTTGCAAATACAACAATGAAAAATTTACGACGGGGTTACATTCTGCAATACTTGACCTATATATAGATCTCAAGTAAAAAATAACTGTACAAAGGCGGACGTAATGCCTGAGGCATTTTCTACCAATCAACCATAGGGTGATGCAGACACGAGACAGGTCGGTAAAAACAATAAAATACAAGAATAAATACGAATACAAAGATACATTCAGCAGTAGAATTTTAGGTGGTCTTGTCAGGGGAACTGATAACAGCTGATAGGAAGTTAAAAATAATGTAGTTTAGTTTCTAGGCTCTTTTGCGAAGCTGTACACAATTGAACACAAATTTTAAGAGCCAAAAAATAAACTTAACTATTTCTAGGTACGTAAGTTAGAGCTAAAACTTGGCAAAACTTCACCTCGTCATCTCTCTCTCATCTTGACAGAGGTCCCATGTTTTGTGTTTATAAAAGTGAATTCAATTATTTAAATGTTTAGCGAAAGTAGTTTGTTAAATGAAAAGTAATTTAATCAGTAACAATATTCAAACAAACAACAACACGAATACACCACAACATTAATATTCTAACAATATTGTTAGTTTTGTGGTCATTTCGGAAACGCAATATTTAACTGATGCTCTAACGCCTTATTGGCCATCTAATGATAGACACTTTTTAAATTAATGAACTTCTAAAAACTTTTTGCAATTCAAATGATGCACACTTTAAAAAAAAATTGAGTCTTTTTTTAACTTTCTAGCCTTTTCTCACAGATGGTCTTAGTAACTTAGCTAGGATACCCCAACCAAACGGGTTACATTACAAAGGAAACATGACCAAACCAGCGAATGAGCTAAATTTCGGCCAAATTTTAACTCTAACTGCCAAATACCTACTTACTAAAGGTAACCATAGTTTTATAATAATTCTAAAATAAGTCTCAAAAGTTCTCCTGTCAAGATTGTGCGTTCCCGTTTTCCACCTTGGAATCTTCGTAACCTTTCACCAGGTTCTCTAAGATGAACCTGATGGTCTTCTTGTAAATCATTTCTATGTTCGGAGTGTATCTTTCGCCGAGAGTGGTTTGAGCCGCTTGCAAGAACGGCTGCTCGATTTTCTGCAAAGAGAAATATGTTTCATGAATTTCTTCCTGGTAAATACTGTATTAAAATTGTTTCAGAGGCAGAAGCCGAGGTGTACCATAACATATTGACACGCTGGTTTTCCCTGTAAGAACAGGCACAGGCGTACCTATTAAACAACAAGTATTTAGATATTAAATACGCATTTTAAGTACAATATACAATCTAACACTAAAATATCTACATGATGTTACAAGTATATAAAAAAGCGAAGAACTCATAAAAAATTCGTCCGCATCGCTGTCAATGCGTTTAATGCCCAGCACTGGATGTCAATATTGACGGGTCGGGACATGTGAGACCATCCGCAAGCGATGGATGTTTGCTCTCCTAAGAGTTTCTGAAGAGTAGGGAGCCGCCACGTCTCTAGAACAGTAGCCTGGTCGATCTCATCCCCGTCACTTAATTTGGATTTGTGAACATAACCCGCTTCGTGAAAGGTTGTTGGAAACAGGTAATTTTGGATCTAAGAATCTACAATTCAACCTAAAAATAGGACCTAGGTTGTATTCACGAGTTATAGGGGGGGTGAGATGGACCATTCTTTGTACATTTAATTCGTGTTATAAATACAAAATAGTTCACTTAAACTGAAATAAACGCTTACATGTAAATATTCATATTATATTTGTCTATGGAGTGTTGGCGACGTTACATGGTACATACATGTTTCTTAAGGTTTTAAAAAAATATAGTTATACTATCACACTTCTATAAATCCTACGGTAAATCATAAAACAGTTATATATTTTTAATGTTTTTGTTTCATCTATCTGTGTATTTTACGATCTTACGTTTCCAACTCAGCATTGATAAGGGACTAGTAGTTATTTATTCATTTGCTCAAAAGAAATATGAATTCCAGCAAAATAAAAGATGGTACGGAACTCTCAATGCGCTCGCTGGTATAAGTTAATAAATTATTTTTATGTAAGGAAAAACATTGATTTAGGTTGTTGTTTGAATAAAAATGCTCCACAAATCACATCTTTCGAAGTGTAAGGAAGCTGTTTGTCAACAACAAATAATCTGTGATCGTTTATCCTTCTGCAAACCTGATATGGGTAACAATAAGAGTACAGTTGAATAACGAAGGAATGATGTATAGGTTTAAAAATAACCCTTAATTACTATTCCCATAATGTATTATTATATACATCATCTGTCTCATATGCATTGGATTTCAACTATATTGGTTTCGGCTTCAAGTCTCACCGAATACAGCTGAATACCAGTATTTCACACGAAGCGACTGCCTATCTAACCATAACCCAGTTACTGGGTAATACGACACCCCCTCTGGTTGTCAGACTTTCGGGCTTCTGACGAACCGTAACAACTACCAAAGATCCACGAATGACAGCCGGGACCAAAGGCTTAACGTGCTTTTTGAGACACGGAGAGGTCTTGACATGTAAAGATGGTCACTCAACCGCGGCAAGGGTAGCTACCCTTGCCGCGGTTGAGTGACCATCTTTACATGATCGATCGACCCATATGGCTGTTAATACTAAGCCACATCAGCAAAACTTTCTAACATATCTTGCCACTTCCAAGGTTACCACTGTCATGATCATTCGTAAACAAAGCTCGATTAACTAAAAAAAATCACGTTATCATCATCTACAGCCCAACTTTACCCACTGTTGGGCTTCCCTTTTCTCTCACATTTTGTGAAAACGTAAAATTAAACATAAGAATTTCCTTGAGGTTTCTCATCTATTTATTTTCTCATTAGACAATACACATTAATGTATTATGCAATAGACTAGCAGCTGCGTCTCGCTATCCACTAATAACAAAACACGATCAATAATCTGCGGATCTGAAGCAATATATAATAGGTATATCTATAACACCCAATTTTGTGCGTTCATTAAGCATTAAGATGATTATAAGTGGAGGAATTAAGTAAGGAAAACACTGTATTTAAGAGATCTGCAATCACAGAAGGAAGACATGCAGCAAGCTTAATCGAATTAAATTTTTCATCATTCAACGATCAAGTCACACACGCAAGCCGCCATCTTGGATTTTTGTTTTGAACTTGCTATCGGCTTTAGTGTCATCGAAAACCATGAAAACTACGTCAAAGACGAAAAATTTTAAAACTTTCGCAGCCACCATCTTGGATTTTCATGTTGAACTCACTTACCGCTTTAGCACGCTCGAATACCATGAGAACTATCTCTCTCTCTCTGTCTCTTTCCATTATATAAAATAAAAAGTCGCATGGATAACTCTTTTTCGTTTTGTGACGATTTCTACAATTATTAAAAAAAAATATGACAGTTTTTGTCACTTTACATTAATCCAGCAGCTCAAAGCGTACACCATTTACAATCTTCAAGATGCATTTATAATCTATAACGTCCTAAGTACAACGTAAGTTCAACATGTCATCACATAATTCATGCAAGTTGCTCTAGCAACAGATGCATCATTTGCGAACACTTACACATAGTTTCCAGCGTCGCTAATGCAAGCTGTGGTGGAGTTTGAAGCTTCGAAATGTGTGTAGTTAACAGCATCAATATGGTGTGAAAAATGGGGAGACTCCTTCGTAAACGTATGAAATGCAAAGCTATGAGTAGTAGAGGAAGACCAAAGAAACGATGGACGGACGGACAATATGGATGGAAAAGTGGTGACTGCTATAAAATGGAGTAGTGGACATTTCATGTCCTGCTGCACCTAATGGAGGTGTAAGTTTTACTTATGGATACTTTAAAGGGTTAAATACCAGGGTAAAAATAAATAAACAAAACCAATAATAAATTAAAGTTTTCGAATGGCAATACATTCGTGGTAATATTTTGTACAATTTTAATGGCAACATTGACCAAAAAGTTTAATGGCTGCAAAACTCTGCGATCACAAAAGTTTGCTATATAAAAATAATAAGAGTGTTACATTTCTAAAATATTTAAGTGTATTATTTAGCGATACGAGTATAACCTATAAAAGGTGAATCTAATTTAAAGTAAATATTTTTGCATTTCACATCCATTGGTACTCATAAATCCCTACTTGACCTAATACCCGTTAAAATCGTATTTTTTTACCGGATATTGGTACACGTACAATCCGGTAATACACGTTGCACCGATACCCGTTATTGTATACTTATTGCCTTGAAATAAGTCTCATTTTCCTTTACAACCACAAAAAAAGTAAACTGTTTTCTGTTAAAACTAAGTTGCTGTTGAAACAATAGATTTTTGTTGTGTTTTTGTGTTTCGTAGGTTTTGACGTGTTTTTATGCAGATTTAAGCGTTTTCTATAACATATCAGCTTCTATACAGTGATTTTTTGGAACCAAAGTTTAAGGGTTATTTATAAAGGTGAAACCAAAATATTCTTCAAATATTTTCAAAGCGTTGTTAATTTTTTTTTAAATTCATTATGATTTTATGATCATCGATTAAAAACTTAAGTATCTTTTTTTAAACTTAAGTATAAACAGATTATTACCTACACTGTACTCCTACTTTTGAACTCTGATTCGATTTTCTCAAAAAGTAAAATACTTGTAACTATCAAAGTTATACCGTTATGCGTTTCATGATGATTAAAACGAATGTAAAGTCATTGGGATCAATCAATTTATTAAGTGTTTATTAAGGATTTTACGAAGAAAAGCCGTTTTCCAGTCGTGTTAATCGTTAGTATAATAAAAAAACATAAAAACAGAAACAAGGAAAAAACAAAGTTTTTGGTCAGTATTCAGTATTCCCTCCCATTGCTGGGATAACTGCCAGCATCCTCGTATTCATCGACCTCACGAGCCTGACGGTGAAGTCTTGAGGAATGGCATTCCACTCCTCTACAATTGCAATTCGCAGCTCTGGAAGCCTGGTTGGGAAAAAGCTGAAACGTCAGGTTTGAGGTTTGAGGGATACCTTCCGGCCTCAAACCCGACGTTTCAGCTTTTCCCATAAGTGTTCTATCGGATTCAAGTCCGGGTTTCGAACTTGCTGGTCGATCGTACGAATGCCGACGTTACCACATGAGCAACATGAGGCCGTCATTATCTGATTTCAGTAATGTAGCGATGAGACGTGAATCCACGTGTACGGCCCGTCGGTTCGATGAAAACTAACGCTGGATGTGCGGTTAACAAGATGCCGCCCCAGACCATTACAGATCCTCCTCCATAAGCAACAGTTTCTTCGATGAAACACTGATCACGATCACTTCCATGTAGACTCACCCTGGTCTCATCAGTGAAGAGTACATTACCTACAGCTCTAACGTCCAATCGATATGGTCTCGAGAAAATTCAAGTCGTGCTCGACAGTGGGCTACCGTTAATGCTGGGCCTGTTGCAGCTCTCTTTGGAGTCAGTATAATAGTCAGTATCTGAACTTATGACCACTTGGCGTTCGTCACGCTTACTTTGTTGGACTTGAACTGTTTTGTGGCGGCGATTTCGCAGTACAGTAAGTTGGATTTAATGATCTTCAGCTACTGATGTAGCCCTAGGTCTGCTGAATGCTTCAGTTTCTAGGTATCATCTGTAAACTCGTTGCACCGAAGATCTGCTGATTCGAAGTCCTCACGTTGCGCACCGCCTGCTTGAAGTACTGCTACAGCTTGAGCCGCTTTCTAAGGTATCGTATCCATTATTGACCGAAAATAGTAGTAAAAATACTCGTTTTTGAACAAACGACTGACAAAAACTAAAGAAATGATAGGAAATATCCGACTACTAATTGTAAAAAAATAACGCTAATCGCGAACACAAAGTCAAAACCGAGCAAATCGTTAGCATTGTGTATTTTCCTTGAAAACAATGTGAGTTGACGGTATTTTAGAATAAATTCATGCTTGCTTGTTTGCTTTTTGCTGATTAAGTAATTTTAATCAGTATGAAACGCCCTTAGATAATACTTTGATAGATCTAAGTTTTATAATTTTCGATTTAGAGATCAAAGTAAACGGGCGGCCCGGTTTATTTTCTGTCCAGTGTATATTTCGTACGAGTATATACATTTTAATTAATTTCTACTAAAATGTATTTTCTTCGGATAAGTATTTTTTAATTTAATTTAATCAGAAATGCAAAAATGGTTTAACTGTGAACTTTAACGTCAAGCAATAGTGTTCAAATTCGCATTGAAAATTACCGGATTCGGGGACAATTTAATGTTTACTAGTACAAATCTACCGGGTACTGGTATAATTAGCCCATTATTTATTTTTATTATAGTATTGTTAAAGAAATTTTACACTAATTTAAAAAAAAACATTACGACACTAAAACAAGAATAAATTATGTATTTCGCCATGTAAAATTAGTTTTGGCATAGCAGACCTGCAAAAGTCTGCGAAGTTCAAAACTTCACGATTATTGGGCCGTTTCTCTTATTAAAATGATATTGTTCTTCAATCAAAACTTAGCAATTCTTGAACAGTTCGTGGAAAACTAATACTCGTAATACCAACTTAAAACGATTCTACCAACATAAGCACGCTATTCGAGTGTGTTTTAAATGGCGTGCTATTTCACATCCATCTTGAAATGTTTGTTGCAAACGACTCGGGGAAGGCTCGGCGGTACATAGCAAAGGATGAACGGTTATTGGAACTTGGTACTGGAAGCATTGTCATGCTCTTGTGCAAACCGTACGGTGAGCTAAGAGAGTAAATATGGAATAAAAAAGAAGCAAAAGTAACTTTTTATAAAAGCAGAAACGGTTGATTGTTGAAAAAATCCTCGTAGCTAATTTTTTAACACCTTAAAATCCGGCTAAGTGCGTGTCAGAGCACGCATATAATATGATGGGTTCTGACGTTGGGATGAATTTATCAAAGACAAACTTGACATTGTAATTGAAAAACGTGTTCTCTAATTCATCGATATACTTCACGGTCAATTCTCCAACTGCAATTTTTGTCGTGTACATGACACGACTATCGCTAAAACTACAAATTAATGATTATTGGATCGCGAGACCTTGCTACTTGCTAAATTTCATGATTCTAGGTCAGTACGGTACTGGAAGTATGGCCCTATACGTTGGTCGATTTATTTTAGACGGCGCGGTGTCAAAATACATGTCGCGTATATGGCCGTATTTTTATTGCTATGACTTTGTAGCTTGACATTTTATAGCTCCAAGGGACCGTGACTTACGTATTTCATAATAATTTCAACTTGATACCTCGCGTTCTTGAGAAAAAGGTTCTTGACAGACTGACAGATTGACAGACTAACGGACGGGCAACGAAGTGATCTTATACGGGTTCCGTTATTTTCCTTTAGCGGTACGAAATTCTAAAAAGATGTCTTTACACTTTTAATATTTCAAGTTCATTTTCTTCGCAATTTAATGAAAAAAAAAACAGATCTTGTGTCTGTCTGATAGATTTTTTTTCATTTATTGTTGTTGTAGTTCATGAGTACGTCACTGCCCATTGGACGCCGTGCTTAAGTGTATCGGCAAAGTTTTCCTTTCCCGATGACAGACACATCGTTCGTTCGTTTTCGTTTGAATTACTATACTTGTACAAAGTTCTTGTTTGTTTATTTAAACACTGTGAGGCCTGACGTTCCATGTAATTAATTAATATTTGTTTTAAGGTAAACTGTTATTGTTGATCGCTTCATTTTCATTAGATTTGTTTTTGGGGGGAGTTGTGCTTTCAATTTCTAGGTAAGACTGTGCTATTGAGTGCTTCCATTTTGGATTAATAGGATAGCGTTTGAAAATAGTAACTAAGTATCCCAATGTTCCCATCCAATGGTATTAGCAGAAATCTGCTACCACTCATCCTCGAGATATAAATAACCTTTAAATCACCTCTATGAATAACTTCAAGGATACACTTAAAAACAATTTTTAAAACTAATAGAGTAAGTCCCCGTTGCTCCATAATACGCGGGTCATCGGGCACCTACATCGGAATTCAACTTCTAAATGACGAAAAGTGGCTGACAAATGTAATGAAATTATTTATTCTGTAAATAGGAAAAGTGATTCCTATTTACAGAATAAATAATTTCACACGTCATGTTTATAAAAGGAAACCAGCTACGGTGGAGTCGAAATTGCCATCCGAATATCCCTAAGAAGGAAAAGCAAATCAAACTCAGGGATCAGTCTCATTTAACTGAAAAATCTCTGCTTCTACATTCTAGAAAATAGGAAGCCATCCCTCTACTGTGAAAAATCCTTCATGATTTTCAAGCACACACACAAAACCGACAAACAAAACCGGCCAAGTACGAGTCGGACTGACACACGAAAGCTTCCCTAACACAAGTCAAAAGACGCGGAAAAAATAAGTTACTCGTATAAAAAAATATGTAATTCGGCGATAGTAATACACACTGAAAATTTCAACTGTCTAACTACTACGGTTTATGAGATACAGCCCGCTCATAGACAAAAGGACAGACAGCGGATGCTTGGGTACGGAACCTTAATAAGTAAGACGATATTTCTTTTATTATTAAACATGGCGAATAAAGAGACGGCGGCGGCGGAGACTTAGATAAATCTTTTATGAACGTTTCAGGTAATTTTAGTTAACCTTTCATCCGGAAATTATGAGATGCTAAACGTTAATGCTCTTTTTTATCTTCAAGATTGGCAAAGGTTTTACCTGTCTGTACAGTAGCGCTCATAAGTCCATAAGCAATCTCACAAAGCAATAGATAGAGAGTAAGTTGTTTCAGTAATATACACATAATACAGTAAGTTTGTTGAAAATATTGATACGTAACATTACAATACGGACTAATCTAACGTTATTTCTTACTAGCTTCCGCTCGCGGCTTCGCCCAAATGGTGTGTTGATGAAAAATAGCCCATGTTCTTCCCCAGGCTTCAAACACAGTTTATCGGATTAGCCGTGGAACGTCACAGCCCCGCTGTGCGCACCACTAGCGATGTCCGCGGTGTTTACGTACTTAGTTCGCAATAAACTTTTGACTTTGACTTCAGTAACTTTTGAACCATCCGTCCAAATGAATAAGTGTAAAAACAAAGTTTACCTACATCAAACGCCAAAGGTGATAAAGGTATTCATTTTGATGAGAAATTACTAAATAAACTGACTAACTGGCGAAATGTGGGATTACTGACTTATTGCTTGAGGGCATCGACTTAGCCCAAGAAAATAGTAGGTACCTAAGTATATTTTGCATAAATTCTACCTACCTATGAAGCGTCGTTATTTCCGTTTCTTTAGATCATGTTCGCAAGGACGAAAATATCTCGCTACGGGATTTTATCGCGCACTGCATTTTAAGCTCTTTGTGTTGAACCGAGCATTTAGAATCTAACAGAGTGCTACCCAGTGCGTCGGCTAAACAATGTTGGATTTTCAACTCTCGGTGCTAAGCAGTGCGTTGAAGATCCAGTGCGCGAAACAATCCCGCCGCGATTTTTTACGGCTTAGGTAATTAGCTCAAGGACACTGAGGACCTAGACAAAGTAACATTCATAACGTTCGATTAGCGATGAGGCTAGTAGAAAAGCCAAAAAGTGTATGGAGTTGACATAAGCTATCGAAACTTCAAGTTTAGTGATCATAGGTCATATCATATTTCATTGATTATTTATTGTCATTATACTGATAATCAAAGGTCATAGCGTAGTATCTTACTATTATACTGTTATTGTAGCGATAGCGGATAAAATAAATGGACAATCGTTTTGTGATTACAACAGTAAAAAAAAATAGTTTTGCTTGTTGCTTGCTTTAAAATAAGTCAATATCATAAGTAACTGTTGGACGTTTTTTAGCAAGTTTGTTTACGCATAACATGACTTTGAGAGTGAGGGTATAGGCCCTATAGGGAGTGCACCTGTGTCTGTGCACACACTTGTGCGCTTTACTATATTGTGACCGAAATCGGTAAGGACTAGGAAGACATTATTATTATATATTTTTTGCTGGACGTAACCAGGTTTCATACAATACCCCTGATATGATGGATATTGATGCCTCAATAATCAGTTTGTCTTAATTGATTAGATATTACCTATAAAATAATGGCTGAATAGTAGAAATGATATTCATATTCATTCAATTGGCTGTAGCACATACATAACTATTCTGTATCGAGCTCAGTACTAAAACATTTCGTATTATGTCGCATTAACTTTGCTTGCAAGGATTTTAATGTTATTTTAACTGTATAATAAAACTTCTTGCCGCTAGAATACGGTTGATTATCATCTTATGCACGGTACTACAGATAAAAAGCCAAATCATATAAATCATAGTGTTTAGTGTGGATCTTTGACACTCCTACTACCATAATTGTAGTATTCGTTTAGTCGATAATGTATGGTCTTTATCAAGTTTCGATAATATTTTTAAATAGATTTGCTTGTCAATAATGACAATGATATTTATGAAGTAAGAACACATCAAAATAAATGTTTATACAAAATCCTTGTTATTTATTTTTATAATTTTTGGCACAGAATGACATTATTTATATGTACGCTTTTTTATTTATATGTACCTAGAATATTTGTCTTTTATTTTGCATGACACTTTATTATTTGACCTTTATGCATTATTGCTTCGAGAGCATTGGTGGCCCAGTGGTAACGGCCGCGACTAACGAGTTGTAGGTTGTAGGTTCGAACCCAGACAGGCGCTTTATGTTGTATAATTTATTTCATCACCACTGCTCTCAAAACGGTAAAGGAAAACATCAGATAGACATAAGAAGCCTTAGTTTTTAAAGTGAAGACCAAGGGAATAAATAATCTTATACCGGCTTAAAATGAATAAAGACAATAATAATAAATATCCCTATAATTTATATTTACAGGTCGTCGGCCGGATCCCCTCAAAGACCGCGCGCGATGACGATGTATAGGTACGATAAGTAATTTATTCAAGAACACCGACACACCGACATTTAGGAAAGGTATGTATGCCATGACATATCTGCTAGATTTTCACTAAAAGGCCTAGATCTCGAAATATTCTTATATGTTGAGATACCGGCATTGTAAAGAAATTTCCAAAAAACGCGTTACTAGTCTGTAGATTTACAAACGATTCTCCAAAGTAGTCAACAAAAATAAAGCAAACCATGAACATAACCAGTTACTAATAGATAGAAATATCTTCCGCGTCGTTATGAATGAATGGTAGGAACTAACTGTAAAGTACCTACAGTACAGCTAATAATAGCTTTCTATCTAATCACACAGGAACACACACGGCTGCGCACGCGTCCCTCGTTCGCCTTCTTTTGTCAAACAGAGATAGCAATATTCCGACTGAATTTTGTACTCGACTCGAAGTGTTATTACGCGCTTGTTACGTCGGCCCCTTAAGGTATCCTTAACATGTAATCTATTTTCACGAAAGTAAAATAAAATGTGAAATACTTAATGTAATCAAATTCCGCTACATAACCACTTATTATTAAATAACCTATTTTGGAAATTAATGATCGAAGCTTAATGTTTGTGGTGAAATAAATCTTCTTATCAAATTTTTTGAACATATCACATGTCAAAATAAAACAAATTGCTTCTAAGTTCTTTGATATAGTATTGCACATACTATTTGGCTGAAGAAAATATTATAAACAATAGTATCGGTTTTTTATCCATAATATGTAAAATATTATAACAAATAAATATGTTTTTATTTTTCTTATCACTTGTAACGCTTTTTTTTATTCTAAACTCTTTATTGCAATAACAAAAATAATAAAAACAGCATTTTTTTCAAATATTGTTATTATTGCAAACCAAATTGGCAATAAAACTGCGCTGCATCTTATGAGATCAACCTATGCCGACTGCTCCTCAGTCCAACGCTTGGCGTCTACTGCTACCAGCTCATATTAGATTAACTCGAATTTTAGCATTGCCATAAACCGGCCAAGTCACGCGCTTGATGCGTGTCTTACAAGAGCGACTGAAATATATTTTTGATTCGTGTAGTGCCAAACTGCGATCTTTGTGGTGTGTGTCGTTTAAACACATGCAGTCGTACCGAGAGTGCACAGCAATACGACTCTTAACGTGCCTATGCACTTTTGAATGCTTACTGTACTAACGGTATTCGAATTGCGTAAATATATTTGAGGACACAATTTTAGGTTTTAAAATTTTACTTGGTTCAGAAATACACGTGCTTGCACTTACTATTTGCATTGTATGAATTCACATTAAATACCAGTTTTTGTTGACTATTCACAGTTCAGGGTTTTTGGAATAACGAAAATACACCCTGTGCTACTTGGTTGTGGGCGTCAACTTATGCAATCAAGGCTCGTGCACACTGGCGAGACGAGAAAGCGCGTCAAAAATACACCGCATTTCGCGCCGTCGCATATTACTATTATATATTACTGTCTCATTGCAGAGCAAAGGCCTCTTCTCATGCTCGCGCCTTCTCTGTATGAGAAGGCACGAGCATTGATCTCCACGCTTGCTCAAACAAAACATATAATTTTAATGTAAAAATCGCCTTCACAAACCAAAACTTCTAAAAGCGGATGAACAGATTTTCATCTATCTTTTGTTTAAATTTTTTATATATATCCAAAAACACTCTTGATAAAGTCGTCTTTTAAAACAACAAAAATTAAACAATATCGACTCAGTCGCTTAGGAGATAAGATGCCCAGATACACAGATACGCGTTAAACTTATAACACCCCTCCTTTTCCGTTGGGGGTTAAAAACAGTGAACTCACCCAAAAGTTCTCCGCCTTAAACCCTGGCACCTGATGATGCGTAGCCCCCACATGCCGTATGTACGCGAAGAATGCGTCAATGTCTCCCAAACCCTTGATGCCCTCATCCAGGGTGTGCATGACCTTCGTGGCATGTTCAGCCAACTCCTCGGAGCTCATCTGTGCCTCAGCTGTCTTGAGTTCGCCGAATTTCTCGAATAGATGGAGTAGGTCCTCGTTTTCTTCGAATAATCTGTAATGGAATGCAAAACGTTCAGTATAACACAAAACACATAACATAATCTCATTACGGGTTTAGCCGAGCAAGCAATATTATTAGATCTTGCGTTGAATTTTGATATAGTCCCTAATAATAAAGAAGTAATAAAACTAACTAGGGAATCTTTCACAACAATTGCTTGGACTTAGGTTGTATTACGGTGCTGTTGGGATTTTTAAAATACTTTTGCCATCAAATGTTTCTCTGAATTTTTCAGAGAATATGTAAACGAAATAAAAGTGTTGAATGAATTAACAGTAATGCCCGTAGGCTTTTTTTGTCGTCAATCTCAAAACACTTTAGATAAATATCAAACATTTAAAATGAATTACATATTCATATTTTGCCCAAAACTTATTTATCACTCACTCTCTGAACACAATACCGTGCATTACTTTCGTAACATTAGTCGCGTATTGTTCGCGAAACAAAGATTTCATTCGTTCTCTCATTCAGTGAATGTTTTGACAGGATAATGTGCGCATCATATGGAGAGTAAAGACTCCATCTGACTGTAAGCGAATGTTGATAGCGTGGTGGGTTTCCAAAAAACGAACCAATTTCTCATAAAAATAAAACCTGTACCAATTAATAAATAAAATTTTAGTATAATACATCCTCACTTAATTTATAACTATTAATTAATTAAAATATGGCGTCAAAAAATTACTCCGCGTTGCTGTGAACTGGTAATATACCAAAGAGACAATGCTGAATCTCTGACCAACATAAAAAAAAACAATAAAACCTTGGTTCAAAAGAATGTTGCTTATGGAATCACTTGTGTTTGAAGTTAGTGCCAATCGTTACTGGAACTGGTGAAAATGGTATGTCATTCCTGGAATTGAAAATTTTACTGATCGCAGTCAGTATCAGGAACCAGGGTAATAAGCTAGAAGAGCGGTAGACGCCACAAAGCGTTTGCAATTTAGCGGGGAATGACGTCACTGAAACGTTATTGTCCAAGTATGTTGGTGTATTTTCTCACAGAGTGTTCCTTTTCACCGTAAAGTCAAACTCCGCTACCATCATTTTTATGACGGGCAGTCACTCCGGCCGTTATGTTCAACGCTTTTCAAGGATAACCTTAGCTTTAGATCTACAAATTGTACCGTACTTATCACTACCCCTACTGTTACCAACCCATCTGACTCCAGCTTTATAAGTATTCAAGATATTCTGAACGTGCTTTCATACATTTAAATGAATTTGTCTGCGGTGAAAGTTTCACGAATACGAATTAGTTTTAAAACTCGAACTAACTTCGCAGTTTACTTTTGCCAACGGCTCAACCTGCCATTATAATTTGATTACAATAATGGAAAGAAAATTGGTTAAAAGAACTGAAAGTTAGTTATTCGGGCTAACGTTTGGGAACAAAAGAAAGAACAAACTTAGTTCTCAAGTAAGGTCAATCAAATAAACCGGTCACCGATAAAAAGGTAAAAATCAAATGTTTGCAATTTCGTTGTTCTTAGAGCTCCGGCCCCGCTCAGATCTAAGTGTGAGTGGTGTCGGGTCAAATGATACGCAGTATTCAATTTCCTTAAATGCTTTGATCAATGCCTACTACTTTTTCTAACAATAAATGTTACAGCCCGATTCACACTTTATGGCACCTCTCACACCCGCTGACTGGGGACTCAATAACAACTTCATAAAGGTTGCAGAATTAAAAGTGCTAAGTTTTGAATTGATAACAGAATCAAATATATATACACTTATAAATGTATACTTATAAATGTATTTTTCACTGTGTTAACCCAAAACTCATACAAAAGTGTAACAGTAATATCTGAAACTGATAAGAGAGTGTTCACAGTGTTAATAAGTGGAACAGAAAAACGCGCCATTTCCAAAATAGCATCAATGCCGACTGGATTGAGGCTATTTTGGCAACGTTGTTGCCGTGCGTCATACCAAAAACTGCTTATTTCTAATGAAAATAGTAACACATATAAAATGTTGCACTTTGATGCTGTAACATTATTTTATCTGCAATTTTTTTTCTTTTAAAACAGTTTAAAAAAAATATTAGTTAAACGGTTACAGTTTGAGTCGCGCAGCGTTCCGAGCCGCCATTTTGAATCGTGGTGTAACAATTGTTTGGCCTAACATACCAATTGATTATGGCCGCCGGCGCTGTCACTCACCTCCGACTGTCTGTCAAATCAGCAACGTATTTTTCTTATCCGTAATTTATTCTGAAATTGGGGATCGCGAACAATAAGTTAAGTCAGAGAAAGAAATTGTTTACCAAATTAATTACGTACCAAATTAAATTGTCCATTCAAATCACATTTGTCATTCTTCTGTTTTCTTACTTGAATTAAATATTTTTGTTTTTCTCTGATGTTTTGATAGTAGTATTAAATGCATGTATCAATAGATTTAGTATAATTATAATATTAATGTATGCCTAAACCACGGCCAGCTGACGCATTGGGACAATTTGATGCACTCAATTTTCTTGACTCAAAGTCAATCGTAGTCCCAACCAAATTCTCGGAACCGATACCAAGTAACTCATAAACTGTAGATTACGTTGGTCAAGTTTCTTAGCGACTTGGGTACAAATGGGGCATTAACAGGTTATCACGGCTCGACCCCAAATTCAGCTAGTTCGGGCTCATAAGTTCGTACTTAATTACTGCAGAACCAATTTAACTTGATAGTCTCTACTTCTGTACCTTGGATTTGGTTTGAGGGTATGAGAAAGAGGAGCGGCAGAAGTTTCAGTTGAGTCGCGTTAAATGAATGAGACAAAAGAAAGGAAGAAAACAAGTTAATTTGCTCCCAAAGTGACGCATGATGACTGGAAATAAAGCACAATTAAGTAATAGTAGGTACTTATTCAGAAATTATAAGTGAAACTTAAATGAAGTTGAGATTGTGATGAACGCTATAACAAAAATAATTACAAAAATAAAATTTGGTGTCATTTTACAGAATTTAAAATAAAACGATTCCAAAGAAGAATAAACCAAAATAATAGAGAAATAGTGGAGCGCACAGGGACAAAAAAAATCGGCCTCATCAACCTTTTTTCGGCATAGTGATAGCAACGAGATAGTGAGTGTATGTATACCTTTGAAGGGTTGACAAATCGTTTTTGTAATATATGTTTCTCAACCAAATCCCTCGGCGTATGAAGTGCGTAGGTTTATAACCCTTCCTTTTGCCTTGGTCAGGTAAAAACTTTTATAATAATTGAGGGTAGACGAAAGCTTTAAACAAAAACCAACCAAACCACCAACCATTTTATATCGTTGATTGATTGATGGGACATCGTTTTAATCTCTCCGTTTTCGGATAGCGTATCGTAAAAATCGGTTTGGTTTAATGGTTAAATATATTGGTGAAAGCTAAAACTACCACCACACAACAATATAATTGCTGTTGTGTTTTATGCAATTGTTTTCTCCAGTGTAAGCAAAGGAAGTATTTAAAACCTGGACTCAATTTGCCTAGCCTTTTTCCTATTATGTTGGGGTAGGCTTCCTGTCTCGCAGATGCAGCTGTACATCAAGCGCGTCGCCATGACATCGCCCGCTTCAATTAAAGTAGTTTTGAAGTAGTATTGACGTAGAAACTAGCGTAATGGATGTTACAAAATAAGAAAGAGCCAGTATTTAATAAGTCAAGTCAAGTAATATTAAGTGATTCAATTTTTAAAATTAGATGCTTAGATAAACAAATATTTTTCGTTGCTATGGCTTCTGTTTAGATGTCCCTCTTCAAATATTTCATGTATGAATAGATACACCTTATATGTACAATATAAAACACGAAATAAGACTATGGTAAGTATACGTAATAATGTTTAAGGAAAGAAGAAGTGTTTTCTTAAGAGTGGACAGTGATTGAGCAGCCTTATCGAAATGGACAAGGCATTCCATAACCGTACTGCTTTAACTGTAAAAGACTTGTCATAAAAACTGTTGGAATCCATCGGCATTAGCATCTCTAGTCTTAAGTTTTCCGATGACCTCAGATGTCTGTTATGTGTATCATGAAGGAACTTGTAAAGTTTTTTAAGATAAGAAGGGGTTGTAGAACAGAATAGTGTAGAGCTAATGATAATGTGGCGGCATCTACACCGCCACATGCGAACAAACGCATCAATCCTGCATCGCGCAAGCAGAGTTTACCGCGCAGATAGCATACATACAACTTCCCGATAACAATCATGGGCAGTTGCCCACCAGATACGACATCCATCTGGTCGGAGGATCCTCCCTTTTCCGAAGAGTATGAGTGAACTTTACACCCTGTTCATCATACTCCTAAAATAATGATAAATGTTTTAATGTCTGTAAGTAGGTTTGTACAAACACTTTTACACGTCAAACGTACTATTTTTATACTCTATGAGGTTGGCGTTCCCTATCTGACTACTCTGAGAAGAAACAAATTCAGAGGCTGTGAAGTCTCTTTTAAAGTCCAGACATAATCTTGGTCAGATCATGTGAAGATCATGTGGATTGATGTCTGAAATGGTCTTTTGAGGAAAGAACTACACAGATTGAGTGGACTTGTCCAGTCAGTGCACGCATTTGTCAGTAATCGTGCAGCTATAAATAGAAAATATATAGTATAGAAACAAAATGTGTATATTTAATATATATAGAAACAAGTACTGAGATAATAAAAAACACAAAAGTAAAAACAATGACCCACATAGTCTTACATTCACAATAATAACAATAAAATAATACTAAAGTAATTAAATATTAATGTCATTGTTTAATTTATACAAATGAGGACTATACACCTACCTGTGTCTGAAACAGTCTTTTAAGGAATGAACTATACAGCTGAAATAAAATATGAGAATTCCGGGAAGCCATTTGAGCTTATCACTTGATGATCATCATCACGCTATACCTTTAAAGAGCTAAGCAGTAAATCACGCCAATAGAAGGTAGAATTTTTCTGGGTACATTGTAAGTGTTCAGATATGTTTGGTTAGTTATATTGAAATTATTGACAAGCATCTACTCAGATATTAATGGTAACTTGTAGTGTATGGAACTTATTGACATTTTAAATTGTTCAGAAGTATTTGGTCACCTTGTCTGCTACAATATATCTGACGGCGACTGTACAAAAGATCATACTACGATAAAAAAGACAATGTTCATTCTTACCGTTGATGAGATCCAGACTCGTAAAATGTTCATGATATTATTCGGAATCTCCTTCAACATGAGTCTGCGCATTTGATCTCAAAGAGCAGGCTAACCGCTACAGATTTTACACAAGTGTACTTAAAGAGAAGAACTTTGAAAGAGCATATAACAGTATAGAAGAGTTAATGTAAGATGACATTTTTCTTCGTTTTTGAGATGACGATGTTGTATTTTTGACATGTTATTGTAATGTATTGTTATTTTTTTTGTGTTTAATTTGTAATTTGGAATTGAAATGTTATTGACAGTAGTTCTTATTTATATTTACTAATTTAATGAATGACTACTTTGACATTGAATTTTGATGAACATGTTGGAACTTTTCTGTTAATCAATATTATCTTGCATGCAATATTTCATCTACACCAAAGATTTTATGTGTTTCAACAAATAAAATCTTTATTTACTGACTAAAAGACACAAAGCTCACTCGTAAACCCAGATCAACATTCAGATCCAGCCAAATAGCTTAGCATTTTGAGTTGAACATAACCTCAAAACAGTAATTCAATTTTTATAAATATCTCGGAAATGCCATTAGTTTTGTTTAATATTTTGAGGAAGTATTTAGACATGTCATGAAGTAATTTAAAGATAATTTCTGAAGACAGAACAATGCTGAATTGAGTACATCTGTCCATAGTGCCGTGGGCAATCTCCTTTTAATTAATATTAAATAATAGTACTTTCTGATGTGCTTTTTGATCGTAACAATTTTAATCCATGCGCATTTTATTTATTATGGTAATACCACCCAAAACTCCACGAGACTAGATCGACCTTTTGTGGAATTCATAAGCAAAATGAAAAAAAAATCTAAACCGAACTAAAATAATGGAAATGTAAAGCAATGTTTTTTGGCAAATAAATATTATCACATTATCAAATTGCTTTTTCTTCTTATGCAAAAAATACCGAAGATCGTCTTTAGCTTAACATACCCTTAGAAGATCTTTCTAACCAAGGATAAGTTAGCATATGAGTGTATTTATAGTCTCCTACACCATGCAGTGATGTTCGTCACTCAGCCATTTTGCATTATTAAGTTGGTACAGCGTCCATTTATCCCGGAGTGTTGGTAATGGAGTCATTATCTTACGTTGTTAGGTTGCCGACGACGTGAGAACCGACAGGATATATAGTGGACATGTTGGCATTTGTGTAGAGGGTTAGGTAGATTATGGATATTTCGTATTAAATTGATTTTTTTACACCAAAAGATTTTTACGGAAGTCGGTGGCTTTGGTTTTGGTTTTTTTTTCGTTGCTGACTTCCGATTTTTTTGTCTTCTCAATGTAGTGATTTATTTTTTACTTTTTAGTTCTGGTACCTACCCCACAAAAAATCGTATTTTACTTTGTATGTAAATAACAGTGACAGGAAGTTATTAATACATCAACGCTAAGTGGAAAAAATCGTCAGCTAACATATAACCCTATCCAATAAGAAAATAATTTTCAAAATGTATCCTTAATTGCCGGAGGTAACGCGTTACAAACATATAAAACATACAGACATAATTAGAATAATATCCTCCCTTTTGAAGTCGGTTACAAAGAGCGGGATCTAAATTACGCGGACAGCGTCAGTCTTAAGCTTTGGTTTTCGAAGAAACGGTGAACGAATTACAGACCGTTTTTTGACAGTTTAATGTCAAATGCTGGTGAAAATTACAGATTTTCACGACTTCGCTATAATATAACGGAACCGCTTTCATAGGTAACCAAAGCCAGCCTCTAAAAGCGACATTATGCAAGACAACACAATAGTATCTAAGAGTTGGACCACTTCACGAAAGACACCCATAAAAAGTGAGATATTAAGTTTGACTAATGAAAAATTTCGTGGTAGCTTTTACCAGAAAATATATTCTACAAATTATATGTTTGGAAATCTAAAGACAAAAGTTGAGACTTGAAAAACTTACATCATAGAATTTCCAGAGCTACACAAAACAATATCCAAACGTTTCTAAGCACCTTATTGTACCTAGTGGGGCACCCTCAGAATGTTAGCTTTCAATGCACTTGTATTCCGTACCAGGACCATCATTTGAAAAATTATGTGCAATGGTTACCCTTATCGTTGAAGAACAGGTTAAGTGGAGGAATTTGGGAAGGAATGTGGATGCTAGCAAAAGCTTTGACAATATCGCCAGGTGGTTCAAAAAAATGCTGGTGGTGCAAAATGCTTCGAGGCTTCATACGTCTACGACTATGTATTAAATACTTCGTGGATAGTGTGTAACACAATAAAAAATATCACAAGCACACATAAGACAAATGCCAGTGCCTCAGAGCTGCTCAAACTCCGAGACGACCCTAAATCATCAATAAACGATGTGAATCTCTTTTTTAGCAATGTAGGCAAAAATTTGGCTGCGAAAATCATGTCACTGGCACGTAAAACCAACAGTACCAGTAATCCATATCCTCCTACTCTAGTCCATGACCGTTCTCAAATATCCCGAGCCGACTCGCTTGTAATGCTGGGGGTTGGCGAAGCAGAGGTAGAGTCTATCATACTTCAGTTGCGAGATGATTGTGCTGTAGGATGGGACGGAATATCATATATACTGCTTAAAAGGAGCCGTCATGTACGCTAAACTGGAACTCGTCGGTGCGCGAGGAATACCACTTGAATTATTCAAAAAATACCTTAAAAATCGAACACAAGTGGTCAAAATTGACTCACACTACAGTGACGAGGAACTAGTAACCTATGGCATTCCTCAGGGAAGATACTTGGACCTACACTTTTCCAAATTGATGTCAACGATCTGTGCAGGATGTGCGTAACCAACTGTTACATCTATGCGTATGCTGATGATTCCGCGATACTCGTTTACGGACCTACATGGGGTATGGTCAAAGCTACCGCAGAAGATACCTTGTACAAAATAATGAAATGGCTTAGTTTAAACCTCCTGACACTCAACTTAAACAAAACTACATTCGTACCTTTCGCAATCCGACGTAACACTGCACCTTCTCATACTTTACTTACAATTTAAATTAACCCTGTGTCTGTCCAGCACCCATCAGAGCTGACATTGCAAGGTACCTTGGAGTGCAGATTGATAGCGTCCTAAGACGGGACAAACAAATTGAAGCCGTTATTACGAGAACAATGCGCCTTATCCATGTCTTTCAGTCCCTTAGAGATTCAGCTAATCTTGACACACTGAAGATGGATTATTATGCTCTGTGTCAGTCAGTTCTTGGTAACTGCATAACTGCGTGGGGTGATGCAACCAAAACTAGTGTTTTGAGAGTGGAAAGAGCACAAAGAGCCATTCTCAAAGTCATGACTAAAAAACCTTACAGGTACCCGACCACAGAATTGTACTCTGACTGTAAAGTTCTGACTGTACGACAACTCTATGTGCTCAGATCACTTCTTAGAATACATGTCGGTCTGCCTCCGCCAAATCCAAAAAGCGAGTAAATCTTCTTCCAAGAACCCAGCACAATACGAATTTCGCAACACATCAATTCTACACACTAAGTACACACATATCCCAAAATTAACTCACAAATAAATATAATAAATTTAAACGTACACAAACATAAACCCACACTAACAGAGTGGCTATTGCAAAAGGACTATGCTACTAAAAGGTCTTTACTCACATACGTCACCTAATAACACAAGTACTCACTGTCTAACACACACAATAAAAGGACACACACGCATATATTCACCAAACATAAACTCGTACTCCCACTACACTTCATCTATCATACACACACACGCACCCCCCCCTCACACACACTCTGTACGCACCCCTTATCACATGCACACCTACATACTTCACACCCACACTCCGCACAACAAATTTATGTAAGTTTAACAAAATCTTGATTACCTCAGTACCGTTCACCTATTGTTTTAAATTATGATTAAGGAACTGCTCGGCCGAACACTGCCTCTTAAAATACAGGTGATCCTAGTGTAAGAGGCAGGGTTATTTAAAGTATTGTACAGTTTTTGCAACATTTGTATTGTGTTTTATATATCTGTTATTTTTGTTGGTGAATATACAATTTATTATTTTTGTAGTGTGAAGTAAGTATTAACTTTTCTTTACCTACACTACGGAATGGATTCTCTGTGGTCTGTTAATAATAATGTATTATTATTATTAAAAGGAATTGCTATGGAGTATGGACATACAAATAAGTAAAAGTAAAATGAACATGAAATAGTAACGTAAAATTTATTTTGGTTTTTGTATTAACAATTTTTAGTATTGTAGTCACATGAAATGTAATATTATGAATGGTTGGATCATTGAACTCAAAATATTAAATTAATCTCTTGTTAATTTTCTTTTATCTTCTGTTTTTGGGTTTATACAGTTTTACATCACGTCTATATTATTTGTGAAAACTGGATGAGGAATGGGTTATGATAGGGAATCACGTAGAGTTATTTTTATAGAGTACTTAAGTACTTTTTTATTAATTCTAATTACTATTGTATTCCTTAATATCGTTGTTTGATAGACACCTTTGTTTCGATTGTATTAATTGTTTCCTAGACTTGATCATAACATAGTCAATAGTCACACACATCAGTGATAATGGCCGGTCCATGTATATCGGTAGATTATTAGGTGTACCCTCTGTGTTCTATAGATCAATTGGCAATAGAACGTTCGTCATTAGAATAATTTCATCTATGACAGCCATATTATAGTATAGAATCTGTAGGTATTAGAGATGACGTATTTTAATTATGTGTGTGCTAAATAAATGAGATGTTGTTTAGAGTGACAAAAAAGAATATAGACAAATTGTCACTTCAAAAATTGTTGAAATTGTTAGTTACATATATCGTACGAATACTCAGATACAGTGTATGATCGTAATCAAATGTATGTTTTCGCCGAAGCCGAAGTCGGCTAGGAGCTCATCAAACATCATTTTGAAAGTAATTATATCCTCGCATTTGTTTATAGTCATTGGATGCTCCTGGTAAATAAAGTAAAGAGGAAACCGTGTGTGGAAATTATGATCTACAATCAGTTCTATTTCTAGACACCATTATTTTGAATGATCAAATCACCGGCCTAAAATCTTATACTAGACCAATAATTAATCTTAAACTAGAGCTTCAGGACTGAGCCAAATTTCCGGCAGCTTCATTATGCATGCCCTGAAGCGATGCAGATAAACTGACTGGGAAAAGACTTAGGACACAGTATAGATAGTAACAGAAGGATGGCTGCATACAAAGAGCGAAAACACACGCACACATAGACACGCTTTACAAGACTGCCAGTCGCGAGTGCAAGTGCAACTGGCAGTCTTAGGGTGAATTTCACCAATGAAAATGAACGCGATCATGATATCTAAAACGAGTTAGAGCTGTCAGTGTCAAAATTATTTGCGAATAATGACACTGACAGCTCTTGAACTAGGTCTTAAGTGCTGATCGCGTTCAATTTATTTAGCGGGCACAGTACCATATCAGCCTTCCTTAAAGTGACTGACGATATGAGGCGGGGCATGCAATACACTAAAGTTACAATCTTGTTAATTGACTTCGCCAATGCTTTTAATACCGTCAGTCAAGAAGTCCTTTTATCTATTCGTTCCTATCTTATGGTCTCTCGGGATGCTTTGGAATGGTTTTCTTTTTATCTGCAGGGGCGTCAGCAGTGTGTGCCTGCTGGATACTCTTCATCGACTTATTGTGATCTTGCAGCTGGCGTCCCTCAGGGCGGTATTTTATCTCCTTTTTGTTCTCTATTTTGGTTAATCTAATTACGACCGAACTTCGGGTTGCGTATAACCTTTATGCTGACGATTTGCAGCTATACTACACATGGACAACATATCCGATGGGATTAAGGAGCTAAACCGGGATTTAGGTGTGGTTTCAAACTAGTCTGATCGATTTGGTGTGGCGGTTTACCCTACTAAGTGTCAGTCTATCAATGTAGGGAGCCTCTTTAGTGTGAGGAAAGTGAAAGGCTTTACTGTACCACCTGTAATGTTTGATAACTCTGTCATCCCGTTTAGCTCTGATGTTAAGGGTCTGCATGTCATCACATGTCTTGACTGGCGTAAGAAGGTCACGACTGTAAGTAAAAAAGTCACCGGAACGTTGCGCTCGCTCTTTCGGTTGAAAAACCTCCTCCCATCACACACGAAGGCTATGCTTGTACAGTTCCTAATCTTTCCCATATTAGACTACGGTGAAGTTTTTTACTATGACCTGAATGCAGATCTCCTCAATAAACTTGACCGCCTTCTAAATAACTGCATTCGATTTGTCTTCTATGCCCATAATAAAATCTTCGTTCCACCAACAATCGTCTTCTACGATGTCCTTCTCACCACTCTGGTTTTATTCACTCTTCTTTCTTCATCCAGGCGGTCTTTCTTTGGAATGCGCTCCGTCTGAACATCAGGATGGTAACCAGACGGTGTTTTTTCAAAGTGAAGGCTCGTGAACATATTCGTGGGAAGTTTGTAAAATCATCTCAGCGCTGACTGGCTAGATTCTTTTTCTCCTCTACCTATCGTTATTTCTCCTGGCAAGGTTTAACCTGTTTATATATATGTATGTCTGTTTATATGTATCTATGTATTAGTATTTATTTTTCGAGTTATCTTTCTCTTTTGTTGCACCTGCCATGTTTTGTCTCTGCATCACCATAAGGTTGACTGGTAGGAAAAGCTTCAGACATTAAGTCCGCCGTTTGTACAGTATTTTTTACGTGTGCATAAAGTTTTAATAAATAAAAATTATAAAAAAAGTTTTATTTCAAGCTACAATGGTCCAAACTAACATTATTTTGTAAAGAATAAAACAAAACATGTGTTAATAAATATAGTTTAACACTTCTAGGGTAGTAGCAATTCCATTCGAACTAGCTTGTCCTTATATCTGTCCTGTGGTACTTGTCTGCGGAAGCGACGGAACACCAGGATCTACGGCCAAAAGTCTTCTTCCATGACGACGGACAATTCGGTACTCGCACCACAAACGCCTTGAAATTGAAGTTGTGTCGCGACTCCAGTAACTGCACCCTCGGCATGTACATCGTCTTCTGGCGCACGTGCTCCACGATGTCCTCCACCTTAGTGATGTAGTGCAGGCGGGAGATGTACACCGGTTTATTCGGCTTTGCGACACGCAAGCTCACCTCGGGCTCCGTAGGAGCTTTGGTGTAGCGGTTCGCTGGTTGTGTGTAGCCGACCTTCTGTACTTATCTTTGCTCTGAAGAGTACTTCGTTCCACATCCATAAGTAATGTTGCAGACGACTGGAAGATGCAGTATCCCTTGAGAGGGTGGTAGTGCACAAGATTTAGTATAACAAGAAGTACCTAGTGCATTGGCGTAGGTGGACAGGTTTCGTTGAAATGTGTGGCAGTGCATATTCTTGGAAGGTGAATAAATATAACTGCTGTTTAGTATGCTTTAGTATTTGAGACAGCAAAGAAATTGGGGGTTTAGCAAATATCCAGCTACTGTTGTTGTCTTATTTGCGAGTGACCGGCACCCAAATACTCAAAAGTGATAATACACTAAGAAACACACCCCCGCTTCGTGGTGTCTAGAATCATCATCATCATCTTCATTTCAGTCTAAAGACGTCCACTGATGTGTCTACAATAGTTTGCAGTTTACCTAAACTAATAAACTTTCAGAAGGATATCAACTGGGAAAACATACATACATATGTAATGCGAAAGTTAATATTCTTAAGATGTGGTTATTCATAACTGTAAAACGTATTTTATATCCTCCTTAAAACATTCGAATCCCGGCAGTGAATCTCGTCCTCAAATCCTTTGGACTGTTGTATGCGAGAGAAAAATCGGCGGAAAACCGACTAATGACCGCATCAAAGTAAGATGTTCCAACTAGACAGAGTTCAGGAACTTACGTGTGTTCGTGAGATATGGGGGGTGTCTTTATGTATTTTGGAACTTGATGTGCAAGTTTCAAAGCTGACGGGACTGGTTTAAATAGCGCGTTTGTGTGTTTCAAAAACTAGATTGAGGAAGGCAACTAGGTTATGTATTTGTCTGACATGCAATTCATAGTTTAAAATTTTTGTGTCTGCATTTCTAAAGTTTGAAACGTGCAAATATGCTTTTCAATAAAATTAAAATTGTGTTATGCACCGGGGCAGAATTAAATAATGTATAAATATGGATGTTACAAAACCAATTGTTCACAATTGATGTAACAACTGTAGACGTATAACCACACCAACACAAATAACATTTATAACCATAAATTATTGTGAAAGACCCACAAATCACCATTTAATCATGCAAGGTTTGCATACGAACGTTAATTATGCATGTCACACGTAAACTACGTGCAGTCGTGCAGACGCGGAAACTGACAGGTGACAACATGCGCTAGATAAGTATCAGATGAGGAACTGAAATTGTTCGTTTGGGAAATGGAACTGTAAATTTGGAGCGGCGCGGCCACAGGAGAACTAAAATGTGCTGTAGGAGCAATGACGAGTTATAGACATTTTCTTAAAAATTTCTAGGGTGTTTTATTTGTGTTTCATTAGAGGTTCACACCAGTTGAGTTCGAAACATGATTAAAACCATTTGGATTATTGCGATGAAAGCCACAAAAATATCATATATGTAATTCTGTTAGAGTCGACGAACGATATATTGTAATTGCTTTCATAAATAAGAAAAAGTAACTCTGCGAATAAAAATCGGCACAGTTTTCTGAAAGCCCAAAAAATGTTATCTGAACTCCGCAATACCATTAATCCAGATCAAGCAGAGACTTCTTCATTTATTCGGGATATATTTTTATTTTGACTGCCTCGTTGGTCTAGTGTTCGCAAGAGCTACTGCTGAGCATGAGGTCCTGGGTTCGATTCCCAAGTCGGGCAAAGTGTTATTGGGTTTTACTATCTAGAAAATCTCAGTAGCAGCCCGGAGTCTGGATTTGTGCCCGGTTGATGGCCTTAACCTGTTGTAACCCTTCTGGGATTATAGGCGTGATGTTATGTTATATTTTTATTTTGCACAGAAGCTGGTAAATTATATTATCCGTTTACCAATCTGAATTGACTATAAGACAGGTTTTGATTATTTTATGAAACGCAGCTGTTATCAAGTCGTGGTAGATCTAAAATATAGGCGGAAGGCAGACTGTAAGGGTCTTTGGGGTATAAATGTTATATTTTCAAGGAACGGTAGTGACAAATTGAATGTTCAGTTTATGGCAGTTAGTCTTGAATGTCTAAGCAATCAGCGACGGAACTGAAACTAACAAGTCAGGGTCGTTCAAGTAAACGCACTAAAGATAGAATCTGTTTTTTTGCTTAGTATTGTAACTGGATATGTTTGGATTTGTGTCCGATTACTGATATTCAAATTGACTATCTGCCTATTATATAGCTAAAGCCCTGTACATTAGCAACAAGATCAAACCAGCAGAAAATAAAATAAAAACAGTTTGTTTTTCCTACCATTTATAACTTATAAATAGTAGAAAAAAAAAAAAACGAAACACTGAATACACATTGGAGACTTCACGTGGTGCCATGAGCTCTAACTTAGAAGTAGCTCAAGAATTTGTAAATTATTTTACTAATATACCATCTAAAACTATGGAAGCTTTAAATTTCTCACCCAAAGTCTTAATTGATTTATTAAGAGCGAACGTTCCAGGCTGCCCGGTTGTATTTCAATCTAAACATATAAATCCTATGATAGTTATGAAAGCTTTTCGGCAAATAAAAATCAAGTTGACCGAAGATCTTTGGGGAACGTCCATCAATGTTTGTACATCCTTTACATCCTTTAATATTTAATTTGTGTGTAGATCAAGGAGTCTTCCCGGATTAAATGAAATACAGTAAGGTTATACCACTTTTTAAATCTACAGATAGCAAAGACACCAACAATTACAGACCTGTATCCGTGTTGACGGTATTCAGCAAGGTGTTCGAAAAGGTAATGCTCAATCAAATGCTTAATCATTTTAAAATCAACAAAATCTTACACGAACAGCACTATGAGCAATATGATTTTAACAAAGGTTGTTGCACGACTGACGCTGGTCTCACTTTACTAAAACACATATTTACAGCGTGGGAAGAGGCTCAAGATGCCATTGAATATTTCTGTGACCTCTCCAAGGCATTTGACTGCGTTAATCACGAAGCCTTGCTCCTAAAACAGGAGCATTACGAACTAGGTAAACTTGCGCTAAGTTTAGTTAGATCTTATTTAGAAGATAGACGGCAAAAAGTCCAAATTAATAGTGTCAATTCACTTGGTTTAAAAGTAAAAATGGGTGCTCCACAAAGCTCAATATTAGGACCTTTCCTCGTTTTAGTATATATTAATGATTTGCCCCATTTATTAAAAAACCAACCACAAATGGTGTTATTTGCTGACGACACTTCTTTAATTTTTAAGAGAAGTAGACGTACATCAAATCTTGACGACGTAAATAACGTCCTGCTGCAGGTACAAAATTGGTTTACTGCTAATAATTTAGTATTAAATGGGAAAAAAACGAAATGCATGAGGTTTGCTTTTCCGAATGTTAAAAGTACTGATTGTGACATAGTATTGAAAAAAGAGAAACTAGAATTCATTGATAAAACGGTTTTCTTGGGGATCATGCTCGACTCAAGGCTGCAATGGGGTCCCCATTTTACATCTCATGCAGGATGGCTAACTTCAGCAGCATATGCTGTAAGAAAAATCCGTCAGTTTACTAATGTAGATACCACGATGCTAGTCTATTTCAGTTAGTTTCATAATATCATGTCTTACGGTATATTATTATGGGGACGCGCTGCAGACATCGAGTCTATTTTTATTCTGCAAAAAATAGCCATCAGAGCAATAAATAGCCTCCGCAGGCGCGATTCTTTAACGGAACTGTTTAAAGAAATTAACATAATGACCGTACCTTGTCAATATTTAAGGTGTATCTATTCATACACGAAATATTTGAAGAGGGACTTCTATAGGTGGAACAGAAGCTATAGAAATGAAAAAGAGTTTTTTATGTCAGCATCTAATTTAAAAATAATAATAATTTAATATTACTTGACACACATAAAAATACTGGCTCTTTCATATTTTGTAACATCCATTACGCTAGTTTCTACGAAAATACTACGTAGAAACTACTTTCATTGAAGCGGGCGAGGTCATGGCGGCGCGCTTAGCTGTCGCGTGGCTTTTATGAATGATCAGAATCGACCCGAGCCGCGGCGCCGGCGGCGCGCACGTGTGTTGCTATATATGAAATATCATGTACGTAAGGAAAAACTTAAATCTTTTCAGTAAAAGGGGAGAAAGAATTGGTTCAACCGGGTTTCAGGCTAAAGTAGATTCATCCTTCATGGGGTACTGTTTAAAATGTTATAATAAAATAACTACCTCTCCACATACTCCAACTGAATGAAACGAAGTTTAAAACTTGTATCAAACGCACACTATGCAGCCAAGCATATTATAAGTTGGGGGTTTACATCTCTGCATGGATTACATCATCAAGGGCGCATAATTATTTATTTATTTTAAATATTCAACCTTTTAATATTGTATAATTGCAAAGCACAAGTGTGAGCACTATGTACCTACTATAAAGCTACCCTATAACGGGGCACGTCTGTCATTGACTTGAATGTGCCCTGGCGGCTGACAGTATGTCACGCTCATCCAAATGTCTCGCTGGTGGTGGCGTGTGTGTTGATTCATTAAGTTCCCTTCAAAATAGTTGAGCTGAATGGTGCTGATCCATACGTCATGTTCGTGAACGGGCGCCGTCAGTGGGGACTGGTCATCTCTTGGCTGCCACGGTATATATTTTTTTTTTTGTCTTTTATGTTTTTCATTACGGACGCCTTTAATGGGCATGTCTTTCTACATCGTTTTCACATGTATAATTTCAACAAGACTGATGCAACAAATTTTCTGTAACCATATTATTTCAAAGAGTGTCCATGGAGTTTCTTGCCCGATCTTCTCCATAGGTACCTACTTCGCTTTGGAATGGGTAACTAGCTTCATATTTCTGACTCCGACCCCTTGACAATTCAAAAGTGCCTGTAATTGGTTTATTTGAAATATATGGTTTGATTTTGAGTTATAATTACTGAGGGAGAGTGTGCAGTTCACTCTTCTTGTCACTCCTTCGGATATGCAGACAGGAGGTTATGTGTCGAATATGTACAACATCCACTCCAGGACTCGTCTGCTCCACCGGTCATGGGTCCTGTCACAAACATGGCCAGCCCACTGCCACTTAATTTTGCTTATACTGAAAGCTATGTCTGTAACTCCGGTTCTTTTTCTGACAATCGGAGACCGCGTATCGGCAAGCGTATTGTGGGACGCCCCCAGCTAGATGGACCGACGGCCTTAAGAAGATGGCTGGGTAAGAATGGTTGCGTTCCCCCCCAATGGGTTCCCGCATTGACGAGGCGGGGGGGCGGGGCTCAGTAGCCGTGGTTTGGGCCCCACGGTGAAGCTAAGAGGAACCCGAGGAGGGGCCGCTCGTCAGGGCTTTTGCTGACAAGCTGACGACGTAGCGGCCAAGATTGCGGTGTTGTTGGGCGACATCGCAACTCTCCCTATTTCTGCGGCCGAAAAATGGTAGGCGACGGGGCCATTTATCAGAACCGTCGCATGGAGTTGGTCGTAGCGAAGGGCGGACAACGCCCACTTCCAGCCCCCCAAATGGGTCCACCGGCGGACTCGGGGACGTCCGCCTTCCAGACACCAGAAGCCGAGGTGCCAGCGCGTACTGTTCCACGAGCGCCCCTCTTAGACGTTGCGGGGAGAGTCAAACACCTCACTCACACGAGGAGGCCAGTCGAGGCAGGCCAGCACCAGTCTGCAGCAGGTGGGACTACGGACCCCACTTCCGGCGGCTGGCGCCCAAGTTGTTGGGCGCGGCCGCCGCTTGGGGGCCCGGGCGCCGCCTGTAGGCGGCTCTATATGGGGATCGTGCGATCCATGGCGCTCTACGGAGCGCCGATCTGGGCGTCTGACCTGACGGCCGGCAGCATAGCTGTCCTGCGCAAGCCGCAGCAGGCGATGGCCGCCCTGGGACCTGGAGGCGAAGATGCTAGCGTCACTGTACCGGTGGCGCGAGGCAGCGCGGGAGCGGGGCGAACGACCGATGCAGCAACATATTGAGCAGCGTCGGTTGCAGCTCCGCGAGGTCCTGGTGGCGGAATGGCGGGTGAGGCTGTCACGCCCTACCACCGGCCTCAGCACCATCGAGGCGATCCGGCCAGTGCTCGACCGCTGGCTCGGGAGAAGGCACGGCTCCCTGACGTTTCGGGCGACGCAGGTGCTCTCGGGCCTGGTTGCTTCGGGAAGTACCTGTGTCGCATAAACAGGGAGCCGGATGCCCGGTGTCACCACTGCGTCGACTGCCGGGAGGACACGGCGTGGCACACGCTGGCAGAGTGTGCCGCTTGGGAGCAGCCGCGCCGTGCCCTTATCACCGAAGTAGGCAACGACCTGTCGCTGCCGGCCGTCGTGAACGCGATGGTCGGCAGCGCAGAGTCCTGGGACGCAGTGGTCTCCTTTTGCGAAACGGTAATCTTGCAGAAGGAGGCTGCGGAAAGGGAGAGAGAGATTTCGACTATCGACCCGGCCCGCAGCAAACGCACCGGGCGTCGGAGGAGGGCGGACAACGCCCTCTTCCGGCCCCCCTAAATGGGTCCACGGATGTCCCCGAATCCGTTGCCCCCCAACATCAGGACCTGAGAAGGCGGCGCGTGTAGTGTTCCGCGCGCGCCGCTCACAGACGCTGCGGGGGGAGTACAACTCACTCCCCCCGCCCGAGACGGGGCCCGCCGCGCAAGCGGGCCGGCACCAGTCGGGGTTGCGGAAGAATCATTTGTTTCCGCGACCCCGACGTAGGTGTGAGATGTTACACCGGGTCGATATTTAGTCAGTAAGAGTCTGACAGACCCCTCCGCCCGCCCAAGAGCGGAGGACAGCCATGAGGATTTACCACCCCGGATCAAAAATATTCTAAATAAGACTGGTTGCGTTAGGCTGAGGACAGCATGCTTCCCAATTTGGGGGGCCCGAGCGCCGCTTGTAGGCGGCTCTACGTGGGGATCGTGCGATCGATGGCCCTTTACGGGGCCCCGATCTGGGCGGCTGACCTGACGGCCGCCAGCATCTCTGTGCTGCGAAAGCCGCAGAGAGCAATGGCCGTCAGAGTCATAAGGGGGTATCGCACGATCTCCTACGAGGCGGCTTGTGCACTGGCCGGATCCCCGCCATGGGACCTAGACGCGAAGGTGCTCGCGTCACTTTATCGGTGGCGCGAGGAAGTGAGGGCGCGGGGCGAGCGGCCGATGCAGCGCCATATGGAGCAGCGTCGGTCGCAGCTTCGCGAGGTCCTGGTGGCGGAATGGCGGGACAGGCTTTCGCGCCCTACCGCCGGCCTCGTCACCATCGAGGCGGTCCGGCCAGTGCTCGACCTCTGGCTCGGGAGGAGGCACGGCTCCCTGTCGTTTCGGGCGACGCAGGTGCTCTCGGGGCATGGTTGCTTCGGGAAGTACCTGTGTCGCATAAACAGGGAGCCGGACGCTCGGTGTCACCACTGCGTCGACTATCGGGAGGACACGGCGTGGCATACGCTGGCAGAGTGTGCCGCTTGGGAGGAGCCGCGCCGTGCCCTCATCTCAGAAGTAGGCAGTGACCTGTCGCTGCCGACCGTAGTGAGTTCGATGGTCGGCAGCGCCGAGTCCTGGGACGCGGTGGTTTCCTTCTGCGAAACAGTCATCTCGCAGAAGGAGGCTGCGGAAAGGGAGAGAGAGACTTCGTCCACTCTCCCCTCAGCAGGCGCACCGGGCGCAGGCGGAGGGCGGACAAAGCCCTCTTCCAGCCCCCCTAAATGGGTTCAGGGGCGACGGATTCGGGGACATCCGTCGCCCCCCAACATCAGGACCCGAGTAGGCGGTGCGCATAGTGTTCCGTGCGCGCCGCTCACAGACGTTGCGGGGGAAGTACACCTCACTCCCCCCGCCCGAGACGGGGCCCGCGCAAGCGGGCCGGCACCAGTCGGGGATGCGGACGAATTATGTGTTCCCGCGACCCCGGCGTAGGTGTGAGATGGAACACCGGGGTGGTTTTTAGTCAGTAAGAGTCTGACAGACCCCTCCGCCCGCCCCAGGGCGGAGGACATCCATGAGGATTTTCCACCCCGGGAACAAAAAAAAAAAAAAAAGGCTGAGGACAACATGTTGTGGCGTAGCCTGGAGAAGCTTTTGTCCAGCAGTGGAATCAGATATGCCGAGTTGATTGATTGATGAATAACATGAAAACTTTATACTAAAATAAGGTATTACTTTTACCCATCTATTTTGAGAAACTGTTCAAAACAACAGTTCCAATTAATCACCACAATACGTCAATATAATACCGTAGCTGTGCAAACACTCGATAGGAAGCCACTTGGGCAGCGTGAGGTTTTAAGCCACCCGATGGGGGAATAATAAGGGGTGAAACATAATACAATTTGACCTATTTGTCCTATTGCGGCGAAGCGTACATGAATTGTTTAAGATATATTTCGTGAATTATCTTTGTTTTATTCAAATTGTGACGGTGGACGACCACTGAATATTAATAAGGAATATTCTTGATGGTAGTAAAGTTTCCTGTGAACAGTTTATATATTTATTTAATACTTACGCACAAGGATATACAGAGGCGGACTTAAGGCCGTAGGCATTTTCTATCAGTCAACCTTTGGGTGATGCAGAGTCAAACATTGGTAGGTGCAATTTATAAAAAATCAATTGGGAATAAATATTTAAATATAAAGATACCTAAACTACTATAGATATAATATATATACCTAATTATATATAAATATAAACACAAATAAATATACATATATAAATGAATATACTAAAAACAAATAAGACAAACAATTAGAAAACTATACCGTTATGATGATACTGAAAGCTTCTTGCGAATGTGCTCACGAACTGGAAGTGGGGGGCTAGATAACCAGGGGAAGCGGTAGAGTCAAGAAATGAAAACAAGGTGGTCAGCGCCCTTTGTTCTCTGCGCTGACGTATGGGCAACCACGTTAGAAGAGACCGATGCGCAGAGCCATGGTCATCTTTACGCAGATTGAAAACGAATCGAATGCAATTATTGAGAAGTCGGTCAAGTTTGTCTAGGAGATCTGCATTCAGGTCATAGTAGCACACATCACTGGAAAATTAAGGACTGCACAAGCATTGTCTTCGTACTCGGTGGTTATAGATTTTTCAATCGGTACAGAGCCCGCAACGTTCCGGTAACCTTTATAAGCAGGGTGTACTGAATACTGATGATTAATTTTAACAACATTGCTGCTGAGGTTCATTTTGCCCCTTAGGACGCGTTATAACCGTAAGCGACAACGCGCAAGACCGCGATCGTTGCGTTACAACATATGTACGTTCTTGTACAGGTAAACGGTCGCGTAATCGCGTGTTCGCACGACAGTCGCTTTCAGGACGCAGGGTGATGGAGGTCGTCATCTTTGTCGGGAGCTAAGCAACAAAATTCTAGGCGGGCTTACTCAAAAAGTTACTAAATAATTAAATCAAATGCCAGATTATACTCTATGTCTATACGCCATTATAATAGTAACAGCAAGCCTGTATTCTTGGAAAGGCGACAGAGGCTACATGCCTACCACACCTACATATACAGGCTGGCGGGGACATCGAAGAGCGAAATTAATTCAGTACAAGATTCTAAACGTAACGTAGAAAGTTTTTCGTCGGTTATTTCAAAAACAAACTAATGTTTCATAAAAAAGTGCAATTCCTACGTGGTCAAAATTAATGGAACGGCGATTTGTCTTTTTTAAACAACGAACAGTTAACTCTGGGGGTTCCAGAATTATATACTGAATCCATGATAACAGGTTCTCCGTCGATGTTCTGTATACATTTCAGTCAAAAATTTCTCCAGTATGTTGAAGTCCCATTTAATTGTTGGTGAGTCGAGCCATTGATATTATTCGCGTTACTTAAAATCTATACAAAACGCAATAGATGACGAATTAATGATCGGTCACTCATTACAACTACTTGAACATTCAAATGTAGTGGCATAGGGGATGAAAACCGCCCCTAAAAGCTCCATTTCGTTCAGAAGGGGGGTGGAATTCGGCAGCGAAATAATGGACCCGGTCACGTGTAACGAGTGAATGAATAAGGATACAGATGTTTTAATTCATTCAATCGAATCATGAATTGCAGTACTTGTTAGTATTTTATTTTGTTGTATGTTTTTTTAACGATATTATTAATAATTAATCCTTTTTTACTGGTAGAAATTCAGACAACAATAAAAAGGTTTTGTTCACTATTTTGAAGACTGATGTATTTCAAGAACTAAGCACTGTATATCAGTTAATACAAGAATATAATTTCACATAATTGTTTGAATATACTCAAGTAAAATAATAATAATTTAGAGATATAAGGAACAGGGTGTAAAGTTCACTCATACTCTTTATGATGATATGATGTCGTATCTGGTGGGCAACTGCCCGATTATTGATATCGGGAAGTTGTATATATGCTAGCTGCGCGGTAAACTGTGATAGCGCGATGCAGGATTTGTGGTTCGCATGTGGCGGTGTAGATGCCGCCACAATAATAATCAGCCTGTATTGTTCCATTGCAGGGCAAAGACAAAAAGGTAAAATTAAAGTAAGTACAATAAATCTTTTGTTTTCATCCGAAAATAATCAGCATACAATGTTCCCTCTGCTGCGACACATACCTTCTCTCCTCGAGTGGGAGTGGGCTGTAATCTACCACGCGGGCCCAGTGCGGGTTGGTAGATTTGTTTTTTTTTTCACCGTTTTAAGAGCAGTGGTGATGAAATTATTTACATAAAACAAAGCGCCTGTCTGGGTAAGTCAGGCCCGTAACCACTGGGCCACCATTGTTCTCCATCATTTAAGGGTTCTTTTTAATTTTTAAACAAAAAAGTTTTCACAGAAAATCACATTTTCCAAAAACAGACCTTCAAAGAATGGAATTTAATGATACAAACTGATCCTTACAAAGCAGATTACATTACATATAATAAAGCTCAGTCGTGTCCTCTACTGTGGGGGAAAGATTAAAGGCTCGTATGCGAAGGGAAGTAAATACGACGCCATCATGACTCATATTAATTTCATGGAGGTTTTATTATGATTGGCGGAGATCTTAATCGTGGAAAAGTTCTTAAGGAGCAACGCAAAACGTTGATTCATTTACAGATCCTCTAAAATATGTATTGACCTTCTTTTGATGTATGTTTTAAAAAATTGTGAACCTCTAAAAAACTTTTTGGGCTTCCAATGATGGACATTTTTTACATGTGAGGCACATGTTAAAAAGCAGCTGCAGCTCTTTTTAACTTTCTGGCCATATAGTCAGTCTTTGTCAGTTACTTGGCTATTTAGTATCTCTCGGTCTCCAAAATAGGAATTATTAGTGGTTACCGTAACCATAGGGTGCCACTAACCACATAACCCTTCGCCTTCCTCAGTTGAACTTTCGTGGAGAGGGTTCCGTAAGATGATGTAACCCACTCCACTATGCGTCCGTCTGTCTGTCTGGGGTGTATTTGATGAACCGTAATATGTAGACAGTTGAATTTTTCTCAGAGTGTGTGTTTCTATTGCGGCTATTACAAAAATAAAGTAAAGTTACCGATGGGTTAAAAAAGCGCAAGAAAAAACACTTTTCTTGTAAGGGGTACACATTTTTTTTAATATGTAGAGTTTCATTTTGTCCGGTGGTACGGAACTCTTAGTGTGCGAGTCCGACTTGCACTTGGGCGATTTTTTATAATGGATGAAAGGCTCATTTGAAAAGAACAAACCTCTACGGGCTGTTATGTTAACCCAACACTACTGTATACGTACTTTAACACTTCGCGTGTCACTTCGGTTTTATGTTATCTCGTCTGGAGGCGTTTAGTGTCTAAACGCATCCAGACGTAATAACATAAAACCTCTGTTGTGTCTTTCAATGGGATTAGATAGTGTAGTGGTTTGGTAGGTAGGTAAGGAAAATTAACATGGTTTTCTATTGGACCAAATCTGAAATCGCGAAATAAAATTCTTTTTTTTATACATTTTAGAGTTCGTTTTCATGAGTACTGCATTCCCTTTAAATATGTCCCTCATGAGGGACATATTTACAACATAAGACTATTGGCATATAGTATTTTACTACATAAGACGGGATGTAAGATTAAACGTAACCTAACATCACGTCTTATGTTGTAAAATATTATTTAGATGTTCAGAGGCATAATCCAACTGTGTCTTGGGTGTACCAGTATGTTCAGAATAAGAAAGTGAATCCCGTTTTTCCCATCATGGAAGTCAGAGGAACATTGTCTGGTTTTAGTCGTTATGAGCCCGACATATTCATATAACCCTTCGCCTTCCTCAGTTGAACTTTCGTGGAGAGGGTTTCGTAAGATGATGTTACCCACCACACATACATTAATACTATACTACTCGTAGAACTAATACTTTAAACTTTTCAGTCTAGTACTTTCTTAATTTAGTTTTCATAAGTCTATAATCAACGAAGTTATGACTTGAGCGGTTTACTGGCAACCACTGAAGATTTCCACTTTCACCCCTTGGCTCCACCATAAGTTCTCGTTACCAAGCTATGCAACTATTGGGTTCATTACAACAAACCAAATGAGCTGCAACTCGAGCGGTTCACTAGTAGCCACTGAAGAGTTCCACTATTCACCTCCAGACTCCATCATCAGATCCTGGACACGAAGCTAGCGCGTTGGCATTATTGGCATTTGTAATATGTGTGCATTCATCAGAAGGAAAATATAAACGTTCACTTGCCAAAATGCTTGAAGTGAATGTTCTCTTTCCATATAAATTATTAGTTTTATGCTTTGGAGTTAGCGGTTGATAGTCTGGATTGAAAAGTTAGGTAAATCTCTTGCAAGTAAAGTAGTACACCCAAATTATAAGAACGCCTATGACTCGGTGCCCCATACACGACTTAAGGAAAGTGCGTAGAGTTTAATCTATCTTATACACCTCCAGCCCCTCATGAGCCATGAATATGACACCGAGTCATAGGCCTTCTTTTAATCTATCCACCTTGTCGATAGATCCTTGCGGGAGCGACGATCCTGTTGGCTAATGGCCATGTCGATGAGGAGTAGCTTCTTAGTACTGCAGGATCGGTTCCTACATCCATTTTGAGAGACAGACATAATCGAGTTACTGTCAATGTGCTTTTAATTTTCGGTCTCAAAATGTATGTAATAATTTTATTGACAGTCGACAAACACGTGGTCGGTCTATAATTCCTGGGTTCCGTGGGACTACCTGACTTATCCAGCAGTTGGGTAACGCCTGTTATTAGAAAGAGACTATACATATGACTGGAACTGTGCCGCTGAGCCAGGCAAGTGTGTGAGCTAATTAGTTATTTCAGACAAAAGTTGTGCAGTTCGTCCGGTCCCAGTGATTTCCAATTCGGTAACGGACAGACTGCTCTGGCAACGTCTAATGGCGTAATTTGGATTGCTTATTATTATTATCATTTAAAGGTGTATCTTTAGTTGATGTAACTCCCTTCGATAGCATTACATACAATATGATACGTTAGTTTAAATTTTCTTGAGATTTGTTTTACGGTTGTTTGATACTATTTTATTTTATGAAATATTTCTGTGTTCTTTACGCATTTGACAATACACAGATTTTTTCTGCCTTGTAATAAGTACCAATACGCCTAACTGTACGACAAAAAACTGAGCATTATACGGTGTGTTAGGTTTGCGCAGAGCCTTATAGTAGCCATCGCAATAACTCATTCATACAAGTTCATGACATAATTAACTTTTAAAATCTGATTCCTCATTAGGTTTGTCAGTTTTTTAGAGAACGCCAGCATACAATGAGCAAACATGATTATCATCGCAAACAAAATTCGATCCTCTATTAACCACTTAGGGACTATGTTTCGAAAAATTTCTTTTTCTACCTGCAAAATCCTATTACTTTTTTATTTCTATCGTCATTCGTTTATGCTGTGCATTGTCAGTCAGTCAGTCGATTTGTATGCACATTTTATTTATGTAACGTGGTTCTGTATACTAAAACGTGTGCTGACGTATGCCGATCAAATTCGGCCGTCAACTATTGTCAAAAGCGATCCGAACGCGGGATTGTATGTATCCGACAGCGCTAGTTTATTGAATTGGTCCACAAGTTGCGTGCATGTTTGGGGATTAAAGCTTGATTAAATTCGACCACTGTTTTGGTCGGGATTTTCATAATTCGTCGTCATCGATATTCGACAGACAGTGGTGAGGGATTTTTGCATCTAACTACTTACCTATTTTTCCGTTGAAACTGACACCTAACTATAATGTCTAAATAAAAACGTGCCGTTGGGTTTTCAACGGGGTTGGGTTTTTACGACTATGCGCCAAGAGTTGAAAATCCATCTTGCAATAATATTTAGTTATTACATTTAGGTGCCGCGTAGTGTTAGTGAAAAACGAGTAAGCACAAGCTTTACAAAGTCTCGTTATGGTACATGATATTAGTAGGTATTATTTTCTTCGACATCTCAAGTTAGCATAGGAGTAGGACTGCAATTTTGCATTAGAGTGTTTTTGCATGGCTTCCATTATTTATAATAACAATAATAAGTTACATTTGAAGAAAAGTCATATCTAATTAACAAAGCTTACTATAGTATGGGAGCGGGGGGCTAGTTGTAATTTTTTTTACTTTTTACGATGGGAAAGCTAAAATATTAATTATTTTCATGATTTTGCACATTTAAATGAAAGGATATCTATTAAAGTATAGATTAGAATGATAATTGGGCTTAAATTAATAACAGATGATTGTATTTATAACTTTTTTCTGAAAGTAGTAGCATGTTAAAACTTACCCCGTTCATGGGGCAAGTTGTAACTGGCATGAGGTAAGTAATAACAAAATAATTATCCAAAATATTTGTACGTTTTTTAGTTTGTTTTTAAAAATGTAAAAATATTACATAATGAGATTCAGAGTGTTTCTTTATTAATATTCATATTTCTCGCTTAGTATCTATTTAGTATTTTAAACAGAATAACAGCACTTCTATCAAAAGTTAAAATCTTATTCAATACCTTAAAATAATTTTTGGTCATTATACTTGCATTAACTTATTATGCTTCAAACAAATGGCTCTCTAAACTTTTACTCGTTAAAAATTATCATTATCCAGTTTTGAGACTTGTGACAAGCTTCATGGAAAAGAATATTAAATGAAAATTCAGTCTTCATCAGAATCACAGTTTACACAAACGCATGATACAGGATCGCCTTGTACACATTTAATGAATTCTTTCTTTAAGGCTTGTTTTTCTGCAGTATCAGCCAATATAGTGGATTTCCGCACGGATCCATTTCTGTTAGATTTTTCCTAGGTGGAGTCTTAGGTAGTGATCTGATTTCCCGGCAGTGGAATATTGCACATGTTATTAAAATCTATTGTGTCTTTATCGGCAAGCATAGGCACTTATATAAGAACATGAAGGAGCAAGTTGTAACATGTTACAATGTGCCCCGAAATTTCGTTACAACTATCCCCATGACAAAATTTTCAAAATTTATGTTAACAAAAAAAACAAAAACAAATGAACGTAGTTACATAATATGATAGCTTAATATATTGACCACATAAATTAATAAATTATTCACTTCAAAAAGACATGCAGTCATTTAGAATCAAACTTTACGAACTTAATATTTTTATGTAACCTGGCAAAAATAGTGTGACTGCTCACAACCACTTACTGCGCTCTCCCGCGCCTTACTGGCTGTGCTTACGTCGTAGACCCAGTTGTAAGGAACAGATTAAGTGTAAATTCAAAACAAAATATTCGAAACCTGCTGAGTAATTAAGCTGTTACTACTAACCCCCGCTCCCCTATTAATGAATTTCTGTAAAAAGCATTTATTTTGACATACATTTTATGCATTTTTGTATACTTATTATTTTTATTGTATTTTTTTTTGTGTTAGGGTTCCGTACCTCGAAAGGAAAAAAAGGAACCCTAATAGGATCACTTTGTTGTCCGTCCGTCTGTCTGTCTGTCAAGACCCGTTTTCTCAGGAACGCGTGGAGGTATCCAGCTGAAATTTCAAATACTCAGGTCTACTGTCCCTTGGAGCTGTGAAAAAATCCGTTTATGTTAACTCAGAATCTTGAAATTTGCTACGAAGCAACGTCTTATAGCACAGATTTAGGAAAAATTGCGAAAAGATATTTTTTTTGTTACATCACATAATAAAAATATTTTAATTATTTTTAACATTACTACCCCTTTCCTCATGACCTCGTGTGAACTTTTAATTAAATACCTACAGGTTTGTACGGAACCCTCGGTGCGCGAGTCCGACTCGCACTTAACCGGTTTTACCATTGTATTTATAATTTATTACTGTTTGCAAATTCACTCTAACATTATTTTGACTTCGAAAACTTGACTTGAAAATCATTATCGTTCATCATATTTCCACGCCACACTATGTGGCAAACATGTCTGAAACTTTTTTTTTATGTTGGATTGGTACATATGTTTGAAGTAAAAGATAAAGTTTTTTTTTAAAAGAGAAATATATCTGAAAATATGGGTTCAGTACAGTACATACATGATAAATGATAAATGATTTTTATTTCTGTAAGTGGGTTTGTACAAACACTTTTACACGTCAAACATTTTTTGTTAAAACTGGATGAGCTCGGCGTTTCCTATCTGACTACTCTGAGAAGAAGGCCGTAAAAAACTCAGAGGTCACAGTCTCTTTTAAAGTCCAGACATAATCTTGGTCAGATCATGTTAAGACCATGTGGATTGATGTCTGAAATGGTCTTTTGAGGAAAGAACCACACAGATTGAGTGGACCTGTCAAGTCAGTGCACGCATTTGACAGTTATCGTCCAGCTCAACTCAAAACATAAGGAGCTCAACGATTTGACGAACAATACCAAAGAAAGGACATTGGATAGGCCGCATAATTACTCAAACCGCCAGACCAAGATTACTATTAAAACTAACTGATATAATATAATAAAAAAAAACAAAAGTAAAAAAACAATGACCCACATAGTCTTAACATTCACAATAATAACAATAAAATAACACCTAGGTAAGTAAATATTCATGTCATTGTTTATTTTAAAGATCATATGAGGACCATGTAGGTAAGTGTCTGAAATGGTATTTTGAGGAAATAACCATACAGATTTGAGTGGGCCTGTCCAGTCAGTGCACGCATTTGTCATTAATCGTGCACTGACTGGACAGACGAACAATACCAAAGAAAGGACATTTGGGTAGGCCGCTTTAAGTACTCAAACTGTCAGATATAAAAAAACTGAGATAGACAAAATAAATAAAAATATTACCCACTAAGTCCTCACACGAAATTAAAATAATATTATACAAAGTAAATATTCATGTCATTGTGTATATAATAATCAAGAAATGTCAAAGTGTATATAAAATAAAACAAAAGTTAGGTACCAAACAAAAAACCATACTGAGTATGCAAAAATTGGAGCAGGTCAGTCCCAAGCCTTTTTGTCCTCAATATAGTCTTTGACTGTATAAAAAGCTTTCTGGCACAACTTACGTTTAATAAATGATTTGAATTTATTAAGGCTTAGATCTTGAACGTGGCTTGGAAGTTTATTATAAAAGCGTATACATTGACATCTGAACGAGCCACCTATTTTCTTGAGCCTTGTTGTAGGTACAACAAATTTGTGTTTGTTCCTAGTATTTATATTATGGATATCACTGTATCTTTTTTAATAATTTTATGTTTTTGTTGGCATATAATATATTTTCATAAATATACTGAGAAGGCACAGTCATTACATTAATTTCCTTAAATTTCTCTCTGAGAGAGTGTCTCGGACTTAAATTATAAATTGATCTAACAGCTCTTTTCTGCAAAACAAATATAGTCTGAATGTCGGCGGCATTTCCCCCACAAAATAATACCGTACGACATTACACTATGAAAATTGCTAAAGTACACAAAACGGGCTGTCTCTATGTCAGTTAAATTACGAATTTTTCTAACAGCGTATGCTGCGGAGCTTAGCTTTTTTGACAATTTATCAATATGTGGGCCCCACTGAAGCTTAGCATCCAAAGTTAAGCCCTAGAATACTGTACTGTCTTCAAGTTTCAATTCTTGGCCCTTTATGAACACATTCGTTTTCACCTGCCTAACGTGAGGTAGCGTAAAGTTAATGCATTTAGTCTTCTTTTCATTAAGAAGTAAATTATTAACATGTGACATTGTGAACCAGTGAACTATTTTTGAGATCGCTTTATATTCATCGTCATTAACCAGCTGCTGACGTTTAAGTTTAAACAAAAGTGAAGTATCATCCGCAAACAACACTATATCATGATTATCCTTGATGAGGTAAGGCAAGTCATTAATATAAATAAGAAACAAAGACAAAGGACCAAGAATTGAGCCCTGTGGAACTCCCATTGTTAAGATAGATCCGGGAGATCTTTCTCCATTAACGTCAATGCTCTGAATCCTTTTACTCAAGTATGAAGTAAGAAGATCCAGAGCGGTGTTTCGGATCCCGTAGTGGCGGAGTTTCCTGATTAACGTTTCATGAAGAACGCAATCGAGCCTTGGACAAATCACAAAAGATGCCCAAGGCATCGCATTTATCTTCCCAAGCATTATAAATATGTCCTAAAAGTTCAACACGGTAGTTGTCAGTAGTTCAGTAGTTGAACGACCCCTTGTAAAACCGAACTGTTTGCTATGTAATAATTTATGTCTGTTAAAAAATCTTTGCAGTTGGTCTAAAATTCATTTCTCAAAACTTTACTTAATGTAGGTAGTACTGTAGGTCTATAATTTGTGGGGTCTGATGTACTACCTGATTTAAACAAAGGTATTATTTTACTTTTTTTCATGAGGTCAGGAAACTCCCCACAGTCGATACAATTATTAAAGATAAGAACTAGAGTAGGTGTTACAATTGGTCTATAATAGACTTAGCAACTTCTACAGAATTACCCCACAGATCTGCAGTCTTTTTACATTTAAAGAGTGAAAAACTTTAATCATGATTTGGTGAAATGGGTAATAGGTTCAGCCATATTTTATCAGTACCTAGGCATGAAAAAAGAAAAAACAAGAAGTCGCGGGCAGAAGCTAGTCTTAAATTAATACAAAACAATCCTAAACAAAATATTATTACCAAAAACAGACCACACCGTTAGCATTACCATTATTACCACTAAACCAGATTGCACATGTATACATATTTGTTTTGTCTGGCGCACCAGTTAAAACAACAAAACTCGCCATGATAACATTAATAAAAAACTTCGTTTTCGAGTTTTTGTGGGAGCTTGAAATAAAGCGAATGAATTGGTAAAACTTTTGGGTTAAGAAGACTTAGGAAAGAATACGTCGCTACGGCTTTATAAAAAAAAACGAACTTTTTAAATAACTCATTTAAAATAGGTCAACAGTTGCGGTTACTCATTGAGTCTTTTATAAATATTGTTTTAGAACTTTATTGACAAAGGTTTCATACAACCAAAGATTGATTTAACAACCGTTTATTATTTATTAATAGGTTTTGACCATGGACCTTTAGAAACAAAATCAATTATATTAAGAATAGCCCTGCATTCCAAGTACTTTATCAAAAAAAAACATCCCTAGAATATCGCGAATGTCACCTAAAATATCGTGACTGACATCGATATCGGCCAAAATGAACGACATAAACCGAATTTTATGCCTTTTACGAGCCTATTCGATGTCCAATAAAATTCGAAGTTACAAACGAAATAGTCTCTACAACTACGTAGTTAAAAGTGTACTTTTAATTATTTATTAAATGTACCTTTTTAGTAGCTATGCTTGTATTGGAATGTAGCCCAAGGCGACAGTCTTTCCACATATCACCGTGGAAATAAGCAGTGATTGGTTACCGAAACTGCACGGAATTTTTTAATTGTCACTCGAAATGGAGTCCAAATGCAATTCTGTTATTAAAAGTAGTTTTCGTTGTTAATGAAGGCTGCTTTATTGGACTGGGAGTTGTGATACCTCGCTCAGGGTCAGTGCAATTACAGTGTTTTGTTAGACAATTTTCGGCTATCATCGTCGTTTTGTTTTGGATAAAACTTTACTTATAAAAAAAAAAAAAAACATATTTTGCGGGTGGTAAGCAATTCAACTCAAAGCACCTGAGTACAAAAGCAATTAGTTTAAAAATGCATAGTTTAAAAGTACAAAAAATCCCATCCCTTTTTAAAAGCATAGTCAAAAATTCCCGATTTCACCGGTCAAAGCCAAAGCCATTCGTTAAAACACGTGAAACTTTCATAAAAAAATAAAACATGCACTCTTAAAGCCAAAACCTACAACACCGATGTTCTTTTACCTAAATATATTTTTATATCGCACTACTCGTGCCCCTACCTCATGGAACAAAGGATTTCTGTTTGAAGCGCGCTGTCACAGACAATGGCGGCGCGGTAATGATGGCGACTTTATACCTAGCTAGCTAAGTATCACTGTACGGTTGAAATATTAGTTTTTTGACGTATTTTTTTGCGAAGAATATTCGTTTTTGTGCCATTCTCATTGAGTCTTATACGAAGAAAGGGTAATTATGGTAGAATCCGACATGTATTAGAAATGTATGGTCATATTTAAGGGGGTGGTACAAAGCATCAAACTGAACCAATTTTGCCACCGGACCTACAACGTTTGATATTATTTGTATAACTGAACACAGCCTTAAATATTATCAAATGCTAATTAATTATGAGATCTAATAATGTGGGCAGTTGATTTCACCGAAACTCCATGCTACGAGTAAATTCAAGACTCGTAAAGACATAGTTGAACTATCAGGAACATAGGTCCTGTGTTGAGCTAGATAATCATTTTGTAGTGTACTGACACAGATCTCCAAATGATCAAAATTACTCTATATTTGAGTACGTAATGGAAGATGTTTTGGAAAAACTTGCAACTGGTAATAAATCAGTTATTATCTGTGGAGACTCTAGCCTTAATATTTTGGAAAATAACTCAAATCGCAGTAGATTAATAAGCCTCTTCAATTCATTCAATCTGTCAATATGTTTTTGGAAACAACGCGATTAACTAAGGCTTCATGTATTGATGATGTTTATTATCAATACATGAAGCCTTAGTTAATCGCGTCGCTTATAAGGCAACCGTGCATCATTGGTATAACGAATTCAAGCGCGGTCGACTAACATTAGGGGATGAAGAAAGAAGTGGTCGCCCTTTAACGGCGATTACGGTAGAAAACGTGTTAGCAGTGAAAAATTTAATCCAAGACAATAGGTGAGTACCGTATCAAGAGATTCAGCATATACTACTGGTTGGATCAGGAAGCCTTCACGAAATTCTAGAAGCGGGGGGAAGATTTTGATCGCAAGCTTTTTCAATTTGACTAGCTACTTGGTGTCAATTCCTTTACGGAACCTAAGAAGCATCAGGGCTAAATGTTTTACTACCAAATGCTTGGCAGAAGTTTTCTCTGTTGTACGCAACAAGCGACCAAACACAGGGTTCCGCGGGCTACTGCTCCACCACGACAACGCGCCGCAAGGGCCTTTCTGGATAGCACGTCGGTCAAACTCCTGGGTCACCCTCCTTACAGCCCTGACCTAGCACTGTGTGACTCTTTTTATTACAGAAAATAAAAAAATCTGCTCAAAGGTATACAATTTTCGTCGCCGGAAGATGCGCTGTTAGCGTTCGAGCAGGCTGTAAACGAGGTGTCTACGGAGGACGGAAAAAGTGTTTCGAAAACTGGTTCAGACGCATAAAACTTGGTATAGAGGCTAGTGGAGACTTCTTAGAAAAGATTCAATACAAAAATAATTACCTATAGAACATTTATTTTATTTTTGCAAAACTTTCTGATTGACTTACGAGTTGTAGGTCGTGGGTTCGAACCCAGACAGACGCTTTACTTTGTGTAAATTATTTCATCACCACTGCTCTCAAAACGGTGAAGCAAAACATCGTGAGGAAACCGGCATGTCTTAGAACCAAAAATTCGAAGACATGTGACATCTACCAACCCACACTGGGCCTGCGTGGTGGATTACGGCCCACTCCCTTTCACAGAGAGGAGGCCTGTGTCCCAGCAGTGGGAACATTATAGGCTGATTATGTTCTGAGTGTCCCACATATGACTCTAAAAAATTTAATTAAGAACTAAAGCTTTATTAATTAACAACAAGGTTAAATCAGCGGACAATAAAATGACAAAAGGCTGGAAAATTATTAAAAATGAAACGAACAGGAACAAAAGACAATACAGATTAATTACACACTGTACACTTCCCGCGGTCATTAGCGATAACATCGATGTCGCCCAAAATTTGCAAACTTTCTTTACCAATATTCCAATTAAAACTACTGAAACCTTAAATTCTTCGCCCTCACTTGCAAATAATTTATTAAGCGAATGTTTTAGCTTGTCCTGTGGAATTTAAATTTAAACATATAAACCCTGTGGTAATTGTAACGGCATGTAAACAACATAAGATCAAAATTACTGAAGATCTATGAGGCACGTCTACTAAAGTTTGTCAATCCATTAATGATACAATTGCACACTATTTAGCTGATTTAATTTGTGTGTAGATCAAGGGGTATTCCCGGATTTAATGAAGTACAGTTAAGTTATTTCACATTTTTAATCTGGGGACAGTAAAGACACTAATAATTATAGACTGGTATCGGTTTTGTCGGTTTTCAGTAAGGTTTTGAAAAAGTAATGTAAATCAAATGCTCAATCATTTTAATCGTAATAACAATCTACACGATCGACAGTATGGTTTCACCAAAGGACATTGTGCAAACAACCGGTGTCACCTTATTAAGGGGACGACGAACAACGCACGTTATAAAAAATTCGAGGCCGGATTCGGAATATTGCTATCTCTGTTTGACAAAAGAAGGGAGTGAGGGACGCGGTGCGCAGCCGTGTGTGTGTGACTGTGTGAGTAGATAGATAGCTATTATGAGCTGTACTGACTAACTGTACCTTCCATTCATTCGTAACGACTCTGAAGATATTTCTATCTATTAGTGATTAGGTATATTCATGATTTGCGTTGTTTTTGTTGACGACTTTGGGGAATCGTTTGTAAATTTACAGACTAGTAATGCGATTTTTGGAAATTTCTTTATAATGCCGGTAAGAATTTCAACATAATTATAAGAATATTTCGACATCTAGGCCTTGTAGAGAAAATCAAGAAAAGTACCTATATGCTGTTGGTGTTCTTGAATAAATTATATAAGGTACTACTTATGGTACTTATACATCGTCATCGCGCGTTGTCTTAGGCACCGTCCTAATAGAACGCGATTGCGCGATCATCGCGCGAGTAAGCGATGCGACCATCGCATGTACGTGCGATGGCAAAAAACTGGTGTCCTAATTGATCATCGCGCGAATTGACGACGCGACGAAATAAAATGGCGGCCAGCAGGCCGGGACGGCAAGGCGAGAGGGGCGCGGGCGCGATGTCCCGCTGCGCCGATGCGATTCGCGCGAATTTCAGTTAGGACACCTATTCGAATTCAGTATGTTTGATCGCACGTTCGTACGAGCTAAGTTCGCACGAATAGATTTACAAACATTTTGATCGCGCGACAGCGTCGTGCGATTGTTAGCTGTTAGGACACCTATTCGAGTTCAATATGTTTGATCGCGAGTTCGTACTAGTAATATTCGCACGAACCAGCGATGATCGCGCATTCGCGTTCTATTAGGACGATGCCTTAGGGGGAACCGGCCGACGTTGTACGTCGAGTAAATACAAGTTATAGGAACATATATAATTTCTCTTTAAAAAAACTAAGGCTTCTTCTGTCTTATCTATATACTTATTACTTTTACTAAACTACAAATGTTTACTAATTGTAGAAATAATGAATACAAGTGAAATAATAAAAGTATCAAATAAAAAATATTCCACTTATTTATACCTATTTACGTGATACGAGTACATCAATAACACCGTCCTGAGCTAAGAACAATAAAAATAAAGGATTTTGAATAAATATCTATTTTGTTATGTTCTTCATAAATATTGCTAGAACCATTGTTATTGTTGTTTCATCTATTTAAAAAAAACTAAGCGTAATAAAGTCGGACAAACGTTACAGTACTAATAAAGAGGTCCATTGTCCTTGAGATAATGTTTTCGCGCACTGGATCTTCAACGCACTGCTTAGTGCCGAGAGTTGAAAATCCAAAAGTGTGCAGCACTCTGTTGTAATTCTCAATTCTCGGTTCAACACCGAGAGTTGAAAATGCAGTACGTGATAAAATCCCGCCTCGAGATATTTACGTCCGTACGAACATGGTCTAAAGAAACGCAACAAACAAAACTCCATACGTAGGTAGATAGGTAGGTAAATACTAATTTATACTAAATATACTTAGGTACCTAGTAGTGTGAAACTCAAACCAAGAAACTTTACAATAGTATAGCTTATACATCAGAATAACACATAAACTATAATTTATAAAGATTGTGTGATTTGTCTATACTAATATTATAAAGAGGAAAGATTTGATTTTTTGTTTGTATTGAATAGGCTACGAAACTACTGGACCAATTTGAAAAATTGTTTTACCAGTAGAAGCCGAAATGATATCTGATGAACAAGGGCTACTTTTTTTTTCGAAATCCATAATTCTAGTACATAATATAATGAAAAGCATAAAGTAAGTCCGAAAAATACCAGCCCTCTGAGAGCTATCTAGTTGTGCGCTGTCTAAGCCGTTGGTGGTTGGTGGTCGCTGTCTAAGGTGTTGGTGTAGACGTAGTACACGATAATGATAATGTATCGTGAGATTGTTTGTCATAAACAATTATAAATAAAAGTCCGCGAAAGCATACATCTACATTTTATGTGGAAGCTATTATAGCCAAAATAGTGAGCCATAAATTAATTGCTTTATTGTTTTTACAAATCACATTTTAGAGGTTTTAGTTAATTCTCATCAAAATTAATACCTTTATCGCTTTTGGTGTTTGATGTAGATAAACTTTGTCTTTTACACTTTTTAATTTGGACGGATTGTTCAAAAGTTACCACTATCCGAACGGAGGACACCGCGCGCAGAGCGGAGCTGTGATGTTTCACGGCTAATCCGCTGAACTATGTTTCTAGCCTGGGGAAGTAGTCTATGTACTTATAGGCTACTTTTCATCAACACTCCACATGGGCGAAGCCGCGGGCGGAAGCTAGTAAGAAATAACGTTAGAAAAGTCCGTATTGTAATGTTACGTATCAACATTTTTATCTAATTTACTGCATTATTGTGTACTAAAACCATTTACTTGTATTATTTTTGTAATATTTATGTTCTTAAATTGAAAAGTATTTCTCACACATAAATTAATGTTGACTTCGTAGTTGAATTACACAAAGAAAATTTCAGTTGATGTATCAATGGTTAGGTTACTCGAAACCAAATATAAGGCCAATCTATATGAAAGTTCACAGCATTTATAAGTCAATAGTGTCAAAAATATTACAATACAATTATGCAAATAAATACACACGCCCAGGACAATAAAGTAATCGTCTAACACTGACAACAAACACGGAAAACCCCGGCGCGCGAGGGGCAAAACGTTGCGGTAAATCGGTTATGTGTGTGCTTGTGCGAGCGATACACATCTACTTCCCTGAGCAGTACGACCACGCACACATTGACATTTGCTTGACGATCTTTTTTTTTTCGACTTTTTGCAACAAAATAATATAAGCTATGTTTCTAATACAACAACATTACAGATATTGTTGTTTATAGTACAGAAAAAACGATAAGAAAACATGTCATTTACGCTGTAAAAAAGTGCGAAATCCAATTAGCTTAAACTTCATTTTAGACTAGTATTTAAAAAAAAAAAGATGTAGGAACCTAGATAAATACTGTCTTAATCCGAATATAAGCATAATGTGGTGGAAATATGCTTAAATTGTAAATGGTTTCGGTATTACGTTTGTATGGACAATTCAGACGTCGCCCTGCTCTTAAAACACAAATCTTAAACGCATAGGAAGCGGCACAAGTTGCAAAAGACATATTTTGCGACCTATCCAAGGCATTTGATTGATTTGGACTGTTTAAACTCAAAATCAAAATTCATTTATTCAAATTCGGCTGAGAGTCAGCACTTTTCGAACGTCAAAATTACATAAGACAGTCCCCTAAAACGCCCGCCCTTCACCACTTCCTAGTGCTTGAATAAGTGGCGCAACAAACTCCCCAGCAGCACAGCTGTCAGTTAGAAAAAACATTGAATTGAACCATACAATTATAAGGTAACCAAAGTTAAAAAAAAAACGAAACACAGAAAATCATATTAAATTATCTGCCATATGTAGGAGTAAGCTAGCCACGCCAATATAGCCAAAACAGAAATCAATAAAAATCAATGAAAAAACAACATAACTTAATACACAAATAAAAGCCTCCAGGCATAAGGGGCGTGACATCTTACATATGCATAATTGGATTAATTTTTAAGTACACACAAATGATAAACAAGGACCATCGAAGTAAAATAAATTAACAGAACAATTACTTTTACAATAACAAAACCATAGACAGCAAGACGACCAGTCAACACAAGCAGCACCCGTTCACGAGCATAACGCAAAGGAAACCAGATCCCGACGCTACCGCAAGCTGTGACATCTACGGGAGCATGACGAACTCGCAGCCGGTTGCTCAGCCAAGAATAATTTATGATCAATTGTTGAAGTCGCTAGCTAACCACATATTGCAATACAACTCGTTAAAAAACCTTGTAATGAGTAGATCATGTCAATAATAAATGAAGATAACTAAAATAATTGACTTATCTAGTCAAATAAAATTAAAATAAATATACGAACTCGTATTCCCTGTCAGTAGGTAAGCTGATTCTGGAGAACATTGACATTGTCTTGAGTTAATTACAGCGACCAACTGTTCTTATCGTTTAAGTAGTCGTTACTGGAATAATATGCCTTTGAACAAAGGTTGGATTTTACTTGAGCTTTAAACGCATTAAAAGGCAAATCTAGCAAAGAAGAGGGTAGCTTGTTATAAAAGGTTATACCAAGCCCAACAAATGAATTATGAACCTTATGGAGCCGGTGAAAGGGAGCACATAGTTTGTTCTTATTTGTAGTATTAACATTGTGAAAAGTTTGTAGTATTAACTGTTTTTAGTGTATAAGTGTATATTTTGCCTAATGTATAAGATGTTGGCGAAGATGAATTGTGATACTACCGTGAGAATACCAATGTCTTTAAAAAATCTCTAAGATAAACTCTGGCTCCTAGCTGATAAATTGCTGTACAGCTCGTTTTTGAAGGACGAATATATTTTGAATATCAGCAGATTTGCCCCACAGCAGAATACCGTAGAACATAACGCTGTGGAAATAACTAAAATAGACTAACCGAGCTGTATCAACGTCAGTGTATTGTCTTACTTTCCTGACGGCGTAGGTGGCGGTACTGAGCTTCCCCGCTAGGCTTGATATATGTGGGCCCCACTGAAGTTTGGCATCTACTGTTATGGCCCAGAAAAACTGCCGAGTCTACAGTTTCAAGCAGCTCTTTATCTATGACTATGTTGGGTCCTTTATTTCTAACATTCGGGAAGACGAACTTTACACATTTCGTTTTTTTAGCATTGAGAACTAGGTTATTTGACGTTAACCAATCCGTAACTATTGAGAGTGCACTGTTTACATCGTCAAAATCTTGTCTATTCCTGTCTACTTTAAAAATAAGAGAGGTATCATCTGCAAATAGTACAACATCACAGATATCATTTAAATAGAATGGTAAGTCATTCATATACACTAACAACAAGAATGGACCTAGTATTGAGCCTTGAGGAACACCTAAATGAACTGGTAGCCCGGAAGATTTCACACCTTCGACATCTACACATTGGAACCTATTATGTAAATAAGAATTTATTACGTTGAGAGCTTCGTTTTGGACACCGTAATGACGTAGTTTACGCAAAAGCGTGTCATGGTGCACGCAATCAAAGGCTTTACAGAGATCACAGAAAACTCCAACAGCACTTTGCGATTTCTCCCATGCATTAAATATGTGTTTCAGCAGAGCAACACCCGCATAGAGTCGAACGTCCTTTTGTAAAGCCATATTGTTCATTATGAAGGAGGCTATTTAAATTAAAATGTCTTAGCAACTGCTTAAGTATTAACTTTTCAAATGTTTTGCTAAATGCTGGTATCTTACCAGGAAATAGGCCTGAAATTGCCAATGTTATTTTTATTACCTGATTTAAATAATGCTTTGACTTTACTACTCTTCATGAGGTCAAGAACAGTTCCTAGATCAACACATTTATTAAAAAAACAGCTAGATAGGGGGCTACGATGTCTATTATATTACTTAAAAGTTTAATGGAGATGCCCCAGTAATTACCAGTGTTTTTAGACTTAAGTGTATTAAAGACGTTAATTACATCACTAGGCGTTACATGTTCGAGGCTAAATATGCGAGTGCATTTTGGCACACTACTATTCAAAAGATCCTCAGCTTTAGACGGGGACAAAATTAAGGAGCAAGTCGTAGTTATAGGTATATTGGCAAAAAACTCATTAAATGCCTCAGCTACGTCAGCTGCCTTATTAACTAATTTGTTATCGACCAAAATTTCAAGTTGATTTTCTTGTTTAACCGACTTACCCGTTTCATTGTTAATAATTTTCCAAGTGGTTTTTTACTTTATTATTAGAATTTTTAATTGAATCTCTTACAATTTTTGATTTAGCAAAAGCGCAAATCTTTTTAAATAATTTTGAATAATTTTTTACATACTTTGAAAGAAAGGAAAGGAAAGGAGAATCAAACCTGTATTTTTTCAAACCATATAACTCGTAATTGGAGAGTGCACTGTCTTGTTCTACCTGGAGTAGCCCATTGGTTGAAGCCGACAGAGGTGCCATTAATGTTAATGGTTTTTGTCTTGAAAATAGATTGGTATTCTTTTTGCACAACATAAAAAGGACTCCGTAAATTTCATTAGGATTTCCGTGTTCTACTAACGATAGTGAAATTCTATGAGCTATATTATTTTTATACTTTTTACAACGACTAGCCGTATAAGGCCTGCATTCAAGTTTATGCAGCTTTTTAGGTAATGACATCGAGAAGCTAGCCAATAAACCACAGTGGTCGGACGTTACATCACTTAACACTAATTTCTTTTTGGCATCACAATGACTAAATATATAATCAAGAAAGGTTGATGTAGATGCCGTGGTCCTAGGTGGTTCAAAAAACAAGTTAATTAAATTATAATACCTAAACAGATTGAGAAGTCTTATACTTAATGGATTATTTATAAACATAGTAAACACAAATATACATCTAAAATATTAATATTAAAATTTCCACATAAAATTATACTCTTATTACTTGTTTTTAACCTATTGAGAGAATCCTTCATTACCGATTCGAAACTAATAAAATCACCAGAAGGGGGTCGATAAATGCAAATTATAACGTATCGCTCGAGTTCAACACAAGACAACTCAATAGTGCGCTCAATGGAAAGATTAACTAAATCTAAACGTTGTTTACATTTCAACTTGTTTGAGACAAGAACTAAAGAGACACCGCGAATGGCACTTTTCCCTACATATGCGCTTTGTACAGTAAAATAATCATCATTGATAAACACTACTTCATGTTCCTTCAAACCAGTGTTCAGTCAAACATAACACGTGAACATCATAGTTCTCCTTAGATAAACTTAGCTCTAGCTAGTTGCCGGACAGACTCTGCATGTTTTGATGTACAACATTCAACATATGCGGCTCACCCGTTGTCGCACCTTATAGTTTAAACTACAAGGCGTATCAAAAGTAGTATTAGTACCACTACTAACTGTAATCAATGGTACACTACATGTACCCTTGTCACTGTGTAAATCGTATGCTAAAAGATTAGCAATTTAATAAATTGATTACAATCAAAATATAAAATAATGTCACTTTAACGGCATGCCCTGTTATAAATTAACATATTTAAATTATAAATGTGCCTATTTTGCTCATCAGACAAATACTGAGAATAAGGCAAGGCACAGAAAATAAATTTATAATTATTAGTCTCATTGAGATGTAACATCAAATGGACACATTCAGTTATGTTCTTTTTTCTTACAGATAAGCTATCCCCATATAATAATATAACAGTAGAACCGGGGTTAATTTTTGTAAATCTAATATTACAAATTTCTTGGCTGATACTGGCACTTGGTAAAAAATTATTAATAACATAATTTTGTGAACACTGATTAAATATACTACCAAAATCTTGACCAAATTTGTCAGAGAATACATATGTAGTGTTGACCAAATTATTAATACTATTCTTGTCATTATAAATGCAGCTACCTACGGGCTGTGCCAGTGTGGGCGTGGGTGTAATAAGTTGAGGCTGGGGTGCCTGGGAGAAGGCACAGCCTAAAAGAAAGGTTATTTGTCAGAGATTCGTACCTCTCAGCATTGAACCAACCTCTCAGAACTTAACCAGGTCTGCCAACTCATTGGCCTCCTGCATGCGCTTACTCAGGTCCTGTTGAGAAGCCTCAAATTTACGGAATATATCCTTTAGAGCATATTCCCTAACCAACAACTCATTCTGAAGGCTCAGCAGCCCAGCATCAGTGTCATACATAGTATTACATAATTCTAATTAAATATTACACTTCTTTAATTCTTGTATTAAATGTAGATTTTTATGCCTGAGTTTTGTGTTTAATTTGTAAACTTTTAAGCATTTCAAAGATTTCTGATATTTTCTAATTAGTCTACTAATTTTAATATATTTTTTAATCTTATTATGACTAGTAAACAATTTGCTTTTTGTGATAGTATAATCATTTAAGTCTAATGTAACAATTGGCTCAACACATGTGGGTGCGGACACGTTACCAACCAACTCATCATAGAGACTGCAGGTGACCGCAGACTCTTCACTGGATTTGAGAGATTCCAAATGGGTTATTGTGTTGTGGGCCCTGCTTAATTCGCGTTCTAGTTCAGATATGCGTCTCAAAGCCAGTTCGTGTGTATCACTACATTCCTTGAAATTTGACACACGTTGACGGAGGTGGTGATGCTGGTCAAGTATGTCCATATGCTGTTTATGTAGTTCAGCCAACTGGTTCTTAGGCTCAGTGTTCTTGTTATTAATAAACTGTATTTCCACCTCGCTGTCATCCCTTTCCTGTAGCAGCTGATTGCACTGTTTTTTGCTAGATTCCAATTATATGTCCTCCGTTTTTCCTCTAAGGATGCAACTCTACGGGTTAACATATTGACAGGCCAACCCTAGAGGCACCCTGGAATGCGAGAAGAAAAAGCTAAACTTACGCTGAGCTCGTCATATTTTAATGATATACAGCAGTTCAAATAAATTGTGTGAATTAAATAAACTAACATGCACAAGAGCTTGTCGACGTACACCAAGTATGGACCTTAAGCATAGCGATAACGCTATGCTTGAGGTCCATAATTGGTTTTCTGTAAATAATTTAGTAATAAATGAGAAAACTGAACGTATAAGATTATAGTTCGTATATTTGGGGAGTCTGTTTACAAGGGATGGAGAGATTGATGGAAAGGAGAGTGAATGCGGGATATAAAGTGAATGGTGCTACACATGCAATTGTGACCAACCAGTTGATGTCCAAGAAGGCACGACTGGCTGTTCACAATAGTGTGCTGGTGGCCTTCGCTTATGTATGGAAGTGAATGTTGGGTATGGCAAAAGAAACATGAAAGCAGAATAAACGCTGTGGAAATGCGTTCCTTGCGGAGCAAGTGGTGTGACTTTGAATGATAGGCTGAGGAATTATGTGATTAGGCAACGATGCGGTTTAAAAGATGTCAGTGACAAAAATTGAAAAGAGTATGCTTAGATGTTTTGGTGATGTTGAGCGGATTAATGAAAGGAGATTAAAAAAAGGTATTTACAAGGCAGATGTGAGTGGAAACGCCGGGAGGGGGCGCCCTAGGAGGACATATAGTGACCTGATTGGTGCTGTTCTTCAGAAAGGTCAGGTGCGTAGTACTCGCAACCAGCGTTCGTGTATGAACGGATGTTTGAACGTAAACGATGCAAAAGGAGTATGTAAGGATCGTAGCAGGTGGCGTTGTGTGGTTTCTGCCTACCCCATGGGTAGAAGACGTGAGTCTCGCTTGACTCTAAGCTGCAGTGGGGTCCTCACTTAACATCACTTACAGGGCGGCTAAGATCGGCCGCTTACGCTGTTTGGAAAATCCGTCAATTAACTGACGTGGATTCCGCGAGATTGGTAAATTTTTGTTACTTTCACAGTATTATCTCTTACGGTATTATTCTGTGGGGACGGGCTGCAGATCTGTGGGGATTCTATCTTCACCCTGCAAAAGTGGGCTGTCAGAGCCATCTTCAACTTCCACCTACGCGAATATCTAGTATAAAATAGTACCTTGTCAATATATTATATACCTTATATGTAAGTCGGAAAAATCTACATCTTTTTAGTAAAATAAGTAACAAGCATAATTTTAAACACTAGAAATAGGAAACAATTGGATCAACCACGTTTCAGATTGTATAAAGTACACTTCTTTTGTGGGATACGGTGTACAGTCAATTTTCTTCAACTAAATGAAAAGAAATTTAAAACATGCATTAAACGCAAACTAAGTAGACAAGCATATTATAAGTTAGATGATTATATCGTAGATAAAAATGCTTGGCTTAATGTCGGTCCTGCTCCACAACCACTTGAACTCACTAGTTAAAAAAAATTGTTTGGAAGAGATGCTTCCCTTTTTTATGACATTACGAACTTGATGTTCTTTTTATTTTAGTTTGTCAAGAGTAAATTTTTTTGAGTACCTACTTCAATAGATATTAACTTTCTTTATGTGGTAAAATTTTATTCATATCCCATTATACATAATACATTGCAAACTATATTTTTGTATAATTTAGAAGCATTTTTTTCAATGTTGTGTATGTGAGTACCATGGATCCGTTTATTATGTTATTAGGATGAATGTTGACTGGAATGAGCTTAGAAGTTGAGAACTCTCAACTGCTACGCTCATTCAGTCAAGTTGACAAGTATGTCATGCTCACTGAGAGATTGTTTTTTCGCCTTGAATAGACCACGAGTTTTTGTTACACCATGTTTATGTGATTGTTTTATTTTCCAAGTCGTTGATAAATGATAAATGATTTTATTTCTGTAAGTAGGTTTTTAAAAACACTTTTACACGTCAATCATATTTTAAAAACTAGATGAGATCGGCGTTTCCTATCTGACTACTCTGAGAAGAAAGGCCGAAACAAACTCAGAGGTCACAGTCTCTTTTAAAGTCCAGACATAATCTTGGTCAGGTCATATGAAGACTATGTAGATTGATGTCTGAAATGGTCTTTTGAGGAAAGAACCACACAGAATGAGTGGACCTATCCAGTCAGTGCACGCATTTGTCAGTAATCATGCAGCTCAACACAACAAAACTTAAGGAGCTCAACGATTCGACGAACATTACCAAAGAAAGGACATTTGGGTGGGCCGCATAAATTACTCAAACTGCCAGACCATGATTAAAACTAATTTAAAAAATTAAAAATAAACTGAGATATAAAAAAACAACAAATCCACACTGCCTTCACATTCACAATAGTTAAAATATTATAATACTTTACAAAGTAAATTTTCATGTCATTGTATAGTATGTCAAAGTGTATAAAAATCCGAGAATAAACTTGGTCAGATCATATGAGGACCCTGTAGATTGGTGTCTGAAATGTTCTTTTGAGGAAAGAACCACACCGATTTGAGTGGACCTGTCCAGTCTGTGCACGCATTTGTCAATCATGGTGCAGCTCAACCCAGCTACTAAGGAGCTCAATGATTCGACGAACAATACAAAAGAAAGGACATTTGGGTAGGCCGCATAAAGTACTCAAACAGCTAGACCATGATTCAAACAACTGAAAGAAAAAAAAAAGAAGAAAAATACAATGACCCACATAGTCCTCACATTCACAATATTAAAATAATATTATACTTTATACAGTAAACATATTGTTGTCATTGTGTATGTAAAAAGGTACAAAATATTTAAAAAATCATAATAATAAAAATAAAAATATTTAAAAAAAGCAAAATAATATTAAACATCAAGATTGTCTGTGTAAATTTATTGGAGCAGCTCAATCCCAAGCCTTCCTATCCTCAATATAGTCTTTGACAGTATAATAGGCTTTCTGGCATAATTTCCGCTTTATAGAAGATTTGAATTTATTAAGGCTTAGTCCTTGGATGTGGCTAGTAAGTTTATTATAAAAACGTATACATTGACATTTAAATGAGCTACCTATTTTCTTGAGCCTGGTAGTGGGAACAACAAATGTGTGTTTGTTCCTAGTATTTTTATTATGGATATCACTGTATTTTTAAACAGATTAATATTTTTGTGTGCATACAAAAGATTTTCATAAATATACTGAGAAGGCACAGTCACTATATTAATCTCTTTAAATTTGTCTCTGAGGGAGTGTCTGGGACTTAGTTTATAAATTAAACGAATTGCCCTTTTTTGTAAAACAAAAATTGTCAGAATATCGGCGGCATTTCCCCACAAAAGAATACCGTACGACATCACACTATGAAAATAACTAAAGTATATTAAACGCGCTGTCTCTAAATCAGTTAAATTTCGAATTTTTGTAACGGCGTATGCTGCAGAGCTTAGTATTTTTGACAATTTATCTATATGGGGGCCACATTGAAGCTTGGCATCCAAAGTTATGCCTAAGAATACTGTGGTGTTTTCGGGTTTCAACTCTTCACCCTTAATCAGAACACTAGTTTCTATTTGTCTGACATGAGGTATCGTAAACTTAATGCATTTAGTTTTTTTCTCGTTTAGAAGTAGGTTATTAACATTAAACCAGTTAACTACTTTAGCAAGGGCGCTATTTACATTGTCAGTAACCAGCTGCTGACGTTTGAGTTTAAATAAAAGTGAAGTGTCGTCTGCAAACAACACTATATCATGATTATCCTTTCTGAGGGAAGGCAAGTCATTAATAACATAACATAACATCACGCCTAGTTTCCCCGAGGGGTTGGGCAGAGGTGTACCTATAGTACACCCACATTTCGCCAGTTATGTTTAAGTCCCATGTAATAGGGGGCGAGCCTATTGCCATCTACCGGGCACAAATCAAAACTTCGGGCTGCTACTGAGAAATTCCAGATAGAAAAACCCATTAACACGTTGCCCGACCTGGCACCACCTGGCACCTGGCACCACCTGCTGGACCTGGAACCCAGGACCTCATGCTCAGCAGTAGCGATTGCGACCACTAGACCAACGAGGCAGTTATTAATAGTTAGTTGGTTAGTTTATTAATATAAATAAGAAACAAAAATGGGCCAAGAATTGAACCCTGGGGGACCCCCATTCTTACTACAGATCCAGGTGACCTTTTCCCGTTAACATCAACTCTCTGAATCATATCACTATAGTAAGAAGTAAGAAGATCCAGAGAGGCGTTCCGGATTCCGTAGTGGTGCTGTTTCATAATCAATGTTTCATGAAGAACACAATCGAATGCCTTGAACAAATCGCAAAAGATTCCCAAAGCATCGCATTTGTCCTCCCATGCCTTATAAACATGTCCTAAAAGTTCAACTCCGGCATCAGTAGTCGAACGACCCCTTGTAAAACCGAACTGTTTGATAAGCAGTAATTTGTGTTTATTAAAAAATCTTTGCATTTGATCTAAAATAAGTTTTTCAAAGTTTTTACTAAAGGTAGGTAGCACTGAATAAGGTCTATAATTAGTAGGGTCTGATGTGCTACCACATTTAAACAATGGTATTATTTTACTGTTTTTTGAGGACTCACCACGATCAATACAATTATTAAAAATAACAGCCAAAGTAGGTGCTACAATATTTATAACAGACTTAGCAACATCCACAGAGTTACCCCATATATCTGCGGTTTTTTTACCATTTAATGTGTGAAAGGTTTTAATTATATCTCTACAAGTGACATATTGGAAATTAAATTCAGAATCGCAAACTGGAACGTTTTCTTTAAGTAAAGACTCTGCAGCAGTGGGCGATGAGTATAGAGATTTAGTAGTCGAAACGGGAATCTCTGCAAAGAAATTTTCGAAGGTCGCGGCGACTTGAGAATCCGATTGAATTAAATTGCCATCAATTGCAAGGCTGTAGTCACTACTTCACTTGCATGATCCTCCCGTTGCGCTATTAATAATATTACATGTCATTTTAATTACATTACTGCTATTTTTAATCTTTGAACTCAAGTAACGTGACTTGGCTATGCAACAAACTTTTTTAAATAATTTCGAATAATTTCTAACATAATATAAATTAAATTCAGCAGTGTTTATACAAGTCCGTTCATCATACAACTCGAAAAGTCGTTTTCTACTTTTATGTATACCTATGGTAGCCCAGTCACTGAAGGAAGCATTATTATTAATCGAAAATGTCTTTGGAATGAAAGTGTTATCAAATTGTGTACAAAACATTTTGAAAAAAACATTATATTGTTGATTAGAGTCATCATTATTTGGTAAAAGTGGTAAATTACTTAGAAGTTTAGTTTTAAATGATTCCAAACGATAAGTAGTTTTTGGATTAACAGTGATATCTTTTTTTGTAACTTTTTTGTTAATATTTGAAATAGTGACCAACTGTCCGCAATGATCTCATCATCATCATCATCAGCCTATAGTAGTCCACTGCTGGACATAGGCCTCCCCTAATGAGCGCCATAGCGCCCTGTCTTCAGCTCGACGCATCCAGCATCTGCCTGCAGTCTTTCGCAGATCGTCATCCCGCCTGGCCGGAGGACGTCCTACACTACGTTTGCCGAGTCGCGGTCTCCACTCAAGAACTCGTTTACCCCAGCGGTTGTCGGTTCTTCGCGAGATATGGCCGGCCCACTGCCACTTCAGCTTGCTAATTCTTTGAGCTATGTCGATAACTTTGGTTCTCTGTCGGATGTATTCGTTGCGAATTCTATCCTTCAGAGAGACTCCGAGCATAGCATCTTTCCATAGCTCGCTGAGCGACTTTAAACTGGTGGACCAGCCCTATCGTGAGTGTCCACGTCTCAGCTCCGTAGGTCATGACGGGTAGGACGCACTGATTGAAAACTTTAGTTTTCAAGCATTGCGGTATGGATGACGAGAAGACTCGGCGTAGTTTCCCAAACGCTGCCCAACCTAGCTGGATCCTCCTCTTGGCCTCCCTCTCAAAATTGTTTTTACCTAACTGCAGAATTTGCCCAAGGTAAGTGTACTCGGAAGCAATTTCGAGAGGGTGGCTATGTACGACGACCGGTCCCGGATCAATGAGACCATTGACCATGACTTTGGTTTTATCCAAATTCATGCCGAGACCGATGCGTCGCGAGGCTGAAGCTAGGCCGCCCAGCATCTGGTTCAGCTCCTCCAACGACTCCGCCATTAAGACTATGTCATCAGCAAATCGCAGGTGTGAGATGTAATCGCCGTTTATGTTAATGCCCTTACCTTTCCAGTCCAGCGTCTTAAACATATCTTCCAACGGGCTCGTGAACAGTTTCGGGGATATAACATCCCCCTGTCTCACTCCTCTGCGCAGTTGGATGGGTTTGGACTGCTGGTCCTGTACTTGGACACTCATGATGGCGGCGTCGTAAAGACATCTCAGTACCTCGATATAGCGACAGTCTACTTGGCATCGCTGTAAGGATTCCAGAACAGCCCAGGTTTCGACAGAATCAAAGGCCTTCTCATAGTCCACAAAGGCCAGACACAGGGGCTGATTATACTCTTCGGACTTCTGTATAATCTGCCTCACTGTGTGTATGTGGTCTATGGTGCCATATCCTCCGCGAAACCCGGCCTGTTCCGGTGGCTGGAACTCGTCGAGTCTCCTGGCGAGACGGTTCGTGACCACTCGTGAGAAAAGCTTATAGACGTGGCTCAGGAGTGAGATGGGTCTGTAGTTTTTACGGAAGGCTTTATCAACCTTCTTAAAAAAGAGCACCACCAAACTCCTGCTCCACGCCTTTGGAGTTCTACCACTGTGAAGGATATCGTTGAAGAGGTTCTGTAGTTCCTGTATAACAGGAGCTCCTCCGGCTTTCAAAAGCTCTGACGTTATGCCGTCCTCACCGGGGGCTTTTCCATTTTTAAGCTGCCTCAGAGCTAACACGATCTCGTCTTGACTGATGTCTGGCAGTTCGTCGGTATAGTGGCGTGTCAGGGTGGCTCTGGAATCGTGGTCGTCTCGTTGGGAACGAGGGGCATGTGCAGCGTATAATCGGCCATAGAAATCCTCTATCTCGGCGAATATCACCGGCTTCGACAATACAGTCCTCCCGTCGTGCGTTTTAAGCTTCGTCAGGTGGCTCCTGCCAAGCTGCTGAGTGAATACTTTGGACCCTCGGTTTCGCTCTATTGCCTCTTCAATGAGGCGTGTGTTGGAGCTCCGAAGGTCGTGCCGTACCATCTTCGCAATTCGCTTGTTCAGGTCTGACCTATCTGACAAAGTCGCTTGGGTGGTTTCCCGTCTTTTTGCCAACAGCCTGAGAGTCTCATCCGAGAGTTTGGATTTCCTGCCAGTACGCTGCTTTTGGCAGAACTTGATGCCCTCGTCTCTCAACCTTTCGACCAGATTGTGTAGGGTCTCGTCGGCGTCATCAGTGGGATCCAAGGCAACGAATCTATTCCCGAGAGCCTGCTGGAACTTCTCGGTGCCCGCCATGATTTGGATTGGGTTAGGTCGGAGCGTGGACTTCAACAGACGGTTTCTTTCAAGCTTTAAGTTGATATTCAGAGAGCCTCGGAGCAGTCGGTGATCAGACCCGGTATTGAACCTGTTGATCACTGAGACATCTCTGAATATGTGCTTGCTATCCGTCATGATGAAGTCGATCTCATTTTTTGTCACAGTGTCGGGACTTCGCCACGTCCACTTTCTTTGGGGCCGTTTCTTAAAGAAGGAGTTCATTAAGAACAGCCCCTCCTTCTCAAGGAAGTTGACAAGCGTTTGCCCCCTGTGATTCCTAACTCCATAACCATGTGGGCCTATTCGGGATTCGTTGCCAGTCCGGGTTCCCACCTTGCCGTTAAAGTCCCCCATACCAACGTTGAAGTGAGCCTTAGTGGTGTTGTGTAAGGCTTTGGATATGTCTTCATACATATCCTCCACTTCATCATCCGAGTGTGCCGAGCTCAGTGCGTAGACCTGAATTACCTTCATGCTATACCGCTTGGATAGCCGAAGGATCAGGTACGCTACCCTGTTCGACACACTGGAGATTTCTTGAACGTTGTTAGTGAGGGCCTTATTGACGAGAAAACCTACGCCACCTCGGGATGTTTTATCGCCCTCGCGAAAGTAGAGAAGATGACCCGAGTCTAGGGTTACGGTGTCCTCCCCCTCTCTACGGACTTCACATAACCCCAGAACATGCCATTTAATGTTCTCTAACTCCGCTTCCAACTGCGCTAGATGATGGTCGAGCCTCAGAGTTCGTCCGTTATACGTCGCCAGGGTCAATTTTTTTAGTAATGAATGGTAGCCTACCGTAGCCCGGGGATTCCTAGCACCCCCTGCCCCGCCGTTACCATGGCCGCTACCATGGCCAGGAGTAGCGAGGTGGCCGGGAACTGGGGGCCGTTTTTTGGCTTGTAAATTCATTTTGGGGGTAATGCCCATAATCCCCACGCTGGGCATGCGGGTTGGGGATCGCAGTTTGGTGATGGAATTGCTCTGCAGGGGGCGCTGCTGCCCGCCCCCCTGTGATTGTCCCTTAGTCGCCTCTTACGACACCCACGAGAAGAGTTGGGGTGGTGCAATTCTAGGCCGGCACCACACGGCACATGATCCGCAATGATCTGAGTCTATTAAATTAATAATTTCCTTGTGGGTTGGTATAAGATCTATATAAACGTTATCTAGGCATGTGGCACTAGTGGGAGTTTTTCTAGTGGGCTCCGAAAATTGGTTAGCAAGATTGTATGACTGAAACTAACTTATAATTCTAGTACTTAACCCAGAATTTTCTAACAAATTAACATTGAAATCACCACAAGTGATTGTAGACTTGTTTGATCCATAACCTTTTCAAAACAATCATACAATCCTGAAGGCGGTCTGTACACACTTAATATAATGAACTGCTCCAATTCTATACAGGATATTTCAATTGTCCGCTCAACAGAGAGGCTCACAATATCCTTACGGTCTTTAAATTTAATCTGGTTATTTACTAAAATTAATGAGCCACCATGTATGGCATTAACTCTGCTGAACGAACTACCAACCTGGTGATTACTAAACTTACATGAACTGGTGGCTTTTAAGCCAATGTTCTGTCATACAAAGAATATCTATATTGTTACAATTCAGGAATAATTCTACTTCTAAATATTTGTTTTAAAACCCTTGAATGTTTTGATGCACCAGGTTGATGCTATTTAATTTTTTTACACACACATTTGATTTCTTATTTTCTTTCTTTACATTTTTGCAAGAGGCTGCCTCTATTGTAATAATGGTTCCAAATTATTGGCAGAATAGTTTAAGATGTCATTACATTGCTCAAAAGAAACAAGTTGTTTAGCCAAATTCTTGGCTGTAATTGAAAAATAATTTGACAGCGACACAGATATCTGTCTTTTGTGATAGTTAGAAAGATAGTACATAATAATATTATACCTATCTTTTATCAAATAATTTTTAGTATCTACTAGATGAAATTGATTATTATTTAATGTCAGATTATGCAATGTCATATTTATTATAAATCTTATGTTATTTCCTTCCTGTGGTAAACTGTTACTATATGGGAATGTAAACAACACAATTTATCTTAATTTAAGATTACACAATGTTTTATAATATTGGAGAAATTCTCCTTTGTTAACATTTCCCCTATTACCCATGAAAATGATTAATGTAGTGTCTTGGTTAAAGTTACATTTAATAATTTCTTTCATAATATCAAATAAGGAACAGCCAGGCATACAGTAGTTTATTACGGAGTGTCCTGGATATTCACCTGTCAGCAAGTGGCCTAAGTCCTTTCCAATCTCATCACAAAATAATATGATATCATTTTTTACCATGTTTTTACATTTTTTATTGGAACTTTTAATCGCAGGAAATGTCAAACGAACACAAGGCTGCGGTAAGGTGGTATTGCATGTTGACATTGAATGGTCCGGTGTAGATACATGGGATGGTGTTTTACAATGCTCACAGATGTTTGATTATGAGTTTACCAGCTCATTCATTGCCCACACATATTCCCTCATGAGATCTTCAGAGATATTATATTTGATAGTCATTGAACTAAGTTTCTCCTGTAAATGGTCAAGTTTAGATTGCAAGACCTCCGTGTCAATGTTGTATCTCTTAGTACTTTGTTCCAAATTAAAAGAATACATATCTAATTGTTTAAGCAGGTTTCGCCTTTATCTATTAAGTTTGACATTTTTAATAAAGAACTTATGTCTTTTAAACATCTTTTTAGTTTTAACAATGTTTTTATTAATTTTAATGTATTTTTGAGTTTGTTTTTACTGGTGACTACCCTCACTGAATTACATGACTTTGAGTCATCCTCACCTGTCAAATCTATAGTGCATGAGGAATTTAATGCAGAAACCATTAAAGGGGCAATAGGCATCAACTCATTGAACAGACTTTGATTCAGCGAGGCAGTGATATTATGATTTGCTGTCTGAAGTTCTGTTATTTGACTTTGAGCCTTATGTAGCTGCTGTGGTAGTAGATATTTATGACTAAGAGCTTGTTCGTACTCTATGCTACACTGGCTGAACCCGTCCACAACAAGTTGAAGTCTGTCCCGTTCTTCTTTCGCATCAGTGTATTGAGTATATATCTGAGCCATTTCAAGTTTCAACTTCCTATTCTTTTCATGGGCATCAAAGAGCACCTTTTCATTGTCATCTATTTCCTTAATTAGTTGGTCACAGGACTCCTTTGACGCCTTTAATTCGCTCAAAGCCTGATTGAGTTATTTTTATTTGACCATTAAGATCTCGCGTTCATGAGCTAATTGGTTAAGCATGTTGTCGTAATTTTACAATATTTCCTTGGCTACAATACTGTTATGTCGATTGCCTTGACGTGACTTGTCAACGTTTATAACAGACACTTTCATATCATGACCCTCCAATAGTTATATAGAATAAAACAAGTTCTTAATGTCTTCAATAAGGTACATATTTTATAAAACAATATTTAAGCGTCTAAAGTTCTTTTAGAGGAGAAGGAAGATACCATCAATTCCATTTTTTTTAAATGCATGTAACCTCAGAACTCCGTCATATATAAACCGATTTTAAAAATTATTTAGATAATTACGATAAGTATTTTCTTTGAAAGAAAATTTATATGGTTTGAAAGAGAATACTTATCAAGTGGTACCATATAATCTGGTCAAGATCTGATGAGTGGTTTCTGATTTAGCTTCAATAATACGTATTTTTTCACTTAGTGATGTCGATGATGTTCTAATAACTTCATGTTACTGTTAATTACTTACCAATTGAAGGTATACAAATTTTTGTTTGGTAGGTACCACAACAAAAAAGTGAAAAATGAAAACATTATTACAAGAAAAAAACTGATTTCCAAAAAAAGCAATACAAAGTAAAAAGTTAATCTAATTTTGGAAGTCGGTGGCATTAAACAAAAATACAAAAACTGAGACACCGGCTTCCGAAGTTAAAGTTATTTTTCACTTAGAAAGAATAGAAGAAAAAAAAACGCGGCAACTTTACGCACTAATCAAGTACAAACACCAAAAAGAACAAATTGGGGGAAAATATGCGTCACATCCACGCAAAACTTCGTAGTGTTATTTTTTTTTTAGTCGGTTGTTTTTATAGTAGTAGTCTTACCAAAAAGAGTCATGTTGCCCAGTAACTGGGTTATGGAGGTCCAAAGTAAGACTGGAAGCCAACCGCAAAATAATTGGCAAAAAGTCTAAGCAGATGATGACATAATTATTAACACTGCGTTTTAATAAACAATCTTTTAAATTCGCTTTTAAACGTACAAAATAGGTTAAATCACAAATAAAATAACATATAACATCACGCCTGTAATCCCACAAGGATTAAGCAGATGTGCAGCCATAGTACACAAACATAAAAAATAAAAATAAAAACTAGGAAATATCTTGGAAAGAACTGTAGACAATAGCGTTTCCGTCCGATTTACTTAGCCGCAGTCATAATTGTTATGTACCAACAAAAAAATAAAACGAGACCATTGTTGGAAAAGAGAAAATCCAGGAGACATCTGAAAATTATATTTCAAAGAGAGAGGAACTAAGCCGGTTTAACGATTTAATAAGAAATAATATTAATTGTGTTCAGTCTGCTAGTAATCAAAAAGCATTTTTTGTTGTTTCAGCCTGTGCTGTGCGGTTTTAATACGATAGAATGTGAAAAAAATTGAAATGTAATTTAACTTTAACTTTAGTTTTGACAATGTTAAGGAGTTCCTGGAACATAAAATCGCATGATGACTGATTGTTTCGTTATTCAAGTAAAATTTGCACCCTTATATCTAAAGCAAAACGTGTTAGTTCACAATGTTAACACTACGATCTTTTTAATACCATGTTTTTAGCATAATGCATATCTAAATTTTTTCCATAGAAAATATTAATGAAATTGACATAATAGTACATTTCATTCGCTAAAAACGTTTACATAGTAGAATGGCTCACATGCGTTTTTCTTAGTGAAATAAAATTCTTATTTTAGCTTACCTACTCAACCGCGTATTAAAACAGCGTGTTCAGTTTTGAAGTAGAATAAATATAGAATACACGCCATAAAAATTCCATACTACAGAAATGTTGCTCAGTTTATTTTTTCAATATTCAATTTATTATAAACTAGATGCTCCCCGCGGTTTCACCGGCATGAATCTTGATCCCGTGGGAGTATCGGGATAAAAGTCTATGTGTTAATCCAGGTTATAAACTATCTGTGTGCCAAATTTCATCCAAATCCGTTGAACGGTAGTTTTTGCGTGAAAGAGTAACAAACATCCATCCATACTCACGAACTTTCGCGTTTATAATAATAGTAGGATATCTTTTGTAGTAAATTTTATTTGTTATAAACCTGTTATAAACTATAATAACTCATCGATGAACTCAATTCGATTAATGCATTTGGATTATCCCATTTAGTTTATGAGCACATTACTGTTTAAATTTCGTTGAAATTTTACCGATTCGTATAAATAAATCAAGTAATAAATAATTCCCTTTAATTGAAATGAAGAATGAATGGTAATCGAATAGAAGTAAAAGTAAAAATAAAGAATGGTAGTCGTCGGTTGTGTTTGCGCAGATTGAGTAATTAATGAGTTTCGTTTGAGTGAATGCCAGTAACTTATTATGACATTGAGCGGCAAGGCTAAGGAAATTATTTTTAGGGTTTAATAATAGTTGGGAGTGGTTCGTGGCTACATTATAACACCAGGTTGGTTCGTGGATGGTGACCATCGAGAATCCGAGACACTTCCGTGCCTCGGAAAGCGCTAATTTTACCAATGAAACTAAACGCAATCAGCACATCTAAAACGCGTTCAAGAGCTGCCAGTGTCGATATTCCACACATAAGATGACACTGGACAGCCGGTAAACCTAGCTTATGTGCTGATCGCGTTCGGTTTCATTGGTGAAATCCACCTTTAGTGCCGATTTTACCAGGGAATTCAGATTCTACTTATTGGAACTGAATTTCAAGATTCAGCAAGGCGATGCTATGTACTATGAAAAAGAAAATGATTGTCTGTGTGGGCTTCATTTCAATTTCATTTCATTTCATAATGGTTAATTGGAACTGAATTTCAAGATTCAGCAAGGCGATGCTATGTACTATGAAAAAGAAAATGATTGTCTGTGTGGGCTTCATTTCATTTCATTTCAATTTCATTTCATTTCATAATGGTGTTATTTTTATTAAAAGCTCCTTTCACACAGTTCCTTAGCAACACCTTATAACATATCTAATTATATTATTGGTGTTATCAAAATAATGATTTCTATAGAAAAAGGACCTACCCCATGTCCATCCAATCCACCGGCCCATTATAATTATGTACAATAAAGTTTCCGGAAACTGAATTCTGGTTCAATAAATTATTTTGCCAATTCTTGTTGGCCTTGTATAATTGGTATAACTGGCTGTGCTTTTTTAACTCGAGTATAATAAGGAAAGATAAAAAGGAGGGGAAAAATAATTAATCAAAGGGCATCAAAATTTCGTCCGCATCGCTGTCAATAGGAAAAATGCCCAAAAGGCTGGCAGCATTGCTACGTTCTACGGCAATGATGTTTTTTGATTAGCCAGCCCTCTGGTCACATGAAGAGTTGGGGGTTAATTAAATGCTAAAGTTGACTTTAGCATTTAATTAACATCTGACGTGAATTCATTATTTGACTTTGAAATCAAACCATCTATTCAAGTAATCCTTTAAAAAGAACTTTTGAACGTCATTTACAAGAAAATTTGCTTGATTCTAAAAGCTCCTTCCAAGAGGTTGTTAGGATTGATGGATGTATTGTGGAGAATAATGGTCTAGAAACTTTATAGGTACCCTTTGTAAACGTTTTAAAATATTTTGTATTATTAATTTATATATGAAGACAATGTGTAAACCCATTGAAACTGTACACGAAAGCTAAGAAACATATGTACATAAATATAAATAAAGATTGAACGTTTGCTTACTAGTCAGCGACGAAGATGAATGATATAACTGCTCAAATATTTTATGATTTTTATCTCCGAGTTTACTAGACGGATGATAACCCGGTTAGAGATGAATCATATAAATATTTATGAATAGCAATAGAATAGCATAGGAACTATTGGTACACACAAACTTTTATACGTATTTTCGTTTGGAAATTGAGCAGGAATAAAAGAGGATCTCGGAAACATACAGTATTACCTATTAACTCATGTCAGAAAAATACGGAGAAGACTTACCTCAAACATATGAAGAATTATAGAGGTATGAGGAACAGGGTGTAAATATATAGAAAAGGGAAAACCACCGACCAGACGGGTGTCGCATCTGGTGGACAACTGCCCGACGATTGATGTCGGGACGCGGTAAACTCTGCTTGCGCGATGCAGGATTTTGCGTGACATCAGTATGATGCGTAGGTCGCATGTGGCGTTGTAGATACCGCCACAGAACAAAATACCAGTTACCATTGACACGAAAATCACGTTAGGTCGCCAATAATTGCACTGTGCAGATTTTTTGGGATGTTGTTAGGATACAGCCCAAGATCCCACAGAACCTACCACCAGGTGCAGAAGTGCTTTATTTACTTTACTGACGCAAGATCAATGACAATGTAGCTGTCAAGACAATCCGTTAAAACACTAAGTGCCGATTTCACCAATGTTCCAACACATCTAAAATGCGTTCCAGAGTTGTCAGTATCAATATTTCATAGAAAATAATGACACTGACAGCTCTTAAAAGTTCAGTTTCATTGGTGAAACCACCCTGAGAAATTGTTTAGCTTCAAACCTATTCTTCATCAACTACTATGCCGGGGTCAGCTTCCAGTGTTCAGTGTGGTCACAGTGTGTGGGTGTCAGTTCCAGAGCGCTAATCCTGCCGACCAACTATTACTTGCGCAGTTTGGTGGGTTTAGACAATGAAATCCTAACTTATATAATAATATTATAATTAATAATAAGTAATAAATAATATTATATAAATAAGGTTAGTTCGTTTATCTCTTATGCTTTCACACCAAACCGGCACAACGGATTTGAATGAAATTTGGCACACAGATAGACCATGACTTGAGTCAGGACAAAGACTTATTTTCATCCTGGATCGCAGGAGTCGCGGGAGCGATTTCCTCCTCATAAGTCTCGATCCCGCAGAAATATCGATATAAAAAGTGTCCTTTGCTCTAGCCTAGGTCATGGTCTACTCTTGTGCCAAATTTCATCCAAATCCATCAAGCCGTTTCAGCGTGAAATCGTAAAAACAAATAAACTTAGGTACTTTCGCATTTATAATATTAGTTAGGATGTACCTCCAAAAACCAGTTTCCCAGCTTAAGCCATGTATAATGATTATATGTTCGAATACCAGAAAATAAGTTTACAAAATCTTTGCCTTCATTTAAAACCGTTCTTAACCGCGCCTTACTCTGAAACTAATTAAAATACGGATTCCTACTAAGTCTAGTTTAATTGCTTTAACATTTTAAGCACTATATCTGTGCCTGTAGATTCAATCTAGTCCTCCAATTTCCTCTGAACCATACTCACACGTACGTATCGGTTGGATGACGTATCCAGGTCAAGTCTGGTGGTAATACCAATGTAATGGGTTCAATTTGAACGGTACTAGCACCCAATACAATCCTATCAGCTGTGGTTTGTGTAATGTCCTTGGTATTTAAAAGTAAAGTTTTTTTTTAATTGGCTATTTATTTTGGTATTAAAACATGGCATACTGAGATAATGTGCGCTTTTATAATTTCTAACGTGAGGATTTTTAGTCACGGCATCACGGTAAACCAGAGAAGTAAAATGTATTAAAATCTATGAAGACGTTTTTAAATTTCTGATCACGATAAATCTATTTTATGGACGTGGTCCTAATTACGAAATAAATTATATTTATATATATTTAAAGCGCAGATTAATTTTGTTATAATTGATGTCTTTCATTAAAAACTCATACCGAATGTGTTTCATACAAAGATCAAGACGTTCTTAAATAATTTTAAGTTTATGATGATGTGTTAACTTCCGATTATCGTTACGTGTTTGTTTACCAAATGAGGCATGTAGGAAAAATACACTGTAATGTTTTGTGACATACAAATGTTATGGTGTCTTCGATTTCGTAATTCAATACCTCTTCGTTATAAGTGTAAGTGCGCAAGGTGAGTTAGATTGCAATGTCAATAATGGCACATACTTATCATAACATAAACATCACGCCTGCAATCCCAGAAGGGTTAGGCAGAGGTGTACCTATAGTACACCCACATTTCGCCAGTTATGCTTAAGTTAGGGGTTGGCCTATTGCCATCAACCAGGCACAAATCCAGACTCCGGGCTGCTACTGAGAAATTCTAGATAGAAAACCCAATAACATTTTGCCCGACTTGTGAATCGAACCCTTGACCTCATGCTCAGCTCTTGCGAACACTAGACCAACGTGGCAGTCAAAATAAAAATATATCCCGAATAAATGAAGAAGTCTCTGCTTGATCAGGATCAACGGTATTGCGGTATTTATCAGAAAACTGTGCCGATTTTGATTCGCAGTTTTACTTTCATTATTTATAAAAAAAAACAATAACAATATATCGATCGTCTACTCTAAACAGTAGATAATCTACATTTAGAATAGAATAGAACAGAATTACAAATAAGACAATATTTTTGTAGCTTTTATTGCAATAATCCAAATGGTTTTAATCATGTTTCGAACTCAACTGGTGTGAACCTCGAATGAAACACAAAAAATCACCATAGAAAGTTTTAAAGAAAATGTCTATAACTCGTCATTGCTCCTATAGCACATTTTAGTCCAATTCCATTTCCCACACGAACAATTTCAGTTCCTCATCTAATACCTATCTAGCGCATGTTGTCACCTGTCAGTTTCCGCGTCTGCACGACTGCACGTAGTTTACGTGTGACATCCATAATTAACATTCGTATGCAAACCTTGCATGATTAAATGTTGATTTGTGGGTCTTTCACGTTAATTTATGGTTATAAATGTTATTTGTGTTTCTGTGGTTAATGTCGCTGCAGTTGGTAGATCAATAGTGAATAATTGGTTTTTGTAACATATATATATATACATTATTAAATTCTGTCACGGAATGGAACCCGGGACCTCATGCTCAGTAGTAGCTCTTGCGACCACTAGACCAACGAGGCAGTTAAATATTTTGCATACGTTAATTGTTAATTTATATGTGAAGACAATGTCTAATACCAATGAAACTGTACACAATAGGTACATAAATATATATCAAGATTGAACGATTGCTTACAACTCAGCCACGAAGATGACATTGACTGCCTCGTTGGTCTAGTACCTACGAGGCAGTCCATGTCAATAATGTTAATGCTGCCTTAATTAATTTGATGATGTTATATATAGTAAGCACCTTGTGTATATATATATTTTAGGTTATCACTCTGTTCCGTCAAAATCGACAAATGTCCAATATATGAATTTGAAGAAAGTTTGTATGTTTGGATGTTTGTTAGATCACGCAAAAATGACTGAACGGATTTGGATGAAATTTGTGTTATGTAGTACGCTATAATTTCCGACATTCAAGTAAATGCTCATTTTCAGAATTCAGTTCCATACTACCTTATTATTTGTTCACAATAATGTGTAAATTACTTACCTTGTAAGTACAAGATTTATTTATTTTTTCTGTCACATCTTGCACGATAAGACCAACGACTGCCTCGTTGGTCTAGTGGTCGCAATCGCTACTGCTGAGCATGAGGTCCTGGGTTCGATTCCCAGGTCAGGCAAAGTGATATTGGGTTTTTCTATCTGGAATTTCTCAGTAGCACCCCGGAGTCTGGATTTGTGCCCGGTTGATGGCAATAGGCTCGCCCCCTATTACATGGGACTTAAACATAACTGGCGAAATGTGGGTGTACAGGTACACCTCTGCCTAACCCTTCGGGGAAACAAGGCGTGATGTTATGATGTTATGTAACATATATATTTATACATTATTTAATTCCGTGACCCGTTTTCCGTCCGTTCCGATTCCGTCATGCTCAGTAGTAGATCTTGCGACCACTAGACCAACGAGGCAGTTAAATATTTTGCATACGTTAATTGTTAATTTATATGTGAAGACAATGTATGCTCCCAATGAAACTGTACACAATAGGTACATAAATATAAATCAAGATTGAACGATTGCTTACAACTCAGCCACGAAGATGACATTGACTGCCTCGTTGGTCTAGTACCAACGAGGCAGTCCATGTCAATAATGTTAATGCTGCCTTAATTAATTTGATGATGTTATATATAGTAAGCACCTTGTGTATATATATATTTTAGGTTATCACTCTGTTCCGTCAAAATCGACAAATGTCCCACTAAAATTATTAATGTGAAGAAAGTTTGTATGTTTGTTAGATCACGCAAAAATGACTGAACGGATTTGGATGAAATTTGTGTTATGTAGTACGCTATAATTTCCGACATTCAAGTAAATGCTGATTTTCAGAATTCAGTTCCATACTACCTTATTATTTGTTCACAATAATGTGTAAAATTACTTACCTTGTATGTCCAAGTTTTATTTATTTTTTCCGTCACATCTTGCACGAATTTATTAAACTAGAAGCTACACGAGTTTGTTGGTCAAGGTTTGTGGGTCAGAGATATCTTTAGGCGAAGTGTTCGGTTATACATGTTTTCTACCGAAACACTCGCATTGAGAGCATCTTCACAAGACATATTTTTAAACATTGATGATTGGTATGACTGGTACTAAAAGGGCCCTTTTTAATAGTGAGTGTAATCACTAGATACTTTACTATTTCACTCTTATAGGTGATTAATTTTGAAGAGGAAATGTCGACCGCATACATAAACGTGACAAAAAATTCATAAAATCAATGTTACATCTTCACCAATCAGGTAACTTATTTTTTAGGCTTTCTGTTAACAATCACAATTATTCTTTTATTTAAATGACAACGCTGCCACCATTATTGTCGAAACATTTAGGTCAATCGAAACTCCAACTCCAAAAATTAGAGTGATCATCACTTACAAGCTAATGCGTCACTTTTATGAACTTTCGATGTCACGAAGATATGACAATATTTTTCGATAATCGAAGGAACATATTTCAAGTCATCCCCTCAGAGGTGGATGATTTCAATATTCTGTCCCCCTTATCCCCCACGATCCACGAGTTAGATAAGTTTTAAAACACTTGTGTGAGTACGTACCTAACAGACATTTTATTAGTTTACAAGTCTGTGTTTACAGAACTTTGGAAAGACTCAAGATTATTTGCACTCTGTAGTACTTATGTCAATATTCCGTTGGATATTAGGAGATCTAGTTTTGTTATTGGAGAGATTTCGTACCAGTAAATGCGAAAGTGAACTTGTACGTCACTTGCGAACGTTCTTACGTCATATCTAAGTATAAAACAGGCTAGATGAAAGACAAAGAAGCATTTGGTATGAATTTTCCATCGTTTCAGTAGTGGCAATTTATTTGTTCTGGGACATAGAATTATCGTCAAAAGGAAAGAATAGGCATGCACAAACGGGACAAAACTTTAAAATGGATTTCAAAATCGAAATAATACAGTTTGTTGCTAACAAGGGCCACTTAATCCTTAATTATAATACAGTCAACACATTAGAGGCCTTTTTGGCAATCAACTATATTATTTCTATGTTAAAATCCCTTTCAAAGCTTCGTCCCAATTTATACCTGCATCCCTATTCACCCCGTTTGACCAGGTAACTGTTTAAGTAAGTCGACTTGTAAGATAATCTACCTTAGGTACTAGCCCTTGCGTGTGTTTGTTCTTTTGAGTCCGCAACAATATCACATCAAAGTCAAAGTCAAATAATTTATTTCAAATAGGCACTAAAAGGCACTTTTGAACGTCAACATTTACATTTAAATAGAATTGATTCTAGGCGCCCCTTCCAAAAGGTAGTTTCGTATGGACAAGAAGGGGCAAGAAACTCCACCATACTCTTTATATGTGAAGACGATACACCAATAGTAAAAATACTATACCACAATAGATAAAAATAATTTAAAATAAAGCAAAGACAGATAAATTAATCATGTGATAGGTGCATGGTGCTCGCATTTTTACAAACATTGCAAAAGTATATGATTTTCCTAAAATATCAACTAGGAATAAGTCAGTGTGTGAGTTAAGCAAAAATATGAAATTATAGAATTCAATAAGCAACCCGTATGATTTTGTCTAGCCTCTAGATTGTCCTATGCAGGACCAGCATATTTCCAAGTATTCTTATCTAGGATATAATCCTCTAATTTGTAATATGCTTGTTTAAAAAGTGTACTTTTAACATGAGTTTTAAACCTTCTTTCATTTAATTGCAATATATCACAAGGTATTTTGTTGTAACCTTTAACACAGTACCCCATAATAGATGTATGTACTTTAGACATGTCTAAAAAATAGTTGACCTATTTTCATTTTTATTTCTAGTGTTAGGGTTATGTCAATCACTTATTCTATTAAAAAGATGCAGATTTTTTCTTACACACATAATATTTTCTTAAATGAACTGGCAAGGTTCCGTCATTATACTAATCTTGTTCCATAAGAGATTCACGGCGACGTAGATTGTAAATGCCGACTCCACAGTAGAATGCCATAATATGACATAATGCTGAGGAAGTAGCGTAAAATAAACCAAACGAGCGGTTTCTACGTCTGTTAACTGTCTTATCTTTCTAACAGCAACCGCGGCCAAACTTGGTCGCCCCGTAAGAGATCTTATATGAGGTCCCCATTGTAACTTCTCGTCTAGCGTGATTCCTAGGAAAAGTGTCAGATTAATACATTCTAGTTTTTCTCCATTCAATATGATGTCACATTCGCAACTTCTAACATTAGATAATTTAAATCGAATGCATTTTTTTTTTTTTAGCATTTAGTACCAAATTATTATTATTTTTATATCATCATCTTAATGATATAATTATTGTCTCTCCTTCGTCCTTGAGAACTCATCCAAAGGTTTTCTATTTTAATGAAAAATTTACAATTTCAACATTTTTTATCTCGAATCCATATGGTGTTCATAATTAATAGTATTCTATTCTATTATTATGCTAGCGATACGTAACTTCTATAACCCATTCTTTATATTCCCTCTGCAGTGCAAAAAAACACATGATAAGAATGAATATTCCTTACAAAACTCAAGAAAACTCAATGGTTTTGTATCCATCAAATAATCAAAATAACTAAACGATGATTTACCGCTGCTCTCACAAATTAAGTTCCTGATTTGAAAACATGCACTTGCCAATCATACGAACATTATCTATGAACAACCTCGAAGTATGAAGGTTTTCTACTAGGTCCTGTGTTTCTCAACGTTTTGTCCACAATTTTATATTCTTGTCATCGAACTTGGTAAAATTATGGTTTGTGGAAGTCAGATGCCGTCGCTCCATGTAAAATATTGGTATTCAGCTTTATTCGGTCAGAATGGAACCCAACCTATGCATAGTTGTTCAAAAGCAAGTCAGATTTGCAGTTGGTGAAATCGGAAACCATGTTGTGTAGGTATTCAGGAACACCCTGTGTATAACAGAGTGAAATGTAATGATGATAATGAAGTGTTGATGATGACGACAAAGAGAAGAGAATAGAATTACGATAGATTATGACGACGATGATAAGCGGACGGGAGAAGTGGGGAGGAGGGGGAAGTGCCAGAGTAATGCGCGAAATTCAAATTTTTTGCAGTTGTTTTAATTCGCAAGTCAGTGCTAGTTTGTAAGTATATCGAACAAGATTATTATGATTCGCGACCGTAACAAGTATGTATTCAATAAAACCCTCTAAGTTCATATAATCCAATTGAATGACAATTTCATAAATATCAATCAATAGAAAGAGAAAAGAAAGAAAAGAAAGAAGATAAAGAAAAGAAAGAAGATAAAGAATTGAAAGAAAATAAAGAATTTTTATATATTTATTCGTCACAGAAAAACGTGCGTACAAAACTCGATTACAAAACAAAAAAAAACAAAGCAGATTTATAGTCTTATACTTACGAACACAGAACATAAATAGTCGACAGCTGCACGCCGTGACTGTGACAAGAAGGCTTCCACTCAGCATGATGCTGAACTAAATGGGTCCCACAGCACAGCGCTGATCTTTAGTGGTCATCAATGAAATGGATTGTATATTATGAACTTGAGGGCTGTATTGATGATTACAATGATTAAAATTCGTTACGGTCGCGAAAAATAAGTAACAAAATTTTAATTTTGTGAGTTACACTCGCGAATCCCTATTAAAGTAAGACATGACGATTAAACATTGTTCTTCGCAAGAAAACAACTATCAAGATTAAATCTAACTTTCACCCGACTACGGCGAAACCAAAATGTTAGTAACACGTTATTAGTACGACTAGGTATGCCTGAATTACATGACTTAGGAATGACGTGTGACTAGCAATAAGAAACAGAAAACAAACGATGTCTTATATATTTTTAGTTGGCATTTGCGACGTAGTTGGTTCTAAGTTTTTATTTAGCAAATACTTTTTCACAATCAAAGACCATTGATAAATGATAAATGATTTTATTTCTGTAAGTACCTAAGTTTGTACAAACACACGTCAATCATGTTTTAAAAACTACATGAGGTCGACGTTTTCTATCTGACTACTCTGAGAAGAAAGGGCAAAAGAAACTCTGATGTCACAGTTTCTTCTAAAGTCCAGAAATAATCTTGGCAGGATCATGTGAAGACTATGTAGATTCATGTCTGCCTGAAATGGTATTTTGAGGAAAGAACAGAATGAAGATTCAGTGGACCTGTCCAGTCAGTGCACGCATCTGTCATTAATCGTGTAGTTCATTAAATACGGAGCTAAACCACGCGACGAACAGTACTCAAACTGCCAAAAACGGAGAAAGAAAATGTATAAAAATATGACCCACAGTCCTCACACTTACAATAAATAAAATAATAATAATATTAAGTCACTGTGTATATAATAATCATGAAATGTCAAAAATTAAACAGTTTGCAATGAAAACAAAATAAAAAACATACATTAGACAAAAATAGGAAAAACTCAATCCCAAGCCTTTTTATGCTCAATATAATCCTTAAAGGTATAAAAGGCTTTCAGTCACAACTTAGGTTTAATGAGGGATTTGAATTTATTAAGGCGATCTTGGACGTGGCTAGAAGGTTTATTGTAAAAGCGTATACATTGACATCTGAACGACCCACCTATTTTCTTGAGCTTTGTTGTAGGTACAACAAATTTTCCACATTATTCCTTGTCATTCTCACAAACACAAACATCCAATGGCCAGTATCCACGTACTACGAGTGGGTAGATTTGTTTGTAAGACCGTCGTTAAGCCCATTGTTCACATTTGGTACGCCCACAACCAACGTCATGAAATTCTTTGCGGTAGGGAATTGGGGCTCCTGAATTTTAGGGGGTTAAAAGGCTATTCTCGTAACGTAATTAGATCAATGGAGCTCGCTTGTTCAATGAATGATCTGTACTGTCATTGTGAAAATTATATGCTTAGATTTTAACTCATTTGTTTAATTTTCCAGAGAGCGACATAAATTGATGAAATGCCAAACGAAAAGGTATTGTGAGACGTATTGATTTCAATCCGGCCTAGTGCGAAGTAAACGTTATGTTATTTATTTGGAAGACTATACATATCCATGTGTTCTATTAATTGTGCTTGCCGCTACAGCATGCTCAGTCGTATTTTCAGCAAAACAAAAACAACTGGAATTCTTTTTTTTACATTTTTGTTGTGGTACTCCACCTACGCCACACAATTTCTATACTACTACTTGCTTTGTAAAAATAACAGTGACAGAAAGTTTTTTATATGTAGAAAAAATACGTACTATTGAACCTCATTGAAAAACTTCCTAAGCAAAGTTAATAAAAAAATATGTGGGTACACCCCTGAAGCATCCTCTATTAATTAAAAAAATAGTTTTTGAAATCGATCTACAATTGCCGGAGAAACTGCGTAACATACAAAAAAAAACACACGGACGAACTGAGTACCTCCTTGTTTTGGAAGTCGGTTAAAAGTACGTTCAACTACATTTTCCTCAGTACATTTCCGTCAGTAACGACATTTTCCTTTATCTTACTCAAGTTGATTTTGCTACTTTGAAGCATGCCACGGTTTTGAATTTGTGGAATTAAAACACACACAATTTAAAATTATCTGTTTTTACTCCATCACGCAACACACAAACGCTTATATAAACTTTAGAGCACCAGTTACTGGCAATTTCGCAAATAACCACAAATACCTACGCTTCAAATAAATATATCTATTTTAGTCAAATATTAATTAGCCACTCGATCTCGACACAATATAGGAACAGGACCGAAAACCAACTCGTAACTACATCATCATTAAAATTCGTTTTTTTTTAATTTAAAATTAGATGTTTTTTCTCTTGTGAAGTCATCGACATATCAGTTTAAAAAATTTGTATATTTTGTTTCGATATCTAAACACGATTTAACAAAAGAAATCAGATTTTGTCAACACAAACTTCAAGTAACAAAACTACCAGCGGTCTTTGACTAAAAGAAAACATTAAAAAAAAACTTGTTTAGTTATCGATCACGTGAGCAGAGTTTCCCTAGGTAATCGGGGGCACGGCAGTGCCCCCGCCAAGTCGAGCGCGAAGCAAACACTGCTGTACCATCTTTTACTGGAACCATTTACGCCGCATTTTCAGGCCCCTATTTGAGAACCTCTGGATAAGACCAGAACGCAGACATTTTCGTCATCCAGTAAGCTATAATCACATACTTAAAATCCAAAATTTTAAGTCTGTAGATCATTTAGGTCCGAAGTTAAGCGAAAGCAAAGTTTCGCATTTATGACACTCACTCACTCACTCATGATCATCAGAATAGAATTAGTACTTCCCATAAACTCAGACAGCTGAAATTTGGTACAGAGTTAGGGTTTAATGGCCACATAAAGGGAAAACTATAAAAACTAGGATAATCGAAGATCTGGAGTATCTGGTGACCCTGATTAGAAAACACAAGAGCCCAATCAAACTATTGGAGATCGAAACACCGCCTTTAAAAAAAATATTCAACTTGGTGGGCCGCTTCATTTGATGTCAAAAATCGAAGGTCTGAAGTATCTGATGAAGAACCCTCAGCTGGTCTCAGCTGTATTAGAGATATGGTAATGCCCCCTTCTACTATTGGTACATAAAAAAATCGACTGTCATTGCAAAAACGTAGTGGGACACATCTTCTAATTTAATCTAGCCTATAGCGTCCCACTGCTGGGCGAATGCCTCCCCTTCTGCTTTGCCCACGTTTCTACAAAAAGAAGTGAACTCCCACCAAAAACATTCTGTAAAAAACTAGCCAAGTCTCGATGGAGAGGCTTGTTTATCTCTAAAAAGTAATGAAATCTAGACAAAGTCGTGCCAAGTCTAAGGTTCCTTACTGCGATTTCTTTATTATTATAGTTAATGTTGTGTGACTTGGCCGTTGAAGGGTACACAAGGGTACAACACCAGGTGCTCCATGACACCATTGCACCAATCTGTCGCCAGAACTGCTACCCATTGACGATGGAAAATTGCCACATGGAAAAGGTTGATTCAATAACCAGTCAATTGTAGGCTTGATAAAGCTGCGTATTTCAATAATACTTATGTATAGGCGAGCCTGAAACAAACAGTATAAAAATTATTTCCAGTACAGACGGACTTCTAATCATAGAATGTTCAACGGCCGCGGAAGAAGTCGCGGGCGAAGTGCTAGTTATGTATACATTCATTTACAGAATAAAATCGTATTTCCAGAAACCAAAATTTGAATTTTATAAAAAATAAATGATTGTGTAATTCTTTGAAGTTCTTTGGTAGTTGGTTATAGGTGAGTCCACTCATATGATACCATACATTATATTTATACAGAGAAGTTCTTGGTGCCCTAGGTAGAACTATTCGATCTGGATCTCTTACTTTGTGAGGGCTACGGTCTTGAGCCTTTTTAAACAGGTCAAAGTGAATTTTAATATTTTATTGAAGAATTTTAATACAAGGAGTCCATAAACAGCAGAAGTCCACCAACATGTCAGTGGTACAAAAACCAGTGTAATCTGGCCTCTTATTCTACTGAAACTCCGTACTATGCTAGGCCAGCTGAAATTCAAAGTATTGCTACCAACCAATATCAATCTACAGCCGTTTCCGCATCTATGAGTAATTCATTCAAGTATTCATCGTTTGAGAAAGAAATTGGTTTGGTGATTTGATGTTCGTTGGAAAAAAAAACACGATGCAAATCTTGAATTTTATAGAAATTGGACCTTCTCCATCTATTTCATGATACATTGTGGAAGTAATTACAGTAAAATTTATGATGGAAATCATTAATATCGTATCAATCAACTGCTTTATAACGTCTTATGTTATTTAAGATGCCACTAAAGTGATCGATTTGATACTCATGAGCCTTGCGCTATAAATATTTCGAGTATTCACGCGAAACGGAAGAAATGGTACATGTTCAGCGAAGCTTCTATAGGACCCACATTGGTTGAAGACATTCAGAAATACTGTACGCCTAATCTAAACGTAATGTCAATAATGTGGACGAAAGGACGTCTTGATTGAAAGATAATAATGAAGCTGTTAAATAAGGTTTACAACAGATTTACGATGTCCGTACAAACTTCTACAGCGTTTGGTGTTGCATGACATAAAGCGTGCAACTAAATTACCATAAAAAACAATATTGCAAGCGTCTAGTCTTCATACTGTGCGGACATTTTGGCAAGGAATTGGCCAGTATCCAACGGCTTTTAGGACAAACCTAGCACATCTAACGAGAGTGGCTTCCACCAATTACGCCGGAATATCGATATTGCACGTTGCATATGGAAGAACATAGTTATATGCTCGGTGGATATGGCCTACTAAAACTGCCTCAAAGCTTAATATCGGAGGCAACGTAGTTCCTAATGGTCCCGCAAAGTTTGCAATACCATCAATAAGGAGAACTACGTTGGATAGTATGGCAACTGTAATTAAACTAGACCAAATAAGCTAGCTGGAACTCCTCCTGGAATTTTGTGCTTTGCCGTCTCCCGAGGGTTTTAAAGGTACAGTTGCGAACTTGCTACATAAGTTAATAATAATAATAACATAATCATTCATATTTCGAGCAACAAGACTCATAGTGTTAGTAAATTACAGGAATATTCTAAATAAATATTCTAACTTTGCCTATAAAGTCGACAATAGACGATCGCGCGGCGGTAATGAATTTCGATCCATTGCGCTTGTTCTCAAACCTGCCTAGCTTTTTATCGCTTTGCCTCTTCAATTCGCACATAAAACGCTTGATCTGTAAAAGCTCTTAGCGGTTAGAATACAAGTGCAGTAGTGCATGAATAACTGAAGCCAGCGTTTACGAGTTCACCTCGCACTGAACTGTTTTTCTTGATTTATTCCCACTTGCGTGGGATGCTAAGAAGCTAATAAATTATTTCCAGTTTGTTAAACTTCGTGTGTTTTAAATGGAGTTCTAGACTTTTATGCCTCTTTCAAGGACCCACTTAGTCACTTAGATGCAAAACCGGAATATAATACAAAGACAAAGCATCTTAAAACTTATAATAAAATCTATGCCTATGGTGTAGATTAAACCAGGGGAACACCTCTAGATACCTACTTCGCTTTGGAATGGGCAACTAGCTTCATATTTCTGACTGACCGACCCCTTGATAATTCAAAAGTGCCTGTAATTGATTTATTTGAAATAAATGCTTTGAGTTTTAGTTTGAGTTTGACACAAACAATAAAAAAGGTGGCTTTGGTTATTTACCAAAGCCACCTTTTTTATTGTTTGTAATCCATCACGTAATAATGATATCGAGATAGATGTGAAAAGATAAACAAGTCAAAAACTGTTTCTAAGAAATAGGACAGGGACACTTGGCTATTTTTAATAAAGATCGATTTAGCCGTGAAACTCATTTCCGTAGGTTGATTTTTTTACAGAGCTGTAACATTTACAACGTACGTTTTTCAAGCATAACTTCTACGTTTAAAACCACAAACGGTCCTTAGTTTTTAGAATAAAACGAAATAGAATTGTCTCTAAAGACCGAGCATTGTATTCGAGACTACCCATGTACATTGAAGATTGTTACAATGGCACATATTGAATGATTCATAGTTCGCTTTGTCATACTTCATTGTCGTTTCATCTTGAACATAGGGATCATCATAATATCAGCCTGATAGCAGCTATTTATGCACAGATGAATAGGATTGATCATAAACAAAAATAGCAAACGCCCAAGAGGTACTACTGCGAGAAGTAATCACAAAGCTTAGAAAACGAATTAGTCATCGAAAGATTGGGTTGTTCAAATGTTCAAACTCATGTGGTTCTCATTGTGATCTTGACACCGACGCGGCGACGGGATCGAAAATGCGTCTGCCTATATCATATAGATTTCATGGTTCCACCAACTATCACGTTTCATATTTATAGGTTCGGGTTCGGAGTGGTGTAGTTACTGAATGTCTGATGAATAGTTCCACGCTCATTAAAAGTTACAAATTCCGTAGTAAAATTCTCTTACTAAACCAACGAATTTATTACTCACATATTTTCGTAGTTATATCTTGCTCTACTACAGTTCCGTGTACGATGCCAAATTTCGTCGAAAGCAAATTGATTTACGTTCTATGTTAAAATAGTTTTGTCAATTGTTATTTTCTAAATATAATATTGTCGCTATTTTTAAAATGATTCACACTGTTGTTCCTTGATACATGTTTTTATTTTCTATCGCCTATCACTAAGATATTTCAATGGTTTCGTGGTTTGGCGCCAGACAGCGTTCGATTCGCTGGCTTTTATAATTTTGCGAGTTCGATCCAATTGGTAGATTTGTTTATGGCTTCTACTGCTTTAATTAATATCGATTATTCTTATTTTGAATTATGTATCTATATTTGATATCTAGAGTATAATTAAGAATTTATTGTCTGCAATCTATTGCGAGAAATTGGCTCCATGAAACTTTATTTTGTTTAGCTTAAAATACGAGGGCAATAAAATGTTCATAGTATATAAACTTTCAGGTAATTACATACACAAACTATTTTGAACCTGTGGGTTCAATTTATCTTTATATGTTTTAATTGTAGCAATTGGTTTCTTCTAGCTTTTTGTGGAACCATTACCTATCCAAAAACCAGTATTTTCAATGAGACAATTTTAAGAAAGTCTCATTGAAAATATTGATTTCAGTAGAGAGTTGTTGATAATAAAAACAAAACAAAGTTAAAACAGTCAGGCAATAAATTACAAACAAAATTCACGTCCAAATTGAGCTCCAAGCAAAGGGAAATGTTTTACTAAAATACGCTTTGACTGCCGATTCCACGATCGAAAAAAAACAGTAAAAGGCTATGCCTTTTACTGGTTTTTTGAAGCAATATGGGACATGCTACAAAGCAAAACGCAAAACCTGACTATGATGAAATACTTTTGTTATGAAATTTTAAATAAAGGCTGCTCAATATTTTTATTTAAAAGGTAGCGCCCGCGAGATTAAAATTTTGTTATGTTTTGGGCTCTGAACTTAATCATTTAATGACTGTAATGGAGTAAATCCATTGACAGACCTGCATATTACGCGAGCAAACTAAGCACATCCCCATTAGTAAAATTTTATTTAATAGACAACAATTTTGAAATAGTCCGTGGGTGTAAAAAATAGCACCCAGAATCCTCATTTTTGTTCGCGTAAAAATTTAGTTTCAATCAAAGCCCACCTGTGAACTGCGATAGAATTCACAGCTGGGCGTATATGAATTCACGTCAACATCCGAAACTCAGTGTTAATTGGTTAGTAGGTTGTTTAGTACTTACCAAAGAAACACATTGTGTTAAAATATCAATGTCGCCAACCCGTGGTAATTAATCAGTCATGACATCTCTTTTACAACTTCATTAGAAGGCCCATTGCCATCAGTTCGGCAGTATTTTGAGTTTAAAAAGAGGGTTTTTGTGGTAGATCTACACAGCTGGCTTTCAAGCCATAATTCGCATAAAAAACCGCGTCGCTGCTGAATAGAGTGCGGGTAAGTCGCAACTCTGTGGCGGAACGCTATACTCCAAATATTAGGCATGTTATGCGGAGGTTGCTTAGTTAGGAAACATGTTTCCTTGTCTGGTCGTCCACTGCATGGAGTGCTCATTATTTTAACTACATATTTCATATCAGTACTACTAACATTAGAATATAAGTTGTTTTGTAATACTAACACAATTTAAATCATGGTTGTTCGAAATAACTGTATTTCATTTTAATTTATTTTTTTAAAGTTTGTTAGGTAACCGGATAGCCAATGAACTGGCGGACCATGGTAACTGGTCATCACGACATATACAGGGTTATTGGTAACATGTCGGCAATCCAAAAAGGGGATGTAGGGGTAATTTGCAATCAAATGACTCCTAATGACCCCTATGCAAATGTTAACCATTTTCGAGTAATTTGACATAATTACAATTTTTTTTGGATGTACAGAACTGTGAAAATTTATTTAAAAAAATATTCATCACGTTGAACGGGTTATTTGACTAAAATAGTAGATTTCTGCAAAAAAAAACACTGATTTACCTTATGGGCAGAACATTGCAAAACCATGTACAACGTCCCAACAAAATGCAATAAGCCGTCTTAAAAAAAGGGGTTATTTGGTTTTAAATGTCCTCCCCTACATTCCCTTAAGGAATTGCCGACTTATTAACAATAACCCTGTATACATTTGCAATATCAGAAGCTTCACAGATGCATTGGTTTCCCAGAGACAAAACTAAAATGTCTCATTTATTTCTAATTACTCCAGCATCGGCAGTCATCGTAGCATTCAAACCGAAGTATAGGAATGCTGGTTGGTGGCAGAAATGGTGATGGGGATATGGTGGGGGTACCTCCCCGGACCAGCGTAACACACTAACGGTAGGAATGGCTTTGATTTCGACAGTTCAACAGCATTCATTGCGTCATTTACGTTGTTCAGCAAGCAAATTTTTCGAGCGTATGGAGCAATGGATTAGCAAATCCTTCAAAATGATTCAGATTTTGATTGATAGGGTGTTACGGAATTAGGGTGGGTTTATTCACAAACAGCCCTACACACATGAATATGAATAAATCGTTAACCTTCAAGGAGTCTGAAGTTCACTTGTTCCATCGTAAATGTCATCCATCGTTTTCCACCAGCCGAGAACGAAGGCATTTCAGCGGCCATTTCTTATAACAAAAAAAAATACAATTACTTACTTGATAAATAATAGAATGCCAGTCTTCTCGATTTGTCTGAAGATTCCCTTCCAGGATGCCAGCATGCAGTACTGCTGCTTGAGGGTCAGGGGTGACCGAGGGTCCGAAGGTGGCGGCGGTCGGTCTATGGCATCATGGTTGTTGAACTCCGAAGATGCCAACTTGGTTAGTTCACAACCCATAGTAGAAACTTTTTAAAATCAATTTTTAAGCACTGCTTTTTGTGTTAATTTAAATTAAGAAGAGGCAGTACTGTTTTGTTTTTCACACTGTATTTATTTTAATGTTCGAATTTTGAATTCAATTAGCCACACACTAATAATGTATTGTTTGGTATTTTGATTGTTTCACGTCACTTTTGAAACTTTATTTTTATTATTTGTATTTTTAAACTAAGGCAATGTGTTCGTCAACTTGCTAACACTTAATTAACAAAAAAAGCATTTAGGATTAACGACCATCGGTTAAGACTACCGGATACCAACACACCAGTGCGAGTATCCGAAATCGCTCTTCGAAATCAAATGCAATAAATTGTTTCCTGTTCTAAAATTAGAAAAAAATAATCGTTTTGCGCGTCTGTGCGTATGTACTCAATACCGCGGTTTGCGTTGCGGACATTACTTTTGTTTTGACTTGCTATATTTTTTTTATTTAATTATTATTTTATCAAATAACAATTAAAATTAAAAAAAAATATATAGCAAGTTTATTTACAAGTACATTTTTAATAGATGTGAATTCACAAAGACAATTAAAAAATAACCAATTAACTATGCTTGATCAAATTATTTACCTTAGTACCCGAACAGTTGAACGAATAGCTTTATTACTATGATTATAGGTAAATATCAGAAACTAATTAACGCTCTTGTTTCAAATTATTAATTACTCATCAAAATATCAAACGATCGCGCACTATTAAATATCAATTAGGACCACCACTAAAACTCATTATATGGATAAAAACGATGTTTAGTTATTTTCCATCACACAATAAACTAAATAATATAAATAAATAGCACATTTATTTGACTAGTTTAAACGAGGACTATACTTTTTCAAACTGAGGCTAAGGAACTAAGTTGTAGTGATGGGAAAAATAACAGTTATTTTTTATAAAAATTGTGGCAGTAACGGTTATTGCTCTTGAATGTATATATTATACTAAAAACTTCATGATTGGCTGTAATAAAAGTATTTACGCGTAATAATAAATATGATGGAAACAAGTGTGTGCCCCAGCTTTTGCGTACGAGTTCATAGGTAGACATGCTGGTAGTAACTTTACTCCCAAATATCTTTCCCTTTTTGCTGTCAAATAAATTATAGCAATAACAATAACAATATTTCACAGATTTATTCTACAATAGCAGGCCTCAAAATCATAGGTTTGTCCTAAAGAAGTCCTTAGGTTACAATTTCAACTACCAATGGTCATCAATTTCGTGACGAAAACCAAACTTCGAGTTCCTACCAAATAAACGTATGCTCAAATGTATTCAAGGACTCACCTACATGGTTCTTGTCATTCAATCAAGGATACTTGGCAAATCCAATTTGAAGATGATAGTATCGGAAACGGCACGTGTACGACACGACAACGATTGCGGGCTAAATTGCCTCATGTAATGCGAAAGTGTGTCGGTATGATCCCATTTCGATCACGGGTTTTTTCCCGTAAGCATGGAATCTATTGCCAACGAACCGTGGAAGGTGGAATTTCGTTCACAATGTTTGGAGAATTTTATTGTAGGTTTTAGGCGCGTTTTTTGGATTTGCTGCTTCAGAACATTTTGATATTGACTCATTTGGATAAAGTTTCTTTTTTCGATTGAGAACGTGTTACTGGGTTGTTTCAAGATATAATATTCACGTTATTAATAGTTTGAGCAGTGGCATCGGCCCCGACCTACTAGTTACAGATAATGAGTTCGAACCCAGACAGGCACTTTACTGTGTGTATTTAACTTCATCAGCACTGCTCTCAAGACGGTGTAGTAAAACATCGTGGGGAAAGCGGCATGTCCTAGAGACAAAAATTCGAAGACATGTGACATCCGCCAACTCGCACTGGGACCGCGTGGTGGATTATGGCCCACTCCCTCTCACAGAGAGCAGGCCTCTGTCCCAGAAGTGGGAACGTTATAGGCTGAATTGTAATTACTAAGTTTCAGAGTAAGCAAGCTAAAGTGGCAAAGGGCTGATGATGGTTTGTCGAAGGACCGATGGCTGCTGGAGTAGACAAGTCCTGGAGTGGTGACCGCGTATCGTCAAGCGTAGTGTGGGAGGCCCTTTCAGCTATATGGACCGACGACCTTAAGGCCTCCTCTGACTGGGTGGGGAAGGCGGAGGACAAGGTGTTGTGAGGTTTGGAATAATGTTTTTCAACATATACGTTTAATTTACAAATCGATCAGTCAGGAAAAAGCAATCATGTAATACTTAACTGTTCAATTTAGCTATCCATAGCCTCGTTATCACAATGCAAACTGTGGAATAAACCGGAACGCTATACAAAATTTGCATACCCAATGTATCCGGAACCAAATTCAAAAGTGTATTCCTGACAACATTTTAAATAAATAACGCATTAAAATAACAGTTAGCGTTATTATCGTGAAAATAATTGCCCATCACTATTCAAACGAGTTGCCCATACAATTCTGTCTCTGCAATTGTATGATAATGTTACTTCCATAAACGCAATTATGGTAACTGTACGTCACTATTTTTACTTAATTACTATCACGGAATTATCAACCTTATTTCGCTGTTATAGAGGTCACGTATGAAGATGGTATCGTATGAGTTGTCATGAATGATCTCTTAAAGGTATGGTGACGATATTCTCTATGTAGTGTAGGTTATGTATTTCTTTTGTTTTAGTGATGAATACATGCGATAAGGCATTGTATTTTAGGGTGCACTATTTATGTGTCTGTATGGTGCGCAGACAATGGGTTAGTAATGTTCGACTTGCCTACTTTCAAGGCATTGTAGTCTTTAACAATGAGAAGAACAGGGTGTTTTGTTGCAACAGATTTTTGGTTTATGGCCTGATTAAAATCTCCACGCTGATGATCATCAAAGGGGTTGGTAGTAGAGCAACTTCTGTACCTAGTTTGTTGATGGCAGTGTAATCTTACAAGGTGTGGTTACATTTGTCTGTTTGCGTATACATTGTATGATTCTGTTACAGAAATCATCTATCAACATTTTGCGCAGCAACCGTAGAGAATCTATCAATGACCTTCAACAAGTTTTAAATGCTGTGTCTTTTTCTAAACCACACCCAGCTAAACTCCCTTTAAGGGATGTAAATATCTGCTCTGTAGTTTCTGGCTACCCCATGGTCCATACATACTCCGTTTGCATCGTTTACGTTGCAAGGCTCCCGCAAACAGGCGCGACGTGACCCTAGTCGAACAATTCCTATGAAAACTTTATGGAAATTTTTCCACAAAAGTCTAAACGTAAACTTGATAAAAAAAAAAAAACTAAATTATTGCCTACTTAGTTTTCAAAGCTTCTGCCAGCTAAATCAGTTAATTTAACCAATGAACTCAAAATGCTACCTTGAATCCTCCAAAACTATAAGCTTACCGTTTTGTTTTCAGTTGCAACAGACTTTACCGTTATATTTCTGTCACGAAGTATAGAAAACACCGCTATTTCAACACATGCATGTCAAACAGCACGCAAGTTTCATGCAAATTAACTGTTTGACCTGAAAGTGAGTAAGCAGAATGGTCCTGTCCGTCATGACATACGGTACCGAAACACGAAAAAAAAAAAACTAGTGGAAGTGCCCGTCAGCTATTCTACGTGTGTCACAATTATGCGGAAAGTATGTAAAGTAATAACAAACAACAAGTCGTAATAACTCTTCTATAACGTGTACCGAAACGTGACATTCGAGCTGGCTGGTCCATAAATTCAAGGTCGCTCAGCGCGCTATAGAGTGAATATGCTCGGAGTCTCTCTGAAGAATGAAATTACCAAAGTTATCGACGAAACGTAGCCAGCGAAGTAAGCAAACCGAAGTGGCAGTAGGCTGGTCATGTTTGTCGAAAGACCGATGGCCGGTGGAGCAGACGAGTCCTGGAGTGGATACCGCGTATCGTAAGCGTAGTGTAGGACGCCTCTCAGCAAGATGGACCGAAGACCTAAGGAAAGTGGCTGGGACAGACTGGATGCAAAAGACGGGGACGGTGTTGAGCAGGGAGAGCCTATGTCCAGCAGTTGATAGGCTGAGTTGAAGCAGAATATAATCTTGGGTGGCAACTTGGTATTGAGTTTTCAGTCGATTCGATGTCAATTATAACGATAGAAAGAAACGTACAGGCCGCTGCCAGACCTTCGGCAATATACGGCACTTGAAAATGCATTGATTACAGTAGTAATAAGTTAGTAGTCGGTTTTTCATTTTGCCCATGTAACTTATTGAAAAAACAAAGACGGGATGGAAAACATACCCTACTTATTTGGCACAAGTAGTAAGTACCACCGTCCTTCTCCTGCTATTTCACTTTACTTGGTGACGGCGTAACATATATTTCTCTTCCTTACTTCTCCATCAGTCGTCATCTCGGTAGTCATCCATCACACACTACATCCATCGTATCTTTGGTATTCTCCTACTCCTATAACCATCCACATTCACACTCGCTAGCTCTCTTCTTCCACAGGTTTTTTTGGAAAATCATATACTTACTACTTTCGCAATGTTTGTAAATATGTGAGCACCGTGTACCTCACTTGATTGATTTATCTGATAGATAGATAAGTCTTTATTTGCCTTAAACATGGTATAAAGTTGTTACAGTCTGGTTTTGATAAAAATGTCCACATGTTTAGCTATCTTGGCAATATTTTAAGCTTTTACACTGTTTATTATTGTTTGCAACATTTGAAAACAAATATTTTTTTCAGTAAAAAATTAAAAAAATTATATTATCCCTATTAGCATAAGCTCTATATATAGATGTAAAGTTTACGTATTTAGTCTTAAGGTTGACAGACTTCTCGAGTCATTGAAAAGTTATTGTAAAAATATCGAGTTTAATGTAGAAGTTCTGATATCTAGTGATCTGGCTAACAGATACCATGGCTGTGAGGTCCATAGTAGATACCTATACAGAATATTGTATCAATTGCATGCAAAATAATTAATACAAAAGATAAAGGTGAACTTATACAATGTCACAGATTAATTGGTGATACAATAATAGTCATTAAGATCATACATCATTTACATGTTCATTAATACCTGTACATACCCATTTTATATTCTTTGTATTTTTATATTTGTCATGTTATATTTTTTTATCTGTCTTTGCTTATTTTAAATTATTTTTACCTATTTGTGGTATAGTATTTTTATTCTGGGTGATGCGTCTTCACATATAAAATATAATTGATTTGCCCAAAATATTGTTGATGATAAACATTTTAAAAGAGTAACGGTGGAGTTTCTTGCCCCTTTTTCTTCATACGAAACTCCCTATTGGAAGGGGCGGGCGGCTAGAATCAATTCTATTTAAATGAAAATTTTGACGTTCAAAAGTGCCTTTTAGTGCCTATTTGAAATAAATGCTTTGACTTTGACTTTGGTAATTCTCTGTCAGTCGTCATCTCTTCTTTACCCGATTTTACAACGAGAATGAAATAAGCATGACCGAAATGAGCTAGAAAATTGGAGCTTCCTTAGTGGGATACTAGGTTTAGCTGTCATTGTGACCTTAGTGACAAAATGTAGGAGCGCGCGAAGCGAGCTTGAAAATTGAAACACCCAGACTTGGATAGGTTAGAATTTCTATGTTATTTTATTAAATCATTACTAGAACTTGAGAATTGGACCCTGGGGGCTCCTGTAGCTTAGCATAATCAGTCTATAATGTTCCCACTGCTGGGACTGAGGTCTCCTCTCTGCGAGAGGGAGTAGGACGTAAACCACCACGCGGTAGTGCGGGTTGGGTTGGCCGCTGTAGCTTGGGGCCCCGTATCATCGATAGGTGTCTGATACCGCGGTAGCTTCGCCCCTGACATTCGTACTCAAAACTTTCCTCTCAACATTTTCCTCATTCCTCCGTATCACATATCGCCTATACCATGGCAACCGTTTTCCACACAATTTATATTCAAAAAAAGAAACAGTGTGCCTGACTGGATGCGCTAAATAATATTGGAAACATGAATTCTTGTAAATAGCTCGGCTTTTTTCGTAAGGACGCTATAGTTTGCAAAAGCTTAGTCGTATCTCATGTTAATAAATAAGAATAGTCATACTGCAATTATTAGGGTGCTTGTCAGGTAAACATGGTGTTATCGCCAGAGCCATATGAGACTCGCCAGAGCTAAGATATTAGATGCTATGAATGACACTGCAATAAAAAATATAAATAAAATTCAAATAATATTTATTTCAAATCAAATTAACACTTTATTACACCGATCTTATATATATTATTACATACAACACATTCATTGCTTATTTCAATTAATTTATAAATACAACTTATTTACTTAAGTACTTATTACAATAATAACGATCGTACATATAATACTTATATGGTTATATAACAATTATTATAACTTAGAAGAATTGCTTGTCCGTTTATTTCAACTTGGTAATTTAAGATATGCCATTTAGGCACAAAACCCATTCAAAAAAGGTAAAACTGACAATTGGCTAGAACAACACCAACTTGAAACAAAAGTACCCATGTTTTCAAAACCATTCAATATCCCATAAAAAGTTATGTGGCATTGAGCTGTATATATCTCGAGTTGTCAATACTCCTCAGGGACTAGAGAACAACCTAGATTAACCTAAAATTCGATCACCTTTCATCCATTTCATATGTTTAATAAAAGCAGATAGTGAGTACGCACGTACATACATACATTATGTACTTAACTTTGTTTACATTGTGTGAAAATTAAATTATCTGTGGGCGAGCTTTTAATATAAATCTTGGTTTTGTGTGCGTGAAATTGATCGCTTGCTTTCAAACAAGATAATATCTTGAGAAGATGTAAATGTGAATGTATTTTAGGACCACACAAGGCGACTTTTAATGGCGAAATGTTGCCCATCTGTGCTTACTAATTTGCTGAATTCTGCTTTGAAATGTTAGCAGCCAGTAAAATTATTGAACTACTGGAGCTTCTGATTGGTCCGACTGTCAATTATTAGAAAATTGGACAGCGGGCAATACTGTCTGTCAATTCAGCAGTGTGACTGAAACATTGCGGGAGGGCATAGCAACGCAATCAACTACCAAGTGGTGTCTAGACGCACCACCGAATTTTTGCTGTATCATCATAACTAAGAATTCTATGTGGTTATAAATATTATGAAATGTCACTGACATCTCACAGGGCATCGAAATAGTTGTAGGTAGTTGTCATAAGGTTATATTAGGAGAAAAAAAAATCCTCTAGTATTTCCTTTTATACTCTTATAGATTGGTCTCAACTACTTTGTTAGCCAAGCAAATGCGAACAAGTAATTTAAATTACTATATTTTCTGCACGTGTCGTGAGCAACTGTGTCCCAATTGCACTCTACAAAAATTTGTCGTGTGTGTGGCTTCTTTTGTTATATTTCTATTTCTAGTATCGGCGCGAGGATATACAGAAACGGTTAATGACTTAGTAAAAATATATACCTATAGTTAAATTCTTTCTTCGCAGATTCTTTTGTTTACTAAAATCCTAAAATATCTTCTTCCATTTCAACTGCCGGGCATCCATACTTCGGTTTTAATTCTGGCAGCTGATAAATCTATATTTTCCTCAGTACTCTGTATTCTAATAATATTTATATTGGCATAATATACTCACGCACAGGTATTTTTGTGGGCTTTGCTGAGTGCTATATATTATTTGACGTCATAACGTAAAAATAATAAACGTCACAGCTGCTTGTAAGAAGATTTTTATCAGATTAACGTCCGTCGTACAAAATGTCAGACCGGTTGAATTTTGAGATAAAAATTTCACATTTTCACCCATTTCCCTTTATGTACGATATACGAGAAAAGTATGGAGGAAAGAAACGTTGCACCAACCCCAAATAAATTAGGACCAGAGCAGCAAAATGATGGTGATGATAATTCCCTTATAATTAACGAATTTTATTTGTCATCCGAATAGCATTAGTCATCTTATTGCTGATTAGTGACAGTGGCTGGTTAGTGGAAACCTTATATGGATATAAAATAAAGAGGAGTACTTAGATGCTTAAATAGAAAACCATATTTTGATTTAAAAGATTGTCCGAGGAGTTTCTTGCCCGTTCTTCTCCATGGCTACCTACTACGCTTTGGAATGGGCAACTAGCTTCATATTTATGACCGACCGACCCAGAAAATGCAAAAGTGCCTGTAATTGGTTTATGTGAAATAAATGCTTTGAGTTTGAGATCTTTTTTTCCTAATTTAATTGTTTTAAGATCATGTTCCTAGTATAGTTGACAATGTATGAACCGAAGTATATTTACTATATAACTTTAGAAAGGTTTGAAGACTAGGTAATATCGAATCATTTCATGTTACATCCAATAAACCTGGATACGCCATAATTACCTTACAATATTACAAGCATATCGATTGAATTAGCAACTAATAAGATGAGGTGTTCCATTGTAATGAAGTATTGCCCAAATCATAATAAGTAATTGGAATTTGATTGGATTCAATTCAGGTGGATAATAATTACACCTGTAAATAGTAATCTTAAGTAGCAGGATTTACCAAAACACCTTGTTCGTACCGCGAAAGCAGTGTGAAGACTGTCCCCAGTCACCACCTTAAATTTAAGAAAATAAAAAGCGTAGTAAGTTATTTCTAATCACTCTAAAACCTGTTCTTACCTCTGGTTTGAGTCTTGGAAGTGGAACACCTCGCCGGAGTCTGTGTTACCCGAAAACTAAAACATGGAGTCAGGAGTCTTCAAAACTGAAGTGTCTTGTCGGTTGAATCGTTGAGCTCCTTAATTTCTGAGTTGAGCTAAATGATTACTGACAAATGCGTGCACTGACTGGTCAGTAACACTCAAATCTGTGTGTTTTTTTCCTAAATGGACCATCTCAGCTACTAATCTGCATGGTACTCAAATGGCCTGGTCAAGATTATGTCTGGACTTGAAAGGAGATGAGTTTTTTTTCGGTTTTGCTTCTAATAGTAGTCGGATAGGAAACACCGAAGTCATCTACTTTTACAACATTATTTGTTTTTGATGTGTAAAAGTGTTTTTGAACCAATTTACAGGAAAAGAAAAAAAATATCATAATCATCAGTTAAGCATTTGCTTGATAAGCGCAATCCCCAGCAGTGGTTAAAAAAAAATTACTTTTGAAAAAAATACAGCAGGTAAGACAAGCTATTCATGAGGTTTACTCTCTAATTAGTTATTTAAGCCGTGAACAATATTATGTCGTTTCTTTATTTTTTGTTTTTTTTTTTCAGAAAAAAACCTCTTCGTATCATCTTAACCTAAGTCCATGTTATGAGAGGCTTTATTAATGTTGTTACCTACATTTTTTGGAATCTGTCTCTTGGTTCCAACTTGATAATTCCCTTCATTTTCGATAAATACTTTGTTATTATTTTTAGCCATTTTATTTTATATTTTTCTGTTAATCGGTAATGTATGTTAGTATCTTGTAAGTAGCTAACTAAAAGATGAAAATTATATGCAGTCGTAAACTTGCTACTGAACGGCAAAATTACAGAGTAGCACTTCCAACAGTTTGTATGGTATAATTACTTTCACTCAAGTTGAAATTAAAAGGACAAACCTGACCGAGTTTCAAGGAAAACTTTTAAGATAGCTTGTTTTAGCTCTTTATTGACTAAAAACACAGTTTTTAACGGAATTTTTAACATCAAATTTTTCTTTCACGAGTCTAAAGAACTTTGACCAAATTTTATACATATCTTAGAACCGTACAAAAGATTGTTTTTGTAAGAAATATAAGTGAAAAATTCGAGTACTATAGTGTAGTACATTTTTTTTATAAGATTGTTTCAGAAAATATATAGAGTGGGATTGTTTAATATTATTATTATGTTTGTTTACATTTTTGTGCAAGAGGTATTCTGAAAATCCTTAAAAAATTGGAACCAAAAAATATTAAAAGTAATAATCTAGTAAATAATCAAAATATTAAATAGTCATTAATGGAAAATAAATATTCCGTGTAGCCAACATGTATAATGAATTCTATAACCTAAGCTAAATATTACAACATTCACGCACGGAAGACGCAATTTAACAATAATTATGCCGAATTAATACATTTTAAATAATAAAACATAAAATCGTTGGTCCAGCCAACATTAAGCACGTTAAGAAGAATTTCATTAGAAATAAATAATGGTTATCATTAAATTAGTACTAACAAGCGTTTTGAGACATTTAAAAAAGTTATTTGGTTTAAAATTTCTTAATTTAACACACATGTTTTTTTACTATTTTATCTACATTTTGTTCCTATTATTAAAATTGTTTCTATTCAAAAAGCGCTCTAATACTCAGTTAATGTTCCCTTACTGAACTGTTAGTTCATTTTAAACTAAACCAGTCTAAATACAGAAGAGCGAAAAAGAACAGTGACAACTATACACAATTAAAGAATTATTCACATTATACACATAATTCACGATGCATTTATAAACGTCTGTACACTTCACTGTTTAAAATCTCGTATAAATTGACATTAACTATTTGCAGCAGTATTTTTGAATCTTTGAATTTGGAATGAAGGTTCCAATTTTAAAGTTTACAATATGGCTGCTGCTCCTCGGTTATTTTCCAATAGAAAACTAATGTTTTAGTCGTGGTTTTGTTCAAGTTTTTCAGTTCTATTGTGTGTTATTTGTTTCTGTACATGGCTGAGCTCACGTGGCATGCTTTCCAGCGGCCTCGTAGCCTTCTATGAGCGTTTCTAGTATGAATTTAATTGTAATTTTGTAGATATTTTCTACGTTTGGTGTGTAACGGTCGCCCAAAGTCGACTCCACGGCTGCTAGGAACGGTGCTTCGATTTTCTGTAAAAAGAAAGATAATGTTAATCCAAATACGCTATCGGTACTTTATTATTAACACGACAAAATTATGGCAACTCACACCTAGGCACCCACGTACATATTAGGAAACTTGAGAATAATATGACAAAAAATACAGCTCAAGTGACTCGCCCTATTTACCAGAACATTCCATTATCCAAGAATGGTAACATCTAAAAAGTATTTATTATAGTAAAGTAAACATTATCGCGGCGCTTTAGCGGTTAATACCTGCGCTGAAAACCTTAGATAAATGATTGGTCTCGCTGAGCTTGACTAGATGCCGCCGGCGTACCTACTTGTCAAATGCGCCAACAAATACGACGCCGAAGTCAGCGTAGTCTAGCCAGTCACTCGCCAAGCTGTCTGTCACGTGCACGTACCAAATGTTTTACTAAATTTTGGGCATAATCCGAAGTAAAATGCCAGTTTGCGTAGTGACACTGTGTAACAATAATACTACAAGAAATATGAAGGACACTGGGATCACATACCATAAGTAAGTATCGTATTATTTCGAAATTTCGACATAAAATAACATGAACCCTAAACGCCATTCAGTGTTGCCGCGTATACAAGAGTCAAGTTCCCCGTGGTTGAGATTTTTATAATGTGAATTGATTGTTTTAGAATTGTATTAAATATCCCCATTTCATTTATCTAACCTTGTTATTGTACAATTATTTAATTTTTATCTTTGTAATCTATACACATATGGTGTAAAAATGTTAGCTGACACTATTTCAAGGGGTGATTCTACACATGAAACTGAACCACTTTCCCCAAGGATCCTGATCGAAAAAATATATAAAAAAACGTGAAAAAAATGAGGCCTAATCATTGATAAACATAGCTTGCTTATTCTAAAGAAGAAACCTACGCCTAACCTATACATAAATTTATTTATTCATTCGCTTTTAATTAATTGTTCATTTTTAAGTATTTTCTGAGCTATATGTATAACTTAACTAATAGACCACAGAATAAAATATTTTTCCCATTAACTCGGGTAACAGTTGAGCACTGGTAACACAACTCTTCACGCACACTAGTTCTCAATGTCAAGTGGCGATGTCTTACACACTACAATAATGAGATGCCGCATTCACGGAGCTATTGTTTGTAAAGAGTGCGGTATCTAGTCTAGCGCAGCGAGACCAATCATTTATCTAAGACTGAAAACATTTAAACCACGTCAATATTGGCATGCCTTGGATATTTCAAACGTGGATAACTCAAAGGGTTAGAGAGCTTTCATAACCAGAAATGAGGGACGAGGGTCACTTCTGGAGTTCCAGAAATAGACGGGTAAGAAAATACAGAAAACCAACTCGTAACAACAGGAAAATCACGGCCATAAACAAGAAGATTGAACCCGGGAAGTATGCTACAGTCATTTCCACAGTGTTTTTTTTGCCGAGATTTTACAACAATGTCAAAATCAAAGTGAACTTTTTTTTCGTAGGTTGTTGGTCGTTTCCTGTCGTGGAAAGACTACAGTTGTAGATATAGTGTCTACGATTAATTCTTGCGTTGAATTTACTGAAGTATTTTTTGGGTACCAAGCTAACACACCGGTTAGGTGAATATCTGGGAATAAAAAAAAATGAAAACAGACAAGCAAAAACGCCCTCAAAAAAATATCACACAATATGGTTTCTTGTTTCAAGCCAGTGTGTGTGGGTAGTTTTTAAGCTATAGATATATTAGGGGTAACCGTAACGTTTTAGAGAAAATGAAAATTAAATTACATTAAAATTTGAGCTCATAGTTTCTTTTAGCGTTTTTATCTATTGTTTAGAACTTACTCACACGGGGTAGAAAGAAAAACCACCCTATAATAAGTCATAGGTACCAAACAGTAGAATTACAAAGGCTAGGAATCGTTTGCCTTTCCTGTTAGCATTTTCGAGAACTTAATTTGGTTTTCATACAACAAAAACAAACAAGAATAGCGTTATGTGAAAGCCAAACTCATCCTGTATTGGATGGAACTTCTATCCGTTGCTCTAGTCTGTCGCTTATACTATGTACAGTAAGCGTTCAAAAGTGCATAGGCACCCATAGGATTAAGAGTCGTATTGCTATCGCTGTGAACTCGCGGTACGACTGTATGTATTTAAACGACACAAACCACAAAGACACAGACCGACATTCCGACCTCGCCGCCGAGGTTCCTCGCGAAGATCCCGACGTAATTGTCCCCCCCGACCCTTGCTCGACGAAGTGCCAGCCCGCGCCGTAGCTGAGCCTGTAGCTTTAAATTCCCCGATTAATAATAATCAAAACTTGATCCAGCCTGTCCCATCTTGCTGTCCTCCCGTCAGCGACGCCCTAAGCCGAGGTCCGTACCCCACAGGGTGTGCCCTTAGCGAGCGTTCGCTTAATAATATAAGTAGTTTTACGCCCCTGGCTGGAGGCTTTGAGTCCGCTTAAGGCAGCCACAGGATAGTCCGGTTAAGTAGTCACGACCTCTCAAGGTCAACTACGAGATGCCATACACAAAAAAATAAATAAAAAAAAACCACAAAGATCGCACTACACGAAACAAACATATATTTCCGTCGCTTTTGTTAGACACGCATCATGCTCGTGACCTGGCTGGTTTATGACATTGCTAAAATTCGAGATAATCTAATATGAGCTGGTAGCAGTAGGCGCCAAACGTTGGACTGAACAGTCGGCTTAAATTCCGATCTCATAAGATGCAGCGCAGTTTTATTGCCAATTTTTTTTTGTTTGCAAGGGTAACAATATTTAAAAAAAAAGCTGTTTTTTCATGTTTGTTGTTGCAATAAAGTGTTTAGAAAAAAAAAGAGTCACGAGTGAAAACCAAAATAAAAACATTAATTTGTTATAATATTTTATCACAGACAAATAGTATAGAAACAACATATAGAAGGTTGTAGGTGAAACAGAAGCGTCAATCTATTGCTTTGTGAGATTGCTTATGGACTTGTGAGTGAAGCCAAACTCATCCTGCATTGGATGGAACTACTCCGTTGCTCTAGTCTGTCGCTTATGTTATGTACATATTTTACCCAGGGATGTATGAAGTAGTGCAATTTAAAGTTTTAGGAAGAAGACTTCAACCCGCTAGTATCCGCGGTTTGCATGTCGTTGAAATTGGATGACGGAGCGTGGGAGAGGGTAGTGTAATATGAAGAGACATAGTTTTAAAGGGTCTCGAAGAGCGATCAATATCCGAAAATAGATTGGGTTTCATTTCATGAGAAAGCTAACGATAGGGAATTGTGAGAATAACCCTTTCCACAAAATATGTTAGTTCGAGTAACATTTTGAACGTTTTTAAATGCCTTTCGGCATTTTAGAAGTTATAAATAAAAAAATAAAAAATAAACTCCAAACTGTTTGAGGGAAAACCAATCAATTCAAAAACTATCCAAAACACGCCGCCGCCAGTTTATCATCCAATTTGACAGCTGAATATAAATCCAATCAACTTTACAATTACTTGGGCAGTTCAGTTTAATAATTTCAATTTATGGTCTATCCGAATTTGATGTATGGTTCATCCCTGGAGTTAATAATTTACTGGGGATTATGATGTTATTGAAGTGTGGGGGAAAGTATGGGAAATCTACCGTTTTGTGGGGTGAAGCTCAATATATATGAATGAGGCATTTGTGGTGAAGAAACAAATGGTGTGTGGGTGGACAAATAAATTGGGGTTGAATTATTGATAAAACTTCCGTCATGAAGCCCTTTTAATTTACCTTAAGATATCTTTGGTGGACTGAGGAAAATGTTTTTGTTGTAGTAATGCCAAGAGTCAACATGATTTAGTTTTTGTATTGAGAAATCATGCATTTTAATCTGTTTTGGAAACTTCCTTAAAAATGGCCTCAGGCTGTATTTCGCACGCGTCTTGTACTTATTCCTTTTTTGCTAGTATTATGTTTATAAAGTCGCTCATAGTGTAGGTATAGCTAGAAGTAGGTACTAAAAGTATCCTTGAGCTACATTTAATTCACTGCCCCGAGCTCATTTTTTTTTTTGTGTATGGCATCTCGTAGTTGACCTTGAGAGGTCGTGACTACTTAACCGGACTATCCTGTGGCTGCCTTAAGCGGACTCAAAGCCTCCAGCCGGGGGCGTAAAACTACTTATATTATTAAGCGAACGCTCGCTAAGGGCACCCCCTGTGGGGTACGGACCTCGGCTTAGGGCGTCGCTGACGGGAGGACAGCAAGATGGGACAGGCTGGATCAAGTTTTGTTGATTATTATTAATCGGGGAATTTAAAGCTACAGGCTCAGCTGCGGCGCGGGCTGGCACTTCGTCGAGCAAGGGTCGGGGGGGACAATTACGTCGGGATCTTCGCGAGGAACCTCGGCGGCGAGGTCGGAATGTCGGTCTGTGTGCCCCGAGCTCACTCTTCCGATGAGGCTATATAGAACAGCTGTTGACCGCAATAATCAACTAACACCTTGCAAGAACATGGCGCAGTTACTCATTATAATAAAAAGCTAAAGTGGCAGTGGACCGGTCAAATTTGCCGTAGAACCGATGACCGTTGGGGTAGACGTGTTCTTGAGTGGAGACGGCGAGTTGAAAAACGTAAGGTAAGGCTAGGTGGAGCGACGAACTTTGCAGGGTGGCTGGTAGCTGGTAAAGCTGAATGGTGTGAAATTGGAGAAGCCTATGTCCAGCAGTGGACTGCTGTTTGCTGATGATGATAATACTTAAAACAATAGCGGCGAATGAGGTTTCTGAATTAATATATCTAATTTTAAATTATTTTTACCTATTTTGGTATAGTATTTTTATTCTAGGTGCATGCGCATCGTCTTCACATATAAAAATACAATTAATGTATACAAAATATAGTTAAACATTTTAAAAGAGTAACGGTGGAGTTTTTTGCCCCTTCTTCTCCATACGAAACTACTTTTTGGAAGGGGCGCCTAGAATCAATTCCATTTAAATGTTAATGTTGACGTTCAAAAGTGCCTTTCAGTGCCTATTTGAAGTAAATGCTTTGACTTTGAATAAGGCTTTTATGAATGACCTATGTAGTTTGTATGGCAGGTACTTTATACGATACATTCTTGTACCTACTTGTATTCATAAGTATCCCTAAAAGTAGTCTTTCAGCTTTCAGCCACAAACAAAGAATAATCTTTAGGAGTGTCGAAAAAACTAAATAAATAAAAAAATATAAAAAAATCTTTTTGGAATACCTAACAGCTCTGTAATTCTGTAATGTTATTAGCTACATTTATTCAATTAATGTAACAGACGTTTTGCATACTTGTTTTTAGGGAATTGTTAAAAAAAAAAGAAGTGACGTCACGACTATGTAACTTCATACTAGCGTGGTACCGCGCGACATGGACGGGAATAATTTCCTCCAGAAACTTTTGAAGCGTCTAGCTTCTTCTTAATAACATCGAATTAACGGATGTTTTCGATTATCGTATTTTTACCATGCCTTCTTTGAATTTACATTATGCTTTCGAACATTTTTAATATTAGGCAACTTCCCTACTCTCGCGAATAAATTTCATTTCATTGGTTTTACTCCATTCTCATATACCTACTAAAACATGAATTCTACTCAAATCATCGCTGATACATTTGGTATATACAAATGCCTGTGCCTTATAAAATATGATTTGGAAATCAACCTGCTTGGCAATTCGTGCACGGTGTAGTCGGTCGCAGACGGTCGTTTGAAAGCTTTTTCATGTATTTCCATACAGTTTATTTCCCTGTTTTATCGTGATGCCGTGGACGTGGATGTCCACGATAATATCGTCACGTTAGAAATTATAAAAGGCTTACAAACGTGTTTGTCTAATTCAGACAATTTAAGTTTCCTATTTCTTCACTTAATCCTTTGAGAATCAGAGACAAAGAGAGAAAGAGTTAAATTGACGCTCTGCATACTTAAGGGATATCCAAAAAGACTTTGCTGGCCAAGGGTTTGGCTGACACTTCACTTACAACGTTCTAATAAACCTATCATTGCTGGATTTATTTATATGGAATCGTTTTATGTTTTATGAGTAAAGGTTATTTTTTTACCTATTTCTAGAATCGGCGTAAACTCGATAAAGTGTAATATTTTGCGAATGTGTGTTTTGTGTGTAAGTGTGATATCACATACATGGAAAACCTTCAATCACAATTCAGTAAATAGCGAATCTATTCATGATTATAAATTGACGCGACTTTCTTTGATATTTTAAACTACGCAACGTTGTACATAAACCTTCCGTAACAATGTCTAAAACGCACAAACCCAATAACCTAAGACACATCGCTACTGATGATAGACAGTACGATTCTATCTGTCCCTGTCAAACAAATAGCTGTCAACACGATGAAATACTGCATAATTTGGCTTTATTGGGACGTTAAAACCAGAGATTGATGGGTTTTTGCTATTCCCAGTACGCCTAAATTGGAGATAGATAGGTAAGTTGTTGGGTTCGGCCGTAAATGATACATTAATATTAAAGTAACACAAAATAAATAAATCGTGATGTTATATCAAGTCTTAAAAACCGTGCGAATCAGGGATGGGTCGCTAGTACTGTTATATTATAGTTTTATGAAACACTTCGCGCTTCATTTATCCGAGAAAGAGAGAGTTTTCATAGCACACAATACGGTGATAAATTTAATTAAAACTGATTATAACTACTATCTAAGTACTCGGAAATCAATAAAGTTTAAAAGCAGGATAACAGGATTCCCTTCAATTCTACGACAAAGCTCTTAAACTCTCCATTTCGTCTCAAATGCAAAAAGCTATACGATATTGTAATTTGAAATTAAATTCGAAGATTATTCTGTTGGTTAATTATTATTCGATTTTGCCGGAAGTTTTGATGGTATATTAAAACATGATACTAGAATTTCTTGCAAGTTAATGCCGTATTGATTTATAACTACAAAGAATCGTCATTGTCAGCATGGGTTTATTGATCAAAAGTTTATTAAGAAGACAAAATAATTACTTTTTGATTTTAAGTATAGAGCCTGTGCATCTCTCAGAACGATATTCGCTTGTTCTAAGCACAACGCTTAGAACAATCGAATATCGTTCTAAAAATAAAAGTGATGAATGTTTTTTTGCACCTACTATTTGGTACCTTATTTGTTTTGTTATTACACCTCCTATATCCCTTTTGTGGCAAAGAAACGGATGGAACTATTTACGAGTACTACTCTCTGTCTTAAATCTTAAAGCTGTAGAAAATGGATACCCACCCAAAAATACTCGACTTTAAATCCAGGTATTCTTCTATGGCTGGCCCCAACTTGGTGTATGTACCCAAAGAAGTTGTCCAGGTCGTCCAGGCCCTTTATGCCTTCGTCCAGGGTGTTCATAACGTTGTTGGCGTGTTCTGCTAGCTCCATCGAGTTGATTTGTTCTTCCTTCGTCCGGCATTGGCGGAATTTCTCGAACATATTTAGCAGATCTTGGTTTTCTTCAAATAATCTGGGAAAGAGTAGAAAAAAAAACCGTCAGTTGAATTACTAGACATACAGACGAAATGAGAACCTCGTCCTTTTGGAAGTCGGTTAAAATAGATCGTGTGGCATTGATGTCACCTAGGTAAAATGTGATCAATGAAAATTGTTCAATGTCGTTTCTAAAATTTTACATCTAAATGATTACTTGATTTGCAAGTATACTTAGACTCTGTTATTTCTGTAATCAAAATAAGTCTTGAGTATTATAAAATTCAATCAGACTCAACCCTCGCTACCAGATTATTATTGTCAACATTTTTTCCAGCTCTATTCCCTTTAGAGGGTTGTTTTACACTCGCATATTCGCTGAAGACTGTTTTGTTGTGTTACTGCACATTTACCTATTAGAATTAAATGTTTCGTGAGGTATACTACATTCATTCGCAGCGAAATTAATTGTCTATCAAATTGGCACCCTACTTCAATAGTCATCCTAACTAATATTATAAATGCGAAAGAAAGTTTGTTTGTAACGCTTACTCGCCAAAATGGCTGTATGGATGTGGATGAAATTTCGCACACAGACCATGCCCTGGGTAAGAATATAGCTGTGTAGTATAGCTCTGTCAATAAATTAAAACTGATGATGAGTATAAATATATTTGTGTTTTAAATTGTACCAATTACTGTGCTAAATGTTTATTTCCTATAAAGAACTTGTAAAGAAAGTAAGGAAAATATCCTATGCTCTGTACCAACGATTCAATAACCAGTAATAGACAATTGACCTAGAAACTACAATCTAATTGGTCTGTTCTAAAGAGGCGACTGTGAAATTGGCTCCGTCCTCTGGGCATTCTTTAAAGGGTAGACGGGCTTCAAATGTAATCTGTTAAAATAAAATTGTACGTGCAATAACCTGGTCGTCCGTATGCAGATTGCCTTAGGGTGGTTATACACGTATTTTTTTTAAAGAATGTTAATACGTATTAGCGAGTTTATAAGGCGGTGGAGGGGCAGACTGCCTGATTGCACCGGATGGCATATGGCCATTTGTAAGGCATAATGTTCATTTCTGTATTTATTGGCGCATCTTTTACTCGAAGTGAAGTGAAACGTCTGAACTTTTTATGAATCAAGAGTGAGAAATGAATTAATCCAATGGCTCGGCATTTCACTTGCCTACTTTATAATTTTGTGGGTGTCATCGTGTTAATGTGGAATCAATCAAATATGAACATTCACCCGAGTATCTCTAGTAATTACCTATTGTGGCAAAAATAAATAAGTAGATCCTATTAAATCAATTCTGAAAATTATGAATAGATTATTGTAGGGGCTAGTAACTTAAACACCGAACGACTAACGCCCACACAGAGGTCTCAATAAACGATGGCCGATGGCTATTACGTGTTATTCAAGATCGCACTTGAATAACACGTAATAGCCATCGGCACACATCGACAACCATCGACACCTACAATTTTTAAGACGTTATAAAGATGCCATATGTTTAGACTATACTCCCAAGTTATTAATTAACCTTATTTATAATCATTTAAGCTTAAAAATTAGTAGGCGTACAAGGTATAATTGAAATAACTGAAAACCTCACATTTTGAAGAACGTTACTGTGATTCAAACCACGAAATCGCAGCAAAAAAAAAATGCTGCTTTTCCCTACATTTTGTTGAATTATGGGAACATAAATGAATGAATTGCCAAGCTTCGCATTCCATTCACTTCTAATTCTAATTGTATCTGTAAATCTGAACATGTTGACACACACGCCTCGAGAGTTGCCCAATCTGTAGCCAGCCTAACCCGATTTGCTATACATTGAGAATGCACGTCACGTCGGCACATCACGAGACCCCCTTCGGACCGAGGTTACCTACCCCTGCCAACGGGGAATGGAGGGGTAGGCAACCTATACGTGTATATTCTATTACCCACCCTACATCGTATAATCAAGTTATTTTCCCCTTATACCGTGTATATTTTTCAATAAAATAAGCCAACGAAAATGAGTTTATTCAGTCGAAGGTAGGCGGGATTTGCATGGAAATCTTACTTGGAGAAATTTGGCCAGTTTTAGCTCTGAGCTCCGGTAATAAGGCTATGTAAAAGATTCTTTTTTCGCTTATTTAGGTACCGAAAAGTTTATTTAAGGACAAAAAATAAGACAGTCATTTATTGTAATTGAATTAGTCTTTTCACATTTTACTGAGATGAAATTATGCTGAAATGTAAGCTCCTGAAATAAAATGAATAGCAAACTGACACTCATTAAGCTCGTATGATGTTTTAAGTAAAATTATTTCCAGGAGCTTTGAGACAATTCCCAAAATACATTTTCTATCTACTTATATAAAGCTTTATATAGATTTTGGTGACACTTCAAAAGATAACTGTAAATTTGATTAAAAATTAAACAATTATTACTACAATGATTCACTTTGTTCATGATCTTCAAAAGATTTTCATTTTCATAAAAGTAAATCAAGAGCGTGCTGCTCTTTTTTAATTTATTTAATGCGCCTTGAAATTTATTTTTAGCAAGTTATTGTAGGATCATGCTTGCGAGTTTTTTATTAGCAGGCGTTTTAAAACTATTAAATACTTTCAGAATCATATAATTTTTATTACAAAAATAATTTAATAGATGGGGTAATTTTGATACAAGTTAAAAAAAAGTAAAGTCTGTTTGATAGTCTGTTAGTCTGTTTGACTACTAGACATCTTTAAATCCTTTGAATTATAATAAAAACTTTGATGATACATCCAGCAAACCCTTTAAAAACAAGGACCTTGTAATCTCGTATTTAAAACTGAACTGTAAATACAAACTCTTACAGATTAAATTGGCTTGATAGGCTACTGCCGTAGAACGGTTTTAGTGGCCTATAAAGTGTTTTATGGAGGGCTGGACTGAATGTGGCTAAGAACAGAGTAATATGAAGTTGTTCTAGTTAGTTAAGGTTTATGTTGACATTATTATGAAGCATAAAACGTATCAAATAAGTACGTGACCTTGTTGTGACGCGTGCTTGAGAAACTTGTACCGAGAAAGTGCGTGAGGTTAAGGTTTGATGTCTAACATAAAAATATCAGGCGTTTTACAAGCATTAGAAGTGTGGTTTGTTGTGAATGGAAATTCATGATAAGGGTAATATATATTTTTTTTGTGATAAATAAATATTTTAGTACCCTAAGCCTTGTATTAGTAAGTCAAATCAAGTTAAGTCGAATCAATTATTTCAAATAGGCACATAAATGGAACTTTTGAACGTCAAAATTTATAAAAATAAATAGAATTGATTCTAGTTGCCCCTTCATAAAGATAGTTTCGTATGGTGAAGAATTGGCAAGAAACTCCACCGTTACTGTTTTAAAATGTTTAACAATATTTTGTACTTGTACATTAATTATTTAATTATATGTGAAGACGATGTTGCACCTTGAATAAAATTACTATACCACAATAGGTGAAAATTATGAAATATAAAGTAATGTCTGGTGCATGGATACATGGTGCTCACATATTTAGAAAATTAAATATTGTAAAACTAGACGACTTCCTTAAACTTTTTAACACGTAATAATGTTTTGTGTGAGAAGTAATAACCATCAATATCTTAAAAATTATACAATTCAATAAGCAACCAGTTTGATTTTGTCTTGCCTCTAGATTGTCCTATGCAGGACCAGCATGTTTCCAAGTATTCTTATCTAGGATATAATCCTCTAGTTTGGAATATGCTTGTTAACAAAGTGTACTTTCAACATAAGTTTTAAATTTTCTTTAATTTAATTGCAATATATCACAAGGTATTTTGCTATAACATTTAACACAGTGCCAAGTATAAAAGATTGATGTGCTTTAGATAATCTGAAAAATGGTTGATTTAGTTTATCTTTATTTCTAGTATTAAAATTATGTCTATCACTTATTTTATAAAAAATATGTAGATTCTTTCTTACATACAAAATATTTTCATAAATGAACTGGCAAGATACCGTCATTATATAAGACTTCTCAAATAGTTCAATAAGAGATTCCCGGCGATGTACATTGTAAATGGCTCTGTCAGCAGCCCGACCCCACAGTGAAATGCCACACGACATAATGCTGCGGAAGTAGCTAAAATAGACCAAACGCGCGGTTTCTACATCTGTTAACTGTCTTATCTTTCTAACAGCATAAGCGGCCGAGCTTAGCCGCCCCGCAAGAGATGTTATATGTGGTCCCCATTGTAATTTCTCGTCTAGCGTGTTTCTTAGGAAAACCGTCTGATTAATATATTCCAGTTTTTCTCCATTCAATATGATGTCACATTCGCTACTTCTAACATTAGGTAATTTAAATCTAATGCATTTGTTTTTTTTTTTTCATTTAGTACCAAATTATTTACCGTAAACCAATCTTGGACTTGAAGAATCGAGTTATTCACGACGTCCAGATTTTGTGACCGTCGCGCGTCGGTCTATTTTAAAGATTAATGATGTGTCATCTGCAAATAGCAGATGTTACATGAGGTCCCTATTGTAACTTCTCGCCTAGCGTGATTCCTTGGAAAACTGTCTGATTATTAAATTCTATTTTTCCTCCATTCAATATGATGTCACATTCGCAACTTCTAACGTAAGGTAATTTAAATCGAATAAATTTGGTTTTTTCTCAATTAGTACCATATTATTTACCGTAAACCTGAAGAATAGAGTTATTCATGTCGTGTGACCGTCGGTCTATTTTAAAGACCAATGAAGTGTCATCTGCAAATAAGCCCATCTTCGGTTAATTTTGAAGTAATTGAATTATATAATTAATGTAAACTAAAAAAGAGGAATGGACCCAAAACGAACCTTGAGGAACGCCCATTGTCATTTCAGACTCTAATAAGTTTATGCCGTCCGTTTTTACTTTATCCTTTCTATCTTTCAGGTATAATCTTAGCAAATCAAGAGTTGTATTCCTAATCCCGTAGTGCTCTATTTTCATTGAAGAGAGAAAGCTTTTATAACCGCTTGGGGCTTGAATGCTGAAACATAAACTCCAAAAGGCATGCGTTGTCATTATTTTTGAGTAAGGCAGAAGAAAGCGCAGGCAATTTATAGCTTCAGTAGTTTTAAGTAGAATATTAGAAAAAGTTTTGACATTAGAGTCGAAGGGGTTCAGTCTCTAAATAAAATTTATTTCCTAATGTGTTTATAACTTTCTGTGGTATTCAGATTTACATTATATCTATAAATCTTCATGTTTTAATCAATGTCGTGTTACAATTTTACTAAAACGGCAATTCTTCAGAAAATAATATTTAATCTTAATGGAAGAAATCGGGAGTTGGATTAAGAATGTTTCAGGAAGTTCGCAAGAGAATTAATTAAGGGTGGAATTACGTATAGAAATCCTTTGAGACCGCCGAGCACACACGAACTTTGTGAGTTAAACCGTAAATTTAATCTTAGCTTGCATGAACTCCGCATATTTATGTCCCATTTCAATGTTTATACAAAAAGTCAAATTAATCATTCCTCGCTAAACAGAAAAAAAAACGAAAAAAACTATACTATAAACTCTTGTGAAACAAAGCAATGATAAAAAAACAGCCCTGCATGAAAAAAAAATTGCTTATAGGGAATCGTCTCGATGCAAATTGCTTTGATAAATACGGCAGGAGAACAAAATGTTATATTAATATGAAACATGATAGTGTAAAATTTATTTAAACATTGTTGCAATTATTATCTTAAAATTAGTTTAACATGTTAATCCGGTGTATGTAACTGTTGGCATTAATTTGACATTAATTTTGTTATATGCGGTGGTCCCCAAACTAGGCGGTGCTTGTATTTTGGGTACCTGCCTACCTTTTCTACCAGTGTTGATATGGGATGGGAAAGGGTAGAATATACGTGTGTATGTCTTATTAGCGAGATTTCAAGTGTGGTTATGTTATGAGTAGGCTTTTGGATTCGTCGCATGAAGGACCTAAGAGCCATGTTTTGTACCATTTTTTTCTGTGCAGAGAGGGAGAGATCTTTTGAGGCACAATGCAAAAAATTGGGGACCTTGTTATTTAAAAAAAAGTGTTTTTATTTTATAAGTCAAAATGTAAGTGACTTACTTGGTAGTTCTACTGGTAGTAAACCTTACCCGTTATACTAACATTTACCAGAAATTATCGCAAACATAGGTACCGACCTTGAACTTACCATGTTCTGACTGAAAAATATAGATTATCCTTCTGATATTTATAGATACCAAACTCATTAATTAATTCTGGTATAAGGTTACAAATATTTCATACTTTATAAAAACCTAACAAGAAATTCCTTCTGATATTTTATTAAGTTGGTACCTAGGAAACCCACAAGGTCTCAAAGAACCGATACAACGAAGGCTTTTTCTCCTTCAATAATAAGCAAGAAAAAAAAAACAGCAAAAGGTTGTTACCTTTATCAACGCTGCAAAGAAACCCTAGAACCAGAGACCAAGAACCCTAGCGTACCCGTAGTGGGTATTTACCTGGCTGGCAACTAGGTCAACACCACTCCAAGCTCGATAGGCGTACCGTCCGCAAATTATTGAGTCCCTCGCAAAAATACCGTCGGCAAAAACAGCGACGTACTTAAGCCTTCAATTACTGTGAGTACTGATAGAAAATTCTAGAGGACGTCGGAATTATCTTCGAGAGTGTTTTTGCTATCCGTACGAACGTTTGGCAGGGATACTTAACCTTTTTTGCTTGTATATGGATGTGAACTCGGCAGTTTATCCGGGCCGCTGATGACGACCCTTTTTAAGGAAAGAGTGATAAGTGTTAACCGCAGGTTGAGCGTCTACGTCTCTGCGGTGGAGAGATATGGAATGTGTAAGGAACTGTTATACATATTTTACGAGGTGATTTAGCTAGTGTAAACACAATATCTATTGTTGCACCCGTTTCGCGTAGATCGCGGGTCAGAGTGCTACGCGCCATGCTACGGCGTAGCATGCCTACGAAATGGTTACGTCTTCTATCTTTTATCGTGTGATGAATTCAAGGTTATACTTTTTTATTCAGTTAACATTATGTAAAATAAACCTAAAAAAAACGTTTTGTTTGCCCATCCTATCACAGTACTGGGCAAAGGCCCCCCTCAAATTCATCCAAAACCAATTACAAAATATTTAAAATCTATCTCATATATCAAATAGCGACAGTACCAACATATTACACTGGACCGCAAAGAAAGCGGGTCAGTAACCAAAACCTGAATAACTCCCAAAATATTGGAGCTAGATCAATGTCATAAAAGGTCAAGTTTTTGAACTTTATTCGGAACAAAAGTAAGTTAGGTAAAAATAGCAATTTCACGTAAGGTGTATTTTGACTGCAACAGCCGTTTAAAATCGATTTCTCAACATTGTTGGCACCATATGTATCTATCCCCCCGGGCTGTCATGCACGTTGTTCGGCCTGTTCCTGGTCTGCAAATATTGGATCCAGTCTCAAAGCGCTGGAGCACTTTTTGAATGGTTGATAGCGACACACCAACAGTTTTCGCTGTATAACGCTGACAGCGCCCGTCTTCAAGCATTGTCAGAATTCTGGTATACTCTTCTTGGGTTCGTGGCGTGTTTTTATTTGAATTTTATCATAATATGGAATGAAATTAAAATGTAAGAAATCGTCTTTAATCTTTATGGTTTTTTAATACAATCACCAAATATAAATAAAAAGGTTTTACTTCTTCATATAATTGTAATGAAAGAAACTTAATTAAGTTTCAAATGTTTTAAAAGTTATCGCATTTTTGTAAACGACCCGTTATCTTTGCGGCCCAGTGTATTTATTTTAAACAAAACGAAAATTAAAAATATAAATACTACTTTATCTTCTCACAAAACAAGGACGTAAAATGCAAAATAAATGAAGCCGGGGCCTGTTCACATGAAAACAATCTGATTTATATATTTGACCTCGAACAGATACCTACCCGTACGATATTATTTTGATTTATTTTAGCTTTTTCAATATTATTGAAGGTTGTTATATGTTGGTTTTTCTCAAGTTGCGTAGCAGAGGAAGATGAGTTCTACATAAATATTTTCTTACGTAGATACTGAAATAAAAGAAGAATTTATTGACTTTAAGAGCATTGATGGCCCAGTGGTATCGGCCCCGAATTACGAGTCGAACCCAGACGGGCACTTTATTTTGTGTATTAAATTTCATCACCACTGCTCTAAAACCTACAAAAAAAAAAACGTGTGACGCAAACCAACCCGTACTGGGATCGCGTAGTGGATTATAGCCCATTCTCTCTCACAGATAGGAGGCCTGTGTCCTCGCAGTGAGAACATTAAGGCTGACTATAAGTGCTTTAAGAATATCGTAGCAGTCTTTTTATGTTGCGTGTCGTGTTCTTGTTATATCACGCAGGGGGACGTCATTACGTCATTCGAGAGGTAGTTGCTGAAAATTGCAGCGCTGTTGACAATAGGTTCGTCCGAAGTCACAGCATTTTGCTGAGCAACGACCTGATAGGCAAGTCCCGTATTTTTAAGAACGTTGCATTCTAATCTCAGTCTCAATCTTTCAAAAAATTTCTAATTTACCTACATTTTTGACAAGGTTTTGTTATTTGTTTGTCGCAGAGGAGAAACTGCGACTAGATTTTGAACGTTTCAATTACGGGAATTGGCCTTCTGTTGTTGCACAGTCCTAGTTGTTCTTGTTATTGTTGCATTAGTAACTATTTTTCCTACTTTGCAATAGGCATTTTGTTTTTATTATTTGTTTGTTGTCAGTTGCCAATATTGTCGCATAACATTTACACAATGTTTATTGTTTTTGGTCCCTGGCCTGGCACTGACATCAAGCAATGGACAAATTGACAAATTTTAATTGGTTGAATACGAGGCTTTGTACGTGTATTTTATGTGATTTTATTTTCGTTATGTCCGTTTTGTTTCTGCAGATTTTTTTTTTCTTAATTGTCTTTCTTTCATCTAAGATACTGGTAGCTGCGCATTTGGTGAGACTGGAAGCTGACCACAATATAGTTTGGAAAACGCTAGGTAGATGACGATGATGAGTACATTAAGAATATTGGGTGAAATGCTTGTATTTATGCCAACAATATTCATACGATCAGACAGCCTTGTTGGTATTGCAGTCGCAAGCGGTACTGCTGAGCATGAGGCCCTTTGTTCGATTCCCGTGTCGGCCAAAATATTTTTGAGTTTTTCTATCTGGAATTTCTTAGTACCAGCCTGGGGTCTGAATTTTCGCCCCGTTGATCGCAATAGGCTCGCCCCCTCTTTTACATGGGACTTAAACATAAACACAAAAACATGAAGGAAAACATCGTGACGAAATCGGCATGTCTTAGAACCCAAAAAAAATGTGTATGTAAACATAAAATAATAACTGCAAACTTTATAGTTTTGACAAGCTTTGGTCTTTAAGTACCAATTATCCAGTCCCTTAGCACGTTTTGTTAATAAGGTTACGTCACAAAAAAATCAAGAATGTTACATCTACTACTATGGCACTCTAACGACTTACTTACTAAAGCATACACAAACAAAAATCACATACAGGTTTAGATATTGTGAATTCGTCACTTACAGAAGTGCACAACCCTAGCTCAGTGTGCTTAGTGCGAGTTTTTTTACGCATCGAGTGCGTTAACGTTTACGCAGATTACTATGGCGCTGGGTAAGCGCCACCTAGTGTCATACGCGAGAACAAAATTTTGTGAGTGTCAGTTTTAAAATTAACGCCGTCACCAGTGACAGGATCGTTTGGAGCGTAAACGTTTACGTTTGCATGTTATCGTGAGTGTCAGTTACAATTTTGACAGTTTTGACAGCTCGAATACGAAACGCAGTCGCTTGCGAGCGCGTAAAGTTTTCACTTTAGATTTTGTCGTGAGAGCGTTGTGAGAGTGGTGAAATAACACAGTGATATAATTTAATTTCATATTGTGATAAAAAATAACAATGGCATCTCGTGTGTATTTCGCTTGGAGGATGTTTGAGACCGCAAGAGCACAAGATGAGCGTAATCTAACGTCCATTGGTCGTGCAAGAGCACGTATCTCGAGCAATCCGCTTAGAGGCCTTCCGGAGGGTGAATTTAAGAGAAGATATCGGCTTCCTGAGGCAGCTGGCTGGTTCAAAGTCTTCTCAACGGGTATCCTTGGAAGATAAGATAATCATACACCTAGTAATTTTGAAACACACTTTTTTCCATCTACCTCCTGCCACTATGTAAGGACATGCATTTTATATAACATTTGTTATTTTAGGTACTCACAGCCATTTCTTATGCAACTGGGTCTTACCAGCGCCCGGTGGAAGTTGCTAAAAACGTATCACAAAAAATGTGCAGTGTCTACATTGAATAAGTTACCAAGGCTCTGACCCATAAGAACATAGTAGGAAAATATATCCGGTTTCCTAATCAGTCTAAGGTATGGTCTACATGATTTATATACTGTAAATATACAATATCAATATCATTGTTGCTTGAAATGCACCTGTGTTTCAGGTTTTGTGCAATTTATGGAATACCTGGAGTAATTGGGTGTATTGATTGTAGCCATTTTAGAATATTTGGTCCACCAAAAGATGAAGAACATCTGTATTATTGTACAAGAACAAGCACTATCATTCAATAAATGTTCAAATGGTAAATATTATGTAGGTAATTAGATAGGTATGATTTATTCTTACCTACCTATAAGATTTTTTCTTAACTGTATTTTTATTTTACAGTTATGTGATGACCAATATAGAATTATAAATGTAAATTCCAAATTTGGAGGTGCAAATCACAATTCTTTTTTATGGGAAAGCAGTGACATCAACCATTAAAAAAAAATGCAGTCATTGCACCAAAATGGGGAGATAGTGTAGTGTAGCTTTTAGGTAAGCTCTTACCTATCAAAAACTGTTTGAACAACATTGCATTAAGCTAAGGCAAAATTAACTAATACATTGATCATCATTTTAGGAGACTCTGGTTATCTACAACAACCATGGCTGATGACTCTGATTTTAGACGCTGCTCCAAACACCTTGCAAGCCAATTACAACCATAAGCATGTGGCAGCCAGAGTTGTCATAGAAAATACATTTGGACGTTTGAAGAATCGATGGCGATGTCTTAACAAAGATAGAGTGCTTAACTACAAGGGACTTAAATGTGCTAGAATTATTCAAGCATTCTGCGTTTTACATAACATTGGCATTGATCTAAATGTTGTAGAAGAAGAGGACATCACTGGTAATAATTTGATTAATCAATCAATGGCACAAATGAGTATTGAATACTTAATTATATTACTTGATAGGTTTGGAACATGAAGAACCAGAAAACGAAGAGCCCATTCACACAGAAATATATATATAATAGGTGTATCAATAGAATATAATAGATGAAATAGAATATAAAAGATAGAAATACTTGTAAAAAGTGTAATGTTTTATTCTATTTTACTAATATTTATAATGAGGGAATGAATGAGTGATCTCTGTTAGTTATTTACATTATTTCAACTGTACTATTTCAGTCTCTTAAAGAATTATATAATTTCATAGCACATGTGAGTAGGTACCATGTTCCTACTATGAATCTTGCTGATGGTAGTGTTGCATCCCTCAAATCCCCTGCAATGCTTGGCATTTTTTACTCTTGTTTAATTTCTATAATAATAGATAACATTTTAGATTTCTAGATATGTTAAGGCATTGTAATAAGTAACTGTTTGTTTTAGAATAAAATTATGAAACTTATATACTATATTATTACATGTGTACTTTCTGATATTTAATTTTTAACTCACACACTGATCCATTGTTGTTAATTATATCATTACGTCAATAGTATGTCTGCTGGTATTACTTTGTTGTACCTATTATATGTTATTTTGGGTGCATCATCCTCACACATAATCAATTGATTAATGTACATAAACAAAATATTGTAAAACTTATATTTGAAAAGAGCAACTATGGAGTTTCTTGTCCGTTCTTTTGGAGCTTATAGTAAACTGAAGCTAACCTACTTGAATATTTATTAGAGGAACTGTATTAAAAGACCAAAAACTTAGGTTGCAATAGTTTTATTAATATAATTGATTATAGAAATTATGGTTCAAGCTGGTTTTTTATTTTATTTTTTACATCACTTCAAATTATTAGACAGGTATACTATAACAAGTTGACTTGGTTGTGTGTTGTACACACACAACCAAAACAAATAAAATCTCTACACACCTGCTTTAACTAAGCTTAATAATATAATTAGTCATTTGGTTCTAAGCATTACGTAGCATTTAATTTGTACAAAGGAAAACATTAGGTGGTGAAGTCCAGTATAAGTCCAAAATAACGATCATCACAGAGGAGTTCGGACTTCATCATAGTTTCAGCTTTTAAAGTAACATAAACAGTCAACAAGTAAAACACTCCAATTTGTAGAATGATAATTGCATGCATCATGTGGAATAACATCGTATATCACTCAAGGGACAAAATTCCATAAAAAAAATTAAGAGTTCTTCATAGTGCGTTCTTAAACAATGAATTGCCCTCTTGAACAAAATCTAAACATTTTTGAACCCCATAGAATAAGAAACAAACATAGGAAACACTTAAGTTTTAGCTATCGCGAGATAAGCGCGATTCTATGTCACTGAGTGAATAATAAATCTATTTTATATAAACTAATAATATTACCAGCCGACTGTCCGACGGCTGGACAAAGCCCTCTATTCTAAAAGTAACATAACGTACCTGAGAAATATTGTAAAGATTAATTTTAGTTATTAGTCTTTGCAATATTTATCAATCAGCTAGTTGTTCCAAAACATTCACAACTCTACCGCCTATTGCTTGCCAGTTCCTCTGAGCCTGTGCCTCCATTTCCCTTATTCTACTTTGCTCTCTTCTCAATCTGACGTTGTCTCTGTGCTGCTTGGATAAAGTGTTGTGCTGCCTGCTCGGTCTGTGCCTGGCCTCGCTCGTCTATGAGTTGAACCTCGAGTTCACACTGTTTAACAATGCAATCAATTCCTTCCAATTCCGTATTCTCGTTATCCTACCTCGGGCATTAAAGGTAGATAATTTGTTTAGATCTCCATTCCTAAAAAATAACAACATAGTTTTACAAAATTCACAAGTTGGATTACTATTTCACTACACACCAAATTAAATTACACTTACTGCTCCATATAGGTCACCATCATTTCAAATTGGGACGGGCTCTAGACTTCATTTTCAACAATAATATTAAAAACTTTATCCTTATTACAACAAAAACAAACTTGTTTACAAAACGTCTTCTAACTTGACTTATAAGCCGACTATTTGAATAGGCAGTCGCTTCTATTAAGAACACAAAATACAAATGTCAATTTATTTTGGCCGGTTACTAATGTTCGTTCGTTCGTTCGTTCACCAATCGTCACTTCTCACGGTGAATTAACGCGAAGCGAATCGTTGACTGTAATGAGACTCACACTCGCAAGATAACGGTGGTCGACGCGTTTGAAGTTAACTCGATTTACGCGATCAAGACGTTACTCGAATTTTAGTATGTCACTCGCACTAAGCATACAGAACCTATTGATAAAAGGACGTGTAAGATACGAAATTGAAATTTAAATGATTATTGCTCAACACAGTACATAATCTTAATACATTTCTAGATGTTGATTGAATGCGCAGTCCACTTCAGTCATGCAGGCATGCAAAATTACAATGTCACCGCCAGTAGATAATTAATTTAAAATAAAACTAATAAAATAAAGTCAATAAAATAATCTTTAAAAAACAAAATTAAGTAAATCGGACAGTATTCACCATATTTATGGGTATGAACTAATATTTTCACCCAAATTTCTGTCTGACAGGTATTAATATACTAAGTAGTATTTCTTACTAACAGTAGATTATTGTGTTGCTTTTTAAGTACATTAATATCTCCAATACTTAACAAAGCATTGGGTAATTTAATATAAATATGTGGTGCCATTCCAAGGTTTTTTTAAAATAGAAAACTGCTTTTTTGTGTTGCCTACTGCTTATTTTATTCATCTGTCGTGAGCTGTGTAGTTTTTAAATAGGTGGAAGATTGTTTTGACAAATATAGTAACCTTACATATTTATAGGCAGGGTGATACGGAAATTCCCAAACAAGGGTTTGTAGCTTGCCGTACTTTGAATACCGCTTATCTCCCTAACACACTTCTTCGTTCGTCTTCATGTTCGTGAAGTTAGCCCAATATATAATCCCGTATCGTAATGCCAACGTAACATAAACATGTAAAGCCGTCACCAAAACGTTTTGATTTACCTCCTTTGCGAGATTACGTAAAGCATATGAATGATGACTCTGCGTTTACTTATGCTATCAGCAGGAGTTTTCCACGACATGTCTCTATTCAGATCAAGCCCTAAATTTTTGTGGTTGTTGTTTCTGAAATTGTCTTGTCTCTATATTTTTTGACAGGTTTGTTTTATGATTTGTCCTTTGCTCATAAGTCATTATTTTAGTATATCAATAATAATTTTTAAATTAAAAACGACCGTGCTTCATCGGTAAACAAAAAACCATCGTGTGTTGTGTTTCTCTGGGCATGTCATTAATATACATGTAAGGAAATGATTTCCCATCAATTCCTCAATTTGAATTAACCCGCGCTCATTGAAGCGCGAGTGATTATAGTAGAATGATAGGTTATATGAATGAAGGATATTTCCATGACGTATTGAACTGACAGACAGTGAAGTGTCAGTGTCAAATGTTTTGTGTTGGCATGGTGATTTGTAGGTTTATAAAATATTATGTTAAATAAAATACCTGAAAGATATAAAGGAGACGATACTCGTAAAATTAAAAGCTTTGAATATTGTTTCTTTATTTACAAGTAAAGTACTATTTTATAAAGCAATAGATACCTAGTTAAGACAACACTTTGTAAAACAATTAAAAAATACTTTAACGCAGTTGAGTTTACTTTCGGACGTCGGCTACCGTATCTTATAAAACAACATTCCTTGCAAAGGACGTCTTACAAAAATGCATAAACTAAAATTTTAGTGTACAATTAAAAGTTTTGATGACCAAAAAACTAATGTATTGGCAGTTACCTCAATAACGACAAAAGAGGGTAAAGCTTACCTTGTACCACAAGAACTGCAACCAATAAAAAACCATGGAAAATTATTGGAAACCGAGACATATAAAGCATTAAAAAATACATTGCAAAGGAGGCATGAAACAAGGAGTTTATGGATAACTTTGTCAGACGAACTAAGAAAAACTTACATGGATGACAATGAAAATATATAATTTAAGAATTATTTCCTGGAAGAAGTGATAAGTACAACTGGAAGTACACAACCTATAATAAATGAGGGTACGAGTATATCTGAAGAATCACTGTCAAGAATTCTAGAAAAAATTGCTAATATAAATTCACAAATACCTAAGCAGGCTAATATAAAAAAAAAAACAGAATTTTTTTTATCGAAAGATTCAACGGTGAAAACTCAAATGTAACTCAATGGATGGCTAGTTTCTAAAAGGAATATGCTCGATTGGAAGTAGTTGAGGATAAAAAAAATTGAGATTTGTTTACTGTTTTTGGAGAAATCGTGTGTAAATTGGTACAGTTCTATGCTAATGAAACTTACTTTCAGAATGGAATCTATGGAAGGAAGATTTTTGTGATACTTATGAAAATAAAGGTTCGACACCAATAAGACATGCAATAGAATTTAGATACAAAACAGGATCATTATTAGGCTATGCAATAAGAAAAGAGAAAATGTTGTTAGAAACGGACAGCACAATAAACAAAAGTACTACTACTGATTGCAGTAGGTCTACCAAGTTTTATAACAGACAGGATTGATAGAAAGAAAATCAATGAGACTAAAGATCTGTTTAATGAAGTGAAAAGCTTGAAACATTTGGTTAATAAAAAAGTTTTTGATAAAAAAAAATGGCTTATTCCACAATTAAAACCAGAGAGGTTAAAGAACCATGCAAGATTTGTAGAAAATTAAATAAAGGTAATAGATTTCATTCTGAAGACATAAGCTAGTTTAAACTGAATGAAGGCATTAAAGGAAAACAAAATTTTATAAATTTTGTTAACAATTCTGGAGTAGAAACAGAATTAAATAACATAGATAACAAAAAAACTAGTAGTCCGAAAAAAATATTAATGGTGTGAAAAACACAAATGGAATAGTCAAAGTAAAAATAAAAATCAATAAAAGATATAATAAAACAATTTAAATTGATCCAAAATGAAAAGATAGAAATTACTAAAAAAATAAATAGAATTGTAGAAATGGAAACAGGTAAAAAAACAAACAAAATTTGTAACATATTTGCAGTGAACCATACCGAACATTTTGATGAAACAAATTTTAAAATCTGAATAAACCACCTCGAATTTACACAAGAAGTGGAAATAAATAAACTAATTGAAAGATACAAATCGATCTTCTTAAAAGACAAGTATGATATTGGAACTGTCAAAAATTATGAAGCCAGAATTGATTTAATGCTCGATAAATATTGTAGTAAAAGACCCGATAGACCCCCGAAAGGGGGGGATGTAAGGAAATCATTTTCTTACATAAATAATAAAGATCCTACAATACTTCCTTGGGGTAGACCTTAGTTATTAGCTCTCTGACTCGATAAAAACGTACGTTCGGTTCTTTACGTAATGCAGACCTTATCCATTTTCGTAACTTGTTTTCTGTCGGACAAGTACGATTTCAGAAGGTTAAAGTATTGCCCCTAACTCCATACCTTTCCAACTTCTTCAATAGTATTGTTCTATATATATACAAAATAAAATGTCTTGTTCATGTCAAGAGCTTGAAAATTACAATATTTATATTCTTCTAATACCGTATTGATCATTAGAAAAAAGTTTTAAACTTTCAATAAATGTCCATTATGAATTGTACATAACTTTTTCCAGAATTGTAGAGAATATGGGTAATAAGTTAACAGGCCGGTAATGGCTGGATCGTGTTTGCTACCTGTCCTATATGGAGGTTTTATAGCAGCTAATTTTAACCTATCCGGAAATACAACCGATTCTAAACTAATATTTATTATACATCTAACTAGGTACTGGTGCTACAATGGTTGAATGAGATTTAATAACATTTGTTGTAATGTCACCATAACCACAGCTATTAGCCTTATTTAACTAATTTATTAATTTTACAATGTTAATGTACACAAGGGTAACTGTAGGTATTAAAAATCATCAGTCAAGATGCATTTTAAATTTTTGTTAAATATATTAATTTCAGATAATAATTCCATTTCGTTAATAAAATACTCGTTAAAAGTTTGGGCAATACTTTTTGGGTTAGTTATATCTACGTCATATATTCTAAGTCTTGGTATGCCTACGACCAGCTTATTATTTTTGCACATATTTATTATTTGCCATGTAGCTTTACACTTATAAGACGCATTATTAATGTGGCTGTTATTTTGGGAGTTCTTACTCAGATGATTTATGGTTACCGTTAGTTGAATTGGTTACAAGTAACAAAATAAAGCGAAAATGAGTTATGTTCACAAATACATACGAGGCTAAATACATTTGTATTTAACAAAATAACAAAGCAAAGCAATTAAATGATAAACGTTTGTTCTGAATAACAGCAATTAACTCTCTAACTAGCTAACAACCTTTTTCATAATTTAACAGTGCCAGTAAATGCTGTAATTGAAATATATGATTCGACTTTACTTTTCAATCAAGTAACGTAACATCACGACTGTAATCCCGGTTAGGCAGACATGCCCCTATATTATACCCACATTTTGCTAGTTATGTTAAAGCCCCATGTAATAGGGGGCGATCCTATTGCCATCAACCAGGAATAAATCCAGACTCCAGGCAGAGAAATTCCTAATGGAAAATCCCAATAACAGTTTGACTATCCTGGGAATCGAACTCAGGACCGCTTGTTCGGCAGTAGCTCTTGCGATCACTACACCTACACTACAGGCAGTCTGAGTCTGAGCAAAGTGAAGAAATTGAATTACAAATATTCTCGCAAAGGGTTTACAATATTCTGCTCAATAGCGTTCCACATTAAGTTACCTGGTTCCTTAATCAAATTACATCTTGGCTGCAGCGGGTCTCAATATTGTAACCTAATTTCAATACAATCGACGAGAAAAGAATAAAAGTGAACGAAGAAAATACTGTTATGAGATATTCTTTGTAAGTTTCTAGATCAAATGGAATAGAATTGTAGATTACTGTAATCTTTTGTAAAGATAAATAGGTTGCGGTATTCTTTTGTGGGAAAATGCCGCCGATATTCAAACAATTTTTACTTTACAAAAAAGGGCAAATCGTTCAATTTAAAATTAAGTCTCAGACAAACCCTCAGAGACAATTTTAAAGAGATTAATATAATAACGGTGCCTTCTCAGTATATTTATAAAAATCTTTTGTATGCACATAAAAATATTAAACTGTTTAATAATAAAAATACAATATTTATAAAATATTTAAAATATTCATTAAAATACAGTGATATCCCTAATATAAATACTAGGAACAAACACAAATTTGTTGTTCCTTCTTAACAGGCTCAAGAAAATAGATGGCTCGTTTAAATGTCAATGTATACGTTTTTATAATAAACTTCAATTTCAAGAAGTAAGCCTTGATAAATTAAAATCTTATAAAATGCGGAAATAACGCCATATAGCCTAAACTATACTGTCAAAGATTATATTCAAGACAAGAAGGCTTGGGATTTAGCTGCTCCAATAATTTAACACAGACAATGTTGATGTTTAAAATTATTTTGATAAGTATTTTACTTTTTTTTATGATTTTTTCTATAACCTTTTTACATAAACAATGACATGTATATATTTACTGTATAAAGTACAATATTATTTATTTTTTATATTGTTCGTCGAATCGTTGAGCTCTTTAGTTCTGAGTTGAGCTGCACGATGATTAACAAATGCGTGCACTGACTGGACAGGTCCATTCATTCTGTGTGGTTCTTTCATCTAAAGACCATTTCAGACACCAATCTACATGGTCTTCACGTGACCTGGCCAAGATTATGTCTGGAATTTAAAAGAGACTGTGACCTCTGAGTTTGTTTCGGCCTTTCTTCTCAGAGTAGTCAGATAGGAAACGCCGATCTCATATAGTTTTTAAAATATGATTGACGTGTAAGAGTGTAAAATAATTAATCATTTGGAAAGAGATGTAGGTCAATGAAAACTTTAAATACTCTTTCCCTTGAATTACTTACACAATAATGTTGAGTTATAATTACCTAATAACACTAAGGGCTGGCTTTTACATTGGCCAGAGACTAAGCATAGCCTTATAATGCGGTAATAAAAATAAAAAATGTCGTCAGTCTCTTGGGTACATTACCAGTCGACAGCGATGCGGATGTTTTTTTTTTAACGCTATCTATTAAATTGTGAATACTTTGTTTTAATTAAGTTATTAGCAATTCGGTATATTGTATTTTACAAATAAGTTGTTATTTACGTAGAAGAGATTATTTTAATTTTGAATTGCAGCACAGTTAGGGATATTAGTACATTTAAAAAGCCTTAAAAATACGTGTATAAGTCTTTTCATTGAACATTTGATGTTCAATGAAAAGACTTATACAAACATATTTCATAAAAATAAAACTGTATCATTATGAAAAATCGTAAAACAGATGTCAAAAAAATGATTTCCGTGCCATAATTTTCTAAATTTTGAGCGTCAAAATAATATTTTATGTAATAATAATAATGGAAATTCAATTAACTAAAGAAATGCTTACATTAAAATTATTACACTGAGCCCTGGATTTTTCTTAATTTAAGGAAATAGGGAATTCAATAAACTTTTGAACGTCGACATTTACACCAACTGACCCCATCACTGTTTTGAACCTTATTTGTTGCCGCGATGCGTTATAGTCAATTACCTAAAAAAAATCCTTCTTACCGCGACATAAAGTAAGCCTATATTGTTAATGAAAACCGCGGGCAAGAGACTAGCATTCATAATTATGCTATAATTCACGGTGACCACCGGGTCACCGTCAGTGAAATTCGTTTCCATGGTGGTGGAAGTTACAGTTGTTTAGGAGAATTCCACACTTCCAAAGGTAATCCCTGACCGAGCCTAACTACACAGAAGTATATGGTGTGAGGGTTGAGACCAATAGAGGGTGTGAAATACGTCGCACGCTAACAAAAGAAACTTCCTTGTAATTACGGATTGAAGACAAAAGAAGTAAAGCTTTGTGTTCTTGAAAACCGTTAACTGAGAGCCTGGACTAGTCTTTGTTGCGTAAATAATACTAGTTTCAGAATAACTTTGATAGATTGCAGGTGAGTAAGAGGCAATTTACCGATTTATAAGTATAGTATGTATTGCAATGCATTGTGAGAAGTTTTATATTCATACCCACAGGTTCTTCAAAATTGTCGAGCTTTGTATAAAACGATAACAATATGCATATGTAGGTGATTTATTATACTTTGCTGATGAAGGTGTTCCACGCAAACCACGTTTTTCTGAAATCCGTTTCGGAAAATAAATATCATAGAATAAATGTGTAAGGTACCTTTAACTTTTTCACGTTATATCATTTCATCAAAGCTCGTGCCTTCTCTGTATTAGAAGAGGCCTTTGCTGAAGATAAATTTATTATGGTATTATTATAATACCATTCAAAATAGATTGGTTCTAGAAAATAGGAATCAAAATAGTATCGTTCAAGACAACGTAACAAAATAAGCTACTTACAATACCAACAAATTCAGTTTTAATTAAACATCTTTATTATAAATAGTATAAAACACATTGCAAATTCGAAAGTAACTCTGTCTGTATGTTAACTTTTCACGCCTAAACCACCGGACGGATATCGATAAAATTAAGAGAAGGAGATAAATGGTATCCTGGCGATGGACATATGCTACTTTCTGTACCGGTAGCACGTTCCCATGGGATAATTGTCGACATCCACGGGGGTGAAACCGCGTACAGAAGCAACTCCTCTATAAATTATACAACTTTAATACCTACTGACAACCCGCAACGAATGATTTTCACATTTTCGTTAAAGTGAAACCAGAGTGTATCAAATTCTCGTCTCCAATAGATATTCGGATAGATGATTCATCACTTTTTACAAGCGCGATAATTTCTTCGACACGGCAGCTCCGTAAAAAAATGTTCGAAAAAATTATGCGATTCATAGTAAAAATGAGATTTTTGAAAAAATCTGTAATCGATGTAAATAATAATGATGAAGCTACACGCTTTAAAAGTTTTTGGAGGGGATTTTTTCCATCCTTGTCGCGCGGTACGGACAATGTATGGCGCTAGTATGAAGTAACACTCACTTGAAAACGTTTATAACGTTGCAATGTTTTAAGCTTTGACACTTTTTACAAAATTGTTTGCACTATTTGAACAAAACTATTTTTTTGAGTTAAAATTTAAAAAATCTCATCATCCTGGATTTCCGTAAAGAAACCTTTACGAGTGAATGCGTTTTATTGACTTTTAGATCGCGTTCCGATTTATTTTCAGGATCGCGTGCAATGGGCAATTTGGGCGTGGATTGGGTATTGGGTTTTTGCTATTTTACAATTTACAGAGTGGTTGAAGGCATATTGCTGTTCTAGTGACACGAACAAAACTGGCCAAGTGCGTGTTGGACCACGCACAATGAAGGGTTCCGTAATTGGGATGAGTTTATTCCAAGAACAAACTTAGTACTTATTGTAGTTTAAAAGCATGTTCTCCCATACATCGATATAAGTCACGGTTGATTTTCCAACTGCAAAAGTAAGTTTGTAATTGCAAAAAATATATTTATATGTGATAAAACTACAAATTAACAATCTTGGAATTGTCCCTTTATTTGTGCTGTGAAACCTTGCTTCTTTCCAAATTTCATGATTCTAGGTTAACGGAAAGTACCGGCTTGTATTTATTTGCGATTATCAAAATAAATTGCAAAAATCTCCGTATTTTTTTATTGCGTTGACTTAGAAGCTTGATTTTTTAGAGCTCCAAGGAACCGTAGGCCTACGTATTTGGTCGGGGGTCGGGTTTCCTCCTTCTCTCAAATAAGGCGAGGGGGGTAATGGCTGATCTTTGCGTTATGCTCGTGAACGGGTGCTGCTTGTGGTGACTGGTCGTCTTGCTGTCTATGGTTTTATTATTGTTACAGTAATTGTTCTGTTAATTTATTTTACTTTGATGGTCCTAGTTTATCATTTATTTATTGTATTTGTTTGTATAATAATTCTAGTATTGCATATGTAAGCTGCCATGCCCTTTAGGCCTGGATGCTTTTATTTATGTATTAAGTTTTATTTACATTCAATTTTTTTTATTTTTTTTTTGGTGTTGGCGTGGCTAGCTGACGTACGGTAATTAATTTAATGTTTTGGTAATTACTTACAACTGTTTAGAATCCAGTTCTTCTAACCGAACAGACAGCTGTGTTGCTGGGGAGTTTGTTGCGCCACTTCTTCTTCCCAGCTAAAGCACTAGGAAGTGGTGAAGGGCGGGGGTTTAGGGGGACTGTCTTATGTAATTTTGACGTTAGAAAAGTGCTGATTCTCAGCCTAATTTGAATAAATGACTTTTGATTGTGTTTTTTGTTTTGATATTAATTTCATTTTAATACCTCCACGCGTTCCTGAGAAGAAGTGTCTTGACCGACCGACGGACAGAAAGACAGACACACAGACAGACGGACAACGAAGTGATAAAAACAGAAAACGGAAGAAGGCTTTACTACTGTAACAAGACAACATATAAAGATAGTTTTGAGGAAAGAATCGTGGCAGTTACATAGTATGTTTTTCAGGACGATGTTACGAAAGTTTCCTGAAATACTAACTTCTGTCCGCGACTCCGTCGGTGTGAAGTTTCTTGTTTTAATGTAAAACATACCGTATGGTCTGACTGTCTGCCTCGTTGGTCTTGTAGTCGCAAGAGCTACTGCTGAGCATGATGTCCTGGGTTCGATTCCCAGGTCGGGCAAAATGTTATTGGGTTTTGTTTCTATCTAGAATTTCGCAGTAGCAGCCCGGAGTCTGGATTTCTGCCCGGTTGATGGCAATAGGGCCGCCCCCTATTACATGGGACTTAAACATAACTGGCGAATGTGGGTGTACTATGGTACACCGCTGCGTAAACCTTCTGGGATTACAGGCGTGATGTTATGCACGCACGCTATACATGCACTCGGCGATATGCATGGTAGTTTCCTTAAGTGTTTTTTTTTAGTTATTGTATCAGTAGGTTCCAGAGATTACTTTCTTCAAAATATTTAAACAAACTATTTTACCTCTTGACAATGCCTACTACAAAAAACGGGCACTTATGAACCGTCAGAAGCTAGGTGCACGCACAGTTCCAATTGGTCGTTTCCTATGGAGAAGAGCAGGCAGGAAACTCCAAGGTTACTCTTTTAAAAATAATTGGCTTTTACAATGTTTTCAAATTACAGTTCAAAAGTTATGCGCATAAATTTTCTTCTAGGATTCATGGGGTGCCTAATTGTTGTCAATGCTTCACACTATCATTTCCTGGAAGGAATACGTGTAATAATAAGTCACCGCGCAGAGTAGATCGATTTTCCAGGATCAGGCGTGACCAAACCCAACTATGTGTAACCCCTGTAGGAATGCACTTATGCGTAAAAGTGTTTTTCATATGGCACCAATTGTTTACAATAAGTTGAGAAGAGCTTAAAGCTTTCTGTATACTTGAAAAGAAAATTGAAGACATATTTAGTAAATCAAGCATGCAAGCAATAGCATTAACGAGTTCCTAGAGGAAATATTTGTATTGACATAGTAGCTTATTTGAGTTGATTATGAATTGTTTTTGTTTGATAATGGAATGGTTTAATTATTTTTTTGATCTTTTATTTTGTTGACATGTTTATTTTTTGTTTACCAGTCTTAATAAAAAAAAATGTATTTTTGTTCTGTTTGATTATTGTTATTTTAAATTTATTACAATATTAGTAGTACTCTTTAATGACTTCATTTATTGTTATTTTAAATAATTTTAAAGGGAAAGTTTTAAATTGTAATGTTTCTTGACATTTGCACGTCACATCATGTGGCAAATATGTCTGTACCCAATAATGTTGTTACCATCTTGCATGCATGTATTTTCTTGTATTTATAACAGATATTTAAGCAAATAAATACTATCCTATCTTATCTTATCACCATGTATTTAAAAAAAATTGGTTCGCGTCGACTTGTGAACCTCATCCTTTCATCGTCGTTTAAAAATCAATCGAGAGTACAGTAGTCAACCCTTTAAGTATCTTGACTCAAGATGTCGGTGAATTCTTTGAACCTTTTGTAATATGATTCCCAGCTATTTCCAAGGATTGAAAGTAAGTGGTATTCTAATAAATGTTCGTTCAAACTGTCAGAAGTGCCAATACTGTTCTGTTATAGATATGAACTTGCTCTCTGAACTATTTCATGAAACTATCATATAACGCTGGTGCCGGATTGAATTTGATTTGATAGTGTGAACGTTTTCTTTGAATCTTCTGAAGGAATGTTTCATTGGAGCTTGGATAATACAGACGAATAGAATGGCATATCTGAAAATTTGAATGCAAAAAGAAAACTACATGTATAAATTGAAAAAGGGGATGGTTACACGATTTTTGCATGGTTACAGAACTGAGAGCAACGAATAGAAGCTTTTTTTCTGAAATACACGTAGACAAATTACATTTTCTTTTGAAATCGTGGCACATAAGCATTTAATTTTACTTTGATTTTTCTATTTGTATTGATCTAAATCTACGTAAACCATTGTAAATTATATACGATTTTATCGGTACGTTTTTAGACCAAAGGGGAGTCCCTAATCAAGAACCGATAATGATAAGGCAAGGTAAAACCTTACAATATTCCAAGAATATAATAAAGTACCAGGACAGCATACCAACACACAAGTTACCACATTACGTACAAAGCTCCACTGCCCTACTAGGTTCCACTAGCTAATTACCAACACAATGGCAGAACGAGTCATCGTTTATGTGACGAGCTCTTTCATGCTGGCTCAATGCGATGAACAATGGAACTCTGATCAACTCGGTCGGGCCGAGAATAAAAGCTGTTGTAGTTTGTTTATTTGTTGGTACTTACTACGTGAAACTGAGATGTGTTTTGAAGATGAGAGCAAGAAGTGTTTAATTTAAATCAACAATAATATAAATACATTATGTACAGAACGCCTGTATTCATAGAAGGATTGGGGACGCGTCTACTGACATCAACAGGGCAAAAATCCACCAAATGAACAAGCTGTTTTAATTTTTTTCTATGATGAAGTTAGTAAGTGAGACTGGGACTCACTTATATAGATGACAGGGTCCATCTCTGCGCCCAATTTTGTCCAAATCCGTTCTGACGTTTTTGACTATGTAATTCGAATATCTAGCAGTCTCCACATATTGTAATTAATAAAGTAAGGATGTCACAGCCTTTTTGTATAGCAACATAACAGTACGTAAAGTAAGCGTTTAAAAGTGGAGTGGCCAGTTAAGTGTCGTATTGCTGTGAACTCGTGGTACGACTGTATGCATTTAAACGACACACACCACAGAGATCGAAGTTGCACACACTGACGTATCGGCGCGTACTCGCATTGCATTACACCGTGACCTGGCCAGTTTATGGCATTGCTAAACCTCGAGTTAATCTAATATGAGTTGGTGGCAGAAGACGCCAAGCGTAGGACAGAGAAGCAGCCTGCTTAGATTCCGATCTTATACGATGCAGCGCAGTTTTTTTAAATATTTAATTGTATTCAAAAAAAGTTGCTACTATTTTTTTTTGTTGTTATTGCAATAAAGGGTTTAGAATAAAAATGCGTAACAAGTGTTAACAAAATAAAACATCTATAATTGCTACGATTATACATAATAACTTCTTCAGCCGAATAAGATGTGCAATAGTATGTCAAGAAACTTAGAAACAATTTGTTTTATTTTGACATGTGAAATGTAAAAGAAAATTGATAAGTATATGAATAAAAAATTGAAAAGTATTAAGATTCATAAGTTTCTTTCACAACAAGAGTTAAGCTTCCATCATGATTTCCAAACTAAGTGATTTTAAGGTTATATAAGGGCAGTTTGTTTACATTAAGTATTTCACATTTTATTTGGATTAAGCGATAGGTTATAAATAGTAGTTATAGTTTAAGTATGCATTTTATTTAAGAAAAGAAGATAAGTATTCATTTTATTTAAGAACTTCAATTTTTATAATTAAATAATATCGCACGGCTCGCCATAATCGCTCCTACCCGGTAACGACTAAGCTAGCTTGCCATATGTTAAGTAAGTTGAAATTATGACCTATTATCAACTGCAGACAAAGCGAGTGTGTGTGCGTGTCTATAGTACAGAAACAACTTATAGAAAAAGGTCGTAAGTGAAACCAACGAGTCAATCTATTGCTTTGTGTGATTGCTACTGGACTAATGTGCGCTACTGTACACTGACTTTGTTTATTTAAGCAAAAGCCTTTTCAAAGCCATAGCAGTAAGTGGTACACTTCAAGTCGCTCTTCATTTTTTTAAAGTTATTTGCATTAAGTGTCAAACACCCATTTCATTCCTATTTTCCTGTAGAATTATGGTAGATTCCTAGTATTTTAGTAATATTCTCTTTATTTTATTACTTAGTTTAAAAGCCACTTGTCCAAAATATATTCTGTTATGTTTTCCAGCAAAATATTCTTTTCTTTACGAGGGATTTATTTATATGAAGGAGAAGTTTTCCATCTAAGTCCGTCAACTTAAAAGACGAAAGTAATAAAAGTTACATAGAGCTGGGTAGAAACTCTTTAATATTTAGTTCAACATAAAATAAAACTTCAAACACAAGTTTCCAAAAACGAACTTTTTGATCCTTTTCTGTTTAACCTACAATAGAGGGTGGAAGGGACAGCGTCGACACCCCCGCTACGAGGTAAGAGGTACCCTAATATATATTTTTAACTTTACCACTTTGTCAGCGTGACTAGTATGCATATCTATGCCAAATTACAGCTATCTAGTACTAAGAGTTTCTGAGCTAAACTGCGGACAGACAGACGGACATAGCGAAACTATAAGGGTTCCCTGTTGACTACTGTACCCCCAAAAAACAGTTGTTCCATACATTGTGACTGTGTAAGTATTGAATATTTTTATGAAACCGCATATTTATTTTATGATAACCGACGAAAAATTTCAACGCAGTTCATAATTATGTACTGCATCCATGGAAACATTCTGTATACGACTAGATTTTGAAATGCCCTTCAGACTAAAAACGTACATATTGGTTTGGCAAAGGACTATTTAGTTTGATATTAAATAAGAGTACTTTGTATTCTGGGTACAGAAAGTAAATTTGAAATAAAATAAAATATAAATATTCAGAACTAGCTTTTGCCCGTGGCTTCACCCGCGTTGAGGTCGGAACTTATCGCACGGAAACGTACCACAGGGGTAAAAAGTATCCTTTATTAATCCAGGTCACGATCTCACTCTCGTCCACTCTCCCGATCTGCAGCAGGCGCACCGGGCGCAGGTGGAGGGTGGACAACGCCCTCTTCCAGCCCCCCTAAATGGGTCCAGGGACGGCGGACTCGCGGACGTCCGCCGCCCCCCATACATCAGGACCCGAGGTGGCGGCGCATAGTGTTCCACGCGCACCCCTCTTAGACGTTGCGGGGGGAGTCAAACACCTCACTCCCCCCCCCCCCAATCCGAGGAGGCCCGCAGAGGCTGGCCGGCACCAGTCGGGGTCGCGGAAGAATCATATATTCCCGCGACCCCGACGTAGGTGTGAGATGGAACACCGGGGTGGTTTTTAGTCAGTTAGAGTCTGACAGACCCCTCCGCCCGCCCCAGGGCGGAGGACATCCATGACGATTTTCCACGCCGGGAACAAAAAAAAAAAGGTCACGATCTCACAAAAAGTATTACTCTACATAAAAAAAAAACTATCTTATTTCACTACTAAAGTTTATCATATTATAATTCAATCATGATTCGAAAGACACGTAGTGCCATCTAGCGTCTTAAAGCAATTGTGACCGTCGAAAGTTCTTATTCTTTCCCTCGGGAACATTACGTTTTTTCTGGATGAAAGGTACCCTTTGCCTTCGGACTTTGCCACTTGCTTTCGGATTCATAATACAGTAGAACCCGTTTAAGACGATTTCACAGGGACCCAACAACACAAGGGACCATAATTTGATGTAATTTCGTATACTATTTGTTGAATTATACAATTAGATGTAAGTACATAAATTATGGGTTTTTAAAATTAATCTTGATGAAGCCATTCCACTAAAACTTTCTTTATAGAAAGTTTTATTGGAAAAGGTAGGAAAATTTGAAATATTATTATATCAAATTTTCCTACCTTTTGTTTTATCACTGCACACCTCCTAATCTGTATTTTTCTTTAATTTCTTCTTTCTTCTATAAAATCGTAAATAACGTTGAAACTGGCAACTGAAGATCAGCAGCTAACTGTGTTTGATTTTTACTTACGATATGTTATTTTCTTCTTGATGTCACATCAAGAAAAAATTAACTTATTATTAAATGCCTTTCGCTTAATTGTAGACATTTTGTATCAAACAAATGATCAAAACTGAAACGACGTGGGTAGCAGTGCGCGGTGCGCGGTCGTGGTGGCGCGGGAGGGCCGGACGCTCACGACCGCGCACCGCGCACCGCTAATAAGACATAGACAGACGCTCGCCGCAGGCCGCTGCCGTGAGAGACAACACGCGTGCGCATGTAGGCGTATTATACGGGATGACAAATCGTATTAAGCGTTAAGAAATGTATTAGAACATGTCTCAAGTTGTAGGGACTGATGTAAAATGACGTATTATGCGAGAAATCGTCTTAAGCGTGATCGTGTTAAGCGGGTTCTACTGTATTACATAATGATGATCCGAAGGACTTTTAAAGGTTTTAGAACTTCAAGGAAGAAATTATATTAAAAACAAAAATGGTTTTAAGTGGACACTACTTAGGTATACAACACATAATATAATAAACACCGCGCCTGTTTCCCTTGGAGGCATAGGCAGAGATTTAAAGTAAACCCACATTTCGACATTTATGTTTGAAGTATAACTATCAATAACAATAATAATAAAATCTTGTATGTAGATAGATTTAGAATAGGATCTGTATGGCGTTCCGAAGCCAAAACACATCCATACATGTTTGTTTCAATCGTTCGAGCCTTCAATCACCCGCAGTTCGGACAGTGTGCAGGTGACGTTGACGTTTTCCCAAATTGGATGTTGTATCCCCCATGCCGTTGCCCCCAAACTTTCCCACTACTTCCCCCTAACACCTCTATTTTAGCTTTAGTTTTTCTGTTAAACCACGAACTATACGCAGTCGTAAATATGTCATATCGAAACGGCGGCTCTACAAAGGCAAGTTTTAGGGTTTCGTACCTAAAAAGGAAAACCAGAACCCTTATAGGATCACTTCGTTGTCCGTCTCCGTCTATCTGTCGGTCTGAGAAGACCCTTTTTCTCAAAAACGCGTGGAGGTATCAAGTTGAAATTAATATCAAATTCGTAAGTCTGCAGTCCCTTGGAAGCCAAAAAAAATTAAGCTTATAAGTCAACGCTATATCAGGGTCGCGGGTAATTCGAAAGAGTAACCGTGGCCCTGACACAGGCAGTTGAAGGAACATGGGAACACGCCCTCCCGCTCCACCCAGAGCGGGAGTAGTCATCAAATGACTTCTCCCGCTCTGGGTGGAGCGGGAGGGCGTGTCAGACTTTTACTGACTAAAACCCACCCGTGTTCCTTCAGTTGCCTGTGCCAGGGCCACGGTTATCTCTTTTCGAATCACCCGCGACCCTGAGGCGTCGGCCCTATCGGACCCCGTCAATTTGTGCTGACATCTCTTTGAGGCGCGCGTGGAACACGACGCGCCATCGACCCGGGCCTGGTCCTTACCGGACTGCAAGCTACCCATTGCTCGCCATCCGCAAGCCCGCGCCTACGGTGGCTGGGAATCTGCAGGCGACTCCCGACGCCCAGGGCGTCTCCTGCGGCTGCGGCGACTATTGGGGGCGTGAGAGCGCAAGGCTCTCTCCCTCACGCGCTATGCCTCCTCCTTCGCAAGCATTACTGCTTCGCAGAAGGAGGTGACGGCTTTCCATTCTCTCTCGCTCCGTACCATGGCCTGGACCAGGGCCGGACGCGAGAGATCGCCGCCGCCGATCGCCTCCGCAAGGACACTGCGGTGCTCCGCCCAAGCTGGGTAGACCTCCACCGTATGCTCCACCGTGTACTCCGGGCGATCCACACAATGGTGACACCCGGGCATTTCCTCCCGCCTTATGCGAAACAGGAACCTCCCGAAACAACCGTGTCTGGTGAGGACCTGTGTCAGGCGGAAGGTGAGGACGCCGTGGCGCCTCTCCAAACACTCCTCAAAGAGGGGACTTACCGCCACTATTGTGGCGTGCCCAGTGAAATTCGCCTTAAGTTCATAGTTTTGAAACTGTAGGAAGTCCCGTAGATCGGGGTTTGACGATGATGTAGTGGCTGTTACGTAACATAACTGTTTAACTTTCTTCCTCTACGTGTCATGTAATTCATTTTAGCCGTAAAATATCACCCATAAACAACTTTATCTTAATCAGCCTATAACGTTGACGAGACACAGGCCTCCCGAGAGGGAGTGGGCCGTAATCCTCCACGCGGGCCCAATGCGGGTTGGCGGATGTCACATGTCTTCGAATACTTGGTTCTTAGGACATACTGGTTTCCTCACGATGTTTTTCTTCACCGTTTTGAAAACAGCGATAATGAAGGTAATTTACACAAAGTAAAGCGCCTGTCTGGGTTCGAACCTGCGACCTAAAACTCGTAAGTCGCGGGCGTTACCACTTGGCACACCACTGCTCCACTCAGTTAATTAACTAAATGTATTTTTTAAATAAGGTATTTAATATAGTACACCCACATTTCGCCCGTTACGTTTAAGTCCCATGTAATAGGGGGCGAGCCTATTGCCATCTACCGGGCACACCGGGGTGTACTATAGGTACACCTCTGTCCAACCCTTCGGGGAAACGAGGCGTGATGATATGATGTGATGTTAAGATATTGAATATTATAACACTACGTTGCGTCTTACGTCTTTTTCTTGAGTGACTGAAACCTAAAATTATCACAATAGCCGATAATTTCAATCATCTCACCCAGTTTCCACGAAAGCTTAGGCTTTCTTTCTGTGCCACAATAACCAAATACCTACCTAGAAAAAGCAAAAATAAAAAGCATCAACAATAAATTATTGTTACGGACATAAAATGAGAAAATTGGGTCACAAGTTTCCGCCTGAGAACGACTTATAAGAAGATTCAGCTTCGCCCTTGTGACGTCATCAAAAGAAATAGCCAGCAAAGAGAAATGTGCCAACGAATCATAATTGAGATTTTAATGATAGCGCCATTGAGGAGGATTTTGTATATTTCCCTTTTGCTCTGGGATTTTATTGTTATTTAAACCATATAGTAGGTTTTAATTCTTTCTTTTTTGTTTGGACTATGCTTAGTGCCTATGCTTAGAAGTCGGAGGCGAAATTCACCCTAAGTATTCTCAAGTCGGTTTGTGATATTTTCTCTGTATTTCCCTTTATTAAAATTAATGAAAAACTCTTTCGAGAGAACTCTGCCATGTGGGCACGACACTGTACAGCTTATGGATCAATTTCACTAATGAAACCGAACGCGTTCAGCCCATCAAAAACGCGTTCAAGAGCTGTCAGTGTCAAAACTGTTATGGAATATTGACACGGACATCTCTTTGAACTGGGTTGCTGATCGCGTTCAGTTTCATTGGTGAAATTCGCTTTATGTAACAGAACGCCTAAATACTCACTCATCAAGTCACCATTTGTAAAATCTAGAAAGAACTATAACAACTTTAAAAAAATTGCCAAAGAAAGGGATCCACTTAGTTTTAAGACTCTTCAAAACTCCACCTCCAACTTGATAGCTAGAGGTTAATACGAGGGGGTTAAAGTTAATACACCAACAAACTCTTAGGAAACCTACTTAAACATAAGGCTTATGAAACCACCAGCTGCTAATTCCACATAAGCAGTGATCAATTAGTTGTAACAGCTGTGTCTAATAGAGCTGCCAATTCGTGAGTTATTGCGATGTCCGGCTCCCAATAGTATGGTGCCGTTATTAAGTGCTGTCTCGAATAAATCGCAGTGTGATTTATGATTGTGAACGAATGGGTGTTAGAGACATCCTGTACATCGTTTTGTGTAGTTTTGGTAATGATCCGTTACTTTTAAGCCATTTTAAATAATATATTACGCCACCGTCATTCGGGTGTACTCGCACTCTGGGCTATCTTTTTTACAATATAGAATGCAATAAATAATTGATTATGATTATGATTATGATTATCTGCCCCGTAAACACCGCTAACACATTTCGATAACGTTCAGCTGAAGAATAAATATGTATGACAGTTTGTCATATTTTCTGTAGAAAAGCTGTCTAAACGCGGATAAAAGTAATATCTGACTGTAAAAAATTAGCCCTCAATTAATATAAGGGTTAACTATATAAATATATGTATTTCTATCCACCTTTCCGAACCGAAGAATAACTTTTAACTTTTTTATGTAAAAAGGAAAACATCAACTGTCAGTGCTAAATTCTGTTATAACAAGCGTATTTTAAGATAATGCCTAACGAACATTTTACCTAAGTACATGAATACAAAAATATTAAAGAACAGTGTTCCGTGTGATACAATCCTAACTAATATTAAAACGCCAAAACGGCTATTCGAATTTGGATGGATACATACAGATAGACAATGAAGTGGGTAAAGATAGGCTCATTTTCATCTCGGATTGCAGATGAAATCGCAGGCAAAGGTTTATTTAAATGAATACATTAATAATATCTCATCATTTAAAAGTATATGCGAAAATTCGCCTGTGGCTGAGATACAGATGTAATAATTTAAAAAAAAACGTTGTCAGGATATACATAGAGGTTAAAGACATAAATTTCTAGAAATTCTACTCTCTTACAAGAAATTTTACAACCGCAAAATATCTACCTTTTACAAGAGAGAACCTTCTTTGTCTTTTATTTCAAGGTGAAACAAAGCTTGTCAGTAAAGTGGATATTAGGTATTAATTATTAATAAATATTATTAATTAACAGGTACAGTTAACAAAAAAGTATGTAATCCGTCATTGTATGCAATTCCTAGGTAAGGTGTAAATTATTAATTACTTTATTCCAACTATGTACAATTCGTAAAATACATTTATATTCTATTATATATTACACATTCTGTGAAAATTGAAAGTGTCTATTTATTATGGCTCAAAATATACAGCCCTGTGACACATGGACGAATGAACAGCGGAGACTTATTAGGGTCCCATTGGCACTATTTGGGTACGGAACCTTATAAATCATGTTGAGTATGTACCTTGTAGAAGAACTTGGGAGCTTTCAGGTCAATTAATTAATTAAGTCATTTATATGGTCTGACCGTATTTTTTTCTCATAAATGTGTACCTATCTATTTATTTAATACCTAGTCCCATCGACCAAACAGAAGTTAATGTAAAGAGAACACAGTACACGTTAGATGGGAATCTTGCAAATTGTTAGAGTCAACCATGGGATGTAGGTCATCACCTGACCTGACGAGAAATAAATGTATAATGTTTGTATAAAGGTTCGTTTGTTGGTAGTGTTTTTTTGCAGGCACATTGATTTAGTTTAAAAAAATACCGTATTAACAAATTTTGATGATTTTCTAGGAACAAAGTTTTACTTAATGATAAATTAATCATTATTCAAAATTAAATTAATGTGTTTCACGTAAATTGTAACTAATACCGAATGAATCAATAAAATACATCATGCCTAGTAAATATTAACAAAATTATATCCTAACGTAACAAAAACTATTCACAATCTAAAATGTGACGTCAAAAAATTCATCCGCATTGCTGTTGACTGGTAATGTAATCCTTTTAAACTAAGTTTTACTTAGTTTAAAATTATATTATCGTTGACAAAATTATTCGCTAAAAGCTTTATTGGTAGCAAAGACTGACTAAAATAATTCTGATATAAAACTCAATTACAAATTGTGTTAGTCGCATATCAACAATTATGATGCTAAGGATTAATAAGAGTTTAGAGAACCTTCACCAAATCAAAACAAATTATTGTCAAAAACATCCATAGATAGTATCAGTTCATGAATTCCCCTAGCAAATGATTTTCTTGTCACTTAAAGCTTTCTCATATAACTTATCGAGAAACATTTTCTGCGTTACAAAACAACACGAAATAACGCACTAACAACTATTTCATTACCAAATTGACAAGCACATGATGACACTTTAACTGACCGCAGAATAAATCCAGCATATTACGCTCGGCCTCGTCGGGACTTATAATAACCTAATCTAGGCTAAATATCGTCTCGGGGGCTTTTCTGTGCACTTCATGCGGCCTACACTGTAATTTTATTAGGTTACGTAGTTAGCACTTATTTGCACGACAGTGTAGGGCAATAATTAGGGTAAAGCTTGGATATTTAATTTTATAAGGTTATTGATGAAACACTTTGATACCGTTTGGAAACTCCCATCAGTGGTAAGGGCTTTTTACAAAAGCATTTTCGCACTGGCTTTCCTAATAAAAACTTTCATCCTTTGCTTTTTTTTTGTCTTTTTTTTTATTTGAGATGGGTTTGCTCTTGACTCTAGTCTAAGTCAGAAGTGACAGACATAAAGTCTACGATGGAGTGAGCTTACCCAGAAGAAGCCTGTTCACTCTAACTTTGAAGAGATTTGGGTTGAATGCGTTCGGGAACACAGACGCAGGTAGTGAGTTCCACTCTTTTCGTGCGCATTATGAAAGATGTTTGGAAGCGCTTAGTGCGAATTGGTGAAATGGCAACTCAGTATGGATGGTAATTAGCAGTACGTGTATATGTCCGATCGTAGAAGGGGGCAGGTGGGATGAGGTCTTGGAGTTCTTGCGCACACTCACCGAAGTACAGTCTATAGAAGACCGATAAGCAGGCAACCTTGCGGCGATGAGCTAAGCTGTGAAGCTTGGCATCCACCAGTTTTACGTCGCCTATGAGCCTCTTAGCTCTGCGTTCCACTGAGTCGAAACCTATACCTACATAGCATAATCAGCCTATAATATTCCCACTGCTGGGACACAGGCCTCCTCTCGGTGAGAGGGAGTGAATTGTAATCTACCACGCGGGCAGGGTTTGTAGATTTCACATGTCTTCAAATTTTTTATTCTAGGTCATGCTTTTCCTCACGATGTTTTCCTTCACCGTTTTTAGAGCATCGGTGAAGAAATAATTTACTCAAAATAAAGCGCCTGTCAGAATTCAAACCTACGACCTATGACTCGTAAGTCATGGCCATTACCACCACTGCTTGATATATTTGTATGTTTGTCGAAATTTTTTACAAATTTTTTAAAGCGTCTGTCGAAAAAGACGGAAAAAAACACCGACTTTGTTATTTTAATGTGATAATCAATTAATTATTTTACATTATCACCCTATGATCTATGTACCGTACCTACTACAGTTATTTCAAGAAATGATTCTCCTTAGTTTCAAAACACGGATTCAAAATTCAAAGCCTTTGGTTTTCTAGAATTAACCGATGTTTGATATCAAAAGAAAATTATCTCGTAACTCGTAGACATATGTCTACGATTACATTAAAGCCAACCGGAGCACTCTTACACAATTGAAACAGTAATACCAACTAGAATCCTAACTTAATAATATAAATGCAAAAGTAATTTTGTTTGTTAGTTACTTTTTCACACCTAGACCACTGACCCGATCATAATGAAATTCTGCATATACGTGGTCAGGAGAAAAACGTAAAATTTGCATATACAAAAAAAGACAAAGGGTACCTTTCATCCAGAACAAATTTACCATATCCGAGATAAAGAACAATAACTTTCGACGGGCACAATTGCTTTAGGACGCTAGATGGCGCTACGTGTCTTTCGAATCATGATTGTTTATTATTATAAACTTTAGTAGTAAGTTGAGAGTTATTTTCTTAAATGTAAATAGTAATGCATTTGTGAGTTTATAATCTGGATTAACACATTCATTCATACCCCGGTATTACGTACCCGTGGGATAATTTCCAACCTCCACGAGGGAGAAGCCGCTGACGAAAGCTGGTATTAACATAATTTGAAGTCTTTGTTCCCTGAGAGGTAATACATCACGCCAGTACTTACCTAAGGGGATAGCAGAGGTGTTAAGTACACCCACATTCCACTAATTATTTGTAACCGGCTCTATTTATTTACCAACTAGCTTCTGCCCGGGGTTTCACCGCTTTCATGGATGTCGGATATTATTTAACGGGAACGTGCTACCGGGATAGAATAGTAGCAAATATCCTTCCACAGGATGCCAGGATGCTCCTTGCAAAATTTTATCGAAATCCGGTCAGTGGTTTAGGCGTGAAATGGTAACATTCAGACAAGAGTTGCTTGCAAAATTTAAATATTAGTATGGATTATCACCTACACCAACGCCACCCGGCGCGCTCACGCCTTCTTTCCATGGGGGTAGGCAGAAACTATAGAACGCTGACCGATACGATCCTCAGATACTCCTATTGCTTCATTTAAGTTCACACACGTTGCGAGTACTAAGCACCTGACCTGATGAAGGTTGCTAATACAAGTAATCTGCTCATGGAAAAACAAAATAACACTGCCCTACTTTGGGATCGAGGAAATCCCAATATCGCCTAAGCCTGGGATTAAACCCAAGCTCAGAAGAGGCACTTGTAACAATAAGACTAATGTGACTACATACAAAAATGTTAGTTATCTTCTGAAAATTACTCCACAAACTACAAGCCTGTAACTGACTCACTGCAGGGCAGGGCCTCTTCAAATACACAGAAAGCACTAGCATTGATTACCACGCGTGCTCAAGGCGGATTGGCGATTTCAGACTTAAGGGGAGGTGCCAGGGTATCCTACAAAAAAAAGCTTAGTTTTTTTTGGCGGTTTTCATGTGTGTGTCAGGTTGTTCAACTAACAAAAGTTGAACAAAATATGATTCGTGACTGTTATCCCATCCCATCATACCTAATCATCAACATAATCAGCCTATTACACTAATAAATACTTTGACTTTATATTCCCACTGCTGGGACACAGGCCTCCTCTATGTGAGAAGGAGTGGGCCGCAATCCTCCACACGGGCCCAGTGCGGGTTGGTATATGTCACATGTCTTCGAATTTTTGGTCATGCCCGTTTCCTCACGATGTTTTGAGAGCAGTGGTGATGAAATAATTTACACAAAGTAAAGCGCCTGTCTTGGTTCGAACCTACGACCATGTAGTCGCGGCCGTTACCACTGGGCCACCACTGAAAATGGTTAATAAACTTCTTCCTATGGCTTAAATCTTAAACCAATCCCAAGTCTTAAATGTTTCCAAATGGTCTATCTTTTTGTAAAGATTTACAAAAGGATAGAGATACATAAATTATTTAAATGTGAAATCAACCACGTTCGCCACAGATACACCATGGTAATTCTTTATGTATAATTGTTTATAGTACCGAATAAATACCTACAATAAAATAAATGTTTGATGTTTTAGAGGTTGGTTCCAACGAAAGGTTTGTTAAAGTATTAAGTATGTAATGAAACATCAATGAAGGCCATTAAATTTTAAGCGGCTTGTGGGTGAGATATACGCAGCGAGCCTACAGAGCCCTGCGAACTCAGTACAATAATGCGTTCAGGATGTTGTTGGGTCTGCCGTGGCGGTGCAGCGCGTCTGGGATGTTTGCTGAAGCGCGCACTGATGTTTTCCAGGCCATCATGCGCAAAAAAGCAGCATAAAAAGTTAACAACCTAGTGGGCAGGTTCATATAATCCCATTGAATGACTATTTAATGAAATAGCTATTCGAAACGGACGTTATACCGGCAACATAATATACCAGCCAAATCAGACTTCAGCATGCCTGACTTATATGTACAGTATCTTCAAAGGAATTGGTCCTTTGAAGATACTGTAAAGGCTTCATCCAAGCTCTACAGATTCTCCTGGGCTTTGGTTTGCACTTTATATGGACCGCAATGTAATATTATTAATAGGGTGGCTCTGGCAAGTTACTTAAGTCATTTATTATTTTTATCTGCTTATTTTGTATATACTGACTGACATTTTTTACCATCTGGTTAACAACAGGGTAGAAAAGGTGAACGGAGTAGAAAAGTCATAAGGCATAGAAATAAAAAAAAAAAACAATTATATCGACAACTAATAAAAAAAATACTAATAGGCACTCTACTCTACGTGCGGCAATTATCAATAAAAATTGTAGCGACATTCAATCCTTTGATTGAAGACGGCCGATAGGTAACTAACGAGACTTGCCGACGTCGGCTTTTGTCATTCTATAATATACTTGCGCAGGCGCAGGCGCGTCGCTCACGAGTTATTGCATGCGTACACCAACCCGCGCGCGCGCCCTTTGAACCGAGTCTGCGTCCCGCGTTCCAGTCCCCTGCAATTAGTCATGGCGTAACGTTGATCGCTGTATATCACGTTTCCGCGTGTGCATTGGCCGCCCAGTGAGTGTTTTTATATTGACGTACGAATACTCCAACGAAGAGTACATTAACATTTAAATAGTGCGAGGCGAATGTACCCCAACGAGGAACACCTACAATCCCTAAAAACATAAGAGTATCCCTGCTCCCCGGTTCCCCAGCACAGACTTGATACTCCACACTTATCATCGGTGGTTTGACCTTGGCCAGTTCCAGCCTCATAATCATATTTTATTTGTGTAACAAAGGTAGTGAAACTAGTTCTTAAATTAGAGGGTCACTATGTTATGCCAAGTGACGTACAAATATGGTTGCATGCAAACTAAAAACAATATGGAATAATTTCTTCAGTCAATACTAAATATATAATCATAAATTATGTACAATTAGTCACAATATTCAATTTAAAATTATTTATCCAGTCTAATAAATAACTATGTCTACATTAATTTATCATTTAGAAATTCATCTGTCGTATAATAATTTTTTCAAGTTTTATTTTATTTTATTGTGTACTTAATACAAAAAAAAACATGATATCTGGTAATTTATTGTAAATGCGCGGTGCCATGCCCAAAACACTCTTTCTCACCAAGGCAGTCTTACATTGGATAAAGAGTTTGCGCATTGGCTACGAATCGCGACAACTCGTAACGTTGACAGTTTTTCGAATTCCTTCCTGCAGAGCTAATATGACAGACGCGACAATTACTCACTCTCGCGTTTTCTCGTCGTGTCTTTGTCGTCACTTTACTCGTTTTCTGACAGCGCTGCCATACAAAATATTCAACTCGTTTGATGTTTTCTCGTTAAACTCTAACATGGCACATATGTTATCTCGCATTTAGACAATTCCACATGCACAAGTGGTAGTGTCTCGCTGACACTTCCATGTTCGATTCGTGCGTGATCGCAGTCTACGCCATTTACTATCTCCTATTTTGGCTTTTATTAGTTTTATGCGAACGCCATCGGATGTATTCTTTTTCATGTATTTTCAGGATTTTCGGAACTATTATTAAATCAATGGTACCAGGGAAATATTTGGGTATATGGGTTCTATTCTACTTACACAACCCACCATTTTTGTATTCGAGACAGTAAAGAATGCCAGCCGGTATAAACGCATACAATATCGGTGTGATAAAAAGAACATTTCAAATACAAGATACCTTCTAAATATCAACTAACCGATGAACACTAATATAGAGACGAGCGCTTAGGTCTGAGTAATGGCGGATAGCAAATTTGGATCGACATTGGATGGAGTCACAGACCGGGCGACCTCGACGTCGTAGAAGGATGTTTGAGTCAAGAGGTAGAATGGAGTGACGGCGTAACACTACACGCAAGATGAAGAGTTGACGCACCGTGAGGACTAGGGTTTCAGAGTAGAGCAGTGCGGTTGGATAGTCTCGACGCTTAAAATGCATAATCTTTAGAATCGCCCTTTGAGCATTTTATATTTGAATGAGTTTTTTTTTTGGGTGCCTCCCCACACTGTAATACAGTAGGAGATTATTGATGCACATAGACTCTGTTAGACCAATGACAAAGTAGCAATGTCAGCTGGTCAGCTTCCTTGTACGAGTACAGAATGCCTCAATGTGGGTGCGCCAGGTTAGTTGTTCATCAATGTACACCCCAAGGTATTTGATACTGGAAACTAAGGACAGTGTAATACAACAGCAGCTGTTAACTTGCTCTGAGCAGGAATGGGCTTTTATTTTACTATACTCGGTAGGTTGTTTCTCAATATTGAGAAACAACCTACCGAGTATAACTAGGGAGTTGTCTTCTCAATATTGGTAATTAAAAGATTTGCTGAGAGCCATTCCATCACAAGGCGGAGAGAGTGGTTCGTTCTTTGTTTGGCCTTGTCTCAGTTGACTTCTTACACAATAAGCGCTGTGTCGTCAGCGTCGTCAATATCACAGTTGGGAATATACATTTTGCACAAATCATTTGTGGATATAAGAAACAAGGGAGGTCCTAATATACTCCCTTGTGGCACCCTTAAAACAGATACATTCATCTTCACTGACAAAGGAATTGATATTTACACACAGAGTTCTTTCAGACAAGTAATCTGAGAACATTTTTAACGCAAAGTCACGTTTTCCAATCTTTTCCATCTTTAAAAGCAGTGAGGGGACAGAAACCGAGTCGAATGCTGTAAATAAGTCTAGCAAAAATACCACAGAATTTTTGCTTTATATCCAAATTAGGATCAACGCCGTTCACAAGCTCGTCACTCAAATTAAAATTGTAAAAAGTAATAATTATAAAATGATATACCTATCCAATTAATTAGTGACGATCATTGTGTGCTAAATCTGCAACTGAAAATGCGATACAAAAAAGTAGCAGCATCAATTAGGCCTATAAGGGCAACATAAACGAATCTGCAGTCATTCCCGTTGAAGCGAAGTAACAAGTTTATTTCCAAATGAAACTGTTATTTGAATTTGGAACGTGAAAATGTCGCTACCTTTTTGCCCGTGGCTATTGGAACATTGTTGTATATAAATCGCAGGATTCGATAGACTTTAAAAACGAATTAGTTTTTGGACGATCTCTATTATTACATAGTATGGTAGAACGTTGTTATTATAACATAACATCGTATAAGCCTATATTATACACCCTCATTTGGCCAGTTATGTTTAAGTCCCATGTTATAGGGGGCGAGCCTATTACAATCAACCGGGCACAAATGCAAAGTTCGGGCTGCTACTGAGAAATTGCATATGGGAAAACCTGGAATCAAACTCAGGACCTCAAATTCGTTGGTCTAGCAACGAGGAAGTCAAGTTTTTATAATAAGCATATAATATTCTATCCTCAAGGTATTGCAAGATTCGATCAGTACAAAATAAGCATACAATAGTACGCGCTCCTTCGGGAAATTCAGCCTGTATTAGATTCCATGTCAAAAGATTAATGGTCAAAATTCAGGTCCATTTTCGTGGAGCATATCATAATCTTAGTTGGTAAACAGTGATGACTCGGCCTAGACAAAGATTTTAATAGTAGTTTATGAAACTTTTGCTTATTAAGGGGTTTCAAAACACGAGTGTGTGTTTCACCGAGCCGTAGGCGAGGGGTTTAATTTAATAGTATCACACAAGTGTTTTAATACCTTGTTATGTGCAGTTTCATACATTATTTTGTAATCTACATTCACTGTAAACGAAAATTTTTAAACAAGAATAAAATAAATACCACGAAATTTAAAAAAAACATGAATAGTGCAGAATTGCCACAGACAAGTAAAAATTGGAGTAAAAACATTTTTGTAATGATATAAAAATGGCGCGCCCCGGATATGCGTTCTATTAGGAAAAAAGTAATTGGTGGAAACTGGGCAAATCCAAGAAGTTGGATTTGCCCTGCACCGTAATGGTAAAAAAAATTGTTACAACATTATTTTGTTAAAGAAAAAGTGTTATTATGATTATATTTTTAAACTTCTGTATTGTTTTTCCTAAAGTATATCAATGTAAATTGATTTTGAAGTTCGAGTTTTACGATATGAAAGTAGATAAAATAACTTTTAGTACACTAACGCCCACTTGCCCGTTTAGATGGATTAAACTAATTTTAGTTTGTAAGCTCTTAGTTAAGTGATTAATGTTCCAACTTTTATTACGCGTTGCGGCACTCAAACTACATTTATTGTTGGACTAAACTCAATCAAAACACAATTGGAGTGTTTACTATCCCACTAACTATTGCCCGCGGGTTCAACTGCGATTCAGGATGAAAAGTACCCTTATTTCCTTAACCAAGTCATGATCTATCTGAATGCCAAATTTTATTGAAATCCGTTAAGCCGTTTTGCTGAAAGCGTAACAAACAAAGAAACAAACTTACGTTCGCATTTATAATATTACCTAGTTAGAAAAGTGAGTATAGTCAGCCAACGGTACGAAGTCAATTTCCGTTACAAAATAAAGCCGTATCTGAGATCCTGAGTATGAATCCCTTGCAGAATGGATTTACTTGTGAAACTATATTTAGGACAGGCGTTTTGACTATTTTCTTTGCTTTATTCTTAAATGAGCCTTCTCGTGACCTTTTAATATCTGTGTCTGTTATTATGCCTACGCCTGTTATTTCCACACCTTAAAATAAACTATACAGGGAGGTAATTCAGTTACCTGTATCCGTCAAGGACGTGATTCTATCCGTCATTTTAAACAACTTTCGTTACGAAACTCTTATTCGATTCGAAAAAATACATTCACAACAATGTTTGAGAATGACGTGTAAACCCACGTGTAGTGTGTGTTGTGTATGACGTGTGTGTGTGTGTGTTTGAGTGACGTGTGTGTGTGAAGGCTCCTGAACATATTCTGGCGAAGTTTGTTAAATCATCTCAGCGCTGTTTTGCTGGATTCGTTTTCTCCTCTATCTATCGTTATTTCTCCTGACAAAGTGTAATCTATAGAGAAGAGTATGTAAGGAACGTAGCAGGTGGCGTTCTGTGGTTTCTGCCTACCCCCATGGGAAGAAGGCGTGAGTTTATGTATGTATGTGTAAGTTTAATCTGTTTATATGTATGTATTTAAGTTTCTATGTATTAGTATTTTATTCTTTTTCGAGTTACCTATCCCTTTTGTAGCACCTGCCATGTTTTGTCTCTGCATCATCCTAAGGTTCACTGGTAGAAAATGCCTCTGGCATTAAGTCCGCCTTAGTACAGTATTTTTTTACTTGTGCATAATGTTCCAATAAATAAATAAATAAAACCACAATTTTGCTGGATGCAGGTGACTAAATCGCCACCGTGCAAACTATGGGCTATGCTACTCATAATAGTGAAATAACAATAAAACCTCACACGGGCAATTCCCGTATGTATAAGAAAGTTCGCATTCTAATCTCAGTCTCGATCTGTCAAAAAAACTTCTAAAATACCTAAATTTTTGACATGTTTTGACATTGATTGTCGCTAAGATGAGATTGCTATTTGAATTTGAACGTTTTTAAGTACTAGAATTGGCCCAAAATTCATTCAACTGCAACCCTCCAAGTTACATTCAAGCACACACTTCTACTGAAGCTTTTTCCAAGTAAATCTCGGTTCTCATCAAAACAGATGCACCTGAACAAAATTGCAATTACAATGAACAATCTCGTGGCAATTTACTGAACGAGTCCGTGTTTTTTATTCGTTGATTAATTCTGTCTGAAGAATCGGACATGGAAAAAGGATAAAAGAAAAACGAGTGGAGACACCGAGTTTAATCTGTGTAATTGAGTGTGTCTATGTAAAGTCAGGGAAATTAATGGTTAAATTGAGACACTACATCAACTTGTCGTTTTTTGTTGCAAGTTTTGTTTGTAATAAAGTGACGGATTATTTAAGTTGGTAGACAATTTGATAAACAATTAATTTCCCCGACGATACCTACCTATGTACTAAATCTAAACTGTGGGTTCGTCGGCCCATTCCCTCTCGCAGAGAGGAGCTGTGGCCCAGCAGTGGGAACGTTATAGGCTGATTACGATGAATATTAAAAAGAAAAAATATTTGATTTTTTGTATGTTTGTTTGTTATGCTTTTGCGCTAAAACGGCGAAACAGATTTTGATGAAATTTGGGGCACTTAATATGTAGAATGATCTGGATTAGTACATTGCATATTTTCATCCCAATATTCTTACGGGATCGAGACGTATGCGGGTGAACCCGCGGGGCGCACCTAGTGAATTGGGAATACAGGGTGGCGATTAGGTTATTCCATAAAATAGTACAGCGGTTATTACAAGTAGTTGTCAGTCTATGAAATAATCAATTTCACTAAAAAAGAGAAAACGGGATTTTACAAATCAAATAAATAGCGTAAAAAAATCGCACTAAAGTGCTTGTCCCCCTGCCACGCGGACAAGCACTAGACACGCGCGGGGCGATGATTTCAACATTCAACACAAAATTGACGTTTTTTTTTCTTCAAATATACACTTTGTGTTGTTCTATTCATTATGTATTTCAAACACACTTTAGGCGTGGGACCTTTTTTTCGATTTAGTTAAATCGAAAAAAACCACCGAATCGCCTAACTGTACTAAGGTCGCAGGAAATATGGGTGGCCAACCTGATGGAAAGAGGGTGTAACGGCGTCTTTGAGACTAAGGTAAAAAGCTTTATGAAATGATTTATAAGTGGCAAACATCAGACTGCACCTGAATACCAGAGGCATCACCGGTGCGTTCAACATTATTCATTTATCTGTTCACGCATAAACCACTGACTGACATTGGGGACCTGTAAAACAGGTTTTTAAATAAACCTAGTTCAGGCAGCAGTGTCTCACAAAGTTAGCTCCTTGTTTGTGCACTATTATCATTATAATATTAGAATTAAGTACACAACTTGTGAAGAGAAAATAAACATTTGCGTTACTTATTATATTACTGAACCGATCGATATAAAAGCTAGCCCAGCGGGGTAATGCGTAACACACTAACAGTAGCAATGGCTTTCATTTTGACAGTTCAACAACAATTTGAGGTCTTCTGTTACATGTATCTCCATACTTAATGATAAATGATTTTAGTGTTTTTTAAAAACACTTTTACACGTCAAACATATTTTAAAAACTAGATGAGATCGGCGTTTCCTATCTGACTACTCTGAGAAGAAAGGCCGAAACAAACTCATAGGTCACAGTCTCTTTTAAAGTCCAGACATAATCTTGGTCAGGTCATGTGAAGAGCATGTAGATTGATGTCTGAAATGGTGTTTTGAGAAAATAACCACACAGAATGAGTGGACCAGTCAGTGCACGCATTTGTCAGTAATCATGCAGCTCAACACAACACCTTTGGAGCTCAACGATTCGACGAACATTACCAAAGAAAGGACATTTGGGTAGGCCGCATAAATTACTCAAACTGCCAGACCATGATTAAAACTAATTTTAAAAATTAAAAATAGACTTAGATTTAAAAAAAAAACAACAAATCCACACTGCCTTGACATTCACAATAATTAAAATATTGTAATACTTTACAAAGTAAATTTTCGTGTCATTGTTTAGTATGTCAAAGTGTAAAAATCCGAGAATAAACTTGGTCAGATCATATGAGGACCCTGTAGATTGGTGTCTGAAATGGTCTTTTGAGGAAAGAACCACACTGATTTGAGTGGACCTGTCCAGTCAGTGCACGCATTTGTCAATCATGGTGCAGCTCAACTCAGAACTAAGGAGCTCAACGATTCGACGAACAATACAAAAGAATGGACATTTGGGTAGGCCGCATAAAGTACTCAAACAGCCAGAACATGAGTAAAACAACTGAAAGAAAAAAAAAATGCAATGAACCACATCGTCCTCACATTCACTAAATTAAAATAATAATATACTTTATACAGTAAATATATACATATCATTTTGTATGTAAAAAGGAACAAAATATTTAAAAAATCATAATGATAAAAATATTTAAAAAAATTGCAAAATAATATTAAACATCAAGATTGTCTGTGTAAATTTATTGGAGCAGCTCAATCCCAAGCCTTCCTGTACTCAATATAGTCTTTGACAGTATAATAGGCTTTCTGGCATAATTTCCGCTTAATAAAAGATTTGAATTTATTAAGGCCTAAGTCCTTGAATGTGGCTAGGAGGTTTATTATAAAAACGTATACATTGACATTTAAATGAGCTATAGCCTATTTTCTTGAGCCTGGTAGTGGGAACAACAAATTTGTGTTTGTTCCTAGTATTTATATTATGGATATCACTGTATTTTTTAAACAGATTAATATTTTTATGTGCATACAAAAGATTTTCATAAATATACTGAGAAGGCACAGTCATTATATTAATCTCTTTAAATTTATCTCTGAGGGAGTGTCTGGGACTTAGTTTATAAATTGAACGAATTGCCCTTTTTTGTAAAACAAAAACTGTCAGAATATCGGCGGCGTTTCCCCACAAAAGAATACCGTACGACATTACACTATGAAAATAACTAAAGTATACTAAATGCGCTGTCTATAAATCAGTTAAATTACGAATTTTTCTAACGGCGTATGCTGCAGAGCTTAGTTTTTTTGACAATTTATCTATATGGGGGCCCCATTGAAGCTTGGCATCCAAAGTTATGCCTAAGAATACTGTGGTGTTTTCGGGTTTCAACTCTTCACCCTTAATAAGAACACTAGTTTCTACTTGTCTGGCATGAGGTATCGTAAACTTAATGCATTTAGTTTTTGTCTCGTTTAGAAGTAGGTTATTAACATTAAACCAGTTAACTACTTTAGCAAGGGCGCTATTTACATTGTCAGTAACCAGCTGCTGACGTTTGAGTTTAAATAAAAGTGAAGTGTCGTCTGCAAATAACACTATATCATGATTATCCTTTATGAGGTAAGGCAAGTCATTAAAATAAATAAAAGAAGGCCTCTAAAATGTATTTGTTAAAACCTGTTGATTATGAAATAAATAAACTTAAACAACATTCATCGCGTTATTTACGTTGTTGAGCTGTTTTTTCGAACATAATTGAAGGAATGGATTAACATTATCCTTCAAAATGACTTAGATTGTGATTAAATGTGTGTTACGCAATTAGAAGTTACGGGCGTTTCCTTCTCCATAATATCAACTACGGACTTAAGATAAGTTTGGGGTCCGAAATAAGAATTAATGACAACACAATTTGACGGTTGTGCTTACTTCCGCGTTAAGCGTGTTTCCCTTACGAAAAAGTTAATTAAAAAACTTTTCATGATTAGGGTTCATTTTATTCTTGGTGCATCGTCTTCACATATAGAAATATAATTAATGTATACAAAATATTTTAAAAGAGTAACGGTGGAGTTTCTTGCCACTTCTTCTCCATACGAAACTACTTTTTGGAAGTGGCGCCTAGAATCAGTTCTATTTTTAATGTAAATTTTTACATTCAAAAGTGCCTTTTTATGGGCCTATTTGAAATAAATGATTTGACTTTGACTTTGACATTCCGAAGTACCGAACTATTTTCGGACGTTCCCGTATCTTCGTTGACGGGATGAGTGCCGATTTCACCAATGAAACGGAACGCTTTCAACACATCTAAAACGCGTTCAAGAGCTGTCAGTGTCAATATTCCCTAGAAAAAATGACAATAATGATGATGATGATAAAAATAATGATCTCTCTCAATTTCATTGGTTACATGAGCCCTTAGAGAGCAGACCTCCAGGACCTGGAGAAGTACAAAGGCAACTTTTTACCCTAGATATTTGTATAATACAAAACACAAGCAGACAAAGTTGCGGGCAACAGTCAGTGATAAGTTGCAGGGAGGGAACAAACCCAAGAGTTTAATTAAGTTTATATTGTGGGTCTTTAGTTTATGTGAACTAGTTTAACATTATACATTTACAATGTTAAGTTAGATGATGTAAAATAGTTTAGAGATATATTTGACTAATTAAGCATAAGCATAGCATAATCAGCCTATAACGTTCCCACTGCTGGGACACAGGCCTTCTCTCTATGAGAGGTAGTGAGCCGTAATCCACCACGCGGGCTCAGTGCGGGTTGGTAGATGTCACATGTCTTCGAATTTTTGGTTCTAGGACATGCCGGTTTCCTCACGATGTTTTCCTTCACCGTTTTGAGAGCAGTGGTGATGAAATTATTTACACAAAGTAAAGCGCCTGCTTGGGTTCGAACTCACGACCTACAACTCGTAAGTCGGGACCGTTACCACTGGGCCACCACTGCTACTACTACTGCTACGACTAATTAAGAGTAATAAGTAAATACTGTACCTACACTTGGACTACCCCCCGCGTTGGATGATCAACTTTTGTCAACGAAGAATAGACAAAATCACAGAGTTCTTTTATTGATCTGCCATTTTGTACATTCTTGCGTGGACAAAAATTGTTTCTATGGTGGTCACGCTACTCTTGCTTAAGTATAACTTTTCCTTTTATCGATAGGTTTCTCTTGAGGCTTTTTGTGATAAGATTGCATTGCGTATTTGACACTCTATTTATGTTTAAAATGATCTTTATTCAATTTACACGGATTGTTCTAATTTTTTTCACTTCCCACTAAAAATTAAAAAAATAACTGGAAAAGTCATTTACCCAGCGTAAATGACTTTTCCAGTTATTTTTTTAATTTTAGTAACCTTATTGTAATTCAGAAATCTGTTTAACTGTTGTCAGTTTTATTGTTTGTCTGTGAACGATATCTTTTCAAAGTACCCAACTTAAGGCGCTGCCCAATTGTAGGACACCTTAAACGCTCAGTTTTTTGGTCGCACAGTTAGACGCATTGCTACCTAAATGTAACAAGCCAGAAATAATTGAGTATCCATATTGTCAACATTTCCAAAGAAATATAATCGTAAAACGCAGCTCAAATATATTTTTCGTAGCATGATTCTCAACATTTTGAGCGTAGATTATCGCATTTTATGTCATGATTATAGAGAGAATTCAAACTGCAAAAAAATGTTTTTCGGATTTATTTTATTAAGATCTCGCCCCGAATAGTTTAGAAGTGCTGTATTTTAGTTCTGAATGTTTCAACACCTATATTTTATTTTGAAGCCATAGTGGTGCAAGTGCACCCTCTTGCACCCCATTCCCGGCCCCCATACGCGCTGCCCAAACGTAGGACACCGTAAAATGCTTAGGTTTTTGTCGCACAGTTGGGCGTATTGGTACATTATATAACAAGCCCGAAAAAAAACAGGGTATTGTCAAATGTTCAAAGAAAAGACTTAGGTATTCAAAAATATTTCATAAAAAATTAAATTGTATCATGATAGAAAAATCGGATATTTTGTGCATAAACTATAATTTTTTTTATGTAATTATACTTTATACTTTAAAATAATTATACTTTAAAATATTCCACTGGGCCGTGCCATTTTCTCTTTATTTAATTAAAACTGCGATATTACTTTTATTTTGGTGGTAATTCGATTCAAAACATCAAACGCATCGCGCTGTTTTGAACCCTTTTTTGATGCCTCGATGCACGAATAATTGTCAATTAACTAAAAATTCTCTTCATAACGCGCTTTAAAATTACATTTTCTACTTACAAAACTCGCAAGCTTAAAAACATTCTCCACGCAACAAACAAAATAATATCGTCACGAGATACATGTATCGTGTTTATTACATGTAAACAAGTTACGAGAAGCTTAAAGCTCATGTCAACAGCAGGGGACTTAAAGTCAGGTGGAAGTGTTTACGTTGGGTTTTTAAATCTGTTTCATCCTTCCTGATACTAACAAAAGTTACTGAAAATAAAGCTGAATTTCAGCGTTTTGCGGCCATTGCCTCGTGTGTTTTGAGAGGTCTTTGGACAGATTTGGGTTAACATTTGGTGTAACCTTAGGGCCGCAGAACTTATTTAGTTTGTTTTTTGTCCGAGTTTTACCTATTTTATTACAGTATCGGGTTAACCTTGTCTATAAACCGTTAAGAAGCAGAAGAAGAAGCATGGTCCTACGACACACCTTTTCTGAGAAATAGGCCTTCGAATATTTTTAAAACTAACTGAGGAAAAAATCTAAAGAAATAAAGTATAGAAAATCTAAATAAGGCTAAAACGTCTTGGTGTTTTTTTGTATACGACCAGCCGTTTCTCGTAAAAATGATGTAGAAGATCCTTTTAGAACTTGTAATGCAAGAGCGAGGGAAGCGAGCTCGGGATTTGGGATGATGGCGTCTAGTGAGGGAGCGAAGCGAGCAAAAAAAGGCCCGACCATCCCCTTCGTTGTACTTTTTTTTTTTACCAGTCAGAAATAGGAGCTTTTGCTTTGTTAAGCTTTAGTAAACATGGGCAAACGTAATTTATCGTGCACTTTTTCACACCTTGTTTTAAGTGGGTACCTAACTCATTCTCCTTTTATGCAAAAGCGCATAATTTTCCCATCTGTATTGCGTGCACATATTAATTGTAGTTCAAAAAATTACCCACATAGTCCTCATATTCAATAAATTTAAATAATATAATATTTATTTAAATAGTAAATATGCATGTCTTGGTTTATGTAAAAAGGTACAGGTAGAGAACAAATACATAAATAAATGTTTAATAGTTAGCAAAACAATTTCAAACATCAACATGCTCTGTGTAAATTTATTTGAGCAGCTCAATCCCAAGTTGTTTTGTCCTCAATGTAGTCTTTGCAAGTATAGTAGACTTTTTGGTATAGTTTCCGCTTTATAAAAGATTTGAATTTACTAAGGATTAGTCCTTGAATGTAGCTAGGATGTTTATAATATTGATATAAAAACTTATACATTGACATTTAAACGAGCCACCTATTTTCTTAAGCCTAGTACTAGGAGCAACGAATTTGTGTCTGTTCCTAGTATTTATATTATTGAATGTGCAAATCACCCTCTGCCATATTATCCGTGTATTACATAACATTGATCAGGTCGGGGACATGGTTATTTCATAGACCTAGGTTACCAATCCACTAAAGCCACCCAAACCCGTAGCCCAATATTTTTTGTTCCCATGTTCTGGAATAGTCCTACACCAACTGGGGATGTTCTTTGCGTGCACTTGGTGACTCTACGCTTCAAATTATTTAAGGGGCTTTTGCGAGTTGGCTTTGTCCCCTCGTACGCGATCCAAAGACCAGGGACCTAATGATCCCGAGATATGTTAAATACATTTTATAAGTCATAATAGGAACTGCCTCGTTGGTCTAGTAGTCGCAAGAGCTACTACATTGCATGAGGTCTTTGGTTTGATTCCCAGGTCGGGCTAAGTGTTATTGGGTTTCTCTATCAATAGCATTTCTCAGTAGCAGCTCGGAGTTTTGATTCTTGCCCGGTTGATGGCAATAGGCTCGCCCCCTATTACATGAGACTTAAACAAAACTGGCGAAATGTGGGTGTACTATAGGTACACCTATGGTACACCCACATTTTGCTTTACCCTTCTGGGATTACAGGCGTGATGTCATATTATGTTATGTTAATAGAAACAGTTTTCAATCAGTTTGAAGTTAAGTAATACCACATTGCATGTGTCAGGCAAACATACCTTGGATACAGACTTTCGAATAAATAAACCTCAGATATTACGCCAAAAATTAAAACATACAGTATTTCTTAAAACTACAAACTATGCTGTCGAAAATCATATGGAAACAATAAGAAGCCTAATAATAGAGCGTCGGTTTGTGGAAATTCAGATAGCAGCCTGTCAAAATAAAACACTATGTATATACAGACACAGCTGGCTAAATCAGACAGATATATAACAGTTAGTTACAGAAAAGATCTTGGCTGAATACGGTGTGTTCATACAGTCCTTTTGCAGTTATTTTACCACTGAATATGAATCACTTTCAAAATGACAGTGATCTTTATTCTCGTGACAATAAGGTTGCTGTTGTCAGAGGTAACATGAAGGGTCTGTAGTCAAGATTACTTACTTTATAAACATACAAATGCCAGTCTTCTCCATAGCCCTTGAGATGCCCTTCCATGATGCGAGCATAGAGTATTTCTGCTTCGCAGTCAAAGGCAGCCGAGGGTCGGTGGCCGGAGGCGGCCCATCACTGATCGCTGGCACAGCATTGTTGCTTCGTCTCTCAGACGCCGCTAGTTTCCCCAACTGACAACCCATTTTGCGCTGTCACTAAAACACCATTTTATTAAACACTTTTCACTTAAATCGGCAATATTGCCTCACTTTAGTATTGTCGTAATGGTTTTTCATTTTTAAATTTGGAACTAAATACAGATATTTTTAAAACTCTTAACACATAAGACACATTCTTTTTTTATTTTAAACGCACATATTTCACTAGCACAAATTGTATAATTAGAATTTGTGAACCAATGTCCATGTGATCATGATTTTTAGATTTGCATATATTAAATTTTGAGCATTATTTTAAAACCTTTCACACTTTGATTATAAAACATTTAATTTTTCACTGTAGTACCGCTGTTGTTTCCACATTGCTATGTTCTGAGTTTTATCTGTCCTTGTCACATCTTTTTATCTTATCTAATCAGCGAAACACGCGAACGCCAGCTACCTGTGAAAGAAAATGGGACTATAATTAAATCTGCTGAAAACCTTTTACTAACAGCGTATTAGATATTAAAATATACCCGAACTAGGCATTTATTATGTGCCTTGGAGGTAATTTGGACCTTTAATATTGACAGACCTTTTGTAAAGATATAAGGGTATTATTTGATAAGTATAATTTAAACCCAAATGAGCGAATAAAACCATTTTATCGGCTTCTGAAATTCGTATTTCGTGAAATAAATTCTTCGCTTTTGTACCTTTATTTAAATTTCATGCATTCATAATATTACCTCAGTAGAAATACGATCTACTTAGCCGGGTTAAAATTATACTGTTATTCTCTACGAAAAATGTAAAGTTTTTTCGAAAACAAATAAGTTTCCTAATAAAACCGTAATTGTTACTGAACTTATATTTAACCACCGTTAAACCCCTAAAATACTATGTTTCCAACATTTTGCTTAACTTTCGAACAACTGACTAATACTATTTAACGACTGTCCAAATAAGTTTTCTCTTGAAAATTCATGGCTGAATTTGTTTACTTGAAAGTTGAAAGTTTTTGAGTGAATAAACTGGTTTTGCGAATAAGATAGACAGTAATTTGTTTAGAAGTTTTGTTATTTATTTATCGAGATAAATAATAAAGAAGATAACTAATTAAAGGTGAATGTCAGTTTTACTATGGGTGCTAGTCCAAGTAACTATGTTGCAGATGCGTATTGTACCTTCAACGAAAGGTCTTAACTGAACTGAATCTGAAATTAACAGAGGAACTGATGTTTTTGGACTTATGTGTATTGAGATAAAACAAATATTTAAAAAGGTAAACACTATGAAAAAAAAAAAGTAATTCGAGCCAAGTGTCATGTTAATTCGCCCAACTTAGTTATTTCTCCATACTTTATTCATCCACATTAAACTGAACTCCGCACCGCCCCAGAATATTATCTTTTTTCCCATGTTTCAAAAGTTATTCGCCTATTCGGATTGGAGACAAATCTTGACTGTGTCAGAATGGTGGAATGGTGCCGTGATATGATAAGCAAATTTGAAGCAGGCTCGTCTCGGCGTTTTTATGACATCATTACAGGTGATGAGTCTTGGATTTATCAACACGATCCAGGTACGGACGGTTTGGGGGTTTCAAAACGAATCAACGCCTACCAAAGTGAATCGATCTAGAAGCGGGGGGAAGATTTTGATCGCGGGCTTTTCAATTTGATTGGCTACTTGGTGTCAACTCCTTTACGGAACCAAAGAAGCAGTACCACACCAATTACTATCAAATGCTTGGCAGAAGTTATCACTGTTGTGAGCAACAAGCGACCAAACACAGGGCTTCGCGGGCTACTGCTCCACCACGACAACGCGCCTTCGCACATCGCGCTCAAAACGAGGGACTTCCTGGACAGCACGCCGGTCAAACTCCTGGGTCACCTTCCTTACAGCCCTGACCTAGCACCTTGTGAATTCGTTTTTCTCGAAAAAAAAATCAGCAAAGGGATACAATTTTCGTCGCTGGAATATGCGCTGTCAGCGTTCGAGCAGGATGTAAACGAGGTGTTTACGACGGACTGGAAAAAGGCTTTGAAGAAACAGACGCATGAAACTTTGTATAGAGGCTAGTGGAGTGTACTTTGAAAAGATTTAATAAAAAAATATTAAAGAATATTTTTTTTATTTCCGCAAAACATTCTGAGGGTCCCACGTACGTTCAAAAATTTATTATTGAACCTTCTTTCAGCGACGGGAAACTTTAAAATTCGTGAAGATTTTTTTGTGTTTTTTTAAGCAGTGCTGCCTATCCGGCTGAAAAACTTTAATTGGTAGCGCATATATTGTAGCGAAAACTTAGATTTTCAATGCAATTCGCAGTCACTCTAGACAATTCGTTTTGTTAATAATACTGTACGCTTTAATTGTATCTAGTTCAGTACAAATCTGTTGGCAAGCGCAGAGCATTAGGTCCTGAGTTCAGTTCCCAAGTCTCAGAATCATCGTCGAAGTATCGGAGTGTGCGGACGTGTGTCTAAAACTTACTAAATAAATATCGTTAAAGTATAAAAAGAGCTAAAGCTTTACTAAATCAACTTTTGTGCTGCTACAAATAAAGTGTATTTTATAAAAGACTACATAAATCACACAAACACATTGTCTACGGTCGAGAAAGATAAGAAGCCGTAACCGGTTCTGTGAGCGTAGTTCGAGAGCTAGGTAGTATGAATTTACCGCGAACTCCAACAAAGACACAAATGTTTGGCGGGAGTGTGAGTGGTGGATCCACCTCCAATTTGTCGAATTTTGAGGATGATGAAGATCGAGTTAACAAAGACTCAAGAAATAGAATACCACACACTCTGGAATACGATTTCAAAAGAGATTTAGCCCAATTTCGTAGCGAAATAATGGGCTGTATAAAGGAAGCGATGAACGAACAAATTGATAATATTACACAAATGTGGAACGAAATTAGGAAAGATATTCAAGATCTGAAATTAACAACTGATAACCTAACAGAAGAATATAAGAAACTGCATAAATCCGTGGCAAGCATTACAGGCGAACATAAAATTACTCAAAGTAAAATTATAGACATTGAGGATGAGCTACACCAACTTAAAAATGAAAACCGAAAACCCGAATTAAATTTTGGAGCACAGCATGAGTTTTTTGTTGAAATGCAAGGTAGACATAAAAGAGACAAGAACATAATATTGGTGGGTCTGAATAAGCAAGATGTCCACGATCTCTCCACAGGTAACAATTGCGACACTGAAGAAGTTCACAAGATCCTAACACAAGCCTATCAAGATTGTCCTAAGCACTTAATATCTACAAGATTGGGCAAATATAATGCAAATAAACCCCGCCCTGTAAAAATTGTATTTGATACTCCTGACACACCAAAATATTTACTGAAGAATCGCTCGAAACTGCCTAAGACTATAAAAATATATTCGGACCAAACACCAGCTCAAAGAACTTATCTACAAAATCTACAAACTGAGTTCAAAGAGCGCGAGCAAAAAGGGGAAACAAATCTAATAATTAAATATATCAAAGGAATACCTACTATAACCAAAAACAACTACAACTCAAAAAACTAACCAAGGCTAACACCAGTTGTTCCTATAATGTTAGCCCAGGAAGTAGTACATACCAAAGAATCCACAAGTATAAATATTTGCCCTCAAAGTCATCATTCCTCAAAACCTTCTATGCTAATGTAAGAAGTATCCGCACTCCAGGAAAACTTGAAGAACTACAGTGCATCTTTAAAGCAATTCCTTCTACAATACATGGCGTAATTCTAACTGAGACCTGGATAACATCAGAACAGGATGCAAAATTATACGATCTACCTAACTACAAACATATTTACAATTATAGACATGACAGCAAGGGAGGGGGAGTATCTATCTACATTCACGAAGGCATTCCCTTTGAGGTAACAGAGGACACCTACAAGGATGGCAACCACTACTTATGGATATATCTTCCCAAATATGCGCTGCATATTGGAGGTATCTACAAACCAGGCCATTCGAATATTAAAGAGTTTCTCGAAAGATATACCTTGCAACTCGAAGCTAGAAAGAGATCAATCGTGTTTGGTGATTTTAACTTAGACCTACTGAATCCCAACACATGTGTAACTCAATATCTATCAGAACTCGAAGAAAGTGGCTACGATATTTTAAATAAAATAGATAGGAAATACTCCACCAGACAAACAGAAACAACAAACACCATCTTAGATCATGTTGCAACAGACCTACAAAAACAATCCTTCCATTTTGTTATTCTGGAATCTGCTATGTCTGACCATAAACAGATTTATGTGGAAATGTTTAAATACAAGCCAAAAATTAAACAAAAGATACAATATTGGGCAATAGACTATGAAAACTTATGCAAAACTATTAGCAAAGCCTCATGCATCGGCATAGATGATTATTACTAATGTCTGTGCCTTTGTAACGTCACACATACTACAAAACAAGAAGCTAAAATCAAAAATAATGAATTTACCAATGGACGACTGGATTAACAAAGAAGTTATTAAGATGATCGATAACAGAAATACCCTTTGGCAACAGTTAAAAAATGAAGAAGCAAATATTATCTTGAAAAGAAAGTTTTTATCGGAACGAAATAAAGTAATTAAGAAGAAAACAATGATAAAAACAAATACTACTACAACAAGTTTCAAAGATGTAACAATAATCCGAAGAAGATGTGGAAAACTATAAATTCTTTAGCTATGAATAATACTAAAGCAAATATTTTGCCTCCAAAGCCAATAGTAAATTCACGAAGTGTAACAAGGGGCGAAAAAATCTGCGAAATGCTGAATGTTTATTTCGCCACTATTGGTACAGAGCTGGCTAATGGGATACCATCGGAATATCATATAAATTCAGGTAACACACTTATGTACAAAGACGGACATAAACACACACAAACGCTAACTCAATTTAGACCTTGTACAATCGAGGAAGTTACTAAACTTATCGATAATTTGGATGCTGATACTAGCACAGGTGTGGACGGAATTAGCACAAAAGCATTAAAATGTATTAAGAATTTTATAACTCCACCCTTAGTTAGTTGCGTTAATAAATGTCTTGATCATGGTACGTTCCCTGATAGCCTTCACCTTCAGGTGGCCAAAGTTTCTCCTATCTTCAAGTCGGGTACGAAAACGGATCCGAGCAATTATAGGCCCATTTCTGTGCTTCCAGTGATATCTAAAATTTTTGAGAAAGTTATATAAAACCGCTTAATAGAATACTTAAATGAGAAAAGCTTCCTTATAGACCAACAACATGGTTTCAGATCAAAATCAAACACCTTGTCAGCAACCATTGACCTAGTAACGAATATAAAAACAAATCTAGATAAAACAAATATAGGCTTAGGCATTTTCATTGATTTGAAAAAGGCGTTTGATACTGTTTCACATGCAAAACTATTACAAAAACTAATTAACTTAGGTATCACTGGAACAGGTTACAACTTATTCGAATCCTATTTATCAAACAGATGTCAAATTATTAAAATTGATAACTATAAGAGTATACCACAAGAAATGACATGTGAAGTCCCACAAGGATCTATTCTGGGACCACCACTATTCCTAATTTATGTAAACAACATAAATCAGATAGGGCTAACAGGATATCTAACACTTTACGCAGTTGATACTAGTTTATTCTACTTCGGTCAATCCATACACGATATCATTAGTGAGGCGCAAAACGACTTAAATATAATAAGTGAGTGGTTTCTGCATAACTTACTTATTAATACTTCGAAAACATCTTACATGATATTTGCAGCTAAAAAAAAAAAGGTTCCACCCCACTCCCCTTTGATTATTAACAACCTAACTATCAAGCAGTCCAGGTACAGAAAAGTATCTTGGTCTGCTATTAGATGACAAGCTGTCATGGAAACCCCATATTGAGCACGTTAGAGCCAAACTTGTGTCACTTTCTGGAGCGCTTCGCAGAATGGGAAACTGTGTACCACCTAAGATAAAACGCACTATCTACAACTCATTAGTAAAACCTAATCTAGAATACCTGATTGAGATTTGGGGATCAGCATCCAAGACTAGCCTCAATTACATACAGAGGACCCAAAACAAGATTATAAAACGATTATATTGTTATGACTTCCTAACACCTACTAAACAACTATATGAAAAAACTAAACTTTTCAATCTCCGTCAACTGTACAACTACAATATTTGCATATTAGTAAAGAAGTTTTTAGTAAACGCTACACAAACCAACATTAAACTAACAAAAAAGACATACACACATAACCTAAGAAATAGAAACGAAGTAGTTCTGCGATTTCCTAGGACAGTTTAAAATGGAAAAAAGAACTTTTTATATGAAGGGGTTCAATTATATAATAAAACGCCAAATGAAATTAAAGAGTGCAAAAGTATTAACCTTTATAAAAGAAAACTAAAGGATTATATTATGCAAAAACCAATTTCTACATAAATACCCTAAAAAAACAATACAAAATACTTACATAAAAACTACACTTAAATAACACAAAATAAAAAACAAATTGCCACAATACGTACGTGATAATCAAAATTACGATCTCACAATTACAAACAATCAGCGGTCTCCGAAACTATACTTGTCGCACACAAGCAATCAAATATGTGCACGCACTATACTAGCACACACCAACACGTTCACACAGTAGTTAGCATCCTAATAATCGTTTGTTTGTGTTCCCCACAAAGTGAAAAATTAGTACTTATGAGGGTACCTTGGTGTCAAATTGGCCAGCTGTTTTAACTCTTTTATATGTAACTACCTACACTTTTGCTTTGTTAGCTATTGTTCTCGTATGTTGTTGTTATAGTTTTACTTATCTTACATCTGCATGCTTTGTCATTAGACGACGATTATATATGTTAAAAGTTAAATCTCATTTAAGTGAACTGTATAATGTTCTTATGAGAAATAAAGATTCTTTAAACCTAAGTCGGGCAAAGTTAATAAGATATAATTTCTCAGTATCAGCCCGGAGTCTGGATTTGTGCCCGGTTGATGGCAATAGGTTTGCCCCCTATTTTATGGGACTTTAACATAACTGGCAAAATGCGGGTGTAGTATACTAAGAAGGTACACCTCTGCCAAGCCCTTCGTGGAAAACAGGCGTAATGTTGTTATGTTATAAATAAATAAATAGCACACAAAAGTGACGTCACGACACCATAATTCCTGCACGCCTACTTGATATCGCAATATTCAGCAATATTTCATTCAGTGGGATGCGTTATCAATTACTTGAAGCATTCCCGTTTGAGCACCTATTTTTTGGGGCACCTATGCATTGAGCATGCAAAATGGGAATACCTTTGGTCCCAAAAATAAGTGCTCAAACGGGAATACTTCAATTACTTGACAGATATTGAATGAAAAGGTAAGGTTGATATAAAATAAAAATGTGACATCAAAATGTCAATAGAAATGACATAAAAAAAATTGGTAATTTTTTTCTGAATGAAAAACAAAGAGAGATAGGTGTTTTGACGTTTTTGTCAGGATTATGAAAATTGATAATCTTTTTACAAGCTAAATAATAAGCTTAAAGATATTGGAACATGATACTATTGCTGTTGCAGACTACCGCGAAGCAAAAAAGAGGTATGTATGTATGTTCATCTGTTACCTCATAACTTTTTAACTAAACGAAGCGTCTTGATCGTCCGCGTATATGACGACTATGACGTCACATCGAATTGAATTTGCGGACGTAGTCATGAATAAAAATATTTACGTACAGAAATCAAGACATATGTACAACAATGGTCAGAGTATAGCCGTAGTCGTTTGCCATTACGATTTTGTAGGTGTGTGTATACATGGTATTCAGGCATGCAACCACGGCTTTGCCCTGACCATTTCTATACCCATGTCTTGATTTCTGTCTAAAATATTATCTTGTTTCGTGCTTTTTAGGGCGAGGTTTTGCATTAGTCTGTTTTTTTTTCTCTCCATGTTATCCCTCTGAGGAAAAGGTGTAAGTAAGCGTTCTGCAAAAACATAGCTTTACATATTGATTGGTTGATAAAAAACACATTTTAAATGAAGCCGGAGAATTCAACCTGCAACATATTTCCTGATCTTTGGCTCCACAAATCTGGATTTAAAACCTCAATTAAACAAAAACACTTCGATTAAGTTATTTTCGACTCTATTACTCATGCCAGGTGGGACTATTCCGACGTCAGTGCTTTTGTTAGAGCAAAGTCAGGTAGCAATTCTGAAAATGTATTTTAGGATTTCTAGATCAAATGCTTGTCAATCAGTCTTTCGTTTGAGCTACGTTTGATCCTACCTACAACTTACAACTGGAAATTCAGGAAGATGATTTGAAACCGTTGTGTACATGTACGAGTTCACAAATCAAAATCTCATCCACGCATACATACACATCAACGACTTTATTAAAATCTTAAATTCAGTGTCACACAACGCAGAGCTTAAAACCTCTAAAGAGGCTTAATAAAGTTTGTATGATAATCCGTCATTTTACGCTGATGGGAAATCTCATCAGGATTACGGCTGCACGGCTTGTTTGAAAAACAAAAATCTGTGTCACTCGTAAATAAATATTTTGATAAAAAATTATACTATGCGAGAACAAAAACCGTTATTAACACGATTACAATCATGGATTCAACTCATCAAGCTGATCCTACTACAGTACTGACATACAATTCTACATGGAAAACGTGAAAACTTCTGTGAAACTGAAATCTGTATAATGGATGCAACAAGGGGTATTTTCGCGGTACCTGCTAGCTAGATTGTCATAGAAAATCGGCCAAGTGCGTGTCGAAACTAGCACAAAGAAGGGTTCCGTAGTTGGAAGAAGAAGATTTTATTTAATACGTATAGCGTATACCGTGGCCGGGAATCTGCAGGCGACTCCCGACGCCCAGGGCGTCTCCTGCGGCGGCTAGTGGGGGCGTGAGGGCGCAAGGCTCTCTCCCTCACCCGCTCCGCCTCCTCCTTCGCGAGCATTACTGCTTCGCAGAAGGAGGTGACGTCTTTCCATTCCCTCTCGCTCCGTACCATGGCCTGGACCAGGGCCGGACGCGAGAGATCGCCGCCGCCAATCGCCTCCCTGAGGACACTGCGGTGCTCCGCCCAAGCTGGGCATACCTCCACCGTGTCCTCCGGGCGATCCACACAATGGTGACACCCGGGCGTTTCCTCCCGCCTTATGCGAAACAGGAACCTCCCGAAACAACCGTGTCCGGTAAGGACCTGTGTCAGGCGGAAGGTGAGGACGCCGTGGTGCCTCTCCAACCACTCCACAAAGAGGGGACTTTCCGCCGCTATTGTGGCGTGCCCAGCACTGGGTTGCGACAATCGCACCCTCCATGTCGCCATGAGATCCCGCCGGAGCTCTGTCCGCTGTGCCGCGATTTCTCGCGGCAGCGGAGTTACACCCCGGCGTTTTGCCTCCTCGCGCCACTCGCGCGGGATCTGGAGGCAAAAGCCCTCGCTTTTGCCTCCAGATCCCATGGCGGCAATCCGGCAAGGAGGCTCGCCGCCGACTACGGAACCCTAAAAAACAGATGTGTGTATAATTTACATTTATGAACGAAATTGTATAGTAAAAGCAAGGAACCAAACTGCATACGACAACAAAGCACCTGATTTCACCCCAACATTTCAACATTCCAACTCACTTTTACAAATACATTTCCTATGCAAGCAAGCGTCTTTACAATTTATACAAGGCCAAAACATGGCCATAGGAAACTGCTGGCATACATTGTAATGCTATGTTTAAATCTGTGGTTACAATGTATTAATAATAATAATAATAATAAAATTTATTTGTCAGATCATTACAATCCAATATTGTTAGTAAGGACATAAAACAACTTACAAACTAGTGTTAGTACAACATAATAGTAAATACATTCAAAATTACATAAACTACTTCTGGGCACGGTTTGACGGCAACACTAGCGTCTTCGTCCAGTGCTTCCAAATAAGGCCATCAGTCCTATCAGATACGGTCATCATGAGACTGTTGGCGCTGCTACGCACCCGCCACACCAGGGATGCGATACGCTTTCGAATAATAGCATAAAAGTCATCTACACGAGCCTCAGCGAACATCCCAGATGCGCTGCAGTGTCGCGGCAGCCCCAACAGTGCCCTGAATGCGTTATTGTATTGGACTCGCACGGCGCCGTAAGCCCTCTGCGTGTAGTCGACCCATAGACTGCAAGTATAAAAAGATTGGCAGTACGCCCTAAACAGCATACACTTTACATCATTTGAACACCTCGCAAACCTACGGATCAACATATTGCTCCTGACTGACAGCGCCCTACGTTCCCTCTCCATGTCAATGTTATCGTCCTGTGTAGCGGTGACCCAGTGCCCCAGATATTTGAAGGATGTGACCCACTCTAGAGCGGTCCCCTCGAGTGTGATAGGCTGTACATCATAGGTCTTAGTGCCTGCCTTGAACAGCAGACACTCACTCTTTTCTGCATTATATCTAAGACCCTGTGCCTCCGCATATCGCTCACACACCACTAGCAGTGTCCTGAGGGCGCTGATCGATGGGGCCAGCAGCACCATGTCGTCGGCGTAACTTATGTTATTGACAAGTGTTCCGTCAATTGAACAACCTATCATAGCGCTACTGAGCTCACGAACCAGCCGATCCACATACAGACAGAAGAGTTTTGGTGAAGTAAGCCCGCCCTGCCTGACCCCACACTCCAGCCCATACGGATCGGATAGCGAGCCTGCCCACTTCACCATATTGGTTTGATGGCCGTACCAATATTTAAACAACTCAACCAATTCTCCTGGAAGCGTTGTTTCATCATGCAACTTCTTCCATAAAACACCATAGGACACCAGATCGAAAGCCTTTGATAGGTCAAGAAAACATGCATACACGGGGGTCTTCCTGTCCGTATAGTATCGAACAGTGTGCTTGAGACAAAGAACAGCATGTTCAGTTGACAGACCTGTTCTGAAGCCAAACTGTGCGTCGTGTAGCGACAGATGTTTATTTAACTGTTTGTCCAGCACACTGTCCAACACTTTTGCTACTACCGTAGCCAACGATATGGGCCTATAGTTATGTACGTCCGAAGCGTCTCCTGTGCGGTTTTTTATGATGGGCACAACCAAGGTCTTCATTAGATCATGTGGTAGGTACGTGTGTGAGAAGCAGAAATTAAAAAAAACAAAGCCAGCACTCTAGGCATATGCACACCTGCATTTAGTAAATGCTCGATGCTCAGAGAATCATGCCCAGGTGATTTTCCGCGCTTCATATCTCTCAATACTGCTGCTATTTCCTTAGCTGACACGCTTACCAGTGGTCCCATTTCTGGCTCACTAGCCGCCACGGCCTCTCCCATTGAACCTAGCGGCGACTTCACAGCAAAGTGATTCCCGAACAAGTTAGCAATAGCTGCAGGCTCACTAACACCCTCAACACTCGCCGGAAGGCTCGACCTGGCAGTCAGTTGGTTAGTGTGCTTCCAAAACTTAACAAAATCCTTCTTGTCGTGATAAGATGCTATTATATTCATTTTAATTTGCTCCCTGTTCTTCTGACACCATTTTAATTTACTTTTAAAAACTCGTTTTTTCTCTCGCATGTTAGTATACGCAGTACCCACCTTTGGTTCACCACATAGTACCCAATTCTGAAAAGCTAGACGAGCCTCCAGGTGCGCTTGCCGAACATGTTTGTTCCACCCTATTACTGGTTTTTTTTTGTTTTGTTCCGGCCCAGAGTAACTAATACGTGACGCACCACTTAATATATCAACAATTTCATAATACATTTTATCAATAATACATCTATGTTCTCTTTTTGTACACAGTTTGTCACTACAATTTCTGAATTCATAGGGAAAATCAATTTCTCTTAATCTCGTCGTACATAGGTTCTTATATAAGTCAGTTTGTTTTAAATCCCTGTCACCCCACACAATCTTATTTCGAATGCTTACATAAATGCTGGTCTTAGTTCTAAGTAAGTCAAAGTTACACATTATTTGTAATGGTATATGATCGGACCAATAAACACCGTGTAATATCTTCGCGTCGACAACCGTTCTCCATGCCGCTTCAGATACCACACAGTGATCTAACCAACTATGAGATCCATAAATGTCACTTACGTACGTATACGAGTCCGAGGAAAGTCCTAATATGTCAACATCTGCACATCGCCAGTTCTGTTCAACACAAAAGTCAAACAGCTCCATGCCAAAACGCTCGCCGGGCTGCGCATTATAGTCACCCAACATAAAAACATGGTCCACACTACACTCTTCCACTATCGCCGCCATCTCACCCAAACATTCCGTAAACTCGACCAAGTTGTCGGCTGAGTCCGTTGGCATGTACACCGAGAACACCAATACCGTCCTGTCGCAACACTTGACTTTGATCGCCGATATACGCGAACTTATACATTGTATTACAGATACCGATTGAAATATGTTTTTCCGCCAAAGTAACGCGACACCTCCGTATGGCCTTCCACGTAACACACCAGCGCCGGTATCTATCGCCGACTTTCCCGTAAACTCGAACTCAGCATCAATCGTGCCCAGGAACGAAATATCTTGCGGCTGTAACCACGTCTCTTGTAAGGCAACTATGTCAGCTGATCGGCATAAACCTCTCACGCACTCAATTGAGCGGGTAATCGACCTACAGTTAAAACTAACAAGTTTTGTGTTATTATTTTTCAGGTTATTGTTGTGTATATCCATCATCGTTAAGTTTCATGTCATACGTTTTTCTATTAAAATAGATAAACTTTCGAAATTGAATACCCTCCGGCCACAAGTCATCATTAAGAAACATCGATAATTTTGCTTGTGGTACAAAGATCTTGTACGCCGCATAGCGTTTTTGTTTCGCCATATTAATTTTCTTCAGAGTCACAGTTACAGACGTCTTTTTTTGTATGTAGTCAATAATATCGATTGGCGTGGTAGCTGTATCAACTCTGTTTATGAAGAGAGGAACTTCAATTTCAGCTGCTCTAAATTTAACATTCGGTTCCGTTATAGCCTTGCCTTTAGATCCCTGCAGACGATTTCTCGATCTTTTTAACTGAACTTTTTGCCATTCTTCAGACACTTTCTCTTTTTTCCATTCACCCTCTGAAACTATTATTTCCGCTACCGTTTTTTGCTTGGACCCACTGCTATTCGCTGTACTAGCTGGCCGTTGTGACTCACTTATCCTTGATGCGCGAGCGCTTCGATCTTGTTCGGGTTCGATCGACGTCGCCGTATCGCCTTGCAATGGAACGCTACTGGGTGCGAGTGAGACCGGCATTCCAGAAACACGTACGGGCGAGTGACGTACATTTAACTCAACTGTTGATGGGCTAAAATTCCCACTCTCATTAGCAACTGTCAGATCTGTCACAATATTATTGTATACTGAATTTGATACAATCTCGACTTGATTTTGTTCTAAATCGTGCGGTAGGCCCATCGGCCCGCTGTCAAAACAAAAACTGTCTATTCCACTGCCACCGCCTCTTCTGCGGTTAATATTCAAATCGAAGTTATTAACTATCGAAGACTGTTTCAAATTTTGCAACTCATTTCTAATCTCACTTAATTGTTTCTCAGTGACAAATGTATCCTTCATGATTTTTATATCATTTTGAATAATCAACATTTCTTTTAGCGTCCTGGTTGCGTCAATATGATCGAATGTTACTGGTGGCAGTTTGTGCAAATCTTTTGCTACAAATACTGGTACCTGCTCAGGATCCGTTTGCTTGAATAGTGCTATCATGTCATAGATATTTCGCTGCGATTTACCACTTTTCTTCCTAGATATTTTCCGCTGCTGTGTTGAGACCGATGCAAATAGTAAATTTTTGCCTAATTCTATGTCCTCCTCCGAAAAGGCGGTCACACATAGCCTTACTATGCCTTCTTCGTCCATCACGTCCACTTTATTCTGTATAAACGCTAACAGTTCACAGATGACAATATTACAGGTCGAACACTTAATTACTTTCGTAGCCATTGCACCCGGGACTGAGTCACCGGCACCGTCCATAATACGTCCGACCGCTAGCGCGAACGGCGAACGATTGGTTATTGTATATGTGTGGTATTATTACACAAATTTTCGAAAGGTCCTACTTCTGATTGGTTTAAAAAAATAACCACGAATGGAATAGCAGGGTCTATGTACACTCTTTTCGCTTGCTCACCCGTTATCCCCTTCGAACCCAACCAGTTGTCATAGGGTTTTTATTACGTTTAGTCCGTATGCGTACTGGCACTGTATATTGTGTAATAAGCTAGTTAATTCGTTCACAAGTATACGCGAGTATTTGCGTACTAATCTTGTTTAGATTGGAAGACCTTGGTAAAAAGTGATTCACAATCCATACGCAATTAGTTTCACACCCTTGCATTCTTTGCCTTGTACAGAATGGAAAGACGCTGCAAGCAATCTCCAAAAGTAACACTTTCTTTCCATCTTTCTAAATTATATTTCCTCTCGAAGAATGGCTTGCGGAAACTAGGTGTCAGATTGCTATCATTAACACCGCGTTCCCGCGCTTTCGATATCGTATCTGCGATTTGTATTTCGAACATCTACATCTAACATCAATAACCTAGGTTCAACCTAACCTTTTAGGGTGGATTTCACCAATGAAACTGAACGCGATCAGCAAATCTTAAACGCGTTCAAGAGCTGTCAGTGTCATTATTCCACAGAAAATAATAACACTGGCAGTCCTTAAACCTAGTTTAAGTGCTGATCGCGTTCAGTTTCATTGGTGAAATCCACCCTTAAGCTTGCTGTCAGATGGCGAGTTCAAAATTCAGAGCGCAGTTTACAATTTTTATTAGATTTACCTTTTGGTGGTAGTGACCGTTGAAATATCCAATTACATGTCATCAAAATCCAGATTTCAACACCACTTAACAATAACTACTGACACGAGCTAGCGACACGTCGTCAATATTCCGCCAAATCAGTCATGAAACTTCTGCACAGTACTCGATCACGTTAGGAATTGGTCAGTCGCGTGCAGTGACGTCATTAACATGGCGTGTCTAAATGGAGGAGACAATAATACTTGCGGATTCGTAATGTTAATTTGTTTTTGTTTTTTAAATGTAGCTGTTGAAATAAACTTACCCACGTTGGTGTGATGATTTTAAATGGCATGGTATAATTTTGACGTTAGATGTTTTAGAGTGAAATTGTGTTTGAAGAGATATGAGGAACAGGGTGTAAAGTTCACTCATACTCTCAGAAAAGGAAGGATCCTCCGACCAGATGGATGTCGTATCTGGTGGGCAACTGCCCGATGATTGTTGTCGGGAAGTTGTATATATGCTAGCTGCGCGGTAAGCTTTCATTGCGCGATGCAGGCTTTGTGTGACATCAGTGTGATGCGTTGTTCGCATGTGGCGGTGTAGATGCCGCCACATCACTCCCCTCCGGAGGCCGGAGGTCGATAGTGGACATAGTCTTGTATCTTGCAATGCTTGCCAATGCCATTTGGGTTCCAGCGGGTTGGAACAGGGTGTCGCATAGTTCGCGGTGAGCCGGAACTGTCTGCGAAGATGCCCCAGTGAGTCGGGGTGGCTGACTGCTGGACCAGGAGAGGGATTAAGCGCTCTGCTTGTGGACCGGCCGAATGTGCAGTATGCTGTGCCAAAGTTGCTGATGAGGCTGAAGGTAATGACCAGGTATGCGCTTGCGCTGCATGCTGATGGTCAGGACAACCGTTCAAACCGTGTTTGCTGGCTGGCTGTGTGACTTGCGGGAGTAATGATGATGACGTCACTCTGAAGTAATTGCACGAAGGCTGCGCTGATGTTCATACTCGGGGTCACCAGTGAAGGGATATGAGGAACGGGGTGTAAAGTTCACTCATACTTTTCGGAAAGGGGAGGATCCTCCGACCAGATGGACGTCGTATCTGGTGGGCAACTGGTGGTGGTTTTTATACCCGGATAGCGGAATACATATTTACGATTTTTTTCGGGTCAGCTTATCTTATTCTTCTTCAGAAGAAGAACGAATAGCAATTGATTTTTTTATATAAGAAGAATCTTGTTCTTTTTTCATCTTCTTCTTTTCTTTTAAATAAAAATCAATTGCTGTTCGTTAGTCTCGCGTTAGAACTCGAAGATGGCTAGACCGATTGTGATGAAACTTTGTGAAGTTGTTGTGTGCGCACCGGAGAAGGTTTTAAATTGCAACGCATTAGCTAGTTTATAATAAATTGAAGTCTTTTCTCGTGTATGTCTGTGTGACCCAATTGCTCTACCAAAATACGGAATAACGGATTTTAATGCGGTTTCAAAGTGATTTAGAGAGTTTATTTCAAAAGGTTTGTGTCTAAAAAAACATTGAAATTAAACTTGAATTTACTTATAATAAATAAATCACAATGTTTTGTCAAGTCGTAAAATCGGTGCAAAGCAGGAGAGAATCGCTAGTTTAAAATAAAACCAGTTTAGTTTCAGAGGCAACATTGTTGCTCCGACTATTTTCGAGAAAATTATGTAAAATATTCTAAGCGAATGAAATTGAATAATTTCTCGCAATTTCTCTAGCATACAATTATTTACCAGGTATTCAACGGTTTAGCTGTAAAAAAAATAAACTCCTACTCAAACACATTCATGCTGGTTAACCAAAATCATAATAACGTAATTTAATACATCTATTTAACACAATAATTTCTGCAATATCAATAATGTACTTAGTACATAATAATTGATACTTAAAAAATAGTTATATTGATAGTGGATCTTTTAAAGTTACGGGTCAGAAGCCCGAAATTCTGAGAACCAGGAACCAAGGGGTATCGTGTTACCCAGTAACTGGGTTATGGTGGTCAGATAGGCTGCTGCACCCTTTTAGACTGGAAGCCGACCTCAACTTAGTTGGTAAAGGTTAGGCAGATGTACTCATAATTTGTTTAGAACTTGCTCAAATATTGATAACTAGCTGCTCCCCGCGGTTTCACCCGCATAAATCTAGATCCCGTGGGAGTATCGGGATATATAGTACTCTATGTGTTAATCCAGGTTATAATCTATCTGTGTGCTAAATTTCATTTAAATCCGTTTAGTAGTTTTTGCGTGAAAGTGTAACAAACATTCATCCATACTCACAAATTTTCGCGTTTTTATTAGTAAGGATTATCAAAACCGCCTTGAAGCAACTGATTTCATTGTCTGGATGTTAGGTAATTTGTAAACATTTAGGGGTCAACGGGGTGAATGACGATGTCCGGCAGTGAATTGATGATTTTTTTTTTTTGTTAATAATCTATAGGTCAACCCCTTTAAAAAATAAATACCTGATGATCGCAACTTTGTTGCAGACAAAAAATCTGGGTAAAAGTAGCCTATGTTGTCCTAACCCAGCTCATGGTTTATCTGTGTGCCAAATATCATCCAAATCCGTTTTGCCGTTTTAGTGTGAAAGCGTAACAAACAAAAAGCTTATTTTTGCAATTATAATATTAGTTAGATTTAGCATTATTGTTCTAAACAGAAACAGTTTTTTTTCTCTATATGACTTAGTAATTAAAGACGACACTAAACTAAATGACTCAACAAAAGACGTTGCTCAAACGCACCATCCTAAACTAATAAGTTTAGCTCAGTCTTGGCTCAGTCACTTCCCAGTGCATCGTCGTCAGCCTCTCATTTGTCAAGCCTTCAGCTGCTAAACGAATTAATACGAAGTCGTGGTGACTCTTCGTCTTAAGCTAAGATAAAGCGATGCTCCGTAAGATCTTAATGACAAAGATATAGAGAAAAAGCCCTTTAGAATAGAGTTTGTGTGAACTGCGTCGTTTAGAAAAGAAACAATATTTTTTGTTGGATTGCAGACTTCAGTTGACTTTGTTTATTTTGAAGTTGATTATGAAAGTTGGTATTGTAGAGATTTGGCTTCAACCACGAATATATTGTAAGGTACAACATATTTTGGAGATAAACACTACTTAACTATTTAATAATTATAATGTAAAAGATTTGGCAGTGAGCTCGGCAGTGAGATTTGAAAGTATTTATTTTTACCCAGACAAATAAATACTTTTCTCTTGGATTTTATATAATTAACAAGGAACACAAAGGCAGGGTAAGTGTTAACTTGGTGATATCAAGTAGGCTCATCACTGAAATCGTAGAAATATATGAGCCAATTTAATCTTAGCAAAAACCCACTCAACTGTGTCTGTTAACATAATCCTCTGAACACAAGCCTCTAGTTAGTTTGTGGTAAACATCAAATTACAAATCCTCACACAATCTCAATCTAGATCTAATTAGATATATTATTGTGTATCCCACCAGCTGAATCCTTCCACTAAATGCATGTATTCAGGCAATATAACCCACAAATCCAATGGAAAATCCCGGTCTAAACCTAAATTTTGGAGTAATAGCTATATTGTTAGTTTACTCTATCGGCAAAAGGATCTCTCTAAATTGCTTTTCCAGCAAATAGTCAGTTGTTTCATGTATGTATTTCTATACGCCCACACAGGTCTCATCGTAGATTTTCGTCAGCATTTTCGCAGTAGTAAAAGTTTTTCAAAAGCATTCATTTCTTGCTTAAAAAACTTCAAACACTACAAATCTTTTGATATGAACTGGACAAATATAAAAGACGAACAATTTATGGACCAAGTGTGAAGTAACCAAATTAAAATCTGCTGATTCACACAAATAAGTATTACCTACCTTATCAAAATTTATAAAAGATGCTGTTAGTTTCGTAATAAAAGTATTCATGCCTATTTATTTGCTCTCATGTACATCATACATTTTTTTATATTTATTATTAGCCTGTTATGTCACACTGCAGGGCAAACGCCTCCCTTCCCTCATTCCACTTTTCCCGGTCCACTGCGATTGTGGGCCAATAGTTTAAGAAGGAGTCCAGCTCATCCCGCCATCTCTTTCAGGGTACGTAGTCATTTCCTGCTATTTGAGATCCACTGAGAGGTGTTTTTTTGGCTGCTCCGACAAGCAACAGATGTGGCCAGCCCAGTGTCACTTTAGCCCCTCAGCTCTGTGGCCAGCATCCCCTTTTTGTATTTTGGAACCAAGTATAGAGTTCCTACTGCGATCTGTGAGTTTCACTCCTAGTATACTTTGTGCCGTAGCCCGTTGGCAGACTCCAAGTGCGGACTTTTGATACGTTGTTAGAGACCATTCATCGACCAACAGTTCTTCCACGCGTTTTCGGTACGTCGAGCAACTTCTTTGTCCTGTCTCGCCTAGAAGAATACTATTTGGCCGAGGTGAATGTACTCATAGACATACACAATCTCCACACCCCCAATTTCTACGTTTCGTTCGGTGATGTTCGTCATAAACTTTGTTTTCGACATGCCCACAAATGTGTGGTGTGTGTGTCAAGTCCGAATTGAAGACTGGCATGGCTCAGTTGTTCGAGCATTGGGCCTAGCTTAGCTGCTTAGGAAGAAAAGAGGACAATTTCGTTGTCGAACATAGATATTATCATCAATCTCCTTTCCCCGACGACAATACCCTTGTTTTGCCATTAGCATTGATTTAATTTTTGGAAAACCTAAAGTTTGGGAGACAGCGGGTCGCCCTGCTTGACTCCTCGTTGAATTGGAAACGATTTGATATTCATACGGATGGCTGCTGTACTATTGTGAAATATTTTTTGTAAAAGTTGAATGCCGAGAATATGGTTTCACACATTTTACAATCAATTAATTATTGTCATTTTCTGTAAGTTGTCTGGTATTATAACTTTTATAATGCACTAGCACTTCACCCGCGACTTCGTCCGCGTGGAGTTCGAAAAAAAAAGTAGCCTATGTTCATCAGACATAATTCCGGCTTCTAATGGTTAGACAATTTTTCAAATCGGTCCACTAGTTTTGGAGCCTATTCAATACAAACAAACAATCAAATCTCTCCTCTTTATAATATTAGTACAGATAGTATTATTGTCTCACAAGTTTTTACCCGCAGCTCCGCCTGTGTGTATGTCGGAAAATATACCATGGAAATATACTACCGGGATTAAATGTACCCTATATGTTAATCCAGGTTAAAAACTCTCTTTCTCTCTCTGTTCGCAAGACTTCATCCAAATCCGTTATGCGCCAAACCAGAACATACATCCAGACAAACGGATAAAAATATTACTATTTTACTATTTATTGTATAAATAAAGATATAGATGACAGGAGTTACCTCACTTATCAAAACCTAAAATATTTTACACTCGGTGTTATACAGGGTGGCAGGACAACACATCGACGAACAAACTGTCACCACGGATTCGATATACGCTGATGGACTCCTATGCGTTGAAATTTTTAGTCGGTTATAAAAAAATACTACTGTTTCCTACAAAAGCGCAATAACTATTAATTTATGAAACAGCATGTTTTTTTTCAATAACCAACGAAAATTATCAAAGCAACCATGTACTGAATCCATGGTTACAGATTGTGTCAGACACAGAATAGCTATTTCCTCTCCTAGAAAGGTTATCATTGAACCACAAACCTAATCCCAGAGCGATCCCAGTCTATACCTATCCTAGTATTAACTATTATTATAGCTATATTGTTTGCCCCGCTAGCAGGATCTTCGTAAACTGAAACTAGATTCCTTTCTACGAATGGTATATCAGTGTTGCATATACACATAGACTTTGGTTCGAAACTTGGTAGGAATAGAAAATTGAAGTTTTTTTATATTGAGGTACAGTATGCATTCAAAAGTGGAGTGGCACGTTAAGAGTCGTATTGCCGTGAACTCGCGGTATGACTGTTATGTGTTTCAACGACACACACCACAGAGTACGCACACCCTGACGTATCGTCGCGAACTCCGTCGCAATACACGAAAAAAGAAAATGTCCGTCGCTTTTGTTAGACATGGTCACACGCATGATGCGTGATCATGCGTGTGATCGTGTGTGGCTAGTTTATGGCATTGCTAAATTTCTAGCAAATCTAATATGAGCTTGTACGAGTAGCAGTAGGCGCCAAGCGTGGGTCGGAAAAGCAGCAGGCTTAGTTTCCGATCTCATAAGATGCAACGCAGTTTCTTGCTTTTTGTTTTATTTGGGTTGCAATAATAATAATATTCAAAAAACTTGCTGCTTTTTTATTTATTTTGCTATAGCAAAAAAAGGTTTTAGAAAAAAAAGACGTTACAAGTTAATGCTACATTCTATTGCTTTGTGAGATTGCTACTGGGCATGCGAGCGCTACATACCTCCTCATAGGTACATAATTATTTCTCAATTTGTTTCCTTTCATGTACATACTTTTATGAGAAATACTCCTAACAAAAATTTGATAGTGAGGTACAAAAACGATGAAGCATAAAGACAATTTAATAATCCCAACATGAGTTTAAACTAAAGTGTCTCTCATAATTAATACTTTCATTTAATCCTCTATAACAAAGTTGTAACACCCTCTCTAGATTAGGGTTATTGTGGCACAGATAGTCGCAATCCTACCAGCAATTCATAATATCCACACAAAAGAAGAATTTATAAGGTTTCAGAACCCGACGACGTTATACAGAAATTTTCATCCGTTGGTAACTTGCCAAAAACAATATACAATTTTATACTCTTTCACCTATCTCTAAAAGGGTTTCTTATATTCTTATAGCGATACGGTTTCTAATATCTTAAAGCGAAATGTTTACGAACTTTAACAATAGATTGGAAATGATCAGGTAGAGGATAACATAAAAATAATAAGTAGTTACCTAACTATCACGTGTCAATGTGGTTGGTGGTAGTGTGGGTGAGGTTGAAGGAGCTAGCTTCCGCCCGCGCCTCCGAGCTCCGTCCGAAATTAGAAAAGTCAACTATACAGTATATTCTATGACAATAGACAATAGTGTAGCTTTCTATCAGTGAAGGAGTTTTTGAAATCGGATGAGTATAGGACACTACCCACTGCCTACATCTAAACTTAAAAACGTTATAATATTTGTTGTAAGTATTGGGATTCTTAATAAAAAAAACGAAGCACAATGGAACAAACATGAGCACACTCACACCACACAAACATTACACACACATGTACCATATCACCTGAAAACACCTTTCTATTCTTCACTCCTAATTGCGTAATACACAATCAATCGGAATCTGAATCGTTTTGAAACAGATTGCTAATACATTGCTTCATAAATTCTGCTCAACAATGTAAATAACGCAATGAATGTTGTTGAACTGTCAAAATATAACTGATTAGTCGTAGTCGTTTACGAAAATGTGTTACGCAATTAGGCTACTGGATTAATAATAGACATATATTTAACATCATTTTGATCCCGATTTCCACACGGGATCCACACTTAGCTGGTGAAATCGCGGGCCTAGCTAGTTCAAAGTAAAAAAAAAAAACGCAATTAAGTAGGTATTCGAAATACGTCAAAAAGAAAATTTATTTAAAAGAAAACGTTCTTGCGTGCTACTCTCTGCAGAAGATGGGAGATAATGTCATAAGCACATGATTGTGTGAACTAAACGCACTCACATTATAGCCAAGTATCGTCAAGTATGTTAATACCTTATCTTAATTTAAATAATATTCATACCACACAGTACATTTCGGGGTTTTTGCCTTGAATAGAGTGTAATGATGGACCGAAACAATAAAAAGGGTAACTTTAATCGAGTTTCATGGCCTTGGACGAGGATAGAATGGTAGAACGATAGAATTGTTGGAAAAATCGCATAGTATGTGATTTGACTAAATTCGAATTCGCCGATTCTGGAAAAAAACTCTATGTACTTTATATCTATATGAAACATGTGTGTTTGTACGGAAAGACAAAGATCTATTCAGAACAGCAGAAGATGTAAGCTCTAGGAATCGGCGTGACAAATTTAGACTTGTTTTAGATGAAATCCCTCGATTGACAAAATATATTTAGTAAAAGCTGTTTAGCTATGGCTGTACGACAACAAATTACTATGTGAACTGAAATGACTAAATAGAGGACTGTTTAAAATTCATTTGTTTAAATGGCTAAATGAAATTATTTTTATAGCATTAAGGAATACCTTGAACATAGTTCTGTTAATCATTTTGCATGATTTAGTCTTAAGCAAAACATGTATGATCTCATCCTTTACTCATGTAACACCTTTATATACCATGTTTTATGCAAATATATAAATATTAATAATAATAATGGTACACGCATTACGTATGTATAAAAATGGAAGGTCAGATGAAAAAGCCTCGCGCTATGTCTGTTGTTAATTTCTTATCGCTTCTCTATAACGTTATTTCTCACAAGTACCTACCTGTATTATGTAGTAAAATTTCGCCACCCACCAATCCTAGCTACAATACAACACAAGCTTTGCCCAAGCTTACCACAATAACATTAAGCGCGCGAGGGTTGCCGACGGCAGAAACCAACGTTGTAATCAAGATATTCCCTACCAAACCACAAGGCTGCGGAGACGGGACAGAAACATTTTAATTATTTCCCAAGTTCATTTACAAAATTAAGACACAGTGGCTTTGCTTTCATATTGCTTTTTGTTTTACATTTCAGGGACTGAAATTAACAATATGCTTTTTTTATCCTTGTAAGAATCATCTCAGATCACAGAGAACGGAGATTTTAAAGTTTTTGGTGATGAATTTAAATATAAGTTAAAGGTAGGTACTTATGGAAGAGTTAATTGTCTGTTCGGCTGTGTTTTCAATATACTGATGTGTAAACTAAGGTAGTTGTGTTATTTCAAGAAAAGTTTAGAAGGATGTTTTTACTTTCAAAATCAAAGAGCACGGTTTCCGGTGAAACACGGAAAACTTATAATCGTTTTAAAAGCCCCATATTATGTTACACTAGTCGTCAATTCAGATAGGAACTTACTTTGCTATTCTTTTAGCTCATATTTATAGTTTCACCCAGTTCATATTTTACGTGCTCATACAATAATGCTGTTCTCTAAATGGTGACGGAAAACAGAATTAGGAGAATTACGCCCCACTCTCTCTCAAAGAGATAATGCCTGTGTCCCAGCAGGGGGAAAGTTATAGGCTGATTGTACTGATTATGCTTATGCTATTAAAAAATAGTAACGACGAAAAAAGAAGCCTATTCTTAAGAATATAAACTGGCTTTCACTTAACATACAGTCATGTGAAACAACTGGAATAATGCAATACCAATTCAATTCTATGCCTATCATCCGCCATAATAATATTGTACTAGGGAAGCAGGAGTTTGTGGTAGTTCAAGGTTATATTCCAATTAATGTTATGTAGCTTGCAGTGTTACGACAAGGCTGGATTTGACTGTTGGGCAGGGTGACCACAGATGCAGGGTGTGTATGCTGTGGTCAAAGTTCATGCATGTACCATTTGTCATGTATATTGTGTAGGTATACATAGTTCATAGAAATGCAATTTAAGATAAATTATTGGTCTCGCTGCGCTCGACTAGATACCGCCGGCGTACTTATCAAATGTGGCAACAAATTCTACACCGAAGTCGGCGTACCCGAGCCAGTCACACAGCAAGCTGTCTGTGATGTGCACGTGCCAAATGTTTTATTAAATTTTGGGCATAATCCGAAGTAAAATGCCAGTTCGCGTAGTGAAACTTTGTAAAAATAATACTAAAAGAAACAAGAAGGACACTGGGATCACATACCATCAGTAAGTATCGTATAATTTCGAAATTTCAACATAAAATAATATGAACCCTACACCCCATTCAGTGTTGCCGCGCATACAAGAGTCAAGTTGTTGAGATTTTCATAATGTTAATTTATTGCTTTTGTATTTTATTATTCACGTATATCCTATTTCATTTATCTAACCTAGTTATTGTATACTTAACCTAGTTCTATAAATTATTTAATGATTAACTTGGTAATCTATACTCTATGATACAATATATTATAATATATAATCATATCTATACATATGGTGTAAATATGTTAGCTGACACTATTTCAAGGGCTGATGAAACTGAACAAACAACTTTCCCCAAAGAACATACATGGGTCAAAAAAAATTCAATCGGCTGATTGATTACCTAAGGAAAAGCAAAAAAAAAAACGTATTTCGGACTCACGTTCCTGAAATGTAAACTTTGTGTCTGTACATCAAAAATATATGTAAATATTTGTGAATTCTTGAATTTTTGTTAATAGTGTGCAATCCTTTTCTTTTGTTATAATAGAGTAGACTTTTAGTCAATTGGTAGTGTCAGCCCCAATAAGAGTCAATTTAATGAAATTTTGTGACTATTTAAATTAAATTTTAATCAATTTTTAATTCACATTATCTTACTTAAGTTCAATATTTACACAAAAAGTTCGTACGCATCGCTGTTAACAGGAAAAGTGCCCACAAGGGTGGAAGCGTTGCCACGTTGGATAACAATGCTGATTCTTTGACCCAAAAATAGATCAGCCCTCTGGTCACGTGAAGAGTCAACCAACCGAAAGACGATGTCCCGAAATACACGATGAACCAGCGAGTAGAGCGCGAATCATGTTAAAAGTTATTAACCGCTCCGCGAGTTGTGTTCTGGTCATGGCCTGGATGCCTAGCCTAACGTGTGACGAATTGATGGGACATTGAAAAATAGTGGGATGGCATAAACTAGTTTAGTAAGTTAGTTTATTCATTCGATTATCACATCATTTTTTTTCGATCTTTGCTAACATACCTATCGACTGTTTTATCAGCACCTCAAGTATTTATTAAACTATCTATCAGCACCTAAAGTTTATGTATGTAGATGATTTATGAAAATGGTTAATCTTTAAGTATTTTATGTATTAGAGAATTTGTTTACATCGAAAGGTTTGTTAAAGTATCAATTTGAGAGTTTAGAGAAAAATTATATTAAGGGACAAATTCAGGAATATTTTCAAAAATAATTAAAAAAAATGTTTTTCTCGAATACCATGAATGTTGGCATTCCGTAAAATTACAAGTCACTCTTTAAATATTTTTTCACTTTCAGGTAAAATCTCAATCCTAACAGCAGAACCAACTTACTCCATAACTAAGCAAATAGGTCAATCTCTTAGTATTTGCATACTGGCCCACCGTTTATTCAGCCAGTTTGCTCCATCGCGCCGTCCCTAAGGACCTCATGAATGGCTTAATTGAATTACATGGCCGTCCGTAACCGTGCCCCATTACTGTTGAGGAACTAGTTTAAAGATGAAAAATGGATAGACTGTTGTGGGAACATACTTCTAAGTATGCCACGGGTTAGTAATTCTCACGTATAGAAGCAACATGAATAATGTACCCGGATTTTTTTATTATCTTCATTTATTATAGTTTCCTTGAAGTTTTTTGTTCATATAGGTGAACGTTTTGGAATGGGCATTTATTTATTTATTAAAACTTTATGCACAAGAAAAAAAATACTGTACAAAGGCGAACTTAATGCCTGAGACATTTTCTACCAGTCAACCAGGTGATGCAGAGACAAAATATGGCAGGTGCAACTAAAGGGATAGATAACATGAAAAAGAATAAAATACTAATACATAGATACTTAAATACATACATATAAACATATAAAGATTAAACTTTGTCAGGACAAATAACGATAGGAGGAGGACAAAACGAATCCAGCAAATCAGCGCTGAGATGATTTAACAAACTTCTCACAAATATGTTCATGAGCCTTCACTTTGAAAGATAACCGACTGGTTGCCATCCTAATGTTCAGAGTGAATACAACCAGAGCGGTGAGAAGGACATCGTAGATGACGATTGTTAGTGGAACGAAGATTTTTAATATGAGCAGAGCGTAAGTATTGAACATGGGGGGTCAGGTAAGAAGGAGAAGTAGGTTTGTCGAGTATAGAATATAACAGAGACAGAGCCCTCAACGCTCTATGCTGACGTATGGGTAACCATTTTAAACGCAATCGATGCGTAGACACATGATCATACTTACGTAGATTGAAGACAAATCGAATGCAGTTATTTAGAAGGCGGACATGTTTATTGAGGAGATCTGCATTCAGGTCATGGTAACACACATCACCATAGTCTATTATTGAAAAGATTAGGGACTGTACAAGCATAGCATTTATGTGTGATGGGAGGAGGTTTTTCAACCGAAAGAGCGACCGCAACATTCCGGTGACTTTTTTACTTACAGTCGTGGCCTACTTTCACCAGTCACGACATGTGTCGACATGCAGACCAAGATCCTTAAAATCGGAGGTAAATGCGATGACGGAGTTATCAAACATTACAGGTGGTAAAGCCTTTCACTTTTCTCATACTGTAGGGGCTCCCTACAATGTAAGCCCGACACTTGGTAGGGTTAACCGCCACCCCAAATCGATCAGACCAGTTTTTAACTACACCTAAATCCCGGTTCAGCTCCTCAATCGCATCGGATATGTTGTCCCCACTGGCCTTGTAATAAAATCGTCAGCATAAAGATGATACGCAACCCGAAGTTCGGTCGTAATTAGATTATCAAAAATGGAGAACAAAAGAAGAGATAACAAACCGCCTTGAGGGACACTAGCTGCAAGATCACACCAACTCGACGAAGAGTCTCCAGCACGAATAGACTGCTGATGCCCCTGAACATAAGAAGAATACCATTCCAAAGCCTCCCGAGAGACCATAAGATAGGAAAGGTTAGATAAAAGGACTTCGTGGCTGACGGTATTAAAAGCATTGGAGAAGTCAATTAACGCTAAGATATATAACTTTAGTGTCTTCCATGCCCCGCCTGATATCGTCAGTCACTGATACGGTAGTGTGCCCGGGCCTGAAACCGGATTGAAATGGATGAGGGCGTTACGGTGAATAAATTGAGAGAATCGTTTATGAGCACTGGCCTCGAGCACTTTAGATAGAAAGGGAAGGATGGAAATTGGGTAATAGATTGCAGGGAGAAATTGATCAAGAGCCGCTACGATCATATGGCGGCTGACATTATCGCAGCCCACCGCTTTGGATTTGATGGAAAGGATATTTTTTTTTATCTCTTCCGGGTCGACTGGGGTGAAGACAAAGGGGTTAATATTGGGGGGTAATAAGCGTCTTCTTTCTGACAGAATCCTTGATAGTTCATAGGTAAATGGTTAAATGTAAATAAATGCTTTGAGTTTGACATTTTTACCCATTTTAGGTATTTAGCGTGGTAAAAAGTAATCTCTGTCCTAATCCAAGACCAACTGTGAAAGAGATCTTGTACTAGGTACATACACGGTGGCCAGTGCTCGACCTCTGGCTCGGGAGGGGGCACGGCTCCCTGTCGTTTCAGTCAGAAAATGATCTGAAGTTTTGGACGGGCCAAAACCATGAAAACTTCAACATATTATTAAACGCCTGCCTAAGCGGTGTAGTGCTTCCGGAATGTTTGCTTAAAACAGGGTAGATAACCTTCACGGAGTCATGAGAAAGTCGCAGGCCTCCTTTATGAACCGCATACATAAATCTGACAATGGAATAGTGACAATGGAAAACCCTATACGAGGTAAACTGTTTCTTCGTATATGGCAATTAATATTCCAGCTAAACTTATTCTTATCTATTTTGATATAATTTAATATTGGTATTAATTGTATTGCAATCATATACTCGTATAAATTATCATTAATGTGTAATTTGTAATTTTGGTAATCTTGTAACATTTTGTAGTCTTGTGCAAATTCTATGGGTGTATTCCTGAAATAAAATGATTTGATTTGATTTGATAAATGCAGTTCCATCACTCCATGAACGGTCTTCAACTCCGAAACAAGATTTAGGTGTGTATTTGTGCAAGATCCGAAATGGGGAAACCAACACAAGAATCGGTACTATATTTGGATTTTCCAACCACCGTAGCTAATAAGAAGAGCAAGATACTGTCTAAAGACAAATTTCGTGCCGCTGCACATGGGATTCAACCACATAACCAAGGCTCAACAAATCAAGGCTCGTCACTATATGCCGATGGGTCGTAGAAGCAATCAATGGCCGCCTTAAAAGGGATTTTAAAATGTTTCGGCACCGCACATTTAATCGCGACTTGGCACACATTTTTGACGATTTTAAAATGGCAGGTGCAATAATAAACTGCTTCCAACAGCCATTTGATGATAGTCAATAAGAAGAGTTCATCGAAACTATTAACCGCAACGTTCATAAACCAAGTCTGTTAGCAGATTTTGTAGAACAGAATAACCTGAATCAAAGAAGAGTGGCTTTCATAAAACTAAATCCAAACAGCGAAGAAGTAAGCGACTTCCCAAGTTTAACGTATGAAGATTTGATCATGCTATACATTGGTACGTACCACCCCAGAATCGCACGCTCTTATTGCAGCGAACATATAAACGAAACAGGTGTATATGATATTGAAATATACAGACATCCAGAAAGAATTAATATTAATGTTAATTATATACAAAATAACGTTCTGTTGAGTTGCAGGTAAATAATTGACCTGTTTTCAGTGTGTGGACATTATATTTGTAAAATTTTCTTAAGTCACATTTTGCACTTATTTTCAGGTGTACATGTACAGAAATAAAATATTTTTTTGTTTGAATAAATTAATTTGATGTTGCAATTATTATTTCACTTTATACGTAGCGAAGCACGTACCGGGCCGCTAGTTTACTATATTATAACTACTATTTGTACACCAATTTCATTGGTAGAACATAGTGCTCGACTACAATAATATGTATATTTAAGACCTTTTATGCATAACCATGTTAAAAAATAAAAATTTATTGATTGATTGATTGAAAGGTGACAGACCAAACGGTCTGTCATCTTGATAACGCCAGACCATACACATGTTAAGCCACTCAGCAAAAATTGAAAGAGCTGGGTTAGGAAGTGTTAATGCGTCCACCATGTAGTCCTGACCATGCACCCTCAGATTTCTACCTGTTTCGATCTCTTCAGATTTTTTGTAGTGTTAGGTTAGGTTAGCTGAAAAGAGAACTGTCAAAAATGTAGACTCAAATGTTTTAAGTTTAAATGTTTTAAAACTCAATCGATGAATACAGGGTGTAAAAAGACCCATCACATAGCCGTCAACTACGCAATAAGTGCATTAAACTAAGTAACACTGCACAAAAATAAAAATATGTGTCAGTAAAAGTTGGAATTTTGACCTTCAATATCTCCGTTCCCAGAAGGTTTCCAGGTATATATAGTCCGGTAGAAAAAAATATACTTTGACGGTTAGTACAAGTGACTATGAGCTTCATAAATTGCGATTGCGATGTTTACAGATTGAATTTTTACAGCAGAGTTATAAATAAAAATACTGAATCCCCGATACACCCTTTATCTCGCAATGCCTTCTTCAAAATCTTCAACTGCAATCAATTATAATTTTCCAGACGGGTTCTGTCATAGAACTTGAACCATTAGTACCTCGACTATCAATCATATTATGACTTGTGTCTCGTACATCGTGTGTTACTTATAATATAAGACTAGCTTCTGCCCGCGACTTCGTCCGCGTGGAGTTTGGTTTCCCAGCCCCACCTTGTCGCATCGCATCGCCTGCCCGCGCGATTACTTCGTTTTCGCTAAATATTCTTTCTTTTTTCTCGCCTCCTAAAAGTCCAAGCGTAATGTTAAATAGCCTAAAGTCTTCCTCAAAAATGGTGCTATCAAATGCAATGTTCTAGAGATCAGCGCGTTTAAACAAACAATCCCTTCAGCTCTATTGTTAGTATAGATTAGCTATAGACTTAAAACAGTTATCCTTCTATAGTAGTATTTCACACCGTGGTTGGTTTGGTACTATGGAATGTCGATAAATTATCACAGGTGATAAACGAAATTGTGAATCATGAAAGAATCAAGACGAGATCCATACATTAATTTGTACGAAAAATAAAAGTGGTGTTCAAAATATTTTCCAATGTTTAGAACACCATTATCAGGAGTAGATTTATAATAATAACATTTTTTGAAAACTCCGCATAATTAAAAAATATCGAAATGAAAAATCAGTTTTTCGTTGTATCTAGCTGTCCACTTTGTATTTTTTTAAGTGACAATTGATTACGGATCTAACGGATATCTTGCATGAAAGACGATAGGGCTTATAAATAATAAATAGCCATAAAGGAGGGTCATAGACTGACAGCCGCCGTTTCTTTCTAAAATAATAAGCCCCTGGTTAAACTATTTACTTTTAATATTATATTTTTATTGCGGGGTTATAAAAATATTGTAAATGCCTTAAGACATTTTTTAGGCACCTAAGATAATAAGAATTAGAATTGCAACTTCTCAAAAAATCTTTGTTTTTTTTTTACAAATCCTGCCATTATTCTTTGAGTATGAATGTGGATAGCTATAACAGTAGGGGAAGACCAAAGAAACAAAGATGGTATGGCTAGAGAGGTAGTGACTATCGAGATGATGAGCAATGGAGAAGTATGGGAGGAGAAGACGTGATCTTTTGACGTGGACCCCAAATTGGGATGAGGACAGGAGACTGATGAATTTAATGCTGACTACGCGCAAGAGGGGCACTGCGCTAGTGCGGCGAGTGTGGGGGAGCGCCAACAAAATGCTGGCTGCGCTCGTGGAAAGTCTTGTTTGCTCCATCATCTCCCACTATTGTAAGTGACATGTGACTGGCTGATGCGACTAACAAACTTCAAACGAGTATAATAATTATGTTTATTTATATTATTGTTTTATTGTGTATGATTTATTCTAATTAAATTAAATTAATATGAATGAAGGATTGAATTAAGTTAAAGTTAATTAGTAATGTTGTGTATGTAATGTGACAGTATGAGTGTATTATTTCTATCATGAGTCAGTGATACTCGAAATAAAATGAGTTTATTTTATTATTTATATTCTTTCATTTCTGCGCCTTTGAGGGCGAATTTCAACAAACTTTTGTACCCAGAATAAGTCTTATCCTGAGATTTTTTTTAAATTTTTGACAGATTCCATAGTAGTACTGTGAGACGTCAATTTAATTCCACAGATAAAAAATATCTGACTTTGGTAATATCAGACAAACTTTGATGAACCGTGTTTTATTACCAATATTTCTGATTCTGTTATTGAGTACAATAAGTTAGAGAGAGTACCTATGAAAAAGAAAGAACTGTGACGTAGAATTAAATCTGGCTAGTTTGTTGGCAATCGAGATTATCAGCGATCGAGTGCCAATCGTAGTAGTCGGCCATGTATCAATTGTATAGGGTAGCGTTTAATCGATACTCAGCGACTCGCCTACTCGCCCCCAGCTTACTAAGTGTTAACTTTAACTATTCTAAAATACCGCTTTCCGGTATGTGCGGTCCTGTATGTGTTTCCAGTGGGTAATTAATTGTTTAATTAAGTAATAGGTGGGTAGGGTTTAGCAGTAAAAGAAACAGAGAATAGAGAAGGCTCTAAAAGAGACCTAATGGATTAATTGAGGTAGGTAGATTTATCGGACGTAAAACGTATATAACATGCATGAATTGGCACGGAGTACATTGATATAACTACTGTCATTCATTTGCAGATTGTTACGTGGAGTTTCTTGCCGGCTCTTCTACATAGGAAACGACCAATTGGAACCGTGCACCCAGATTGTGACGTTTCATAAGTGTAGGTTTATGTTAAATAAAATATTTTGATTTTGTAAAACATAGGTTAAAGGTCAAGGTCACGAGAGAGACATGATGAAGGTTAGAAGATGAGAGAACGTTGCGGCTTATTACAGTGTCAGTAATTAATTAGACAGTAATGGTTGCCTTCAGAAAAACTTGATAACTTCTATGGGTAACCAATCCTAGCATATTTTGTTACCTACCCAATCATAGATTATCGATATTTTTTGCTTTACAGGTCTTCGTCAAAGGATCTGTAAACGATTCAACGAAAGAAATAACTTAAAAGTGATTCCTATTTTGACAATATTATGAGATTTCCATTGGAAACAAAATCACATACATAGTCGTACATACTTAAACTCAAACTTAAAGAATTTATTTAAATTTAACCCTATAAACAATCGGCTAGAACGTTACTTATTACAGTGTCAGTAATTAATTCGAATTTTATCGAAAGGATAAATTTTATGGCGGTCTGACACATTTACTAAACAAAAACTGTCAAACCGTAATTTTTATTCCTCTGATAACAGTTATCTGGAGATTGATAAATCGGTTCTTGGGTGGCGAAAGCTGGTGGTTTAATCTTTAACAACAAAGTATCTACCACATGAAACATAATTATATATCTAAAGTGTAACGGTTTGAAAGAGTATGTAGTGAAAAAAAATTAAAAGAGCTTAGATGGTTTGGTCATGTTGAGAGGACGAATGAAAGGATGTATTTACAAGACAGATGTGAGTGGAAACACCGGGAGGGGACGCCCTAGGAGGACATACAGTGACCTTATTGGTGATGTTCTTCAGAAAGGTCAGCTGCGTAGTACTCGCAACCGGCGCTCGTGTATGACCAGATGTATAAACGTAAACGAGGCAAAAGGAGTATGTAAGGATCGTAGCAGGTGGCGTTCTGTATTTTCTGCCTACCCCCATGGGAAGCAGGCGTGAGTTTATGTATGTATGTGTAGTGTCACTTAATTTCGATAAGTATTTTTTGTTTTGCATATTTTTTTCTGTATGTTGGCACCTTGCATAACATGCATGCATAATCAGCCTATTATATTCCCACTGCTGGGACAGAGGCCTCCTCTCTGTGAGAGGGAGGGAGCCGTAATCCACCACGCACCCAGTGTGGGTTGGTAAATGTCACATGTCTTCGAATTATTGGTTCAAAGACATGCCGGATTCCTCACGATGTTTTCCTTCACCGTTTTGAGAGCAGTGGTGATGAAATAATTTACACAAAGTAACGCGCCTGTCTGGGTTCGAGCCCAACACCTACAACTCGTAAGTCGCTGTTGGCATCTTATAAAATATAATTATTAACGTATCATTTAGTTGTGCTTTTGTTGTGCCATGTCTTTTTTGTGTACTGAATAAATGGTTTACCTATCTATCTATATTATATAGGTTCTTATTAACCCGGTTTTTAATCTTAATACATGCCGTGTTTTTGAAAAACCAAGATTTTTCTTTATGTTTTCTTTGCAAAATTCTCAGAAAATAAATAAAGTTTTATTTATACGGTTGTATGTAAATCGTGAAAAGGCACTTTCCAAGAGTTTTACTTATAAGGAAAAGGATTGAAGAAAAGTTAGGAAAAAAAATGTTTTTTTGAGAGAATCCGTCCGTAAATCTGTTTTGAAAGCCGGACTCAAATCTCTCTTGACCCGAACTGAAATATAAGTTACACAATGGAATGCCTTTAGGAAATAAAGTTACACAATGCAATGCCTTAAGGAAAGAAAGAACACACATTTTTTCAGGACAGATTAAAACACACAGAACTTATAGATACTGCTAATAAAAACACAAATAAAAGGTGTTGAGTGCGTTGTAATAAATTAGCAGGAATGTGTGCCTCACCTCACGGTTGCGCTAAATAGGTCCAGTTCAGCAAAAAAGCCAGACTGCCGATGCCGATGTTACCGATTGTTGCCCTCAGAAAAAACCTTGATATTAGGTTCCAAAGCCTTTATATATATAGTTAACCAATCTTAATAATACCTACCCAATCATAGATTACCTTACAGGTCTTTTTCAAAGGATCAGTAAACAATCCAACGGAAGCAATAAATTAAAAGTGTTTCCTAATTTGGCAATAATTTGAGATTGCCATTGGAAACAAAACCAGTCACATATGCGTACACACTCAAACTCAAAGCATTTACTTCAATAAAACCATTTACTTTTGCATTGTAAAGGAGATCGGTCAGTCAGAAATAAGAAACTAGTTGCCATTGTTATAAAAATATTAGTTACATTTGTAATTATACGTGAGAACGATTTAAAAGATGAACGTACACGAGCAAAAAGCGTCCAGAGTAGGTACAGCAAATAGAAAACTATTCGAAAATAAAATAAGCCGTGGCTAGATGACCAGGCCCAATTGACACACCCACAGGCAGACACTGCAGAAAACCACCTGCTTCCTTCCTTCCTTACGTACTTCTTTTGCTTCGTTGACATTCATACATCTGACCAACCGCGCACTGCCGGTTGCAAGTAGGTACTTCGCAACTGACCACGCTAAAAGATGTGAGTGGACACCCTAGAAGAATATAAAGTGAAGTTATTGGTGATGTTCTTCAGAAAGTTCAGGTGCGTAGTACAAAATCGTGGGTTGTCACAAATTATAATCAAGCTATGGATCGATAACTTTGTCACATTTACGTAACAATTAAGTACACAAGAACATCTCACATAATCCCATAAGAACAAAAATAGACGACAACTGTATTTCGTTACAGTAGTCACTACGTCAGCCTACGTATCGTACCGCATGCGCATATATTTTACATAATTATTACCACGATAACTGACAGGTAATGTATGACCTCCAGTCGTGCATGGTGTTGTAAACATCGGCAATTGTTATAAATATGTCATGTCACGGAGTTTCGTGAGTTTTTTAAAATATGCAAATTGCAAATGCAGGACTGGTTGGCAGCCTCAAAGAGATGTCAGCACCAAATGACGGGATTCGATAGGGCCGACGCCTCAGGATCCCGGGAAATTCGAAAGAGAAACCGAGGCCCTGGCACAGGCAAGTGAAGGAACACGGGTGGGTTTTAGTCAGTAAAAGTCTGACACGGCCCAAAAAAAAAGGACTGGTTAGCAACAGGGATGTACAAAGGCACAATGCTTGTAAACTTATTTTTTGTTTGTTTTATTTGGCAAATAGGTTGTAGATGGAAAGTTTAATACTGCCACTATAGAATCAGGTTCCTAGTTCAGTACGCGTAGCCTGACCCAGCTTTGTCGACGGAAGAATAGACAAAATTACAGATTTCTTTTAATCATCTGTCATTTTGTCTATTCGTCTGTAGACAAAACTTGTTTCTACGGTGTTAATGCCACGCGTGCTCTGTTAAATAAGTGAAACTATCTACTTTAATGGAAAACAAAAACCAAGACCTCAAAGTCTGCTGCGTGAAAAATATGACTTAGAAACTGGACCTAACTTTCGAAGCAGTTCACACAGACCAATTGACAGGAAAGAAAAATCACAAAACAATAAAGTAGACACCACTTTACAATCCCAATATAAATAAAGAGGAAAATATATCTATACAAAAGTTAATCCCAATGTCCTATACAGCCGTATCTATCCTATTGCAGACCAATTAAGGTTAAAAATCCTTCACAATAAAACCAATATTTTCCCGCAAAGCCAGCGAATGTTTGAGAACAACCAATTAGGTTATCACAACAAGGATGGAACCGTGTAAATGTGTTAACACTGGAACAAACCGGATAAAGTGAGTTAAGTGATTTTAAAATTTACTGTACTGACCATTTACACGCTTATACTAGGTATTTTATTTTGTTCGTTTTGCACACAATTTGCATTTTTTAAGAGGGGCAAGGCTGCGTATTGGGTTTAAAGATTCTTTATTTATTCTAAAAGAACGTTAATTGTTCACTTAGCGAATAAATACTTAATAAGGGTAAGTAAGTTTGGTCTAGCGGCTAATAGTTTTTTTTTCAAATGTATTTAGGTACTTTTTATTTATGTAGTGTTTTAATTTTATGTGCAAGACTTATGTTGTTAACTACTAAATACTTTTGTGTTTTCGGTGACGTACTGTTTGAGTTTAGCTTAATGCTAATAGCTAATATGTTTAAAGACGATGTGCTACTGATACCTGCCTGTAAATTTTTGAAAAGTTGTACACCTTCGTATTTTGTATTAATTTTTCTGCCATAATGCGTCCGCGGGAGTGCGGCCGTTTTTGGTTGGGGTTTCTGTGGATGTATTTGTTTAAGGGTAAGTGTGTTTATTGTTGTGTTAAGAATTTTTCTAACGAAAATGCAGGAATTGAATGTGTAAAGTTGATGAATGCTCATTAGATTGTTGTGTATAGTTCGGATATAGGTGTGTGATAATCGTAGTTGAATAGGAGTTTAAATATTTTATAATGTGCTATAAGTAATTTTTCAAAGTGAAAGAAAAGTTAGTGGCTCCTATAACCATTTTGTATGACATCAAGTCATTGACATCAATGACATGATATCAAGATTGTTTTCTCCAAAGGTTTAGGCAGGTGTGCCTTTGGTACACGCACATTCTGGCCAGTGATGTTTAAGTCCCATGTAGCAGGGGGGCGGGCCTTTTTTCACCAACCGGGCACATATCAGAGAGTGTACAGTTTTAATAGCTCTCAAAATCAGCAAAACTTAAAAAAGTTTAACTAACGCGCGCCATGTTTCTATGATTATAATTATTTAAAACAATCACAAAGTTTCTTCCACATAACGTTCTCTTAATAAAGGTGAACTAAGTCTTACTAAGAACGTAAGAAAAAATCACGCATTTTCTGCCTAGTAATTAATTACTTTTTGATTATTAAAAGTTTGGATTTTCTAATAACCCAAATAATAATACCTATAACGTTTCTCCGAATCGACCTAATTGATCAATTCACTGGGGAGTAATTTTGCCACCGCCCCTATTTAAATGCCTATCATTTCTCTAAATTTCTCAAAATCTATAATGGAGTCCTTTAACCCTAAATTGGATGGACATTAAGCTGAAATCTATTTTCCTTCGTGACTTCAACCCAGGCTTCCTTTAAACAGAAGTAATTAAGTCTTCGCCGAAATCTGTTCCCAACGAATTACGTGTAAGTTTTGTTGGGTTTCACGAGTTATTTGAGTCTGCCTGCAATATCTTTGTTTCTAATAATATCAGCCTGAAACCTATAGACCTGAAACCTCTTTTTCAGAAAAGGAGCAAGCGTTAATTATAATGTTCCACTGCATTTTGGCGACAGGTGTCTTCGAATGTTTGAGGTCATTTCAATAGTGGTCATAAGAAGATTTATTAGTAGCATGAGGTCGTGATTTCGATTCTCTGGTCAGGCAAAGAGTAACTAGGTGTTTCCATCAGGGAGTCTGATTCGGTGTCCGGTTGATGGCAATAGGCGCGCCCCCTATTATATGGTACCTAAACGTGTGTATGGACTACAGGTTCAGCTTTGCCTAGCCCTCCGAGGATCACAAGCGTGATGTGCATTAGGAGTAGAGTCCATTCTCAAGGATCTCGTCCAAAGAATAGATCTTAGCAACAACACTTGATGCAGATGTTATGCTTATGGCAGGTGAAGTTTCGAAACTTGACGCAGATTATATTCGAAATGGAGTTACCGGACGTAGTTCAGCGAAGGTCGTGTCTTTGGCAGGTTCATCATGAGGAGCAGGCCGAGCAGGCAACCATCATACTCAGTTTCGCCGACGTCACTCAAGAAGCAGCCAAGCTTAAGTGAGACTGGGCCAGACACGTTTGCCGCATGTCGAACGAATCATGGGCCAAATCTACCACCATGTGGGTCCGGCGACATCGAGGCAGCCCCAGGAGAAGATTGGGGACCCGGGACGAGCTTGACACCTACAAACCACCGCGAGTACAAACGAGCTAGTGTGGATTGGTCCACACTAGCTAAAGACACAGAAGAGTGGAAAAGAGAAAGGGAGGCCTTTGCCCTGCAGTGGGACAACATAGGCTTAAATAATAATATAAAGAAACATTGCTGTGTTCCAGATGATGGGGTATCGATGAAATTACAGGCAAAATTGCGACATTTAAATATTATATCTGCAATGCTTCTGGTACTGCAGATATTTAGCGGTGAATACTTACCACCAGCGGGAAGTGTAATACAATAACAGTGGCAATGGCTTTCATTATGACTGTTCAACAACGTTCATTTCAAAGCAACGGATTAGCAATATCCTCCAAATTATTCAGATTGTGATTGATGGTATGTTACGAAAGTAGGGTGCAGAGGCCTACTTAATATGACTGACAATGCGACATTTTCAAGGTGCTATTTGTTATGCAAAAAATGGCCGCATACCGAGTTAGACCATAATCGCTGATAGCGCTCACATCGATAATTTGCGTTCCGATTTAGTTATCATGAGTATGACAGATGGGAGCAGTCAACAATACGCTGACAGTCATATTATTAGAGGGCATGGTCGGCGTTATCGCAAGATGGCGCATGTCATGACGTCATCTATGACGATTCACGGGACATCGTTATCGCGCTCACGCCAACTCGGAAAAGTTGTAAGCGCGCTCAAATCGATTACAGCTCAATACAGAATCTATGTAAAATCGTAGTGGGCAGCCTGTTTTTATTCGTTTATTTACCGAATAACTACTAAAAATATACCAATACTCACAACAAACAGCTAACGACAGGGCTATTCTTTGATATGCGAAACGCATTTGATTTGGTTTCACATGATATATTATTACAAAAACTAGAGACTAGTGGTAATAGAGGACTGCCGCTTCAGTGGATATCGTCGTATTTAAGTAACAGATTACAGAGAGTCACTGTCACTAAACTGTATGAAAGTTGGGACATGATAGAATATTCGTCTGATTATATAAGTATTACATGCGGCATCCCCCAGGGTAGCATATTGGGCCCTATATTATTTATACTCGACATAAACGACATTGTTAATGTAACCAACCAATCACAAATGCTTTCTTTTTGCTGATGACATTTCCATAATTGTGACTACCGATAAAAATATAATTCAATTACGGATCATGAAGCGGACATCAATAAAACAATAGACAATCTAATTAACTGGTTGAATAATAATAATTTATCTATTAATCTTAACAAATCAATATATGTACAATTTAATCAATCTTATAATAATACATTTAATTTTAAAATTGATATTCCGAAAATTACAAAAGTGGCACGAACTAAGTTTTTAGGAGCAGTGATTGACGAACATTTAGACTGGAAAGCACAGGTTGATGCTGTAAGTAATAAAATAAATAAATTTGTGTATGCTTTGAGACAAATAAAAAAAGTCACTAATATGAAAACGGCTGTGATTTCATATCGCGCATATGTTGAGTCCTCACTACGGTATGGACTAATGATGTGGGGAAATAGTACCGACCACAATAGAGCATTTGTCGCCCAAAAGAAATGTTTACGAGCTCTATACGAGATTCCGTCTGACGAATCATGTCGACCAATATTTAAAGAGCTTGGTTTGCTACCGTTACCTTCATTATATGTATATGAAGCATGCGTGTTCGTTCAAAAACACAAGGAACTATTCAAAATGGCAGAGGAAGTAAGCTCTCGAAGTCGGCGTGACCAATACAGACTTGTGCTGGATGTGCTGCCTCGATCAGCGAAATATAATAAAACTCTAGGGCTATGTGTGTACGTCTCTATAATAAATTACCAAAAATATTTAAAACATTTAGCGGCTGATCGACGTTAACCGATCGATCACTATTCGGAATTCAGCCAGCTGGTACGGTCCGATAGTTCTAATTATGTACGAGCATTTACGTGTTTTCATATCCGTTTAGTTATTCTAGTGCTCATGGGCGGCTTTCTGCAAGGTCAAAGAGGAATTAACGATACCATATCGTTGTGTGGTCGAAGCTTATTAGACGTAGCTAGGTACATAGGAATTTAAGGTGTTCAGCAGCCTAATTGCGTAACACATTTTCGTAAACAATTACGACTGATCTGTTGTATTTTGACAGTTCAACAACATTCATTGCGTTATTTACATTTTGTAGCAGATATTTGAATCGAACTCATGAAGCAATGTATTAGCAATCTGTTTCAAAACGATTCAGATTCCGATTGATTGTGGATTACGCAATTAGGGTACACGCCTTAGAAATGGGGCAGTTAGATCTACTATTATACAAATCTGATTTTAATTTTAATACTAGGTATTATGATTTGCTATAATGTAATGTACAAAACTCAGCTGGTGTTCTCTCTCTCTCTCTACCAAAAACGAATCTTGTTTTGGGTATTCTGGAATGATTTTTGTACCTAAATCCAATAAGGTGCTAGAAGAAAGAAGATAGTTTTATGATTTTATTTTTAAACCATTTGTTTTCATTACCTATGTTCGTTATATTATCTGTTCTGTGTTTATAGGTATGCGTCTTATACAGGATGTTAAAATTCCCTTCACATAGCAGTTATCTACGCATTCTGTACTTCAAACGAAGTATCATAGCACGGGAAAAGCTGATTGCGGTAGAGCGCAATATAACACACGCAAAACATTCTGCCCATGGGCGCATGCAACGGTACAACACAATTTTTTACACTTTTTTTAATTAAAGTTGTGTTGTAGATAGTGGTATAATAGGATGTTGGTTGGTAAGGTTATAATTTATTATGTCAATAGGCCACTGTAGCCTGAAATATATGCTTTATTATTTTATTATTAGTCTACTATTAAAAAACATGTCAAGCACATGCATTAAGCCCAAATTACATTAGGAAATTAGTGACATAAAATTATAAAATGATGGGCGACTTTTTCGTTGGAGATTGATCACATTCTCATAGTTCACGCACGCGATGGGTACGTACTGCGGAGGGGAAAAGTCACCCGTTATTATAATGTTTCTATTTTCGTAATGTAATTCTGGCTTTATGTAAGCAAAATCAATATGTATTACTTAAAATTATACTTGACAATTGCTCAAATGGATAGAATACAAACACACGGGTAGCATCTGGCAATGTGTTGTTTAAATAAACAACATTCTCGAACAGATAGGTATAAGTTTGCGTTAACACGAATGTAACTGATATAGTTTCGAAAAGCTTCGAATAATTAATTACGCGGAATAAACCGATGTTTGTTTAAACCAGTCAATGGAGTCAGCAACTAATTTCCAGAATGCGTTACTATGTGCGGTTTGTTCGAAGTACATTATAAATTAACTGGCCCAGAAGGTTCATTTTACAAAGTCAAAGTCAAAGCATATAAATCAAATTGGCACTAAAAGGCACTTTTGAACGTCAATATTTACATTTAAATAGAATTGATTCTAGGCGCCCCTTCCAAAAGGTATTTCCTTATGGAGAAGAAGGGGCAAGAAACTCCACCGTTACTCTTTTAAAATGTTTAACAATATTTTGTATACATTAATTATATTTTTAAATGTGAAGTCGATGCACCCAGAATAAAAATACTATACCACAAATAGGTAAAAATAATTTAAATAAGCAAAGACAGATAAATTAATCACGTGATAGGTACAGGGTGCTCACATATTTACAAATATTGCGAAAGTATAAGATTTTAAAATATTAACTAGGAATAAGTCAGTGTGTGAGTAAAGTAAATACACAACAACACTCTATCTTTATCAAAATGCGCTTTCATCATAAGAACGTGATGATATCATGGATGTACACGTCCACATGTCCATACAATGTATGAAAACGTACACGCAAATGTATGAAAATACGCTTTTAAATTTACGTCAACGATAACGTTGTAACACGTTATCGTTGACGTAAATTTAAAAGCGTATTTTCATACATTTTACTGAACAAACGTGATGTCGTGACGTTCACATTGTCATATAGATTGCTGAAACCTATTAAATGTAATCAGTAATCAAATGTTATGTGCTTTCCATGATAGGTAATTGTTATTCAACTTATGAAAAAGATAAATCTTAAAAAAAACCTAAATAGTGTATAACTATCAACATTTCAGCCGAAAGACGTCCACTGCTGGACTTAGGCTCAGGAATATTGTTGCCAATAAGCCTGATATAGTGGTGGTGGATCAAGTAGTGGAGCGCCCAATGATTGTTGACATATCGGTGCCGCATGACCGGAACCTCGTGAAAGCCGAGAAAGGTAAACAAATCAAGTTTCTTGACTTGACTTGGATCGAGACGCTGTCGACATCTGGGATATGTACTCAGCGATCATTGTGGCGATAGTCGTAACAGCCAATGGCTTAATAGTCAAGAACTTTCCTACACCTGAGGAGGCTTTCTTAGGGCAGCTGGATTAAAAGCTTGATTCAGAAAGCGATACTTCTGGAAATTCGGCTCGCATTGTTTGGAGGTTTCTCTCTCTGGAGCACTGACCGTAGATTGGAACCTGTTCCCGATACTAGTGGGCTACTACTACTTTTTAATTTAAATTTTATTTTATTCAAATGGGTTTACTCTTGACTTTAGTCTAGAATGAGCTTACCCAGAAGAAGCTAATTCACTCTAACTTTGAAGAGATTCGGGTTGAACGCGTTCGGGAACACAGACGCAGGTAGTGAATTCCACTCTTTTGCCGTGCGCATTATGAAGGATGTTTGGAACCGCTTAGTGCTAATTGGTGGAATGGCAACTAGGTATTGATGGTAATTAGCAGTACGTCTGGATGATGTCCGATGGTAGAAGGCGGCAGGTGGGATGAGGTCGTGGAGTTCTTGCGCACACTCACCGAATACAATCTATAGAAGACCAGCTTGGCATACACCAGCTTTACGTCGCCAATGAGCCTCTTAGCTCTGCGTTCCACTGATTCGAGCGCGGCAAGTTGATATCTTAATATTCGTAACTTAATATTTGTGTAAGAATTCAGTTTTAATACTCTTAATTGGTGTGTTCTTACAGGTTTCATGATTCGAGCCCTTATTTAACACCTACACTTAGGTAAATGGTAGATTTAGAACTTGTATCAAGTATTCGCTTATTTTTTATTACTTGTTTTGTATTTTGTATTTCATTATATGCTGCACCGGTTGGCGTCAACGCCGGCTGTCGCTGAAAACCAGTGCTGTAGCGCTGTCTGCCAAAACTAGGGTTGTAACATTATGCTGAGCGATGGCCATTTTACGGGGATGTGACACTTACTTGCCGCCAATTTTTTGTGTTTGGGTTCTTTCTTTACGTCATATTAATCGCATATAAACGTTTATTTGATTTTATTTTTCTTTATAGCAATATTTTTTTTAGTTAGGAGTTATTTTGGTCAAATGACCAGCAACTATGGTCACATAAAAAAACCCCACGGTTGAAACAACGTTAAGTACGTACGGCATACAGTTTACACCGGACGGGCATTCCGCTATAAATTAAACGAAATAAATACGCCGCAAAACGCGAGTAATCACCAACTATATTCGTGATTTGTTAGTTAAACACGGTATAAGGGACATCGACGCGAAAATGTTACCATGACTTCAGGACATGATTCTAGACCTAGCATAGTTTTTTTTTGCAGTTTTTTTTTACGCTACTTAAATTAAACGGGTCCTGTACGTCGTCACGCGATTGTCAATGGGACGCCTGCTTAGTTGGCAGCACGCAGTTATTGGCGTGTCATTCATGACGTCAATATCAAATCGTGTTTCTAAAGGCAATTGTGAAAACAGTGTTAGCATTGTTGAGTTATTGATTGAAACTGAAATTTTTGTCACCAATGTCATTCAATATTTTGTATCAGAGCTTTTGCAGAAAGGGCGCGAGTCAAGTGGGTTTAGTCATATTAAAATTTAGACATTTTTTATATATTTTTTGTATGTATCTAGAGTTTTGAATATTGCTCTGCCTGGTATACCATTGTTTCGTTTAGGTACGACTTACGCTCCTGGTCCATGGATATTTTCAGGAAGGCCAACGAATTATGAGAGCTTAAAAAAGGTCCGCATTAGAATATTAACGTGGTGCTCATGATTAAAATTGTATCAAACTATTTGTTGGCTACAACTTTGTCTGCCATCCTGGATAAAAAGTAACCCATGTCGTTGCCCAAGTCATGGTTAATCAATGTGCCAAATTTCATCCAAATCCGTATAGCCGTTTTAGCGTGAAAACGTATTACGCATTTATAATACGTTATTTAGTTAAGATGGCATCTTTCATTCACGGAGCCAGCTTTAAATTAATTTGTACATATTGAGAAAAAAGCATACACCTAGGTTTAGGCTATTATTATGTTAATTATTTCTAAATACAAAAATTTAAGCCAAAAACAGCCTTAAATTGTAAATGAGACAATACACAGCAATACTTTTGTTTTCATATCAGTATTGAGATCTCAAGAATGTCAGTCATTCCTTGTTCGTCAGTATCTTTGATGATGTTCACTTTGACGCAAAACTGACACGTTTTGTGAGTGTCAGCGTCACGTCCGCCATTTTGTGCGCTCGGCTTTTGTTTTGAAACTAGGACTCGACGTCGGTTGTTCGTTGTCGTTAGAAATAAATTGCTTAATGTGAAAACTTGAGGTTTGCGAATGGGTCAGGTTCGTGTGTCGAAACCCAAAAGGTTAAGCAAATTAGTTTTGGAGTAATTAATTAGTATTGAAATATTTTGTAGTCATAATTACCTATCTTTTTACTAATCTTTAAGCTACACTGACAAAAGTTGCGCTTTTACTTCCCACAGTACATATTTTAGGAAAATATTATTTTTTTGGTTATCTTGTTTAAGATAAAGTTTATTTCATTTATCTAAGTATATAAAAATCACTGGAAATCAACACGTTTTATTTGATTTAAAAGAGTATCCAATGTGTCCTTGAAGTTTCTTGCCCGTTGTTTTCCATAGGAACCTCCTACGCTCTGGAGAGGGAAACTATAGCTTCATCTTTCTGACTGACCGACACTTTGATAATTCAAACTGCCTGTAAATGGTAGGTAAAATTGAAATAACGGGGATTTTTTGTCACGTGGTAACAATCGGTAGTAACGACGCCATCCAACTTCTTAAATAAGAAGAAGTTCTCAATTCATCTGTATGTTTTTAGAGTTTCGTACCTACCTCGAAAGGAAAAAACGGATAAGGGTTATAGGATCAGGGTTATAGGATCAGGGTTATAGGATCAGGGTTATAGGTTATAGGATTTGTTGTCCTTCCGTCTGTCAGTCTGTCAAGACCCTTTTTCTCAGGAACTTAGGAATACTCAGGTCTAGAGTAGACCCTTGGAGCTGTGAAAAAATCAAACTGCTATGCCAACGTAATCAAAAGAAACACTCGCCAGGGAATTAAAAACTACAGGGTACTTCCCGTGAATTCAAAATCTTGAAATTTGATACAAACCAACGTCTTATAGCACAGATAATGGAAAAATTGCGAAAACCGTAACTTTTTAGTAAGATCATATAATAAAAATATTTTTAATAATTATAAACTTACTACCCCTTTCCTCATGAACGCGTGTGAACTTTTACTTATACACCTACAGGTTTGTACGGAACCCTAGGCGCGCGAGTCCGACTCGCACTTAGCCGGTTTATTTTTCAATACATTTCAGCAAACGATTGAATAAGCATAATAAATGGTTACAAACAGCGCACCCCTATTAACGCGATTCTAACTTCCTTCCCTTAAATGTGTATTTTGAGTTTGATTATGGTCTATATTTCAGCCATAAATCACGAAAATGACATCTGCAGGGTGTAAAAAGGCCCATCACATAAGCGTCAACTACGCATTTAGTACCTACATCAAATTAATTAACATTGTACACAAACAATTGTTGGGAAAAAAATTAAGTAACATTGTACTGTACACAAACAATTGTTGGGAAAAGAATTTTAGTTTTGGTGTGAAAATTTGCTGTTACACCCGCAAAGCATAGTGCTTATGGGTGCATGCAACGGTACTGAGGTCGTCGGTATTTAAAGTTGTGATATAACATTAAAACTGGTTTTCGTAAAAAACGTCAGCATAAGTATTTTGACCTTAAATATTAACCAGAATGTTCTCATTTGTGGTTCAGTACAAAACGTACATATTACAATGACGGGGAAAACAATTGATTCTCGGCTTCGTTTAGTGTCTTCTACCACCCGTCAAAGCTCAGTATCAACCCATTACCAAAATAAAATGTCTATTGACAGCCATACACAAGTGAATCACGTGTCCAATACGTATTTGAAACAAATAACTTGTAATCTCTCTAATCTTCCCAATCAATCCATTTATGACGGTCTCTATTATTATGGTGTTCGTAATGTTATGTATGGTGTTATAAATTTATGAGTAGTCCACGGTATCACTCTGGACTCGTAAGTGTGGGGTATCTTATCAGGTACACGCGTCAATGGCTGACGTCCATATTTTTACTATGGGTTCTCAGTTAAGTTATAGAGTTTATTACGTTGATGTTTTTTTAAGAGCTTATGAAAGAAGAATGACAGAAAGAAAATTAATTTACACATGTACATAGCACACATAAATAAATAAAGGTTTCTTTTGTACACGAAGTTACAGTAGAACACTGACTCCTAGGTCACAGGGTTTTCCTAGTTTAGGAGACAGGGTTTTAAACTATTTGTGCAGCCTTTTCCCAAAATACAATGTAGATATCTGTGAAATGTACTCGTATTTGTATTGGTATTGTATGCAAAGGTATTTTGTGTCAATAAACTTATTTTTATTTTTATAAAATACGTCTATTTGCGGTAACACATGACAACAATGACAACTTACAAGATGCATAAAAATGCTAATTATCTTCAAATTCAAAGTCAAAGTCAAAGCATTTATTTCAAATAGGCCCATAAAAAGGCACTTTTGAACGTCTTATTTCGTGTCGGCGCGATCTTTATGAAAATATTAGTTAGTTGTTAATTTTACATTATTATCTCATGCCATGTTATTACTTGTTTCAGATTAAGAGATGTTGATGCGATTGTGGAAACTAAGAAAAGAACGTGATTCTCTTCAAAGTAAATTAAATTCTATCAAATTAAATTAAAAGACAGTTGTAACCTATATGGAATTGATACTAAACGCTTGCAGTCTGAAATTCAGGTACTGGAAGAGTCAATTCGTTCACTGTAAATAAATAAAATAAAAACTCTGCACAAACAAAACGTACATTACAAAAAAAAAACACATAAAATACACACTTACAAAAAGCCAAAAGCCTTGTAGGCATTAAGTAATTAAAAGTTTAAGGTTTGAAAAATTTGCCATTGCTTGTTGTCACGGCAGGTCACAATTTAATAATGGTTACACTAAGTCCAAAGACAATACACCGGTTGCGACACTGGGAAGTGACAACAAACGAACAGGTGCATAGTTTCACCTCTTCGTGAAATCAAGGCGCGATGTTATGGTTTATCATGTAATATTTTACTTAATAAAGGCTGGCAGGAACCAAGCTTGATCAGCAGGTCGATTCTATAAAAATCTCACCGTGAAGACTTGCGTGGAGTGAGCTATCAGTGTCATTCCGTCTTGGTCAATCCCTAGCATCAGTGGCACTGACAGCTCACTTAACGCACACTTCTCCTAAGTTTTCGATTTTCTGCCACACTCATCCATCTATTACCAACTGCGAAGCTTGTCCATCTATCTATCCTCGATATACACTATAGCTCATGATTTATTCAACCCATCTCTATCTATATTATCCTATGCTAGTCAGCAAAAAGAAGAAACATCCAAGTCATGACATTACAAATCGTTTCGGACGAAAAAAGAATGTGACAAATCAATACATACTATCAAAAAATCGTGGGTTTGTGATAGAGTGATGTGTCATCATTTATTTATCTGTCTATCTACAGGTTGAAATATAAATTTATGATTTTTGTATTGGTGATATTGATATTATTGTGATAAGTTTGAAAGTGGACTAAGTTTTCCAATATGTTCCAAATTTATATTTGATACCTACTAATTATGCTTGTCGAAAAATTATTGCTAAAGAAAAGTTGTTTGTACATCATTCAGTATTTCAAGGTGAGCAAAAATAAGTATAATGTCAAAGGCGTAGACGGCGTATTATGTTCACTTTATGACGTTTTTTTAATTTTGATATTCAGTAATCACCTCACCTACTTCAAGCTAAAACCAGTCAACCTTAAAATGCTCTTAAAAACAACAATACCGTTCCTGAATTCTCGAAAATCTCCGAACTTAGCCGAGCAGCGAAACGTGTTGTTTACCTCGTGAAATAGCAATTCAATCGGGTTGTGCCGCATCCATAATGTATGAGACGATATAATTCACTTTGTTACCTTCCACAGCTATATTTCGTTAGTATGGGATGAGGTTTTGATATTGTTTTTTTGAGCATTTTATAGCATTAAGCATCAGCCTTGCGCGCATAGCATTTTATAGCATAAAGCATCAGTTTCGCCTTGCGTTAAAATAACTGAGTTCTTTTAACTCAAGGCGAAACTGATGCTTAGACGAAAATTTCGAAAAAGAACAAGCATTGATTAGGAACTGCTGGTCTATTCTGTAACAATCTCACCGTGAAAACTTAGGTGAAGTGTGATTGAAGTGAGCTGTCATTCAACTTGATGCTAGGTATTGACACTGACTCAGAACTACTGCACTTGCTCACTGGTGGTTGAGGATATCAAATGAGTTAATGAAAGATTTTGTCACATTGTTTTTTTTTTTAATCTTTACACTTACCGTCATAAAGTCTCGTACACTCTGGCGCGACGCCACAGCGCGACACAAAGGCACCGCGTGTCGCGCGACGAGTGGTGCCTTTATGTCGCGCTGTGGCGTCACGGCTGTTTGGGGATGCCTTAAACATGATAAAACATTCGCATAATTAACCTAGTTTAGCTATCTACCTGTTGTGTCCCTTTCTGTCAAGATAAAATGAAGTTTGACAGAAAGGGACAAAACAGTTCAATAGCCAAAATAGATTTATTACGCCAATGGCTTCATTATGAATACGACGGCTAGAGTCGTGCTATCCTTAGAGCCACTAACAGAGTAGGTACGCTATTGAACTCAAAACTTGACCAAAAACAGCATAATACTACAAATAAATAAAAAACTGACAACCAAGGCACATAGTGTTAAAAAAATTTATTGACCACAGCTATCATCTTCAGGGTGCCATTGCTAATCCCCCTCACAGTTTTGAAGACTGACGTGGTTTTCTTCAAATCATCTGAGCAACTACAAATATACCTGAAGCACTACAAGAACGGGGGAGTCGCTACGGTGCCAGAAAATATTATTGTATTGTACTCTGAGGGCGTTGGAGGCACGTCGACCAGTCGTGTAGATACTTTAACAGTATGCTTCAAATAGTGTAAATTTAACGATTACCGTTTTTTTGTGAATAGCATCTCGTAGTTGACCTTGAGAGGTCGTGACTACTTATCCGGCCGTACAAAGTGCGAATCTATGTGACAGCATGTTTACCCATAAATAGCGCAAACTATATTACAAAAAAGTGTAAAAGCTGAAAAAAATCCGAGTTATAAACGTTTTAAAATGAGTGTTAGACAAGGAAAGTACTATCGTAGAAATTACGTCACGACTATGTAACTTCACACTAGCGTCATACGTTGCCGCGCGGTACGGACACAAAAACTTTTAAAGCGTGCAGCTTCTTCATATTATTTTTTTTTCGAATTTCGGTGTTTTACTATGCCCTCTTTGAAATAACATTAGTTTTTCGAACATTTTAATATGAGTCATCATCCCTATACGGTAAATTATTAATTAATTACAATGATGCCGTGATTTTTAATACAATAATTTGTAGCGCAACTTATAAGCTCGGCGGTTGTTGTGTACCACAAATGCGGCTTTGACCGGTGGTGAACACAAATTCTCGAAATTTTCGACGAAAATTATGAATAGTGAACAAAATGGTAAATGGTTTTGCAAAAACGAAGATCTTTGCGAATTTGCTACCCATCAGGGGTATGTTTTTAGTTTATAGACTGAGGTATATGGATGGCGCCGTATACTATTGAAAACAATTAATACAATTATAGCTTAACGAATGGTTAACAGCCGATGATACATAGAACTAATTTCTGCAGCTGACGTTTTATATATTATATCGCCGATATCAAGATCAGAACAGGAAATACCTAGTGCCAGGAATAAGCTGGTAATATTTCTTGCAGCGTGAGAGCTCGCGATATTCGAGTGAGTACTTGTTTTTTAAGAGTTTACTACATCATTAATTAATCCATTATGACAAATACTAAACTTTAGTAACCGCTTGTTTGAGGCTGGGGAACTACTGGATTTGGTGAAGTGCAATGCTGAGAGATACGAGTCTCTAACTAATAATCTCTCCAACAGCTGCTCCAACCAATCACCACCTCTTCAGCCTCAGCCTAACTTGTCCCCTCCAGTGTTGGGTCTTCCAGCAGAGACCTGTGTTAACATAAAGGAAAACAAGACAATATTTTTTGGTGACGAATTAGGTTCAGGCTTCGGAAAAATTTTACTCAATTACCATAGCCATCGTTTTACTTACCATAGTTATCATAACATAAGTTTTAAACAAATGATTAAAAGAATTGCAAATACAAAACTAAGAAATTATTCTACTATGGTTTTGCTATTAGGAAATAGTACTGGTATTACCAGAAAGGATATAGTGGATGGTGTGAACACCTTAATTAAGTTTAATATAGGAAAGCTGATGTTGTGTGCTTTTCCTTATTCTAATTCTTTATCAGGTGACGAGAATAATAATATTTATAAGTTGAATAGTACTATTCACAAGCTGACTTGTTGTCATAATGACAAATAATTGTATTTTGACACTAACAAGTTTGTTAGTGTTTTTAAGTTAACTCAGAGAACCTTATTTCTGTCTTGGTATAATAAACATCGGATAGCTATGTTGATAGCTTATAATATTAATGAGGTTATAGATAATATAACAAATTGTAGTATTAGTGACGAGTCTGTGTTGCCTAGTTGTACAAGAACATAGAGATTAATTATGATTCATCATGTTGTACGAAGGAGGATCCAACCATAATACCAACATCCTTGGAGGGCACTACCAGTCAGATAGGTTATACTTTTCCTGCTGGAACCCATACCGCCATTGTAGACTCTTCAGTTGTAGTTGTGGAGGTCACTCCGGATAAAAATTTAAACTAGTTAGTAAGACAACAGAAGTTACCCCTTTACATAACCAATTTTTATTAGAGAATAATAAAGTATCTTCTGGCAATATAACTCATACAAATAAAAAACCAAAGGGAGTGCAACATACTTTAAAATTATTTAATCAAAATATCCAAGGTTGCGCTTCCCAATTATTGGAAATAGAATTGTTTCTAGAAAGTACTAAGTTTGATGTCATTTGTTTAGAACATTGGTTAAAAAATCATCAAGTAATGTCAATTAATTTTGCAAATTATTGTGTAGTTAGCCATTTCAGCCGAAAACGTATGAGACATGGCGGGTCATTAATATTAGGTAAAAATTTAATTAAATCGAAAGAACGAAAAGACATCATCGGACTGTCTGTTGAGCACGCCTTTGAATTGTCCTGTGTTGAGCTTGATCAGCATGTCATAGTATGCGTATACAGACCTCCAAGTTACCAGAATCTACCTGTGTTTGATTCTGTAATGGAAGATGTGTTAAAGAAACTTAGTGCCAGTAGTAAGTCAATAATAGTCTGCGGAGACTTTAATATTAATTTATTAGAAAATAACTCTAGTACAGTCAGATTATTAAGTCTTTTTATGTCATTTGATCTGTCAAATGTTATTATTGAACCAACCCGAGTGACAGCTTCTTCTGCTACTTGTATAGATAATATATGTTGTAATTGTGATTACTTACAAACAAATAGTAAATAAGTTGCCATTTGATCACAGTGGACAATCAATAACATTTTGCTCATATACGCCTTTACAAAAAACTCAAATAATGTTTAGGCAAATTACATGTAAAGATTTAGAGAAATTAAATGATTCTTTGGCCAGTCAATTATGTAAACAAAGTTTTAATAATATGGGTGAACCAAATGAGTTCTACCCCGAGTTCTTTTCACTATTAAACACGCAATTTAATAAAACTTTTCCACTTTTCCATTGGGCCACTCCTGGTATTCGTAAAAGTAGAGAAAATCTATTTGAACTTTATGGCCTAAAGCAACATGTGACTCAGACAAGCTTTCAAAATTATTTATGTTGCAAGATATTCAAAATTATTTAAAAGTGTGTGCAAAATAGCTAAAGCTCTTTATATTAGCAATAAAATAAAATCGGCTGATGATAAAATAAAAACTACCTGCCAAATAATAAGTATTAAGACAGGAAGGAAAAAATAGCGTAATATTGAATTTAATTTAGAGACTGCACGTGGCCCCATCAACTCAAATGTAGATATAGCTCAGGAATTTGAAAACCTTTTTGTTAATGTTCCACTTAAAACTACTGAAGCTTTAAATTCCTCACCCGCGCTTTCTGCTGCCTTACTTAAAAATAATGTAAAAGCATGCCCTTTGGAGTTTAGGTTTCAGCATACAAACCCCCAAGCTGTTATAAAAGCTTTTGGAGATCTTAAAATTAAATCAACAGAAGATCTCTGTGGAATGTCTGTAAAAGTCTGCAGATCTCTTATCGAAACCCTTGCGCCCTATTTAGCTTTCATCTTTAACACCAGTGTATACCAAGGAGTCTTTCCGGATCTTATGAAACATAGTTAAGTGATCCTATTGTTCAAATCCAGTGATAGTAAAGAGCTCAATAATAATAATAATATAGGCCCATGTCAATTCTGCCAGTTCTCAGTAAGGTGTTTGAAAAGTTGATGCTCAATGAAATTTTATTTTATATTTTATTTTAGTCACTTTAATAAAAACTCAATCTTGCATGAACATCAGTACGGTTTCACAAAAGGACGTTGTACCACTGACGCCGGTGTCACCCTTATAAGGAACATTTTTAACGCTTGGGAGGAATCACAAGAAGCCATTAGAATCTTTTGCGACATCTCTAAGGCGTTCGATTGCGTAAACCATGAGACACTTCTGCTGAAACTGGAGCACTATGGGATTAGGAATGAAGCTTATGATTTGCTAAGATCATACTTGAAAGATAGAAAGGTTAAAGTAAAAATAAACGGCACATACTCATTAGGGTCTGAAATGTCAATGGGCGTTCCTCAAGGTTCGATATTGGGTCCATTCCTCTTTTTAGTTTACATTAGTGATTTACCCCAGTTAATTCAAAATCAACCGAAGATGGTGTTATTTGCAGATGACACTTCATTGATCTTTAAAATGGACCGAAGGTCACAAAATCTAGACGACGTGAATAACTCTATTCTTCAGGTCCACGATTGGTTTACGGTAAATAATTTGGTACTAAATGAGAAAAAAAACAAATGCATTCGATTTAAATTACCTAATGTTAGAAGTAGCGAATGTGACATAATATTGAACGGAGAAAAACTGGAATTTAGTAATCAGACGGTTTTCCTAGGAATCACGCTAGACGAGAAGTTACAATGGGGACCCCAAATAACATCTCTCGCGGGGCGACTAAGATCGGCCGCGTATGCTGTTAGAAAGATAAGACAGTTAACAGACGTAGAAACCGCGCGTTTGTTTTATTTTAGCTACTTCCACAGCATTATGTCATACGGCATTTTACTGTGGGTTCGGGCTGCTGACATTGAACCCATTTTTATTTTGCAAAAGAGAGCTGTCAGAGCCATTTACAATCTACGTCGCCGCGAATCTCTTAGGGAACATAACATAACATCACGCCTTGTTTCCCCGAAGGGTTGGGCAGAGGTGTACATATAGTACACCCACATTTCGCCAGTTATGTTTCAGTCCCATGTAATAGGGGGCGAGCCTATTGCCATCTACCGGGCACAAATCCAGACTTCGGGCTGCTACTGAGAAATTCCAGATAGAAAAACCCAATAACACGTTGCCCGACCTGGGAATCGAACCCAGGACCTCATGCTCAGCAGTAGCGATTGCGACCACTAGACCAACGAGGCAGTCAAGTTCAAAGTTCTTAAATAGCTCTTAGGGAACTATTTAAGAAAATTAATACAATGACTGTACCTTGCCAGTTCATTTATGAAAATATTATGTATGTTAGAAAAAATCTGCATGTATTTAATAAAATAAGTGATAGACATAATATTAACACTAGAAATAAAAATAAAATAGATCAACCATTTTTCAGACTATCTAAAGTACATACATCTTTTATGGGGTCCTGTGTTAAATGTTACAACAAAATACCTTGTGTCCTATCCTAGATAAGAATGCTTGGAAACATGCTGGTCCTGCTCCATAGGACAATCTAGAGGCTAGACAAAATCATACTAGTTGCTTATTGTATTGTATAATTTGTTATTTTTACTTTACTCACACACTGACTTATTCCTAGTTAATATTTTAGGAAAATCATGTTTTTTTACAATGTTTGTAAATATGTGAGCACAATGTACCTATTACGTGATTTATTTATCTGTCTTTGCTTATTTTAAATAATTTTTACATAATTGTGGTATAGTATTTTTATTCTTGGTGCATCGTCTTCACATTTAGAAATATAATTAATGTATACAAAATATTGTAAAACATTTGAAAAGAGTAACGGTGGAGTTTCTTGCCACTTCTTCTACATGCGAAACAACTTTTTGGAAGTGGCGGCTAGAATCAGTTCTATTTTTAATGTAAATTTTGACGTACAAAAGTGCCTTTTTATGGGCCTATTTGAAATAAATGCTTTGACTTTGACTTTATTTTACACAGTCTAGGTACAATAAACTTTAAACTAATTCGACTCCGAAATACACAGCCAATTATAATCATTCTCCCAATTTATTTCCTAAGCGATGTTTTACTTGTTTGCCTTTCTTGTTGGGTGTGATGAAAGTGATGATTGTTTAAATTTATTAAAATACATTCCTATGGCTATCTATCATCCATGTTAATTTATTTTGAAATTCAAGTACAAGGATAAGTAGTAAAAATAAAATAAAATTACTGATTACTTGTGAAGTGTTTTTATTATTTGCCGCTTTCGACGAAAGAATCCCGCTTATCCCGTTAAAAGTAAAAATAACTCTTTCGTTGCAAAAGGAACTCTTATGCAAAATTGTATGCTTCTAAACCGGATTAGTAGTAGACAAGCCGTATGTCTGATGGTACTTCCCATCCAAGAAAATAAAAAAAACAAAATTAAAAGTTTTTATAAACAATATAAAAAGAAGAATTAAATGATAAGATATATTTATTCGCTCAAACATGTTTACACATACAATAATAAAATGCATGCAGGTTAACATAAAAAATATAAAGTTTCAAAAAAGTTTGCCACATATTATGACGTGCAAATATTATGATTTTAAATTATAAATTTCAAGAGAAATACTCAATTACGGGAATTACAATTGCAAACATGAATAAATTATAAATGTCAATGGTTAAATAATTCAATAAAAAATAATACGAATACAAAAATGCATCAACTTTATGTCAAAATAAATGTATCTGTCAGAAATTAATTAATACTATAGTAAGCTTTGTTAACCAGTTAGAACCATATTGTTTTGTTTTTGATATCTGCTACCGTTCATGAAAATTTGTATTTACTATTTCATTTAAATATAAATTTAGGGATTCAACCCTTCCTTTATTTTAAAGCTGCTGCTGGGAACCTTATTATCCCTACACATGAGAGGAACAAAAATACTGACTGAAAGGAGAGGATTTCAACTGCCTTAAAAAAGATGAATAAAATTACAAGTTTGTGGGTTTTATAAAAAATATTAAACATTAAAAACTAATTCTCAAATGAAGTTAAAAGACGATTCAAAAGTCAGCCCTTAATGTTCCAACGTGGTGGCCTACTTTCCGGAACAAAGATCTTTCCAGCCATTACCATTTTCCGTATTATTCTGTGAAATATCATTTGAATATTATCGTTGTCAGCACCAACCATTAGCAAGTAGGTAGGTCAAGTTTTACATTTTCATGTTGCGGAATTTCCAATTCATTTATGCCTTCCTTCGAGATGTAAAGGTGAACATTTCCTTGTTTTACTAACTGTGAATCTTCTGAATGATAATTTGGGTTAAAATAATATTTTTTTGGTTTTAGGAAAATAGTTATGGCTTACAGTTAATAGTACTTTTTCATTAGTTAGGACGTACACGATTAATAATTTGAAAATTATGAAACCTGTTAGTTAAATATTAAGAGTCTGACTTATTTTACATCTGACAGGCGACGACAATAAAGATCCCTGTGATGCAAAATCAGACATAAAATAACTGAAGGACTGCAAACGATGAGTAGAAAAGAACAAATATGTGATTTACGAATTTAAACTCTATTAGTTCTTTATCGTATCCAAGTGACAAGGTGTCAGGAACGGATTCTCTCGTTGGCCAGAATAAACCCTAGTCGTGGTGAAAAATAAATACTTTATAATAGAAATTATTGCCAAGGAGAACGCCCTCCGCATCCTGTGGATATCTAGTGTATAGTAGTGGAAATCTCCGGAACCACCGGTCCAACAACCCAGGTGTTCGGGATTTTCACACTTGGCTTGGTGAGACCAACCCACCAGAATGGCTTCCAGCCTAAAAAAAAAAACAGGAAAACTACTGAAATGTGTCTTAACCTGAGCCCTATAGTTGGCTGATATGCCCAGTGAAAACCCCAGCCTTCCACGACTCTCCGTTAGGAAGCTATGATCGTCGGAAGATTATCCAAAATGGCCGCGGTCCGGTCAAAGGTAAACTTCGACAGCAGATTACTTCCTTCGGGAAGGTCGTAGATACCTCGAGTAAGGTCTCTCCCAAATCGGCCTGAGTTCTACTGAAACTGCTTTCAGAACTTGATATTTTTTCAGTTCCGAACCGCCCAAAAACGTGGGGTATACACGACAATGGGTCCCTGAATGTGATATTAAAAAGCGCTACTTCCCAGGACCAACGGTTGCGGAATTATTGAGGTTTGAAAACAAACAAGATGGCCGCCGAACTGTCAAAGGTCGAATTAAAAGACCCGTAGCTTCTGAACCCTTCGTCGGAGAGAGTCGGGGTTTTGGATGTACAGCTCGGCGTCACTTCAGGTATATTCTGAAAGGAACTTCAGAGAGAAAAAGTAGTGTGGCCTGAAACAGCCTGAAAACCGACTACACTCAAAATGAGCAGTATGCTATAAGCCAGAGTGAAAGTCCGAGAAAATTCGGCCCAGCGGTTCCCAAGATATCTTTAGGTATTTAAAATTAAAAACCAAGATGGCGCGATTTTGTCAAAAAACCCAAATCGGGCGATATACTGCCCGTGTTTGGGTTTATGTGGGTCGCGTTTGTCAGTAGTCATGCAGCTCAACACAGAACTTAAGGAGCTCAACTGGGATGCTGAGGTGTTCACTGTAAATGCAGGTTGAGACCTATGTGCAATATTTTTTTTCGAAATTCCTCTACATTATGGAAATGTGTATTTTAACCGATGTATTGAGGTTAGACATGAGAATCGAGCACATAACGATAAACAATGTCAATGAACTCAAGCGTGACACCATACTATTATGCGGACTCAAATTAAACCATGTTTTATTCATAACTTTTGATACAATATTTTCATACATTTTCTAATTATGAGTAAATTCAAGCATTTCGGCAAGCAACAAAAAACAATAAATAAAATTATCGAGTTGAAATTGCGTAAGGGCGTTGGCTGGTCAGTGAAAGGTCGTGGGTTCAAATAGTACCTTCCTGAATTATGTATTGTGGTAAAACGGTTTTCTGTGTAAGGATATTTCGGTTATATTGGGGAATCAGTTGTAAGTTTTGTAGGTCGTGAAAAGGTCAGATATCACACACTCAATCTATGAATTGTTACCAAACATTTTTGATGGCAGATTAAATAATCGATTAATATTCCTGCTTAGTAAGCACAAACATGATCAGCCTAAAACGTTCCCACTGCTGGGACACAGGGCTCCTCTCTATGAAGGAACGGCCCGTAATCCACCACGCGGGTCCAGTCCGGGTTAGTGGATGTCACAGGTCTTTGAACTTTTGGGTCTAGGTCATGCCGTGATGACAAAATATATTCAACAAAGTAAAGCACCTGCCTGGGATCGAACCCACAACCGAGGCTGTTACCAGTGGTTCCAGTGGGACACCAGTGCTCTCTTCATAATCATAATCATTTATTTGAAATAGGTGTTAGTACAGGGTTGGTGTTAGAGTTAGTAATTAAGTTTCCTACTCAACCGCCATGGTATACAAAACATACCATATTTCCGCAAGTTTTAAAAATGTCTTTTTTTAGTTGACTAATGCTTTTTGTGTGTGTAAATAGCGTTATAAAGTAATTCTCTACTAAATTAAAAGCCGTTTGCCACCGCCAGACACTAGTAAACAAAAATAAAAGACGACAAAAAAAATGTGTCAAGTTTCAAGTGGTGTCATCGTAAAAAGTTTTCAAGTGGTCGTGCTATCGGTTTTATTTACAATTCATTTCTTATCGCAATGTTGAAGTGTTATATATCAAAACAATCCTCTAGATTCGTGCTTTGAGATTAAGTAAACATTTCATAGTGTTAAAAGTTTGTTTATGTTGATATTACGTAATGGATAAACCCGATCCTTGCGCGGCCGGGGTTTGTAAACATTACGACAATCTGGATTGATTTATAAAATTTTCTAATTGGAATTTAATTAGAATGTGGAAATAAGATAATAATTTGATATTTAACACACCAAGACAATAAAAATACAACGAAATTACGTTAAAATATTACTTTTCAACGCGGACAGTATCGGATTTCGGCATCAAATTAAAAGGTAAAGGGTTGTTTATTTTGGTTTATTGTGCTACTCAGAAAATACCAAGTAAGGACATATGGGCATCAAAACGAAGGTAATATAATCTAGTTTAATTATACATAGGTTTTATTGACACTAACTACAAAATAATTCGTAAAAATTTAGGTAGAAGTAATATTTTACACAACTTCAACCCGAATTTTCGAGTTTTACATTTTTTTAAAGTATTTTGGACTAGTTTTTGTGATTAAGTTTTCACATAGATTGATTATGTACAGTTTCAGCTATACACACGAATTTTATATTGTTGTAGCTGCAATAGTTGCTAGATAATAAGCTAAAAGTAAGGGCGCATGCGCGGAAAAATTTCGTTTTGGCGGGAAACGTTATTTCTGGAGCATAAATAGTTTATTTTCGCGCGAATCGGGCGTTACGGTGGATAATACGTAGTCAGACACTTGACTTGCAAAACGTAACAATATATTCAATGCTAGAGCATTATATGAATTATGAATTAATGTGTAAATGAAGCTGTAAAAGATTCTCAGTCGAAATAAGTTACAAGTTTAGGACTAAAATGCCACTCAAAGTTAAGTACCTATCTACTGTTAAAAAAAACGATTCGTCAGAGCCTTTAAAGTGAGTACAGATTTAAGGGCAACTTTACAATTATGCTTTTCTCTAGTACAAGTATCTAATTACCTGTAACTTATAAAAAAAATGCGTATGCGGCACCGTATACGTGATAGAATTGAAACTTCTTAAGAAATAATGAATAAGACAGATTTTGTGTGAGAGACCGAGTGAGTTATAACTTTCTTCTCTCTCATGTAACGAAATGTACCTAAACGTGACGCGTTCTTGAAAGGACAATGCCAGAAACTCTATAGAACTTTGCCCCACTAAAATCAAAAAGTCATTTACAAGCCTGCAATATGCAGCATCTTAAAGCTTATTTATTACTGTTAACTAAACAAATGAAATGGTCCTTTAATCATTAAAATTATTTTCATTAATTGACATTTCCTGTAAATAGCTGGGGCAGGATCTGGCATTGTCATTTCACTCTCATTTTCGTCCAATTATGGAATCGCCGCCTAAGGAGTTTCATTTTAAAAAGTACAAAGTGAATTTGATTCTATATTCTGTAATAGCTGTCTGGCAAACAACGAACTTTACAGAAACGTCATGACAAAAGACGATCAAGGCCCGAACATTTTGGCTAACACCTGTAACATAACGTTTAGCCGACTGGCCAAACGTGGTTACAAGTTAATATAATTTTAAGATTATAAAATACATAGGTATGTAGAAGAAGATATTAAATTAAGAGTTAGTCGAAGCTCGCGTAGGATGATCCTCTGGTCCGCAGTCTAACACGAGGGAGCTCACGGTCATGCAGCAGCTCGAGGCGTCGGCCGCTCCTTTGGCCCGCAGTCTGTTGAGTTGAAGCTCGCAGCAGCCTCTCCGTGCTCACAGTCGCGAAGCAGCTCACGAATAAAATAAGCTCGCGTCGGCCGCTCCTCCGTCCCGCAGTCCGTCGAGTGGGAGCTCGCAGCAGCCTCTCCATCAGCCCGCAGCCCGTTGCGAGGGAGCTCGCGTCGGTTGGTATTTCTTCCGGCGGCGGTGTCTCACGCCACGTTTATTAGTTCTATGCAAACCGTCTCGAACTCCTCCCGTAGACGCAAGTGGGAGGGTCGGAGGTGATCGAGTGAGTCCAACACATTTACACACACAAGATATTTGTAATAAATTCACTGAGAATAACTTCTAGAAAGGTTTATATTTAAATAGCTTTTTAGAAAAACATAAACTGATGAGTAAGAAAAATTGCAAAATGAAAGAAGCCAAAAGACCGAGTCAAAAGACGGAATCAAAAGAACCTGGTGAAAAGTACCGGATGGTTTATATAGCCTCTGGCCGATCGTTCTAGAAGTGACTTTTTTAGTTTTCAATCCAAATACTTCTTAATTGGTTATCGGCCAGGAACTATAAAGATGGCTTACAGTGAGAACCCGGCTTAACACTAGTTTTACGATACCTTTACAATAAAATAGATGACCTCTTAGCTCTATACCATAGAAAAATAAAAACTGACAGATGACAATGTTAGATACAAAATGTCACAACATTCAATAAAAGGAAAATAATATGAGATCACATGAAATGAGATAAATGGATGTGGAAAATAGACAGAGGTAGCTAAAGGTTTGCTTTTCAGCAGTACAACAATATCGGATAAACAAATGTAAGTTAAGATGAGTGTCATACAATTTTCATAAAGACTTTAGTACCTACTGAATCATAGAAAGAATTGCTGTGCACAACAGCTCCTCAGGTGTTCAATACATAAATAGATAATAAGATGTGTTTTTGGTATAACAAAATACCACACACCACACCAAATACTAAGGTCTGATTTCACCAATAAAATTGAACGCGATCAGTACCTACATAAACTCCGCTTAAGAGCTGGCAGTGTATTTTTTTTTTTTATATTGACATTGACAGCCCTTAAACCAAGTTTTTGTTCTGATCGCGTTCAGTTTCATTGGTGAAATCCACCTCCTATTAACCTAGTTTATATGCTGTGAAATCTACCCTAAAACACATAACATCACGCCTGTAACCACCAGAAGGGTTAGGCAGAGTTTCATCTATTTATTTCCTACATATGTTCACCAGTTATGTTTAAGTCCCATGTAATAGGGGTTAGCCAATTGCTATCAACCGGGCACAAATCGAATCTCTGCTACTGAGAAATTCTAAAAATACTATAATACTTTCAAAATCACGAAACGCCTCACTGTCTGTTAATGAATGATTCCACTGTCAGACATATAAGAGAATCCTTGAAATCCGCTTCATAAAAATATCCCAGTACATGAATTATTCAGTAAAGCAGTCCCCCACAAAGGCATTCATTTTGAATGTTTGGCGTCCGGTAAACACGAAAATTTGGTTATTTTTAGGCACTCAGGTACACGCCTGTTTTGGTTCGTGGACTGCGTTACGTTGCGTGAATAGTATGTCAACTGAATAAGGGTCTTACATCAACAGTACTGTGTATGTATATATTCTAGTATTACAGAGTAGTTACCTGCGGGCCAGTACCAATGTGACTGTTTCAATTATTATGTAGTTTATGATTTTATCTTGGACATTAATGACATCAGTGAAGGTAAAACATTGTGAGGAAACTTGGACTAATATTAGTTAATGTAAGACTGAAATCGTCAACCCTTCTTGAGCAAGCGCGTGCCTTCTCTGTATGAGAAGAGGATTTTGCCCTGCAATGGAACAATTATTATAGGCTGGTATTATTACTTGTGTAAGAAACAGTTGCCTTCCGATTCCTTAATCCCTCTTCTCTTTCTAGCTTGGAGATTCAGTTTTTTGCCTATGTTATCTAATGCTTTGATCCACCGGCCCCTGAGATCAAAATAAAAGCTAGTGAGGGGCAAGGCTAATGGAACTACGAAAATATACATTCACAAACCTTTCAATTCCCGTCACCCATCAAAAGCATTTACTTACAGCTGTATCTATACATCTAAATCTATTCTAATCACATGATAAAACAAAATCGCTTTTCGGGCCGTCAGCGTCCGTGCTTAGATCTTTTAAATGGGGGAAGCGCCAGGTAGACCGTGAAATTTAAATTTATAACGTTTTTTGCCATTTTCAGATGAGTTTCAGGTTGTATGTTGAACAAAATATGATTCGCGCCCGCAAAAGGAATGTTTTTGAGAGTTGTAATCACTAAAAAGTATGTATTTAGAAAATTATAACCATAACAAAGTATGTATTAACAGAATTATAATAATTAAAATCATCATTACAACCCTCTAAGTTCATATAATTCTATTGAGTGACAAAATATCATCATCTGCCTGCCCTTTGCCCAACTATGTTGTGGTCAGCTGCCAATCTAACCGATTGCAGCTGAATAACCAGTATTTTACATACAGCGACTGCCTTTCTGACCTCGACAACCCAATAACTTGGTAATACGAGTACCCTTGGTAAGACTGATTGTCAGACTTTCGGGATATTTGTGTATAATTATAGTACAGTAAATAGAGCACCTAGAAATCTCGATCAAAGTGAAAGCATTTATTTCAAATAGGCCCATAAAAAGGCACTTTTGAACGTCAAAATTTACATTAAAAATAGAACTGATTCTAGGCGCCACTTCCAAAAAGTAGTTTCGTATGGAGAAGACGTGGCAAGAAACTCCACCGTTACTCTTTTATTTTTTTTTACAATATTTTGTATACATTAATTATGTTGATGATGTTTTTACAAGTCGCCATTGCACCCTTGCAAAGTAGAGGTGAGGCGCTAGTTACGTGTGTTTTATCAAACACTAGCTGCTGCCCGCGACTTCGTCCGCGATCCAGAATAAAAACTAGCCTTCTCCAGGTCCGTTCAATACTCAATCATTTATTTGCATTCCACAATGTGTTTGCACAATTTTTATGTGATCAGTATGGAGGGTCGGACACGGCAAAAATAGTAGGAGAGAGGAAGCTTTGCAAAGTTTAGCTAATCTCGGAAATAATATCAAATTATCTCTTTTTTAAATCTGCATTATTAGCTGTATCAATACCTAATTAAATATAAAAAAACTGTTCAGACGTTGTAGCGTCTAAGCGTAACAAACAAGCTTACAACACATTTAAAATAACAAATATTTTAAGTTTGGAAAACCACAGTTTACCTAGTCAATTCTCAAGTATTACTACGTATCGTACAGTACTGCGATAAAGAGATAAACTAGCAATCATTTATAAACACCATGTTGTTTGCGTGCCGCGTTCAAGCATTAGGCAAATGGCTTCCATTTGTAGCCACTTAGTGGTACAACGGGCATTTGATGGCTTGTTATTGTGAAACAATGAGTGATGGCCCATAAAGTAAGATTTTATGATTTCTTGATGGTTTCATAGACAGAATTTTACGTAAAATTTTGCTTGAACACTCGGCAGATATTGATGTTTTGTAGAAGACCATCAGAATGTGTGTTTCTACAACTTTTCATTACCAGTAAAAATCCCGAGGTATGATTTGGTCACATGAAACGATTCTAAGAAGTCTTACATTGAAATAAGTGGAAAAGCAAGATATGAAATGCTGATTCATAACCAGTAGACGTGCTAAGTCGAGACAAAAGAAGTAAAAAAGAGCGTCTGCAGAAGAAGCAAATCGGCTTCAAAGCGTCGTATTTCTACATAAACTTTTCGGTAGCTTAAGTCAGTCTCAAACATTTTTGACCATCGTTATCGAATGTCACTCTTAATAAGCCCCCAGGACCTGTTATTTTTCATATTGTATACTTATTTTGGGTGGGGCTTCTTTTTACTAGATTCGCCCAACGCAGTAGCCAGGCAAAGAGACTACAAGCACACACACACACACACACAGTTAAGAGTGACAGAGTCTACTTACCCTCATTGTACAACAGAGATCTTTAGGCGTGTGGCAAAAATCGAAACGAACGACGCCATCTTGTTGAAAAAAAACTGTTTACAAAATATGTTAACTAATGATACCAGTGTTATTCAAGCGCCAAAAGATCCTTGAATGGACATCTAAAGTTGGTAGTCAACTTGTTCATGAATTAATTTCCCTGAATGTACAAAGCCGTACTATCCCAAAAGCTTTTTGCGTCATTTTAACGCCCTCGTACTGTAATTACTTTCGCAAAAAAACCACGACTTGTATGTTATCAAGAGATATTGATGTAAGTAAACAATATACTGTTACAGTGAAAGGTCAGGGCGGGCGGTGTTTTGTGGACAAGCCGCCCACGACGTGAGCCTGGGCGGACGTGCGGTATAAATAGATGAGGACATTTATGAGGGGAATGATGTACGGTGAGGGTTACATGGAAAACAAATATTGTAAGTGATATATAATAAGGAGTGACAAGAAAATAATGGTGATGATGCGAAGAGTCTGTTCAGGTTCATGGCCCGAATGTAATCCGTAGCAATGTATATTTAGGGTATGATGGGACTGACATACGCATTGCGGTCATAAAAGTCCCTAATTAAATAAATAAAAAAATTAAAAAAAGGAGTGACAAAATACAAACACCCAGCCGACAATCAACACTGCCATTAATTCATTAATTTTTTATTCATTAACAATTAACATTGTGTTGAACATTACATGAATCTAAATATAGGCTCATGCTGGAGAGAGTACAGAACAAGTTTGTGAGGTACTTGTACTTAACGCTTGTATGGTGTATACCCATTTTATCCGCTTATGTACCCGACTTTATTTATTTTGGGTATGGTTGGATATAACGAACTGAGGGTCAGGAGGGATCTCGCACTCACCTCGTACATATTCAAAGTACTTCGAGGGAAGGTACATAATGCGGACATAGGTTTGTGTGTTCCGGACAGGTACGTGTGGCGACGACGAAAGCCACGGCTGCTGGAAGAGCCGCGCGCTCGGACCTATCTTTTAAGTGAGTCGCCACTGACGCGTGCACTCCGCACTCTCAACCTCATAGCTTTTCTATTGTTCTCTGAGTGAGTTCACAAAGAACGCATTGTATGTTATAACTTACAAAATGTAGTTATTATAATAAGTTAGGATATGTACACTATCGCAATAGGTCACCCTGTAATGATAGATGTATGTTGGAAAAAAAAAAAAAAAATTACATACAGAAATAAAACATTTAAAAAGCCCAATTAAAATTGATGTGAAGTGTTAAGTAAAGAGTGAACTAATTGAAAATTTGTCAACTAATAACTATGATGTCAAATTCATAGCAGCCGTAATCAAATAAAAAATATTTGAATGGACATCTGTTACGCATGACACCTGTGAACCATTAGTGTTCTAGTCCATTGTTTTATTCTGCTTAATATTTTACTTTCTTCTAGGTCGGGTGTAAAAAGACACTTAACGAATTTCAAATAAACCAATTGCAGGCACTTTTGAATTGTCAAGGGGTCGGTCAGTCAGAAATATGAAGTCACTTGTAAACAGGACGCACAAGTGACTCTCGGCATTGTTCCTTTTTTAGTACTGGAAATCTGGTTACGGAGATATTGAAGGTCAAAATTCAAACTTTTACTGACGTTTCTTTTTTACGAAAACAAGTTTTTAATGTTATAACACAACTTTAAATACCCCCACGACCCGCAAACAGCAATTTTTCACAACAAACATAAAAGCCGTTTCCCAGAAATAATGTTTGTGCAATGTTACATAGCTTTATGTATAGAATCCGTAGTTAACGGCTATGTGATGGGTCTTTTTACACCCTGTCCAGACTCTTTTCTATTATATGTTTTGTGAGAACGTAGTAGTTCTTATAGACTCATAGATGTTTCGGTTTGCTGACAATTTTTTATTTTGTTAACTAATTGGTAGGGACTTGTTGACTGGCCTACATTGTTCTCTAAAACTGTAGGTAATTTAAAAACCATTGTATTTTTTTTAAAGAGTCTCCGCGGAGTTTCTTGCTTTAGGTGTTGTTTTCATTTTATTTTTAAATTAAATAAAGCTTGTTATCGACCTACAGCGTTTCTAATAAGACATGACGTAACCAGAAAGAAATCATTCAAGTACCTTACTTCGCTGTTCAGCCTAACTGTCTCACCTCGGTTGGGCCGAAGGAACTACGCTGACTGTCAAATTTCGGTGGTTGGAGATGGTATAACAAGAAGAATAAGTGGTGTGCGTGTATGATTAGATTTATTAGTATGAACATAAACAAAACAAAAAACGCAAGAAGTAAGGATTATGTTTATGTTTTATGTTTTCAGTGTGTAATTGCGATACACAAATATTTGTGCCTAAATAATTAATAAGTTTAACATGAATACTACTTTAGGTGGATTTCACCAAGGAAACTGAACGCGTTCGGCACATAAACTACGTTTAAGTCAGTGTCATTATTTTCTATGGAATATTGACACTGGCAGCTCTTGAAAGCGTTTTAGATGTGCTGAACGCGTTTATTAACATTGGTGAAAGTCTTAAAAATACATTAAGTTAAACTGCAAAAAAAAATATAAAAAATATAAATTATTATTAGACTATTGAAAGAGTAAAAGCACGAATTATTTAGAGATAAATGGATTTTTTTTTCACAAACTAGGTAAAGCAATACAGCCAATGGTCTGAATTTAATCATTCATACGAAAATTTATCAGGAAAATTGAAGCTGAACTTTTCGCTACAATAAACCGTGATTGCATTTACGCCTGAAATAATACAGTCTACTGATTCACAGGGAAAATTGAACTGGATAATCATATTGATTGAAATCGTTTACTTTTCACACCCACGACGTTTTGTATGAGTAAGGGAAAAAAATCAGGTTTACTTCAACTGTTTGTATTTATGTTGTAGTATTCCAGAAGGATGACTTTTGAACAGTGTTCGATTTTAATTTAATACTAGGCATTGCGGAGATTTATCTTGAGCGGACTAAGAATGTTAGATTATTCATATTTTGTGTTTGATAGCGTCAATTATTGGCTATCACAAACTGAAAAGTATGGCTTTGATTGAGCATTTACAGAATTATTCGTATAGAGTTTCTATTGAATAAAATCAAATCCTTCAAAACCTTAAACATTGATAAAACTGCCATGTGTGTAATGTATTGTTGCTTAATATGCAAGTCCAAATCAGAAATCGTTATATTATTACAAATATAATACCTATCTATCTCGTGTTCCGACTCTAAATGAAGCGAGTCAAAATGATTAACTTTCACGTCACGACCGACGTAGCTTTAGCAATCTATTATGATTTCTTTTTCTTTTTACAAAGCTTAAAGCAAATTCTTATTCTTTGTTCTGAAAAGCGCAGTTTATTTATAATAAGCTTGCACTCGGCGGGTTGCTGAATTCAAAAATAGTGGTATTATTTACTAAGTAGAATCTTTTAAATAATCTTATACTCGCTGAAATTTTTGCGGTTGTTATCCAGCAACGCAAAGATTTGGTCTTGGTAGTACAATCGACACATTAATAGGAATAAAAAATGGCAGAATTAGGAATGGCTTATTTTGCTCTGAACATTAACGAACCGTGCGTGCGTTTCAACTAGTACCTACTTTGCGCCTAGTGGATTGCTATTGTTTCTAGTTGATGCATACTTTAAAATTTTAGTTGTTTTTTTTTATTTTTATAAATGGCATCTCGCAGGTCAACCCTAATAAATTAAGGCCTCCAGCCAGGACTTAAACTTATGTACTAACTTAAAAACTAAGCGACAACGCTAAGGGCACCCCCTGTGGGGTACGAACCTCGGCTTAGGGCGTCGCTGGAAGAGGGCAGCAAGGGACTAGCTGGATCAGGATTTTAGTGATTTAGGGACGAATTTAAAGCTACAGGCTCAGCGGCGCGGGCTGGCTCGAGCAAGGGTCGGGAGGGGCGTTGATTTGGGCGTCGCGGCGGGCCTCGGCGTCGAGGACGGCAGCGATCGGGTTTTAAATTTTTGTTGAAAACCATTTTTATTATTTATTATTTTTATGATTCGGTAGTACTACTGGGGGCAAATAGTACTGCCACGGGATAACAACCATTATATTTCACCGTTTATATTACCTATTTATTTTATGAACATTTTGTAGGTCCTTGCTTTTTGGTTAACAACATTTGGTTTATTTTTCCAAGACAGCATGTATTAGAGAGGTGTGGTCCAACTTAAGGATGTGGTACAGACCATGGGACCAAAGTCAAAATCGGGAAAAAAAACGAAGCCGTCCCGGGATAAGGTTGTTGGTCTGTTTGTATACGGGCTACGTTGAAGAGGTCACCTTAAGGACTCGCTAGTCGGTGATTCTTCCATACAAATGTAGTATTTGATGGTGTACGTACAAAACTAAAATGACAATGCCAGATCCTGCCACAGCTAATTACAGGAAATGTCAATTAATGAAAATAATTGTAATGATTAAAGGACCTTTCCATAATACATTGTTTTTCAGTAGAACCTGCCGATTACAAATCAATGATAAAAGAAATTCAACACCTGAATTTCCTATTGCGTTACTTATTGCGCATGATACACAACAAAAAAAAGTTTTAAATACCTGTAAAACAAAAAATAATATTACGATTATAATAATTATGATAATACGTAACGTATCTATTGTTGAAATCGCTTTTTAACATTTATAAACTGCTCCTAACCTATAATCAATGTCAATATTGTTTTAAAATTTTAACAGAAACCGCAAGTTCTACAGGCATTAGGACAAATGTTTGGTTAACAGTAATAAATAAGCTTTAAGATGCTGCATATTGCAGGCTTGTAAATTAATTTTTGATTTGAGTTGGGCAAAGTTCTATAGAGTTTCTGGCATTGTCCTTTATATCAATTTGTCTTGCTATCTTCAGCCTTGTATGAAAGCAGATCCGAAAAAAAATGGTTTGAAAGTTATGACCATCACCCTAATTGCGTAACACATTTTCGTAAACGATTACGACTAATCTGTTTGATTTTGACGGTTCAAGAACATTCATTGCGTTCTAGATATTGTTGACCAGAATTTTTATCGAACTTAAGAAGCAATGGATTAGCAATCTGTTTCAAAACGATTCAGATTCCGATTGATTGTGTATTACGCAATTGGGGTGCATATTAAGTTCCTTATTTCAACGCATACCCATACATATAGGGTAAAATTTTATTCAAGATTTCAAATAACTTTATTTTTAATATAATATACATCCAGAAGTTTATTTTTTAAGCTCGTTCGTTATAAATCATAATTTACTTCACTAAATATAAATAAAAAATAAATAAACAATACCAAATTAATAAAACGAAATTAATAAACTGAATAGCATGCAACAACCCACCAACGAGTTCGAGCAATCGACGAGGGTAACCTATATTAGGTAATCCTAAAGTAGACTTTGATAAGTCCGCTCATTTTTTTTTCTCAATTCAAAAAATAAATTGACATTTTGAAAGTCGGAAAATCTAACATTGTTTAAATTAATCTAATTAATGTCTATAATCTAACAAGTAAGTAGCGATATTATAAGTGGCGTTCTGTAGTTTGTGATCAACCCCATGGGAAGAAGGCTTTAGTTTATGTATGTATGTAACAAAACAATGTTATCAAAACATGTCAATAAAGTCCCTCCCCTCGGGTAATTCCCTGGAAATTAATTTGAACCCTTTTCAGGCACAGGCCGCCCCATTTCAAAAAGTTTCAGGCAGGACTTATTTTGTCATGTGTTAATACAACATATATTGGAATATCGGTTTACCAAACATCACGTTCAGTACCAATACTGTAATGTTAAATACCGAGTATAAAATAATAATAACAAGCGATGTAGAGTGTCAAACGCCAATGCCAAATCGCCAAAAATCTATTGCGGGCCCTTTCCCTCAATTCTAGAGACTAATAATTGTAACCAGCTCGGAGTCTCGAGACCTCGGCGATTCTTTTCAGTCTTTTTTGTTAGTTTGTTAAATATTTCTGTTATTTATTCTATGTATGTAATTCAAACTACGGTATCTAAACGCTCTTGTATATGAGCACTTACACGTCCTTTAATCATTAAGTTCTCTGCTAGTGCTAAGTGACGAATTTACACAATATGATTTTTGTTACTCTACATATGTTAAAGTGAGTAGGTAAGTCGTTGAAGTGTCATTTCAATACATTCAAATTTTGCACAAATTTCATGGTCCGCAACAAAAACACCATCCGGTTTTTCGTTTCAGATTCAGTTTACCCCAGCTACTTTCTACAGGTCATGAGCCAATCCATACAAGATGATGTTCTAGAAATAATTGATTAGGTTTCCAAAACACATACGAGAGGGCCCGAGTAAATAACGCTGAGCTTTATTACCACAGCCAGCGGTTGGCTGCAACTTCGTCAGCGTTTTATTCGTATTTTAAATTCTTCAATAGCTGCAGCCTGTAGTCTCTCTGCAGGTCCCAGCCTACCTATCTGTGAAATTTTGTAACGATCGGTTCAGTGGTGTGGGCATGAAAGCGCAAACACAGACAAAGTTACTTTCGCATTTATAATATTAGTATGGATATGTAACCATCCCAACCCCTTCTCCCGGTTGCTGGCAATAGGCTCGCCCCCTACTACAAGGAACTTAAACATAACGGGCGAAATATGGATGTTGGTACATCTCTGCCTTATCCTATAGGGAATTAGAGAGGATAGGAGTGAGGGATCCAGCACTAGCGATATTTATTAGCTACCTCTCTGAAAGGACACAAGTCAAAATTGGCTCATACGTCAGTGACGAACACTTATTGTCTTTTGGAGTTCCCCAAGGTTCAATTTTGGGACCTACCCTCTTTTTGATATATGTGTATATGCTACAGTATGGGATAGTTAAGTTACAGAGGCTGTTCTCTGTAACTTAACTATCCCATACTGTAGCATATACACTTATGCGGACGATACAGCTTTACTCGTGCATGGTCTGAGCTGGAGAAAAGTCCGGAAGCGAGCGGAGTTTGCGCTGCGTATAGTGATGTCTTGGTTAGGAGCTAATATTCTGACACTAAATATCGAAAGAACAAAATACATCCCCTTTTCAATTAAATCATGTACGCGGCCGGATGACTCGTTTGTTATATGAGCCCACACTTGTAATGAACAGCCAGATCAATGCCTCTGCCCTCCCCTAGTCAGAACAACACAAGTCAGGTACCTCGGTATCATGATAGACAACCTGATGTCCTGGAAGGTGAAAATTGACGGAATGTCTGGCAGAGTTAGGAAACTCATAGCGATTTTCAAGAGTCTGCGCCATAGTGCAGACTTAGTTACACTTCGAATGGTTTATTTTTCACTTTGCCAGTCAGTGCTCTCATTTGGAATAACGACTTGGGGAGGTGCTCCAAAAACTTGTACTCTTATACTGGAGAGAACGCAACGAGCTGTTCTTAAAGTCATGACTTTTAAACATTTCAGGTATAGCACTGCACAATTGTATCAGGACTGCAAAGTTATGACCGTTAGACAGCTCTTTGTGCTCAATACTATTTTACGAAGACATGGCTTTCTGAAATACAATACTGGTCATCTGGCAAATAGAAGATCAAAATATGTCTGTCCTGTAGAACGTTGCAGAACTAAATTGGCTGAAAGGCATTTTCGAGTATTAGGTAGCCGAATTTATAATGCAGTTAACAAACAGTGCAATATTTATGGCTTAAATAAATTCGAGTGTAAAAAAAGGGTCAATGGCTCACAATCTTACTTACGAGGAGATTGAAAAACTACTTGGAAAGCTCTTCTAGCACTTTCTGCTTACTCAGACAACTCAAACATACACCGCCACATACATACACCACACACATACACCACACACACACACGACACATACACTTACCAAATTCACACGAGAGAGCCAAGTTTAATTATTGTTTTGTTTCTTTATTTTCTTAGTTTTATTTTATTTTTGTACTCAACGATAGCTACACAAATGTTACTCCGTACTAGTTTATATGAATTGGAAATGTATTAACAGAGAGAGTCCTGGCACCCATAACACAAGTTCGATCGTAGCTTTGGCGGCAGTGGAGATATTCAGTGATAAATGCAATTTTTAAAAACAGTAGTGTCACTAGTATTAACCTTTTGCCATCATGTAAATTGGAAAAAATAAGTTATAAATAAAGTTTATATATATTAATACGGGCGTGATGTTATGTGTGTACCTACTCTCCCTGGTACCTCATAAACGGCACTTTGTAAATTTCTATTAACTGCTCCCACATTACGGTGTTTCATTTTTTTTATTAAATATTACTTTTTACATACTTCTTTGACATAATCTTCTCATTATTTGACATCGTATACCTACAATTCTAATTTCAACTTTTGTTAGTGGATTTTGTGAACGGGGTATTAATTCAGATCTGTTACAGTTGAAATGGCGATCGGCATTTGGTTGAAGTAGATTTTTGATTTTATTATTTTACTTTTATTAGATTCCTTTATATTTTGTGAATGTGAGAGCGTTGTAGGCCTTGAAGACCATTGTCTATTTGTTAAACATATAGTACTTGTTGTCAGTCCACACTGTCCTCCCATACCTATTAACACCGTCCGTTCTGCCGTGGAATTTCTTGCCGGCTCTTATCCATAGGAAACGACCAATTGGAACCGTGCACCTAGCTTCTGACGTTTCATAAAAGCTCATAAAGGTATATGTGAAATAAATTATTTGGATTTTTGATCCCAACCATAATCTTAACTTTTAGTTTGCAAAAAATACTAGGCACACATTTTTATGGCAGGTTAAACCAAATAAAATAAACAGATTCTAAAAACAAACAACTGTATAAAACGACTTTTATTTAACACTAATGTTCCACCATAAGTAAAATTGCCTTGGTAATAGCGCTACTGCTTAAAATACGCTGAGTAATTCTTCCAGCCTAGTTGCGCCTCGGATGAGTTAGAAAAATACATTCAAAAGAAAAGTGGAAGCCGTCTTCATTGGAAATAACATTGTTTTCTGTTGATCACTGTTTCGGAAATTCTGATTTAAAAAAAATACCGAAAAAAACAACCGACTTCCAAAAAATTTATTTGATATCATAATTGAATTACACAACGGAAATGCTTTCAGTTGATGTATCAATGAACACAATACGTTGACTCTTTGAAAATATACATATTCAATAAAAACAAACATTTCTGTAACAGTGGATTGTTTATTATTGTGACACTGTAGAACTTTAAACTGTGTATTTATATTGCTGTGCCCTAGCAGGGTTCATGTATGAAACCTCAGTATACTTGTAAGAACTTATAAACTACATGAATGCAATAAATGATGATTATGATGATTATGATTAACACTTGAGTTTTACGATAACCGAATTATTGCTTGGGGGTGTCTATTCAAAACACTTAGTAACTAAGAACGTAGTAGGTAGGTAACTTATAATATCTCATTGGGTAATTCTAATTGTTAAATACATCCCAACGCTCGGAGTCCATGTCCGCAAACAAACTAAATCGTAAATAAAATAATAAGTCCGCAAGCAAAGATGAAGTTCGTAAGAATGGTTAGGTAACTCAATACCAAATAACATGGCAAATCTAAATCCAAGTTCATAGCATAAGTCAATAGTGTCAGAAATATTACAATACAATTTAGAAAGCAAATAAATACGCACGCACATCACAATAAAGTAATTATCTAACACTGACAACAAACACGTAACAACCCGGCGGGCGCTATATTGCGGTAATGTGTATGTTTGTCCGAGCGATACACACCTACTACTGTGAGCAATACGACCACGCACACATTGACATTTGCTTGACGTGATGGCACTACTAGCGATTGAAAATTTATGAATAATTTTGATTGTTCCGTAATACCAAAAATGATGAATGAAAACTTAAACTTTTTTCTTTTTTTTCGTCTACTCGTAACTCGATAATATGAGCTATGTTTCTAATACAACAATATTACAGATATTGTTGTTTAAAGTACAAAAAAAACATAAGAAAAACTATAAGTAAAAAAGTGCGAAATACAATTAGCTTATTCTTCATTTTAGGTATGTATTTTGGAAAAAAAATGGTGTAGGAACCTAGATTAACACTGTCTAAATCGGAGTATAAGCATAATATGATAGAAATATGCTTAAATTGCAAATGGTTTAGGTATTACGTGTGTATGGACAATTCGTGCGTCGCCCTGCTCTTAAATATGATTGCAGCTTTTTAATTTTAAAGCCATTTTGTACAGAAACAGGCACACTGTTAAACCTCTGGGGTTTGCCTTAGCATGCCATCATGATTGGTGATTTTATTAACAGTTATTTGTGAAAATGAAAATTATTCTCACACTGACTGCACACAGGCCTGTGCTTATACACAACCTTATCAACGGTCTATCAAACCATATCATATGTATCTGATGAAACTCAGACTCAAACTTAAAGCATTTATTTCAAATAAACCAATTACAGTTACTTTTGAATTGTCAACAAGAGAAAAATGAAGTTAGTTGCTCATTCCAAAACGTAGAAGGTTCCTATGAAGAAGAACGGGCAAGAAACTCCATCGGACTCTTTTTTTATCAAAATATTGTTACATAATATTGGTTACATCATTCATGTTGATGATTATGTCTACATTCAACAATTATTTCGATGGCATACAATTAAATACGCCGCAAAGACCTAATTTGCACAATACCACTACACGCAAAGCTTTTATAAAATAGTTATCACTCTACAATAAAATCAACGCAACCATTTCGATTTACTGCTTAACAAACTAAAAAGAAACCGAAGAATTTCTGAAGAAGTGATCACAAATACATGCATCACACACCATCTAAATTAGCGAAACACTCACCACACTGAACATATATTTCGTTATTTTTATTTTTAGAAATTGCAAATTTTATATTCAAAGTTTTTTATTACCCTACAGTGTGTCACCTAGCCATTTCATAACGATAAAAAAAGTTATAGCTTCCTAAATTTTTATGGCACCGTCACATATTGCTGTACAAAGGCGTTACAGGGGGGTTCTAAACAATAAGACAATGCTTTTGAGACAAATAACACTCTTTAAGGCGTTTTGTCAAACATTTTACACCAGCAGCCTGTGTGCTAATCATACCCAAAAGGCAGACAACATCCTGCGCATTCAATACAACAATGCGTTCAGTGCGCTGTTGAGGCTTAATCTTTACTGTAGTGCGTCAGGAATGTTCCCTGAGGCGCATACTGACGATTATTTCGCGATCGTGGGCAAGAAAGTGGCATCAGTAATAAATACGCAGAGTGAGGGGAAGCAACAATAGCATTCTGAGGGTATTTTCTGAAAGGCTAGAAGGGCCTACAGTGGATAGGTTTATCAAGCTATATGTCAGATATGGGGCTTGATTAATCTACAGATTTTTTTAAAATTGTTTTTTGAATGGTTATTTTATTTTTATTTTTATTGCACGTGTGTTGCCTAGTTGTTACTACTAACATGGCTTAAGTTATTTGTAATACTAACACGCTATGGGCCCCGGATGCCTGATAACAAAATATTTTTATTTATTTATTATTTTGTCAGCGATGCCCTTAGATAAGGTGAAGTCAAAAGTGGAATCGAGTTAACGAGTCGGAAATAAATGTCAAATTATATTAAGAGTCTTGGTTCAATCGACTGGAATCTTATGAGGTGACTAAAATTGTTAGGTATTTGCACATCAACGAATAAAGAGAGAGCTTCTAAAATGAATAAAGATTCACGAAGTTGTGTTTTTTATGACTAGCTGTTGCCCGCGACTTCGTCTGTGATCCAGATTGAAAAGTAGTCGATGGCCTTCTGCAGGTCAGGGTCTACTCACATAAAAAATTACATCCAAATCCGTTTAGCCGTTTTAACGTGAAAGCGTAACAAACAAGCTTAGTTTCGCATTCATAATATTAGTTAGGAAGTTAGGATGAGGATTTGCGGTTTTAGAAATTTTAGTCCGAATTATACTGACACTGTCATCACTGTCAGTACATAAGTTGTAGACGTTCTAAGAAAACCATAGAAATAACTTGCTGTACGAAATTTCGCGCTGTCGCGTCGCGTTAGTGTTGACGAGCCTTTATGCATATTGTTAACATGGCACTGAAAACTATTGTTAGTTCTCACTTGTTTTTTTAAACTTAATTTTCACATCTTAACTATTACTTTACCGCCACTGAATTTTACATGAGATTAACTTCATAATGGTAAAGTAACCTAGTTGTTTTGTATAGAGTTGACTGACGACGACCTGTTTTTTCAGTCATTAAATATTCCGTTTCTGGTAAACGTAAAAATGGTTAAATGTTATAAAATCATTATTTCGACTCCAAGAATAGACCTTTTTTAACGGTAAGCCGAGCGCGTTCCTTAAATACACATTTAATTCTGTTAACCTATTTAAAATTCCAAAATAATCACATTTAAACGTTGTTAACGACGGAAGTTTAATCTGCCTCCGTTCTACCATTTTGACGTCATTATTATTCTCACTTCAAAACGTTCTGAACTCGATGACATGAAAACTCAACAAGGCTTTTGCGAATGGCCCCTAGTTCTAAATTATTTCGTAAATTGAACCTTCATGCATGCGATAAATGGTTGAAATTTAAAAAATCGTAGGTTAGCTTAGACGTATTGTTTAGTAGTATGTGAGTTTAAACTTTGAATTCATCAGAGTTGTTGTTCAATACAGGAATCGGTCTGAGATTTTGCTACATGAGAATTTAAATATTCACATATTAGTTGTATGGTTGATATTTGATCAGTATGTTATAGGCACATTATTCTTTCTACTTATTGATCATTAAAGCTGCATTGAAAATATGGTGTATTTATCGATAGAGCGTTTGTTGTTGTTTACAAAACTTGATTTGTTTGTTTCAATTAATTGTAGATTGGGAATGAAAGTAAACACGATCGTATTTGTACTTCGCTTTTAACCAACTTAATGCCTATCCCAGTACGATAAGCATTAAATTTACTGCGAAGTACAAATTCGATACTTACTTGGAAAATCGATGAAACAGTGGCAGGGAGAGTTTCGACGGACAACTTAATAGTTTGTTAACATTTAATTGAGTAGGTGATTGTACTTGAGTTGAGCTAAACTTGGAAAATCTCGACGACTGCTTCACAGATTCCTAACAAACAAATTGAATATCGGGCTGTGTTTTTCTCTTTTCCACAAGTTGGGTATCTTCAGTAAAATAAATAGTAAAAACTAGGCTTTATTTTACCGTTGCACGACTAATCTAAACCAACATCAAGTAACCCATCTCTAAATCTACCCACACACCGAAAAATAGCCTAAGAGCTCTAAGAAATATCCTCCGGCCCATAATTGAAGAGCCTCACCCTCGGGCGACCAACTCTCTTTTAAAACGCTGAGTCCCCACAATGAATGTAGAGATGGTATATTTGATTACTCGCCGTAGACGGACATTGCACCATAGAGATGACGATGTAGAGACGTCAGTAGGTGTAGATAAATACAGAAGGTTGACTCCGTACAATTAATTCCGTACAAATAAAATTTCCCTGAAATAGGGTTGAGCTACACGATGGCTGATGCATGCGTGCCGTCTGTCGAGAGTCGGGACAGGTCAACTGAAAGCTGCAATGGCTCTTTCTTCAAACCGCCCTTCCAGACATGGCCTGCATGGTTATTCCCATAAAATGTCTTAATAATATTATGTTTAGACTTTAAAACCGACCATGACCTGGTGTTTGTTTCGGCATTTTCTTTATTTATGTATAAAGGTACACCAACAGCTTCTGTATGAAAAATAACACCAGATAACGGTAATGGGCTTATACAGTTGCCAGTAACAGGTGAACCAACATTCTCAAGTGCAGTGATATCTTAAGGTAAAAATGAAATAAATAAAACTTAAAGGGCACAAACTATACAAACAGAAATACAAAAAGACATTAGTTATGATTACAGAGGTTACAAGAAATACCTACATATTAATACAATAAAATTAATTTTGAAATTGTGCGAATTACGTGCTGTGGGACCTCAAAATATGGGTTATAAAATTATTTACTGAGTCATGATTTATGTCAACATCTGATCCGTTAGCTAAGCCGATGTCATCTAGCAAAAAAATTACATGTGAGTGTTTTAAAAGATCTACTTAAGTACACAAATAAACATCATTCCTTTTCATATTTTTATTTCATGACACGCTTCATATGCAGCGAGTACACTTGCAACACTCACTACTGGCATTCGTTTGAGATCGCTACACGTCACTCTTTGTGCGTGCGCCTGTTTTTGTCGTTGTATAGAGCTGACCTTCTGTGCCTACCTTGTCAGTAATATGTAGAAAGATGCTTTTCCGGGAAGAGTTGGTACTAAAGTAGAATGTAATGAAAGTAGTATGGAGCAGGAAAATGAGGATTATGCTAAGCTGTAGTGCTTGTGCTTGTGATGAGAGGGTGTAAATGGAAAGATAAAACGAGCTTTTCCCAACCATACGAATATAGCGTTTGGCATACAGTTGATATAACGGGTATTAAAAGGCACTTGACGAAGCCAAGAGTCACTTGTAATTCCCGTATTTTTTTGTACTGGACCGTACCTGGAAACCTTCTGGTTACGGAGATATTGAAGGTCGAAACTCCAATTTTTACTGTAGTTTCTTTTGTAAGAAAATATACGTTTTTTTATGTTATAAGAACACTTTAAAGACCCCCACGTACATCCCTGTACGGTTGCATGCACCCATAAGCACAATGTTTTGCGTGTTTTGCGTGCGTTAGGTTGCGCACTACCATAAACAAATTCTGTTTACGGTTGTGCTACCAAAAATAAAATTCGTTTTCAATTTACACTTCTTTCTTGGTTTGATGTACGAAATAGATAGTTGACGGCTATGTGTTAGGTCTTATTACACTCTGTACGTATGATCTGTGTCAAAAGAATCTGATGAATGATGCTCGGTCAAAATGTGTGAAATAACATAACATATATGTTATTTCACACATTTTCACGGCGCAGCTAAAACTACTTTTTGAAGGTAAAACAAATTATTATGTTCGACGAAAAGTTTCGACGCTGGAATCATTATGCTGAACTCATGCGATTACAGTTTGCGCACTGGATATATTTTTTCCTGTACATCGCACACCATTTTCCAACAATAATTTTTTGAATAACATTATTCAATTGTAATTTATTCAAAATCATCGACGAAAATTTAGGTTATAAATAAACTCAATTGTGAAATTATGAAGTTTTTATGGTGTTTTCAAATTAGTTTTCGGTTTTAAAATTTGAATTTCGGTTAATCAAATCAAAGCCCTTAATTTTTAAGAGGGTGGCACTACCAATTGGCATCCAAATTTTCGTTTTCTGATCCATTTGTAGACTTTTTCCCTAGATATACAGTTTTAGACTGCGTGGAAAAAAAATAGTAGGTAAGAAAAACTTTTCTCCAATTATGGCACCAGCCTGGTACTATGTTTTTCAAACAGTAAATAAACAAGTTGAACGAAATACTTTACCTCCCTATATTTATGATAAAAAGCAAAAGGCAAAAAAGAATATACTTGGCCAATAAATTATTTTCCACTGTAGATTTGCAAGGAAATGAGAAAAAATAAAGACGCTATGACCATGGTGAGAACAGAAGTGTATAATGGACATTTTATCATGGTAATCTTAAAATACTTTTTTCCATTCTGCATCTTAATGTAGACGGGTAAATAAAGGACAAAAAAAACACACATAACACTAACGAGATTGATGACAATTTTGGCAATGATTTGTTACCTATTTACTAGTAAAGTTTAGTTCAAATTCAAATAATGTATTTGCTTGAGTATTGTGTTTACATGCTAAACTACGAGATAAGACAATCTGTGTCGAAAGCAAGAACAGTCAAATCAAACCTAAGAGTTATGGGGGATTTGTACAAGGTTGATTTTCGCCGTGTCGCTAACCAAGTCGCCCCACAAGCCGAATCGCCATCTCGTTAACACTGGTCGATAAAAATCGCAGGGAACTACTTAATTTTGCATTTACATGTTGACTTTCATGAGGCGGATGATCGCGGGTGATATAAGTCGAAACCTACACTACTTTGAAACTTCCGATTTTAGGCACTTGCAGCCTAGCTGAATTGCCAATTAGCCACCGGCGGCATTAGTCAGGTGACTATAGCTGCCGCTTTACAGAGGCGTGTAAAGCCTGCATTAGCAATCAAATGTTGAACTACATACTTCACCCAAGCTAACACAAATAAACATCGAAAATAAATCTCAGAAAAGAATACAGGTCACAAATGTCACCGAAACATTATCGTAATACCACCATGATTATTACCATGATTAACACAAAACCTATGGTTATTACCGTTAATTATCATCGGGATTAGGGACCGGTATTTCTGTGGCCTACTTCCAAATTATATGGCTTGGGGTTTCGGTCAAATGAGGGTCAGAAGTATCGATCCTGGTGGGACTTGGTTTAGTAAAAGGTTAAGTAGTGTGTTAGTAGGTACTTACGTGATTGGATATGTGAGAATGAAAGTGGTGTAGGTAGTTCATATTTTAAGCTAGAGATACTAAATAGTTGTGACGCATTTTTATACTACGTATTAGTATTTTCAGCCATTTAGTGTTTTTATATCGCTGGGAATATAGGTAGGAAACCTGCACAACTAACTTCATGCTTTACTGAAATGGGGCGATTTTAAAACTGTAAAATCCTACTTAATTGTACAAAAACATGCCATAATTTTGCTGAAAATTCTTCTAACGCCTTCGGTTCCTAACAGGGCCTTATTTTAGTAATTTAAAAGAACTAACTGAGAAACTGGAACATAAATTCAGTGGATTTTCATTCCCAAGAAGATCTTGAAATTAAAAGTAAACAAGATAGTGCCTGCTCGTGATCCAGCGCAAGTTTCAAGAATAAATTTAACTCTAAAAAACAAACTACTTGATAACGAAGTTTCCTGTTTATCTACAAACTTCTAAGCGTATATAAGTAATATATTAGAAAAATTCTAAGATGAAATTAAAGTACACGAAGAAAACTAAGTATGTCAGGACCGTTACAGGTGGCGTTCTGTAGTGTCTGCCTACCCTCATGAGAAAAAGGCGTGAAGGTATGTATGTATGCATGTAACAATTCTATACTTAATGTTTGGAACTGTGCTTTTGGATTTTTCTCTTCAACCCTCTACATAAGCAGGTTTCGTAGAATAAAATACAGTAGCGAAATAAAAGTGATGCAACATCCTAACGTAGTTTCTTCCTTTAATATTAATCGCTTAGGTACCCACTTCGTTTCACAATAAACCAGCAACCTTACCTATACTAATAATTTTACTTCATTTTTTACTTCTTCATTTTTTACTTCATTATACTATTATTATTAATTGCTTCAAGGTTTTCCTAAGCTATTTCTCCATAGACCACCCAGTGGAATTTGGACTGTAGTGAAACAGAGAACTAAAGTTAAATGTACTAGAAAATCGTCCTGTTCTTTTGTGCTCGCTACTAGCGCCACCTTGAAATGTCAGGGTATTTTGGTGAGTACATACCTCTTTTGCAAGGTGTTAAAATGTAATGGTTTTTCTCAATATTTCTTCGATCTCATGTTAAGTTTCAATCATTGGTTTTGTTTATAATATTGCGTTTGTTTACCGCGTGCCATATCGATGGTTCGAATGATTTCTTCAGTCAACATGTTATGATCGCGGCTAAACAATTGGGTAAAGTTTGGGTTCAATTAGTTTTGAAAAAAAAAACTCAAATTAGACTAAATTACATGTGTGGTTATTAAGCAAAGAACTTTAAAGAAACTATGACTAAAAAAAGATACTCGTAATAAAACATTTGTTATTTGTTACTCGTGTAAAACAATGAATTTTCAATTTGTCAGGTGAATATTTTCCTATCAAAAGTTCTTTAACGCCAAATTTCTCAGTAACCGTGCCAAAAAACTCTTAATGGCTACAATTCAAATGCAAATGTAGTTTAATCCCTTTATATTTCGCGTGCCCAACAAGCCTTTGTATTCAGCTGGTACGCTGACGTTAAAAATCCAGTTTGTTCAAAACACACTCAGTGTTTTTGACGTCAAAAAGTTAGTTACTCTTATAAAATGCGGGCACTAGAATAGAAATACAAAACACAAAACAGTATTTGCACAATAACTTTCAAAATTTTATGTACACTTTCGATTTTTTTATACAAATGCCTACTACATGTGCAAATATTTGTTGCGGGTTTTACCGGAATAGAATTAACGGGGAATTGTGAAATGGTTTTCTTGCTTGTTCCAAATGAAATCATCGCATGTTTTTCTCAAATCTGGACATCTGTAGCATGGCGGGTTTAACTGGCTACAAAATCGAATGCTTATGAAGGCTTTTATTTTCAGGCGTACACTGAAACTGGATTAAAGATGACGTTAGTCTTTTTTATTTATATCCCTACTTTATTGGCGAAAAGTGGGCGAAAAGTGGGTGTACTATAGGTACACCTCTGCCCAACCCTTCGGGGAAACAAGACGTGATGTTATGGTTATTAATTAAAAGTGTCGGCAACTGTGCTAATGTATAAAAGCTCTAAACGAGTTTTATTTTACAAAACAACATTTTAGCATTTAGTTGCAATTTATCGCGATAAAACTTCGAAACCAGCGAGCGTGTATGACCAGATGTATGAACGTAAACGTGGCAAAATGAGTATGTGGCGTGTAGTAGTGTCTGCCTACCCCCAAGAGGCGAAGGTTTAGGTATGTATGTGTACAACTTCGTCTTTGACGTATTTTCATATTGAAATCGTTTACGTTATATGTAATTTTGATAATTACGTTAGTACTTAGTGGATGAAAAAATAACCTCAAAGTTACAAGCATTCATAATAAGTAACCTCGCGAATTCCTAATTGAATCACAAAACTTAGGTAGGTATAAAAATGAATCCCCACCGAGTGTGTCTTCACGTTGTCGTCGTGGTGGGGCTTGCGTGTCTCAATGATCTTGGAGCTTTGCCGGTAGAGTTACTCATGCCGTAAAGGTTCAAGTGAGAGACCAGACTAAGAGAGACACGGGGCAGGGTCCATTTTATCGGACTTCTGCGAGGGGCGCACCGTTTGCGAGGCGCGCGATTTATTTTCCGAGTTTTTGGAAAGTAAATAGGGAGGTTTTTCGTAGTACATCGTGCGATGACTCATGGAGCGGGTCTATCGGACGGTGTGCAACTTTTTGGTTGAGGTTTTGGTCTTGTGCCGTACGTGATTTGTGATTCGCTTCTCTAATTATTTTAGTGAAACTAATCTAGGATGGGGTGTTTTGTCGTGTGCCGTGCGATGGCTCACGGAGCGGGCTGATCGGACGGTACGTGATTTGTTATTCGTTCCTGGAAATCTTCGTGGAGCGAACTTGGGATGGTATTATATGTCAAGCACTGAGGCTGAAGGCCTAATCAGGCAGGCTCGGGAAGGGAAGTTCACTTCTAGTACGCGTCTGGTCATCAAACGTAACTGAGAAGGTGTACCAGTGTCTTTGGCGAAAGGACTCCTGGATGTTGAATGGTCACCCGAGGCGACATCGAGGCGACAAGTTTGCTAGCCAGACATGGCTGACAGACAGTTGGGAAGTGTGGGGAGATAACCCCGTTAAAAATCGACTACCTGGGGACCCCACCCCATAAAAAAGGCAAAGCTGAGTTCAGCAATCATTATGAAAGCGCATCAAACAAAACAACTACCCCAGGAGGGTACCTGCTGCTCCGCAGCAGGAGAATCCCTCACCGAGCAGAGCTCGGTCAGTCCCAATTCGTATTCTGGGGGGGACACTGATCGCTTAAAATTCCATTCGAATTTTTATCCGTCCTTTAAGGGCCCAATGAGCCAGTGTGGCTCACTAACCGGTGATGAGGAGTCGCTGGGTTCTATTCCCAGCACTTCTGCTGCACCCGAACCTAAAGAACAGACTACCGCTGACCTGCTCTCTGGACATCAAAGAGAGTATGGCTCACGAGATTTGCCCATCACAGAGGTGTCAAAGAATGCTGTTACGAAGAAGGCACAGAAAGTGCCAAAGAGGGTACCAACACGTGCACAATTTGTGCGGCCGCCTACCCCGGTTGCCGTCGAGGTGGTGAGTGACTCCTGCGACTCTTATTGTTCGCAAATATCATACGCCTCTGAAACGTCGATGAGATCGTCCCACACGCGCAAGCGAACGCAGACGTCAGGGAGCTGCGAGCCGATCACAACTAGGGCGAAGCCTGCTAAGCCGTTAAGCCTTAGCAAACAACTGACTGATAGAGGGGAGAATGGCGGAGACTCTGAGCTTGCCAGTCCACCAGCTAAGCAGGCGAAGACACGGGCAACTGCAAAACAGCACCTGCCGAAACCAGAGATTTTGGCCAAGACGATGCAATCCCAACCAACGGCGGAACTTAATACCTGCATCAAAGACTGTCTTAGGACAATAGAAGAGGTTGCAAACGAATCACGCAACCTCAAAGGGAGTTTTGTTCACAGCCTTAAGTTGGCGGCAGTTACAGTGCAAGCCGCGGTGGCTGAGTTAGCCACGCGATCGGCCATTGAGGTCAACGTTGAAAGGCTGGAAAACGAAAATGCTGACTTGAAGGCTCGCCTTATCGGTCTTTCAGCACAGGTTGAGAAGTTGGCAGCGCAGGTCACACTGCTTAATCCCCAGAGTCAACTTATGAGGAGCCCCATAGTAGCAGACTCTTCGATGGAACCTAGTCAGGTCGCTGCAGTGGCCAGACCTTTTCAATCTGACGAGTCGGAGGCCCAGTTTCGGCGTTCTATAGCCATAGAAATTGGAGGCATGGTAGACGCCAAACTAGCCGCTATGGAGAGAAGGTTGCCCCCAGAAAATCCCTTACGTCCACCACTCGCCGCCGACGCGAGGAGGGCTTTACAAACTGTTGCTAAGACGCAGCCAATTGACGAACCGCGCTTGGAGTCTAATCCAGCTAATAAAATGGGGACAGGAAAGGGTAAAGGAAAAGAAAACGGCAAAGGCAAAGCTGTCGCTCCGGTGGTGGAGTTACCTCCTGTGTCTGCGGCGTCCACGCAAGCTTCACAGGCTTCGCAGGCTCTGCGGGATGCAACAATGACTGAGACGGTGGCCTGGTCTACTGTGGTGGGGAGGAAGGCTAAGAAAGCAAAGCCTGACACGTCAGCGTCAACCACTTCTGTAAAGGGGAAAAAACAGCCAGTGAGACTGCCAAGGGTCCCCGCCACGGCGGCTATTGCAGTCTCGGTAAAAGAGGGATCATCTGCCAATATCGGTGAGATTATGTCCGCCGTAAGGCAGCGAATTCGTTTAGCCGATGTTGGCATTGACACTGTTGGCCAAAAAAGGGCTGTTGATGGTGGTTTGGTGATTACCGTCGCTGGCACCGACTCTTCCAGCAAGGCGGACAGTCTTGCCAACCGAATGCGAGAGGTCCTCGCCGAATTTGATATTAAAATTTCACGCCCAACCAAAAGAGCTGAGGCGAGGATTATGGATCTCGATGATGCCGTCACGCCTGAGGAAGTGGCAGCTGCTATTGCCGAAGTGGGTGGCTGTTCCCCCGAAGATGTAAAAGTGGGTGAAATTCGTCGTCCGCCTACTTCTTTGGGGCACGTTTGGGTCCGTGGCCCCCTGGTGGCGATAAGGAAGCTCGCATCCGACAAGCGCATGCGCTTAGGTTGGACGATGGTTAGGGTTCAGATTTTGGAGGCACGTCGTATGATGTGCTTCCGTTGCCTCGAGCCCGGGCACGTCCGCTGCCATTGCACTAGTGCAGTTGACCGGAGCACCCAGTGCTATTCTTGCGGGGGAGATCACAAAGCAAGAGAGTGCACGTCGCTAACCATACGATGTCCGCTATGTGCAGATCATGGTCTTCCAGCGGATCATCGGCTGGGGGGTAAGAAATGCGCTCCGCGCAAGAAACAAGGCTCACTTGCCCCCGCCACATTGCAAAGGTCGGCGCAGGCACCACTGGGTGCAGGCCCTGCGGAGGAAATGGACACCTCGCCTTCCCAGCCCTAAAAGTACTTCAGTGCAATCTGAACCACTGCCGCAATGCGCAGAATCTTTTTCTGCAGACTATTGCGGAGTGGTCAGTTGCCTTGGCGGTGGTAGCGGAGCCCTACGGCCTTAGGGATCATCCTCGCTGGTTCCGGGACACCGCGGACTCTGTCGCTGTTTACTGGGTTAGTGGAAGCGGTGGGCTTCACTGCTCCATGTTAGATAGGGGGCACGGATTCGTTGCAGTGGAATGGGGACCTCTGGCCGTAGTGGGCTGCTACGTGTCTCCCAACATTTCCCTCATCGAATTCGAGAGATATCTGGACGGGGTTGCAAACTGCGTTCGGTGTAAATGCTCACCCCGTCCAGTGCTTGTCTTGGGTGATTTCAATGCTCACTCCAGAGCTTGGGGGAACACCCAGGACAGACCGAGGGGACACGCAGTACAAGACTGGGCTGCGTCGCTTGACCTTCGACTTCTGAATCAGGGGTCCATTTCCACATGCGTTCGGTGGCAGGGGGAGTCGATTGTGGATCTCTCATGGGCAACGCCTTCGGTTGCTCGCATGGTGTCGGAATGGAGAGTAGCAGAGGAGATAGTCACACTTTCGGACCATCGCCACATCGTTTTTAACGTAACACTCCGCCCTTCAGACGGCCTGAGCCGTTTAAATCCTAGCATACCGGCGCGGCGATGGGCCCTTAAGCGGATCAATCGAGACATGCTCGTCGCAGCGGCTAACGTTGTGGCATGGCCGGAAGATATTGGTTCCCAGGGAAACTCGCCCAATCCTGAGGAAGAGGCAATCTGGTTCCGGGACAAGATGACGTTGATTTGCGACGCTTCCATGCCCCGGGTTAGGTGCGCCCAGCGTCCAGGTGCGGTTTATTGGTGGTCGGACGATATCGCGCAGTTGCGTGTTTTCTGTCTTAGATCAAGACGCCAATATCAGCGCACCAGACGCAGACGACAGCCGAGAGCTACGGAGGAGGAAATAGCCAGAAGCTATAGAGTGTACCGGGAGGCGACAATGGATCTTCAACACGCCATTGCAGATGCCAGGTCAAGATCCTGGCGGGAGCTTCTCGAAGGGCTGGACAGGGATCCATGGGGAAGACCTTACAAGTTGGTCATGGCCAAATTACGTCCATGGGTCCCTCCTATCACAGAAAACATGGATCCGTATCTACTGGAGAGAGTCGTAAACACTCTTTTTCCAGTAAATAGGGACAGTCCATCGCCACTCTTGTCTTCTTCAGACTGGTCTGACGAGTTGGCGGTGACTGAAAGCGAGCTAGACCGAGCCGTGAGACGTTTGGGGGCTCGTAACACAGCGCCAGGCCCGGATGGTATCCCCGGTCGCGCTTGGGTTCTGGCTTTGATTGCCCTGGGGGACCGCCTTTTGCCGCCGGGGGCGTTTTTCCCTCCGACTGGAAGGAGGCTGGATTGGTATTGTTGAAGAAGGAAGGCAGGGACTCAGAGTCTCCCTCTGCATACCGTCCCATTTGCCTGCTCGACGAGGTTTCCAAACTGTTCGAAAGAATTGTAGCCGAAAGGCTCGTCGACCATCTATCACGTGTTGGTCCCGACCTTGCCGACTGCCAGTATGGCTTCCGGCAGCAGCGTTCTACTGTGGATGCGATCGTACGCGTCCGCTCTCTGTCGGAACAGATTGTGTCCCGGGGTGGGGTGGTGCTGGCGGTAAGTTTGGATATCGTCAATGCCTTTAACTCTCTGCCTTGGGATGCGATTAGAACAGCACTTGTATATCACAGAGTGCCTCCTTACCTACAGTGCATCGTCGGGGCCTACCTCTGCAACCGGTACATTCGCTATGTGGGTCGAGACGGTAGCGTTCATCGCAGGGAGATTACATGTGGGGTTCCGCAGGGGTCAGTTTTAGGTCCTTTCTTGTGGAACCTCGCTTACGATGTGGTCCTGCGTAATGACCACCCCGTTGGTGTTAATGTCGTTTGCTATGCAGATGACACCCTGGTGTTAGCCGGCGGGGACACCTTCGAAGAAACCATTCAAGTTGCCGAGCTTGGAGTGGCAAAAGTCGTGGCGTCGATCCGTGAGCTGGGCTTAGAGATAGCACCTCATAAAACTGAGGCACTTTGGTTCCACAAACTGCCGAGGAGTAGAGAGCCACCCAGCTCATTGGTCAGAGTGGGAAATGCGCAAGTCCAGGTGGGTCGATACATTAAGTATCTCGGCCTAACCCTGGACGGTCGGTGGAGCACTTTGAGCGCCTCGTTCCCCGCGTCGGGAAGGCAGTGGGTGCATTGCACAGACTGTTGCCAAATCTCGGTGGACCTCGAGAAGAAGTTCGCCGCCTCTACGCGGGTGTTGTGAGATCCATGGTCCTATATGGGGCACCTGTTTGGTCAAATAGACTGTCAGGCGTCCGACGCTGCAGGACAAAAATCAACAGCCTGCAACGGAAAATGGCTATCCGTATCGCACGAGGATACCGAACTGTATCCTTTGAGGCGGCAACTCTCCTTGCACGCTTTCCACCGCTGGATATCTTGGCGGACATGGACGCAAGGGTTTATAACCGAATCCATGCCATCCGTCAAAGTGGCAATGGCGTGACAGGAATCGTTGTTGTTCGGCTGAGGCGGCAAGAACGGCGACACGCGCTCGATCGGTGGCGTGAGCGGCTGCAACACCCGCAATATATGTGTAAGCGCGTTGTCGAAGCCGTCCTACCGCACTTCGAAGGCTGGCTGAAAAGAGTAGACCGCATCACTTATAGGCTCACCCAGGTGCTGACCGGACACGGTTGTTTCGGTGAGTACCTGAACAAGATTGGGCGAGAGGCCACGGCAAACTGCCACCATTGCAGAGGTGGCTTGGATTCTGCACAGCACACGCTCGAGGAGTGCCCGGCGTGGGCTTCTGAAAGACAGGTACTAATCGCCAGGATCGGGCGAGATTTGTCTCTACCAGCAGTAGTTGGGTCTATGCTTGCAGATTCGGAGAACTGGAGAGAAATGGCGTCCTACTGTGAGGCTGTGATGGTCCAGAAGGAGGCTGCCGAGCGGGATCGTGAGAGGGCTGATCCCGCTAGGAGAAGAAGGCGTCGAGGAGGCAACCGCCTCGACACCTAAACGACGAAACCCCGCCTGCATCATTTAACGCTGGCGGGAATTTGGGGTCGCGGCGCTCAGAGTGGGGACTCTGCCCGCCTATTGAGTGACCTCAGGGAAGGGGGCGCATAGTGGTCACGTGCTGCCTTGCACACTTGCACAGTTAGGTATCGGGGAGACCCCTTTACAGTCTTCCCAGAGATGTGCCCTAAGAGGCGTTGCACAGAGGGGGTTTCGGTTTGGTCTTTTGAGAGGTAACGGAACCCCTTCCATGTGCAGATGGTGATCACCGGGGTGGTTTTAGTGAGGTAAAAATCCCACACTCCCCGGGCTTTTCCCCATAGCCCGGGCGCCTTTTGAAGGTTTCCCCCCGACAACAAAAAAAAAAAAAAAAAAAAGGTATAAAAATGAATAGGTGTCGTCTGAAACCCGTTAATGTAGCCCAATCACAAGACAAAAAATAGGTCCCTTGATTGGCGAACGTTTTTGCGTGGGTAACGCAGACAGTCTTGATTAAACGTCAAATGTGGCGTGGAGTGAAGGAACAGTGGCTGTCCCGATAAATGACAGCCATTTCGAGAATAATCTATTTTGTAGAGACCTTATCGATGCTCCTGAATTAATTATTGTATCGATAAATTTTACAAGGACAATGATACGTCCTGTAAATTGTTGCTAGTTAGTTAAAATCGAGTACCTAGGTATTATTTGACTTAGGAACGTTTACCACGGGAACATTTTAACGAAACCATATTTTTTTAAGGGCCATTTTGCGATGAATGTTCATGGGTTTCCATGAATACGTAGCTTGCGAGCCGTTTCGCAAGTTTTAACAATCGGTTTAGTCTAGTAGACGACTGAGAACTATCGACGAATCAGTCTTAGAATCCTTTGTATGTTTGCCGTATTTTTTTTTTTTTTTTTGTGAATGGCATCTCGCAGGTCAACCTATGAGGTTGTCGTCTGCTTAGACGGACTTGCCTGTGGTTGCCCTAACAAATTAAGGCCTCCAGCCAGGACTTGTTTGCCATTATCTGAAAGCAATCTCTATATTGAATTTCCGAAATAAGTTAAATTCCTGAATTTGCCTTGTTTTTCATGCATTTTACTACAAACATATACACAGGTACTAAAACAGAAAAAACTCAGAAAGTTTTTCTTTGAAAACTTGCTCTTTCCTCTACCCAAAACACTGTCGTACAGATATAACAGAGCATATTCTAACCTTAAAATGATCCTCCCTTAACCGCTACCGACAGCGACGTACAATAAAACGAGTCGTACGGACAACAACGCTGCGTAGATTTACATAATGATTTCATTTACGCAGGGTTGTAGAGTCGTTAAAGTTGCGTAAATAGATACATGTGTTGTTTTGTTAGCTTTTATTGTTATCATTTGTTAGAGGGTTAGTTGGTTAAAGTGGTTTTGGTAGTTTTGTTGTAGGACGTACCGTTGTAAAAAAAATGGTTTTCAGCGTTTTAAAAAAGGCGGAAGTAATCCATCTAAAGTTTGCTGTATAAAATGACTGATTCATAGGGTCCGAATACCGGATCGTACCTTTATTTACAGCAGGTAAATTCCACTTTTGTAACCGAATTTGTATGAAATAATCTGCGGGCAGTGGTGGACCAGTGGTACCGGCTGCGACTTACGGGTTGTAGCACGTAGGTTCAAACCCAGACAGGCGATTTACTTTGTGAAAATTATTTCATCACCACTACTCTCAAAATGAGAGAAACCGGAATATCCTAGAACCAAAAATTGAATGACATGTGACGTCAACCAACCCACACAGGGTCCGCGTGGTGGATTACGGCCCACTCCCTGTCACCGAGAGGAGGCCTGTGTCCTAGCAGTGGAAACATTATAGGCTGATTATGATGATGATGAATCTGTGTAGGCAATGTTTCCGATCAGAGAAAATCTAGAAAATTCCTTCTGGAAAATCTACGGAATTCGAAATGACCATTAAGATAAGACAAACTCACGATTCAGTGTTAATTTGTCACAAACTCACAAGCATTTGTACGTAGACGATGATATTTAAAACATCATACTTATTTTTAAGACCAATAATAAAACTGCAACATTTATTTCGCCTGGAAATCGGTACAAAACAACAAACGGCAATAAACTTATTATTGCCATAATATGAAACTGGAAACTTGGGACAAAGAGGTTTAAATCCGGAACTGTGCAGAAATAGCAAAGTTTTGAGCGTGGCAACCCTAGTTGTGCAGATATTTCGGATCTTTTATAAAAGGTGGGTGTTCGAAGTTCTTTTTTTGATAGTTTAATATTTCCGAGCGGGTTTTGAGCTTCACCTAAAAGTTGAGATAGAAAAAATGTAGCTACGAGTTTTATTTTTTCATTTAACTGTTTTTGCTGAAGTGCTGGAAAAATAAGATGCTGATACTGATTAATACATAGGTAATCTATACCCTTTTTTGCGTTCTTAAACCAGGGGTCCTACCACCACCTCTTTTGACAGACTTTTTCAAAGTTTACCACACCCACACACACGAACCCCAATAATGGGCCGGTACAAACACTCCTCACAGCTCATTTAATAAATATGTATGGATATGAATCATTACGCAATTATAAATATTTTGTAAAAACGTGTCAATCCCACTAAAGTAAACTGTCCTTCAAGATAATATAGGATATTCCTAGTTTGAAGGGCAGGGCCTTGATTGAAACAACACTGATGTTACATAAGCTTTGTCTTTTGGTAAATAAATTATTATTATTATTCTATCTGTATATGTTTTTACTTCGATCTCTTACACACACTGATGTGCAATTGTATTCCTAATTATTATGGCGACAATACTTTCAGTGTATTATCATTTATGACCAAAGCTTTTCAGCCTCTAATTCTTTCTAGAGGAAATTCTCTTTCAGAACACAGTTGTCCAACCTTTTAGCATACAGAGTGTAAAAAGAGCCATCGCACAGCCGTCAACTACGCATTTTGTATATCAAACTAAGTAACAGAGCACAAAAATAATTGCTGGGATACGAATTTTATTTTTGGTGTGAAAAATGGCTGTTATCTGTAGTGCGCAAAATAACGCACGTAAAATAGTGTGCACTTGTAACGGAACAGAGGTCGAGGGGGTATTTTAAGTGGTGTTATTTATGTATTTTCATTTCCGAATTTTTGTATTTTTTTTGTTTTTGATTTTCATTACGAACGCCTTAATGTGCGCGTCTTTCTACATCGTTCTCACATGTATAATTTCAACAAGACTGATGTAACAAATTTTCTAAAGAGTGTCCATGGAGTTACTTGCCCTATCTTCTCCATAGGTGCCTACTACGCTTTGGAATGGGCAACTATCTTCATATTTCTGACTGACCGACCCTTTGGCAATTCAAAAGTGCCTGTAATTGGTTTATTTTGAAATAAATGCTTTGAGTTTGAGTTATTTTCATTAAAAACTTGTCCGCCCCGACACTTGCTCGAGCCAGCCCGCGCCGCTGAGCCTGTAGCTTTAAATTGATCCAGCTTGTCCCTTGCTGCCCTCTGCCTGCGATGCCCTAAGTGTGAAGTCGCTTAGTTTTAAATTTGTTCTAAGCCCTGGCTGGAGACCTTAATGTAAGCAGACAACAACCTCCTAGGTTGACCTGCGAGAAGATATATAAAAATTTAAAAACGTCAGTAAACGTTGGGATTTTGAGCTACAATATCTCCGTAACCAGAAATGGTCCAGTACAAATTATTACAATGACGGAGAGAACAAGTGACTCTCGGCTTCGTTAAGAGTCATTTTACACCCTTTATTATAATTCAATCAATCATGATCTACATTTCAACCGGAAGACGTCCAATTACTTATTTTTAAAGCACAGTCAACACAACAACGACCCCTACCTATAAATATCTTACAAGAAAACAAATGACAACAAAACATCGTGGTCGTTACTGCAACAACAGGGTCCTCTAACAAGGTCCGTACCGATGTTTGTCAAAGGATTGGTTCCCGAGTAGGAGGTACTCTCTGTAAGTATCATTCAGATTCGGAGCTTCTTCTATTTGTGTATTGTGATAGAAATAGCATGTTGCTTATATAAATAGGGTCATAGGAAGCAGTAATATGGGCTTTTAGAACGTCGATATTATGAGAACATATGTTGTTTGTTTAAGAATGTAATTGTGTTGTAAAAAATTCTTTGATAGAAGGCAGACATCTATCAAGAATTGGTAGTATTATCTCTTGATAGATTTTTCTTCTCCATGGCTCACTTAATTCTGATCTCAGACACCATATCTACCTACTCTTTAATACAAACTTTCAAATCACATGTAAATTACTGAAAAAGTTTAATTTATTTTAATTTTAAGAAATTCCTGATAAGTGAATATTCTCTTTTTTACACTCATACGAGTATTTAGAACATAGCTGAATAGAGGTGTTATCTTAAAGGTCTTATCACTAAGAATAAGTAAAACATTTCCTAAATAAAAAATCCACGTTATAATTCCTAGCCCAAAACATACATCAATCTATTCCCTGTAATATGCCATAAATCTAAAGACCATTATTTCCCAGAATCGCTTACAATATTTTATAATAATCTACCAAAAAAAACTTGAAGATGATTCATCAAAAGAGTTCTCATGGAGTAGCGTAGAAAATTGAATTTTCTTATAACAGTATCTATTTCATTGAAGGTTGCTAAAAAGGGTTAGGAAATGGTGCTTTGTAGTCCCTAAACGTATTTCACGACTTTGGTAAGAGACTTATCTAATTTACTAGCTGTACCATTACTCTGTCTATGGGAAACGTTTTTAATTTTCCGAAACCAAAAACACCCTACATTTTTTTCCTGGTACCAAGCTACCTTCCAGTGAAATCGTATCTCATTCCATATTGTAGTTTGGCCGTGATACCGTTTCAAATAGAAAAAATTACGTCCACTCGTAAAATATTCGTAGGTAAGGAAAAGTAGGATCTGGAAAAAATATATAAACACTATTGTGCTCTTTTTGCTGCGGAGCGTAGCTTTTACCGTATTGAGATCAAGGACAAAGCTGTGTGCAATTTAAAGTGGCAGATGTTTGTGGTACGATAACAAATATGGAATTTTTCGAAACTAGAAAAAGCTATCAATAGTTACACTTTTCATTTTATGGCGATTAATAATGCTGAAAACTTATTTGAGATATAATACACAGGGCTACAGTTCGTTAATTTAAAATTAACTTATTCTTTTAAAAAACTGATATCAGTCGATTTCGTTTTAAAGTGTACAAAAAAACGTTTATCATAATAAATAGAATGTACGACGACAACTTTCAAAACGTTTCACACACTTTATTTTATTATTAAACATTCACAAGCCGGTTTTATATTAAAATAAAAAATACTATAAAAACCTCAATGGCTTTGCGTTTTGCATCGTGGGATGTCACACATAAAAATACATATACAGCTGGTAATAGACAGATGTGAACTCTAAGAATGTGGTTAAATATCTTATCTTATCTAAACAAATTTCTCAATAGGACCACAGATAATATAATACTACGTACAGATACCCAATCCCATTACAAGGAAATGAAACTTCCCTAAGTCTGGCAATTGAGCTGGCAATTTTTAATCTTCCGATTATTCAACAGATCGCAGCTTAAGCGACTCACTAATTGCCAGAGACTGAAAAATAAAAAAAATAATAAAAAAATGTGGTTTATTTAAATAAGTAACTAAATTGGAAACTGATGAGGCTGGACCAATTGACTAAAACGCCATGTATTGCAAAAAGCTCTAAACAAAATGATTGACAGATGGCTACTTTTATCATTTTTACCAATCATAATTCAGACAAAATTCTGCCGTATATCGGTTTTTAATGATTGTTAATTTCATAATGGTTACCTATGCTGCCATCTATGAATTTTTTTCAAGACAAAATATATTTTTTCGAGTTGAGACCCCATGATAGGACCAAAATCGTAATCGAATTTATGAAAAATTCTAAACTGATCCATACAAAACTTCAAGACCTACTCGACTCGAAAATGTATGGCTGATTATTTTTTTCTCGATTAAGTGGACTACAGGACCTAAACCGCAAGTTTTATAATGCCCTATGTGTGTGATCCACTTCAGTAAACAAAATTTCTTCAGCATACATATGCTAGTTAGCTAGTGTGTTGAAAACATAATACAACTAACTTGACACGATATAAAGAAAACACGAAGATACCTCAAAAAATATTTTAACGATTATAAACCATACTTAATATGCGTGCAATCATTCTAATTTTTTGTCAGATTATTCTACAAGCAACATAATAACGTATTGGTGTTTTATTTTTTAGTCCAATCAAGAGATTTTTTGTAGGTAGATAATTGCTTCAGTTTATGCAATAAATTACCAGCGTTGTGTCATCACGCTTCTCTTTATTTTCTAATCAGACTGACAGTGCACGTGCTTTAGCTGTTGTCAGCCACTTAAGATGTGGGTACCATGAGAAAAGTGGTTGAGTTTGATGGTCTGTAACACACCGTTAAATTTGACAACACTTGCTACACGCTGTTTACAATTCACGTCGTCTCATTATTATTAACAGCAACATTATAATAAAATTTGAAAGCATGCACTCTTGAGAATGTATCCTCATTAGTTTGACCATGAAGATAACAACTTGAACCGGACACATTTAAATTTGAGAATTTACTTAGTAAAGCTAAAAGGTTACCTACCTATCTGGTTTATGTTATTTCAATAACTGACGCAACTGGTAGATGGTCCATCTGGTGCGCAACGGTAAACTCTGTCTAGAACACCTGACTATCACCGTTATGCATACAATTCATTGCGTTTGTGACTTCGAGATAAATGAGTATAAGAGACATCTTGAGAGGTGTAAATAAAGTTCTTGGAGGGGTTTGTGACTAACTAATATCTGCAGGGGTCGATACATCAAGTTAAGCAACGCTTGCGGGAGTAAGTCAATGGAAGGAAGACCATCTTTACATACGGAGACTACGTCGTGCTTCGGAAAGCACGTGAAGCCTTTGGCTCGGCTGTCATTCGTGGATATATGACAGTCGTTACGGGTCGTCAGAAGCCCGAAAGTCTGACAACCAGTCTTACCAATGAGTATCGTGTTACCCATTTACTGGGTTGTGGAGCTCCATGTTAAAATTGTTGTATATAATAGATTGATTGATAAATCAAGTTCCTATTAGTACCCCAAAAGGTATCCTTGAAAACCAAATACAGTCATCCTGCTAAGTAACAAAAATACCGGCTTCAAAAAGCTGTGTGTTCTAATAAACTACACTCTCCACGACAACATAGTAAAATAACAATATGACCAAAAAATTTTCTTGCATACTTAGCGTCTTGATTTCTTGAGAGAAATGTTTTTTCTCTTTATTTGGCAGTATAAGCGGTAAAAAATGGAGCAAAACCAAGATGATGTGGTACCCGAGAGACAGAAAAAAGAATCAAGGACGCCAATATTGAAGAGGGGAAAAGAAATCATGGCGGTATCGGGATGATTGTGGACAAGAACGGCACAGGATAGTTCTAAATGGAAGGAGCTGGAGGAGGCCTTCGTCACTGAACGAATAGATGGCAACTAACTTGTCTAAGGACATCAGTGTTAATTTAGATATATTTTAAATGTGTCAGAAATAAAGGCTATTATTATTAAAGATATACTAGATGCCTGAACTTGAGTTGATCGAGAAAATCAGACTTTAAATGAACCACCCCTGTGTGCCCGGGTATTATAAAAATCCAGGTCATAGCACCAGGTAATACGGACAGAAAATGCTGTAAAAATATTGATAGATTTCCCCGAGGACGACGACAGATGGCGAGAAACTGCTAGTAAAAGATACTACATTATACAAAGAAATCTGTAATAAAAGCTTTGATTATTTCCGTATGCATCAACTTTATAACAGGTAAGTATGAGATGTTCATAAAAATTGTGGAGGATGAGACAAAATGAATCCCCCTCGCAATTCTAGCAAGCATGACAATTTTCTTGCTCTAGGAGCGAATCGAGGCAGCTAAATATTATATTATTACGTTTCGGGTCTCCGGATGTTTTGTGCTCACATAATGCATTATAAGCACACGTAATCTTTACTCATTTGTAATAATATACTAAGCATAGGTACCAAGAAAGAAATAACACCATTGCTCTGAAAGTATTGGTGATTTCACCATGATGACGATTTTTTTCGCCACTGGTATCCAGTACCAAGTATCCTTAATAACATGCGTGTAGCAAGATTAACGCAGAAAACAAATAATGACGTAGAAAAATTCGTAAAATGTTAGGCCCAAAACCAGTAATCTAACATACCAATCTAAACATAATATTATTATTTGTATGTTTATTTCTTGCGATTTCACGCTAAAACGGCTTATACGGGCTAAAACGGGATTTTTTTATGAAATTGGGCACATGAGTAGACCATAACCTGTATTAGGACATACAATACTTTTTATCTCGATATTCACACAAGATCGAGACGGCGCAGCTAGACCATACTAATATTATAAATTCGAAAGTAACTCTGTCTGTATGTTCCCTTTTCACGCCTAAACCACTGAACGGATTTCGATAAAATTTAACAACGAGGTAGCCATGCATCCAGGGGACGGACATAGGTTACTTTTTGTCTCGGTAGCACGTTCCCGTGGGATCTATGCGGACCAAGCCGTGGGCACAAGCTAGTAGGAGATATTTTTAAAACGTTAAGAATTATGTAATATTTACCTACATATCAGTCACGCTTATTTATGATCGTGTCCTATTCAGTGTTTTATGACTATCAAACAATAGTTCAATCAATAATATTTTATAGGCACAATATTGATGATCTAGTATTCTAGGAAGGCACCTAGACAACAAAGTAGTTTATTAAAGAAATATTCATAACAACTTCTAGACCTATAAAAAGTAAAAAAATGTGCCCACAGTGCATGCTGTGACAAAAACTGTTTCAAGTATTTTGATCTTTCAAACATAACGTCAAAACATCCGAGACATAAGTCCCGTGACTTGTCTTCATAAATACGCCAGCTTGATAGATCCTGAATAATATAGTAGCATTTAACATTCATGTGCCGTCATAAAGTTGTGAAAAACAAAGCCGTTTTTATACCCCAGCGTGCGCCTCCAAAAGTATAAATCAATGTGTTTCTATTCCGTTCTAAGAATTAAAATTGTTTTATTTAAATTTCTTCTCAACGAATTCAATTTCTATTCAGAATAGTTTATTTCATGCCTTGACGTCTAGTTTCAGTCTCAGATAAATATAATAACGGCTCTATAGAAAAATGCTCTTCGTCTGAATGTTGATAAAATATCGTTAAGAAAACTTACCAATAAAAAAAATATCCAGAGCAAAAACACAGCACTTTTACACAAAAATAACAATTATTTATAACGTATTTTTATCGCGGTTTCAGATTTTCAGCGACTGAATGCGCCCTCCGAGGCGCGTCGGCACAGACTGGTCCTAAAGACTGATAACCAAAGATCAAGGGGCGATTCGCAGACTTGATTCCATAGAAATTAATCGAATAATGCCTACCTGATCGCATTTGAGTGTTGTTGGATTTATTAAATGTTTGGGAAAGATTTTGGCCCGTTTTAGGGTGTGTATATATTCATGTATAGCAAAATATGTAGACGTCGACTTAGTTTTTATTGCAACACCAACTAGGTAAATTTTTGAACTTATATAATTTTTCTATACGTATGTCACTGAACTCCTAAACGGTTGAACCAATTTTTGACGAAAATTGATGGTTAAGAGTATCACAATCGAACCCGGTAGGTGGCACTGCGATCAGTTCTAGGAAACAGGTCAACTTCAGTACGGTCAGCTAGTAATTTATAAGAATGTCAGAAAATATCAGATGAGAAAAGAAAAAAAACTGTTTTCATTCACTATGTTTTTTACATTATAGGTTTGAATAAAAGTAATTTCCTAGAGGAATAAGTGTGGTCCAATTTGTGGTTCTTACATATACATAATAACTGCCACTAATACAACCTCATCTATTTAGCTGCACATACAATCGCGTATCGTGAAACATTAATTGAAATAAATTCACACGGCGTTTACGACTCCACATAAAAAAAAAAATCCTTACTTACACCATTTTCTTGCTTAACACCTAAACAATAGATTATAAATTACTTTTACGAGCGATCATTAAGTCGTTATTCACCCGTGCAGGTCTTAATTGAGCATAAAATCTTATTCATTAGTCTACTTTATAGCCTGCCTTGATTGAGGTTTTTTCCTGTTTGTAAACTGCAACATATTTGTTTGATTAATAGGTTAAATGATAAAACACAGTGGGTTATTTGTGATGGGTAATGATTTGTTTAGTTGTATTCTATTGTGATGGCATTGGGTTCATAGTTTGAGTTACGATTACGACTTGTCTTGTAATTCATGTTCATCTTGACGTAATATTACATTCATAAATCTATTGTTTCCCTTACATTGTTTTACGACACGGAACAATGTAATTTGTTGCTAATAAATGCTTTAAATATATGTTTTGATTTTTTTCTAATCCATTCATTCCACGCGTTGAAATTAAAGCCAACAGAAATGACGTATTTCTAATTAATCTTCAAGTATAAAGAAATAATTTATTGCTTCTAAACTGACAACTCAATGTACAGTTCATCATTAGTAACAAGACAATGACTTGTATGTTAGATAGTTTATACTTACATTGTCATCTTTGAAACCCAATCCAGAAGTATCTGTAAAAGAAAAAAAAAAACATAAATTACTTTTCCTCAGAGAGGCAACATACATTTTCCTACAATATAGACGTGAACGTTGTAAACTCTATGGAAAGGCTTTGACCCTCCTCCTCGCTCTATCATAAACAATTTTGTATGTCTATCTCGCTCGCATACACACTTAAACGATTGACGTAAGTACGCGGGAAAATGTGGCTGGGAGTCAAACTCAAGGATTTTCTTGCTTTCATAGAGTCACATAGTATTGCTTAAGTACAATTTAGGAAATAATAGGGCTATTGTGGTTTCTTCAGTAATCTGGTTGGGATATTCAACTGATTGGAGGGGAAGCAGAGCAGTTAATAGTGGTAACGAAAAATAAGCTAATTGGTGGTGGTTATGTTGGCAATGGCGGAGTTAAGACAATGTTAGAAAAATAAGATAATGTAATAAACCCAACATCGTCCTGGCGTTAATTGCCAACAGACTGGATGGCCCTAACAACCGGCAATGCTGCAGCAGACATACTGTTACGTTGTGAGTGTTCGTTTTTGTCTGTGCTTGTTATCGTGTCTGAACCTTTCCTTTGTATACGAGTCTTTACTACTTGCAATAATATTATTAAATTTTATTTATACAATTTGTTGGGTAGCGGAAATAAGCGATATTTAACCGACTTATCGTATGTCGTGGAACACCCGGTTAGAAAAAAGTTCCTTTCGCCTTTGAACACTTGGCGAATGAGAAAAGTGTAACTGGACGTCACGGCATTTTGTTACGTTACAAAATGTTACACTTTTATTGGTCTAGCTCTCATTCTCAAGTATGCACACCACAACACCCTGGCCTCCGCCTTTTGCATCCAGTGTGTCCCAGCCACCATCATAATATCGTCGGTCCATCTAGCTGGGGTCGTCCCACACTACGCTTGCCGATACGCGCCTTTTTGTTGTCGGAACACTTTACGTAATGCAAATGTAACCACTGATGTGCGATTGTACGTACGATGATAGGTTTGAAACCTGTAAACTTAACAAGTTATTGTTACTTTCTGACAGTTTAACGATTTCCATGGCTATGCTGACACCGCGTGATTTACAAAGAATGACGACATTAGTGTCATCGCCTGTTTACGTGTGGGCGTCATAAAAAGCGTACAAGTACGAGTCGTACACGCACACGAAGGGGTCCTAAACTAATATCGCAAACTGCGATGCGATGCTTGTTTCTTTTTTTGTAACGCTTTCACGACAAAACGGCAGATGGAACGATGAAATGGAACGGGAGATAGACCAAGGCAATTTTTTATCCTGAATTAAAGACGAAGTCGCGATCAACAGCTAATATTTTCTCAAAAACGCCGAATAAATCACGTTTTTTGTATGGGGACACCGTATAATGTTTGGTTTCATTATATTTTCTTATTCGTTGTTATAGCAGCTATAGTGAACATTTTAAGTGTCTACCTATTGCGGTTCAAAAGCCCTGTGACAGACGGACGGACAGCCTTAGTTATAGGGTTCCATTGGTGCCCATTGGGTACGAAACCTTACCTATATCGTGGGTGTCCACTCAATCTGTGTGGTTGTTTCCTCAAAATACCAATTCAGACACTGATCTACATGGTCTTTACATGATCTGATCAAGATTATGTCTGGAATTTAAAAGAGAGAGAAACGCCGATCTCATCGTTGTTTTTAAAATATGGTTGACGTGTTGACGAACCTATTAATAGAAATAAAATCATCTGTCATTTAAGCGATTCAGTGTTCAGTTTGCTAAGCTAGGCGATTATGGCAATATTCCTAACCCCAATTTAAACTTGAATCTGACTTGCAATAAGTTTGACGGTTCAAAGTGAAAGTTGAATCCAAAGGACAATGCCAGAAACTCTATAGAACTTTGTCCCACTTAAATCAAAAAGTCATTTACAAGCCTGCAATATGCAGCATCTTAAAGCTTATTTACTACTGTTAACTAAACATTTGTCCTAATGCCTGTAGAACTTGCGGTTTCTGTCAAAATGTTAAAACAATATTGACATTGAATATAGGTTAGGTGCAGTTTATAAATGTTAAAAAGCGATTTAAACAACTTAGACGTTACACATTATCATAATTATTACCATCGTAATATGAGTTTTTGTTTACTGTAGTATTTAAAACTTTTTTCGTTGTGTGTCATGCGCAATAAGTAACGCAATAGGAAATTCATGTGTTGAATTTATTTTATTATTGATTTGTAATCGGCAAGTTCTACTAAAAACCAATGTATTATGAAAAGGTCCTATAATCATTACAATTATTTTCATTAATTGAAATTTCCTGTAAATAGCTGGGGCAGGATCTGGCATTGTCATTTGCCATGGCAAGTATATAAACTTGAGGAAAATTTTAATCAAACTGTCTAGTTTCCCAGCAACAAACTTGCATGATGTCTGTTTCCATAAAGTTTATGCATCTTTGACATAACAAACTTGCACGATGTCTGTTTCTATAAAGTTTATGCAACTTTGACATTTCAAACTTGCATGAGGTCTGTTTCGGCAAAGTTTATAAACCGGCGCGTACATTATCACATTAAATAATACCACGTATAGGTAAACGTGGTATTATTTATGGTATACTTTACCATAAATTATTATACAAAATTTAAATAAAACAATTCACAAAAAAAATTCTGGTGGGCCATACGTTCGTATAACAAAATGTATGTAACTGCAGATTTTTTATTGCGAATAGATTTTATTAAAATTTTGTATGTCTTCAAAGTATCCATATCATATGTAGTATACGTGATATCATTAAATGTGCTATGGTCCGCGCCACTTTGTATACAATGTTGACACACTTCCGTTTGTTTGTGAAATAAAAATAAAGTAAACATTACATTCATATTTTTTATTGTTCTGTCATAGTATAAAAAATAAAAGCTTTCCCAAGGAGGTTTGATATCAGGCAGGCAGGCAGCCGATCGTAAAACCAAGCTAAAACCCTGAGTAGCATGGATTGTGTAAAAATTATATAATCAAGAAACCCGATTCGTTTTTTTTTGCAAATTCTTTGAAGGGAATGAATATAAATGTAAATAAGACGAAAGTCATGGTGTTTGAAAGAGAAGAAGATGTATCGGTGTGCGATGTGAAAATTAATGATAAGAGTGTGGAGCAAGTAAGTGAGTTCGTATATTTGGGGAGTCTGTTTACATGGGATGGAAAGATTGATGGAGATGTGGAAAGGAGAGCGAATGCGGGAAATACAGTGAATGGTGCTACACATGCAGTTGTGGCCAACCAGGTTGATTTCTAAAAAGGCACGAATGGCTGTTCACAATGGTGTGCTGGTGCCTACGGTTATGTATGGAAGTGAATGTTGGGTGTGGCAAAAAGAAGCATGAAAGCAGAATAAATGCTGTAGAAATGCATTCCTTGCGGAGCATGTGTAGTGTGACTATGAATGATAGGCTGAGGAATGATGTGATAAGGCAGCAGTGCGGTTTAAAAGAAGATGTAGTGACAGAAATTGAAAAGAGTATGCTTAGATGGTTTGGTCATGTTGAGTGGATGAATGAAAGGAGACTAACAAAATATATTTACAAGGCAGATGTAGAAACTCCGGGAGGGGCGCCCTAGGAGGACATATTGGTGACCTTATTGGTGATGTTCTTCAGAAAGGTCAGGTGCGTGGCACTCGCAATCGGCCCGCGTGTATGACCAGATGTATGAACGTAAACGAGGCAAAAGGAGTATGTAAGGATCGTAGCAGGTGGCGTTCTGTGGTTTTTGCCTACCTCCATGGGAAGAAGGCGTGAGTGTATGTATGTATGTATGTCCTTGAAGGTTTGAATACCTCTTCATTAGAGTTAGTGGTTGGTACTACTACAGGAATAATCAGTTTCATACTTTTTGATTTTGTCTCTCTACTCTGAAACAAAATAAACAAGACTACTGTAGTTATAATTTTACATCAACTAACCTAACATTATGTAGTTTTGTCAACCAAAATCCTGCAAGGAGACATTTTTGAGGTTGTACCTATATTGTACTTGTTATGAAATACCAGCTAACAATACAGCTACATGTGGGCACTATTTAAGGCCACGTGGAGGGTCGATTGAGTTAGTAGTAGAGATAGTAGGTTCTTAATCAATATTTGTTCTGTCTGTAAAAGTAAAATAAACTCACCTTTATTCCTCAGCTCGTTATGCAAAGTATCTACGTGCGACGGGAGCACTTATTGATGTGTACCGGTGTACAAAAACAATAGTTATAGCACAAACTACACAATTTTGTTAAGATTGGATTTGCATGTTTTTTTATTTAAAAAATCACTTATTATTGACCGTGTTAAGTCAACAAAACAAACAAACTACGATGCCGATGGTCCGAACGCTTCAATGTCAACGTCAATGCGTGTGACCAATGCGATTGACAACGTTACACTTATTAGCCAATCATTTATCTATTAGCTTTAAAGTGCTAATTTTTGTTAGAGTCGCCCAACCTGCCAGGTAAATAAATGGTTGTTTTTGGATAGGTGAAAAAAAAATACGGTAGTAGTATATAATTATAACGAAATTAAAAGGAAAACTATCACAACTAAGTAGGCTGTACTAGTAAACGAGTAATAGTCGACCAACTTAAATTTGCAGTTGGAATGTATGGTAGAACATGTTTTTCAACTACAATATTAAGTTTGTTCTTGGGATTAATTCATCCAACACGCACTTGGCCGGTTTTTGCTTTAACTTTTTATCCAATGCATAAAAAACCGAAGCAACACCATCAGAGTCCATTTCATCTTAATTAAAATGTACAGGAAATGCAAGATTCCTAGTTTCCTACCCAGCCTTCAACATGAGAGTCCGTTTGTACTAAGTTCAGTGCACACATTGTGCATGAGACAAACAAAATTATGCCAACAGGTGTGGGTTTGCAGCCTGAGTGCTTGTTACTATTAATTTGGAGGAATACTATTATATGTCAATTGAATTGGATGGTGGTTAGTTTATCATTTCCGAGAAAAAGTAAAGAGATTAAATAACTGTGCCAGATGTATGAACGTTTACGGGCAAAAGGAGTATGTAAGGATCGTAGCAGGTGGCGTCCTGTAGTCCTGCTTACTCCCATGGGAAGAAGGCTTGAGATTATGAATGTGTGTAAGAAATACGTGAACGTGTAGTCTTAACTCAGCAGTCATAGCAAGCGACACCATAAAAATTCAACTCCAATAACAAAAATATGTCATTGATGATGAATAAATATAGGTATGTTATTGGCGTTGGATCATTTAGCTCCCTTCAAAATGGTTGAGCTGAATGATGATGATCCATGCGTCATGTTCGTGAACGGGCGCCGTCAGTTGGGACTGGTCATCTCTTAGCTGCCACAGCTTATTTGAATAATTTATTTTGGATTGTTTTATGTATTTCTTGTTGCACTCTGGACGCTATAGGATCACGTATAGGATCAACATTAAAGATGTAACTAATATATTGGTAAGAACAATATTTTTTTAAGAGTGTCCATGGAGTTTCTTGCCCGTTCTCCTCCATAGGTACGTACTACGCTTTGGAATGGGTAACTAACTTCATATTTCTGACTGACCGACTCCTTGACAATTTAAAAGTGCCTGTAAATGGTTTAATTGAAATAAATGCTTTGAGTTTGAGTTTGAATTTCAAATATAACATATCATCACGCCTGTAATCCCAGAAGGGTTAGGCAGAGGTGTACCAATAGTACATTTCGTTTCGCCAGTTATGCTTAAGTCCCATGCAATTGGGAGCGAGCCTATTGTCATCAATCGGGGACCAATCCAGACTCTGCGCTGCTACTGAGAAATTCTAAATAGAAAAACCCAATAACACTTTGCCCGACCTGGGAATCGAACCCAGGACCTAATGCTTAGCAGTAGCTCTTGCGACCACTAGAACAACGTACCAACGCTTTATTTTTTTTTTTGATATTTATCAGAATTGAGGCATTACGTAATCTCATAAAGTCACTATGAATAGGACGTAAATAAAGCAGAGGACCTACACCAGTGCAGCTTCGTATTTCTACACCGAATTTCAACAGGATTGAAATAATGTTTTCGGTAGCTTATGTCAGTCCATAAAAAAATCTTTATCATCAATGTTATCGCTGATAGAATGTTACATTGTCTATGCCCTCTGATACTTTGATCTTAAAATGACGTAACTAAGCAGGATCTTACTTTTACGAGTGTTCAAGTAGGTATATTGATAAAATAACGATCCTGAGGTGAATCGGTGTTCACTGTAATATTCAAACTTCGTCACACAACGAAGAAAAGGGTGATTTTATTTGCATAGTAATAAACTAAGATTATTTCATTCCAATGTTCAATGCACACTTAAAATGGGATCGATAGCAAATAACGCTTTCAACCAATTGGACACCACTCAATATCTTCAATGTCTGGAGAGCAACAACCTAACCGGTGACATTGCAACATGGGTCACAGTACCAGAGCTGGAGACCGTGATGAATTAGATTTCGTTTTAGAGACACTTGTAAATGTTGATATTTAGCAGCTGGGTAGAATTGAAGACGCCACCTCAATGAATGGGAAAGGATAGACGAATGACAGAGCTTAACAAAGACAAATAATAACAAACTAGTCTTGTGTAGGGACTCTGACAGTAACCGTTATAATTGATTTTGAAACTGTTTTATAAGGAACCGTTTTATAAATGTAACAGATACAACAGTTACAGAATCAAAGTGTAACCTTTTATATGTGTTAAATAAGTGTTAAAATACTGTGTAACAAAAAATAATAGCGAAGTTAGACGCGGCGATGCCAAAATAGTCACAATCCAGTCGGGATTGGTGCTATTTTGGCAACACCGCGTTTACCTGTTACTCTTATTAACACTGTTGACACTTTTATATCTGTGAAAGATATATTACTGGTACACTTTTGTAAGTTGACGTAACACTTATAATTCTGCTACTTAAAAGGTGTTTTTAAGTCCCTGGTATTGCGGTCGCAAGCGATACGGCTAAGCATGAGGTCCTGGGTTCGATTCTCAGGTCGGGAAAAGTGTTTTTGGGTTTTTCCATCAGGAATTTGTCAGTAGCAGCCCGGAGCCTAGATTTGTGTACAGAGAACTTTAACATAACTGGCGAAATGTGGGTGTACTATAGGTATTCTTCTAAACCGTTGAACCCTTCGAAGATCACAGGTGTGATTTTGCTTGTTATGTCGAGTTACATTGTTGGTTTTCAGTAGTAAAGATTTTTGTGAAGTAGTTCTCCCATGGAAGTGCTATTTCTCAGACCAGCGCCAGGCACTTAGTTGTCGGACATTGATACTGAACTGGGCCCATTTGGCGCAGCTGTAAGGCATACAATACTATTTTCTTCTGTTTTTGTCTTTGTGTGAATATTGTATGCCTTAGCCTGGGTCGAATAAATTTATTTTCTTTCTTTCTGCCTCTAAATCTGTTTTACAGTTTAAAGGATGCGGGTGTTATATAAATATTACGGGCACATGAGTCTTTCTCTGTTTGATGGGTGCAATGCAAATGATGCATAGGACAAGATTTTGACGACGAAGTGAATGTCAGCCCACATCGACTGGAGGTCCTTGAAACAAATGACGTTATATCAGCGATAACGATGATTGAGAAGTCAATAGTCTGTTGCACTGTTATAAGTTTGTGGCGGCATCTACACCGCCACATGCGAACAAACGCAGCAATCCTGCATCGCGCAAGCAGAGTTACCGCGCAGATAGCATACATACAACTTCCCGATAACAATCATTGGGCAGTTGCCCACCAGATACGACATCCATCTGGTCGGAGGATCCTCCCTTTTCTAAAGAGTATGAGTGAACTTTACACCCTGTTCCTCATATACCTAAACTGGTGACCCCGACGTGATGAACATCACCTCTTCACTGGTGACCCCGAGTATGAACGTCAGCGCAGCCTTCGTGCAACCACTTCAGCGTGACGTCATCATCATCACTCCCGCAAGTCACACAGCCAGCCAGCAACCACGGCTTGAACAGTTGTCCTGACCATCAGCATGCAGCGCAAGCGCATACCTGGTCATCACCTTCAGCCTCATCAGCAACCTTGGCACAGCACATTGCACATTCGGCCGGTCCACAAGCAGAGCGCTTAATCCCTCTCCTGGTCGACATCAGCAGTCAGCCACCCCGACTCACTGGGGCATCTTCGCAGACAGTTCCGACTCACCGCGAACTATGCGACACCCGGTTCCAACCCACTGGAACCCAACTGGCATTGGCAAGCATCGCAAGATACAAGACTTAGTCCACTATCGACCTCCGGTCTTCGGAGGGGAGTGATGTGGCGGCATCTACACCGCCACATGCGAACAAACGCAGCAATCCTGCATCGCGCAAGCAGAGTTACCGCGCAGATAGCATACATACAACTTCCCGATAACAATCATTGGGCAGTTGCCCACCAGATACGACATCCATCTGGTCGGAGGATCCTCCCTTTTCTAAAGAGTATGAGTGAACTTTACACCCTGTTCCTCATATCTCTAAAAGTTACCGAAAAAAGTTTCTAAACATATTATCATTCACACAGACACCTACCTACATGATCCTCATATGATCTGCAAAATAAACAATGACATGAATATTTACTTCCTCAAGTATAATTTTGTTGTTATTATTGTGAATGTAAGAAGGAGGACGGTCATTGTTTTTTTATTATTTTCTCCGTTAGTTTTAATGTTAATCTTGGTCTGGCGGTTTGAGTATATGCGGCCCACCCAATGTCCTTTCTTTGGTACCTATTGTTCGTCGAATCGCTGAGCTCCTCATGTTTTGAGTTGAGATGCACGTTACAGACAAATGCGTGCACTGACTGGACAGGTCCACTCAATCTGTGTGTTTCTTTCCTCAAAATACCATTTCAGAAATCAATCCACATGGTCTTCACATGATCTGACCAAGATTATGTCTCGACTTTAAAAGAGACTGTGACCTTTGAGTTTATTTCGGGCTCTCTTCTCAGAGTATTCAGATAGCAAACGCGGTCCTATCTAGTATAAAAAAAAGAAGAAGTGTAAAAGTTTTTGTACAAACCTACATACAGAAATAAAAACATTTATCACTGTCCATCCATAGTTTCTTTGGTCTTCCTCACGACATTTCCTAATTCCTCCGTGTCACATGCCCATACCATAAAACCGATTTCCACACAACTTATCAGTTACCGGTGCTTTTTTCAGACTTCCTCTTATGTACTCACTATACTTCCCTCTTAGCATTCTCATCACAGCTGCATGCAATTGCCTTTCATACATCCCTTTTGTAGCCCTACATTCTTTTAACCATTGTTTTTTTCGAACTAAGGGGTGAAAAATAATATAGATGGAGTCGGTATTTCCTATCTGACTGCAAGGTAAGATAGAAAATATAGACTTTATCTAGTTTTATTTTAATTATAAATATGACACGTGAAAGTGATTACAATATCCTATGAACAGAATAAACAATTTTATTGAGATTCAATGGTATGCATGCAAGCTACTCGCATTCTTTTGTTCGAGTTACAGGTTGTATTATACATAACTAACGTTATCTATTCACTAACGTCAGTGTTATGTAAGTGAAAATATTTACAATGAATAAATTTATTATATTATATTAACTAACAAACTATTACAATAATAATGTAAAAACCTAACCTAACTAAAACTCGAATGGGTATATCTATCGGTACATACCATTCAATTTATTTAGTCGCAAAGCATTTCTGAAGCTTACCTGTTCTGAGTAGAAACCGTTTACAGTCGTGGAACTAAAAGGTAAAGCTATTTTCCAATAAATTCTCTCACATAGTACATGTCTCCTTTTGAAACTGTGATTTTTATTCATGTTCCTGGAAAAACGTTCATAAAAAAATATTCATGAGCAAAAACAACATCGTAGGCATATAAAACAAAAGCCATACGCCATCACACAATAAACACAACATAAAGGTTATACTCCAACAAAAGTAGAGCAAAGCACCAGAGTAACAGATGTTCAGTATAACAAGCATAATGTATAATAGCCTGTGGCCTACCTTGACCCAGTTTCAGCGGGCTCAAGCGCTCGATCCGCTGAAGGTTGGAAGACAACAATATCTATTGATAAAAACGTAGGGCAGAAATGTTGCATATTTAATTGTTGTTGATCGTCATGTGAAGTATTTTGGGCGCTTTTTCAGGCCTGAAAACGTGACGGTATAAGGTATTGTGGAAAAAAATTGTTTTGAAAATTACTTGAAGCTGAATGAAGAATTTGTTGTGGAATGTCTATCATACACCAAATTCAAGAAATAGAGATCAGTTTTTAAAAGACCTGAATCTTCAAACTATTATACTATATAAGATAAGATCAGACAAAATATATTTATTTGCTCGAGCAAATTAAAAATATTTTATATACATGTGTTTAAAAAAGCAGGTTCAGACATGTTTACCACATAATATGGCGTGCCAATATGAATAGTTCTGAATGTTAATAATTTATTTTAGGTCAATCCCATAAAGGACAATGCCAAGATTAGGCTCGAAACATGTGTAGCGTCCGACAGACTTTCTATAAAAATGATAATTGATAATAAAAAACAGTAAGAATTTTACAATATAAATAAAATCTGTAGAAGCCCACCGTTGAAAACTCATTTTAAATAGTTATTCAATATAACAACACATTTCATAATCTACAATTCTACAATTTCAATTAGAATTGTTGCCAATACCAAAATATTTATATCGATACGAAATTGCTCTTGCAAATCGATTGCAAAAATATCAATATGTGACTATGTAAGTGAATTAATTACTTACTTATGTCACTTAACATATTATTATATCAATAAATAGCATTTAGTTACATTTTTAAACACATATTTTACAATAATGTAATAATTAAAAATAATTCAATTCGATTATCGATTATATACCGTTTCGCATAGTTTATTCTTATAATGCTGGCAACACCAGATGTCAAACTTTAACTTGTATCTGCCACTGTCAAATGTTTTATTTATTTCTCCCGTGTGATATCACCAGCGACGAAGTGTTTCCGTGTTTTTTTGAGTTTTGTATTGTTTATTGCTGTGTTTCCGGACTCCGATTTTCTACCAAATACGTAGTCGTATTTGGCCTTTTAAACGGAACCCGAACCTGTATTATTCATTGCTAAAATCAGAAGTATTAAGTGGTCAACTTTGCAGATCTTTAACTTTTTTTGGTTTACTTCTAATAGAAAACTAATTATAACATCTAATTCTATAATTATTTTCCTTTTTTTGGACATATAGTTCATCTTTGTCGGTTCTGGCCGAGTCTTGTGGGACACTTTGGCATTCTCCTTTACAACAATAAATAAAAATAATTAAAAAACAAAATATCTCAAAATTAATGCTTACAGTCAGGTCAAGAAGTCAAATAAGAACTATTGAATATTATAATATGTTGTTAAAGTCATAGTCAAAGCATTTATTGCAAATCGGCACCTAAAAGGCACTTTTGAACGTCAACATTTACATTTAAATAAAAATTATTCTAGGCGCCCATTCCAAAAAGTAGTTTCGTATGGGGAAGAAGGCAAGAAACTCCACCATACACTTTTACAATATTTAACAATATTTTGTATACACGATTTATATTTTATATGTGAAGACGATGCACCCAGAATAAAAATACAATACCACAATAGGTAAAAATAATGCCTCGTTGGTCTAGTGGTCGCAATCGCTACTGCTGAGCATGAGGTCCTGGGTTCGATTCCCAGGTCGGGCAAAGTGTTGTTGGGTTTTTGTATCTGAAATTTCTCAGTAGCACCCCGGAGTCCGGATTTGTGCCCGGTTGATGGCAATAGGCTCGCCCCCTATTACATGGGACTTAAACATAACTGGCGAAGTGTAGGTGTACAAGTACACCTCTGCCCAACCCTTCGGGGAAACAAGGCGTGATGTTATGTTATGTAAAAATAATTTAAAATAAGTAAATACAGATAAATCAATCACGTGATAGCTACATAGTGCTCACTTATTTACAAACATTGCGAAAGCATATGATTTTCCAAAAATATTTACTAAGAATAATTGGTATTATGTATTGCATTCATAATATTGTTAATAAACTGTAGATTCACAAAAACAATTGTATTCATCGCTTATCCAGTAGGTACGTTATGAAAGCGACGATTTTCAATCAAGTGAAACAGTACAGAAAATCCTCTGCACACAACCAAAAGTCGTGACCCTATTATAACTAGATCAGAATTAATCTTTTCAATAAGGAAAACATGCTGTATACTTCACCAGTTCATTCCGCACGTGTAACCTCTTTATCATAAGAGAATAAAAATAATGTTTCATGGTGGAATGAAAACAAAACAATGGTCTTATTCGCGCCTTATCGTTTCAAGCGAATTGATGTAAATATGAGGAATGTTATAATCAATATTTTGATAACATATTTTTGCTATGCTGTGATTCGGTGGCATGAAAAAAGAATAGTAAAATATGCTTTACATGGAATAGAATAAAAAAAAAAAGCATGTATTTCTTAATGTTCATTAATTTGCATACCTACCGTTGGCGACGACATGATCAAATGAATGTAATTATTTATAAGTATGATTGAAATAAAGAACCTTAGAACAGTTAAAGGGATATTATCGTAACATAAGAATTAATTAAACGGAGCACACAGACACACAACCCTAGTAAACAACCCAAAAACAACCTTGAACCCCTCGGTAAACTCTTTTACAAAACATTCACCCACACAGACAAACGAATACAATGGGCCGGGAGCAGGTTTCGACTTGTCTGGAACTGACCTTGAAATCCAAACTCCACATTTCCACTATTGGATAAAACCAATGAAAATCACATCTCAAATACTCTAGAACTTCTACTCTCGATCTTAATACCCTAGAACTATGCCTATAAATGTAGGGCCGAAAAACGGTTCAAATCAGAACCCCGTCTCTTAAATTAGGCTTCTTTAACGCTAATGGCGTTTCCGGTCAACGCGATGAGATCGCCGACATCCTCCTCATACAGGAAACCTTCTTAGAGCCTCACCATGAGGAAATTGCGTTCCTCTGAGGAGGTCTCTATGCCTCCTCTCATACGACCAAGCAAAGCACAGCTTTCGACAGCCCCGAAAAGGCTGAATGTCTTGCTGACAGCCGAGAGTGTCAATGTTCTCCCAGCTCTCAACCTGTAGACCAAGCTTACCTGAACAAGGTTGACGCTGAAGTCGAATGGAGAGCGTCCCTCCCACCTGTCGAAGACCCTGATGATCCTCTGCCTCCCGTCACGCCAGACGAAGTGCACGACATCAATTAAGGGCTTCACGCTCGTAAAGCCCCTGGTTCGGACGGTATTACCAATAAGGTATACAAACTCCTTCCTGCACCTCTAATAATGCTTATGACCGCCATATTAATGGTGCCATGAGCAACAACATCTTCCCAAAAGCGTGGAAAGAAGCAATCGTCATCGGTATCCCAGAGCCAGGAAAATCAAAGTCTGAGGCCTCTAGTTACCGCCCTATTAGCTTACTTAATGTTCTCGGCAAAGTCTACGAGACGCTTATTTATAAACGTCTCAAAGACTATGCCGAAGCAGAGAGCCTCATTCCCAACGAGCAGTTTGGTTTCCGAAGCCAACACTCGGGTACTCATCAGGTCCACCGTATCGTAAAGTACTTATGTGCCGGTCTGCAGCGTTACGCGACGACGGGTGTGCTATTCTTCGACATAGCGAAAGCCTTCGACAAAGTCTGGCACAATGGCTTGTTATACAAGCTTTACCAACGAGAGGAGTGCCAGATCGTCTCGTGCTCATCTTACGAGACTTTTTGTCGAATCGCACTTTCCGCTATCGCATCGAGGGTGCACTCTCGTCCCCTCACCCTATTCGCGCCGGTGTCCCTCAGGGTTCCTTACTATCTCCTCTCGTCTTTACACTGTTCACCAGCGATATCTCAAAGAGCAAAAAGCCTCAGTTAGCTCTCTTCGCCGATGACACTGCCGTTTACTATACCGGTCACTGTCCCAAAGCTATAGCTCGTACTCTCCAAAACTCCGGAAACGTCTTAGGCGCTTGGTTCCGGAAATGGAGAATCGAGGTCAACCCCGATAAGAGTCAGGTGGTACTCTTCTCGAGACGTCGTCGATTCCCTCCCCCCCTTCCCAGCCTGATCACCATGTACGGCAAGCCGATCCCTTGGGAGAAGCAAGCCAAATACCTAGGCGTGATCCTCGATCAAAACCTTACCTTTAAGGCTCATATTAAGGCGGTTCGCGCGCGCGCCTCCTTCGCTCTTAGTAGGCTCGAAATTGTACTGACAGCCCGTAGTAAACTGTCACTTAAATGCAAGCTGCGCATCTATACCGCAGTCATCCGTCCCATCATGACTGCCTGCGTTGTATTTGCGCACGCTCAACCACGTCATCTCCATAAGATGCAGACACTCCAGAACCGTTTCCTCATAAAGGTCACGGGTGCCCCCTTCTATGTCCGTAATATAAATCTCTACATCAACCTTAAAATGCCTACCTTAAACTAGTTCATGAAACGCTTATTATATTATATACTTTATCCAAGCGTTTCTTCGACTGTGGCATTAAACACACAAATCCCCTGATTTCAGCGGCCGCCCGCTATACTCCCTCCGCATAAGCAGTATTCGCCGACCAAGGCATACCCTACCTTAGTTAGTATTTAAGTTTAAGTCATGGCTGGAGGCCTAAATTTAATAGGGCACCACAGGCAAGTCCGCTTAAGCAGACGACAACCTCACAGGTTGACCTGCGAGATGCCATACACAAAAAAAACGGTTCAAATCAGTTTACTGAACTGATTCGCAGCTCCATAGTGATAAGTAACTAGTATATAATAAGTAGCAATAAAGTGATAAATAGTAGTAAGTCATTAATGTGCTAATTATAAGTCTCAGTATAAGTTCATGTATAAGTGTGTTTCAATATAATACAGTGTTAGCTAATCATAGGGGTTTTTATCAAATCCCCTACACCTACTATTGTATATAGTCAAGTTTTTCTAACTGAACAGACAGCTGTGCTCCTGGGGAGTTTGTTGCGACACTTCTATTTTCTAGCTAAAAATTTTAGGGGATGTGTTAGATTCTATGTTATTATGATGTTGTAAAAATGCTGATTCTCAGCCTAGTTTATAAACAGTGTGAGTCTTCATAATGTTCACATATTGAAATGAGGGAACCTAAGCTTAATTTTGTCGACGGAAAAAAAAAAACAAAAACAAAAAAAAACTTACACTGTATAGCCTAGTTTATATGTATAGTTGTTGCAGTCATGTCAACGGAACGTGGAGATCCTGAGTTCAATTCTTTTATTTTTTCATCAGGATTTTTTCAGCAAAAGTGTACAGTAGCGCTTATTAGTCCACAAGCAATCTCACAAAGCAATAGAGTGACTCTTCGGTTTCACTTACGACCTTCTTCTATAGGTTGTTTCGATACTATAGAAACGCACTCACACTCACTTTGTCTGTAATTGATAGTGGTTCATGGTTTCAACTAACTTAACATATATGGCATGCTAGCTTAGTCGTTACCGTGCTTGAGTAGGTGCGATTATGGCGAGCCCTGACTTCGAATTTCAGCTGCGCCTGCGTATTAAGATTGATGTTATTTTCAAATAATATCTATTTATAGTTTTTGTTATGTTATTAGTAACACCTAAAATGAACAATTTTTATTTGTTTTAATGAAATTGCTTGAAGTGGGTCGATTCGATACTTGTCTGTTTACATAAATAATAAAAGTTTGTAGGTAGACCACATAAAATTGAGTAAATTATATCGATTTCTGTGAGGTAGATGCAATTCGTTACGACTATTCACCTAATTGAACGTTGTTGGTAAGTGACGAATCTGTTAATTAGCGGTATTGTGGTTATAATTTCCAAAATGTAAATATTGAAGCATTGGCAAATATTATTGCGCTGCGTAAAAGTGGATGTAAATGCTGTGATAACACAAATATATATTGAAACCGGACTAAGTGTTACCTATCATTTATATATTTCATATTTTGTATTTCAAGTTTGTGAATGATGAGTAAAGTGTTAGTGTATAGTATTTTGCTTAAAGACGTCTAATAGTATTACATTCGTTGTTCTAGAAAAATACTGTAGCTCTGTGGGTTAAGAAATGTGAGGAAGAGGGAATCCTTGCTAGTCGGAGCACTTATTTATGAACTGGAAGGCTTATTTAAATAAGCCCTCACGCGGTGAATCGTACCGAACATTTTGCTGAATTAATTAAAAGCGTCATTAAAAACTCTTCGCCGAGTACTACACGCTAAAAAAATTGCATCACCGAAGCGCAGCAAACAATAATGTAATAATTACAAACAATTGAGGATTAGTTTCAATCTTCTTTTCTTAAAGAAAATGAATACTTAAGCTATCCTCAATATGTAATCCATTATTCACTAAAGCCAAATAAAATGTAAAATACTTAAGTTTAACAAACTGCCCTACTTATCCACTTATTAAAATCACTTATTTTGGAAATTCATGATGAAATAAATCTCCTTATAATTTTTTTGAACATCTCATCATGTTAAAATAAAACAAATAGCTTAGATTCTAAGTTCCTTGACAATGTATTGCACATCCTATTTGGCTAAAGACGTTATTTTAATAATCGTAGCCGTTATCTTTATCTAAAATATTGTAACAAATAAAAATATTTTCATTTTTGTTATCACTTGCAACGCATTTATTTATTTATTTTATTTTATTATATTCGGGAAACTTACAGCTAACTTATTCAGTGTCCTTAAACGATACAAGATTGAAGACCATTTACAAGTTTGCACTGGTAAACACTAGAAATACAAATGAGAAGAAGAAATAGGTACAAAATACAACACAAATCAAGAAATACAAACTAAAAATAGTACGCTATCAATAAATACAAATTAAAAATCAATTACTTTTCCGTAAAAATCTATTCACTAACAAATGCTTAAGCCGAGATACACTGGTATTGGTTATGAAGACCATTTACAAGTTTCCACTGGTAAACACTAGAAATACAAATGAGTAGAAGAAATAGGTACAAAATACAACACAAATCAAGAAATACAAACTAAAAATAGTACGCTATCAATAAATACAAATTAAAAATCAGTTACTTTTCCGTAAAAATCTATTCATTAACTAATGCTTAAGCCGAGATACACTGGTATTGGTTATTTTATTCTAAACCCTTTATTGGAATAACAAGAAAAATATAAAAGCAGCGTTTTTTTAAATTATTATTACAAGCCAAAATAAAAATTTGCCAATAAAACTGCACTGCATTTTATAAAAAAAAACTCATTTCATCGCTTGGCGCCTACTGCTACCAGCTCATATTAGAATAACTCGAATTTTAGCAATGCCCAAAACTGGCCAGGTCACGCGCATGATGCGTGTCTAACAAAACCGACGCAAATGTATTTTTGTTTCGTGCAGTTCGGTGCGAGTACGCGACGATAGGTCAGTGTGTGGGGTGAAAACTGCGATCTTTGTGGTGTGTGTCGTTTAAACACATACAGTCGTACCTTGAGTTCACAGCAATAAGACTCTTAACGTGCCTAAGCACTTTTGAACGCTTTCTGTACCTACCTACCTCATAACACTGTCTACCCGTCCGGGAAACACAGTCGTGACATTATTATGTTTTAATGTAACAATCAACTGAACCAAATAACTCTACGAGAAATACATAGTTAAATCGGTCTCAGCCTTTCAGACTTAGATTATTTGTGACGATTCCCATATGTCAGCACAAATGCACAATTTGCGCGAGAGGCAACATCTAAGTTGGTCCTTCGAAAAACTTTACATAATTTATGATTAGACAAAAGTGTCAATGAACTTTTTAAATGTCCCCAAAACAATCGATGATCTACTAATGTCGTTTCCGGGAAGGTTCCCGATTAAATTTTTTCATAGATCTTTACATCAAAAAGGGGTGGGTGAATTGTAATGTTTAGAAATGATACCCAATAATATTTATTGTAGGCACCAACTTATTTTTATTGAAACGCGGGTTTCGAATAAAAAGACGCCATCCTGTAAATTTTGTGGCTGGCAATGATATCTTGGCAGTGATAAATTTTTACTAGCCTCGTTTGCAGGATTTATGAAAAAAATGTGTTAAACTAAGGACAATGTCGTAATTCTTTTTTATTTGAAATATAAAACTGAGTGTGATTCTTTCATACTTTATGGAGACTTTATAAGGTTCTGGTGATAATAACTTTGCCATTTAGAAAATAACAACATTATTTGAGACTCTTAAGTATTTCATTTTATTTTTATTGTATTAAATAGGAACAACAAAAGGCTACAATAAGCAGTATTACAAACAAAGAAATAAATCATAAGATACATAAATAATAATGTAGCCCACAGCGCTGTTCACTGATTACCATTAATAAATAAAACTAAAGACACTAGGAGGTAAAGAGAGAAGAAAAGAAAAAACGTTTATTTAGCACAGACTAAAAGGCACACAAATCAGGTAAAATTTATAAGAGGAACAATCAAAATAAATAAATAAAAAAGTGTAGAGTGTGAAGTATGAAATTAGCAAGGTAGTGTGTCTCACGGCTGCGCCAAAAATGCCCAGTTCAGCAAAAAAAAGCCAGACAACTAGGGTCTGATGCTGGTTTTCAACTGGACCTGAATTGTGAGGTATCGGATGTAAACAGTTTTAAACTGCAACGTGACGTGTGTATGCATACATATATAAATAAAATTGTTTCAAATAATAAAAGTGATGATTAAGTACTTATCAAGTACTTAATCATCACTTTAGTAAAATTGCAAAACAAAAAAAAGGTAAACTGTTCATGCATGACAGTTACACTAATGTAATAAAAACAACATGAAAAAACAAGTATTTTAAAAACAAAAAAAACTACGTAACCTAAATATGTCTATGTGTTCGAATGCTTTATTGTAGGTTGCTGCCAATCGCCGAACTGTGGAACGTAGATCAGTATTAGATCGGCAGGGACCTACTGTAAAGAGTTTGCCTGCATGCACCCCCCCCGTCTACGGATAAATGAGCTGTTCGAGCTGTTTATTAGCTAGGATCCAGAGTTTCTCTGAGAGATTTTTTAAAAGACATTGGTATTGTGACGGTGACATCACAATTCATCTTCGCCAACATCTTATTAGGCAGAATATACATTTATACACTGAAAACAGTAATTTTCACAATGTTAACATAAGAAATAAGGACAAACTATGCGCTACTAACTAGCTACTCCCTTCACGTAGTTTGTCCTTATTTCTAACAGTGATTCTTACAATGTTAATGAGGCCACCCCCGCGCCGCTCAAACTCGCGTTAGTGTGGCAATAGTGAGCTATCAAATAGCTCACTATTGCCACACTAACGCGAGCTTACTTTAAAATATTTTCGAAAAGCATTCGCTATTTCAGTGGGGTTGCTCACGCCCGCGGCGCTCGCCGGCACCCATTTATTTTAACTCAGTGGAAAATCATCAAATGACTTTTCCCGTTCTGGGTGAAGCTGGAGGGCGTGTCAGACTTTTACTGACTAAAACCCCCCCGTGTTCCTGCAGTTGCCTGTGCCAGGGCCACGGTATCTCTTTTAAACAACCCGCGACCCTGGCTGGCATTGGCCCTAACGGACCCTGTCAATTAGTGCCGACACTCGTTGTGGCGCGCCTGGAACACGAAACACCGTTGACGAGAGGCCCATTGCTCGCCGTCCGCAAGCCTGCACCTACTTTGGCCGGGAATTCGCTTGTAATTCCTTCCATTCACTTGTTACGCCCAGGCCGTCTCCTGCGGCGACTAGGGGCGTGAAGGCGCAAGGTTCTCTCACACACGCGCTCCGCCTCCTCCTTCGCGAGCATTACTGCTTCGCAGAAGAAGGTGACGGCTTTACATTTGCTCTCGCTCCGTACCATGGCCTGGAACAGGGCTGGACGCGAGGAATGGCTGCCGCCGATCGCCTCCGCGAGATCACGGCGGTGCTCCGCCCAAGTCGGGTAGACCTCCACCGTATGCTCCAAAGTGTCCTCCGGCGAAACACACAATGGTGACACCCGGGCGTTTCCTCCCGCCTTATGCGAAACAGGAACCTCCCGAAACAACCGTGTCCGGTGAGAACCTGTTTCAGGGTGGCGCGGATGCCTTGGCGCCTCTTCAACCACTCCTCAAAGAGGGGACTGTGCTCAGCACTGGGTTGCGACAGTCACACCCTCCATGTCGCCATGAGATTCCGCCGGAGCTCTGTCCGCTGTACCGTGATTTCACGCAACAGCGGAGTTACTCCCCAGCGTTTTGCCTCCTCGCACCACTCCCATGCGTGCGCCCCTCGCGCATGTATGGGATTTTTTTGCCTCCAGATCCAGGATGGCTCAGCTAAATACCAACTTGCCACGCTCGACTCAGTGGAACGCAGAGCTAAGAGGCTCACTGGCGACGTAAAACTGGTGGATGCCAAGCTTCACAGCTTGGCTCATAGCCGGAAGGTTGCCTGCTTGTCGGCCTTCTATAGATTGTACTTCCTTGAGTGTGCGCAAGAACTCCACGACCTCATCCCATCTGCCCCCTTCTACCATCGGACATCTAGACGTACTGCTAATTACCATCCATACCTAGTTGCCATTCCACCAATTCGCACTAAGCGCTTCCAAACAACCTTCATAATGCGCACGGCAAAAGAGCGGAACTCACTACCTGCGTCTGTGTTCCCGAACGAATTCAACCCGAATCTCTTCAAAGTTAGAGTGAACAGGTTTCTTCTGGGTAAGCTCACTCTATCGTAGACTTTGTCTCTGTCACCTCTGATCTAGACTAGAGTCAAGAGCAAACCCAACCCAAGTAAAAAAAAAAAAGATCCTATGGTGACAATCCGGCAAGGAGGCTCGCATCGCAGGAGACCGTGCGGTATCCCTGGACCAGCTGGATGGCCATGACCCTTTGGGATGCGTTCAACCATGTGCCATGGACCGCACCCATCGGCACCCCCAACTTTAGATTTTTGTATTTTCGCCTCGACATCAATCGTTTACCAATCATTGTTGTGCTGCCCAACAATTTCTTTGCGTCGTTATTTACTCCTTAGAAAACGCCGACAAACGAATTCTTATGAGACTTCGTTGACATGTTTATTACGAATAAATGCAAGGACTTCCGAAATCACCACACTACAGTTCGCACACTTAATAATATCGACAGACATTATCGCACAATCACACATCCGCGACCATTTGCATAGAACTCGCGCGCGAGACTGAACCAACGTTTGACCAAAAACCGTTTTGCATTTATCTAAACCAAAATGATAATTTTAATGCTCTAACGTACACTGACATATATATCATGCGAAGTGTTTCTCATTTTAATTCTTTTTTTTCCAGAGCTCGGCCATCGAACTAATAATACCAGAGTTCTGCTAAAATGTAGATATTGGCCCTCAAATCTCTGGAAAATAATTATTTATAACTATCGTGCCCATGACCACAACAATACCTCCTTATTTATTACGTTGGTATAAGTTTGTATCCTATATAATGTAACTGTCCACTTAGAGGTGGACCTCCCATGTTTAAAAAGGTCGCATCAATTTATTATTTCCGTCATCCATAAAAAATATGAATCCATCTATTAATACACTCAGCTGATACTGGGGGACAGAGAACATAAAATATTTACCAATAACACGCTTAGACTGCGATCAATTTTTTCCGGAGAGAATTCCGCTTCGTCTCGCGACTAATCAAATTTATCAAAACGTCAGCCTTCCAATCTTAAATCCCATTTTTCCACGTAGGTCGCCAGGAATCAAATACAGCGTAAATTCCTTACGTAGATTACGTAAGGAATTTACGCTGTATTTGATAAAGAATTCTTTGGATTTTATTTAGGTTATATTCAAATTATAAAGGCGTTTTTAGAGCTCGTGTAATGTATTTTAGAAGTACTTGGATGGGGAATTTGATGTTCGCAAGGGGATTTTTCTGCTTCTGACATCGAATTCGTTATATTGCTATTCAGCTGTGTAAATTAAATAGTTACTGGAGAAAAGGTTATTTTTGTGTGCCGTGGGTATTTTGAGTTAGAAGTGATGATCAGAGACTATTTTTAAATGTCCTCCACATTTAAATAGAAAATAGTTTTCGTATAAAAACTCTACGTAGGCAAAAATATTATTTTCAGTTCATTCAATTATTATTATTACGTTCGTTTATTCAACGATATTTTGAAGTGGTGGTAATAACAATTTAATAAGTTAATAAAAAGTTAGGATAAGAGTTAGGCACACACTATTGTTGTTGTTATTTTCACACTTGTCGTATTTGTATTTTGTGTTTTACGAACTGTGTCCAAATAAACAATTTTTTTCTTTCGTTCTTTAAAGGTATAAATGTAAGAAAGAAATTATGTAAAATTTTGCTCATCTATCAGCATCAACCTACAGCAGTCCACTGCTGGAGATAGGCATCTCGAATTTCACGCCATTCAGCTCGATTCTCGGCAACTCTCCAGCCACTCTGCGAAGATCGTCGCTACGCGTCCTACCTTACGTTATCTGATTCGCGCTCTCCACTCAAGAACACGTGTACCCAAACGGTCATAGGTTCTACGGCTAATATTGCCGGCCTATCTATCTTATAGCTACAATACTCGATGTTTTAAATCATGTAGTAACCTAGAGTCTAGAGCATTGATTCTCAATTTTCAAACTCGTATTCTCAGCCGTCTGTGTTCATCTATGAATAACATATTATGGAAAATCTTTATTTTAGTTACAAATATAGACGCCAAGTTCCGTAATTTTAACCGTTACTCCAAAATCTAGTCGCTATCCCATCTCGGCGACAATCAAATGTCAAAAATGTAGGTAAACGTATACAATTTTTGATTGATTGAGACTGTGATAAGCATGCCCTTCTGGTTAGGTTCACGTGCTAATCTCATGCATACCGTGCACCTACCATTCATAATTGACATAGTAATGGCGCGGAACCAAACCTTTTTCAAATTTATAATAAATTACAGTATCAACACTGACGGGTTTACGTCGGTATGAGGCCATTATCGCCACCCGGCTTGGGTTCATCCCTAAAGGCCAGCCTTCCCAAATAGCGTCCCAAATGCTCGCAGTAACAAGATTAGTAGCATCCGTAGATATTTTGATTTATTTCGGAACTTCGAAAACTTCTGGTTGGACGTTTTTTTTACTTTAGATTTAGTTATAGAATGGATAGAATAAGAAATGAGTTTATCTTATAAAGTCCGAAAGTGACACCGGAAAAGTGACTGAAAATTTGTGTGGAAATTGGTTGTCATATCATAGGCCAGGGATGGCGAACTTCTACACATCCACGTGTCATTTTTCCCTACTAGAAATAAACCTTTACAAAACAACAGTCACACAAACATACAGTCTTCATAACATTTACCGTTTTGTATTTATTTAAACAAAAGAACAAATTAGTGCGAATTCTGCTGTAACAAACTATAGGCCAAATAATTTATATCTATTTAATTCCCTATACACCCTCTAACACACATACACTCACCTTCTTCACTTTGCTACCCTTTCATTATTTTAAAGTAGTTAAATTAATTATTTAAGTTCATATTTTCATATAAACTGTTCCCTTTTGTTCGTATGCTCAAACTTGCAAACTTGCTTGAGGCACTGCGTGCTGAAACACAGGCTATAAACATAGTTCGGCAGCAGATGCTAATAATAAGACACAATTGTAACTGATTTACCTTTAAGCACAAATATTAGTAGCCAAGGCAAATTGTGTAACATGTTTAACTTTTTTGTCAAATTATAAAAAAAACTATTATCCGGTTCACATTTTCCCTTGCATAAACGCAGCCGAGCGCACTCATATTTCCATGTTTGTTACTGTGACATAAGTACCTAAACTCGACGATTGATGCCGTGCCCAAATGATTTTCTCGCGTGCCAGCACTGCCATCAATGGCAAGCATGACACTGGTTTGCCATCCAGACCAGAATAAAGGAAATGTCGCGAGGAGACCTTTTAGTATGAAAGTTGATGGCTATGAGAGTAGGGACATATCAAAGAACGACAGATGGAGTGTGTGAAAGATGATAAGGCTGGAAAGGGTTAACTATCGAGGTGACGCCTAATGGATGACGTCTAGATTTTTGTGAGTGCAACTTTAGGGAGCTTCTTGTGATTCGGCAAAATTATTTGTGAGCGGGTATTGACTGCTCATACGCACGTTGCGATAGTTTAAAGAATTGTGTCGGATAAACGGTTCACCGTTCGTGACGCGATAGGACGCCTAATAAAATCTTTACCAAATCCAGGAGGGCGAAACTACATAGGCACATATTCCTTCAACAATAAGTGCTACTTAACCTAAAGTGCTACAAGGATCTTTGGTACTTGGATGACATTGACAGGGTGGAGCTGCTGGAAACATAGTAAAGTTGTACCCAAAAACCAGTAAATGAAAAAAAATGAGATCAAGGCAAGAGATCACACCTGTTTTTCGCGAAGGATACGGCAGGATTGTATATAAACCCACGATGACACAGTTATGATTACGTAATATAGAGGGGAGGAGCCTATTGCCATCAACCGGGTAGAAATCCAGACTCCGCGCATAGTCGCCTTATTTCTTGCCCGTTCTTCTACATAAAGATTTACGTTTTGGAATGGGCAACTAGCTTCAACTTTCTGACTAACAAACCAACTCTTTGACAGTTCAAAAGTGTCTGTAAATGGTTTATTGAAATAAATGCTCTGAGTTTGATTTATATTTTCAAGAGAATGCTACTGGTAACTATTTGGACCTTTCGCTGCTTGCGTTTATTTTTATACAACTTTTATGTTTTCAATTCCTTTTCAGTTGCAGTTTTCATTTCACCCTCCAACGGTTTGGTTTGAGGAAGATAATTGAATCAGTTTTGCCGTTTGAATAAGCAGTTATAGTTGAGCAATACTTTTTTTGCTTTTTTATTTTGTCTGAGGTTTTAAATTAATTTACCATGAAAATAATCAAGGATGCAACTAGATCGTTAATAAATACCTAGCCTACCTATACAAGATGGATAGATCTTGTTACTGAACGTAGTTTCTCGAGCCTATCATAGGGACATATTTCAACATCTGTTTTTTGTTTTTACAAGCCTGCTATCCGTTTTACAATTAACACTAAAAATATTTCAACTGAAATCCGTACATGTTTATTTATTTATTTATTTATTTATTTTATGTATATATTTATTTCTGAGTACATGGTACATTAAGATCTTAATATTAATGGACAGCTTCACATATACTACCGTTGCCGGTGTAGAAATATTAAAATTAAAATTAAAGTGCATTACATCCACAATAAATATTAAAAAATAATAATTAGATTTAAATAAAAAAATGTTTTTTTTATTTTTTATTACAATGCAATTTATGAATAGAATGTCACAACTAACTTATTATATAATGTCAAACACTTAAAATTAAATTTTAAAAAAATATGTTTAAATTAAAAATAAAAACTCAATAAACACACACACAACGTATTAATACAATTAAATATCAAAATTTATAATTAAAAAAATCGTTCACTGAATAGAAACAGTTGTCTAAAAGCCAGGCAAATATTGTCTTTCTGAATTTAGTAATGGGTAGCACTCTAATGCAGGGGGGTAAATTGTTAAATATTTTAATAGCCATGCAATTGGAATTCCTGCTATACAAATGCAGTCTCTGTCTAGGTGCAAGTAATTTATTTGGCTTCTACTATTAACTCTTTTAGAAATGTGCTCATACAATGGGAACATGTGCGAATACCTTTTTATAAATAAACAAATTTCAAAAATGTAAAGACAAGGAAGTGGAAGAATTTTAAGCGCTCTAAATATTGGCTTACAATGCTCTAAATATTCTGCTCCATACACAGCTCTGACAGAAACTCATGCCTTACAGGATTATGTAGTTACCACAACCGACATGCGTGTATGGTCACACGAATATAAATTTGAGTGAAGCAAAAACAGTATGGAAGGTTCGTAGTATATAGGTCTGTAGTTTCTGTCTGTTTCTCCAAAAAAGGGCATGAGTTTATGTCCTTAGACTGCTGAAACGCTTCATTATGAGGTTCAAATTGTTCATAGTCAAAGCCCTCTAGCTCAATAAACAAATGAAAAAAAAAACTGACATTCTCCACAAAGCAAAATAAAATTTATTCATGAAAACGGTACGCACAACTGCGCCCCTATTCCGCTATACATTTTATTACGTACTCAGAACTTCACACAAGTTGCTTTTTGTTTGAACATGAAGCTCAGTGCACAATATATTTTATACTGGTATACAACGGTTAACAAACACTGGACATGATTGTTTTTGGTATTCTAAGGGATGATTTACGTATTTGATATTAGTTTCAACTTGATACCTCCACGCATTCTTGAGAAATAGGGTCTTGACAGACGGACAACGAAGTGATCTAAGGGATCCGTTTTTTTTGAGGTACGAACTCTTAAAAAAATTGTGATCTTCCCTTTCCAGCTTGATGATTATCAAATCTTTTCATCATGGCATGGCTATTCTAGTATATACATAGGTACTTGTGACACACGCCGAACCGTGAGAAGAAGAAATATAACGATTATACCATGGGGTATTTAAATAATATTATATCATCATTTCTAAAATTATGCCAGCCATGTAAAACGATCGAAATTTACATATTCATAACAAATGATTATGAGTTTCTCGCGTGTACTAACTGTAACTTGGTATTATCTGTGGATTTGCAAACTTAACGGTACCTGATATTCACTGTATAATTTATATTAGTATGAGGGCTTGATAGCTTTGTGAAAATGTAGGCCATTTAGTAAGCACCTAATATTAATACGTTTGACTATGAATCCTACTTCTATTAATTCATTTCTTGCATAATCCAGTTTGTTCATGTTTGTTTCGAACTTTGCTTAAAGGTCCAAACCATTTTACTGTAGTCCTACTGCTATGCACTTATTATACACCCGCATTTTGCCTTTTAGGTTTTTATGTCCCATGTAATGGGGCGCCATCAACCGGGCACAAATCCAGACTCCGGGCTGTACTGTGAAATTCCAAAAGAAAAACCCTAAAAAACTTTGCCTGACCCGGGAATCAAACCCAGGACCTCATGCTCAGCAGCGCTTGCGACCACTAAACCAACGAAACCATCAATCACACCCAGGGACTCGAAATGTAACCGTGTTTTAACATTGTTTTTAAACTTTTAAAAGAAACATATTTATTTATGTAACAGATACAAGAATGTTACAGAATCAAATTGTAACCTCTTATAAGTATTAAAAAATGTTAGTTTTGAAAAAAAAATGCAGTTATATGTATACGTGTGTTGTGTGTTATGTTGTGTTGTGTAGTTATGTGTAAACGGTACCGCAACAACGCGCGGTGGACAGACAGACGTGGCTTTGCAAATATTGCGGCTATTTTGCCAACCCCGCTTTTACCTGAAACACTTATTACGTTTATTTCGCTATACATTTTCTAAATGCTGTAACAATATCCCTCTATCCCCTTATAAAGTATAGTAAAAGTTGCTCGACTTTCAAATTGAAATTAAAAGAATTTTTACTACACCAGAAGGATTTTGAAACTGTTCGAGCCGACATATGTGCCATATAAAGCAATCAATGTATTCATTTTAAATTTTATCAATTTCACAATTTTTTATTGTATTTATTTTACATTTTTTTTTTGTTGGTTAAATAGTATTTATTGACAGTGATAATTAATGAATTTTGCCTAAAACGTCGTGGAGTAGTTTTAATTTTTATTTATTTATAGATTATTATTTTAATGTATGTAGGAAATACGCATAAACAGGGCATTTATTTTAGTATTTCATTTATCCACACTAACTCAACACACACACACATTTATGTCATTAAAACGGACACATACTTCTCTGTATTTTAGTATTCTGGCGTATCGCACTTGTGGATGCAGATCAAAACCAGCGTCAGATGTCTCCTTGTGTTGTCATCTGACATTATGCTGAGCTGAGGCACTTTTGGCATTACTTTATTTGTTTTTTGTTTTTTATTGTTTTAAGGTGTAATTGTTTTGTGTTGTAATGCCAATAAACGCATTTTTTTTTCTTTATTAACACTGTTAACACTTTTATGATACAATCTGTTACAGACATATTTCTGTTACACTTTTTCAAGTGGTTTTAGTTAATACATTGAAAAACACATTTATACGTGTTACATAGTTGATTCTGTTATCAATTCAAAATGTTACACTTCTGTAACCTTTATGAAAGGAGTTTTGAACTCCCTGCTGGTCACACACACATAACAGAATAATAACACCATAAATCCACATTCCCTTCGCATTTAAAATGTTTAAAGAAAAAGTTCCAAGAAAACACGTTCAACATGCAAGTACTAGCAACTATTTCTATTACACAAACATAGACAATCTCTCTACAGATAATATTTAACTTATGTTTAAACATAAACTTCTGATCAACGTTAACTGATTAATTGTGATACGAATGATTGGTGGTGCTCAGCAAAATGATGGGTGAAGCCTGTCAATGGTACATGGAAGAATGTTCTTGTTGCTACATTGTCAGGCAAAGATAGGCTTCAGATAGGTTTTCCTGTGAATACTATACAATACATTATAAAAGGTGAGGAAGTGATGTGTTGTATAGCTGTTCAAAGTTTATTGTTTTTTTCATATTAATTTATAATCCACCGTTGAATATTGACCTTCGAATTAGTTCAAAAATCCCAGCTTAAGGGAATTACTTTAATCTCGAGTTGGCTACAGTAGTTTGTTGTTATCAGTAAACTTAAAGATAAGGCTGTCCTTTACCACGATCGACAATTTGTGTAGTCTATTCCACAATACCTTTTTATTCCTGACTCTCTACCCGTGACGATGATCAGCAAAAATGTACCGAAAAACGATGTAATCTCTGTTATTAGTAAAAAATGATCCCCCCAGTACGTGAGAGTCCTGTGTTTTGTGCTGCCGACAGACAGCCGGATAGACAAACATAAACATTTTTGGGTAGAGAGTTCCTGCACAGTGTTCCGTCAACTGAATAGGTAGAAAAAATATTTATTTTTAAATGCGTAGTGATTTGTTTACAAGTTCCCGTGCGCTCGGAATTTTGTAGATATTTGTGGGCTAGTACAATTCGAAACATACAGTTCTCTAGTAAATCCACCCCAAATACACTACAATCATTCTATTTTAAAACCAGTACCATCAACCTTATTCTTGGGAATAGTTATTGACGAAAAACTAAATTGGAAAGAACATGTAAAAAAAGTCTGCACTCGTCTTGATAAATTTGTCTTTGCTCTTCGAAAACTGAGACTAATAGCCGGTAAAGAAACAGCCCTTAATGCATATCATGGCTATGTCCATGCGCATGACATGCGTAATTCTAGCTAATAATATAAATGCGCAGGTAAGTTTGTTTGTTTCGCTTTCACGATATAATGACTGAACGAATTTGGATGAAATTTGGCACACAGATAGACCATGACCTGAGGACATACTAGTGGGCTACTTTTCTGCCTAGACAGCAGACGAAGTCTTGTGGGCTAGTTATCCAATTACCTTTTGACTAAGCCTTTTAAATTACTTTTAATTCCAACGATCAAACTTCAATCACTATAATGATTACTTTGTTACTACAGATTTCCTAAGGGCCTTTAATCCTTATTGGGACCCAAATTGGAAACATGAAATCCTAGTTACGTGTAGATCATAATCCATTTATAAAACTTTGTAACTATCTTTGATGTATTGGTCCACCATCGCCTTGGATATCGATAGCTTTATCAAGGGACAACCAAAGAGATATACCTATCCACCTCACCACATAGATGTAGATAAAACTCACTTAACGTAGACTGTGGTTTACATGTAAATACCTGAGTACGTTTGTATAACATTACAATATTCTCTGTCGAGCCTCTTGAGTTAGTGGTCGCAAGCACGGTTACTGACAAATTTAGTGTTAAGAAAATGTATTTACAAAAACGTACGTGTTTATAATTATGATTCGAATAAAAAATCGATGTATTTCATGGATTCCGACGATTCTTTTAACCCTGACTTATATATCCCATGATTGTAAAACATTTTATCTTAAAAACCAAAAAGTTTTTTATTTTAACCAATTCCTTGACCAGTTAAATGTTGAAATTGCATATTATCCAATCTTTAAAATGTGTGCAATCGAGGCCGAAGTGTATATGGGCGGTGGGCATTCCCTTTTATTTATCCTATCACGGCACTATTCCACACGGGCCTGCTTCTGAGCATCGGTGAGGTTATGCGGCATCCAGCGTGAAACTCTCCTCCTCATGAGAAGATGCACGTGTAGAATTTCGTGAAGGCTTCCCGATCCAACCTGCAGTATATGCTGAATCTCTTGAAACGTAACTCGCCTATTATCTTGGATAAAATTTTTCATTGCTAGCACGTTTTCTTCCGTAACAGCCGTCAAAGGGTAGCCACTTCTTTCTTCATCCCTCAAAGTTAGTCCACCGCACTTGAATTCGTTATACTATCGATACACGGTTGCTTTAGAAGGGCCTTCATCAGTGAATGCCATTTGAAGTCTACCGTAGGATTCGTCCGGTTTCAGGCGACACTTGAAATTGTAAAAATCATAGCACGAAAATGTTCCCGGCGCAGATTAATTTTTAATGAGACACGATAATTTAAATTAGCTCGCAAACAATATGGAGAGATGTTTTGAAATTAGAACATGCCTATTTTTACTTACAAATAATCTTATTTTCAAAATAGACTATAACTATAACCAGTCTCTCATGAATACATAAAATAATTTCTGAGTGGCCTGGTATTATAAGATTTCGTGACCTAAATCCTCCCAATGAGGTTTTCATCCTAAATTTCAATTTCTTCAACCCTGGTAGAATTGAGAGCAACGAATTACGGGAATTATTAGAACAAAGCGTTTTCTGTCTCAAGGGAAAGTTTGATTAAGGATTATAATTTTATCTAGTTGGATTGTTGGACTATTTTTTGGTCAAAGTCAAAGCATTTATTTCAAATAGGCCCATAAAAAGGCACTTTTGAACGTCAAAATTTACAATAAAAATAGAACTGATTCTAGGCGCCACTTCCAAAAAGTAGTTTCGTATGGAGAAGAAGGGGCAAGAAACTCCCACCATTACTCTTTTAAAATGTTTTACAATATTTTGTATACATTAATTATATTTTTATATGTTAAGACGATGCACCAAGAATAAAAATACTATACCACAATTGGTAAAAAGAATTAAAAATAAAGCCAAGGCAGATAAATTAATCACGTGATAGGTAGGTACATTGTGCTCACATATTTAATCATCGTAAAAATGTATGATTTTCCTAAAATATTAACTAGGCATAAGTCAGTGTGTGAGTAAAGTAAAAATAACAAATTATACAATACAATAAGCAACTTGTATGATTTTGTCTAGCCTCTAGATTATCCTATGGAGCAGGACCAGCATGTTTCCAAGCATTCTTATCTAGGATATAATCCTCTATATCTTGGCTATATTCATCTTGTTTTTAACCTTTGAATGAATTCTTTCATAACTTGAATTATTATTTATTTATTTATTTATTTAATACTTTCGCACAAGCATGTACAGAGGCGGACTTAATGCCTTAGGCATTTTCTACCAGTCAACCTTTGGGTGATGCAGAGACACACATTGGTAGGTGCAATTTATAAAAAACATTTAGGAATAAATATTTAAATATAAAGATACCTAAACTATATATATAATACATATATATACCTAAACATATATTTACATAAATAAATATAAACACAAATAACTAAACATAAATAAATGAATATACTAAAAACAAATAAGACAAACAATTAGAAAACTATACCGTTATGATGATACTGCCAGCTTCCTGCGAATGTGCTCACGAACTTTAAAAGCTAATCGGTTGGTTGCCATCCTGATTTCTTGGGGGAGTGCATTCCACAGAGAGATAGACTGAACGAAGAAGGAAGAGTGAATGAAGTCTGTGCGGTGAGTGGGACATTGAAGAAGACGATTGTGTGATGAACGAAGATTTCTATTGTGGTTGGCGCAAATGTACTGAAAGTGGGGGGCTAGATAACCAGGGGAAGAGGTAGAGTCAAGAAATGAAAACAAGGTGGTCAGCGCCCTTTGCTCTCTGCGCTGACGTATGGTCAACCACTTTAGAAGCGACCGATGTGCCGAGACATGGTCATATTTACGCAGATTGAAAACGAATCGAATGCAATTATTGAGGAGACGGTCAAATTTGTCGAGGAGATCTGCATTCAGGTCATAGTAGCACACATCACCATAATCGAGGATGGGGAAAATTAAGGACTGCACAAGCATTGTCTTCGTACTCGATGGTAATAGATTTTTCAATCGGTACAGAGCCCGCAACGTTCCGGTAACCTTCTGGCTTACCCGAGTAACTTGAGTACGCCAGTTCAGGGTATTATCAATGTGCAAGCCTAAGTCCTTCACGTCAGTGCTAAAAGGAACTATCGTACCATTGAAGAGTACTGGTGGCAATATTGTACCATCCACCTTACTAATGCCACGAGAACTGCCAATGATTATCGCCTGACACTTCGTAGGGTTTACTGCTACACCAAATCTGTCAGCCCAGGTTTTTATGGCTACCAAGTCCCTATTTAATCTGTCGATGGTGTCTGGTAATTCATCAACTTTCCCGTGACAGTACAACTGCAAGTCATCGGCATACAGATGATACGCACACTGAAGTTCGGAAGTTATAAGATTAATGAAAATAGAAAACAGAAGAGGAGAAAGTATACCGCCTTGAGGAACGCCAGTCTCCAAATCACACCAGCAAGAAGAAGAATCCCCAACATGAACGGACTGCTGACGTTCCTGAAGGTAAGAGGAGAACCATTTCAGTGCTTCGGGAGAGACCATAATATAAGACAGAATGGCTAACAGGATGTCATGACTGACGGTATTAAAGGCATTCGAGAAATCAACCAACACCAGAGCAGTAACTTTGGTGTCTTCCAGTCCTGCCCTTATATCGCCAGTCACTTTAAGACGGGCGGAAACAGTGCTGTGCCCAGGCCTAAACCCAGATTGAAGAACGAAATTGAAGAATTATTACGACTTCCTTTACCTAATATCAACCCACCATTTTGGATTCGGCAAAAGCGTGGGTAGAGCTCAGCCCGATGTAAAATAAAGTGATTTTTTTTTTGGGAATACTCCAGAACTTTTTTTAGAACCAATCAAAAACGTGTAATGAAAACCCACAATGCCTGTCCTATTCAAAGGTCAAACCATATAAAGAAAGACAATACGTGACGAAATATTTGACGAAAGATATGACGCAAAGAAAAAATGCATGTTGTTGTTTGCATATGAAACCCATTTGCAGACACTCTGGATCATTAACTAAAAGTCATCTGTCATATTTATAACGGACGGCATGAAAATCTGTAAGTTTTCACAAGTATTTAGTATTAAATAATGTGTCAAAAAACGTATTTAATCACTGATCTTCTAGGAAACCGTAGCTTAAGGCGGTTTCCGACCAAACGACCTTGAGCGCTCGGTCCTTTTCCGTCCCCCCGCTCTGTCTCGCTCTGTACCGCTCCATGCGCACAGGCAATTATCATAGAATTCACTTAATTTTTTTTATTTTTGTAAACAAAAAGAATAGCGATCTTTTGAAATAGAATAAAACGTGTATTATTTAGATTTTTAAATTATCTATTAGTATCATTTTCATATTTTTTATAACGTCACCTAGCAACAGATGCATGCAATCAATAATTTTAATCACTTTGTTACAAGGAGATTTAAAGTGTGTTTATATCACATGAAAACAAATTAGTACGTGCAATGTGATGATAGGATATCGAACAATAATCATGTGCTTTTAGATGTGGTTTATTACTTTTAATAAATCAGCCAATAGCCTCTGAATTACGCAATATCGCATGGTTTTGCCCGGGGTAGCGTCTTAACACTTTTGTCAATAACCGTGCTTGCGACCACTAACTCAAGAGGCTCGACAGCGAATATTGTAATATTATGCATACGTACTCAGGTATGTAAACCACACTCTACGTTTAGTGGGTTCTATCTACATCCGGCCAAGGGTAGGGATATGTGGTGTGGTGGCTCGGTATCCAAGGCGATGGTGGACCAATACATCAAAGATAGTTACACAGTGTGATAAATGGATTATGATCAGAAAAAGATAAATAAATATTAAATAGATAAGAAAAATATTTTTATGTGCATACAAAAGATTTTCATAAATATAATGAGAACGCACAGCCATTAAATTAATCTCTTTAAATTTATCTATGAGGGAGTGACTGGGCATTAATTTATAAATTGAACGAATTGCCCTTTTTTGTAAAACAAAAATTGTCTGAATATCGGCGGCATTTCCCAAAAAAAGAATACCGTACGACATCACACTATAAAAATAACTAAAGTACGAGTAAACTAAACGGACTGTCTCTAAATCAGTTAAATTACGAATTTTTCTAACGGCGTATGCTGCAGAGCTGGGCTTTTTTTGGCAATTTATCTATATGGGGGCCCCATTGAAGCTTGGCATCCAAAGATATGCCTAAGAATACTGTGGTGTTTTCGGGTTTCAACTCTTCACCCTTTATAAGAACACTAGTTTCTTTTTACTTGTCTAACATGACATGGTAGTTAAATGGTTTAATGTTAATAACAGGTTATTAACATTAAACCATGTAACTACTTCAGCGAGGGCTCTATTTACATTGTCAGTAACCAGCTGCTGACGTTTGAGTTTAAATAAAAGTGAAGTGTCGTCTGCAAACAACACTATATTATGATTATCCTCTATGAGTTAAGGCAAGCCGTTAATGTAAATAAGAAACAAAAATGACAATTGTAAGACAATTGTAACAAATCTGTGTAATTCTTTCCTCAAAAGACCATTTCAGACACCAGTCTACATGATCCTCATATGATCTGACAAAGATTATTTTTGGATTTTTTTGATTGTCATTGATGGACATTATTTAAACAATGTCATGAAAATTTACTTTTATAAAGTATTATAAAATTTTAATTAAAGTGAATGTTAAGACAAAGTGTTTTTTTTTCGAAGTTTTATTTATAATTTTTTAATATTTTTAACCATGGTCGAAAGTTTGAGTAATTTATGCGGCCTACCCAAATGTCCTTTCTTTGGTAATGTTCGTCGAATCGTTGAGCTCCTTAAGTTCTGTGTTGAGCTGCATGATTACTGAAAAATGCATGCACTGACTGGAATGAGTCCACACAGAATGAGTGGACCTGCCACTCATTCTGTGTGGTTCTTTCCTCAAAAGACCATTTCAGACACCAATCTACATGTCAAAGTCAAAGTCATGGTCTTCACATGACCTGACCAAGATTATGTCTGGACTTTAAAAGAGAATGTGACCTCTGAGTTTGTTTCGGCCTTTCTTCTCAGAGTAGTCAGATAGGAAACGCCTTGATTGACGTGTAAAAGTATTTTTACAAACCTATTTACAGAAAACAAATCGTTTATCATTTATTTGTCATTAATAAGTTTTTAAAATATGATTGACGTGTAAAAGTGTTTGTACAAACCTACTTGCAGAAATAAAATCAGTTATCATTTAGCGCAAGGTCCAAATACATTTTAAAATTTACACGGTTGCAGATATCAACACTAAGTTACATATTTCTCTTTTCAAAAAAAACATAGAAATATCTTCCTGTTCAGCGTAAAATTTCCAGTTTCTTCGACTAACATAAACTCGTAACGGATTCACAAAATGTAATAACATAAAACAAACTGTAAAAGTGTTTCCTCCAACTTGTAGAACTGGATCTCTTACAAACAATCTGGATCCGTATCCGGACATCTGTCCCGTTCACGGTCCGATTCTATTTTAATCCGCTACTACGTTGTAACATGCGCTCTATTTCTATTTCGGTTGAAAGAAAAACATACATTTACGATCATCTAAGATTCCTATCTTTTCTTCCTTATATAGATTTTTATCTAGATAATTCTGTTTGCTCTGCTTGGAGATTCTTTATGTACTTACATTATTCATTTAAAGTGGCCTTATTATCGTTGATCTATACCCAATTGGCTGAGAATACTTTTCTATTAATAAACGTAGTATAAGTTTCCGGAACTGGGCACTTAAGTAAACAATATTCTAAAAGTAATTACAGCATTTGAAAATGGAACTATTTGGCTGTGGAATAGTTTTTATAATCTAACAGTTAATTGTTTTTAATTAAATTGCTCGTCTTCATCACCATGATTTTTTTGTAGTATGATTTTCTACGATTTTAAGTTTAATTTGACAGCGCGGCGCAGCAAAGCCTCGCTCGGCTTGGAACTGTTTCTGGCGATAAAGCACTATGCAAGACGACTATGTTTTGACGCAAGCGCGGTAATATCAATCTCAATGACGAATTTCGTGACGGTTGCTCGTCCATCACTCTAAACCACAAAAACATCGATGCTGTGGGCCGTATGGTCAAAACAGACAGGCATGTGATCTACCATTAGATTTGGGCATCTTTAGGCATAGGCATGAGTCAAATACAATCAATCTTACACAAACATTTTGATATGAAAAAGCTGTGCTAGTTGAGAAAAAGTGCATTTTCGCTAACGGAGAATATTTCGAGAAAAAATACATTCGTTTTTGATCATTCATAGTTATTTTTTCTCATTTATTCCAGATTTTTTTTGTGAGTCTCACGAAGACAGCGCCCTAAAAACCCACCATTAGCTTCGTAGTGTTATAACTAAGGCATAAGAAGGGCCGCAATAAAGTCATAATTGGCTTTCTAACAGAACGCTTTAGGTCCCCCTAAAGCGTTCTGTTAGAAAGCCAATTATGTGTCCGTAAAACTCGTACGTTACTAACTAAATAAAACTCTTGAAGACAGGAAAGGCTAATATTAAAAGTAAACTGGTAACTTAATAATCACCGAAACAGCACTTGCAACAACAGGGGTTATTTTGTGGATAAAATTGCCAGATTTTCGTAATCATCATTTATTTTAATGCTTAGAAACCATGACATTTTAGCAGGGAAATAAGAATGAGATCATTTTTTAATCAATTTCACAGAAATAAAATCATATGACGGGAGGCCTTTGCTCAGCAGTGGGAGAGAGAGGTTAAACAAAAAAACTAATAATGTTGGTAGTACTTTCTCGCTTTCTCGGACAAACTCTTACACAGGGAGCTCTACTAGCCAGACAGTTATGTTTCAAAGGCATTCGTATTTAAATCCAAGTATTTGGTGACGTCCTGTCTTCTTAGTTTCCTAACTATTTTAATATCTTACGCTTGAAGGATTACAACTTTGTATTTTATTAGTACTAAGTATCTTTGAGGTAATAGTGCGAGTATTAAATGAATAAGAATGTATGTTTGTTTTTATGGCTTTAGGTACTACACCACGCAGGATTACTTACTTCGTACACCCACATTTAGTTGAAAAATGGTTAATCCGAATTCTGGATTTTAATAAAAGCTTTTTTTTTTATAAACGTTGCCCCACACTAGGAATTACTCCTGTATCTTGGGTGCGTTCACAAACATACACAAGACACCCAGACCCGGAACAACTATTCGTAGGTCATACAAATATTTGTTCCGTGCGGGAATCGAACCCGCGACACGCAGCTCAGCAGCCGATCGCTCAACCACTGCGCCAACCGTGCCATAAAGTAAGTTGAGTGATTTACTAGCCATTGATGTTTATAATATTAGTAGCATCAACTAAAGTTTTGACGAACTCTTCTGAGAAGAATAAATCTGCTAATGACGATTTTTTCCCTGGGGCATCTTTTGATAGTAGCACCTAACATTTATCTTAAAATATTCTTCAAAACTGTACTCTTAATGAAAAAATAAATCAGATGCAAATCTATCAGGAAATCGAAGATATGATAGTTCTATGGTTTTCAAAATTTTCTCTGATAATAGGGTTTTCACAGAACACAAAAAATGCAATTCATAATTTCTGTAGAGACATTTAATTTTCTATTGTTACGCGGGTGACTGCTTACGAGTATCTATCTATATGTGTGTGTGTGTATGTGAATTTGTCTATAACGGGTAATCTCCGAAACTCCTCAACCGATTTCAAAAGTTCTTTCACTAATAAAAAGCTACATTATTGCTGTGTGCCATAGGATGTTTTATGGTATAAGTATGTGACTTTCACGTGGACTAAGTCGCGAGCAGAAGCTAGTAGTAAATTAAAGAAGGAAGTCCTCGTTTTCCGTCACAAGAGTTGATGTGTCAATGTGTTTAAACTCTACGAGGCTTGTGGTTTGTCTGAAACTAGATTCCTCTGCTTGGGGTTCTTCTATTTTGTTATGGACATCAATAGATTTTAACAAATTCAAAACTTTGATTGACAGAGGTTGGCGCTTTAACTTCTTTAATCTTTGTTGAAGCCTGATATCGGAGATATACATACGGGTCTGAAGATTCTAGTGCTCTGTGAAATAAATCTAACATAGCCTTTTCGCGATCAGATTTTCTACTATGATGTTCGCGGTCGTGTCTCCAAAATGTATTTCGTGATTCACCAGCGTGCTCCGATAGAACACCCACAGGTAACGCTGAATGCGTGATTATTTCCTTGCCGTGGACCAATATTTTGTGTAATGTTACTGTCATTGGGTACCATTCATATTCCGTAACATATTTACTCGCAACAGTTTTGGAGAAATTACCAAATTTGTCACCATCTACTGGTAATCCACAAGACAAAACTACTAATATAGTATGTAGATCATCTGCTGATCAACCACTGTGGGAGACCTAATATTTCGGCAAATATATTACGGTTTTTGTCAGACAGAGCGGTCATAGCGGTGTTTCCGTCATTTGTAGTGCCAGAATTAGGCCGAACCACATCCACCAAAAGTCCCAATGTAGCCCTTATTTCTTGTTGAATTTTGTTTTTAGTGCTCTTTACGGTTAAAGCCTCCGGAAAATTCTCACTTTTTCACTGGATTTTTGTAGGCATGATGTAGCAAAAATTCCAGTACACGAATCCACGCGTGTAAGGGGCTCAAATCCATGTTTCATGAGCAATTCATTTGTTGGTCGGGAATAAACTAAATCTAACTTATTAAATTCTTTTGAAGTGGCCTTACAGAAAGGGCAACTTAGCTGTGATGAAGTATCAGTAATAATATTTAGAACTTTGCCATCAATGATTGTCAGACAAAGTTGACTTTTTGCTACTACTTTATGACCTTTAGACGTTTCTGTAAAGCATACTCCCGAGTCTTTAATCTGGTCTTCTACCCATTTTTTTTCTGAAAGTATCAATTCTTTGGTTTCTCTACGATACTGAATATGGATTGGTCGGCAATACCTGTAAGATTGCGGAGCTGGATTGAACCACAGAACCTGGCCACGTTGTGTTTTAATTCGCAGAGGAATATATGTAGTAGTAAAACGGCAACTTTCATCTTCGTGACGTGAGAGAAGCTTTGTTTGTATAATGATTGACCAGTGCTACCATCAAAGCCCCAAGATCCTTCAAATATGCAGTTCAGTGCGGTAATATTATTTTGTAAACAGTAAAATTTAATGGCTTCGTCACACGACTGAAAAATTATATTAAAAGTGTGTGAAAGTAAGCTCGATAACGAAACAAAAGCTTCTATTTCAGATACTTGAACTGGTTTAACAGGGTAGTATGGTGGAAATGCGTTGAAACCTTCATCCTTGAGGTCTTGTTGTAAAAATGGTATGTTCAACTGAGAATTTCCTATCTATATAGATCGCTAAAGCTTCTTCCGGAGTACGAGTATAAGGCTTTGGATCTGTTTTAAGTTTTGTTGCTATTTTGGTTGGTCTTGTTGGGCTTAACAGGGATGAACTGATTACGTATTCTAAGTCTTTTGCTGAACTTTTGTCAAATTTTTGCCCTCTAATTTCTACTGTCTCCGAAAACTTTAATATTTTTTTCAGCTGGTTCCTTTTCTAAGAACAATGATAGTCGTTTGCGAGTTCTTAGTTGTTGTCTCTTACTGAGGTCTTTATAGAATGGACCACTTAATTGAGAATCATCACTAATGACGAACCTAGATTCAGGATCAGGAGAAGACTCGCAAGCTAGGATTAATTTAAGGCTAATATCAAGTATGGATCCGGGATCAGTTTCGACAAAATCAATTTCGACCGGGTTCGATCTGGTGGGAAACGTATTGGGAACCAGGTCCAGGATGATCAGGCATGTCACTGGATATGACTGAAATTCAATATATTCATGAATGCAACAGGTTGGGACTGATCAGGGATGTAACTGGGACCAGGTTCAGGATGGTCAGATACATATCTAGGATTAGATTCGACATGTTCATAAGTGCTATTGGGTCCAGGTTCGAGCTGATCAGGAATGTAACTGGGACCAGGTTCAAGATGGTCAGATACAAAACTAGGATCAGATTCCACATGTTCACTAATGCAACTAGGGCCAGGTTCGGGCTCATTAGGAATGTAACTGGGACTTGAAACTCTACGGCTTTTTATCGTTTTACTAATTATATCAGAAAATTCCTTTTGGAAATCTGTACTTAGAATTATCGTGTGCTTTTTCGTAAAATATTTCCAGTTTCGCTTGCTTTGCTTTAATAAGGAATCAAATTTATTTGTGAATTTCGATACGAATATTTTTATTCCAATTTCATTTTTGTAGTCCTGGTTGAATGATAAAGCTTTTAATAAAGCAGCTGTCCGATACTCCAAAGGCAAATCAGACGGCCGAACATTCTTGCCTTTTTGTTTAGTCAGATTAATTTTGTAGGCTTGAAGTCTCGTAAAGTGGGTTGGTACTTCTCCTTTCGTACTTGCGGAAACTCTCAGAGGTTGAAGAGCACCGGCTATGGCGCTATCCACAGCTTCTTCAATCACCACTCGTGGACTAACAAGAGGATTGGCGCCCTCTTGCCCTCCTAACATTAAGTCAGCCGGTCGGAGCCCGGACCCCTCAGCAGGCTGAGTCAGGTCATGCTAAGGCAAAGTGCAACCATGGGTATTTGACGGCTCCGTGGAGCCTCACCCCCGTTCCTCCAGAGAATATCTTTCGATATAGGGTTTTAGTTTTATTAGGTCATGTTTGACGAGGGCGGACCCCTTCCCTATACCACATTTGCCCCTTCATCAGAAAAATATTAATGGAACCTATTTTTTTTGTATTCAATGTTTTTATATTAAGTACAATGCAACAAACAATCATACATACATACACGTGAAACAACTATTTTTTTACAAAGAATACAAACACGAGCAATTTTTGAATGTCACAATATTATTTTATGCCAAGAAATATTTTTATCCCATTAAATTACCTATGGGTACCTCTATACCTACTGTTTTTACTGAATGAATAATACCTACCTACATTTTTACAAATTAAGAATTTAAATGTTTTTAATTTCAGTTTTTTGATTAGTGAAAACCCTAACAAAATAAAATCTATACTCGATAAATCCGAATTCCTTCGTGTTTTGCTTCTGAAATTGTACAGACCAGTTAACATAACACTAAACAATATTGTGTGTGAAAATAAAATGCTACTACCCTTTAAAACTTGCGCAAAAAACAATTTCAAAATAACAGAAAATATTACCTAACTTGCTTTAAATTACATCTAAAAATATATTTGTTTGTTCCTAAAAATAGCTGAGATTTGGCTTCTTTGCATACTATAATAATAATTAAAACATAAAAACATTGCTTATATAATAAATTAAAACCATTATATTGATTTCTATGGATAAACAGAATAAAATATTTAAAAAAATATAGCTCTGGTTCTAAGCTCAATTGGTTTATGGGAGTTCTACTCCAGCATTCAAAACAGTGTTTACTATCGATTAGAAGAATAAAAAAGCGATGTCCGTTTTTTGAGGCATTAATCATACTGTGCGCCGGTGTGAAGTTAGTATTTACTTTTATGCCTGGCTCACCTGTAAAAACAAACTGACTCGGTCTTGAAGATCCATGCGTCCACTGATATTCTGGGTCCAGTTCAGATGACAGTGCTTCGGCCAAGGACTCATTGGCACTAGAGCTTGACGAAGAGGTAGACAAATTACTATGTATCCGTAAATAAACAAATGTATGGTGGCAACCAACTATGGCCGTCTAGCCAAGTTCGGCATTCAATGGGTTAACATACATGGAAACCGTGGCGTCTTAGAAGCAGCTTTTTATCTAATGGACGGTTGGCATGCACGCCTCCGGTTTTGCTGGTTATGTTTAAGTCCTATGTCATAGAGGGCGAGCACCGACAAGATGCTCAGACGCGATCACGAAATCTGTTGAAGGCAGCATTTACTAAGCGGTCCACACTGCAGCAGACCGCCTAACTTGGAGACTAGTATGTGGTCGCCATTCTCAGCATTGAGGGAACGACGAATAAGGTAAGAATAGGGTGCGAACCTATTGCCATCAACCGGACACAAATCCAGAAAACGCAACAAACCAAAAAAAATATAACATTTACTACGGGAAAATATTCTCCTGTAAACCAAAAGTTGTCTTTGTAACACGGATTTCCTCAAGAAGCAATGCAATTCATATCTATGTGCAAACTTAGTTTTCTAATAGCCCATTCTAAGGGAAGAGCCATTGGTCTCATTCATCAATCCTTCAACAACTTTTCCCCCTTGAGCCGTTCCCATTCTGAGAGACAGATGTACCCCATAATTTTGTAGCAAATATAAGGTAGATTCTAAAGAACAATGGCGACGAAATTGTTAATGGAATTAGTAAGCGTCTACCTATGACACCGTGATAGATACTGACGAAATAATTTAATAAGTTTTATCAAATCAAGATAATGGCAAATCGAAGCCGGGCAAAAAAATCGTCATTAATGAAAATTCAATTGACTATTTTATTGATGACATAAAATATTCATGGCTATTTTTCTTTTTCTGGCTTGACTGAGCGGTTAATGTTGCCATGTATTAAGAATCTTGGGCAAGTAACATAAATAGCTTTGCTTTTCGAATTGCAAAAATATACTTAGGAAATACATTTCTGCGTCAGAATATAAATGTAAAATTAAAAATAATTGTTTGTGGTAAGAATATAGCGGTCATCATTTTGAATACATAAATGAAATCGCAGTACAATTCCAGTATGGCAACTACGATAACAAAAAAAAAACATGACAATTCATCAGTCAACCTACCCTGCCTACTGACAACATAATACAACTCTCGGTAGAGAGTAGTTATATTCTTTGTAATACAACTTGTCGTTCGTTGCTTGCGCGTTTATCTCATATTTTGTGTTCCATTCCATCGATTATCCTCGATTTTCTGCTTTACAACTGCTTCTGCTTATGGACTCTGAGATTTACTGTTTTCTGTGTGAGTGCTTGCCTAAGGATTCTGTTCTGATTATTTCCTTTCACGGCGACATTTTTCCTGATACTCTGGATTACGATTCTGCCTGATACCTTGGATTGTTCAATTGGACTAGTCAAGTTACAAGATATCTTCATTGCTTATTACTATATAGTAAGCATAGAACAAAATAATTTACCCTGGTTGAAAATATTGTGTCTGATTTCTGTTAGTTGCAATCTATGTTGTTAAAAATCATGATTTTATCATGAAAATAATATAATATGTAGCCATCTATAGCTTTGTACTAAATAGGTTAGAGGAATATTATTTTTATACGAACAACATATTGCGCTTCTACCATAAATATCATAAAGAACAATTTGCAGGTTTCAATGAATAAATCATTATATTTTATTTCTAGGCTTTGGAAGATGACTATGTCTGCGAGTCATGCAGATGTGTGCCTTTTATGTGGCGGTTCAAGTTTTTATGTGTTTAGTTGGACGACGAACTGTCGGATGTTGCGCTGTAGTATGGTATCTAGAATGGGCCAAACATCAACCAAATATTTTAGCACCGGCAATTTTTCTTGATGACATTGTGATTAGGGATGATGAGGCATAAAAATAAAAAAAATATGGTTTGTATTTTTTTTTTTCTAACCTACCTATGACCTACCCCTACCATAAAATTAATCAAATATATGTATAACTGTCCTAAGAAAGTTGGCTATGATTATTAAATAAATATACCTTTGAACATTTATTTACGTAGGTACCTTATTCATTTATTTTATTTTTTGCGTTCAGAAATGCTCTTGCATACTGCACTATCAAGGAGAGATAGTGCAGATATGCGGGACTCCAACCCACATAAAACTCCACAGTGTCCTCCTCTCCGCTATAGGCGGGAACACGGGCACGCGTTATTACTCATCCGCGAACCCGCCGCGGCTGTCCGTCACCGGACCCTCCTCTGGGGAATACCCGGCGCACCAGAACACATGGCACGCTGTGACCACCCCAGTGACCAACACAGCCCTGGGCGCCAGACAACTCCGCATCTGGGCACCCAAGGAGACCAACCCCTTGCGACGAGTCAGATAAATGGCCCCGTCGCCTACCATTTTTCGGCCGCAAAGGATAGGGAGAGCGGCCAACAACATACCGACACTCCTCTTCCCCTGCGGTCCCACCGCGTCCGCCATCAAACGGTGGCGACCCCGTTAAGGCCGCAGAAGGTAGAGAGAGCGGCGAACCGCAATACCGGCACTCCCCTTCCGCTGCGGCCTCAGTTGCGATGTAGCCCAAGCGGCACCGCAACCTTGGTCGCTACGTCGTCGTCTTTTCGGCAAAAGCCCTGACTAGCAGCCCCTCCTCGGATTCCTCTTAGCTTCACCGTGAATATCAATGATATTAAAAGTATTAGATAGGTATTTCCATATTTATTTTTCGGTTAGAGTCTGTTGTTGACAAAACATAACCTCTTGAACTTCGAACTTGAATACCTTAAATTCCTGACCTCCTATAGAAGTATAATTGAAGACAAAACTGTTCAGGAATACAAACTCTGTGTTTTTACATTTCTTTCATCGATAGACGCTTCAAAAAAATGTTAACAAAAATTTGTTCGGGAGCTTGCCAATGTTCTTTGTATTCCCGGAAAAAGAAAAAACAAACCGATTTTCTTTGTTTCTTTTCGAAGCTGTTTCGTTTCTATGAGCCAATTTCAACATAAAAGTCATTTAACCAAATTATGCTGAGTATCAGTAGTACCTTTAATTTTGAACGTCAAAATGTAATACTGTACACCAACACGCCCGCCCAGCTTCAATTTCAAAATAAATCATGCATATTCATCTTGAAAAGTCGAAGTATTGGTATGGCAGACTGGCGCCCTGAAAAAAAAAACAATTAGAATCCCGTGACATTTTCGTTTCATTGCAATTTGTAAAAAGTCGAATACGTTGCGAAGATGAAGCTTCGCTTTTGACGAGAAACTCTAGTGATTAGAAATTAAAGTTAGAATAGTTTTCATGGTTTCCATTCACTAGTCACCTCAGCCGCTCTGCCGCCGGCCGTACGTTTTTCTGTTTAGTTTCTCCATCAAACTTCGCATCGAAATATTTGCACAGTTACTGGCTCATTAAATCTTTACAATTTCAAAATACCGATCGCTTCACATTTGAAATTTGTCTAGTAATAACTCATTTTCTGTAGGAAGTTTGTCTGTAGTGTAGCCAGATAATATGAACTTAAATTAATGACAAGGACTGTTTCATTGATTGAAGAATCTTAAATCTTTATCTTCATATTTCATAGAGTCTATTGAGCACAGATTGATAATATATATTTTTATCCGACTACGGTGAATGCCAAAAGGAGGGTAATGTTTCACTTATGTACAAAACAAGCAAGAGACGGAAATAATTTACAGAAAGCAAACTAAACAGTTAGACGTGATTTTGGTTGGTATATTCCACAGTAGCATCCCAGTAACTGGTTGGAGAGTCATATAGGCAGTCGCTCCATTTAAAATACTGGTATACAGCTGCATACTGTGCTCAAATCTCAAAGCATTTGTTTAATTAAACCATATAAAGGCAAGTGGCGGCATCTACACCGCTACATGCGAACAACGCATCGCACTGACGTCACACAAATCCTGCATCGCGCAATCAGAGTTTACCGCACAGCTAGCATATATAGAACTTCGACAGATAAATCGTCGGGCAGTTGTCCACCAAATGCGACATCCATCTGGTCGGAGGATCCTCCCTTTTCTAAAGAGTATGAGTGAACTTTACACCCTGCTCCTCATATCCCTTCAGGCCCTTTTGAAATGTCAAAGAGTCGGTCAGTTAGTCAGAAAGTTGAAGCTAGTTGCCCATTTCAAAACGTAGACCTTCATGAAGAAGAACGGGCAAAAAAACTCAGAGGACACTTTTTTTAAATCAAGATATTACAAAATCCTGGGTACATTAATCTTGTTGCGTCTTTAGGTGAGAACAATGTAAAAAAATGAGGATAAAAATACGCCGTCACCGACGGTGCCCGTTCACGAACATGTCGCGTGAATCAGCACCATCCAACACACGCGCCACCAACAGACATTTAAGCAAGCGTGACAGAATCTCAATGCCATGCTCATTCAAGCCAACATATGTCTATATGATACCATATGTATAACTCTGACCACCACCCAGTAGTCATGCATCTTGCCCCCTACTCTGGCCCAAGCGATCCCAACCGCCCCCCGCAGACCCAGATGATAACCGACTGGAGGAAAGTAAGTGAAAGACTGAAATCCACCACGTCGCCTCAATTGGACACCATCCCCGATCACATAGTGTCAGTCGCCGACACGACGGCCGCAATCGACTCGTTTACTAAGCACGTTCAATCCGTTTTGACGGATTGTTCACGGGAAGTTCCGGTGATGGAAGACCATCGCTGGAAACTACCTACTGACGTACGTGACTTGATAACCGAGAAGAATGCGGCTATTCGTGCCTACGACTCCTTCCCTTGTGACGCGAACAAAGCCCACATGCGCCATTTACAGCGTGCTGTAAAGAAACGCATAGGGGAGGTTCGCTCAGAGGGCTGGAACAAGATGCTCAGTGAACTCGAGCCCACTCATCAAACCTTCTGGCAATTACAGAGGAAATTGCGTTCCTCAGAAGAGGTCTCTATGCCTCCTCTCATCCGCCCCGACAATAGTGTCGCTTTCGACAGTCCCGATAAGGCTGAATGTCTTGCCGACAGCCTAGAGTCCCAATGTTCTCCCAGCTCCCAACCAGTAGACCAAGCTCACCTGAACAAGGTCGACGCTGAAGTCGAACGAAGAGCCTCCCTCCCTCCCGTCGAAGACCCTGATGATCCTCTGCCTCCCGTCACTCCAGACGAAGTGTACGACATCATTAAAGGGCTCCACGCTCGCTAGGCCCCCGGTTCGGATGGTATTACCAATAAGGTATACAAACTCCTTCCTGCCCCGCTAACAATGCTTATGACCGCCATCTTCAATGGCGCCTTGAGCAACAACATCTTCCCACAAGCGTGGAAAGAAGCAACAGTCATCGGTATCCCAAAGCCAGGCAAGCCAAAGTCTGAGCCCTCCAGCTACCATCCCATTAGCTTACTCAACGTTCTCGGCAAAATCTACCAGAGGCTTATTTATAAGCGTCTCAAAGACTACGCCGAAGCAAAGAGCCTCATTCCCAACGAGCAGTTTGGTTTCCGTCCCCAACACTCGAGTATCCACCAGGTCCACCGTATCGTAGAGCACTTGTGCGCCGGTATGCAGCGTAACGTGACGACGGGTGTGCTATTCTTCGACATAGCGAAAGCCTTCGACAAAGTCTGGCACAACGGCTTGTTATACAAGCTTTACCAACTAGGAGTGCCAGATCGTCTCGTGATCATCTTACGAGACTTTTTGTCGAATCGCACCTTCTGCTATCGCATCGAGGGTGCACTCTCGTCCCCTCACCCTATTCGCGCCGGTGTCCCTCAGGGTTCCGTCATATCTCCTCTAGTCTTCACGACGCATCATGACCTATGCCTGCGTCGTATTTGCGCATGCTCACCCACGTCATCTCCATAAGATGCAGACCCTCCAAAACCGTTTCCTCAGAAGGGTTACGGGTGCCCCTTACTATGTCCGAAAAATAGATCTTCACGTCGACCTTAAAATGCCTACCATAAACCAGTTCATGAAACGCTTATCGAAGCGCTTCTTTGACTGTGGCATTAAACACTCCAACCCCTTGATCTCAGCGGCCGCCCGCTACACTCCCTCCCGCATTAGTAGTATTCGCCGACCAAGGCATACTTTAATCGCCCCCGACGACGCCACAACCCTCCTCCAGGAGAGTAGTAAGGCCACCAGCACACTACATAAGCCCAAAACCCGATCGCCGTCCTACCGTCCTCGCCGCCGAGGCCCGCCGCGACGCCCAAATCCACGCCCCTCCCGACCCTTGCTCGAGCCAGCCCGCGCCGCTGAGCCTGTAGCTTTAAATTCGTCCCTAAACCACTCAAATTCTGATCCAGCAAGTCCCTTGCTGCCCTCTTCCAGCGACACCCTTTTTTTTTTTTTTTTCTTGTTCCCGGGGTGGAAAATCCTCATGGATGTCCTCCGCCCTGGGGCGGGCGGAGGGGTCTGTCAGACTCTTACTGACTAAAAACCACCCCGGTGTTCCATCTCACACCTACGCCATGGTCGCGGGAACACATTATTCTTCCACAACCCCGGCTGGTGCCGGCCCGCTTGCGCGGGCCCCGTCTCGGGCGGGGGGAGTGAGGTGTACTCCCCCCGCAACGTCTGTGAGCAGCGCACGCGGAACACTACGCGCGCCGCCTTCTCGGGTCCTGATGTTGGGGGGCGACGGATGTCCCCGAATCCGTCGCCCCTGGACCCATTTAGGGGGGCCGGAAGAGGGCGTTGTCCGCCCTCCTCCGACGCCCGGTGCGTCTGCTGCGGGCCGGGTCGAGAGTCGAGATCTCTCTCTCCCTTTCCGCAGCCTCCTTTTGCGAGATGACCGTTTCGCAAAAGGAGACCACTGCGTCCGGTATGAGGGTCAGTCAGTTATGAGGGCACGGCGCGGATCCTCCCAAGCGGCACACTCTGCCAGCGTGTGCCACGCCGTGTCCTCCCGGCAGTCGACGCAGTGGTGACACCGGGCGTCCGGCTCCCTGTTTATGCGACACAGGTACTTCCCGAAGCAACCATGCCCCGAGAGCACCTGCGCCGCCCGAAACGACAGGGAGCCGTGCCTTCTCCCGAGCCAGCGGTCGAGCACTGGCCGGATCGCCTCGATGGTGCTGAGGCCGGCGGTAGGGCGTGAAAGCCTCACCCGCCATTCCGCCACCAGGACCTCGCGGAGCTGCAACCGATGCTGCTCGATATGTTGCTGCATCGGTCGCTCGCCCCGCTCCCGCGCTGCCTCGCGCCACCGGTACAGTGAAGCGAGCACCTTCGCCTCCAGGTCCCAGGGCGGTGATCCGGCCAGTGCACAACCCGCCTCGAAGGAGATCGTGCGATACCCCCGAATGACTCTGACGGCTATCGCCCGCTGCGGCTTGCGCAGGACAGCTATGCTGCCGGCCGTCAGGTCAGACGCCCAGATCGGCGCTCCGTAGAGCGCCATGGATCGCACGATCCCCATATAGAGCCGCCTACAGGCGGCGCTCGGGCCCCCCAGATTGGGAAGCAGCGTTGCCAGCGCCGGCCGCGCCCAACAACTTGGGCGCCAGCCGCCGGAAGTGGGGTCCGAAGTCCCACCGGCTGTCGAGCACCAATCCCAGATATTTCATGGTGGGCTCGACAGCGATCCGGACCCCCCCGACTACAATGTGTGATCCGGCCGGCGGCGCCCGCCGGGGGCCATGAAACACCATGGCCTCCGACTTGTTGAGGGCCACCTCCAGGCTTCCAGCGACACCCTAAGCCGAGGTTCGAACCCCACAGGGGGTGCCCTTAGCGTTGTCGCTTAGTTTTTTAAGTTAGTACATAAGTTTAAGTCCTGGCTGGAGGCCTTAATTTATTAGGGCAACCACAGGCAAGTCCGTCTAAGCAGACGACAAACTCATAGGTTGACCTGCGAGATGCTATTTATAAAAAAAAAATACCAAAAAGAAAGATAATCCAAATCTATTGAAGTATTCAATTATTAAAACGTGATTAAATAAAAAAATAACATTATGTTCCAAATGTCAGCAAATTTATAAAGGCTGCATCTGTTCCAAACTTTAACTAGTGAGTTTAAGTGGCTGTGGAGCACGACCAGCATTCAATTAAATTACATTTAAATTCGTTTATTTCAGAGTAGGTAATGTCCATTAATTGCTAGTAACAAATTAATTCTCTTAGGACTAATTTAGTTAGTAGCAATTTATGTAGGTAGTCCAGATGAAAACAAATTAAAAATAAATTAAATTGAAAGAGAATAAATTAAATTGAAACAGACAAGATTAACTAAAGCAAATAAATAATAAATTAAATTGGATTTAAACAAAATACAAATAAAAAAATTACAAATGGAATTAAGAAAACTATTAAACATCAAATTCATCAGAAGATGTGTAGCCTGATGAGCCTTTCCACCACTGGCGATACTAGTCGATCCGGAATCATCCTCAGGAATCCGTTGCCACTACCTTGAATACTGCGAATTTGTGAGGCTGACATTTTGCGCATTATAGCGTAAAAGTCATCCACCCTCGAGTCGGCAATCATGCCCGAAGCACTTCAAAAAGTAGCCGCACCAGACTCCTATGCGTGTGCAGCCCTCCTGTGCGGTGTGCAGCACATAGTTGGTCCATAGGGCGCTGGTGTAAACGCTTTGGCAGTAGGCTCTAAACCTATACTTAAACGTTACCTTTACCTGTGCTTTACACCGCGCAAACCTATGCGCCAATAAATTAGCGCGTACCTAAAATGATCTGAGCTCTCTCACAATATCCACATCATCATGTAGGGTTACGGTCACGACATGCCCTAGATACCTAAACTGAGAGACGCGACTCAAAGATACTCCGCTAAGATATGCCTGTGGTATATGTTCAGGTTGTATAATCTTACCTCTGATCAGCATATACTTACTCTTGCTATCGTTGTATTCTAAACCGTGACCCACATAGACTTCACACATTCCTAGTAGTTTCCGTAGGCCACCAACAGATGGACTCAGCAACATCATATCGTCCGAGTAACTGATGTTATTGACGCAAACTTTATCTATGTGACATCCGACATGGCTTTTATTGAGCTCATCAATCAGCTGATTGACATACAGATTAGAGAGTCTTGGTGAGGTCAGCCCCCCTTGCCTCACACCATACCTACTCAAGTATATATTAATCAGAATATGCGTTCCCCCACTTGACAAAGTTTTTCTGTTGGTTATACCAGAAAGAGAATATATTAATTAGTTCAGCAGGGATCCCGACCTCCCCAAGCTTAGTCCAGGGTCTATTATAATCGACTAGGTCAAAGACCAAGAAATAGGTCAAGAAAACGAGCATAAATATAGCAATTTCCGTTGACAAACTCTCACGAAATCCAAACTGAGCCTCATGAAGCTTAACATACTTTCTGAGCTGAGCATCTAGAAGACCATCGAAGACCATGGCCATCACAGTAGCCAGGGAGATAGGCCTATGATTACATTTTTAAGTCACATCACCAGTGCGATTCTTTGGTCTAGGCACAACAAAAGTTTCCGTCATCTTAGGTGGTAAGTACGAGTGAAGTATGCAGAAAGTAAACAGCATAGCCAACACTCTAAACAAATGTGTACCTGCGTGCTGCAGGTGCTCAATGCTGAGTTCGTTACTGACCGGAGATTTACCACGTTTTATGTTTTCGATAACACTCTAAATATCCTGAGCAGAAAACCAAATTGGGTTCTCACAAGTAGTCACGGCCTCAATCTTGGGCACATCAACATTGCTGATAAGAGGAGCCTCAACTTTAAAATGGTTAGTAATACCTTTAGGCTCACTACACCCGCCTACACTCACTGGTAAATTAAGCCTACCACTCATCCTCTTAGTACTTTTACAAAAAGCTCTGAAATCTTTAGCTGTAACGTGGGAGGCTAATACATCCATTTTAAGTTGCTCTTGGTGATTTTGACAAAACGTCAGTCTAGATTTGAATTATATAAGAGTAAGAAACATCGTGCACTGGCCCACTTTCCGGATTACCATGTACTAAAAACCCTTGAAATGCTTCTCTATCCAGTCTGTGCGCCTCTTCCACGTATTTATCCCACCCCGTCCCCCGTATTTATCCCCACTACCGTTTTACCCTTTTTGAGCCTTCTTCCTCTTTTGCTTTGCACAGATGCCTCACATAAAATGTTTACAATGACATCGTACAAATTGTAAATTATATATTTATGTCCAAAGTTACTACACATACTGTCTGCACATACACGAAATTCAATCGGAAAGTCAAGGTCTTCTAGCTTATTTCGATACTTTCTTTCTCGCTCCACGCGTTTAATGCATGCTTTAAAAAATCTCATTTATTCGAAGAATATCGTATGGTATTTTATTATAACATTTTACACCTTACCCCATAAGAGAAGTGAATACTTTATACAATATAAAACGTGGTTGATGCAATTTTTTCATATTTCTAGTGTTAAAATTATTCCTGTCACTTATCTCACTAAAGAGATGTAGATTCTACCGAAAATACATAATGTTTTCAAATGTATATTGACAAGATACAGTGACAATGTTATTTTTTTTAAGTTCTTTTAGATATTCGCGTCATTGAAGGTTTTAGATGCTCTGACAGCCCTCTTTTGCAGAATGAAGTTAGAATCAATGTCTACAGACCGTCCCCACAGCAGAATACCGTAAGACACGTGATTACTTTACACCGTACCCCATCAAAAGTGTATACTTTGTACCAATACTGTAATCTGAAACGTGGTTGATGATGAAAATGTTGATAATGATGCTATGAAAGTAACTAAAGTAGACTGGTCTCGCGTCTGATAATTGACGGATTTTCCAAGCAGCGTAAGCGGCTGAACTAAGCCACCCTGCGATTCTGTAAGTGATGTTAAACTGGAAGCTGACTCCAAAATAATTTGGAAAAGGATAGGCAGATGAAGATGTAACAGTATAGCGACAAAACTTTAAAGTAACAATAATAATAACAACTTTAATCAATTTTAGTTACCATTTTATTTTGTTATCTTACTTATTTACACAATAAGGATAGTGCGCAAAAGACTTTTTGTATCCTCTCTCCTCCTAGAATAACGCATTATGTTGAAAAATAGCAACATAAAGTGCAAGCTCCGGCGGGCAATATATAATATTGCCTGGCAAGCGCTCTGGTGCGGCGCTAAAACGATCAAATTACTCTCATACTATGAGCAGGTATTATTAAAAACGGAGGATATTTTATAAATAATATCTTCTACAAGAAAATATCATAAAAAGCGAGAAACTTCATACGTAGTACACTTACACTAGTTAAGTTCAGGTTCGGAGTTTTCCTGACGGGATTATATTATTTCGATTGGTTTAAAATTTCAAAAACATATTGGACGGTGACCCTCAAAGTAGGCAATTGACATCAGCGTGATCACGCTGATGTCGTAAGATTATATATTGTTATACTGAAAGTGAAATATCTTTTTATTATTATTATTAAACAAACCAAGATGGAATACTCTTTCTTTCCACAGTGCTTTGGTTCGATATCTTGGTTTTGTCTTTTGTTGCAATAGATAAAGGTTATATTTTACTAATTTTTTTTCCTCGTTGTCTAGTCGTCACAAGCAATTCTGCTGACGAAACCGGCATGTAAGAACCAAAATTCGACGACATGTGACATCTACCAACCCGCACTGGGCCCGCGTGGTGGATTACGGCCCACTCCCTCTTACCTGAGAGGAGGCCTGTGTCTCAGCAGTGAAAACAACATAGGCTGATTATGCTATATGATAGCAATAGGCTCGCTCCCTGTTACATGGGTCTTAAACGTAACTGGCGAAATGGGTGTGTCCATACTAAGGTACAAAATTCTGCCTACTGCTTCAGGAAATACAGTCGCGATATTATGTCATGCATTAAATAAACGTTAAAATGTATTTATCTATCTTTTTACCAAAGCGTTTCTGGACACTCAGTTAAAAGAGGAACGCAAATAGATATGGTGTGCATTGAGTTGTGCATTATTGTTCCTAATGTGATTTATTTATGTTCGTTAACGTAGTCTAAGTCGTACTAAAAATTTATGGGTAATGTGCCTGAATTAAAGATAAATAAATAAATAAAAGGTAACTTTGTCAAATCAAGGGCTATTTAGAATTTACTTGAAGACTCAGAAACCTGGAATCAGAGAGTTGATAATTATTCTTGTATTTTCTTTAATGAAACTTATTGATCAAATAATACATTTAACATTCCATACCATCACGCCTGGTAGGTAGAGGATTACCTGTAGTACACCCACATTTTGTCAATCGTATTAAGGCGCGCGATTCGCGTCGCGCCTATTTGAAGGAGCCTTTGGGAGGCATGCCGATTACCATTATCTATTAACCAAATAACTTGAATAATATATGCTTTGATGACAAGCTTGAATGTTAATAACCCCATTACCAAACAAACAATACGTCATGATAATAATACCATTATCATAACCATATGAAAACCCAACAGCCATTATAATAATTCCATTTGCACATCAGCGCCACAAAGTGCATATTATTATGCAAATCATATTACAATTTGTACGATCTGTTTACGTGAAACAAACCGATAATTTACTGCGTTTTACACTTTACGGCACGAAAACGTGATGTTAACGTAAACGTTCAATAAAGCTAAGCATTCCCAAGACTACGGTGCCCGCCACATAGCGTCAAATGCCGCCACTAAAACGTTAGTCACGAAAGTAAGTTGCTTTGTTTTCATATAGAGCATTTTTAACACCGTTGTGTCAAATCCCGGTGTCAACATTTTCATGACGGCCGTAATATGGCGAACACCGACTCGAAACGTTAACTTATTTACTGCGTTTCAGTTTAAACTACACGACAACGTAAACGTTCACTTGTTATGTGTTTACGACTCGGTAGGTTACAGTTGTTTATTGCGTAGTGCTCAATGTATTCTGTTGGGTTTCGGGCAATTGAAATTCTCCTGTTTATCGTTGAGTAAATATGCCGTTGAGGATGTTGAAATCTGAGTGGAGTGAATGGAATAAACAGTGATGCATAAGCTGGAATTAAAACATGAGGCGAGAAAGGGCAATCAATTGAGAGAGACGTCAAGCCAGCTATGAAACTAAGATAGGCCACTGACGTATCACATGTGACGCAGAAAACCTTGTAACCATTATCAGCAACCCGATAGTAGCTACTGAAAGAATTTCAATGCAAAATTACTAAAATTACTAATTATGATAATTTATTTCTTCAGAATCAGTCTTTTTCTTTATCAAACTTAGCAAGATACTGAATTATTCGCAAAATGACATCATTCTAATTATATACAATAGTTTTACTATACCATTCCATTCAAACCTAATCGTGTAAAATAAACGCTCACACATAACTTCCATAGCTCACAAACAGTTGTTAAGTGGTTGTCTAATGCCAGTAGCTGCGCCCACGCACCTCGTAAAACATGTCAGCACGATATTGTAAACATAACGAACCCTTGCGCTTCTGTATTATTTTAACCTATCGTAAACACTGAAAATCAATGATGTTTTGTGTACAGGTTGGTTGAAAATGGCTTTCAATAAAAATCAATTGATATTAACTTTTATATGTAATTTTAATTACATGTTTAAAATTTAAGATAAAGCATTGTCAGTTTGTCACGGATCATTAAAATGGGCATTTATTTATTACACACTTTATTGAACACCACATAAAACGAATAGGACATCATAATAATTATCAAAAGTTTAACAACCCCTAATAAACACTTTTCGGAAATAAGCTGTAAAAGCTTCAAGCGTGTTTGCTCGACGCTTCTTCGGCTTTTTTTTTTTACTTGGGATGGGTTTGCTCCTGACTCTAGTCTAGGTCAGAGGTGAAGAGACAAAGTCTACGATGGAGTGAGATTACCCAGAAGAAGAAATTCGGGTTGAATTCGTTCGGGAACACAGACGCAGGTAGTGAGTTCCACTATTTTGCCGTGCGCATTATGAAGGATGTTTGGAAGCGCTTAGTGCGAATTGGTGGAATGGCAACTAGGTATGGATGGTAATTAACAGTACGTCTGGATGTCCGATGGTAGAAGGGGGCAGATGGGATGAGGTCGTGGAGTTCTTGCGCACACTCACCGAAGTACAATCTATAGAAGACCGACAAGCAGGCACCTTGCGGCGATGAGCCAAGCTGTGAAGCTCTTAGCTCTGCGTTCCACTGAGTCGAGCGCGGTTAGTTGGTATTTAGCTGAGCCATCCCAAAGGTGGCTGGAATACTCCATGCAGGATCGGACTTGCGCTTTATAAAGCGTTTAAAGCTGTCCAGGCGTAAAGTATCGCTTAAGCTGTCTGTCTGTAAATGTAACGTGGAGGAAAATTCTCCTTCTTCAATCCGTTTACCTGCAGCATCCATTCGAAGTGTAAATTTATTTATGAGACATCCTGTATAGTGCGAGAACCCATAAGCAAACCGCACGATTTCATTGTTTACGGTGGAGAATATAGTGGAAATACAGATATCCCTGATTACCGTGCAGAAAGTTTTATAGTAAGGAAACCGAATCAGAGAAAACTAGATGAAAAGGGAATTCTACGTAAAGGATTTTTAAATAAGCCGATTCGAGAGTACCAACTGAGCTTGAGAATGAGTTTTCCCAGGTACTGCCAAGCATCAGTGCCGTTCTTAGAAAGTTTGAAGGGTTGTTAAAAATACAGTCATGAATGATTATCAATACATATGAGTTGTTCTTTTGTTCTCACATATAGAAGCACCAAGAATAATATATCCAGGATTTAGTAATATCTTCATTTATAAAATTGTCCTTGGAATTTCTTGGAACGTCTATGTTTTGGAATGGGCAGCTAGCTTTAATTTTCTGACTAACATACCGAGTCTTTAACAATCCAAAATGATCTAACTGACACAAATGCTTTGAGTTTGAGTAGCACCTTTGTCTTCTACATTGAGAGACTAACCTAAACTGCTGAATGCATAGTCAGTTCGATCAGATTAGATGTTTTAAACGATTGATTGATATACACATGATAACACGTGGTAACTGGTAACTATGGCACTGAAAATTAGTCGCTCACAATGGGTCTTATTAGAAGGCTCAGTCACGCAAAGAGCAATAGAGAGAGCTATGCTTGGAGTTTTCCTACGTGATCGAATAAGAAATGAAGAGATTCGCAGGATAACCAAGGTAACCGACATAGCCCGAAGAATTGTCAAACTTAAGTAGCATTGGGCAGGGCACATTTGCTCGCAGAACAGATGGCCGATGGGGCCGAAAGGTTCTGGAGTGGCGAACGCGTACCGGAAGACGTAGCATTGAAAGGCCTCCCACAAGGAGGGCCGATAATCTTCTGAAAGCCGCATGAATTCGCTGGATACGGGAAGAACGGAACCTGTCGAAGTGACAGTGCTTGAGGGAGGCTATGTCCAGCAGTGGACGTCTTTCGCTGAAACGTTGATGATGATGATGAGTAACTAGTAACTGCTCTGGCCATCGCTGACGATCTGGAGGCCATAACAGACATACGGTACGGTACGGCTTTGGTGAGATCTGGGGAATTAGAAATATCTAAGATATCAGAGCATGATAGTCTTGAAGGTTATAACTAATCATAAGCAATTTTTTTTAATGGTGGGGACAACTTTATAGACCAGCTACTTAAAACAAAGTGACACGCCAACACGCCATTTGGCGTTGTAAAAGATACACTACTGTTTCATAATGAAACGAATAAAAAAAAAACGAAAAATAAATACAGTATCATGCAAATTGCAATAACAAACCAATTTGCTTCCAGTGGCTCAGCGCGTGACTTTAAAAATATTTTTTGAGCAAATAATTGTTCCGGTTCTAGTTTATATGCATGTGCGATGTGCACTCAACAAACGGGAGGAAATTCCATCGCGGGGAATGGTATTAAAAACGTGTTTTTGAACAAACTGAGATCAGAATTACACCTGTCAGTGTAATTGTTGAGGTTCATGGAGCACAGCTGTTTTGTTGTTGTGAGGTGGGATGGTATATTCGTGCTACTCGTATGTGTGTGGTGGTGTATTATATAATGAGGTAGGATTAGGTTATGATTGCATTACCCGAATATAACGAAAAACTAAATACCTGGATAAACTTTTTCAGATCACCCTACCTAGGTAGGTACTGTTATCCTGCATGATTTTAGCATGAAACCTCCGCTAGTCGATGACATAATTACGAGACAAACATTATTTTGTATTAGGAAAATTATGAAATAAGAGAGTCAGCTTAGGAAGCTGACAAGCGTATGTAATAATAAACAATGTAAAATATCGAAGACTAATTTAAGAATGCCTCGTTGGTCTAGTGGTCGCAAGAGCTACTGCTGAGCATGAGGTCCTGGTTTGGAATCCTAGGTCGGGCAAAGTGTTATTGGGTTTTTCAATCTAGAATTTCTCAGTAGCAGCCCGGAGTCTGGATGTGTGACGGCAATAGGCTAGCCCCTTATTACATGGGACTTAAACCCTATTAGACTAAACTGGCGAAATGTGGGTGTACTATAGGTACACCTCTGCCTAACCCTTCTGGGATTACAGGCGTGCTGTTATGTTATTGTATGACACTAAAATAAAATTAAAAACATTCAAGTTAAATTATAATTACTCGTTTGTTTAGAACAACCCGTCAATATAATATCAAAGAGTTATTAGAGTAGGTACTAATTAATGTTAATCACTTTTAATGTAGCTGTAACTAGCTCTGAAATATTAAAAAAAACCTGTGGGTTCGGGGACCCGCGTCAGGAACGAAGTTCCTTACGCTTTTTTTTAAACTCTTAATGTAATTGACTTCACTATCGGCTGAGACACCCTCAAAAACCATGAAAATGCACCCATGATAAAAGTTTCAACAAAATCGCAGCTGCCATCTTGTATTTTCGTTTTGACCTCATTATTGGCTTCAACTCCATCGAACCCATAAAAATATCTGTCTGTCTGTCTCTTTCTATTGATATATACAACCTGTTTTTTTCATATCCCATAACTCTAGGGTATGATTGAGACCATATCAAAGAATCAACTGGCATATGAATTATGTTTCAATCATCCCTTTTTTTCATTTTTCATACAAAATAATTCGACAAAGTCACGCTTATTAATGTAAAACAAACACCCTTACGTGAAATATGACATAGTCGCATTTTCTTAGCTTCAAATATGAATGGTTGGCTTGAATAAAAAGGAATTACTCGTATTTATCAATGAAACTTAAAGACCTACACACATATTATGATTGATGATATCTCCGAAACTATGAATTTTTGGACCACCTATTCAAGGAGTTTTAGTATTATTTGTATGGGATATTAAAAAAAACAGGTTTTATAATAAAAAGTCGCATGTAGCATAACACTTTTTTGTTACGTGACGATTTGTACAAGTTTACTCCTACTTCAAGCTGCGTTAAAGAACTTCGTTCCAAAAAGACAGCTGTTTCATAAATGTGGACCACTTTCCTGTTGCTATTTCAGAGCTTTTCTATACAAAACTGGAATACTAACAAGTATTCACGTTTTGTATTGTATAGCTGTTTAACTAAACCTACCAGAATCACATAGTTAACTGACATCTAAGTCCCATGAAGGTAAGTTCTAAAACTATCATATTATCTTGTCTAAGTAAGGTAGGCATTTGTAAGATGTTCCTGCACGGAAGTCCTAACTAACACTGAACATAGTGCCCATGTAAGTTTCAGACAGCTTTGCATAACTTTAGCGTACGGTACGGTCTATGAATAAATAGTTAGGCTACAGTAATGTATGTATGTATGTATTTGGATCTTCCTTAAGTAAATATACACTCATACATTCCTGTAGCCTAAGTGGATGATAGAAGACAAGCATTTATTTAGCAAGATCGAATATACATTGTCCCTGAAAATATTTCAATTGTAAAAGTTTACGTGATTCTAAAGATTGTAAGGATAAAACCGCCGCAGCTTTACCTAAGTTGGATGTGTGACAAAAAAAACAGCTGTAAATAAAATTCATTTGATTTTTCTATAGCCATATATAGAGCCTTCATGTTGATCAAATTAATGAGCCATTTCATGTGCTAACGCACGCAACTTATCGTGGTGATAATGGTAAATCACCAACTGGTGATCCTCGCAATAGGTATACTATTACTACCTACTCTTCATTCTTTGTACCCCGATGTTTTTTAAGTAAACAAAATTTAATCAATTCGACGCAATTTTACTCCTTACATTGAACATTTATTGGAAAAAGCAAAATACTTGTAATGAACAATGGGTCGAATCGATGAAGCGGAAATTTTTATATTTATTCAACTTTCTGTTAATACTTCGGAATATTTCAATGTTTCAGAGTCTTTCAATATTTGTTTTTGCAAATTAATGCAGAATGGTGTGTCCATTTACTTATCAATAATAAATAGGATTTATCGTTGAATTTCGCCATATTTCAACATCAGATAAATACATTTTATCAATCAGCAGTTCGGTACATCATCAACGTCAAAATTATTTAACTGATATCCTTGTTTAGCTTTGGAGGAATCTACATCTAATTCATGAATAGTGATAACTTCTTAATTTTATTTTAAATCCTACTATTATTATAAACGCGAAAGTTTGTGAGTATGGATGGATGTGTGTTACTCTTTCATGCAAAAACTACTGAACGGATTTGCATGAAATTTGGCACATAGATAGTTTATAACCTACATAGAGTACTTTTTATCCCGATACTCCCACGGGATCAAGATTTATGCGGGTGAAACCGCGGCGAGCAGCTAGTTATAAATACCGCAGCTTCCTTAACTTATTTAACAATGATAGTTTATTTGAATAACCAGTATATGAACTACCTTATTTTTATTTCAAAAGATTTCCAATGCAAGTTCATCAACAAAATCCGCACCAAATGCCCCACCCAGCTCCTAACTACATTGACATCAAACGAGTCCACAGGCCACTACCACTACACAGAGCACAAACAATCGTGAAATGAAACAGTCTTGTTGATTCAATCTCACCACAGAGTATAAAGCAAATGAAGAGAGTAAATACGTCTTACCCTGCGCGTCTGGCAACTTATGAAACTAGATGTCGGTGTGGAATATTTATTTATTTATCTACTTACATCTACCGTTACAGGATATAACCTAATGCGATAAATGCGCAACTAACTTAATATAACTTAACTAAACGTAACTTCCCTTGTTTGAACTTTTTAAATATGAACCTTGTTTGTTGTTTGTACCTATTTTATTTCATCCTAAGATTTAAGCTGCAAACGGCTGGCAAATTTCAAAGTTTGCCAGCCGACAGTATGCGGCTACTAGCTCTCGACTGTTTAATAGAATAAATAAACTTATCCCCATATACCTAAACACAACGTTAAAATCGAACTCACAAATTGGTTGCAGAAGTTAACGTATTGTGATAAATGATTTTATTTCTGTAAGTAGGTAAAAACACTTTTACACGTCAATCATAATTAAAAAGTAAATGAGATCGGCGTTTCCTATCTGACTACTCTGAGAAGAAAGGCCGAAAAAAACTCAGAGGTCACAGTCTCTGTTAAAGTCCAGACATAATCTTGGTCAGCTCATGTGAAGACCATGTAGATTGATGTCTGAAATGGTCTTTTGAGGAAAGAACCACACAGAATGAGTGGACCTGTCCAGTCAGTGCACGCATTTGTCAGTAATCATGCAGCTCAATACAGAACTTAAGGAGCTCAACGATTCGACGAACATTACCAAAGAAAGGACATTTGGGTAGGCCGCATAAATTACTCAAACTGCCAGACCATGATTAAAACTAATTTTAAAAACTAAAAATAAACTCAGATAAAGAAAAACAACAAATCCACACTGCCTTCACATTCACAATAATTAAAATATTATAATACTTTACAAAGTAAATTTTCATGTCATTGTATAGTATGTCAAAATGTATAAAAATCCGAGAATAAACTTGGTCAGATCATATGAGGACCCTATAGATTGGTGTCTGAAATGGTCTTTTGAGGAAAGAACCACACTGATTTGAGTGGAACTGTCCAGTCAGTGCACGCATTTGTCAATCATGGTGCAGCTCAACTCAGAACTAAGGAGCTCAACGATTCGACGAACAATACAAAAGAAAGGACATTTGGGTAGGCCGCATAAAGTACTCAAACAGCCAGACCATGATTAAAAACACTGAAAGAGAAAAAAAAAGAAAAATGCAATGACCCACATAGTCCTCACATTCACAAAATTAAAATAATATTATACTATATACAGTAAATATATACATGTCATTGTGTTTGTAAAAAGGTACAAAATATTTAAAAATCATAATAATAAAAAAAAAAATATTTTTTTAAAATTGCAAAATGATATAAAACATCAAGATTGTCTGTGTAAATTTATTGGAGCAGCTCAATCCTTCCTGTCCTCAATATAATCTTTGACAGTATAATAGGCTTTCTGGCATAATTTCCGCTTTATAAAATATTTGAATTTATTAAGGCTTAGTCCTTGAATGTGGCTAGGAAGTTTATTATAAAAACGTATACATTGACATTTAAATGAGCCACCTATTTTCTTGAGCCTGGTAGTAGGAATAACATATTTGTGTTTGTTCCTAGTATTTATATTATGGATATCACTGTATTTTTAAACAGATTAATATTTTTATGTGCATACAAAAGAGTTTAATAAATTTACTGAGAAGGCACAGTCACTATATTAATCTCTTTAAATTTGTCTCTGAGGGAGTCAGGGACTTAGTTTATAAATTGAACGAATTGCCCTTTTTTGTAAAACAAAAATTGTCAAAATATCGACGGCATTTCCCCACAAAAGAATACCGTAAGACATCAAACTATGAAGATAACTAAAGTATACTAAACGGGCTGTCTCAAAATCAGTTAAATTACGAATTTTTCTAACGGCGTATGCTGCAGAGCTTAGTTTTTTTGACAATTTATCTAAATGGGGGCCCCATTGAAGCTTGGCATCCAAGCTTGGTTATGAAACCGAGAATCTTACAACTGAACTAATATTTAAAATAAGGCATTGTTTGTTTGAAATTAAGTTGTTGTTCTATAAGTACTTGCAGCAATGACAATACCAGATGTATACCTGGAGGAACTTTGGCTCCTAAAACACAGGCCTAGTTTAGGAGGCAGCAGTTCGCCATTTAATGTGACTCTATTGTACAATAGTTATTTAATCCGTGTACTTAAACGTATGTTTCTAAGTGTACAAAATAAACAATTTATTTAATATTTATTTATTATCCTTCACCGTAGTCATAATCAAAATATCATCAGTTCGAAATGTGCCAGAAAAGTTTGCGGTTTCCCATTCCTTAAAAGTGAAGGAAAAAAGCATAGCTATAAACACCCCTATTACCATAAAATAAACAGTTATAGAAAAACCCATAAAGCATCAATCGTAAAATTGGCAAATATACTCATAATATGTTGGAAATATTAATAAACAATTGGACCCAGACAAGCCCAAGAAACAAAATAAATCGTGTTTAGGTAGGTATCACTCCATTGAACACTTAAAATAATAATAAGAAAATAAAATTAAAATTAAAGTAGAAGACATCAACGAACATAAGAATGTAACAATAATACGTGTGATATATTAATCAAATTATGATAATGCTTTGGGTCTCATCAAACGTAATCAAAACTACTTTTGATTTTTCAGATCACTTAAAACATATGGCGTGAAATCTTCTAACTATTTACAAGAAAAGAATGAGAGGCGTATCGTTTATTACCACAACTAAACAATAATCGTATATGAATAAGTAATTTGAAAATGTATAAGACACGGTAAATTTAAGTGAAACTAATTGAACAAAAAGAGTCTTGAAATTACAGACTTTTGGAGATATGATGCACAGGGTGTAAAGTTCACTCATACTCTCAGAAAAGGGAGGATCCTCCGACCAGATGGATGTCGTATCTGGTGGGCAACTGCCCGATGATTGTTATCGGGAAGTTGTATGTATGCTATCTGAGCGGTAAACTCTGCTTGCGCGATGCAGGATTGATGCGTTTGTTCGCATGTGGCGGTGTAGATGCCGCCACATCACTCCCCTCCGAAGACCGGAGGTCGATAGTGGACTAAGTCTTGTATCTTGCGATGCTTGCCAATGCCAGTTGGGTACCAGTGGGTTGGAACCGGGTGTCGCATAGTTCGCGGTGAGTCGGAACTGTCTGCGAAGATGCCCCAGTGAGTCGGGGTGGCTGACTGCTGATGTCGACCAGGAGAGGGTTAAGCACTCTGCTTGTGGACCGGCCGAATGTGCAGTGTGCTGTGCCAAGGTTGCTGATGAGGCTGAAGGTGATGACCAGGTATGCGCTTGCGCTGCATGCTGATGGTCAGGACAACTGTTCAAGCCGTGGTTGATGGCTGGCTGTGTGACTTGCGGGAGTGATGATGATGACGTCACGCTGAAGTAGTTGCACGAAGGCTGCGCTGACGTTCATAGTCGGGGTCACCAGTTTGGCGTATGAAGATCACGTCGGGGTCACCAGTTTGGAGATATGATGAACAGGGTGTAAAGTTCACTCATACTCTCAGAAAAGGGAGGATCCTCCGACCAGATGGATGTCGTATCTGGTGGGCAACTGCCCGATGATTGTTATCGGGAAGTTGTATGTATGCTATCTGAGCGGTAAACTCTGCTTGCGCGATGCAGGATTGATGCGTTTGTTCGCATGTGGCGGTGTAGATGCCGCCACATCACTCCCCTCCGAAGACCGGAGGTCGATAGTGGACTAAGTCTTGTATCTTGCGATGCTTGCCAATGCCAGTTGGGTTCCAGTGGGTTGGAACCGGGTGTCGCATAGTTCGCGGTGAGTCGGAACTGTCTGCGAAGATGCCCCAGTGAGTCGGGGTGGCTGACTGCTGATGTCGACCAGGAGAGGGATTAAGCACTCTGCTTGTGGACCGGCCGAATGTGCAGTGTGCTGTGACAATTTTGCTGATGAGGCTGAAGGTGATGACCAGGTATGCGCTTGCGCTGCATGCTGATGGTCAGGACAACTGTTCAAGCCGTGGTTGATGGCTGGCTGTGTGACTTGCGGGAGTGATGATGATGACGTCACGCTGAAGTAGTTGCACGAAGGCTGCGCTGACGTTCATAGTCGGGGTCACCAGTTTGGCGTATGAAGATCACGTCGGGGTCACCAGTTTGGAGATATGATGAACAGGGTGTAAAGTTCACTCATACTCTCAGAAAAGGGAGGATCCTCCGACCAGATGGATGTCGTATCTGGTGGGCAACTGCCCGATGATTGTTATCGGGAAGTTGTATGTATGCTATCTGAGCGGTAAACTCTGCTTGCGCGATGCAGGATTGATGCGTTAGTTCGCATGTGGCGGTGTAGATGCCGCCACAGACTCGATTGTAGATAAATAGGTATGTCACCTACAATTTGAATACCAAGAGAATTTTCTAGGTGTAATCTAGCACATACTTCCTCGCGAAGGCAGTGTCTCAATGATTTCACTGTCTGCAAAGCAGAGACTGTAGTAATAATTACCTTGCGTCTCTTATATGGAAAGCTGGTAAGTGATGCGGAAATCGTATCTAGATTTTGATCTTCTTTTTGTCGTGCGTTCAGTTCAGTGGCTTCAGTCGTCTCTACTGACGAGAAAGTGAAGCGTAAGTGCTACAGTGCGTTATTCAAATGGCATATAGCACAATCATTCTATTCTCTGAATGAGTATTTAGACTTTCAAGATTCGCACTGACAACTATTATATTTGACAAATAAGTACTTGACATTATAAATTTGATTCATTTATTTAATTAATGTAATGTAAAGTATTAAAATATGTTTTGAGCGAATAAAAAAAATAAACAACCGTCTGTAATTAACTATAATTCTTGCGAATCTTCTCAAGTTCTCAGTAGAAGACTTCCACTGCTGGACCAAGGTCTTCCAAATCCTACTACACATACTTTCAAACAATAAATGTGTATTTAAACACTACTATGAGAGTGAGGGAAGAGTGAGTGCACCTGTGTCTGCGCACTTACTTGTGCATTTTAATTATCTCCCGCGTCGATGGCTAGTCTTCGCACAGATCAGCCGCCATGACCGAAATTTGTTCTGGAGTCTATTTTTCATTCTGGGAAACTATGTGCTAACGAATCTATGAATTTGTAAATTTAAACATTACATTGCCACTGTGAATTAGCCCACACACGGACGTAAAAAATTCGCGGCGAAATTTTATAGCACACTGGATTTTTAACTCACTGCTCAGCACCGAGAGTAGAAAACCCAGTGCCCAAAAAAAAATCCGCCGCGATGTTTTACGTCCGTTCTAATGTGGGCTTAAACTAAACCAGAAATATTCACTTAGCACTCCATTGCCAACTTCTCCGTGAACCTCTTTGCTTGCCAAACGTTGTGTTGATGTGTTCCAGCAAAGTCATTTGAACGGTTTTGTTTACCGCCCGCAAATATTACGAATGGCTTGTACGAGTATACAATATTAATTCTCATCCTCAATACATGTGTGTAATTAGTTAGCTACTTGAATTATTCATTGCGGTAATTTAGAGTTTACTTGTTGATATTTGACAAAAAAGCAGTTAATATACCTAATGCTTTGACTTTAGTATTGTTTTTGTAAATGATTTGTTGGGAGTATTTTATTATTCTGAAACTAATTGAACGCAGAGTGAGCTTCGGTGTATGATATTGACGTGATCCTGGGCTTAACCGGGCTCATATAGGGTTGCTTTCTATCTTTATTCACCAAAAGGAATCTAATTCTATTATTTACAACAACAAAAAAATGTTACAACTTTTTCTTCACGGTTCTATCATTCTGTAAAAGTCAGCCATCCACTAACTAAATCAAAACCACTTGACTGAGCAGATAGACTCATGATTACAATATTATTAACAGTGACTTGAATAGACAGCGACTCTGCTGTCAATCCTCTTAACAACCTCCCTTAAGAACCTTTAACGGCAACACCAATTTTCTAGAAACCACACGAAACTATTCAAAACCATCGATACAAGAAAACCACCGATACCTTAATTCTTTCCTTCGAGTTTCGATTTCACATTCCTATTTCTCTCCAATCCTCCGTAATCATGTAAACTAAATCACATACTCCCTCAAATTAAACCACATCAAAGTCACATGAATACCTATACTGTGGTATGGTTCGAAAACCCCTTAAGTACCACAAAATAGATGCGCACAGAAAGTCTGCTTCATACAACGAGTGAAAGTCACGCACACATAGACACGCGTCTACGTACAATGAGTGCAAACGCACTTGCTACCGGCATTCCATTGAGATAGGCCGAAAACTCCATTTCAACGTACACGTCTTTTTTATCGCGAAATGCGCCTGCTCTTGTCCTTGATCTCGCCTGTTGCAAAGCGATGGATGAGGGCTACGATCTACGGAGCGTGCCAAGAAGATACTTGCTTTGAAGGCTGACTGGTTATATGTGGAAGGGAACACAGTCGCTGGCAGAGAGTTCCACACTTCGGCCCTTGAGTCGTGCCGCTGAGTACGACTAGTCGGGATATCAACCAAGTGCTGATGGTATCCTGCAGTACGTCTGGTAGTACCGGTAGTGAAAGGGAGATGGTGAGATCTGGTCTGCGTGTGCGTGCGCCTGTTTCGCTCGTTGTAGTTGGCCTTCTGCAACCTATCTGTTTTATATCATTACTTTGAACCCGGTTTAATTAAATGGCGTGCTGCTCCGTGCGTAGTTAAGTAAAAGTCAGTTTAAATGATTCATTAAACTAATTAATGCTGAGCCGTAAACATTATTGGGTTATTAACTGTAGTGTAATAGGTTTGGATTGACTGTAGAACTGCGGTGAAGGTGGTTGACTGGCAATCGAGAGAACAGGGGGTTAGGAGCTTAATCTTTGCGTTTGTTTAAATCTCAATACCTTTAGTAGGTATTGAGTTTTCTGTCTATAAATTAAATTAAATAATCATTTCATATGATCCCATGTAAGTTTAGGTGAAATTAAATATTTTGATTTTGATTTTAAATTCTCATATCATTAACTAATCATTTCATCGTCTCTTAAGTATTTTTTTTTTGAAGCATGACTTTTTTTAGAGATCTGCCACTAATAATTTATACTATTCTGAATTAAAGTACCTAATCATTTTGATTGATTAGGAAATGCCAAAGAAAAGCATTAACAACCAAACATTAAAAAACAGACGGTTTTTAAGTACATACCTCCTCTTGTTTGAAGTTGGCTAATAAGGTCACATAATTACATAAAAAAGAACGTAAAATCTTATCTCCTAGCTTAGTTTAGTCTATGAATAAGTTGACACTTGTGTCTATATGCTAATCACGTATTAACTTTGACACACACATTCTGGATAAACTAGGACATGAATATGAAAATGTCCTTGTCCGGTAGTTGGAAGACGCAAACATACGTTGCATTGGAAGGTCTTTATCTCTTTATCAAAGACTTAAATTGTAACAGTTATAAGTGTTTATAACACTGTTTTTTAAACTGTTAAAAACACATTTATAACGGTACCAGTTATAATAATGTGACACAATCAAATATTAATCTTCAATAAAACTAAAACTAGAATTTATTTGTTCATTATTGACTATTTGGAAAAATAGAAACTTTAATTACTTGTTAAATTTTGACATGCTTACATACTGTATCCATTGACATTGTTAATAGCTTGTAATAATAAGACATTTCCTATTTATTGTGATTTAAATGAATTGACATTTGAAAATGGGGTTATATTGATATTTCTAATGTTATTTAAAATTATGTTATTGATTATGATTTGCATGCCCATGTGACGGCAGAACATGGGGAACTCACAACACATATGTACAAATTTACCCATGTTTGCAAAGAAATAAATGATTTGATTTGAATAAATCAATTTTTATAATAGTGTTCCAGAAATAAGCAGTTTTAGGTGTAAATTGCACAGCTAAGCTACAACGCGTTGCGGACAGACATACGGCGACTGTATTGAGTATGTGTAATGGTTATTAATCATAAATACATAGTAAATTTGGCAACGCCACGTTTACTTGTTGCACTTGTTACCACTGTTAACACTTTTTCTGTTACAGATATATTACTGTTACACTTTTGTAAGTGTTTTGTTTAACACATTGAAAAACAAATGTGTTACATATTTGTTACATTCTGTTATCAATTCCAAATATAACACTTATAATTCTGTAACATTTATGAAGGCGTTTTTAAGTATCTGCGCTTTATTCTACTTGGAATCTCGGTGTCATACAAACGGGTATCGGGTTACCCAGTAACTTGATTTTCGAGCTCAGATATGCAGTAGCTCTGTTTAAAATACTGGTAGGTATTAAGCTTCATCCCGTTAGACTGGGAGAAAAGACTAATCAGACGAAGACAGATGATAATGAGTCAGAGTTGGGGTAAAATTACCTTCTACGATACAGACGTCGTGAGAACTAACATTTACTGTATACATACGTCACTGCATCAGATGGTATATAATTAATGGTCTAGTAAAAATAACAGACCGTTGCTTCCGTGTGAAACTAGCTGGTTGCAAGCTTTTAACTAACTTTTTAAATAAGATAACTTTACTTACAGTGATCATTCATATTTGATAATGATTGATGTAACACATATGAAAAAAACTTAACTAAATGTGTTGGTAACGTTAAAGCAAAATCGATAGCAGATATTTCTTTGATCGAATTAATAATCGAATAACCACCTTTTGAAGCACGTTAACTAGTATCCGTGTATGTAGGTTTGCAATTATTAGTATTTCCTATTAGCCCTTATTAACTTTAATGGGTTACCAGGGGTGCCCAACTGAAGTAACGTAAAAAAGCTACGGGTAGGGTTAAACTCATGACGAGTCACACCTTTCGTTCAAGAACCCTCGGCACTCTAGTTTTTCTGGCTTAAATCTCATCTGATCAAAAACATCTTCTATTAGAAAACCCATCATGCTAAATATGGAGCTAAAATATAAATTATAAAATATTTACAAGGTATGCTGAAATATCTTGGAAAATATCATCATACTCCTGTATTGGCAGCAGAGAGCAAGTAAGACATGTGGCATGGCATTGCCTTTAGACATTAATGATAGAGAATATGTATCTATCAACCTCATCCCACTTTGGAATAATACGTGTATTTCTGCCCGTTGTTGGAAATCGTCGCTCGTTATTATGTATTATTATGTATAAGACACGAGCTATACGAACAAAGCCTCGACAAAATTCGTTTACTACACTTATAATTAGTTACGGAGTTACGGAAAAAGTCTCGTGAGATTAATCCTATCAATATTTTGGAATCAATCAGTATTCTAGACCGGTTATCAAAATATTTGACGAAGAAAACTAAAGATAAAGTCAGGAGGAGAATGAACAAATATTTTATTATATTTGCGATATAAAATATCAACATCAAACCTTTAATTTTTTATAGTAACACAACATAAAGTTCAGAAGTCTCACAGATTTTTCTCCTACCTACATAACACTGAAAAACAGATTTTCTTTACATTTACCATTAATGCAAACTGGGTTCAACCACCAATTTTTTTCCTTATAATAATAAAAAAAACACAAAACCAACATACCAGGCTCTCATAACAATGCAGAGGTAAGATTTTTATCCAAGGGTCACAACACTTACTGTCACACTGGTGAACACGCGCGCTTCGGTCCCGCGGTACCGTCTCACTGAAGCTTTGCCCATAGCCTCGTCGTTATGTAGACAGGTGCAGAAGAACAAGTCGAATTGTGTTGTGCGGTGTGTGTTGTTTGGTACAAGGCAGCGCAAAAGTAACGTCAAATCAAATCATTTAATTTTGCAAACATGGGTAATTGGTACATAGATATTTTCTTAAAATATAGTCCTCCATATTCTAACTTCTCATGGGCATCAGTGTCATGTATGTAATCATAATAATAGTTTATCAATCAGTACAGGAAGTCGTCAATTGTGTAACAGCTTTTCTCAATTAATATTTGGTTTAGTGCCCTTTTAAATTTTATAACAGTCATATTGTGAATGTGCCATAATTCTTGCAAATGGTTATTTAATGTCATAGGGATTTGAAACATATGATGTAGACAGATAGAGAACTAGTTGACAATGAAATGAAGCGATACACTCAGTGACACAGCTCAGGTGGAGATTTTTTGGAGATTTGAACTGGGCCGGCCAGATCACCAGATCTGACGGCCAACATTGAAGAAGAAATTACCATTTTGGAAGATGTTTTGTGAGCAGCAATTCATAATGCAGTAAAACGAGTACAAATGTGCATCAACTCAGGAGGTACCCGATACAATAATTTCGACTTAATTTCATAAATTGTACACCTTTAAATAAAAAATCCGAGAAAACAAAGCCCAATTTTTTTCATCTGCTACCAAATGGCAGCCAATTCACATTATGACATTTCCTTGTACTTGGCACTACATCATTTGTGTTTGTTTTTTGGTGAAACATTAGTTAACTTTGTCGTGAATTTGAGCAAATAGCATGGAAGATTTACTAGCATATATAAATTTTCCTCGCTACCCGCATAAATCTGTACGATTTGTGCAAATAAAAGCTCACAAATCTCTTTTGTTGGAGTTTCAGTGTTTTGAAAGTCTTGGAGAGGTAGAGATGTGTATCCGTGGAGTTTCTTGCCGGGTCTTCTCCATAGGAAACGACCAATTGGAACCGTGCACCAAGCTTCTGACGTTTCTTATATGCGCATGTCAAATAAAATATTTTGAATTTTGATGGTACGGTTAGCACCAGTTTTAGGATTTTGAAGCTGTTTTCTATCTGATATGTTCTGAGTTTTCGAAAAGGTTAAGTGAGTAAGTGAGTATGTATGGCTGTATTCAGTTCTCAATTTGCCAACCATTTATTTTAGTCACGGCCAATATAACCGGCCATTTAATTATGAACACGATAAATACACTATTTAAAAAACAATTGAAGGATAAATGTCATAACGACATGCTTGAATTTATTTCTTGTTTTTCATCAAAGAAACTACGAAAAAGTTACATAAAATTTGCGAGACTTTCACATGAGAAATAATAATAATCTCAATCTCATTTTATAATTATGGAGATTTAAGACTAAAACTTAAGTTAAAATAATTTTGGTGCAATTTGCAATAGCAGGTGGAAAAAAATTATTTCGTGACAGTTTTTATATCTTTCCTGGTTTTATGAGACGAAGAAGACAAATTCAAAATGAGACGTAGAAGTGGAGTCTGGATTTGTGCTCGTGGTTGATGGCAATAGGCTCGCCCCCTATTACATGGGACTTTAACATAACTGGCGAAATGTGGGTGTACTATAGGTACATCTCTGCCTAACCCTTCTGGGCATACGGGCGTGAGGTTACGTTAAGTTATTTAAATTTACGTGTACGTTCGGAACTGTTGATGTATTTTTCTTCAAATAGGCGTTTCTCGGGTTTTCTGTTTTTTCTGTAATGTGCACTCACTGTAGGGCGGGGATCGCAGGCAATATTTTTATTGGAAACTGTTGCCATCTATTGTTGTTAGCCGCGTTTATTTAAGCAATGAATTAAATAAACTGTAACTTATTATTTTTGAAAAGTTTATCCATTGTACTGTTTTAAAATTGACAGTTGTAGTTTTTGTTGAGAGCAATGGTGGCCCAGTGTGGTTACGGCTCTGACTAACAAGTTTCAGTTCGTGGGTTCTAACCCAAGCAGGCGCTTTACTTTGTATAAATGACATTATCACCACAGCTCTCAAAACGGTGAAGGAAAACATCGTGAGGAAACCGGCATGTCCTAGAACCAAAAATTCGAAGACATGTGACATCTACCACATGGCCTGTGTCCCAGCGGTGGGAACAACATTAGCTGATAATGCCAGTTATTGTTTGTTAGTTTATTTAAAAAAATAAATATTTTGATTGATATGTATTAATTTCATTGTTGACATTGGCTTGTCGAATAATTTTATTGCACTACAGTTCATATTCTCCTTTTTTTTGACCTAACAGCCTTAGTAATAGCATGAAAACTTTTAAATACCAGTTAAGTATCATTCATCATCATTCAGAATCAATTAACGCAAATTGTTGCTGTTGTTCAAACTCAAAGCATTTATTTCAAATAAACCAATTACAGGCAGTTTTGAATTGTCAAGGTCGGTCGGTCAGAAAAATGAAGCTAGTTGCCCATTCCAAAGCGTAGTAGGTACCTATGGAGAAGAACGGGCAAGAAACTCCACGGACACTCTTTTAAAACAAATTATGTTTACAATAGATTGGTTACATCATTCATGTTGAAATTATGCATGTGAGAACGATGCAGAACGTTAAAAGCGTCCGATATATAAATATGAAAACAATTCAAAAATTTAATTTAATTAAAATACGCCGTGGCAGCTAAGAGATGACCAGTCTGAACTGACGGCGCCCGTTCACGAACATGACGCATGGATACCACCATTCAACTCAACCATTTTGAAGGGAGCTAAATGATCCAACACACGCGCCACCATCAGCGAAACATTAGAGTGAGCATGACATACTCTCAGCCGCCAGGACACATTCAAGTCAATGACATACGTACCCAGTAAATGGTAGCTTTAATGCATGTACATAGTACTTACATAAGGCTTATAGCAATTATACAGTACTAAAATATTGAGTTTAAATCACACTCGCGACTCGCGCGGCGACTCGGAGAGTCACGCTACTCACTGACACACTCACAGCACGTACGTGCTCCCACGCCACCGCAGCCTCGCCTCAAACAATGCAAAGATTCTTGTTTTTAATCTTCAGCAGCTTCAACAGTTTATCAGCAATGTAATCCCCTAACTTATACGAGTAATATGGTCGGCTGCATAGTGTGCGTTTTATACAAGATATAAATTTGGTTTCATTTAGTTGATGTATGTGGGGAGGTATTTTATTGTAACATTTTAAACAGTACCCCATGAAAGATGAGTCTACTTTAGCCAGCCTGAAACCTGGTTGAACTAATTGGTCCCTACTTCTAGTGATATAATTGTGTCTTTCACCTCTTTTACTAAAAAGATGTAGATTTTTCCTTACGTACATGATGTTTTCATAGATACAAGGTACCGTCATGATGTTAATATCTTTGAACAATTCCCTTAGAGAGTCGCACCTGCGGAGGCCATATGTGGCTCTGATGGCTCTTTTCTGCAGAATGCAAATGGACTATATGTCTGCAGCCCGTCCCCATAGTAAAATACCGTACGACATAATACTATGAAAGTAACTAAAATAGACTAGTCTCGCGGCATCTACATCAGTAAATTGACGGATTTTTCTCACAGCATAAGCTGCTGAACTTAGCCGTCCTGCAAGGGATGTTAAATGAGGACCCCATTGAAGCTTTGAATCGAGCGTGATCCCCAGGAAGACAGTTTTATAGACAAATTCTAGTTTCTCTTGATTGAATACTATCTCACAATTAGTACTTTTGACATTTGGTAAAGAAAATCTTATGCACTTCGTTTTTTTCCCATTTAATACTAGTAGTAAGGCGTTATTCACGTCGTCAAGATTTGATGCACGCCTATTAATTTGAAAAATTAACGAAGTATCGACAGCAAATAACACCTTAAGTGGTTGGGTTTTAAACAAATGAGGTAGATCATTAAAATACACTAAAAAGAGGAAAGGACCCAATATCGAGCCTTGTGGTACACCCATTTTTACTTTTAGACCGAGTGAATTGAGACCCTTTATTTGGACTTGCTGTTGTCTATCATTCAAATAAGATTTTATTAGACTGAGCGCAAGTTTTCCAAGTTCGTAATGTTCAAGTTTTAAGAGCAAAGTTTCGTGGTCGACGCAATCAAATGCCTTGGAGAAGTCACAAAAGATTCCTATGGCGTCTTGAGCCTCTTCCCACGCCGTAAATATGTGTTTTAATAAGGTGACACCGGCGTCAGTCGTACAACGTCCCTTTCTGAAACCATACTGTTGACCGTGTAATATATTATTGGTGTCGAAATGATTTAACATTTGATTCAGCATTACCTTTTCAAACACCTTGCTGAAAACCGGCAACACGGATACGGGTCTATAATTATTGGTATCTTTACTGTCCCCGGATTTGAAAAGTGGTATTTATTACCTTACTGTATTTCATAAGATCCGGGAATACTCCTTGATCCACACACAAATTAAATATTAAAGCCAAGTACGGCGCTATAGTCTCAATAATGGAGGTACAAACTTTAACAGACATTTCTCATATATCTTCTGTTAGTTTGATCTTGATTTGCTTGAAAGCTTTCACTACTATTATGGGATTTATATGCTTGAATTTAAATTCAATCTGGCAAGATGAAATGTTTGCAAGTCAATGGAACGCAAGGGCGAAGAGTTTAAGGTTTCAGTCGTTTTAAGTGGGATACTGGTAAAGAAATTAATAAATTCTTGAGCAACTTCTTTGTTAGTCCTTACGAGACCACTTGAAGTCTGAAGTGTGAAATCGTTATTGTTTCTTTTATTCCTGTTGGTTTCGTCATTGATAATTTTCCAAACCGACTTTATTTTATCATCGGCTGTTTTGATCTTGTTGCTAATGTACAAGGCTTTAGCTACCTTGAAGGTCTTTTTAAAAGTTTTAGAGTAATTAGCAACGTATTTATTAAAAGTTTCAGAGTTAATATAAGGCTTAAGGCCATACAGCTCAAACAATTTTTCCCTACTTTACCTAATACTCTTAGTTGCCCAGTCACTGACCAAAAAATTGGGGCAAATTGTTTTTGTTTTTTTCTTTAAAGTATTGTTGAACTCGGTGCTCACTACCGAAAAAAATTCCTCATATAATTCGTTTACGTTGTTTCTAATATGGCCCGGTATACATTACTTACAAATTAAGTTATTATCAAATCTATTTAGATTGCTGGGCGTTATTTGTCTAGATTGTATCTAAATTTTTTGTGAAGGTGTATTTGACTTGAAAGCAACGGCTTGGCCGCTGTGATCAGAAGGGAGATAATTTACAATGGCTTTATGTAAGTAGTCGCAGCAACAAATAATATTATCAATGCATGTAGCAAAATTTGTAGTTATGCGGGTGGGTTCTGAAAACACATTTGACAAACTGAATGATTTAAAGAGACTTAATAATCGACTGCTATTTGAACTATTCTCTAAGTTATTAATATTGAAGTCACCAGAGATAAGTAGCGATTTTTTACAAGTTGCCAGTTTTGCTAGAACATCTTCCATTACTGACTCAAATACGGAGTAGTTTTGATAATTTGGGGGTCTGTAAACGCACACTATAACATGCTTATCTAGCTCAACACAGGACAGTTCAATGCTATGTTCAACCGAAAGATCAACTATATCAACAACTGCCCACATTATAATTTTCATAATTAATTAGCATTTCATAATCTTTCAACCAATCTTCAGTTAAACAAATAATTTCAAACATGGTATTTTCTAAAAATAGCTCTATTTCTAACTGTTTGGAAGAAAAGCCTTGAATATTTTGATGAAATATTGTCAAGGAATTCTCTTTAGAACCTTTTTTGCACTTAACTATTTGCGAGCAAGAAGACACCTTGTTGTTGGTAGGGATAACTGTATTGTTACTGGTATCTTCTGTTGTCTTACGATCTAGTTTAAAATAACATCCAGAGTGAGCTCCAAGACTCCCATGCCATCACAAGGCAATGAGATCCTACTACTTGTGGACCCCACATTTGGACAAGAATTTGCCATAGTGACACATGGATCCTCCTTCGTAAAATTATTGGAAACAGTTATAGCATTAGTGCTACAGTTACTTGAGGTGACCACCTGTACATTAGAATTACTACTAATATTTGCGGTAGTAATAATATAATTAGACTTCGACATACTATTTATGTCTGAGTTTATAATATTAGCTAATAGCCTCGCTATTTTATGTCTAAACCTAATGGGCAGATACACTGTATTCTATGTCGATTTTAATTTTTCAACAAAAATGTTGGTGTCAAAAAATATAAGTTTGTCACTGTAGTGACTTACCAAGAACTGAATATGCTTAATAACGACTAACATGCTTTTGGAAACAAGAGTTTTTATATATAATTGTTTTTTCTACTTGATAACCGCTCAAAATATGGGAAAGCTAACTCCTAAGCTAGAATGTTGTTATTGTTACTTCATGTTGTTTGTTGTGTTGTTATTTTTTTTGTTTTTCTTTCTTATGATTTTATAGCACTCATTCAAGGAATACAAGATATTGATGTCTGTAAAACCCACGGCAATTCTATCTAATGAATTCTAATTCATACTTCATTGATCTTTCTCCAAAGACTGGCTTTTGTTAAAACTCGTTTTATTCAAAAACATAACGTGTTGTAATGGAATAAAAAAGTTAATTTAATTAATTATTAATTAAGTAAAGTGATTTAAAGTGGCTTAACACGTTTAGAGATTGTAAAGCATCGATATTTTAATGGATGCCTTAGGTAATTAACTATTACGAGTAATAACTCAGTAGTTTTTTGTTTTAATAATAAGTTGAACTGTTGACCTTTATTTTGTATCATGTTGAACATACAATTACAAATACTCTAAATGAAAGATTAGCTAAAGGTCACGCTTGATAGTCTAAGATCCGAAATGAGACATACCTTCACCCATGTATTTACCAGATGATTTTTTTTTTTTGTTAAATGTAATGCAGGGCTGCTCGACGCACAAACTGTAATAATGCAGTCAGCACCTTATTTCAGACCCCGTATTAGACATTTTCGGTCGGCTATCAAACAAAAACTTGCTGACAAAACCAAAAGTGCAATGCGCCTAGGTTTTGCACTTTTGTATGATAAAGTAGTCAATATGTACGGAACAATATTTTTTTCACGTGCTGAATCCATAATAACAGGTAGCGCGTCGATGTCCCTGGCACCGAAATAGCTTATATTTAATAAATAACTTGCACCGATTTGTTTATCAAACGAGTTAGATAAGGTGCTGGGTTCGATTCCCAGGTCGGGCAAAGTGTTATTGAGTTTTTCTATCTGGAATTTCTCAGTAGCAGCCCGGAGTCTCTATTTGTGCCCGGTTGATTGAAATAGGCTCGCCCCCTATTACATGGGACTTAAACATAACTGGCGAAATGTGGGTGTACAGGTACACCTCTGCCCAGCCCTTCGGGGAAACAAGGCGTGATGTTATGTTATGTTGTTGTTACATTGCAAATGAAAGTAAGCATACAGAACATGTACCAGTTAGGTTGAATACCTTTTTCTGGTTCTAACTTAACTCAGCTGTTTATACCAGGCAATTCGATCGTAGGCAACAAAAAAAAAAACTTACCTAAATCAAACGCGCGAATATTGGAAAACTCACGGTTTTTTTATCAAGTGCTAAAAGCAACAAACAGGAGCAGGTCGATAATTCACCATAAATTACTGAAGTTGATGCATCCAAACACCTTTCTTCTAGTTATAATTTCAGAAAGTATGGCAGCACAAAGTTTATCATAACTGGTTCTGACAACCTTCGAATCCAGCTAGTCAAAGGAGTTAAGGAGTTAAGGCTAGCTTTGAGCTAACTTGCTTTATTTTCGTTGAGCGTGTTCTTCACGTGAACATTTTGAATTTTGTAAAAAATAACATTACTTAGCACGTCGTGTATCTACTTTGACTATGAGTTATTCCTAACACTGTCGCACATGTGTCATACTATAACTGTAAGATAGAGACGGGAATATGTCTCGCAAAGTACAAGCTAAGTAACGTTTATAGAGGAAACTCACATGTCTTAATAAGTAAACATGTGTAAGTAGTTTTATTTCATTTTCCGTTCTCACTCAATGTAGTCACACTATAAAACCACACTCAAACATTTTAAGTGCATACTCAAACCACAAACATTCACATCTTATTTATGAACGAACCGTGAATGAAACCGAGCAACAAATGAGCTCTCTCGCGACTACAAAGCAGCAAAACAAACGTAACGTCTAGGAATTAGTAACTTTTTTTTCAGGAAACACGAGCACTGAAACTAAGTTAAAGAAAGTTATGTATCAAACTCAAACTCAAACTCAAAGCATTTATTTCAAATAAACCAATTACAGGCACTTTTGAATTGTCAAGGTCGGTCGGTCAGAAAAATTAAGCTAGTTGCCCATTCCTAAGCGTAGTAGGTACCTATGGAGAAGAACGGGCAAGAAACTCCACGGACACTCTTTTAAATCAAATTATGTTTACAATAGATTGGTTACATCATTCATGTTGAAATTATGCATGTGAGAACGATGCAGAACGTTAAAAGCGTCCGATATATAAATATGAAAACAATTCAAAAATTTAATTTAATTAAAATACGCCGTGGCAGCTAAGAGATGACCAGTCTGAACTGACGGCGCCCGTTCACGAACATGACGCATGGATTAGCACCATTCAACTCAACCATTTTGAAGCGAGCCAAATGATCCAACACACGCGCCACCATCAGCGAAACATTAGAGTGAGCATGACATACTCTCAGCCGCCAGGACACATTCAAGTCAATGACAGACGTACCCAGTAAATGGTAGCTTTAATGCATGTACATAGAACTTACATATGGCTTATAGCAATTATACAGTACTAAAATATTGAGTTTAAACAATGCAAAGATTCTTGTTTTTAATCTTCAGCAGCTTCAACAGTATTTTCAAATGCTAATCAATTAGTTGATGCGTCCTTGAGGAGCAGGACCAGCGATTAGCCAAGCATTTTTATCAGCAATGTAATCCCCTAACTTATACGAGTAATATGCTCGGCTGCATAGTGTGCGTTTTATACAAGATATAAATTTGGTTTCATTTAGTTGATGTATGTGGGGAGGTATTTTCTTGTAACATCTTAAACAGTACCCCATGAAAGATGAGTCTACTTTAGCCAGCCTTTTTTTTTTTTTTTAAACCTGGTTGAACTAATTGGTCCCTATTTCTAGTGATATAATTGTGTCTTTCACCTCTTTTACTAAAAAGATGTAAATTTTTCCTTACGTACATGATGTTTTCATAGATATATTGACAAGGTACCGTCATGATGTTAATATCTTTGAACAATTCCCTTAGACAGTCGCGCCAGCGGAGGCCATATATGGATCTGATGGCTCTTTTCTGCAGAATGAAAATGGACTCGATGTCTGCAGCCCGTCCCCATAGTAAAATACCGTACGACATAATACTATGAAAGTAACTAAAATAGACTAGTCTCGCGGTATCTACATCAGTAAATTGATGGATTTTTCTCACAGCATATGCTGCTGAACTTAGCCGTCCTGCAAGGGATGTTAAATGAGGACCCCATTGAAGCTTCGAATCGAGCGTGATCCCCAGGAAAACAGTTGTATCGACGAATTCTAGTTTATCTTGATTCAATACTATCTCACAATTAGTACTTTTGACATTTGGTAAAGAAAATCTTATGCACTTAGTTTTTTTCCCATTTAATACTAAATTATTAGCAGTGAACCAATTTTGGATCTGCAGTAAGGCGTTATTCACGTCGTCAAGATTTAATGCACGCCTATTAATTTTAAAAATTAAGGAAGTATCGTCAGCAAATAACACCATATGTGGTTGGGTTTTAAACAAATGAGGTAGATCATTAATATAAACTAAAAAGAGGAAAGGACCCAAAATCGAGCCTTGTGGTACACCCATTTATACTTTTAGACCGAGTGAATTGACACCGTTTATTTGAAATTGCTGTTGTCTATCATTCAAATAAGATTTTACTAAACTGAGCGCAAGTTTTCCAAGTCCGTAACGTTCAAGTTTTAAGAGCAAGGTTTCGTGGTCGACGCAATCAAATGCCTTGGAGAGGTCACAAAAGATTCCTATGGCGTCTTGAGCCTCTTCCCACGCTGTAAATATGTGTTTTAATAAGGTATCATTTTTTTCAAATGCTTTTGTTACTAATTGACCGTCCACCGTATTTAAAGTAGATTTTTTTGTCATGTGTACCTAAGACTCGTGTCATCATGTGTAACACTCATGTCATCTGTCAACGTTTCGACACAACGACTGTCGGATCAGGTCATCCAAATGATACTCGTGTTGTCATGCGTAACACTCATGTCATCTGTCAACGTTTCGACACAACGACTGTCGGATCAGGTGCGGGTCATCCAACGTAATCATATGTTGGATGACCCTGTACTTGATCGCCTGCGAATTGAAATGCTGTTTTCATTCTCCAGGGCCGGACAGGCTGCAATTTTTTTGGATCAAATGGTTTATAGGATCGCACACTCGCTTGGCGGTCCAGTACCTGACTGTTTTGGAGTCTGGTTCGCGTTACCCACCTGCTCAATAAATCAGGTAGCACCGCGGAACACAAAAATTATAGGCCGTTCTCGTGTTAATCGACTTTACAGTTCCTATTAGCAGCTACATTAAGCTGGCTTAAAAAGTTAACGATAGGGCGATCCAGTTTGCCAGTAATGACAACCAGAAGGCTGTTGGAACTGGCACGCACTCTGCACAACAGGGATGCTGCACGCTTGTGTTATTGGCCGCCTTAAAGATAAGCAACTGACTTTTGTCCGTCTTAAATCTCAAACCGTGTATATCCTCCGCGTAACACTCACAAACTTTTAAATTTTTTAAGCCCCGCCATAGATGGGCTCAGCAGCGCCATGTCATCGGCGTAGCTAATGTTATTAAATGCTACCCCATTTATATAGCAGCCAGCATGTAAACTGCTGAGCTCGACAATCAGCTCATTTATGTATAAATTAAACATGGTAAGGGAACTTAAACCACCCTGCCTAACTCTACATTCCATCACATACTCTTCAGTTCCTAAATCCATGTTCCAGTATCTACAAACACTCTTCAGCTAACTTTTACAGTCTTTCGACATAAAATTACAGTTTCAGTAGATAAACCCTCTCTAAGCCCATGTTGAGCAGTGGTGGCCCAGTGGTAACGGCCGCGACTTACGAGTCACGGCCGTAGGTTCGAACCCAGACAGGCGTTTTACTTTGTGTAAATTATTTCATCACCACTGCTCTCAAAACGGTGAAGAGGAAGGAAACCGGCATGTCTAAGAAACAAAAATTCGAAGACATGTCACAAGTCTTATTTTTAACAATAGTAACTACAATAGTTTTCATCATTTAATCTGGCAGAAAAGCGTGCGACACAACAGTTATAAAATAATGCCAGTACCCTTGGCAAATGGATACCAGCGTTCTTTATGTAAACTTCACTGTTATACTCGTACTCGTGTCGTCATATGCATAAAACTCGTGTCATCATTTATAACATCAAACCATCATTCGGTTTATTTATAAACGATTATTAAAACCGTTCGTTCAAACGTACTCTTGGAAGCTATTTTAATACAATAATTAGCAATACCCTTTATCTAGCTATACTCTTGCTACTCCACAAATCCACATCCATGATCATTCACACGGTTTTGACAAAACGTCAAAAGGATCGGGTTCGCTGCTAATTTAATCAATCAAAATTTGGACTTATTTAACAGGCTTTTATTAGCTTGACCTGTATGTATGTATGTAACGAAATCTTTTAACTTCATTTTCACCTACTTCTAGGAGTCTGATTAACTTGAAAATTTGCACCGACCCCAGCGCGGTTTGACCAGACTCGATTAATCGAATGAACCCCAAGATTTGCACTAGCCCCTGAAGCCTCATGCTTCATGGTGCTACAAAGACCATTGCATATCAAGGAATAGACCGGTTGGCACTGTAATGGTAGGGAAGACGTGCCTTTAGGATAGGACAGGAGTGTGAGAGCCAATCGAATAATGCACCCTAAAATTAGCATTATATTATAGTACTGCATTGCTGGATGTAGTAGGTATGGTTTTCGTCGTCTGTGGACATGTGCGAGATAATACATCCTATGATTCTTGATGCGTTTGGTTACGGTTTTTCCGTTTAAAATTTCATGTCGGGCACACATGATGCCCACTCACTTCCTCTGACTTCACCGCGGCGGACGAAACTCCTCTTACTTTAGTTTCATTATTAGCTGTTTGTCAGGAACAGTTTTATTATTGTTATAAGCACGGCATTAAACCCTTGTCTAAAATACAGGAGTCCAATGATGCTCCCCGCTCTAACATTGGTCCTTCAAGGATCTCGTCGTCTAAATTTCAAAAGTAACAGTCTCGAAAAAACAAAAACTTCGAACTCGAGGCTCTTCAGTTGCGGTCTTCAGCGGGGACAGTATCAGCAGGAATCATCAAACCTTGTTGAAGAAACTTCGCGTAGCACTGCACACGTCTAGAGGACGAAGTCATCCAGACTTCAGACCCGTCGAATGTTCGAGTCGTCGTCACGGGCAAAGAAGTACGAAACTGCAGATCATTGTTTATCCAGTTTGTTCCAAGTTATTCCTTATTTATTTGTTTACTTAGTCTTATTTCATTAAATATGTTTAATTAACGACAAATAAGTGAATGTTTTCATTTATCTTCAAGTCTTTTACTGGCAATCCTTCTTATCAATAGCCTTATATTTTTCTAAAATCACTTCTTTTCATATAAAGCTAACATATAACGGTTAGATAATCCACCTGTTTACGCAATTCCTTCACTTCACTATAATAGCTGATAACTCGGCTGTCTTCGCATCAGCTGTTCCTTAATTCGCATCTTGTCATTCATAATCATAACTCATCATCGCTATGGCTAACGAAAATTTTGAAAAATCGTTAAAAAAACGCACCTGTATGAAATCTAACCTCAGCATTTTAGCAACTTACTAATATGCATAAGATTTCATAGTTTTAAAATTATACCTTATATCCTTGTCCCCATTTTTTTACAATAACCTATGTGTTGGTGGTAATTTACATATTATTACTTGTGTTATAAGGTATTCATTTTTGTATTGTGGCATTGTTTACGCTGAGCCAGTGGTGGTAGCAGACAGTAGAAGCAGAGATTGCAGTTTTATTAAGTAAATCATTATGGCAATTTTATCTGCAATTCAACACAAGCCTGTCATATGTCAACTTACTGCTGTGCTACCTATTAAAGATTACTTATCCGCTCTTCGATAATTTCCAGAATTCAATATACTCTTTTTAACTTCTTATCATTATTCTCCTACTATTACTTTATCATTACTTGCAAGTTATGAGAAATAGCTACCTGCCTCACTCAAATAAAAGCTGAAGAAGTCTACGCTTCAATCCGGGCAGCACGTTGGGAATCGAACCCAACACAACACATTGCGCGCGGTCGCCACGCACAGGCTGAGTGCACAGCGCGGCTTCGTCGCGGCGCGGCATCCACATTCTACCAAGACGGAACAAAAAAACTCGAATACTAAATGTTTTTGCAGCACTTTTGAACACTTAGCACTGGGACCGACCATTTGTGACAAGCCATTTCTTTTTGTCACCTTCGGTTCGTGTACCTGAAGCACATTTTTGTATGCTGGTTGCTACAAAATACAGTAATTTTTTAGAACAATGCTTTAATTTTAATTTCATATTCAATGACACAGGGTTTGTAGAGCTTTAATACATAATTTCTAAAATAACACGAGTTATGGTGAAAGCGGAGAAATAGCGTGATTTCGGTTAGACAACTGTCCAGGGGCAGCGCGTACCGAAAGAGTTAACTTATACAGCTTCGAGGCAAATGCCTCAAATATAAGGAACGATCTCACCAGGTTAGTTAGCTCGGGGTAGTCTCCTCAACCACAGGCTGGGAATCAGGAACGCACGTATACCACTTTTTGCACGGTTTAAAATTATTTTAATTTCGACACAGATGCACAGGCTCACAACTCGCGTCATATGTTGAAAAGACGTCTGACTCGGTCGAGGTCCCGGGCCTTCCAAAGCGTGTTTTTTTAGTTTTTTAAAACTATAATTTATTTACTCCTAAATACAGATTTTTGGAGGCCCTAAAGGGAGCCATGCCTTCACTTTACGTACACGTAATTTGCAACCCGCACTGGGCCCGCATGGTTGATTAGCTATGGAGGCCTGTGCCTCAGCAGCGATATTGTTATAGGCTAATAATGCTATACGTAATTTTAAACCACCCACTGCATCAATATAAACATTCATGGCAAACTACCATAATAAAACCTTCCCCTCTCACAAAAGGTTTCAGTAAAAAATCTAATGTATGGCGGGCGATTGGCTCATTTATAAAGTTTATTAGCACTTATCCTTTGTAATTTAACTTTATTATCAGACAGAGCTTCAGCCAAGCTTGGGTAGTTTCGGGGTCGTAGACATTTTCTATTCGCCTTTTACATTATCTATATATACATGCATCTATATGTAGGTATATTAAACATGTATTAAATTAAAGTATCTTTTCGTGTCTGTCTCTGTGATAACGTTATTTTTCTTAACTACTACGCAACAAATTTATACTACTTGTATTCATTGTTTATACCATCATGTAAAGTATTTATTCAGTAAGGATTATATATGAAACTTACAAAATATAATAAACAAAACCTCGATGTATTTTCAAGTCAAGGCGTTAATCCGTGCGAAACAGGGGCGAGTCGCTAACATTTTAAGATAGAACTAAAGAAATTAATGATTGTGTCAAGATTTTAGCCCAATACATAGATATTATATGAACATGTATTTTTATGTGTCTTAAATAGAAAGAACATTTATTTACCAAGAAATTTCGTCTGCATTTTATTAAAACTACATTATATTAAACAGCATGTTTGTATCAGAAAGGTGTGTCTACTATACTAAGCATTTGTGTACCAAACCTGGGTGCAGCAACCAGGTCATGATTGACTTCTGGACGGATTTTCATAAATTTAGTGTTTCTGCTATTAACCGTTGATGAGCTCCCTTGGCTGAAGCCAGTCCTGGGTGCAACAGCCAAGTCATGGTGGTTTTTAAAATCAATTTTTTTATAACCATAATTAAAAGTGAATATTTAACTTCGTGTCTGTACTGTTGACCGTTGAGGAGTATTCGTCTGGAGCCAATCCTGGGTGCAGCAGCCAGGTCACAGAAGATTTCAGAACGGACTATCAAAATTAATTGCGTACATACAATTTCGTTACTTGATTGTTGACGGTTAATGAGTTCCTTCATTTCGAGCCAATCCTGGGTGAAGAATCACGTCATGCATCATGCAAAAATGCGTTGTCTTTGAAACAGAATCAACATGAAAAATTTTAACTCCGTAGGATAAGAGAATGTGGGTTTAATTCAGCTTGCAAGATTTGGCCTAAACAAACTAACATTGCAAGTTAAATAAAAGCTTGTAATAATGCCCATCAAATTTTCCATGGGACCAACATTGTAATAGCAAAAAAACTATCAGCTTTTCCATACATTGGGTCGAGTAGGTATCAAATTGTTGTATAGTACTAGATAATAAGCCCTTGAAATCCTCTTTATTATTATTGTATCGGAGAGAACCCGTCTTTCCGATACAATAATAATAAATAAATGATTTTATTTCGGACAACTAAAAAAGATCCATAAATTGTTAGTAACAGTTGCAGTTAAAAACACTATTGTTAGTAACTTAAAACTAAAGACGTATTCACGAGAAGACCACCCACCAAACTAGACATAACGAGATATATAGACTAGGGTATAAGTCTTCTCACAAATTGCCTTATTATTGGTGAAGAAGTGTCTGCCGCCACAGTTTTCAGGATGCTATTGTGACTGCCTCTTATTCTGCTCAGGAGTGAGGCCGTTTTTTTGTTGTTTTATAATATATATATGTCGGCGTCACCGTTAGCGGTAGGTACAGCGGGCCGAGTTACGCTGTGCAAAGCGGACGTTCGCCTCCCCACTCTCCCCACTTCTCGAGCAACTTAATGTAAGCTAGTGCGCAGCGAAGAGGGGGAGCATTCTTGTGGCAGGCTCGGCCCGGTGCGCCTGCCGTAGCGCCTAGAGCTATTATCGCGATCTATTTAATTAATTAACAAGCTGTCGGAATAAAAGAGTTGGTTACTGCTATATGTCATACTTTCATTTAATATTTCGGACCTCTGCCTTCAGGTTATTTCATGGTGATTATTTTATAAGAGATTGTGAGTGAAATAAAGTGATTGTGCTGTAACTAGTATCTCTATTTTCTTCGCCCGACAATCCACGCCTACTTACAAAGTGCAAGTGTAATATCGCTGATGAGGGCCTATCCTGATATCAGAATTGGGATTCGAAGGGCAAAAACCTGAAGAAAATAATGACGACAGTGAAGTGTGGGCTAACGTCTAATCTATTCAAAATATGGAGTTTTTGCTATCACGACTTCCGGCAACCACTTAACCGCAAACGTCAAATTTCACCGCAACTGCGCGACTGATACGGTTTGATCCTGATAATGACAATCGCTTCAATGGCACATGCCATCGTTAAAGCACAACAGTCCAAAAATCAAGTGATTGAAGCAAGTGGCAGTACGAACCTTTGACCGAAGTGAAGAATTCGAATCGAGCACCAGCACCGAAGAGTCGTGATACGAACCGTCTCACCTGCTACGTGTATGGACAACCACATCATCCGGTGAGCTCGTTCCTTTTCTTTTTAATAGATAATCGGGTAGTTCGTTTGTAGCTTTTAGTATTGTCAAAAAATCCAGGGTACTATGCGCTGTGATTTAGTTTACCTTACAGGTATACCTGTGTAAAGAAAACGTTAAATATGAATCGCAGAATAACTGAGTCGTGGTGAAATTCAACACGTCAGTGTCCTGTTTGTTTCATGTTGTGCCTGTTAACTCAATTACAGAACCAGTTATTATAGGTAGGGATCTATTAGATAGTAGATCCATGTACGTACCGATATTGCAAAATTACATTCTATTTGGGGTAAGAAAGTTAACGTTACTAAAGAGTTTCATTATCATATACCACAACATCAAAACTGACCTACATGGTGAAGATAAACTCGCATTAGTTCAGTGCGAAAGGATAATTGATTCTTTATTGGTGGTATGGTGTTTATGGTTAAAGAAATTTATTTCTCGAAAATAAATTACAAAGATTTCACTTACTTGAGAACATTTTAAAACTTAAAATATAACTTGGACACACAAACTAAGCAGCTATTGTTTTAATTTATATTAAATCATCTAAGTTGTAATACCATTTCTTTTCGTACGCAAATAACATTATTAACTAACACAACTTAAAACTTTTCAATCCACCCGCAAAAGAAATAATTTCCGTAGATAAGGAATGCGATCCCGGTGCCACAATAAAGCAATACAGTAGTAGGGCAAGTCTGTTTAATGGATGTGTTTGATCATTTAGAAAGTGATTTTTTAAAATTTAATCTTGAAAATACCAAACGTTTAGTTCGCATTCTTTACTTCTATAGGTAGCTTATTATATTGTTGCCCTCCCGCAAAAATAATTGTTCTCTCGCCATTGACTGTCCGCACTCGCGGTAGTAAAATGTGATCCTTCCTACTATTGCTGCGATTGTGTACCTGATGTATTTTTGTGTGAATGAACTTACTTAGAATTTTTAAGTATTCTGGTGCAATATGCAGGAAGTTGTTTAATATTCATGAGTTTCGTTTCCCTGTAAATTTTAACTGTAGGTGTAAGGTAATCATAGTGAAATAATAGTTTAATAATTTTATTTTGAGCGATGTGTAGGGCCTTTAGATTAGTTTTTGGCGGTTTGCCCCATATTTCACGTGTTTTACGTTAACAATCTTGAATCAAATTAAAAGGGCCTATCAAATGGACAGACAAGATATTTACAAGAAAGTGATCGAAATACTAACATCAGAACGGGTTCTGACTAAAATGATTTGACTGGAACGCACTGATTGAACTTCACACTTGTGTGCTGGGCCTCAAGGGATTGTTCGGGGCTCACTCCATCCTATGCTTAGGGTTTCTGCACAATGTTATACTGTACATTTAGACATCGCGGAGAAGTTGTGTGGAGAAATCGATGGTAGGGAGTATTCTTGTCATTGTTGACTCTTTCACTAAATGAGTCCTTCTCGAGTGCACTTCTTAGTTGGATGCAGCAGGTGCAGATGAAGCACTAAAGGAGGCTCTGTCTTTTCGGTGCGACTTCGCGGATCATTTCGGATCGGGGTGGGTATTGTATTGGCGCAGACAGAGCAATTTTATGGTGAACATGGTGTAGAGTTGCACCTTGTTGCTAACGGTTCTGGCAGGGCATGTGTTCGGGTAGAGAGAGTCATGAGGACATTGAGGTGCTTACTTGTTATAATCGAAAGTGAATCTGGTGGGACCTGGCGCGGCGAGCTTCTCGAAGTGCAGCTAGCGACGGATGGTCCAAGGTCTAGGGTAACACAAACAGAACTTGTGTTTGGGACTCGGGCGCGGTTTTTAAGTGTGGCTTCATATTCTGAGTCTGGGTTTCGGTGAGATTTGGGTGAAATTCGTAAGTTAGCATTGGAGAATATTGGGAGAGTTGCTGCGTCACAGTAGGAAAAATGAGACCGTTCTACAGTGGTGATTCCTACTTCATTGTATGTGACCCCCCTCTGGGTTCATTTGGGCTTCGCAGGGAGTAAAGACTTCCCTTTGTTGTGTGTCTAATAGAGAATGCAAATATGGTCGTAAGCATTTTCGTGCAATGCCCGGGGGAAGTGAGGGCTTGGTGCATTTAGCTACCACTTTGACGGGTAGCTTGAAGGAGGCCGAGGTGGCGGCAGTCCGCGATTGACGAATGGAGTGGGCGTCATCGGGTGGTTTTAGTGATGCTTTGTCTATTTGTAGTTCACGTACGTTATCCGCCAGCTCTGAAAACCTCTCGGCCTCTGAGAGTGAAGAAACGTAATTAAACGTAAAATTGGTACTAATCTGTGAGATAAAGTAAGGGTCCGACTCATGCGGGTTGACATCCTATGGTGTGTGTTATTGGGTAGTCTAAAGAACTGGCTTATGCAGGCCGATATTCTGGGTCATATTATAAAGTGATCGTCTAGTCTGAGAGGCTATGAGATCAATGGAGATATGTGTGGTACTAGTGAGTGATCGGAGAGACGCTGATTGGCTGCCTGGTCCATGTTATCTGGAGAGATAACTAGCTCAAGGGAGGCCTATTTAAGTTGTCCGGCTCAGCTCCTAAAGGTTGATTTTGTGGGTTATAAAACGTTGTAATGTTTGTCACCGATGGACGAGCGTACAGGAAAATCTACCAGTTTTATTCTTTTTACAGAAAAATGGGCCCGCGGTGACTTTAAGGGGATGGAGACGCACAAGGACGTGTGAATGTCAGTCTGGCCGTGACGGCGCTTCAATACTTAAATTAGTGTTATTTAGTTTTCATAGATGTCGTTTGTTAGTTTAGAGTGTTATGTGTGTGTGAACAAGAATTATGTGTCTGCTACGACACATTCAATGACATGACACTCAGTGACATTTTGCTGGCTGTATGACATGAGACTCGGTCGGCATCGCACAGGCGTGCTACGCATTCGGTGGAGTGTCTAAGTCAAGTCTATTCTTAAGATTAAAATAGTTTGTTTCTGTTATAGGCTCTAAAGTAAATGACTTTGGTGGTAGTGAAACTACCAATGAACATAGCATGTGTGGATTGTTGAGACAAGTACTTTAATACATTTGATTATATAATCTACAGGGACCATTTTAGTCCGGACTAAAAAAGAGACAAAAAAAAGAGACAAAAAAAAGAGACAAAAAAAAGAGACAAAAAAAAGAGACAAAAAAGAGACAAAAAAAAGACTAAAAAAGAGACTAAAAAGGAGACAAAAGAGAGACAAAAAGAGAAAAAAAAAGAGCAAAAAAATAAGAGAGAAAAAAAAATACTGTATAAACTGGAGTGATCTTGTAGGGTCATTCATGACCGGACCAAGCAGTGACAATCCTGAAGGGTTTGTTATAACCGGACCAGGAGATTATAACTCTGTAGGGTCGTAAGACCGGACCAGGAGGTTATAATTCTGAAGGGTCATTTGACCGGACCAGGCGGTTATAATTCTGAAGGGTCGCTGGACCGGGCCAGAAGATTATAACTCTGAAGGGGTAAACCGGACCAGATTGCTAAAGTTCTGAAGGCTCAATAACGAGCGGTCCCGAATTAGTAGTAAACTCTGCAGGGCTGAACCGGACCAGATTACTAGTATAAGTCCTGAAGGCTCAATATTGAGCGGTCCAGAGTTGGTTGCACAGTCAGTAGGGATGACCTGGATCTTTTTTGCTCATCGAGATTGCTAGTCAGGATGAACGAACATCAATAATAACGTTATGTCTTTTTAGACAATGCTTGATGAGTCTACGCGTACGAGGACGTCCGCACGTCAGTATGGCCGTGTCGGCGTCACCGTTAGCGGTAGGTACAGCGGGCCGAGTTACGCTGTGCAAAGCGGACGTTCGCCTCCCCACTCTCCCCACTTCTCGAGCAACTTAATGTAAGCTAGTGCGCAGCGAAGAGGGGGAGCATTCTTGTGGCAGGCTCGGCCCGGTGCGCCTGCCGTAGCGCCTAGAGCTATTATCGCGATCTATTTAATTAATTAACAAGCTGTCGGACCTCTGCCTTCAGGTTATTTCATGGTGATTATTTTATAAGAGATTGTGAGTGAAATAAAGTGATTGTGCTGTAACTAGTATCTCTATTTTCTTCGCCCGACAATCCACGCCTACTTACAAAGTGCAAGTGTAATATCGCTGATGAGGGCCTATCCTGATATATATATAAATCATTTTGTGGTCAACAGTGAAGATCTCTTTAGAAATGCTTCCAATTTCCGTCACATAAAATACAATATCAACGTAAACCTAAAAGCTACTTTAAACTTCCACGTGTTAAAGATAAGTGAGGAAAATATAAGCAAACAAAGATTAAAGAATCGATACAAAGACGCCCAAAGCCTACACGTAATCCCCTTTCCTATTCAGTGATGGCGTCTACGTCTGACAATCGAATGATCGCTTCTGTGAGCCCAGAGAAAAGTGTATTTATAAGACAAGCTTCGTAGGCGTTTCGAATTGACCGACACCGAAAATCCGGGAACTCGATTTTGTAAATATATTGAGACACTTGTGTATTGCTCACAAAACCGTGGGAATATTTTCGAGTCTAACTCGCAAACTCGTCTCGGAATCAGCTCTTGAATGAGGGCTCAAATCGAGTCCGGCATTATTATACACACAATCTCGATCCGAACTTCCAATTAAACGAAAATTAGATAATGCTTTATAAAAGCAACATAACATAACACAGTAACAAATTATGATCGATTTATTGCTTATTTAGTGATGCAGGGTGTTCCTGGCAGTCTATCAACATTTCAAGCAATATTCAGCTTTCCCTACCTTAGGTGTGATTAATCTCTTTCTTTTTTCGCTCCTATTGTTTTCTTTTTTTCTTTTCCTGGCTTGGCGTAGGATCTGTTGACTATTTGATACTTTATTGTTTTCATTTTCTTCTTCTCATATCCCATGTTTCTTGGGATCGGCGCAACACGATTTCTTATTCCATTCTCTTCTGTTAACAGTGCGTAAGAATTTTATCAAACTCAAACTCAAAGCATTTATTTCAACTAAACCATTTACAGTAACTTTTCATGTCTATTTACTGAAGCTTTGGTCAAGTTGGTGTGTTTTCCTAAGGCCGAACCCAATAACGTATCTTTCTCCAATTTTGGCGTACTGGAGATAGAAAACCTATCAATCTCTGGTTTAAACGTCCCAATAAAGCCAAAGTATGCGACCCTGTGACGTGTTGACAGCTGTTTGTTTGACAGGGACTGATATAATTGTACTGTCTGTCACCAGTAGCGTCTTAGGTTATTGGGTTCACGGTAGTCACACAAAAAAGTGTCAATACTGAGAAGAGTGAGCTCACACCTCATATAAATGATTGGTCTCGCTGCGCTAGACTAGATACCGCGCTCTATACAAACAATAGCTCCGTGAATGACATTGACATTTGTCAGATGACATTGAGAACTAGTGTGCTTGAAGAATTATGTTACCAGCTGCTCAACTGTTACCCGAGTTAATGGAAAAATATTTTATGCTGTGATCTATTAGTTAAGTTATAAATATAGCTCAGAAGATACTTAAAAATTATAATAAATTTCAAGCGAATGTTTAAATATATTTGTGTATAGGTTAGGCGTATGTTTCTTCTATAGAAAAAAGGAAGGTATGTGTTTCAATGGTTAGGCCTCGTTTTTAATCCTTTTTATTATTATTTACATACGACGATTTTTTTTTCATCTTTCGATCAGGTTCAAAGGAACCTGATTCTACCCAAGAAACTGAACAACTTTCCCAAAGGGGACAACTTTCCCCTTTGGGAAAGTTGTTCAGTTTCTTGGGTAGAATCACCCCTTGAAATAGTGTTAGCTAACATTTTTAAACCTTATGGGTATTGATTACAAATTTAAACATTAATTATTATACAGGTTTAGGTTTGATAAATGAAATAGGATTTACAATAAAATACAAAACAATAAATTCACATTTTATAAAAATCTCAACCACGGGGAACTTGAGTCTTGTATACGCGGCAACACTGAATGGCGTTTAGGGTTCATGTTATTTTATGTTGAAATTCCAAAATTATACGATACTTACTGATGGTATGTGATCCCAGTGTCCTGCTTCCTTGTTGTATTATTTTTACACAGTTTTAGTACGCAACCTGGCATTTTACTTCGGATTATGATCAAATTTAATAAAACTTCCGTCACGTGCACGGGACAGACAGCTTGCAGTGTGACTGGCTCGGGTATGCCAACTTTGGCGTGGTATTTGTTGTCGCGTTGTCAAATACAAGTACGCCAGCGGTATCTAGTCGAGAGCCGCGAGACCTATCATCTATCTGAGGCTCACACATTATTTTAAAGCGTCTCCATGACATTTAGGTCAAGTCACTGCGTCATTGGGTGTTCTTGTGTCAAAACGAAAAAGAAACGCGACTATCTTTTGACAGCGTAAGTCAAAAACGCTCTGGAAAACACCCCAACTTACTTTCATAGACAACTTTCTAGTGACGTCATTTACCGGTGAATTGCGGACGGTATGTCACCGCTTTTCTAGGCAACGTTAGCATAAGTAAAAAAAAACGACTCAAATCTACACAATCCATCTCTTTTCTGAAGATTGATGACTAGCCCGTATTCTGGTCATTTGCATTATCCTTCTAATATATTACCGTTTTACATACGTACGTGATCGTATTCCTTCGGGTTTTTCAAAAATATGTCCATAAATCATTTCTAAGCATTCGTGATTTAGGAGTGAAAGCTGGATCATTTTAGTATACAAAAACAAATATGTTTGTAGGGATTTTATTTTGTCGGGCTGGCAGGCAATGGCTTTGATTTCGTCGTGCCTTTCTTCCAATAAATTTTAGTAATGAAATCTTTTGCTGCGTAGTAAAACGTCTACAACATATCTTGTTTGGTTTCTTATTTGGAACAGTTGGATGTAAAATCTGAATGTTCTGATTAAAATGGATGATTTTCAGTCATGAAGAATGATGCCATCATCATCGGCGTAGCATCACGCCTGTATTTTGGGAGTTAGGCAAGAATACATCCACATTTCGCCAGTTACGGTTTAAGTCCCATGTAGTAGGAGGCGGGCCTATTGTTATAAACCGGGCACAGGTCCTGACTACGAGCCGAGACTGAGATATTCCAGACGGTTATACTTTGCCCGTCTCATGAATCGTACCCAGGGCTTCATGCTCATCAGGGCCTCATGCTCCTCAGAGCCTCATGCCCCTCAGGGCCTCATGCTCATCACGGCCTCATGCCCCTCAGGGCCTCATGCTCGTCACGGCCTCATGCTCATCAGTACCTAGCCCTTGCGACCACTAGACCAACGTGGCAGTCATATCATTTCTGAAGACTAGTAGGCTTTCCCTCCATTTGAACTAAATCGTAATTTTCGTCATAAAAATGATATTTATTTATTAAATTGCGTTTTTCTTTTCATTGCATAGGATCAAACATTATCAACAAGACTTCACAAGCAATCATTCTCCTCAGTATGTATCATCGCATCAGTCTTCCTTATTTACTTCATTCATAAAAAGTCCAATAAACCAGGAAGTAGGTTTAAAAATGTATGAAGCTGGCTACATTATAATGTATTATGCTTTAATGGTATCAGACTATTCATATAACAGTGCGAATCATGTTTCGTTGCCAGTCATAATAAATACACATATATAACTAAAGGGTTTTTTCAATAAGGACGGGTCGATGTTGATATGAAATAAAAGAAGCTGTGTTCGAGCTATTATCAAAACTCTTTTTTTTAATTGAAAGGCTCATGTGTGCTATTATGAATGGAATACCACATCATTTAAATGTCCGCCGCGTGCTTTCGCACGGTTGCTCGGATCCGATTTTCAACAACTCTGCCGCATAGATGTGATCTTAAGGTCATTGATCATTTGCGGCCTATTGGCATAGACCTGCGACTTCAGTAAACCCCACAAGATTGTTTACCGAACCGGTGGTTTCAAATTTGGTCACCAAACGTTTGAGAGTAAACTTTGAAGGGCCACCGCGTCTGCCGTAAAATAGGTGCAAAGCGCGCCACGTTTGCACTAACGAAGATTCATTTTGACAATTTAATCATTTGCACGTGCTGCTCAATCGTGTAACTGGTCATGGTGATTTGGCATGAGTTAATAAAAAATAAAAATAAAGGTTAGAATTAAATTGCCAAAACAACATGGCTAGCATGTGGCAGCCAACATCGACCCGTCCCAATTGAAAAACCCGTTACATAGAATGTTTGACGATGTTTGGGATATATCGTAGACAAACCGTACACAAAAAAAAAACGACGGGTTGCACTCCGGGAGTGCCGGCAGAAGTGAAAACTTCAATATTAACGTTGTGCTTTTTTGAGATTTTGGAATGGTTAGGCAATAATTTTGCGCGAATTGCTTTAATTATCAGTATAAAAGTACTATTATGTATGTGGTAGAATACAATATTTATTTATTGCGCTATCGTACACAAACATGACAATTTATATTACATTAAAAAGTTTATCTCAGAAAAATCAATCAACAATAATCCGTCTTACGAATTTTCGATCACGTCAACGCCGCTAAAGAAGTTTTCTTTTAAAAAAAACATGAAAGCTTTAGCTGTGACTAGTTAATAACTACATCATTTAAGATTGATGACGTGTCACATTTACGTCTAAACAATTTTACACTAGCATTAATGTCCCCACTGCCGGGACTCACTCCTCTCAGTTAGACCGTAATCGACCACGGCGGGCCCAGTGCGAGCTAGGACATGCCGGTTTTCACAAGATATTTTCCTTCATCGTTATGAGAGAAGTAGCATTGTAATAATGTTCACAAAGTAAAGCGACTGTCTCGGTTTGAACCTTAGACCTACAAAACGTAAGTCGCGGCCGTTACCACTGGGCCACGACTGCTCCTAGACAGTAATCACGATGATGGAAAAGCCAAAAGCTGTAGAAACACGAAATGCTTTGAAATAAATTTAGGTAGTAGACCAAATTTACTAAGTTTCTTTTTTTTTTTGTAAATAGTTCTACGGAGAGCTCCTTAGTCCTTGGCTGGTGAGAGCGGGCCCAAGGACTAACAGTAAACTACGATAAGCCATTATTTAAATGTAAAAAGGACAGGACACAAACAAAACTATCAATTTAATTAAAAACTTAATCCCTTAAATACACATTTAGCTTTGAACACAATTGTCAACAAGAACAAATCTGTACGTAGATAGTCAGGATATAATTTTGTTAAGCAAATTGACACGCTACATGCAGTTTTATAACAATCAAAGCATCACAGTTGTGCCTTGAGTATTCCGTCAATTTAAGCTGGTAGTGGACTGGTGGAGCAGTGGTATCGGGCCCGACTTACGACTTGTAGTTCGTGAGTTCGAACCCTGACAGGTACTTTACATCACAACTGCTCTAAAAACTGTGAAGGAAAACATCGTGAGGAAACCGCCATGTCCTAGAACAAAAAAATACAAAGAGATGTGACTTCTACCAACCGTGGTGCACTATGGCCCACTCCCTCTCACAGAGAGGTGGCCTGTGTCCCAGCAGTGGGAACATTTCAGGCTGAATATGTTAGTCAATTTGCTTAACAAGCAATTTCCCTGATTGACCACTGAGGATTCACGTTGAAATAAAGTTACTAAACTTAATTTCATCACGTTCCATTGATATTTATCTTTCTTTTAAATACGTTGGGACTTAGCTTTAATTCCCAGACCTGTGAAGAAAGTTTCACCCCTACAGACGAATAGTTCCACAGGGACGTAGGGGAAGTTAAGTGACGTCGGGATTGGTTTGATAACGAAAACTGTTTGAAATTCTGGACAAAAGCAGTGCTTATTTCACAGTATGGGATTTAACTGAGGTTAATGCCATGCAGATATTACTTAACATTACTACAACTATTTCGAAAAACTAAACTCAGTTACTGGGTACTACAAAGATCTAAACGAATCACAGCCAGGACCAACGGAGGCACAGAGGGGTCTCATCAGCGAACCGACCGCCCAAGTGTAGATTAAACTGCGATCAGTACACGGTCCTAAACTGCTGAAGATGAAACAAGATGTATTTAATTCCTTAGGGGGTGTAAAGGTGCTTGAAGATTTTTATGAACAGTTTGTTTGCAAATAAATTCAAGGGGGAGCGAATTTATTACATCCTGTTACATTTTGTTTTTGTATAAGAAAAAAGGTTTTTGTATTTAAGTATTATAAGCAAAAGAAGCATGTAAGGATCGTAGCAGGTGGCGGACTGTAGTTTCTGTCTACTCCCACGGTAAAGAAGCGTGATTTTATGTATGCATGTATGTATATCATTTCTGTAGACGTCAGACAAGATATAATCACCTTCTTTCTCTTCATTTGTGCAATTAAAAATAAGAATAGAAATGACCTTTCTCACATAGTGCGAATTGACATGTTGATGCCAAACTATCTATTTAATTGGGTCACGTTCGATAAGATGACTATAACTACGTAGAACCGAATGTGTGAACTCGTGTTAGAAAAGTTTATGGGGTCTTGATCAAGGCCAGTCCTGTACTTATTCCTATCAATCTGCCCAGACTTTTTTTAACTGTGTTAGGGTTGGATACCAGTATTAAACATAGAGCGACTGCTTATTTGATCACTTCTTGGGTACCACGACACCCCTTGGTAAGACTGTTTGTCAGACTCTTGGGTTTCTGACTGCCCGTAACGACTGTCAAAGATCTATATACGAATGACACTCGGGACCAACGGTTTACCGTACTTTCTGACGCACAGAGGGGTCTTAATATGGAATGGATGGTCACCTGTCTTTGCTTTATTTTGATATCTTTTTACCTATTGTGGTATAGTATTTTTATTCTTGGTGCATCGTCTTCACATATAAAATGTTGTTAAAGTATTAAAAAAAAAACATCTAGAGTTCCTTGCCCCTTCTTCTCCATCAGAAACTACGTCTTGGAATAAATGTTGACGTTCAAAAGTGCCTTTTAGTGCCTATTTGAAATAAATGCTTTGACTTTGACCCACTTAAGAACCGAAGCAAGCGTCGCTTAACCTTGAATAAGATTTGTTTGTTTGTTTGTTTGGCATCTCGCAGGTCAACCTATGCGGTTGTCGTCTGCTTAAGCGGACTTGCCTGTGGATTCCCTAATAAATTAAGGCCACCAGCCAAGACTTAAACTTATATACTAACTAAAACTAAGCGACAACGCTAAGGGCACCCCCTGTGGGGTACGAACCTCGGCTTAGGGCGTCGCTGGAAGAGGGCAGCAAATGACTAGCTGGATCAGGATTGGTATTATTTACGGACGAATTTAAAGCTACAGGCTCAGCGGCGCGGGCTGGCTCGAGCAAGGATCGGGAGGGGCGTCGATTTGGGCGTCGAGGCGGGCCTCGGCGGCGAGGGCGGTAGGACGGCGATCGGGTTTTGGGCTTATGTAGCGTGCTAGTAGCCATACTACTCTCCTGGAGGAGGGTAGTGGCGTCGTCGGGGTCGATTAAAGTATGCCTTGGTCGGCGAATACTGCTAATGCGAGAGGGAGTGTAGCGGGCGGCCGCTGTAATCAGGGGGTTAGAATGTTTGATGCCGCAGTCGAAGAAACGCTTTGATAAGCGTTTCATAAACTGTTTTATGGTTGGCATTTTGAGGTCTACGTGAAGATCTATATTACGGACATAGAAGGGGGCACCCGTGACCCTTCTGAGGAAACGGTTTTGGAGGGTCTGCATCTTATGGAGATGACGTGGGTGAGCGTGCGCAAATACAACGCAGGCATAGGTCATGATGGGACGGATGACTGCGGTATAGATGCGGAGCTTGCATTTGAGGGACAGTTTACTACGGGCTGTCAGTACGAATTGGAGCCTGCTAAGAGCGAAGGAGGCGCGCGCGCGAACCGCATTAATATGAGCCTTAAAGGTAAGGTTCTCATCGAGGATCACGCCTAGGTATTTGGCTTGCTTCTCCCAAGGGATTGGCTTGCCGTACATAGTGATCGGGCTGGGAAGTGGGGGAGGGAGTCGACGACGTCTCGAGAAGAGAACCGCCTGACTCTTATCGGGGTTGACCTCGATTCTCCATTTCCGGAACCAAGCGCCTAAGACGTTTGCGGAGGTTTGGAGAGTACGAGCTATAGCGTTGGGACAGTGACCGGTATAGTAAACGGCAGTATCGTCGGCAAAGAGAGCCAACTGAGCCTTTTTACTTTTTGGGATATCGCTAGTGAACAGCGTGAAGGCGAGAGGAGATAGTACGGAACCCTGAGGGACACCGGCGCGAATAGGATGAGGGGACGAGAGTGCTCCCTCGACGCGATAGCGAAAGGTCCGGTTCGACAAAAAGTCTCGTAAGATGAGCACGAGACGATCTGGCACTCCTAGTTGGTAGAGCTTGTATATCAAGCCGTTGTGCCAGATTTTGTCGAAGGCTTTCGCTATGTCGAAGAATAGCACACCCGTCGTCGCGTTACGCTGCAGACCAGCGCATAAGTGATCTACTATACGGTGGACCTGTTGGGTGCCCGAGTGTTGGCTACGGAAACCAAACTGCTCGTTTGGTATGAGGCTCTTTGCTTCGGCGTAGTCTTTGAGACGCTTATAAATAAGCCTCTCGTAGATTTTGCCGAGAACATTGAGTAAACTAATAGGGCGGTAGCTGGAGGGCTCAGACTTTGGCTTGCCTGGCTTTGGGATACCGATGACGGTGGCTTCTTTCCATGCTTGTGGGAAAATGTTGTTGCTCAAGGCGCCATTGAAGATGGCGGTCATAAGCATTATTAGTGGGGCAGGGAGGAGTTTGTATACCTTATTGGTAATACCATCCGAACCGGGGGCCTTACGAGCGTGGAGCCCTTTAATAATGTCGTGCACTTCGTCTGGAGTGACGGGAGGCAGAGTATCATCAGGGTCTTCGACGGGAGCGAGGGAGGCTCTTCGTTCGACTTCAGCGTCGACCTTGTTCAGGTGAGCTTGGTCTACTGGTTGGGAGCTGGGAGAACATTGGGACTCTAGGCTGTCAGCAAGACATTCAGCCATGTCGGGACTGTCGAAAGCGACACTATTGTCGGGGCGGATCTTGAATAAAGACCAGTGCAGCTGATATTTATATATAGAACGCGAGCCCCTCCCTATACTTATATATAGAACAAATATTACAAGGAAAAATGTGAAAAACTTTATATCTTTATGTAACCCATAAAGGAGGTGTTTTTACTGTAAATTGCTAGTGTCAGTTTTATTATGTTCATAATTGTCTGATTGATCCTCATGGTGATTAAATGATGTTTTAAAGATACTGCTTTTATGCAATGATGTTTTATTATATTACTTACAATTTGATAGTTTATTACTGACTGCTGCACTCAAAGCGTCTAGGCGAAACTCGAAGATGATTCTTTTTCGAATTGTCATTATGACATCAGCTTAAAGACACTAAAGTTACGATTTCACCGATGAAACTGAAAGCGATCAGCACTTTTAAACCCAGTTCAAGAGCTGTCAGTGTCAATCTTCCATTACAATTTTGACACTGACAGCTTCTTTAGTAAAACTCGTCCTAACGCTACAACTGCTGCACTGTAACTGTTGTCCTACATGTTCCTCTTTCAAAAACAACACTAAAGAAGATGTGTGCCATAAAGCCGAGTATATGCGATTCAGTCACCGACCCGAGCATGACGGTTCGGTTTTGTTTACTGTTCAGATAAAGCGCAAAGTACACTTAGGAAGTTTTCACTTCAGAATCCAGATGTTACAAACATTTTCTTTTTAAAACACAAACTTCTTCCCAGATGTTATTCTCCCATTTCATCTAAGTTCACTGGCGCGATACACGATTAAGACGCCAGAGACAATAGTAAACAGACCACTATCGACCATTGTGTGGGAAATCTGGCCATTGTGTTCATCGTGAGCCATGTTTTAATTGCAGACGTAATTATTTTGTTAATTGCTTGCTATCAGAACACGTTGCCCGATTGTAATCACTTACGGAAGTGTTGTGATTGAGAATTTGTAGGAAACGGAATTTGTTGTTCTTTTGAGAGTTCTTTTGCCAGTATGTAAAAAAGAACGCTTATGTAAGTATTTTGGTGCATGTCTGTCGTGGGCAACTTTCTCTTAAAATTAAATGCAGTGGGTTTTTATTAAAGTGTATGTCTCGCTGCTGGTGGCGTATGTCTTAGATCATTAAGTTCCCTTAAAAACTGTTGAGCTGAATGATGCTAATTTATACGTCATGTTCGTGAACGGGCGTCGTCAGTATTATCATCATATTAACTGCCATGGCTTATTTAATTTCTGAATTGTTTGTTGTTGTTTTTTTCGGGCGCTTTTAACGTGCACGTCTTTCTACACCTTTCTCACATTTATTATTTCAACATTCAACATTACTAATGTTGAATGTAACCAATTTTATGTAACAATTGTTTATTATTTCAAAGAGTCCGTAGAGTTTCTTGCCTGTTCTTCTTCATAGGATTTGAAAATGCTTTAAGTTTGAATTTGAGTTTTGAACTTTTTATTTTAATCAGCGGAGTATGTAATTGCGTTACACACTAACATTTACAATGACTTTCGTTTCGACAATTCGTCAACATTAATTGCGTTATTTACGCTTCCGAGCAAACGATTTTTTTAAACTTCTGAAGCAATATATATAACACATATCATAACATCACGCCTGTTATCCCAGAAGGGATATATATTATAATTATTATATTCTTTATTTACGGACAACAATGATCCAGCATGTTGGCAAACAATAATAAAGGGTGTTTGGTGCATCGTGTGCCAAATTGAAATGGTCGACTGAAGGGGTCATCTGCTAGCCTTTCAGACCCCTTAACACCCCTCATGCCCTGTGGATTTTTATCGACAACTTATTGATTTACCAAAAAAAAATATACATTGAAATACAAATTTAAAAAAAATAAGGCGTAGACTCTGAATTTTTTATTTTATTTCGATGTGTATTGCTTAAGAGTACTTTTAAATACAAAATTAGTGACATTAGTCACCTAGTTTTTTCTATTTACTCGCAAAGGTATAACTTAAATTAAAGCTGTACATGTTACAGCTTTTTATATGGCTACAAAAAAATACAAAAGCGACCGGGTCTCCAGTCCATCCTCTTTCTAATGTAAAATCTATCTTCTATCTCTTTCTTGCATAACTTAAATCGGTTTGAACCTTGTTTTTTCTATTCCGTGGTTTGAACAAATCACGCACTGCCGCTGATCCGTCATTTTTTCTGTCGAGACATCACTGCCTCTGCTACTTAACGTGTGTGCTAGTTCAACGTACTCCGCGATTCTTTCATTTTGTTACTTTGTTATCGTTGATTTTGTTGTTCTTGTTACGTTTTTTTTTACTTTTGTTGTTTTTGTTAAAATTTGTTGAGTTTTTTTGTTGTTGCAATGGCGACATTCTATAACGAAGAATATGCGGACATCATGATGGCTTACGGAGCCGCCAATGGTGTCGATAGTGCAGCGCAACGACTTTACCAGGAACGCTTTCCTGGTAGACGATTCCCTGGCCGCAGAGTCTTCCAAGACACATACCGACGCATACGCGAGACTGGCAGTGTCACTTTTAATGAACCAAGGGGCCATATTGTGCGATATAATGTTGAAGTGGACGAGAGAATACTGTCACTTTTTGAGGAAGACCCTACAAGAAGCATTAGAAATGTGGCATCACATCTTGATCTTTCAATATGAAAAGTGTGGAAAGTCCTTCGTCAAAACGAAAAGCATCCATTCCACTACACTCCGGTGTAAGGTACGTAATTTTAAACTAACTTTAAACCCGTACACAACCCGTCGGCGCACAACATATGCGCGTGATTGACGGCGGAAAGGTGCGGGGTGTCGGGTACCGAACCCGTACGAACCCGTACGCGACGGCCGCTGCGCGCCCTTCAAACCACTCAGCTCACAGACGTGCGCCACTACGGGCATTTCATTGTTCTATCGTAACTATCCGTTGTTCGTGTTAATTACGGTATTAAAACTATTTTAATACAGTCCACTAATTCTTTTATTATAAAGTCCCGATTGAGCCCAATCATTGGTCCTTCGATCGCGCAAAATAATCACCTGTTTTGCTGTAATTAACGCCGTCTTCATCGTCGGTCGTCGACTTTGACCGTTCGCGAAAAGCACGCGGTACGGCAACGAAGAAAAGAACAAAGAAGTCGTTCCCGAGGCAGCCTGCGTCGTCATCGTGGGAGCTGATGTCATTCTTTGGGAGTATACTACTGTATTTGAGTGAGTCCGTTCCAATTAGCTATTTTCCTGCTTTCTTTTTCTTACCGAAAATCGTTGTTACGTCTTTCCATCTTTCAGTTTTCATACAGTCTTAGCATACAATGCTTTAATATTAGAGCTTTCATAGTGTTTTCTACGGCAATGCTTGTTTAATACCCATTGATTGTATCGAAAACGCTTGGTCATTAGCTAATTCGCACTATTCACACTTTGTTACCGCGTGTCCAGTCGTTGACCTTGACACTGATTCTCGATCCCTTTCACTAACGCACAGCTGTTTTGCAGTTTTTATCTATTAAGTACATTTGCATCAGTGCGTCCAGCTGTTATTTAAATTTACAATGGCTGATAATTTAAAAACAGTGATAAAAAAACGTAGTTCAATAAAGTCGAAGCTTACTATTTACAGCAACTTTTTAAACTTAGTAAAAAGTAGTTCCGCATTATCTGAGTTGCAACGGTTAGATTTAGAGGAGCGATTTCATAAATTTGAAACCTTACATACCGACTTTGATGCCTTACAGACACAGACCGAAGTGCTTTCCGATGACGACGAGTCTGCATTGGCTGAGCGTGAGGACTTTGACCGCCAGTTCTTTAACCTGGTGGCACTCACACGCAGCCTGCTCGGTGTCTCGACCAACGGTGCTGCGTCGGAGACGGGCTTCAGAGATGCTGACTCAGGTGCACATGTTACATTTAGGAATTCTTTTGTTCGTTTGCCTAAAATAGATTTGCCACATTTCGATGGGAACTACCAATGCTGGCTTGAGTTTAGGGATACCTTTGGGTCATTGATTCACGACAATTCTAGGATAAGTGACATTGATAAGTTCCACTACCTGCGAGCTTCACTCCAGGGAAATGCGGCCTTAATTATTAAAAACATTGATTTTAAAGCTGATCATTATAACCTATCGTGGAACCTGTTGTGCGAACGTTACAATAACAACCGACTTCTTGTGAACAATCATTTTCAGGCTTTATTTAATGTCGAACCCATTATAAAAGAGTCAAGTGTTTCCATCAGAAACCTTGTTGATGTCATAAATAAAAATGTTAGGGCGCTAACTTCATTACAAAAGCCCACTCAATATTGGGACGATATTATTATTTATTTCATGGTCAAAAAATTAGATTTAATAACAAGTCGTGACTGGGAAGCGCATAGGAACAATACTTTTAAAGATGATCCTACTTTAACACAATTTTGTTCTTTTTTAAGCAAGAAAGCAGACTGGTTAGAATCAGTGGAGTCTAATCATAGTTCTTCTGAAACGAATACTATTGTCGCCTTAAATAATAGTCATACGAATAAAACTGATTCTAAGCAAAATCAAACAAATACAAAATTAGAAAACATTAATAAAAACAGTAAATGTCCACTTTGCTCCCAAGCACATACATTATTTAAATGTGAATCTTTTAGAAAATTATCAGTAGAAGATCGCATACAAAAAGCAATTGAATTTTAAGTTTGCATTAACTGCTTACGCTTTGGACATAATTCTAAGAAATGTAGATTTTCACATTGCAAATATTGCAAAACAAAGCATAATACGCTCTTGCATTTAGAAAGTAACGAGCCCAAACTTACTTCCAATCCATTGCCTTCTGCCATGCCTAGTGCACTGCCTTCTGCTTCGCCTTCTTCAAATGTTGTGCTTTCAGCCAATTCCATGCAGCTTGCTACTTCTGCGCATGTCTTACTGTCCACAGCTATGGTGAACGTGACTGGCGTGTCGGGTAAGAAGTACACTGCGCGCCTACTGTTGGACAATGGCAGTACGGCGAACTTTATTACGCAGAGCTTATCAGAGAAGCTGGGTTTGTTACGACGCGGTACGAGCACCAAGGTAACGGGTATTAATAATCACATATCCACCAGTACACAGTCTTGTCACCTCACAATAGAGTCTTTATGCTGTGTCTTTACTGTAGATATCGAGTGTCACATTTTGCCTGAAATTACAAAGGTTCTACCGTCTTCATTCGTGCACATCAGTCATGTCCCTATTCCTTCAGGTCTTAAGCTAGCAGACCCGAACTTTAACGTTCCGTCGGTGGTAGATATCCTGGTAGGGGCTGAAGTTTTCTGGAATGTCTTAGGTAGCAAAACAATAGACTTAGGGAAAAAACTACCTAAATTATGCGAGACCAGGTTAGGATGGTTGGTTTCAGGTAGTATTTCGCGCCAATCATGTTTTTCCGCTAATAAATAAATTTTTGCCATCATTCCAATGTCACTCCCGACCTCACTCAATTTTGGGAGCTTGACAACGTTGCTTCAAAACATTCTCTATGACTTGAGGAGAGAATGTGTGAGCAGTCTTTTGCTCAAACCACCATTCGTAATGATGGTGGGGGATTCGTCGTCACTTTGCCTTTAAAAGGGGATCCTAGTACATTAGGTAATTCTTTTAGGAATGCTAGAAATCGTTTTCTTTCCCTTGAACGGCGATTTAAACGCGATCCTTTGTTTCATAACAAATATAACGAGTTCTTGAGAGAATATGAGCGCCTAGGTCATATGACGTTAGACTCAGACTGTACTCCATCACCAGAAAACTCCATGAGTAAATATTACATTCCACATCATGGAGTCATTCGTAGTTCTAGCACCACTACACAACTACGCGTAGTATTCGACGCATCAGCTTCTACCAGTTCGGGGGTGTCACTTAACGACATTCAGATGGTCGGTCCCGTAGTTCAAGACGATCTGTTTTCTATTTTAACACGTTTTCGTCAGCATAGGTACGTGGTCTCAGGTGACGTGGAAAAAATGTACAGGGCCATAGAGTTAAATCCAGTCCAACGACCTCTTCAAAAAATAATTTTCAGGTTTGAACCTTCAGAACCTCTTAGGACCTACACTTTAAATACGGTTACCTATGGTACCGCTTCTGCACCCTATTTAGCCACTAAGTGTCTTGTAAGTCTGGCTGACAACATTGAGAACAGTCGTGCCCAATGTGCCATACGACGTGACTTCTACGTAGATGACTACCTTAGTGGAGGGGATACCATAGCTGAAACTGTTGACATTTCAAAAAAGGTACATTCTGTTCTATCATCAGCTAAATTTAATTTACGTAAATGGCGGTCAAATAATCCTCAAATTCTTAAAGAGATAACACAAAATAACCAGTTAAATAATACTTTATATTTTTCTGAGCAAGGTTCAAGCTCATCTCAATCTAAGACTTTAGGTCTTACTGGGTTTGTGACTCTGATTTACTTACTTATACCATAAATATCACTTCCACTACTAAAGTCACCAAACGTCATGTTCTTTCTGTTATCAGTCAAATCTTCGACCCTCTAGGCCTCGTAGGTCCGTGCGTCGTCGAAGCTAAGATAATTATGCAGCGTCTATGGCTAGATAAGTATGACTGGGATGACGAAGTATCGCACGAAGTCAGAAACCTTTGGTCTACATTTGAAGGCACAATAACAGCATTAAATCACCTAAAAATTTCTCGTTGGGTTTTGCGTGAAGACTCTATTACGCATGAAGTGCACGTCTTTACCGATGCGTCCGAGAGGGCGTATGGTGCTTGTGTGTACATTCGGTCTTGTAATGGCAGTGGATCCATAGGCGTACAGCTTCTAGTCTCTAGAAATCGTGTAGCGCCCATCAAACCAACGACGATACCCAGGCTTGAACTTTGTGGAGCTTTGTTGGGTGCAAGGCTGTGTACTAAGGTTCAGGAATCGCTTACCATGCCCATTCATAAATGTAGATTCTGGTGTGACTCAACCATTGTCCTGGGTTGGCTCTCTACTCCTTCTAATCAACTAAATCCTTTTGTCAGAAACAGAGTTAATGAGATACAGGAAAGTACTTGTGGTCATACCTGGAGCTACGTACCGTCGAAGGACAACCCGGCGGATCTTGTTTCCCGTGGTCTTAGGGCCAACGTTATCATGGACACACCTCTCTGGTGGTCTGGACCCTCATTTTTACAGTATAGTGAAAATGAGTGGCCCAGTATGCCCAACAGCGGGAAGGATAGTCTGCCGGAAGTGGTGACTCATATCATTGGTAGTGATACTGACAATCAATCGTTAGTTAGTAATCATTTAGACGTAACCATTCATTCATCAGTCATTCATGATTTATTCTAGCTTAACGAAAATTCAAAATATATTTACATATGTACAACGCTTTATTTACAATGTAAAAAATTAAAACAAACTGTATGGTAATTTTACAACAACAGAACTAGAAAACTCATTAAATATAATTATACAATATTCACAGCTGGAAATGTTTCCAGAGGAGTATAATTTGTTAAAGTCTGGACAAAAATGACCACGCAAAAGTAGATTGCTCTCTCTGACACCGTTCATTGATAATCATAACCTCATTCGCGTGGGCGGGAGGCTCGATAACTCCCCCTACGATTTTAGTGTGAAACATCCTATTGTTTTATGCAGTAAGCACATACTTACGAAATTTATATTTCAAATGCAACATTTAAAGCTTGTACATGCTGGTCCACAGTTGTTATTGTCACATATAAGACAAACTTATTGGCCTCTAGGTGGCAGAAACTTGTCTAGGTTTGTCGTGAATAAATGTCTTAAATGTTTCAGACATAAGGCTCAGAACGTACAGCCTATAATGGGTCAACTACCTAGCTCGAGAACGAATCTTGAGTTTCCTTTTTTGAATAGTTATGTTGACTATGCTGGGCCAGTATTGGTGGCCAATCGTAAAGGCCGGGGATGCAAACTAACAAAATCCTATATGTGCATCTTTGTTTGCTCGGCAGTGAAAGCCGTACATTTGGAGCTCGTCACTGACCTCACCACTGAGGCCTACATGGCCGCTCTAAATCGTTTCGTGGCGCGTCGTGGCAAGCCTCGAAGCATCACGTCCGATACCGGGACTAACTTCGTAGGCGCATCAAACGAGATGTATAGGTTCTTGCAATCATCAAATGTTGTATCTGAAATGGCGCAGCAAGGTATTGAATTTATTTTCACGCCTGCTTACAGCCCTCATTTCAACTCATTGGCTGAAGCTGCTGTTAAATCATGTAAGCATCATCTAAAACGGTTACTTCATCTTGCTCATTTCACCTTCGAAGAGATGGCTACCTGTCTCACTCACATCGAGGCGGTTCTTAATTCACGCCCTCTCACTCCGCTTTCTTCAGACCCAAACGATTTTTCGGCACTTACTCCCTTTCACTTCCTAATTGGACGGCCATTCTTATCAGTACCACATCCTCAGGTGACTGAAGCCAACATCACGCAGCTGGATCGCTGGAAGAGAATCCAGCACATCAGGCAGCATTTCTGGCGACGGTTTCATAACGAATACACTTCTCTGCTGCAGGCAAAATCGAAGTGGTTTCATTCCAGAGGTGAAGTGAAGCCGGGGTCCTTAGTCCTGATAAAGGACAAAACAACGCCACCTCTGCTCTGGTCCCTGGGCCGGGTCACGAAGACCTATCCCGGCGTAGACGGGGTCACGAGAGTGGCCGAACTGAAGAAGCGGGGCACCATTCGTCGTGCCTTCAACTGCATCTGCCCCCTTCCAGTCGAACATTGAAGACTTCCCTTCAACCCGGGGAATATGTCGGCGCACAACATATGCGCGTGATTGACGGCGGAAAGGTGCGGGGTGTCGGGGTACCGAACCCGTACGCGACGGCCGCTGCGCGCCCTTCAAACCACTCAGCTCACAGACGTGCGCCACTACGGGCATTCCATTGTTCTATCGTAACTATCCGTTGTTCGTGTTAATTACGGTATTAAAACTATTTTAATACAGTCCACTAATTATTTTATTATAAAGTCCCGATTGAGCCCAATCACACGCTTTGTTTGACGTTGCCTTTGTTTAGCATGTAATGGGTATGGTATGGCGTCACTTCCAGGTAGTGAATCTGTTAGCACGTACAGCGGGTCCTTTCTTGTGCAATTACTTACTGCCCAAGAGAAATTTAAAAGAGTTTTTTGTTTGTTCCAGGTCTTGAGGGTGGCGACTTTGACAGACGAGTGGCTTTTTGTTGGTTTCTTTTACACACGGATGTGGATGATCCTGATTTTTTTTTAAAGAATACTGTGTACGGCTGAATCCAAATTTATCAAGGATGGGATTCTCAATTTACACAATTTGCACCACTGGACAACGAAAACGGAAAACCCACGTGTTAAAAGACAGAAATCTTTTCAAAGAAGTCTATAAAAACATCCACGGGGCATGAGGGGTGGTAAGGGGTCTGAAAGGCTAGCAGATGATCCATTTAGTCGACCATTTCAATTTGGCACACGATGCACCAAACACCCTGTATAACTTATTACTAGTGTTAGTCGTTACAATCCAATAGAGAAGAGCAGTATTGTGAAAACGACACCCCTAAGTCAATGTTTAGTGATTGTCCTTCTCACACAACTTTTAATAATCGGAGAGTCGATACTCTCCGCCACAGGTTATAGAATACTTTTGCCACTCGCCCGCAACCTTGACAACAGCGACGTAGTTTTCTTGCGGTTTACGCAAACATAGCAGACGCGCTGCACCATCGTGGCAGTCCCAACAGCATCCTAAAAATATTATTATATTGTACGTGCAGGTCATCCAGCGTTCATTTGGTATAGTAAACTTTGGGTTGGTGGTGGTTTGGTTGGTTTTGGTTTGGTGCAATGGATTAGAAATTTCTTTAAATATCCTTCTGATTGTGAAAGTGTGTTAGGTGTTCTAAGATAGGCAGATAATACGGGCTGGTGTCCGCAACTCCACGTTAATGCGCGCATTGTGCGTGGGAAAATCGATCATTCGATCCACCCCAGCTCCTCGAGGAACCTCCTTCGTGTCACTGACAGGCTCGCGTAGGGTACCTAGGTTACCGAATAACTTTGCCGTCTATGTGGCGACCACCGGGCAGTTTAGAAGCACATGAGCTGCTGTCTCGTCCTCCTCCATGCAGGCCCCGCACAGCGGACTGTCTGTGACTCCTATGACAAAGAGGTGTTTATTAAATGACCCGTGGCCATTTAAAGCTTTTTTTTTTTGTTCCCGGGGTGGAAAATCCTCATGGATGTTGTGTGAGGGGTCTGTCAGACTCTTTATGACTAAAAACCACCCCGGTGTTCAGCGCTTGCAGAACAGCCATTATGTCTGAGAGTAAGCGGACCAAGTGGTCCTTAACTTCCCAGGACATGATGACCGAAGCAGCCAGATGCATTCGACCTGGAACACTGTGTTATGGACACTCAATGGTGTGGCGTATGTTAAAGTCCTCTGAGAAGAATCCAGCACTTATGCCACTACCTGTTTTGGATCCGTCTGTGAAGATGCTCGTGAAGCTGGATCTTATATTTTTTATCGAAGATAAATTGATTGGGTCCCCGATCATTAATGGCTTTCGTAATGGTTTCTCCTTGGGAACTCCTTGTTGAGTCCCTTAAGTAGCGCGGTGTGTGGTGTGTCTCTCTAACCCCGGAGCTGTTCTTAATTATGTACCTATATCTTCAATTTTGAATGTTTAATAAGTTGTTCAACGTCAAAGAATTTCTACTGAAAAATGACGTTGTCATTTTGTACCAAGACGTTGCGCTGTATCCTCGAATAAACACATTGTATTGTATTCAGAAATATTCACAATAATATTTTCAATATTTTCCTTCCATTGAAAGACGTGAAAAAAATTATATTAACGTACTGGTATAAAGGTGCAGACCGGAAATAGTTGGATTATACTCGGAAACGAGACTGGCAACATTTTCTGAAGCTTAATCTTCGGATCTTTGCACTGATGTGTGACATATCAAACAGCAAACCGGCAAACCTAGCTTTTCAATATTTTCCTAACCCAGACTTTACTCTAGAAAAGCTGCAAAAAGCAAGGTTACTCACATATTTTGAAGTTAGACTTTTCTTAATAATAGTCTAGACTTATTAGGATTATGTGTAACCTCGGGAAGCTAGGCTAGTATTCAGCTCTAGACATCCCGAGCTTCATCCTTCACTGTCAGGGTACTTGAGAAGGTACTGGTCAGGGTATAAGCTGATGCGATATCATTTTCTCCTATCTAATAACCTAAGTTATTTCAATAAGGGCCTGATTCACCATCTAGAATTAAGTTTGCAGATAATTTCATAGAAAATTTGGTTAATTTTATAATGTATTCGGTGACTAGTGGACATTCGGACATGGTGTAGACCATAAAACGCCTAACAGACACTTTTTAATGGCATGTAATAAAAAAGGAAAAGTGCGAGCAATAAACTCAATGATTCCTTGTATTTATCAAGCTATTACTGCATGTTTCAAATGTTTCAATTCTTGCGCTCCACTATCAATTACCAACCCAACTACTTTTTAACCGACTCCAAAAAAGAAGGAAGGTTATTAGTTCGTCTGTACTTATGTTTTTTTGTAATGTATGATCAACGATATGTTCGTAATTTTTTCATTTGGTAGAGGAAGCTTCCGCAGTGGTCCCATTACTTTTTATTAACTTCGCTTGGGTAGTTTTGGAGTTATCTTCGGTATTACGTATTTAATCCACTTTGTTTATCTTGATGATGTTATAATACTTCTTTTCACTGTTTACATCGCGTATAGTAGTTTACGAATTTGTGTGGGGTAGGTAGCTTAACTAAAAAGAGAAAAATAAAAAACATTTTAAAAAAAAGTTTTTTGTTACAACAACAACCGACCAATATTGTCGTTGTTGAATCCGTACATCTGATTGAAAACAGCATTTCAATAGTTACTGAGACGATCATTACGACTGTGTCTGTAACTATTGAAATACTGTTCATCTGTTATGCGTACCTACTAATTAATTTCATTTCTACGAGTATTCAAATATGTAATGATCGCACCCTGTACTATGATCATGTTATTGCGTATAAGAATTTACGCGTAATGAGTAATGGCTACATGAGTTTAGAACAGTTAATAATCAACAAGTTACAATTAATCATTGGCTTGTTACTTTCCCGTTCATAAATCGGTTTTATATCATTTGAACTTTGTTAAGTAGGTACTGTGAGTCGAAGCTTAGCTTTATCTATTATTTAGCTTATAAAATAGATTATAGTTTAAAGCTGTTCCAAGCCAGATACTCTGATACTGAAGTATTCTACTTTCTAAATCCCGGATTACACATTTTAGATTTAGACGATTAGGAACTCTGAACTGTATCCGGTATCGTCATTAACATAAATATACTTGTTACGCCATAAGGGCATAGTTTGAAAAATGAAACTGAACGCGACCAGCACATCTACACAGCGTTCAAGAGCTGTCAGTGTCAATATTTCTCAAAACCGATGACACCTCCTCTTCGCTTATCCCTTACACATTCGTCTATCAAAGTCTCTGAACATTAATCATGCGCCTGATTGCGTCTAGGACTCCGTCAGGACTCAAATGGAAAAGGACAGACCAACTGAATATATTTCATGGACCATCAGCTCATATGTCTTACGGTTGTCCCCGGTAATCGTTTGTGATTATCATTTGTGTAGGGGAGTACGCACATCGTTTGAAATCTCTGGTTTTCTTATATGGAGCAGTTCTGTTTGTTTTGTACACGTAAAATTATACTGACTTACTTGAATGAATGGGAAAGTTTCACAGGAAAGATTATCTGTTGGAACTTTAATATAAGTCTCAGATCTTATCATAATTATTAGTTACTGTTTGGTGTCGGGTGCAAAATTATAGTAACCTACAGGCTTCGATCAATAATATCGATAATAAATATTAATAATAAATATTATTGATTGAAGCCTACAGGGCTTGGAACCGGTACTAAAAGTACAGGTTCTGTACTAGTAGGTACTTAGCGGTTCTTACCATTTCGGTTCTAGACGGGTACCGGTACCAAATGAAGGTACCAGGCGCGTGCCAAAAATCTCAAATTTGTACGAGGAACCTCGTGCGTTTGGTAACCTACAACCGTCGTCCTTCTTCGTCACCAAAGAACCCTTATAGTTTTGCAGTGTCCGTCCGTCCGTGTGTCCGCAGCTTAGCTCAGATACTCTTAGTACTAGAAAGCTGTACTGTGGCATGGATATACAAATAAGTCACGCCGACAAAGAGATAAACAAAATTTTAAAAGAAAACCTACACGTAAATTGGGGATGAATAATTTTTTCTCGCCTATCCCATGGTGTGGGGTGTCGTTGGAAAGGTGAGTGAAAAAAAAGAAGCACACAAATTGAATGGACCTGTCCAGTTAGTGCACGCATTTATCAGTTATCATGCAGCTCGACACAGAACTTAAGGAGCTCAACGATTTGACGAACATTACCACAGAATGGACATTTGGGTAGGCCGCATAAATAACTCAAACTGCCAGACCACGGTAAATTCGTGGGACATCACATATTAGGACAGAGGATTCTTTTTATCCTTTGTCCTAATGTGTGGTCACACCACACAAGTGGTTCAGTCAAATCCGTTCAGCCGTTTTAGCGTGAAAGCGTAACATTAAAAAATATAACTTTTTCTCTTTATAATTATGACTACCTATTGCCGGCGACTTCGTCTGCGATCCAAGATTAAAAGTAGCCGATGTTACCTCTGGTCTATCTGTGTCCCAAATTTCATCCACATCCGTTTTGGCGTGAAAGCGTAACAAACAAACTTACTTTTCCATTTATAACATTATTATAGTTAGTTATATGTTCATTAAGACGTGCAGCACATTTCTCATATTAATATTTCTATAATCTTAGCTGCTAGCATTTTTCTAGAAACAAAGAAAATTTTTTTGCGTAACAATATCTTATATGAAATCGCGCGCTATTTTTTAACGCATAACTAGATTCCTTCCGTATGGTCCCGCATCATTGCCTGAATTTACGAATTTTAAATAAAATTTAATTGGAAAAATTTCTAACTACATTATTTTCAGTTAAAACCATACCCATTATGACTGTAGAATTTTAATGTTTAGGGGATAGTGACGCGTCCGTCTATGATTTGTCTGCCAGAATTGAAATTGAAATTGAAGTGGCTGGCCTCGAAGTTTGTGCATTGGTATCGGCCATTGTCAATATTAAAAGTGGAAAATGCCTCGTTGTGTAGGTTGCAAGAGCTACTGCTCAGCATTAGGTTCTGAGTGCGATTCCCAGGTCGGGTAAAGTGTTATTGGGTTTTTCTATCTACAATTCCTCAGTAGCAGCCCGGAGTCTGTATTTGTGCCCGGTTGATGGCAGTAGGCTCGCCCCCTATTACATGGGACCCCTATATCGTGGGTCTTAAACATAACTGGCGCAATGTGGGTGTACTATAGGTACAGCTCCACCTAACCCTTCTGGGATTACAGGCGTGATGTTATGTTATATTATGTTGTGTAAAATTGGAAGAAGGTAAGCATCATAAAACTTTATGTATATTATTCCAAATCTCACTTACATAACTTGACTATAATATTTTTGGAAAGCAAATGGTAAGGATATATAATAAGACATAGGCGTGTATCAATGTGTGGGATACACCAAACAGATTCATGTAAACCTCATTTCATAAGCCTCAAGATATTATCACTACCCACCACTGCTTTATATATCTACGCGGCCTAAATTACAGTTAAGTCAAACATCAGTAGCTATGAGACATTAACAAGCAGTAGACTTAAAAGTACATTGCGCAATAAAACATCCCACACTGCAGTATATAAAAACAGTATTTACTTTATGGGCACACAAATATATAATAAGTTACCCATAGACACCACCAGACCAGAGACCAGTGATTTTAATTAAGATTTGTAGCCCTGATGAGTTATCTTATTATTGTAGTTCGTGGGTTTTAACTAAAATGGTATAGTTTGTAAACATTTTTATTTTGTATTCCGTGGAAAATGTTATTGGTTACACATTTAAACGTATATTTTTGTATTTCTTCCTACAAATTGTAATGTGTCACTGTTTGTTTTCCCTAATAAATTAAATAAAATAGACATCAAGAATCAACATTCACTTGGTATTTTCAAAAGAAATCTTAAAAACTTTCTGATTAAAAAGGCATATTACTCTGTGAAAGAATTCCTTGAAGAAAAATAATTATACAATATGTAACAAAAACCCTGTCCGATCCAAAAAAGGCGTATTCCCGGTTTAACATACGTACTAGACAAAAAAAGTAAAAAAATGTAACTCATAAAAACCAAAAGTTATTGATTTTTTTAATTTTTAGTTACCGTGCGAAATGTAACACTAAATATGGTAAATTTTCATAAGTTGACAACACTCCACCGGCTGGCGAAATCTTTTATTTTTTGCCTATTTTTATTTCAAAGGACACCACCGTGCACTAGCCGCACTGTAGGTACTCATAACGGGTTGCCCTACGGGTTGACCTACTGGCACGCTACTTGTTTGGCGAATTCGCCAGTCTCACGTGGAGATAGCTTGCGATCGGATGTCCGTACGTATCACGTGTCGCTATCGTATCGCGAACAATGTCGTATACTAATCAGGAATATTTGAATATGTTAATTTTTATTTGTGAGTGAGTGTGATTCGGAAATCGAAGTAAGAACTCGGATTGTGGAAGCTTTCGACTCACTGAAATCGTACACAAGTGCGCTGCGAAGAGTACGTGCAAATTTAATAAAAAGGTGTCGAATGTGTACTAATGTTCGAGATAGACTGGAACGCAAAATGTGGAACACAATCTCCGAGGTATGCAACAAGTAAATGTTTTAATAAACTGATACCTACAGTCGGTACATTGCCAAAAGAACTCAATAATAATTGTTTCTTGATAAACAGAAGGTCAGAAATCGGGGTCACTATGCGTCTATGCCTACAATAAAATATCAGCTGACACCTACGCGTAGGCAAAACGTAGGTTTCTTTAGTCCTAAGTTTGTTTGGCGGCATGCGACAAAGCTCCGCCGCGCTCAGGCGGCTTCTTTGACACAAAACTGTAGGTGAACCCTGTCGAGCGAGCAGTGTTGCCTGTGGTATGATTATTTTTAATTTTTAAATTAATTATTTTCATTGGGGAAAAATAATTATCTCGTATCCATTAAATGATTACGTATTTGTGTACGCACTACGATACCAAATAATACCCTTCAGGATCGGACAGGGTTTTCGTTACATGCTGTATAATAGATGATTGTGATACTTAAGATAAATGATAATTTATACTTAGTAAAAATATATAATAGATGATTTTAGAATTATTGTGATGCTTAATGTAAATCGATGTAAATAATAAGAATTGTATGATAAAATATAAGTAATCATATAATGATTAACGATGACTAGTATAATATAATGAAAACTATAATATAATAACAGTAAATTTGAGTATGTATATTTAGTTTATAGTTTAACATTTAAAAACAACAAATTGCAATGCTCTACCAGGCAACTAAGTTCTAAGAACCTACCTATTGTTAACATCTTCAAAAGAATTACACTTAGTTCGCAATAAAGAAGAATTTGAAATTTAAATTTTCGTGCACAAAACAAGTTCATAAAATGTATGGAAATACACACATGCACGTTCATGTGTGTATTTCCATACATTTTATGAACTTGGACTCATACGAACATCAAGAGAAAACAAGGCACTTAAACACTTTTCTTTAGCCAAATCCCGTGAAACCCTACCTCGTATGAACTGTTTTTTTTTTCTAATAGTACCTAAATAGTATCAAAACCATCATCACTAGAATAAGTATCGAATGTCAACGTATGTTTCCGTATTAGCATTGTACAGAGAAAGATGAAAGAAAGAGAAAGAGTTGTAACGAGTGTCCACTGACTTTCTTGCCCGTTCTTCTCTATAGGTTGTAACGAAACGTTTAGCCGACTGGCTAAACGTGGTTACAAGTTATTATAATTTTTAAAATATGAAATACAAAATTACGTAGAAAAGATATTAAATTAAGAGTTAGTCGAAGCTCGCGTAGGACGATCGTCTGGCCCGCAGTCTAACACGAGGGAGCTCACGGTCGTGCAGCAGCTCGAGGCGTCGGCCGCTCCTCCGGCCCGCAGTCTGTCGAGTTGAAGCTCGCAGCAATCTCTCCGTGCTCACAGTCGCAAAGCAGCTCACGGTTGAATCAGCTCGCGTCGGCCGCTCCTTCGTCCCGCAGTCCGTAGTAAGGGAGCTTGCGTCGGTTCTGGTTCGTCGAGGAGGAACCCGCGAGAGGCTCGATCTTAGAAATAAAATGAAAGTATGTATATAAGTGAGTACGTCAGGACCTCTCGTTCCTGTGTATTAGCGGCGGCGTCTCACGCCACGTTTATTAGGTCTCTGCAATACGTTTCACGTTATTTGATTTCTATTGTATTTTCAAAGTAGTCTCGAACTCGCAGACTCAAGCGGAAGGGTCGGAGGTGATCGGGAGAGTTCGTACACCTTCATGCACACAAGATAAAATGAAATTCACTGAGTTTAGCTTTTGAAATTTATTTAAAGAGCTTTTAGAAAAAACATAGACAGAGTAAGAAAAGGTACGAAAAGAAAGAAGCCAACAGAGCGAGCCAGAAGGGCGAGTCAACAGAACGAGTCAAAAGACGGAATCAAAAGAACCTGGTGAAAAGTAACGGTTGCCTTATATAGCCCCTGGCCGATCGTTCTAGAAGTGACTTTTTTAGTTTTCAATCCAAATACTTCATAATTGGTTATCGGCCACGAACAATCAAGATGGCTTACAGTGAGAACCTGGCTTAACACTAGTTTTACGATACCTTTACAATAAAATAGACAACCTCTTAGCTCTATACCATAGAAAAAGAAAAACTGACAGATGGCAATGTTAGATACAAAATGTCACAACATTCAATAAAAGGAAAATAATATGAGATCACATGAAATGAGATAAATGGATGTGGAAAATAGACAGAGGTAACTAAAGGTTTGTTTTTTAGCAATACAACAATTATCAGATAAACAAATGTAAGTTAAATGAGTGTCATACAATTTTCATAACGACTTTAGTACCTACTGAAACATAGAAAGAATTGCTGTGCAGAACAGCTCCTCAGGTGTTAAATCCATAAATAGATAATAAGATGTGTTTTTGGTGTAACAAAATACCACAAGGTACCTACTACGCTTTGGAATGGGCAACTAGCTCCATATTTCTGACTGACCGACCCCTTGACAATTCGAAAGTGCCTATAATTAGTTTAATTGAAAAAATATGCTGTGAGTTTCTACATGTTGTCCTGCAAAACAGTATTTAACTAATTATGTGTCACATTTATCGTAATCAGCCTATAATTTTCCTTTATTAACTGCTGGGACACAGGCCTCCCCTCTGTGAGAGGGAGTGGGCCATAATCTACCACGCGGGTACAGTACGGGTTGGTAGATGTCACATGTCTTCGACTTTTTGTTCTAGGATATGCCGATTTTCTCACGCTGTTTTCCTTCACCGTTTTCGGTAGCTTTATGACGGAAAGTAAAGCGCCTGTCTGGGTTCGAACCTACGACCTGCAACTCGTGAGTCGCGGCCGTTACCACTGGTCGCTGCTGTTTCACATTGATAAATATAATTTCCAACAAATAGGTGGCTATATATGTTATAAAACGAACACAAATGATAGTGGAGGCCACAGAGGGTCCATACAGCACGTATCTTTCTAGATCTGAGCTTGCGTGCAACCTGGCGATGCTAGGTGCTAGGACATAGATATGTAGGTTGGACAGAAGGTTCACCACTACTTAAAGAAACTGAAAGATACCAACGCCATCTAGTTTAAAAATATTGACTTGTAAAAGTGACTTTACAGATCAATTGACAAAAAAATAACAAAAAGCCATTTAAAGAATAAAGTTAACAAACTAGGTAACCAAAAAAGTGCCAGAAATCGTAATTTAAACTTACAGAGTTTCGTTGTTATCAGCATCCGGCAAAATCACAAAGTCCACTCAAACAACTTTATCCACAGAGATAACGCTTGCCACCAGAACTTCGCGTGAACGGACGACACCTTCAATAATCATAGATAAATGGATAGTTAATACTCGTAGTAATGTTACTTTCCTTTACCTAAATAATTTTATAACTGCGTCAGTTCATGTGGTTTACGACTGGAATACTTAATAAAATCATAACTTAAATAACTAATGTAATTTTGTAAAAGGACAAAAAAATTATAAGTAGCAGGGGTCTACCACGGTGGAGTCTCCTCCGTCTCCCCTTTATATAACCGTGAGTCATATTTAATATAAATATATATAATTTGTTATTCCTGAAGACTTCCTACTCACATGCAACTTTCCGACCAGCGTAACACTCTAAAACACAATCTGAATAATTTTGAAGGATATTGCTAATCCATTGCTTCACATGTTCGAAAAAATTGTGTGCTCAACAACGTCAAAAACGCAATGAATGTTGTTAAACTGTCATAGTGAAAGCGATTGCTACTGATGTGTATTAATGACAAATGATTTTATTTCTGTAAGTAGGTTTGTACAATAACTTTTACACGTCAATCATTTTTTTTTCTTTTAATTACTCAAGCCGCCAGATCAAGATTGAAACTAAATGAAAAAAAAAAACAAAAGTAAAAACAATGACCCACTTATTCTTAATATTCACAATAATAACATAAACGTAAACATCATAACATCACGCCTGTAATACCAGAAAGGTTAGGCAGAGGTGTACCTATATGGTACACCCACATTTCGCCAGTTATGTTTAAGACCCATGATATAGGGGGCGAGCCTATTGCCATCAACTAGGCACAAATCCAGACTCCGGTCAGCTACTGAGAAATTCTAGATAGAAAAACCCAATAACACTTTGCCCGACCTGGGTATCGAACCCAGGACCTCATGCTCAGCAATAGCTCTTGCGACCAATAGACCAACGAGGCAGTCAACAATAATAACAATAAAATAATAATACGCAAATACCCCGCAGACCTACAATGGTTGGTTGCATTTCCACAAATTATTTTTTCACTTTTTGAGTCATTTTGCATTCAGACGTTTTACTTTGAAAGACCGAATCAATCTGTACGGCCTTTACCCGCACTATGTCGAGGTTGGCTTAAAGTCTAACCGGATGTAGACCAGTATTTTACATGGAGTGACGATACACCATACTAAGGCTGTCTGGACTCGGGCTTCCCGTACCAACGACTGTCAAAGATCTACGAAAGACAGCCGGGACCAACGGCTTAGCGTCCTTTCCGATGCACGGAGGGGTCTTATGGGGGGTAATGGATGGTAACCAAACCACAATCGCGACAAGCGACCCGTGCACCATTATTATTTATCCAGTAACCCCCGAAAGATGCGGAATCAAAGACAATTATGTCGGCGGGAAGTAGTGGATGACCCTGCCTACATTTTCAGCAGAATACACAAGCGTATAGCAGTTAACCATGGGTAGAAACGGAACTTCGAGTTTAATCTGATCCAAGCTTTTTTTTTGGGTGGGAAATCATCAAAAGACTTCTCCCGCTATGGGTGGAGCGGGAGGGCGTGTCAGACTTTTACTGACTAAAACCCACCCGTGTTCCTTCAATTGCCTGTGCCAGGGCCGCGGTTACTCTTTCGAATTATCCGCGACCCTGAGGCGTCGGCCCTGTCGGACCCCGTCATTTCGTGCTGACATCTCTTTGAGGCGCGCGTGGAACACGACGCGCCGTCGACTCGCGCCTGGTCCCTACCGGACGGCGAGCTACCCATTGCTCGCCGTCCGCAAGCCCGCGCCTACGGTGGCTGGGAATCTGCAGTCGACTCCCGACGCCCAGGGCGTCTCCTGCGGCGACGAGGGGTGTGAGGGCGCAAGGCTCTTTCCCTCACGCGCTCCACCTCCTCCTTCGCAAGCATTACTGCTTTGCAGAAGGAGGTGACGGCTTTCCATTCCCTCTCGCTCCGTACCATGGCCTGGACCAGGGCCGGACGCGAGAGATCGCCGCCGCCGGTCGCCTCCGCGAGGACACTGCGGTGCTCCACCCAAGCTGGGCACACCCCTACCGTATGCTCCACCGTGTCCTCCGGGCGATCCACACAATGGTGACACCCGGGCGTTTCCTCCCGCCTTATTCGAAACAGGAACCTCCCGAAACAACCGTTTCCGGTGAGGACCTGTGTCAGGCAGAAGGTGAGGACGCCGTGGCGCCTCTCCAAATACTCCTCAAAGAGTGGACTTACCGCCGCTATTGTGGCGTGCCCAAATCTGATCCTAGCTAGACCTGTAACTTCGAAGTGAGCCTTCTGCCCCATATTTTTGTGTAGCCACATCCTAGATAAGGTTCTGAAAAATACGGACACCATTACTTATTTGATACAATCGGTGGGTAATCTCCTTTCTCTGTTATTTAGAGCTTGCAATGTATTGTATCGTGTTATTTTCTGTGAGGGCCTTAGTTAGCAGGCTGTTTAAATCAATTGGAGTTTGAGATTGTGTCTGATAGGTCTTATGATTTCTGTTATTTATAAATGGCTCATGCTTTCTGTTTCGTCCGATGTCTAGCATTGGACATCTTTTGTCTGATAATATCTACTGATGGCAGGGTAAAGGAGAAATGCAGAGATGGGTGGGATGGAGTAAAAGTATTGTATTGTATAACCGGCTTGTTTCCGCAACTTCAACGTCCAAGCGCGTATTTTGCGAACGTTATACAATTTTAAGAGATACATTGTTGTGTAGATACCATCTACCAATTTACAGTAAAAATAAAATAAGTCAGCGTGAACGATTTCAATGTCTTCGTCTCAGTCGGAGCCACAATGAAACTGTGAACATTTTAGAGTATGAAAACTAAAAGCTCCTAAAGGTCTTAGTTTCGCCCTATTTAAAAAAAAACTGCTTCAATTTACGATAAGGGTTTTGTGTTTGGAGCATCCTTCAAAGCAAACAATGCCTGTGTTAGGAGATTCCACTCTTCCATATTACAGCATAATTACCTAAACTAGTAATAAAAACCCTAGGTACCAAAAGATGAAAAAAAAAGTGTAAGTATGTAAGAGTGTATGCGAGAACGTATCTGCTACTTTACGTGCTCTAAAAGTGCCTCCGTGTCACCTATATGTAAGTGTCTCTATCCAATTGATAATTGTTTTCTTACATTTATAACTTCTATTTGTGTGTATGTAAATATAATTCATTACAAATTACCATCCAATTCTAGCCTTGTCTATTAGGACTTAAATCTAAATTTTTCACGTAGCCGTTCTCGAGTGCCATTTTGTGTTTTTTAAAACCCCGCACAGTAACAAAGAGGCTCAAAAGAGCAAACGAAACAATTACCGTTCAGTCTCACGTTTACATTCGCTCGTTCATTCATTTCACACGTTGATAATAAAATCCGTACGATGGTTCTACAGTCACGTAGGTGGTTTAAAAAGAAGAAAAAAACAATGCTTACGTAGAATCTTATATAAAAGATTGGTCTCGCTGCGCGCCGCGAGACTGATCATTTATCTGAGCGTAGAATATATACTCTTACTTATATACATTTCTTATATTCCCTTACTTTTAGATTTAGCGCATGACACCGATAAAGTAGTTTTCTTTTTTTAAACATCCATGGGCGATAAACCTTTTATTACAAATTTTAAAATCATTGTATTTATTGTACTGGGCTACAGGCATAAATACCGAAATCTCACCAAAAGCCTATTACACGCACTTTAACGAAGTTATTTTAGGTTATAATAGGTATAATTACTTGGGCACAAGGTTTTTCTTTTGAACTATGTCTTTTTTGAACGAATAACACTCTTCGGGCCATATTCCTTCTACATATTTTAAACCCATTTATAAATACCTATCTGTTTCTCAGAGGATGAAAGAGGTCCTCTATTGGAACGTTTTTTCTTAAGCGATGGAAATGAGAGTACGGAGCTGGTCCGGCCAGGCTCGGATTCACAAAGTTTTCGACAATACCAATTTTTAAACCAATAACGATACACAAGAACTTACAATAACTAACTAGCAAATACAAAAAAATATGTCGTGAGAACAGTCAAAGGCGTCTGTTTAACCGACTAAACGTTATACCACTTCGAAACGTTACAGCACAGATAATATAATACTACGTACAGATACCCAATCCCATACAAAGAAATTAAACCTCCCTAAGTCTGGCAATTGAACTGGCAATTTTTATTCGTCGAATTTTTCAACAGATGGCAGCATAAGCGACTCCCTAATTGCCAGAGACTGTAGTTTTACAACGCCATCTAGGAGTCGACCTACTTTTAAAATGTTTTTAGATTTCTTTTATATTTCTATGTAAAAACAAATAATAAAAACGTCGTTTGATTTAAATAAGTAACAAAATTGGAAACTGTGATGAGGCAGAACCAATTCAGTAAAACGCCATCTATTACAAAAAGCTCTAAACAAAATGATTAACAGATGGCTACTTTTATTAAAAGGGTTCGAATTAAAGATAAAGGCTTCCTTTATATTTATTTTCTTAAATACGTGCAGTATGAGTGGAAATAGATAAATTGCACTAAACTGGGAAGTTTAGACTTTTACTAATCATAATTTAGCCATGCAGCATTGTCATGCTACGTCTGAGTTGTACTCTTCAATTTATCTGTACGTTCAATTTTTTTAACGATGTAGAAACCCTGTCTTTGAGTGCTCTTTAGAATAGACATATTACAAAATATTATATTATTGTTACAAATGTTACTGAAAATTTGTAACAATTATTGTGCTCGAGCAGTTTAAGAATAAATGATACATTAATAAAAGAAGGAAACTATCGTAAAATCGAAAATTTTATTAATTTGGTTATAACATTATTTGAAACAAGAAAGTTTGAAACCCTAAACTAATGAAGTACAGCTCTTCCCCGCGACTACGTTAGTGTGAAAGTTTTTTTTTTAACTCCCTCAGCCCCCGACCCACCGCGTCACGTCTCATCGCCCGCCTGTGCTATTACTTCCTTTTCGCTAAGAGTTCTTTCCGACTACTTCTGTTTGCTCGGCTCATAAGACTTGTAGCGTGATTTAAATATCCCATAACCTCACTCAAGAATTGCGCTATCAAATGCATAAAGTTTTTTGTCAAATTCGGGTAGTTTTTCCAAAGAAAGCGAGAGAGATAGCGCTATTTCAAAACAAAACAAAAAAAAACTTGTTCCTCTTTTATTTTAGTGTGGGACGCCCGGCGGCACGATGGATCGATGATTTAAAGAAGGTGGCTGGCAGTGGATGGATGTCGATTACTCAAGACCGGGATGGTTGGCGCTCTTTGGGGGAGGCTTACGTTCAGCAGTGGACCGGAATTGGCTGACGAAGATGAATACGAAGATATCGTTAATAGTACCATCCATTACATAGCGAGACCACTCTATGCTCGCAAAACAGGTTAAGCCGTTGGTCTTGGCAGTCATTTGACCTTTGACACTCCTTACGGGTAGTCGGCTGAAAGTCTGACAACCAGTCTTACCAAAGGTTTTGTGTTACTCAGTAACTGGGTTGTAGAGTTGAGATAGGCATTCGGTCTTTATAAAATACTGGTATTCAGCTGCATCCAGCCAGACTAAAAGCCGACTACAACGTAGTTGAGAGAGCGGTTGGGAGGGTTGCGGGTTTTTTTTTTACATAGTGGGTTTGTACAAACACTTTTACACTTCAAACATTTTTTTTAAACTAGATGAGGTCGGCGTTTCCTACCTGACTACCCTGAGTAGAAAGGCCGAAACAAACTCAGAGGTCACAGTCTCTTTTAAAGTCCAGACATAATCTTGGTCAGATCATGTTACGACCATGTGGATTGATGTCTGAAATGGTCTTTTGAGGAAAGAACCACACAGATTGAGTGGACCTGTCCAGTCAGTGCACGCATTTGTCAGTAATCGTACAGCTCAACTCAAAACATAAGGCGCTCAACGATTCGACGAACAATACCAAAGAAAGGACATTTAGGTAGGCCGCTTTAAATACTCTAACTGCCAGATATAGAAAATTCAAGAAATAACAGAGAGAAAAAAAAAATTACCCACTAAGTCCTCACACGAAATTAAAATAGTAAAAATATAATCCAAAGTAAATATCATGCCATTGTGTATATAATAATCATGAAACAAAGAAAAAATAAAACAAAAGTTAGGTACCAAACAAAAAACCATACTCAGTATGCAAAAGTTGGAGCAGGTCAGTCCCAAGCCTTTTTGTCCTCAATATAGTCTTTGACTGTATAAAAAGCTTTCTGGCACAACTTACGTTTCATGAATGATTTGAATTTATTAAGGCTTAGATCTTGAACGTGGCTTGGAAGTTCGTGGCGTGGCGTGGTTGGTTCGGGATAGGCCGGTGAAGACCATACCGTTATAGTGAACGATCCAAGGTAAAACAAATTTTATCAGCATGACCTATTAGCCGACATTTATTATATTTTATCCTAAAAAAAAACCTTTGTTTCCAATTAGTGCAAACAATATTACAAAAAGTTTTTAAATAGGTTGACAAGGACAGCACTATCGTAGAAGTGACGTCATGACTATGTCACTTCATACTAGCGCTGTACATTGTCCGTAAAGCGCGACCAGCACCCTAATTGCGTAATACACAATCAATCGGAATCTGAATCGTTTTGAAACAGATTGCTAATCCATTGCTTCTTTTGTTCGATAAAAATTCTGCTCAACAATATATAGAACGCAATGAATGTTCTTGAACCGTCAAAATCAAACAGATTAGTCGTAATCGTTTACAAAAATGTGTTACGCAATTAGGGTGCTGGTCGGGAATAATCCCGAAAGAATAATGCGTGTATCTTCTTAATATTTACATCGATATAACAGATTTTTTCGATTATCTCATTTTTATTATGCCTTCTCTGAAATGACATTATTTTTACGGACATTTAATCATCATCCCTATTCTTTCATAAGGAAGTGGTAGTAAAAAAAAACAGGAAACTTAAGAAATTCAGTTGAGTTAAGTAAATAATAAACACGCAGTTAACGGTAGGTATGCACACCAAATAATTTCCAATTTTAGAATCGCTAATTCTAGAGTCAGCCTTTAAAAATATGTATTCCAATTTGACGGAAATCAAGAAATTAATATTATTTTCTCGAAGGCCAAAATATCCTACTAATATTATAAACGAAAGTTTGTGAGTATAGATCGATGTTTGTTACTTTTTCACGCAAAAACTCGGATTTTCACGGAAAACGGATTTGGATGAAAAACAGATAGTTTATAACCTGGATTAACTAATAGAATAGTTTTTATCCCGATACTCCCACGGGATCAAGATTTATGCGGGTGAAACCGCGGGGAGCAGCAGGTAAGTAGTAATAAAACAAGTCAGGCTATTTTCGAAATACCAAATGAATATTCAAAACTGTGTTTAACTCCTAAAATATTTTTTTATTAAAAACTTCACCCACTTGGGCTTATGATAACAAAATAAGAATGAAATTGATTTCAGTACAAATATTTAATCTCGGAAATGGAAAATTTCGCTGAAGATTTACCTTCAGCAAGTAATTAAAATGCCAATGTTGAGGGGCGTAAGTTCATTCTAGCGTTTCATTCCTCTAGTATATGTAAATGGGAAATCTCTGGGATACATAATGCAACATTGCCACTTTCTGATTATTCTTAAGTATAGTATATGTCAATTTATTTGTCTAAGTGAACAACTGTACCAGGTCAGGAAAGTTTCAGTTATAGTACCAGCATATTAAAATTAAGAATTAAAGGTACAACTGGAGCCAAATACAGTAAGAATATTTCGAAGGCTACAAAATGGTACAAGTACCATCTTCCACAGGACGGGACGTAATGTCAACTCAGGTTTAATGTCACTTGAAAGACTTAAACCACCCAGTTCTATTCGCCTTTTTGACAATACTGGGTAGATTTTTGAGACGAGGCAGTAAACCCTAACTGTCTCGCCGAGGTACCGTTGTAGCTACTAACAGTTGTCGAGTCGGTTTCTAACATTTTGAGAAATTTTGATCTGAATTCACAGATTTTTAAAAATAAAATTGTCAGCAAGAAAATGGGCAATGTTATTATATATATAACGCATAAACTTTTATTGATGCCAGTCGGTCCTGTTTATATTAAGGATCAAAAAAATATCCAACCAACTGAAGTTTGAATAACTACTAGAAAAGTAAGAAATCGCAACAAAAATAAATATACGGTTCGTAAGAAGTGGAATGCAACTTACTTTTTAGGGTTCCTTACATCGAAAGGAAAAAACGGAACCCTTATAGGATCACTTTGATGTCCGTCCGTCCGTCTGTCTGTCTGTCAAGACCCTTTTTCTCAAGAACGCGTGGAGGTATCAAGCTGGAATTCATATCAAATACTCAGGTATACTGTCCCTTGGAGCTGTGAAAAAATCAAACTTATAAGCCAACCCATTCAAAAGAAACAGCCGTTTATGCCGCAATTTTCCGCAAATTGTCGACACTCGCAAGGGAATCAAAACCTACAGGGTACTTCCCGTGAACTCAGAACCTTGAAATTTGGTACGAAGCAACGTCTTATAGCACAGATAAATGACAACTTGCGAAAACTGTATTTTTCTGTTACAACATCTAATATAAATATTTTTTAAAATTTTAAACTTACTACCCCTTTTCTCATAAACGCGTGTGAACTTTAACTTGCATACCTACAGGTTTATACGGAACCCTCGGTGCGCGAGTCCGACTCGCACTTGGCCGGTTTTTATGATGGATAGACAGACTGGTCGCTACAAAAATCAGAATACTTATCGACGAAAAGTTCTAGTTGTTATTAGTATTTTCTGCTTATTAATTTTACTACAATGACCCCTGTTTATCATTTGAGTTAACATAATCCAGCATTGCATATGTAAGTTGTCATTCTCTTTATGCTTGAAGGCTTATTTTTTTTCTTGAGTATATTGTCATTGTATTTGTTGGTATATGGGCGTGTCTAGATATGGCAGCTAATTTAAATTAATGTTGTGTGTCTCGTAATGTTTATTATTTTGCATACCTACTATTGTAAAGTATCAAGTTTTTTCTAACTGAGCAGATACCTACTCTGCTGCGGAGTTTGTTGCGCCACTTCTTGTTCCCAGCTGAAGCACTAGGAAGTTGTGAACGGACGGGCGTTTCGGGGGTCTGTCTTATGTAATTTTGACGTTCGACCAGTCCTGATGCCAGTGCCTCAGCTTAGTACGAATAAATGACTTTTGATTTTCACTCTTACCAATATTTGCACGCCAAACGGCAGAATGTGATGAAACCATTGACTAATCTTAGATATATGCACCATATTCTGATAAATAAATGATTATGATTACGATTATGATTACTCTTCATGCCTAAATAAACATAACGTACCTTTCAACAACTTAGTGCCAAAATTATGACTTCTCAAGATGGCGGCCGTGATACTTCTGCTCAGTTTAATGGCTCTCGGCATTAGTTCACCAAAGTGCCTTGCCTTAGCTTATATACTTACCTACTTAATATGCTTAAACCTGCTACATTTTTTCTTAGTTCACAACCAGACTCTTTTTTTCAAGGCAGCGTAGATTTATCTTGTTCTAAAAAACGATGAAGAATAATAACATAAGTACCCTTGTCAGTGCGGGTGTCTTTTTTATATCGCCCCATTTGCCAACTCAAAACTATTGTTATTAGTAAGTAAACTGTGTGATTAACACTTATTTTAAGGGCGCTAGACATTTGAAAACAATCTCAAATCTTTTTTTGTTACTCATAGAAATTATTATATTCCTTTGTTATTCTACGGAAAAAGCTACATAATGGCCATCATCCCTCTTTTTCCTCATTTTTCCTCTTACAAATAGCAAACACTTAATATTTCCTCCATATTTTTAATACAAAAGACTCTTAGAGACAATGATGAACTGTCAACTGTCTTTCCTAAACATTGGTTTCAATAATAAATCATGTTTGAGATTATGATGTACGGGGGAAATCGGTTTTTCTTCTGAGAATAAATAAAGTGTTTTTGTGACGCAGTTTTTTTTGGAAATGATACTATTAGTACTCCCAAGTTAGGTAGTTCAGTCGAGACAAACACATTCTCTATTATTACAGTTAAATTTCAAAAGTTCAGTAAGCAAAGAGTTGAGCTGCATTTGAGTAGGTAGTTGCTGAAAATCAGCGCTGTTGACGATAGTTTTGTCCGAAGTCACAGCATTTTGCTGAGGAACGAGCTGTTCTTGTACAGATGCGACGCACGGCTTATTTATTGTTCTTATTATTGTTGTTTGTTTTGTTACAAAAGAAGTCATCATTCCATTTTGCAATCGGCAGCTTACTTTTTTACAAATATTGTTTGTTTTATTGTAATTTGCCAGTGTCGCAACACACACAGAGCAATGTGTATTGTCTTTGGTGCTGAGTGATATCAAGCAATGGACAATTACAACATATTTTAAGTGCTGATTGTCTTTGGCTTCTTTGTATGTGTAATTTATGTATTTTTTTTGTCATGTGCGGCGTTTTGTTTGTGCAGAATAAACAAATTTTCTTTCTTTCTATTGTAGCGGCTACGGCTTCGCAGGTAGGCTGCGCAGACCGTTAACTGTCAGGTAGGTAGGTAGATAGATAGATAAAAGACTTTATAAATGCTTACAAATATATTCAAATAAGTAGTAGTTTAGGTAGTTGGTAACTTGTTCTCCAAAAGTAAATAATCGCCATCATTATTTCGAAAGTAATTAAAGGTAATCGCAGGTATAAAAATAAATTACGTATATTGCGGTAAACATGATGCAGAGAAAGATCGCAATACAAAAAAGAACAAGTGTTTGGTGGTGGTATAGTCTTGAAAGTCAAACGCGCAGACATATCTTGCGCGCACTTTACTAGTGGTGTGACATTCTGGCTACTCTTTGTTGAATAGAATTTATAACTTTTGAGTAGCGTCGTGGACGATGGGCTTTAGGTTCCACTTTCAGCCCAAGTAGCCTATCCATAGCCACCATTCTTCATCTACTCACCTTGTTATATAGGTACCTGTAGTTAATCCCTAACCTCCTACCTTCCAAGGTAAGGATCACTTCACATGTAAAGGACTCTCTCAGCGCCATTGTTCCAAGTTTTACCTCTAAACTTTACAATGAGGAATATGTTCAGTCGGTTCCTTCATCCGCCATTACTTATGTTTTAAAATAGGCTGTGGTCTTTGAGGAGGTGAAAGACGTTGCTTAGGTAAAATTGTTTGTTGTTGTTAGTAATTGTTAGTTAGTGTAACTAATAATAATAAAACATAAAATATAATGAAATATATGTATAGTTTTAATTGTTATCCATGGAGTCCATGGAGTTTCTTGCCCGTTCTTCTCCATAGTGACCTACTGCGCTTTGGAATGGGCAACTAGCTTCATATTTCTGACTGACCGATTCCTTGACAATTCAAAAGTGCCTGTAAATCATTTAATTGAAATAAATGATTTGAGTTTGAGTTTGAATTCATATTATAAAGAGAAAAGATTTTTTTTTTGTATGTTACGCTTTGAAGCTAAAACAGCTGAACGGATTTAAATGAACTTATTACAAAATAGTAACTTTAATAGAAATTAATAGATACAATACCAAAATGTAACAAAACAAATTGAATTAAGATTAAACAAGTATTTTTAGTAAGCATTCGACATCTAGGGTTTTGAAACCAATATTCAACTTAATTCCGAATACATTTGGCTCATGGGAAGACCATGGCCTGGATTACGACAAATGATACTTTTATCTCGATATTCACACGGGATCGACACTTAGGTCTGATTTCACCAATGTAATTGAACACGATCAATACATAAACTACGTTTAAGAGCTTTCAGTGTCATTATTTTCTATGGAATATTGACACTGACAGCTCTTGAACGCGTTTTAGATGTGCTGAACGCGTTTAGTAACATTGGTGAAATCGGCACTTATTCGGGTAAAACATAAAATCATCATCTGCTTTTCTTCAGCTTTGTGTCAAACCGGATGTAAGAAAGAAAAAGTATTTATTGTGACTCGCACAGGAATATCACAAACTAAACTAAACAGACTCTTGGAAACATACAAAATAAAATAAACTAGAGAGTAAGAGCATTACCTTTCCTCTTAACTGTGAGTATTATATATACATATGTATGTGTTTATTTATAAATTCCATTCATTATGTATTTGCGTTTTTTTTTTGTTTAAGACTTCACATTAATAATATTTTTCTCTTCTTGTTTTCACACACTATTCTATATTCCTTTTTACTTCAGCTTTCTCAGGTCTGTTGGAAGAAATTTCTTATGAGTACCTATAAGCAGTACCTTTGTACTCAAATTGTAATTATGTCGTATCAATTTGTATTTTTCTGTGTGTACATAAATAATAAAATAAAATAAATAAAGTATAAAATATTGGTGTTAGTGTTGCAGCATTATGCTGAGATAGGGGCCTTTTGCCCTCGCACAGGACGAAGGCAAACGGCCCCTATTCAGCATAATGTTGCAACACTACTGACAACAATAGCGACTGCCTGACTGACCTCCACACCTAGTCACTGGGTAGTACGAGCCCCCTTGGTAAGACTGGAGTAGACAGGAGTCATAATTGTAATCATAATATTCGAGTGAAGTGGTATAATACATAAAATAAAAAGAAATGATTAGGATCAGTAGCATTGAAGTGTATGGACTTAAATGTAATTATATTAGAAGAGATAAATTATTTTTATTATATTATATTATATTATATTATATTATATTATATTATATTATATTATATTATATTATATTATATTATATTATATTATATTATATTATATTATATACCTATTTGAAGAGATTCAGGTTGAATGCGTTCGGGAACACAGACGCAGGTTGTGAGTACCACAATTTTTCCATTTTCCGTAACATAACAATAGGCTCGCTTCCTATAATTACAACGAAAACCGAAATGTAAGTCTTCTGTCTACCCGTTCGGGAATTATATTACGTGATGTTCTGCGACATTCAAGCAACGAATTTTATTCCACCAATAATACAGGTGATTCGTACCCAATTCCATTACTACCTTCCATTCTTACCTCACCGTTTACCTTAGATCCGTAATAGGTTCACAGAAAGCTTATACAATTATTAACTGTCCTGTTCAGTGATAAGATTTAAATTCCCTCAGCAATAGAGACGGCAATTATATTGATCAGTAAATGGAACGTAGTTTGACTTCTAAAAGGTAGGTAGTTGTCCATTATATGCTGAGGAAATTTATGCTTAGGTGTTCGTTCATTAAGAGCCTTCTCTCTTAATGGATAGGCTTAAGTTGGTTCACCTGTTTCACTAGAAGATAGATAAATAGGGTTACTGAAAGGTTGTATAAATATTTTATGGCTGTTGGCAAGCCTAATGTGGGTACAAGATTAATAGAAGAGCTCAAAAATAGCCACGGTAACTACAACTAACAATCTCGAAAACTAGTTTGTTTGCAAAGCCAAAACAAACGCTTTATATGTACAGTAAAATGGGCAAACAAATAAATTAGCACTCGTGACAGCATTAACTCATAAACCACTACCAAACAATACATCGCACTCAACCCCCGTGGTGCCAACACGACGTGAATCACGACCAATATCCGATCTACCGGCCATCCGGGCCCCCACCGCCACCCCGCCCTCCGGTCCGGCGCCGGGCGTCGACGAAACTTAATTAAATATCACCATAATAATATCAGTTACTGGCACTTCTATTCTAATGGACGGCATGGAATGCTAGCTAAAATAGTTTTTGTTACAAATTCTATTTTCAAAAGTAAGGCATCGTCCTAATAGAACGCGAATGCGCGATCATCGTAGGTTCGCAGGAATTTTACTCGTACGAACGCGCGATCAAACATATTGAACTCGAATAGGTGACCTAACCGACAATCGCACGACGCTGTCGGGCGACTCAAAATGTTTGTAAATCTATTCGCGCGAACTTAGTTCGTACGAACTCAAACTCAACTCAAACTCAAAGCATTTATTTCAAATAAACCAATTACAGGCACTTTTGAATTGTCAAGGTCGGTCGGTCAGAAAAATGAAGCTAGTTGCCCATTCCAAAGCTTAGTAGGTACCTATGGAGAAGAACGGGCAAGAAACTCCACGGACACTCTTTTAAATCAAACTATGTTTACAATAGATTGGTTACATCATTCATGTTGAAATTATGCATGTGAGAACGATGCAGAACGTTAAAAGCGTCCGTTATTTAAATATGAAAACAATTCGAAAATAAAATTTAATTAAAATACGCCGTGGCAGCTAAGAGATGACCAGTCTCAACTGACGGCGCCCGTTCACGAACATGACGCATGGATTAGCACCATTCAACTCAACCATTTTGAAGGGAGCTAAATGATCCAACACACGCGCCACCATCAGCGAAACATTAAAGTGAGCATGACATACTCTCAGCCGCCAGGACACATTCAAGTCAATGAAAGACGTACCCTGTAAATGGTAGCTTTAAAGCATGTACATAGTACTCACATATGGCATATAGCAATTATACAGTACTAAAAAAGTTAAGTTTATACAATGCAAAGGTTCTTGTTTTTAATCTTCAGCAGCTCCAACAGTATTTTTAAATGCTAATCAATTATTTGATGCGTCCTTGAGGAGCAGGACCAGCGATTAGCCAAGCATTTTTATCAGCAATGTAATCGCCTAACTTATAATATGCTCGGCTGCATAGTGTGCGTTTTATACAAGATTTAAATTTGGTTTCATTCAGTTGATGTATGTGGGGAGGTATTTTATTGTAACATCTTAAACAGTACCCTATGAAAGATGAGTCTACTTTAGCCAGCCTGAAACCTGGTTGAACTAATTGGTCCCTATTTCTAGTGATATAATTGTGTCTTTCACCTCTTTTACTAAAAAGATGTAGATTTTTCCTTACGTACATGATGTTTTCATAGATATATTGACAAGGTACCGTCATGATGTTAATATCTTTGAACAATTCCCTTAGAGAGTCGCGCCTGCGGAGGCCATATATGGCTCTGATGGCTCTTTTCTGCAGAATGAAAATGGACTCGATGTCTGCAGCCCGTCCCCATAGTAAAATACCGTACGACATAATACTATGAAAGTAACTAAAATAGACTAGTCTCGCGGTATCTACATCAGTAAATTGACGGATTTTTCTCACAGCATATGCTGCTGAACTTAGCCGTCCTGCAAGGGATGTTAAATGAGGACCCCATTGAAGCTTTGAATCGAGCGTGATCCCCAGGAAAACAGTTTTATCGACGAATTCTAGTTTCTCTTGATTCAATACTATCTCACAATTAGTACTTTTGACATTTGGTAAAGAAAATCTTATGCACTTAGTTTTTTTCCCATTTAATACCAAATTATTAGCAGTGAACCAATTTTGGATCTGCAGTAAGGCGTTATTCACGTCGTCAAGATTTAATGCACGCCTATTAATTTTAAAAATTAACGAAGTATCGTCAGCAAATAACACCATATGTGGTTGGATTTTAAACAAATGAGGTAGATCATTAATATAAACTAAAAAGAGGAAAGGACCCAATATCGAGCCTTGTGGTAAACCCATTTTTACTTTTAGACCGAGTGAATTGACACCGTTTATTTGGACATGTCTATCATTCAAATAAGATTTTACTAAACTGAGCGCAAGTTTTCCAAGTCCGTAATGTTCAAGTTTTAAGAGCAAGGTTTCGTGGTCGACGCAATCAAATGCCTTGGAGAGGTCACAAAAGATTCCTATGGCGTCTTGAGCCTCTTCCCACGCTGTAAATATGTGTTTTAATAAGGTGACACCGGCGTCAGTCGTACAACGTCCCTTTGTGAAACCATACTGTTGACCGTGTAAGATATTATTGGTGTCGAAATGATTTAACATTTGATTCAGCATTACCTTTTCAAACACCTTGCTGAAAACCGGCAACACGGATACGGGTCTATAATTATTGGTATCTTTACTGTCCCCGGATTTGAAAAGTGGTATAACCTTACTGTATTTCATTAGATACGCGAGAGAGAACGCGCGATGAAACATATTGAATTCGAATAGGTGTCCTAATTGAAATTCGCGCGAATCGCTGCGGCGTAGCGGGGCACCGCGCCCTAAACCACGGTCGCTTACTCGCACGATGATCGCGCATTCGCGTTCAATTAGGACGATACCTAAGGGTGACACCGATTACATCGTGGAAGTGGCAAAGTTTTGGGCCCGAAGAAGAAGAGAAAAGAAAGGGTAGGAAAAAACTTTGTGTGCATCTACTATGTTGTATCGTACCTAGTGTCGAACATTTAGTTTTCCTCTGGAAATAATAATAATTTATTGAGATTCAACAACTTGAGTCTAAGTTAATAAACGAGGTCAAGGGCGAGGCCTATTTCGCGGTTTTGTTTGTTATAAGAGACATAAAACGAGCTCTTAGTTAACATTTTGATTATCTTCAGTTTTCAAGGAACTTACACCTTCATTTCGTCAAGTTAAAAGCGCAAGTTTAAAGGCGTTGGTGACCAGCATACGTCGCAAGTCCACTATAGAAACAAGAATAGACAACATTTCAGATGAATAAAAGAAATCTGTCATTTTGTCTATTCTTCGGTCGACTAAACACGGTTTTGCTACGCGTGCTGTAAAGTTAAGCTAACCAAGATTACACTCAAAATCAAAATATTTCAAATAACATATCATCACGCCTGTAATCCCAGTAGGGTTAGGCAGAGGTGTACCTATAGTACACCCACAAATGCTCATGCTCAGCAGTAGCAAATATTTTGCTACTATTTTGCTACTGCTGAGCATGAGGTCCTGGGTTCGATTCAAAGTGTTGGTGTGTGGGTTTTTCAAAATAGAATTTCTCAGTAGCAGCCCTGAGTCTGGATTTGTGCTCGGTTGATGGCAATAGGCTCGCCCCATATTACATGAGACTTGAGCATAACTGGCAAAATGTGGGTGATCTATAGGTACACATCTAACTAACCCTTCGGGGATTACAGGCGCGATGTTATGTAAAAACCTGAATTATTGACATGATGAACCTATTGATGTCCCATTTCGAAAGCCACAAATTTAGAATTGAAATTAGAATTATAGGCTTAAATTGTCAATAAATGAGAAGTTTATGTCAAAGAAGTATTAAAAAAAAAAACACCGTAATTTGGAAGCGGTTCATAGAAAATTACATATTGTTGACGTTTATGAGGTACCAGAGACACTACATGTGCACGACCGTACTACACCAGAAGCACACACTACTCAACACTCACTAAAGTAGTTAATCCTTCCACTTTACGAACCTGTTTCAATCAGTGAGCTCCGTCGAATGGAGCGGAAAGACAAACAGAACACCCTCTGTTTTCCTTTATTTCCCGATCAGCTTTATTTATAGGGGTCCCCGCCAATTGGGTGGGAGAACCGGCTATTTCAAAGGCTATCGTTTTGTTATAGTGTAATCGATACCAGTGATTTTGGAGGTCAACGAGGAACAAAAAAGGTTGCTACTCGTATCATTTAAAGGTGAACGGAGTCAGATTGGAATAATTGTTTGCAGCTCAAAATCATGGTGTTATTCTTCAGGTAAATGATAAATGATTATATTTCTGTAAGTAGGTTTGCACAAACACTTTTACACGTCAATCATATTTAAAAACTAGATGACATCGGCTTTTCCTATCTGAACACTCTGAGAAGAAAGGCCGAAACAAACTCAGAGGTTACAGTCTCTTATAAAGTCTCTTCCAAGTAAATTTTCATGTCATTGTATATATATATGTAGTTAGATTATAATACCAGCCTATTAGTATCCCACTACAGCTCAATAGCCTCTTCTCATACTGAGAAGGCACGGTCGTTGATCACCACGCTTGCTCAAGAGGGGCTGGTGATTTCAGACCTATATTAACTATGAGTTCAAGTTTCCTCACGTTGTTTGCCTTCAACAATGTCAATAATGTAAAAAGCACACAATAATAATAAATAAAAATAACATGTTTTATTAGACCAAAAGAAAAACATGTTACACAGTTGTCTTGGCTACTAATACTTATGCTTAAAAGTAAATCAGTAACAATTGTGTCTCATCATTGGCATCTGCTGCCGAACTAGGTTTATAGCCTGTGTTTCAGCACGCAACGCCTCAAGCCCTCGGGCTGGGTATGCAAGTTTGAGCTTACGAACAAAAGGAAACAGTTATATAAAATATGAACTTAATTAATTAATTTAACTACTTTAAAATAATGAAAGGGTAGCTGTCCTCTAGGTGAGGAAAGTGAAGAAGATGAGTGAATGTGTTCTAGAGGGTGTGTAGGTAGGTGAATTAAATAGCTAGTAGATTCTTATATGGAGAGAAAACCGTAAATCTGTTGAATCACTATTTTAAGATGGTCAGCAAAGGACAATGCCAGAAACTCTCCAGAACTTTGCCCCACTCAAATGAAAAAGTCATTTACAAGCCTGCAATATGCAGCATCATAAAGCTTATTTATCACTGTTAACCAAACATTTGTCCTAATGCCTCTAGAACTTACGGTTTCTGTTAAAATCTTAAAACAATCTTGACATTGATTATAGGTTAGATGCAGTTTATAAATGTTGAAAAGCGATTTAAACAACATGTACGTTGTGCATTATCATAATTATTATAATCGTAATATGAGTTTTAGTTTTACAGGTATTTAAAACTTTTTTTTGTTGTGTATCATGCGAAATAAATAACGCAATAGGAAATTCAGGGGTTGAATTCCTTTTATCATTTATTTGTAATCGGCAAGTTCTACTGAAAAACAATGTGTTATGAAAAGGTCCTTTAATCATTACAGTTATTTTCATAAATTGACATTTCTTGTAAATAGCTGGGGCAGGATCTGGCATTGTCATTTTCAGTGTCATCGTATGTTAACTTCCAATGCCACAGAGAAACCGAATTCTTCATCGTCATTTATTCAAAGAGTACATTTCAAGTATCTCATTTTTGTCATATAAATACGGGCCCAAAAATGGGAAAAATCTACGACTAAATTCTTTGAGTAATATAGCCTCTTACATACAGGCAACCCCTTCCGCCTTCTTAACAGGGTTGGATTGAGCTCCAAGATAGTATGCTGTTTTGATACAATATTCAAGACAAACAGATGGCTTACAGTCAGCACCTCACAGTATTCTTAAAGAAGTGTGGTTGAGTAACGGAAAGGCTTAAAGGTGCAGAGTTTCAGTATGGTTCTTTGTGAAACTTCAAGTAGTTTTATCGTAGTTTTCGGAGCACCGCCCCAAGACAATATGCAATATGCAATAATTAGTGACTGATTTGCTTTAGGATTATAGGGCTCACTACATGTCTCAATGTTTAAAGATGTAGGTAACCTAAAGAATCCTTTTACTCAGCAATTGAATGTGTGCCTTGAAGCTAAAGTTTTCGTCAATAACAACGCCCAAATATTTGATTGTCTTTGTACTATCTAAAGGATTGCATGCGCATTTAAAATAACCCGAAGCGTCAAGGGAACAATTATGCGCGATTAGATTTAGACTCGCATGTGAAGAAGTACGGATCGAAAAAGTCAGATACTTTGTTTTTTCAAGGTAAGCACATTACTATCAAGCCACTTCTTTACACAATCAAAACCCTTTTGCGCTAGCTGGTAAGTCTCAATTCCAAATTTTAGCAGCGAAAGTTAGGGCAGTGTCATCTGATGTGTTTCCCATGAAATGAGTTTAGACAAAGGAGATCGTTTATATAAATGAGAAAAAGGGTAGGGCCAAGAATGCTACCTTGCAGTCTTATTTGATAGAGTGCCCATGGAGTTACTACGCTTTGGAATGGGCAACTAGCTTCACATTTCTTATTGACCGACTCCTTGACGATTCAAAACAACCATTCAATTAAACCAATTTTAATTGTAACAAATGCTTTGAGCTTGAGTTTGAGACAAATCACTGCAATATAGTCCCCCTCAGTCATGATGCGTTCGGTGGCCCACTGTTGTGTGCCTATATTAACTGGATCTTTTAATTTTTATGTGTGCATGCTGGATGTGAAATGTTAATAATTTTGTTATGTAAATTTTGAATTAGACATATAAGACCTGTATTTTGAGTTGAATTGAATTGAGTATTCGTAAATTAGGTAGAAAAGAAAACTTAATAATTTCGATTTGTTTTTAATTTCGCTATGTCATAAATATCTTCTTGAGGATGCTGCTGTGTCATATCTGTTTACTATTCTCTTCTGATCTCTGGATAAGGTCAACCCTGAAAAATAGGAAATGGCGGCCTTATTTTTCTAAACTCTAGTAGTGTTCGACAGAGGTGCACTTAAGTGTTGTGTTTTCTTAAGTCTCAAAGTTTTTATGGTAGCATAAAAACTTCGAGACTAAAAAAGCACTTCAAAATAGATAAGTAAGAACCTATTAAAAAAGATTTCACAAAATTATTTCTTAAGAAAACCTTAATCCAGCAGACTAAATTGTTCCTAAAAAGGGTTTTCAACAAAAAACATTCAACGGGATCATTTTCTTTTTTTTTGTTACACTGTTTTAATTTAAAAAGACTTAATTATGTTATAAAAATTATTTATTTAACGCGATCTCTTTTATCTCTCATTTTGCTTTGATTCTAATACCTTTACTATTTCGAGCAGAGGACAACCCGCCTTAGACTGAGAAGTTAAGGTTGATTTCAGCTCGTTGTATAGTTAATTCAGATTTGTACGGAATATCTTCTGCCACAATTTATGTAGGTGCTTTTAATCCTGGCTCGGTAAAAGTTTTTTTTGTTCACTGAGAGATCCCTTCTTGTGTAGGGATTCGGAAATTGGTGCTTATTTTTGCAATTGCGGCGACTTGTTTTATTGTGTTTGCTTGTTTGAATATCAAACCAATAAACTATTATTAGTTGTACCTACCTCTCAGTATCAATAGAAAGAGTTTGGTTTTTTACTTGAAATCTATTTTATAAAATTTTACTATTTATTATCTGCTACATACACAGTAGTTGGGTGGTTGTAGGTTGTAGTTGTAATCTGAGTAATGTTGTGCTATTTCAACTTGGTCAGTTATTTATTATTTACTAGCCAATACCATGACATGCCGGAATGCGTTGCCTCTTTTTTGAAACCACTCCTGTATTAGAGCGAACAAAACAAACAAAACACTCCAATCGTTTAGGCCGTTTTTGCAATTTATTTTTATGTATTTAAATACATAAAAAATAAATTGCAACACCTTGTATATATTAATATACAAGGTGTTTTTTTATATCCCATAACTCTAGGGTATGATTGAAACCATATCAAAGAATCAACTGGCATATGAATTATGTTTCAATCATCCTTAATTAAAAAAAAAAATCGACAAAGTCACGATTATCAATGTAAAACAAACACTCTTACGTGAAATATGACAACGTCGCATTTTCTTAGCTTCAAATATGAATGATTGGCTTGAATAAAAATGAATTACTCGTATTTATCAATGAAACTTAGATACCTACAGACATAATAATATTATGATTGATGATATGTCCGAAACGATTCATTTTTGAAAACTTCTAGAATAGGTATTCTAGAAGTTTTAGTATTACTATAACCTGCAGAATATAGCCCTAAGGTTATGGGATATAAAAAAAAACAGGTTGTATAATAATACTGAACACAATGTTATTTGCAGACCATTCCTGTTAAAGCTTATTCAGCATGTACAGGAAAGGTGTGGTCAAATTAATGAGTGTTGTCCAGACCATCAAACCGAACAACTTTGGGACCAACATTGTAATCGTAATCGGGGGAACTGTCAAAACCAAGGCCATTGCGATAGATTGCAATTTTATGTGTGTTACACAATTAAGTACCCCGCAGAACCAGTCACGTTAAGTCAATCATACAACATCACAAAACGGTAACTACAAAATCAGCAGCGAGCTAGGTGTGCATCGAAAATGTTTGCTAGGCTGGAACAACTTTTGTTTTTTTTTGAGCTTGACATGTATAAAGCTATACTCGTACATTTCCGGCATAAGCTGACCGATCTACCTGAAGGGAAGTATTTTGATAGTACACACGGCTATGTAACCGCGTGTACTATCTGTGAATAAACTGCAACGGAAAACAAGAGAAGTTGAAAAAAAAACGTAACTTTATTTTTAAGGTACGGGTATTTTTTTCGATAAATTTTGTTTACGATGGATTCATTCGTTTATGAGATATCAGAAAAGTATCAGTTTAACGTCCAAAGCGGAGGAGATCTATAAGGTACAGTTTATTTTCGAGAGGCAGGAAAGGACATCGTCAAAAATGGCCCCAAAACCAACAAACATCTGACGTACTTAATAATTATAAACGTTTTTTTTATTAGACTATTTGCGACTATCGGTATGAAACGGACATTCCGTGTTCCATTTTGAACAATTAAAAGAGCTGTAACGATTTACGACATCGTATCAAAAATACTGCCATCTTTTACAATTAGATTTGACATGACAGTTAGTGATGCCCAATCTTTTATTTCACACATCGACATCGAGGTTTCTTGAGTTGACAACCTGCTCACGGATGTCAACACATCCGTTCCTACGTACTTTTCTTTAAAATCTTTTTCGCTTTATGTTAAGACCATTATGTTGTGAAAGAATTCAACAACAAAACCGATTTTCATAACCTAATTTATGGGTCTTAATTGTATAGAAAGAGATTGTTATTAATTAATAGCAATCTCTTTCTATACAATTATTACACATGAGGTCGTTTGTGCTCTACCTTCTGATCCGTTTTTATGCTGTTCGTAAAAAACACGAATATGAATCGAATAAGAGTGAAAGCACAAAACGCCCTATATTATGTAAGTTTAATTTCAAATAGAAATAACACGCATGGATTTTGTTTAAAATAAATCGATGCGGATCTAATGTATGCCCATCCATTAGATACGCATCGATTTATTTTGAACACATCCCTAATCCTTCTCATGTCATGTCATAATGTCAATGAACTAAACCGTCAAACGATGTTTACAAAATGCTATGCGATATATGTAATATGAATTCTTAAGTGTATAATAAACTAGCATTTCGCCCGCGACTTCGTCCACGTGGATTTCAATAAATAAAAAAAAAGTTGCCTATGTTCATCAGAAATAATTTCGGCTTCTAATGGTAAAACAATTTTTAATATTGGTCTAGTAGTTTCGGAGCCTATTCAATACAAACAAACAATCAAATCTTTCCTCTTTATTATAATTTATAATTATTAGTATAGATGACATCTAAAAAAACGTTAGGACAAATTCGTTTGCATTCAAGTTAAATAAATAAGTAAGTAATTATCTACCTATAGAGTACTTTTATTTTATTTAACACCAAACAAAATAGGTAAGTACAGAAGTAGTTAAATGTTTTACTGAATCCCTTAGCTTAACTAGCCACATGCAGGCAATAGAAATAGTATTACGAGGCAGGCATTTACTAGCACGTGCAAGCATTGAAAGGATTGTTTCTTACTAAATATAACCTCAAAATCGTAGTTTTCTCTTTAAATAAATGTTTTTTGCTAGTTGTCCGTCATTAAACTTTGTCTTCATGGGCATATGCTTGCAGCGCGTCCTGTTGCCTGCAGGTTACAGGAACTAATGGACTTAAACTCTTTATTGGTGGCTTTTGTGAATAGATTATGAATTTAGATTTGTTATAGTTGAAATTGCAATCGACATGATTGTATTTTCACATTTGGTTTAAATAGTTAGATTAGATTCTTTTATATTTTGTGAATGGGCCTTATCAGAAAGCTAAAAGTCACCCAAAGGGCAACGGCGAGGTCTATGCTTGAAGTTTCCCTACGTGATCGAATCAGAAATGAAGAGATCCGCAGGAGAACCAAAGTAACCGTCATAACCCGAAGAATTGCCAAACTTAAGTGGCAGTGGGCAGGGCACATTGCTTGCAGAACAGATGGCCGATGGGGCCGAAAGGTTTTGGAGTGGCGACCCCGTACCGGAAGACGTAGCGTTGGAAGGCCTCCCACAAGGTGGACCTATGACCTTGTGAAGGCCGCAGGAATCCGCTGGATGCGGGAAGCACAGAACCGTTTAAAGTGGCAGTGCTTGGGGTAGGCCTTTGTCCAGCAGTGGACGTCTTTCGGCTGAAATGATGATGACGATGAATATTTTGTGAATGTAAGAACGTTGTAGGCCTTCTAGACTGTAGATATGTAGACCATTTTGTACCTGGTACTTGTTAACAGGCCTACACTGTCCGGGCATACCTATTAACACTGTAATAATAGTATTGAAATCATATAAAAAGCCAATTATTTTTAAAAGTGTTAGCGTGAAGTTTCTTACCGGCCGTTCTCCATAGGACACGACCAATTGGAACCGTGCACCTAGCTTCTGACGTTTTATATGTGCCCATGAAAGTATGTGTAATAAAAAAAATTGATTTTGAAGGGCCGACTCTAGATATATTGCCGACACTCTGAGAAGAAGATCAGCCTGCATATCTTACAGATTATATATTCAGTGAGTTTAACTAAATTGCTTTTTCTATACATCCAAATCCCTTTAGTTATAATGCAGAGATTATTATATTATACAGCCGAACGTGACTTCAGGCGATTCCAACGAATAAAAATATGAAAGGGAAAATTTCAGCACGAAATATAACAATATAATTTACCGGGATGGTATCAAATAATCCGCAATTCGCTTATATTTCACAGTTTATTTACTTGTACAAATCCTTTTAGTCTGATTAAAAATTACATTATTTGGTAGGTAGGTATGTAGGTACCTAACAAATAAAATAAACTCTATTAACGATCTGAAATTATATTAATGAAAGTATATAACTTTTAATTTTTCGGGGGATGGAAAATCTGCGCAATCTTGTTGTTCTTGTTTTATTTTCCTAAATAAATACCTTCATACTTATTTATTTTTGTGCAGATTTATTTTAGACAAGACAAAAACTGTCATCATAAAAAAATCAACTTAACTTAAAAAAAGAACACAAAGAAAAAAGCGCAAACAGACACACAGATACTTAAACACCTCTCGTTTGCGTCGGGGTCAAATACTCATAGAGACTCGTATAAAATACGTATCTTTCTTCTATCTATCTTATTTTTCAGGATGTATTTGTACGAAATAAACGAAAACTATGATGGAACGGAGCCAACAATTTCATATGACGTAGATCCTTAGTTTGCCACATCGGTACCTACTACCTATTTGTTACAGAATTTTTAAAAGTGCTTTAATTAAGGATCAATCCTTTTGTAATTTGTTATTTTTAAGTGTAATTAGTTTTATAAATGTTGAGATGTCTTTCTTATCCTTCACCTACTTCTTAGGTAAGTTTCTATCAAAATAAAAAAAACACATAAACCTACATATGCACTTATGAAACGTCAGAAGCTAGGTGAACGGTTCAATTGGTCATTTCCTATGGAGTAGAGTCGGCAAGAAACTCTACGGTCACTCTTTTAAAATAATTGACTTTTGCAATGTTTTCAAATTTAAGTGTTATTACGTGGGACACTCAGAAAGGTATGCGAAAATAAAAATAATTGTTTTTCAGGTAAAAATTTTTGTATTAAATCTTTTCAAAGTACTCTCCACTAGCCTCTATACAATGTTTCATGCGTCTGAACCAGTTTTCGAAACACTTTTTCCAGTCCGCAGTAGGCAACTCGTTTACAGCCTGCTCGAACGCTGACAGCGCATCTTCCGGCGACGAAAATTGTATCCTTTTGAGCAGTTTTATTTATTTTCGGGAATAAAATTAAGTCACACGGTGCTCGGTGCACAAAGTCAGGCTGTAAGGAGGGTGACCCAGGAGTTTGACCGGCGTGCTGTCCAGGAAGTCCCTCGTTTTGAGCGCGGTGTGCAAAGGCGCGTTGTTGTAGTAGAGTGTGTTTGGTCGCTTGTTGCTCACAACAAACGAGCTGCCCTAACTGCAGACATCAAGAAGGAAATGGCATCCGCGATCGACAGCTTGAGAGAGGATTTTACACGCACTACAGATTTTTTTGCGGCTGAACAAAAAGAAATTAATGTTAATCTAGCTTCGGTTAGGAATACCATCCAGTCGCTTGAGTCTGAGAACATTAAACTCCGCACAGACATGACTGAACTTACACGTCTTCTGCAAGCGATTGAAAAATTATCGCGAAGCCGCAATATTGAAATTCATTGTGTGCCGGAAAGGAAAACAGAAAACCTAGTTGCAATTTTTAAAAATCTGTGTAAAGAAATTAAAGTGCCAATCCCTGATGCAGACTTACAAGCAATTCGTCGCGTTGCAATAATAAACAGTGAATCTGTCCGTCCAAGAAATATACTGGCAACATTACCATCAGAAACGCAACGAGATATGCTTCTCTCAGTCCTCACGCAATATAATAAAGGCAAAAAAGAGAACGTTTTAAAGTCGTCGCACCTGGGCGTTCCTGGAGACTACTTGGCGGAACATCTTTCACCCGAATGCAAGAAGCTTCACGCCGCGACAAAAATGGCAGCTAAGGAACGCGCTTATACATTTGTATGGGTAAAATACGGCCGCATTTATGTTAGAAAGATTGAGCAAGAGCAGGCTATACGCTAGTTGCTTAGCTGAACTTGTCTAATTTAAACTCACACGATTGATTATCACGTTTATATATGTACTCTACCTTTTCATGTTAATTTATTATCAGAATGTGAATAGAATAAGATCAAAATTGCAGGATCTATGTGTTAACTCACTAAATTGTAATAATGCTTTTTTTTTTTTAACGGATACGAATATTAATTCTGGTATTTTTGATAACGAGCTATTTGACCAAAACGGTATAACGTGTTTCGAAGAGACCGCGAAAGTTCATGTGTAACGAAGGTTGACGGAGGGGTTGTCTTAATAGCTATAAAAAAACATTACAAAGTGATAAGACATTCCTCATGGGACAGCAGAGTGGAAGATATTTGGGTAAGTATTTTGCCTAACAACTCGCACGAGAATCAGTACAACGTTTGCGTATTACCTTCCCCCGGATTTACCAAATACTGACCTTGAAGCTTTTTATTCGAATACACAAAAGATTATAACGGATTCTCGTGACGAATGTGTCAATTTGATTATAGGAGATTTTAATGTTCCGGGTTTGTTATGGACACCCTCGCCATCTTGCAGCAAATTGACGAATTCTGTTGCAGCTACTGACTGTAAGTCCTCTCTCTTGCTGGATTTGTTGGCCCTTTGTGATTTGTCACAGTTTAATCATATACCTAACAAAAACAACAGATTTTTAGACCTTGTCCTCTGTACTTCCGATAGTATCCAAATAATGTTAAATGATGAGCCACTCAGTCGGGTTGATGATCATCACCCACCTTTAAGCATACAAATAAAAGGCAGCATTCCTACTAAACAAATAAAACCTAATAACATCGAACGACTCAATTTCCACAAGTGTGATTATGCGAGGGTAAAGGTGGCTATCGCAGAGGTTGATTGGGCTGCCCTATTATTGTCAAGAGATATCGATCGTGCGGTGGATGAATTTTACATGGTTCTCAACTCTATTATCAGAAAGCATACTCCCACAACCAAATTGAGTGAATCTGCTCAGCCTTTCTGGTACTCTCCAGCTCTTAAAAAATGTCTCAATGAGAAAAATAAATTTCACAGACGATTTAAAAAATATAATAACCCCCGTGATTATGACACCTTCTCAATGTTGCGTAGTAGGTGCAAGTTTCTTACAAAAGAATGCTACAGTTCTTTTATAAAATCCACGGAGGACTGTTCATCTGATAATATCAAATCATTTTGGAAGTTCGTCAATAGCAAAAAAATAAGGAATGGCTTACCACAAACGATGAAATTTGGTGGAGTGGTTTCATCTGACAGTCAAGTTATTAGCGAGTTATTTTCGGACTTCTTTAGTTAAATTTTTGAGGATACGTCTGGAACTCCCCCTAGTGGTGAGGCATGCGCAGATATTGAATATAACTCTTCTTTGTCGGAGATTTATATTGAGTACGATTAGGTTTTGCGTGCATTGAAACAACTGGATCTTAATAAATGCGCTGGTCCGGACGGTATACCTTCTCGTTTTCTGGTCAACTGTGCTAAAGAGCTATCTTTGCCACTCTATTATTTGTTTAATCGATCACTGAAACTGGGAACGTTTCCGAAATGCTGGAAAAAGGCGCACGTTGTGCCCATTTACAAAGATGGTGACAAGTCAGTTTGTGAAAATTACAGACCCATAAATATGTTATCTGGTATGGCAAAACTTTTTGAAGCGTCTTTATATCAGCATTTTTATTCTCATTTTAAACCGTATCTTTCCCAATCCCAGTATGGTTTTGTTCGAGGTAAATCAACATTCATAAACCTGCTCGAGTACAAAAACTATCTGTGTACTTTTTTCGCGAAGAGTGGTCAAATTGACTCAATCTATACAGACATTCGGAAAGCCTTCGATAAAGTTAACCATAAAGTTAACTACTGCTCTTGAAACTGAAATCTTATGGTATACATGGTTCCCTGTTCCGGTGGATACAGTCTTACTTGAAATACAGAAGCTAACTCGTTTCTGTTAGAGGATACTTGTCGTTACCAGTTAATGTTACGTCAGGCATTCCACAAGGATCGCATTTAGGGCCCCTACTTTTCAATATTTTTATTAACGATCTCGTGACAAAATTAGTATGTCGCTGTCTATTATATGCCGACGATTTGAAGGTATTTACGTCGATTAAAAACACCTCCGACAGTGAAACCCTTCAGAACGATTTAAGTGTAATTTCTGACTGGTGTACCCTTAATCGAATGATATTGAACATAAATAAATGCTTTGTTATAACTTTCACAAAAAAACGTGTAAAGAACACCTATGACTACAGACTCGAGGGTCAGTCGTTAGAACGAAAGCACGTAACCAGAGATCTCGGCATGTTGTTTGATGAACAACTATCTTTAAGGGGTCTTTACAAAAGCATGACGAATAGAGCATTGAAACTTCTCGGTTTTATATCTAGGTCTACCAAGGGATTTAAAAAACCTCAAAGCTTCATATTACTTTATAAAAGCCTAGTAATAAGTACGTTGGATTACTGTTCGATAATCTGGTCACCGTGTTACGCAGTACACTCTGACAGAATTGAAAGTGTGCAAAGAAATTGTGTTTAGTGGGTTTCGTACTGGTACGGCTTCTCAAGAACGCTACAAAGCTATTTAGAACGCCTTGTTAAGTTCAATCTGGAGACTTTGCATGCTCGTCGCAAACAGCAGGACTTAATAAACCTGCATAAGATCCTACATTCTAAGCTGGACTCTTCAGTTCTGCTATCCCTCATAAACATCAATACTAGGTATAACACGCGAATACCAAAAACTTTTAAACTGCTGGTCTTTACAAATAATACCTCCTATTACAACCCTATCGTTAGAATGTGTCGCCTTTACAACGAAATTTCCAAAGATGACAATAGTATTGATATCTTCGATTCCCGTGCTGTTGTTTTCAGAAGAAATGTATGTACTCTTTCTTCTTAATAGTACTTTCGCTTTAAATACTGTTTTTCCTTAAATAATGTAAATTTGTCTCAATTATGTACTTTACCTGGCGTGTTGGCCTCTGTTTGGTCTCCTACTCGTTCCCTGCCTAGGTAGAAGTGAGTGGGATGGGATAGAGGGCAGACGCACAGACCTTGTTCATGAATAATTTTTTGAACTAAGCTTTTTACTGTCGTTGTCATCATTGCTATTGTTGTTGCTGGTCATGTTGTGCGATTACGCTTTGGGTGATAATCAGGTAAAAACCTATAACGTGAACCTGATATATTGTGATTATCACCTGTTGTAGTTGCCTTGTGAATAAATAAATAAATAAACAACAGATAAATCTTTTGCCAAGCATTTGGTAGTTAGTAGCATTCAGCGTTGATGCTTCTTTGGTTCCGTAAAGGAATTGTCACCAAGTAAAAAATAATAATGAAAAAGCTCGCGATAAAAATCTTTCCCTTGCTTCTAGAACGCTTCACTTTGGTAAATGATAAATGAATTTATTTCTGTAAGTAGGTTTTTACAAACACTTTTACATGTCAAACATATTTTAAAAGTAGATGAGATCGGCGTTTCCTATCTGACTACTCTGAGAAGAAAGGCCGAAACAAACTCAGAGGTCACAGTCTCTTTTAAAGTCCAGACATAATCTTGGTCAGGTCATGTGAAGACCATGTAGATCGATGTCTGAAATGGTCTTTTGAGGAAAGAACCAAACAGAATTAGTGGACCTGTCCAGTCAGTGCACGCATTTGTCAGTAATCATGCAGCTCAACACAGAACTTACGGAGCTCAACGATTCGAAGAACATTACCAAAGAAAGGACATTTGGGTAGGCCACATAAATTACACAAACTGCCAGACCATGATTAAAACTAACTTAAAAAAATAAAAATAAACTGAGATATAAACAAAACAACAAATCCACACTGCCTTCACATTCACAATAATTAAAATATTATAATACTTTACAAAGTAAAATTTCATGTCATTTTATAGTTTATTAAGTCCGTTAATGTCAAAGTGTATAAAATCCGAGAATAAACTTGGTCAGATCATATGAGGACCCGGTAGACTGATGTCTGAAATGGTTTTTTGAGGATAGAACCACACTGATTTGAGTGGACCTGTCCAGTCAGTGCACGCACTTGTCGATCATGGTGCAGCTAAACTCAGAATTAAGGAGCTCAACGATTTGGGTATGCCGCATAAAGTACTCAAACAGCCAGACCATGATTAAAACAACTGAAAGAAAAGAAAAAAAAATGCAATTACTCACATGGTCCTCATATTCACAAAATTAAAATAATATTATACTTTATACAGTATATACATGTCATTGTGCATGTAAAAAGGTACAAATATTGAAAAAATCATTATGAAAAAATAAAAAATAATATTAAACATCAAGATTGTCTGTGTAAATTTATTGGAGCAGCTCAATCCCAAGCCTTCCTATTCTTCCCTCCTGTCCTATCCTTTGACAGTATAATAGGCTTTCTGGCATAATTTCCCCTTTATAAAAGATTTGAATTTATTAAGGCTTAGTCCTTGAATGTGGCTAGGAAGTTTATTATAAAAACGTATACATTGACATTTAAACGAGCCTCCAATTTTCTTGAGCCTGGTAGTTGGAACAACAAAGAATCATGTTCAGTCTTGACCTGAAAATTTTCGAATGCGTCTAGTGATGTAAAATATCAAAAAAAAATGCTTTTTTTTTGCTTATTGCGTATCACTTATTTGAGTTTTCAAATAAAGCCACGAAAAAAAGCAATGTTACTATGTTTATCATTCTTAATAGACTTTCGGAAACGGAGCGTGTTTTACACACGTTCCGTTTCACATAATACGAAAAACTTGTTCGTTCGTCATGTGGTTATTGAATGTTTCTAATAACCAATTGGTATTTATTTTTAACTTTACTTATTATTTTATGACCAGCTATGATTTTTTTATGTTTTATATGTGTGGGTGTGGAAAGAAAAATAAGTGTACAGCTGACAGGTTACGCATAAAACCATAGACTACAATTTAAACTACTTTAAACTAACTCTAGCACAGGCTGTCATTTGTTTGACACTTCGCCTTTTATGCACGAGGCTGTGAGTTCAAATCCGGGCACGTACCAATCTCAATAAAAGTCAGAAATCGCCACCCCGTCTTGACCAAGCCTGGTGATTAATGCTCGTGCCTTCTCTGTATGAGTTGAGTACTTTGCCCAACAATGGGATAGTAATAGGCTGGGATCATAGATTGCTCTAACTTACACAAAATGTAGTGTAGAAAACAAGGATGGCCTATCATCACATGTGAAGTCTCAGTATCGGCGGGATATTACGAGAATATAACTGCTGTGTTTGCGGCCTCGTGCCGATTTGATAATGATATTAATTACATTGAAGAGGGATTTATTTCAGAGTAATCGAAACTCTCTCAGCGACTAACTATGAAACAATTTCTCTTCCCCCGGACCGCCGCAAGGTGCAGACGTATAAAAGACCGATAATTGTTTAAAATAAATCATTGAAATCTTATAAAATACATAAATTTACGCAAATAAAATTCAGTGCAAAAAATAGGAGCGCATAAGTGTAGAAGAGGAGTCTAGTGCGTGCGCATAGTGTTCGGAACTCCAAAACTCCACCAACATCTATCTACTCCTGATACCACAGATCACCTTTGACGAATCAACGCCCGTATCACGACGAGCTACACGACGACTACACCTTGGGTAAGGCCCCTTAAGTTGTAATTGGGTGACTACCTTGCGCCTGCGCCCCCTCATTAACTAATTAATGACGCCCACTGCCTAATCACTCGTCGGTCAAGCTCCTCCCATCGGCCCCAGCACAAATTAATCTTCTAACTAATTAGGACTCATTACACCCTAGTAACATGTCCACATTTCAATTGAATAAATCGCTGTCGGATCCGAATATGAGTGAAGTGGGCACAAATACGCCACCTACCACCTTTGTATCTGTTCGCAACAAAAGGATGAGAGAGGAAGACTTGCCTTCTGAATTTAGCAAATTCAAGGAAGAGATGAGGGAATTATTTTCAACATTTCTGGCCACTCAAAAAAGCGAACTGTTGGCGATAAACACAAATTTAAAAGAAATTCAGCAAACTAACACTAGTATAGAAGTTAGTGTAGCTCGCCTGTCCAGTCAACACGAAGAGTTTCTAAAGAAAATTGAATCTCTTGAGTTACAAGCAAAAAAAGACCGAGAGTATATAACCATATTGGAAGAAAGATTGGAAGACCTACAAAGATGCACGCAGAAAACCTGTATAGAACTTAAAAACGTTCCTAGGAAACCTCAAGAAACTAAAGGTGACCTTATAAACATGGTTTTATCCCTCTCAAAATGCATTAGCGGACATTTAGAAGTGAAAGATGTAAAGGATATTCATAGAATCCAGGGCAAGAAGGTCGGGGTTAAAAACACCCCCATTATTGTCGAGCTTGGTTCATCTATATTAAAAACCGATTTTCTACAGAAAGCCAAAACCTACAACATTAAGAATAAAATAAAGCTCCAGGCAAAACATCTCGGATTCACCAACAATGAGGATACCCCCGTGTTTATATCGGAGCATCTTACTGCTAAGGGAAACCGTTTGTACTTCTTGGCGCGGGACCTAGCAAAAACAAAACAATATAAATTCTGCTGGACCGCATTTGGACGTGTCTTCGTGAAGCGTGATGAAAACTCTCGGGCTACTCTCATCAAGAGTGAAACTCAGGTACATCACTTAATGCAAGAACTGTGACTAAGTTATGTAAAGGTCTTTACTAAGTTGTCACAAGTAATTATTTTCTTTTGTATTATTAACGTAATCTTTTATCCTTATATCTTTTTAAATGTGTCAAAAATCAGTATATTTTTTAAAATCTACACATTCAATCATGTTCAATACCATCATAATATAATAAAATGCAATACTCGAACAACTTACACATTACACCCAACTACACTCACACTTACAATCTCTCAAACTTATAACACGCACCCACCTTCACACAGGTTACACACACTTTTCCACATAATTAAACTGCCTTGCACAAACAAACTTATTATAAAATTAAAATATTTACACACTGTCTCTCAATGTTTCTTCACTAACGTAAACTGTATGATGCACCATTCGTATCATAGACACAATAATGGATAGCAATATTATTACCTTACGGGAAATTGATGACACAGAAATTTCGAAGTCAGCTATTATTAACATTGACGAACTGCATAATTACTTACAGCATAACAACTATAACTTGACAGTATTAACGCAAAATATCAGGAGTATCTATTCTAACTTTGAAGACTTACAGCTAAACTTATCGCAAATAAAACATAAAACTGATGTGTTGATGTTAACGGAGTGTAGGCTTAACTATCACAAACAATTACCATTGCTTAGTAACTACACATCGCACTATACGAAAAATCAGCTTAATCAAAATGATGGTGTGGCAGCATACGTTCTAAATGGCCATCTGGCCCAGGTAACTGAAATCAATCTTTCACATGCGTCAGCTATCCAGGTATCCATTTCTAACTATACCATCATAGGTATATACCGTTCTCCCTCTAACCTCTGTGCTGATAATTTTATAAATTCATTAAATCTTCACCTTGACTCTATTAAGACACATAAAAATATTATAATTGTAGGGGACATCAATATTAATTTAATCATCAAGAATTCTGAAACATCTCAACAACGCAGTAACAGATTAAACTATCTAAATATGCTAGCGGCACACGGTCTATTACCAGGACACTATCTACCTACCAGAGAACAAAGCTGTTTGGACCATACGCTTATAAAAATTGACAAAACTTTGAGCTCAGCTTTTGTGGGAGTTATAAATACATCCATTACAGATCACGCAATGGTGTTGACAAACATAACCCGATCAATAAAAATCAAAAAGTCAGCCAAAACCAAAACTGTAATTAACTTTGATAATGCCTACACTAACTTGATAAGTAATGACATGTTATTTTTCAATACGTATAATGACCCTGAGATCATAGCTCATAAATTTATAGATGTAATAAAAACTTCACTTCTATCAAATACTACAACTAAGTCAGTCCCAAACGGCATGCGGGTAATCAAGCCTTGGATGACCGCTGGTGTACTTCGGTGTATTAATCTCCGTAACAAAATGCAAGTGCAAACTAAGAAAGATCCCTTTAATATAATACTACGAATTACTTTCAGACGTTTTCGTAACTTTTGTACAAACTTAATAAAGAAACTAAAAAGAAAATCACAAAGAGAACAAATAACAATGTCAATCAATAATCCAAAACAGCTCTGGCAAACAATTAACGAAATCACACAATTTAAAACCCCCAAATCAGCCAATTCAAATCTTCTTAAAATCACACCACACCCTCTCGATTCTTTAAACCGTATTAATCAGTTTTTCGTCACAATCGGTAAAACATTAGCGGAAGAGATAGTAAAAAAATCTATGTTCTCTAACCTTAGCTCTTCATGCATAAGGAGTACACAGCATACTACATCATTTGTACTGCTTGACACTGACCCGCAGGAAGTGGATGGCATACTCATGGGTCTCGATTCTGGAAGCTCACCGGGCTGGGACGGTATACCTACAAATTTTTTGAAAATATCTAGGGACTTCGTGGTCCCTTTAATAAGCCAACTGGCTAACCTGTGCTTTAAAACCGGGATATTTCCAGCTGGTTTTAAGCGATCTTTGGTTACGCCTGTGCACAAGGGGGGGGACCAGAGCGATGTCAATAACTACCGCCCTATATCGGTTTTAACATGCATCGCAAAAATTTTAGAAAAATTGCTAAATAACAGACTAATTAGTTACCTTAATAAACATAATATTTTATCTACTTCACAATATGGGTTCAGAAGGGGTATATCTACACAAGATGCCGTTAAGGCTTTAACTTGCGATATAGTCTATAACGTAGATAAAGGACTGAAATGTCTTACAGTATTTTTAGACCTAAAAAAGGCATTTGACACCGTTTCTGTCCCCATCCTTCTTCACAGACTTGAAACAATCGGCATAAGAGGTATGGCTCTATCTCTTTTCGGAAGCTATCTATCTAACCGTAAACAGCAGGTTAAGGTCGGAGACTTAACTAGTGATGAAGAAACTGTGTATTTTGGAGTACCGCAGGGAAGTGTACTCGCCCCGACGCTGTTCCTGATCTATATAAATGAGTTATGTAATATCAGGAACAGTGCCGGACGAGTATTTTCATATGCAGATGACACGGCAGTTGTTTTCGTCGGTGACTCATGGGCTGCTGTGCGTGCTGCTGCTGAACGTGGATTAGCGGTAATAGCAAGTTGGCTAAATGCTAATCTTTTAACCCTCAACGTTTCTAAAACGAACTTCATCTGCTTTACTCCAAACCAGAGGACACAGCCAGGTGCTGATTTTGGGATCGTGATCCATGAGTGTGCAAACTCCCATTATCCTTGCAATTGTCAAAGCATAAAACAAGTTAGATTCACTAAATATCTTGGTATAACAGTTGACCAACGATTGTCCTGGCACACCCATATCGAAAATACCATGGCCAGAGTCAGAAAACTTATATGGATTTTTAAAACGTTGCGGCATGTGATGCCACCGTTGCTACTTAACAAAATATATACTGCTCTGGCACAATCGGTCATCACATACTGTTTACCGATCTGGGGTGGGGCCACCAAGACCAAATTTCTAGACCTAGAAAGGGCCCAAAGGTCTCTCATCAAAGTTATGTATTTTAAACCTTTCCGATATCCTACATACAACCTTTACAAGATTAGTAATTTGCTCACTGTTAGGAAATTATACATATTGAACATAACCATACTTCTGCATAAGACTCTCACATTTGATCCATCAAATCTCGATAAAAGACGTAAAGATATTGTGGCCCATTCCCCTCCGGTCCGCACGGTTTTCGCCAGGCGGCAGTATAATACTCAATCAACTTATATTTATAATAAATTGAACCTTAAATAAATTTTATTAATTAATACGTAATATAACAACATATTTATAACTAAATTAAATTACTAAATAACTAACTAACTACCTATACAAATTAATATAAAAAATACTCAGGCGTCGAAGTACTCGTCCGCATCGCTGTCATCTGGAAAAGTGCCCAGAAGACTGGCAGCATTGCCACGCTGAATGGCAATGCTAATTCTTTGTCCAAAGAACAACCCAGCCCTCTGGTCACGTGAAGTGTCGACTAGTCGGTGAGAAATTTGTTTAAAAATTAGATGCGCACTCGGGCCCCATGACCCGAGCGTTTCGACCCCAAACGGCTCAAAACTGTAGTTACCCATAAGGTTACAGTATTTGCGCCGCTTGAGGGTCTCAGCAGCCGCAGCAGCAGCGCCAGCACAGTTCGCCGTGCTAGGAACATGAGATGGAGCAAGGGTATCGACACAGGTTGCGTCCCACACCAGAGGCCTACCCACCTTCCAAGGCAACAACGTCATACCGTCTGGTCTCTTTCCATCGTCACGTACCAAGCCGTTTGGTTCTAAAACCGCAGGTACGCCGGCGGTGACAAGGGCTCGACGAATAATATCGTTGATGCTAGCGTGCCGTGCTATGCGACCTGCGCTCCTGTAACAGGACAGGCCATGGTGCCCAAGACTGTCGACAGCTTCACCGCAGTGACACCGATGCGGAGCAACACAAGGTGCACCCAAGCGGAGACATGTAGCGAGCCGAAACGAAGAGTCATCCATCATAGTGCCTATGGTGGATGACGGGAGCGCCTGAAGCCACAAGCCTGACTCCCATTCTCCCACAGCCAGAAGACGGGCACGCTCAACAGTATTAGGTGACGTGTTAATTAGGGTATTCCGTATAATACTGCAGAGCGGCACGTCCCACCGTCTCTGGGAGGACGGGTTGTCGGGGAAAGCCGTATTGGGACAAGCCATTTTCCAAGCGTTCAACGCATCGGTCAAACACGGTACTTCAAAATCGACCAGTGAAGAAGATAAAATATTCCTGGTTAATTTATCAGTACTGTGGACCGAGGAGAGGAAGGCCGGTAAACTTATACTTGAAATTTTGCGGACGCCGAGACCACCTAGGCGAATGGGAAGTGTGGCTTGCTGCCACGCTCGGTCGTCCAGGGCCACATTTAGGATCGAAGTTAGTGTGTTTCTAATAACTTGGTCTACTTTTTCTAAAAGTTGTGGATGTTTCCACAGATGGGAGGAGCGAAGATTATATATAAATTTTGGTCCAAAACAGCAGTATCGAATAAGTGTGAAGGCCGAATGAACGTTAATTTTGAAAAGTCTTTCCGAGACATCATTGAATTTTTTTATTTTTTCTTCAACGAACGTTGGAAAGGATTCGTCAAAAATTGGGGACCCTAGGAGGTGAAGAAATTAAATTACAATTAAATTAAATTAAATTACAACCTTAAATTGAATATATACCCCATGTTGCGGTACGAATGTAAAAATACTGTAATGGAATGGTTAAAATCACAAACGTATGATGAAATTGAATTTATTTTAACTAGAATATGCTAATGAACAACCTGTACCTAATCCAGTTATTCCATTCATTCACACACACACACACACACACACACCTATTCACATACATACACACACACACATACACACACACAAACACTCTGTAGAGTACACACCTGAACATGCTAAAAAAAAAAAAAAAAAAAAAAATTGCAACGTCCTAAACTTTTATTTAAACTTTTATTTTTGCTTTAGTTTTTTAATTTTATTGTTTTGTTTAATTATGTCTTCACCATTTTTGTTAGCAACCACCACCATGGGAAGTTGCGAGGTAACCCCATCACAAGTATCCTTATAACTTACTGGGGCTGCCTCAATTTTGTGCTGTAGAACAATGGTATGAGAAACAATAAAAACTTTATTTATTATTTATTATTTATTAATTTGATGTTAACATCGTAATCGTACAGTTTTTGAGGCTAAACAGCTGTCAAACTTTATCTGACAGCTGTATAACCTCAAAAACCTCTTTACTTAATAGTATTTTTCCCTGGCCTCTAAATGAAAAGATGATATGATATTGTGTTATTATAAATAATAATTGTAAATAGACAACACTAGTTGTAGGTAGACGCGACCTGTAAAACGAATCATGTGACAGGTCAATCAATGTATGGAAACTGGGCATGATTCTTTGTGTTTGTTCCTAGTATTTATATTATGGATATCACTGTATTTTTTAAACAGATTAATATTTTTATGTGCATACAAAAGATTTTCATTATATTAATCTCTTTAAATTTGTATCTGAGGGAGTGTCTGGGACTTAGTTTATAAATTGAACGAATACCCTTTTTTGTAAAACAAAAATTGACAGAATATCGGCGGCATTTCCCCACAAAAGAATACCGTACGACATCACACTTTGAAAATAACTAAAGTATACTAAACGGGCTGTCTCTAAATCAGTTAAATTACGAATTTTTCTATCGGCGTATGCTGCAGAGCTTAGTTTTTTTGACAATTTATCTATATGGGGGCCCCATTGAAGCTTGGCATTCAAAGTTATGCATAAGAATACTGTGGTGTTTTCGAGTTTCAACTCTTCACTCTTTATAAGAACACTAGTTTCTACTTGTCTAACATGAGGTATCGTAAACTTAATGCATTTAGTTTTTTTCTCGTTTATAAGTAAGTTATTAACATTAAACCAGTTAACTACTTTAGCAAGGGCACTATTTACATTGTCAGTAACCAGCTACTGACGTTTGAGTTTAAATAAAAGTGAAGTGTCGTCTGCAAACAACACTATATCATGATTATCCTTTATGAGATAAGGCAAGTCATTAATATAAATAAGAAACAAAAATGGGCAATGAATTGAACCCTGAGGGACCCCCATTCTTTCTACAGATCCAGGTGATCTTTTTCCGTTAACATCAACTCTTTGAATCCTATCACTGAAATAAGAAGTAATAAGATCCAGAGAGGCGTTCCGGATTCCGTAGTGGTGCAGTTTCCTGATCAATGTTTCACGAAGAACACAATCGAATGCCTTGGACAAATCGCAAAAGATTCCCAAAGCATCGCATTTGTCCTCCCATGCCTTATAAACATGTCCTAAAAGTTCAACTCGGCATCAGTAGTCGAACGACCCCTTGTAAAACCGAACTGTTCGTTATGCAGTAATTTGTGTTTATTAAAAAATCTTTGCATTTGATTTAAAATAAGTTTAAAGGAAGGTAGCACTGAAATAAGTCTATAATTAGTAGGGTCTGATGTGCTACCAGATTTAAACAATGTTATTATTTTACTGTTTTTCATAAGATCAGAAAACTCTCCACGGTCAATACAATTATTAAAAATAACAGCTAAAGTAGATGCTACAATATTTATAAAAGACGTCGCAACATCCACAGAGTTACGCCATAGATCTGCGGTTTTTATAACATTTAATTTCTGAAAGGTTTTAATTATTTCTCTACAGGTGACATATTGGAAATTAAATTCAGAATCACAAACTGGAACGTTTTCTTTAAGTGAAAACTCTGCAGCAGTGGGCGATGAGTTTAGAAATTTAGTAGTCGAAACGGCAATCTCTGCAAATAAATTTTCGAAGGTCGCGGCGACTTGAGAATCCGATTGAATTAAATTGCCATCAATTGCGAGGCTGTAGTCACTACTTCGGTTGCATGATCTTCCCGTTTCGCTATTAATGATATTCCATGTCATTTTAATTACATTACTGCTATTTTTAATCTTTGAACTCAAGTAACGTGACTAGCCATGCATCAAACTTTTTAAAATAGTTTCGAATACTTTCTAACATATAAATTAAATTCAGCAGTGTTTATACAAGTCCGTTCATCATACAACTCATAAAGTCGTTTTCTACTTTTATGTATTCCCACAGTGGCCCAACAACTGAAGGAAGCGTTACCGTTGTTTCTAAAGACAAAACTAACGGCTCGTTGTCTTATACTCCAATCAACACTTACAGATCATAATAGTGTTGCTTTGTACATAGCTAGTCTTCCTAAACAAAAACCTGCCGAAATAACAAATTACTTAGATCACAACCCTCTAAATGCTGAACTTAAAAGTGTTGACTTTAGTCCGTTATACACAATTAAAAACGCCAACGAGGCTGCTAATGTTTTCCACAATATCCTATATAGGGCGATAAAAACAAAACTATAGAAGTCAAAAGGTCAAACAAGAAAAAAAATCTAAAACCATGGATAACCCCAGGTACTCTGAAGTGCATTAGAAACCGCTATAATCTATATAAAAAAGTAAAGAAACATCCAGACAATGAGACATATAAAACTACATACAAACGATACCGAAACTTTTGTTCGTCTTTATTAAAAAAACTTTAAAGAGAATATGATACGGAACAATTCCAAAACGCAGGGAAAAATAGTAACAAAATTTGGAAAACAGTTAAAGAGATTACATACTCAACTAAACCTAAAGACAGCCCGATTGAGCTTATTAGCACCAATGACCCCCAAAATTCGGCAAACAATGTTAATCAATACTTTGCAAATGTTGGTAAAACGCTAGCTGAAAAAATCATTAAAAATAATCTACAAACGGGACCTATCACCATTAACTCGTGTAGCCATTTTTTCTTTATGCTCCCTACGGATGAAGATGAGGTTAGGACTTTAATAACAGGGTTAAAGAGTGATTGTTCGGTGGGCCTTGATTTGATATCTAGTGACATCTTAAAATCAAATACAGATATCCTAACAATACCTATAACATACGTCTGTAATTTATCGCTCACACCCGATATATTTCTGAAGATCTATAAGAAGTCAAGAGTTCACCCGATACATAAGAGTGGAGACAGAGACTGTGTCTGTAATTACAGGCCAATTTCAATTCTCCCTACCCTATCAAAAATTTTGGAACGCATCATTAACAAATGACTTGTTAACTACTTGGAAAATTAAAATCTTCTCTCACAAGCACAATTTGGTTTCAGAGCCAAGAGATCCACCGCCAACGCTGTGTCAGAGCTGACAAATTATATAGTTAACAACATAGATTTAAAAGGGAAAACCATTGGAATATTCTTAGATTTAGCAAAGGCCTTCGATACAGTCTCTGTCCCAATTCTGTTAACAAAACTTGAAAGTCTGGGTATCCGGGATCTTCAATTAAAACTGTTTAAAGATTACCTAACCGACAGAACACAATGTGTTAAAATCGGTAACATAACTAGTGAAGAGGTCCCAGTGACATTTTGAGTTCCACAGGGCAGTACTCTTGGACCGACGCTTTTCCTGGTCTATATAAATGATTTATGCCAGTTAATGTTTCCTGATTCGAAAATAGTTGCGTTTGCTGATGATACGGCTTTACTTTTCAGTGGTAACTCCTGGCATGAAGTTTTTGTCAAAGCTCAGATTGGAATGAACACTGTGATCAGTTGGTTAAATAACAATTTACTTACATTAAATGTAAAAAAACGACCTTCATCACGTTTTCCATACAAACTAATGACAAACCAGATCCCTCTTTGAGTATTGTCTCCCATTCGTGCCCAAATGCAAATGACACAGTTTTTCAGTGTCCCAACCTTAAAAATACTGAAAATACAAAGCACTTAGGAGTAATTATTGACAGCATTCATCAACTTGTCTTGATAATATGTTTACTAATTGTGATGCCAAAACTAAATTAGTGTTAAGTGACTTAACGTCCGACCACTGTGGTTTATTAGCTAGGTTCCCGATGTCATTACCTAAAAAGCCGCATAAACTTAAATGCAGGCCATATACAGCTAGTCGTTGTAACAAGTTTAAAAATAATATAGCTCATAGAATTACACCATCGTTAGTAGAACACGAAAATCCTAATGAAATATACGGAGCCCTTTTTGATGTTGTGCAAAAAGAATACAAATCTATTTTCAAGACAAAAACCATTAACATTAATGGCACCTCCGTTGGCTTCAACCAATGGGCTACTCCAGGTATTTATAAAAGTAGAGCGGGACTATACGAGTTTTATGGTTTGAAAAAATACAGGTTTGATACTCCTTTCCTAGAGTATGTAGAAAAATATTCAAAATTATTTAAAAAGATTTGCGTTTTTGCTAAATCAACATTTTTAAGCGATTCAATTAAAAATTCCAATAATAAGGTAAAAACCACTTGGAAAATTATTAACAATGAAACGGGTAAGTCGGTTAAACAAGAAAATCAACTTGAAATTATGGTGGATAACAAATTAGTTAATAAGGCAGCTGACGTAGCTGAGGCTTTTAATGAGTTTTTTGCCAATATACCTATAACTACGACTTGCTCCTTAAATTAGTCCCCGTCTAAAGCTGAGAATCTTTTGAATAGTAGTGTGCCAAAATGTACTCGCATATTTAGCTTCGAACATGTAACGCCTAATGATGTAATTAACGTCTTTAACACACTTAAATCTAAAAACACTGGTGATTACTGGGGAATCTCAATTAAACTTTTAAGTAATATAATAGACATCGTAGCCCCCTATCTAGCTGTTACTTTTAATAAATGTGTTGATATAGGAACTTTTCCTGACCTCATGAAGAGTAGTAAAGTCATATCTTACCAGCATTTAGCAAAATATTTGAAAAGTTAATACTTAAGCAGTTGCTAAGACATTTTTATTTAAATAGCCTCCTTCATAATGAACAATATGGCTTTACAAAAGGACGTTCAACTACAGATGCGGGTGTTGCTCTGCTGAAACAGAGGAGAAATCGCAAAATGCTATTGGAGTTTTCTGTGATCTCTCTAAAGCCTTTGATTGCGTGCACCATGACACGCTTTTGCGTAAACTACGTCATTACGGTGTCCAAAACGAAGTTCTCAACGTAATAAATTCTTATTTACACAATAGGTTCCAATGTGTAGATGTCGATGGTGAGAAATCATCTGGGCTTCCAGTTCAGTTAGGTGTTCCTCAAGGCTCAATACTAGGTCCATTCTTGTTCTTAGTGTATATCAATGACTTACCATTCTATTTAAATGATATCTGTGACGTTTTCCAGATGATACCTCTCTTATTTTTAAAGTAGACAGGAATAGACAAGAGTTTGACGACGTAAACAGTGCACTCTCAATGGTTACGGATTGGTTTACGTCAAATAACCTAGTTCTCAATGCTAAGAAAACTAAATGTGTAAAGTTCGTCTTACCGAATGTTAGAAATCTAGGACCCAACATCGTCTTAGATAAAGAACTGCTTGAAACAGTAGACTCGGCAGTCTTTCTGGGCATAACAGTAGATGCCGAACTTCAGTGGGGCCCACATATATCAAGCCTAGCGGGGAGGCTCAGTTCAGCCGCCTACGCTGTCAGGAAAGTAAGACAATACACTGACGTTGAAACAGCACGGTTAGTCTATTTTAGTTATTTCCACAGCGTTATGTCCTACGGTATTCTGCTGTGGGGCAAAGCTGCTGATATTCAAAATATATTCGCCCTTCAAAAGCGAGCTGAACGAGCAATTTATCAACTAGGAGCCAGAGTTTCTCTTAGAGATTTTTTTAAAGATATTGGTATTCTTACTGTAGCATCACTATTCATCTTCGCCAACATCTTATACATTAGGCAAAATATACACTTATACACTAAATACAGTGATTTTCACAATGTTAATACTAGAAATAAGAACAAACTACGTGCTCCCTTTCACCGGCTTCATAAGGTTCATAACTCATTTGTTGGGCTAGGCATAACCTTTTATAACAAGCTACCCTCTTCTTTGCTAGATTTGCCTTTTAATGCGTTTAAAGCTCAAGTAAAATTCAACCTTTGTTCAAAGGCATATTATTCAATCAACGACTACTTAAACGATAAGAATAGCTGGTCGCTGTAATTAACTCAAGACAATGTTTATGTTCTTTATCCAGAATCAGCTTACCTAGTGACAGGGTATACGAGTTCGTATATTTATTTTAATTTTATTTGACTGTATAAGTCAATTAGATTTAGTTACCTTCATTTATTATTGACATGATCCGCTCATTACAATGTTTTTCAATGAGTTGTATTGCAATAAGTGGTTAGCTAGCGACCTCGACAATTGATCTTAAATTATTCTTGCCTGAGCAACCGGCAGCGAGTTCGTCATGCTCCCGTAGATGTCACTGCTTGCGGTAGCGTCGGGGATCGGGTTGCCTCCTTCCCTCAAATATGGCGAGGGGGGCAATGGCTGATCTTTGCGTTATGCTCGTGAACGGGTGCTGCTTGTGGTGACTGGTCGTCTTGCTGTCTATGGTTTTGATATTGTTAAAGTAATTGTTCTGTTAACTTATTTTACTTCGATGGTCCTAGTTTATCATTTGTGTTTACTTAAAAAATAATCCAATAATGCATATGTAAGATGTCACGCCCCTTATGCCTGGAGGATTTTATTTGTGTATATGTAAGTTATGTTGTTTTTTTCATTGATTTTTTTATTGGTTTCTGTTTTGGGTATATTGGCGTGGCTAGCTAAATATGGCAGATAATTTAACATGTTTTTTTTGTGTTTCGGTTTTTATTCTTTGATTACCTTATAATTATATAATTCAATGGTTTTCTAACTAAACAGACAGCTGTGCTGTTGGGGAGTTTGCTGCGCCACTTCTTCTTCCCAGCTAAAGCACTAGGAAGTGGTGAAGGGCGGGCGTTTTGGGGGACTGTCTTATGTAATTTTGACGTTCGAAAAGTACTGACTCTCAGACTAGTTTGAATAAATGACTTTTGATTTTGATTTTGACATAAATCTTAAATTTCATGATTTCTTAAGAAACACTGCAACTAAATCTATTATAAAATCGGTTTACTTTGCTCTCTGCCAGTCTCAGCTTGAATACTGTATCACCACATGGGGTGGAACGTGTAAAACTCATGTCCTAAAAGTTGAGAGAGCACAAAGAGCTCTCCTAAAGGTTAGTTTGTTCCTACCTTTTTATCACCCAACTACTGATCGCTACTCAAAATGGGAGGTACTTACTGTGAGGCAGCTCTTCGTCCTAAAAACGGTTATGAAACAACATGCCTTAACTACTTTTGAACCAGAAAGAATCAGAAACAAACGTCGCAAACATACAGTATGTTCTTCATCGTCATTCAAAACTAAGTTTGCACATCGATTTTTTTGCTACAAGGGTTCAAATTTATACAATAAGGTAAATCGAGCCTTAACGCTATATCCCTTGCCAAAAACCAAATGTAAGTCTTTGGTTACGGACTGGTTAAAAAAATTGGATTATCATTTTACAGAAAGTCTACTTCGTTCAAACTAAATTAGTACGACATAAGTTTTTAACTTGCACCAAAACCCTCTCACGTACACGTCGGTACACTACACCTGACACTCAACACTACACACTAACATTACTCACACAGATATAGGCGCCGGTTAACTTTTTAACTTTTTGTTTGTTTCTTTTTAACTTCTACCCCTAAAACTTTAATAACTTAAGTTTTAGTCTTAAATCTCCATAATTTTAACGTAAGATACCTATCATTTTTTTTGTTTCGTTTTGTATTTTTTTTATTTTTCTTAAGTAAAACTTTCTGTTCTTCCGTGGGGTGGGGACCTGGTGATTTGTAATACAGGCATTTAACGCCTAACTCAGACACCAGCTCCTCACATTGCTAAAAAAGGGGAAAAAAACCCAAATAATATGTGAAACATAGAATAAGTTTGTCACTGTGAGGAGAAATAAACAACTATTAATATTATTATTATTAACTGAGATTGTCTATGGAATTAAAGTTTTATCAAATTGTGTGCAATTTAACACTTTTGTCAAGTAATGATGACTCTAATCAACAATATAATGTTTTTTTAATATAAAAAGCACGTTATTTTACTTGACAAAAGTGTTAAATTACTCAAAAGTTTAGTTTTAAATGTTTCCAAACGTTTAGTTGTTTTTGAAATCTTTTAAAGTAACTTTTTTGCTTATATTTGAAATAGTGATAAATTGTCCGCAATGATCTGAGTCTATTAAATTAATAATTTCTTTGTAAGTTGGTATAACATCTGTATAAATGTTATTTAGACATGTGGCACTTGTATAATAACTCCAGTATTGCATATTATGTAAGCTGCCATGCCCTTTAGGCCTGGAGGCTTTTATTTATGTATTAAGCTTTATTTACATTCAATTTTTTTTTTCTCTTTTTTTGGTATTGGCGTGGCTAGCTGACGTATGGCAATTAATTTAATGTTTTGGTAATTACTTACAATTGTTTAGAATCGAGTTCTTCTAACCGAACAGACAGCTGTGCTGCTGGGGAGTTTGTTGCACCACTTCTTCTTCCCAGCTAAAGCACTAGGAAGTGGTGAAGGGCGGGCGTATGTAATTTTGACGTTCGAAAAGTGCTGATTGCTGCGAAAAGTGCTGAATAAATGACTTTTGATTTTAATTTTGGTTTTGACTAGCGGGAGTTATTCTCTTGGGCTCCAAAAATTGGTTAGATTGTATGACTGAAACAAACTTATAATTTTATTACCAATCCCAGAGTTTTCTAACAAATTAACATTAAAATCACTACAAGTAATGATAGCCTTGTTTGAATTGAAACAGATTTTGTTTAACACTTCATCCATAACCTTTTCAAAACAATCATACAATCCAAGGAGGTCTGTACACACTTAATACATATAATGAACTGCTCCAATTCTATACAGGATATTTCAATTGTCCGCTCAACAGAGAGGCTCACAATATCCTTACGGTCTTTAAATTTAATCTGGTTATTTACAAAAATTAATGAGCCACCATGTATAGCATTTACTCTGCTGAACGAACTACCAACCTGGTTATTACTAAAATTGAACATGATCTGGTGGCTTTTAAGCCAATGTTCTGTTATACAAAGAATATCTTTATTGTTACAATTCAGGAATAATTCTACTGCTAAATCTTTGTTTAAAAACCCTTGAATGTTTTGATGCACCAGGTTGATGCTATTTAATTTTTTTACACACACATTTCATTTATTATTTGCTTTATTTACATTTTTGCTAGAAGTTGCCTCTACTGTCCTAATTTATAATTTAAATGAAAATCAATGTCATGAATTGGTTCCAAATTATTGGCAGAATAGTTTAAGATGTCATTGCACTGCTCAAAAGAAGCAAGTTGTATAGCCAAATTCTTGGCTGTAATTGAATATGATAGCGACACAGCTATCTGTCTTTTGTGATAGTTAGAAAGATATTACATAATAATATTATACCTATCTTTTGTCAAATACAAATTTCTACCAACATAATTGTTAGTATCTACTAGATGAAATAAGGCAATAAGGTAGGCGTTGATTAGTTTTGAAACACCCGAACCGTCAACTGGCGCTACGTTTCTGGATCGTATTGATAAATCCAAGACTCATCACCTGTAATGATGTCGTAAACATGCCGAGACGAACCTGCTTCAAATTTGGTTATTATATCACGGAACCATTCCACCCGAGCCTGCTTCTGATCATCGGTGAGGTTGTGCGGCACCCAGTGTGAAACTATCCTCCTCACGCGAAGATGCACTTGTAGAATTTCGTAAACGCTTCATGATCCAACCTGCTGGTTGTGCTGAATCTCTTTAGACGTAACTCGCCTATTGTCTTGGATTCAAATTTTCACTGCTAAGACGTTTTCTTCCGTAACAGCCGTCAAAGGGCGACCACTTCTTGCTTCATACCCCAAAGTTAGTCGACTGCGCTGGAAATCGTTATACCAACGAATCACGGTTGCCTTAGAAGGGCCTTCATCCAAATCATAGCCCGAAAATGTTCCCGGCGCAGATCCGTTTTTAATGAGACACGATAATTTAAATTAGCTCGCAAACAATGTCGAGCGAAATTTTGAAATTACAATGTACCAATATCTTCTTACAAATAATCATATTTTCAAAATAGAATATAACTAGCCAGTCTCATCATACATAAAAACTTTTTTTCGCAATACTTTTTGAGTGGCCTGGTAGGTAGAGGACAGTGTAGGCCTGTCAACAAGTACCATAAGCCTAATAGACAATGGTCTATAGATATACAATTTACAAGGCACTAAAAAAACTATTCAAACCAAATGACATAATTTCCATTTCATTTATAAGAAATCTGCATTACACCTAGTTAGAAAAATCTGTTTTGATGAAAAAGCTGTTTGTTTGCTTGAACGCGCTTATCACTGGAACTACCAGTCGGATATGAATGATTATTTTGATAACCCTGAATCTTGAGAAAGGCTATTTAGACTATTTTACATCAGGCTACGACCCTTGGGAGCCGAGCAAAACGAAAAAAAAACAGAATAACGGTTTTCGAAAACGAAGTAGGACATACCGTGGGCGGGTGAAGCTAGTAAATTATAAAAAAAAAACGTATATTAAACTGTCTTTCAATAGTTGAGAACAGAAGTTAACATTCTTAGAATCTTCCATTTTCAAAATTAAAAAATAAAATTACATTACATTACAGGGACTTAGGTAACAACCAATAATACATTTAAGCGTTTATCAAACATCAAGTTACAAACTTTTTATATTAATTGATATAGAAATACATAAACGTACATAATACTATGAATACACATTCCTAAGTACATGTACTATTAAACTGTATAACTCTTTACAGCGAACAAATTCGTTTCTGTGACTTATTGCTAAAGTTATTTCATCAGGCGTTAACTTCTGTGCTGCCTTTAGCTTTAGATAAGGGGTAACGAAGGTCGCACAAGTTATTGTAAGGACCTAATTGTAAGCTTGCACTTTTAATTAAATAGGTGTAATAAGTAAAAGTAGGTATTCAACTTTAATCAGACTCGGATACGTACAGCGGATTAGGTAGAGATCTTTCTTTACTCTTGCAATATGATAGAACTGAAATATCAATTATCTTTAAGGACCTACATATTAAACCTCGTGGCAACTACTTTTTTTTTTAAATCATTACTTTTTTTTTAAGTAATTGCTACGAGGTGTGGGAACAAGTCTGATGCCGGAAATATAAGGCTTTTTAGAATTAATGTCCGTTTGATTATTTATCTGAATGTATTTTCCGGATTGGCTTACGCCACACGGCTGAATATAGATGAATTTTGGCACACGGATATCTAGTTTATATCCTGGATTTACTTATAGGGTACTTTTAATCCCGGTAGTACGTTCCCGTGGGATATTTTCCGATATACACGCGGGTGAATCCGCAGGCAAAAGATAGTATATCAGATAAAATGTTTTTACTCACTAATTATATAAAACTTCGTTTTTGGTTTTGCAGATGTGATTCCAACAAATCCGCCATTACAAAGAAAGTACCTAATGCCAGAGTATCACCAAAATAAGCTCAGTGAAAGTATATTCACAAATTCGTTAAATAAAAACCTAAGTAAGTCATTTACGATTTTAAGGGTTCTTTGGTAGGTGCCAAAGAACCCTTAAAATCTCTCAAAAACATGGAAAAGATCAACGATAAACTGAAAAATATTATATCGCAAAATATTATAGATGCCTCGAAGCAAGACAAAGGCTATCAACTATTCCATGAAACGAATTCAAACGAAACGAAAGCAAAAGGTCCTTGCCTTTTGCTTCCAGCATTTTTGTAAAACTCTTTTTTTGCCAAATTTTTCCAATATTTATGCCGGTTGTCCGGGCTAACCCACTCACACCGTCACCCGTCTAAAAGCCTTCATTCTAACCGGTTACGGAACGGTTGTTTCCAACGAAACTTCGGAGCCGGCTCTCAGATTTAACTTCAACTTCAGGGCTTGCAAAGCCGGCTTATCTTTACACACTCACTGCGTTTATGGAGGTAAAAATTTGGTTATACATGGCAACTATTATCCGTATGCATATAGGGAGATATATAAATATATATAAATGTCAGCTTGGTTGATATCTTTTTGATTTATGGCTTAGAACAAAGAAAAATTATGGTATACAGCTACGTGACGTTCTTGGTTTTAGGTTTGCAGAGTAACATTTCACTGGCAATGACGTTAGGGGGAGACGCCCAAGATGATAGCCCCCCTACTTTTGTTTAAAGGGGAAGCGCCAGGTTGCGCGCGTAATTCGACTTGAATAAATGATAAATGATTTTATTCCGAGATTCCGAGAGCTGTGGTAACGACCGCGACTTATGAGTTGTAGGTCGTATGTTCTATTGAATGAATTCAAATAATTTCATCACCAATGGTTAATTTAATCATTTAATTTAATAATGTATTAACAAACAAATGTGGGTACAACTAATTTATCCTACACAAAACATAATGTACAAACTTTTGAGTATTTCAAAGATATAGTAAACGAGCATGTCTGTGCTAGTATTATCTGTGTGACAGACACCGACGCCTTCCTCCTACAAGTAACAAGCTAACCCGTAACATAGTGATATGCTATAGTAAAAATATGTAAAACGATACAAATTAAATGACGCTCATTTATGTTTAGTTAGAGAATAAAAATTTAATTTGATTGAGTATAGTAAGATTGAAAATTATTTTTTATTTTATTTAAATAGAAAAAGCCATGAAAGAAAATACGTGAATATGTAAGTGTGTAGGTGTGTGTGCGCGTGCGACTCCAATAGTTTCGACTCAGGGCAGTTTTGATACTTACGGAAGGCAAAAATAGGTATTTACGTCGTTTATTTATAATCAACTTTGGCTCATAATTAAGGGAGGAATGCGAAGGCGAAGCATAAGGGTCTTAAAAATGCCACCCCTAACTGAGATACAATAGGTTATAAGTGACTGAGCTAAAGCACAATAAATAGTTTTCAACAGAGGGAAAGCAACTACGTTTCTGAGCTATTTCATTGGAAACATAAGCTTTCGTACCTACACGAGATACTTTTACGTCTACATGTTTATTCCAACTCAGTGTGCAATCAATGTGTACTCCTAGATACTTCACGCAAGATGTTCTTTGAATTGCAGGTCAATTACAGGTGCTTAGCGCAGGATGGGAGAAAGTAAGATCCTTTATATCCGGTATGCTAGGTTGTGCAGAAGAGTTCGCTGAGAAAACAACATAGTAGGTTTTGGAGACATCCAAAGTTAGCAAATTGCACGAAAGCCAGTCCATCACCATACCAAGAGCATTCTCAGACGAGCGATGAGCAGAGGCCCAGGTATCTCCACTTATAATAAGTGCAGTGACATCGGCGTAGACAAGAATCTTTCAGTCCGGTCATATCAACACAGACAACTCGACAAGAATCTAGCAGTCGCCTATGCCAACTCACTATGAGTTGTCATAGCCCGTTTATGTTTACAAGAAAGAGAGTAGGACCCAGCACACTGCCCTGCGGGACTCCGAAAGAGAAAGAAATGCTCATCGTCGCTAATGTCTTTCTCTACCTTGACTCGCTGACAATGATCAGTGAGGTAGTCGCAAAAGCATCTCTTGTACCTAGTGCCACCAGTCCGTGTTAAAGGATGGGAGTAGACACCGTGTCAAAAACCTAAGCCAAATCCAAGGACATACCTATAGTCTTTTTCCAAGATTTTGGACAAGTTAAAAATCTATTAAAATATATAAAAAAAACAATGACAAACATAGTCTTTACACCCACAATAATTACAATTGTAGGAAGATTAGGCATGTAAAAGAACACATGCCTCAACACACCCGCGCCTCCCGCGCCCTACGTCGCTCGGACACCCACGCCTCCCGCGCCCTGCGTCTTTCGGTCGCCCGCGCCCCTCGCCGCGCCAAGTAGTCCGGTTCGCATCACGCGCGAAAGCACCACGATATTTTTGCACTATTATCTAGTTTTAGTTACGTTCTACTTGAATCCCCCGAAACTTAAGTATATTCTGTGTTTTGTATTGTGTGACGGATTATATTGTGTGTTTTTTATGCCAAAAACGTTATTTCATTACATTCACCCTACAAACTGGCGCTCCAACGCGGCACGCGTACGTACCTCACCGACGCGACGCGAACTCAAGTACCTACTTACAAGTAACGGACTAACGGTTTTCTCAGTGGACGATACGAACTTTAGTGCACATCGTAACAAATAAATAGTGTGCCTAGTGTTTAGTTGAGTGAGTATTGTGTAACAATGCCTCGCCGTAAAAGTAGAGGCAACGATGACGACACCATGAGTGGCTCGCCGGCGGCATTCTCGACGCCCGCGCCGCTATCGGAAGGGACGCTTACGTCGTTTCTGGAGGCGTTCGCCAAGGCTCAAGCGGAATCGAACCGTCAACTGGTTCAGAGCTTACTGGCTACGTCGGCCAACAACGTCGCAGCTTCACCGTCTCCATCGCTTGCACCAACGAAACACGGAAATTTCGCGAACTGTACGGCGCGATTTAGTGGATCACGCCACGACTCAAAGGCCTTCGAAGCATTCGTCGATTCCATCGTGATTTACAAGGAGTGTACATCGATCAGCGACGAACATGCACTTCGGGGCCTACCTATGCTCCTAGAAGGAGACGCAGCTGTGTGGTTCCGGGGTGTTAAGTCATCAGTGACGTCATGGGACGACGCGCTGCATAGATTACGCGCCATGTACGGTGTATCCCGACCACCGCACAAGCTATTCCGAGATATATTTGCCGTGGAACAAACAGAAGAACGCACGGAGGTCTTTGTTGCTCGCCTCCGCGCGCTTATTTCTAAACTTCCATACATTGTGGAAAACGACATGGAAGTCGACATGATTTACGGGTTACTACATAGACGCATAAGAAAACGTTTAACCCGTGAATCCGTTAACAACCTAGATATGTTGGTTGAGAAGGCGCGAAACATAGAGGAGTCGCTGTTCGAGGTGTCGAATGAAGGGCGCGGCCGCGCCACTAGCGCGCATACGCCGACGCCGCAGCCCCGGCCTGCGCCGCTCGCGCTGTCCGCGCGCGCCTCTACCGCTTCCGCGACGAGTGCGCCGGCGGACACACCTACTGCGTCATCAAGCGCTACGAGTAGCGCTTCGCCCCCGCCGACTGTGGTAAATAATAACAATTCGTCTGAAAAAGGTAAACGACTATTTTGTGTTTATTGCCGCAAAGTCGGACACACGCGCGACTCTTGCAAAAACATTAAAGATAAAACCGATAAATGTTCAGTGAAGTGTTACGGTTGTGGTGCTAACGGTGTAATAAGATCTAATTGCTCTAAATGTTCTGTAAATAGTACTAAGGAATCATTTTCTGTTCTTGATATTAACATGTTAGACCAAAATAAGAATTTTGATAACAGCTGTAATGTTATTGTTTCACACGACTGTTGTAAATGTAACTTAAATGCCAATAGTGAACTTTATGTTAACAATTTATGTAACGTGTCTCAATCTGCTTATTTTTGTAGTTGTAAGTGTGTTAGCGAATGTGATGCATTGCCGAGTCGAGTGGGTAACTTGTCCGCGTCGAACTTATGTACCGACGGTCGTCCGATACTCGATATTGAGATAAGCGGTTATCGTGGTACGGGGTTAGTTGATACGGCTGCCAAGCGTAGTGTAGCCGGTTCGAGACTATACGCACTACTTCGTAAACAAAACTATTCGTTTCATAGTTGTTTCATGTCGGTAAAATTAGCCGACGGTATAGTGCGGGACCTTAAAGTTTTACTCGTGGATGTTGACGTATTACTTAGGGGGTCGGCAGTACCCATCAGTTTTGTAATTTTTCCGGATTCAGTAAATAATGATACGTTGCTCGGTATTGATTTCTTGCGTAAAGCCGGAATTGTTATTAATATTTCGAACAATACTTGGTTCACAGCTGATCGGCCTCAGGTCATTCACCCCTTGCGATGTGAGACCTCACGTGACGTCGTAGGGTGTGCCTCCGCGGATATCTTACGAAATAATGAGGGTTCGATGCTGTCAATTTCAGAGAAGGAATGTCTCTCTCAGCTGCTCCAGGAGTATGGAGATATCTTCGCAGCAGGGGGAGAACCAACATCGTTCGCAGAGCATCGCATCGACTGCGGTGATTCCCCGCCGATTGCAGTGCCACCGTATCGACTCACGCCCGCAAAGAAAGACATCATGGAGGCGGAGATAGAAAAGATGCTGCGCGAAGGTATCATCGTGGACTGTGAATCTCCGTGGGCAGCACCAGCTCTTCTGGTACCGAAGAAGGATGGTTCTTACCGTTTCTGCGTGGACTATCGTAAGTTGAACGCTGTTACTAAGAGTGACTCGTACCCGCTTCCGGTAATCGATGACCTCCTTCAGTACACTGGTAAGAGCTGTTTTATGAGTACTATTGACCTTCGATCTGGTTATTGGCAGGTCAGAATAAGACCCGAAGACCAGGATAAGACTGCTTTCGTTTCTCCATTTGGACTATATAAATTTACGCGCATGCCATTTGGTCTGCGGAATGCGCCCGCAACCTTTCAACGTTTGATAGACCGATTTCGATCTGGATCATCTCTTAAGGGGGTGACCCTCCTTGGGTACATTGATGATTTGATAATAATATCCGGATCATTTCAACAGCATATTAAGGATTTACGTGCGGTATTCGATCGCTTACGTATCTTTAACCTGCACGCAAATCGCGACAAGTGCACATTTGCTCGAGAGAGTGTGAGATACCTGGGGCATATTATCACCGCTGAAGGAATAACCCCAGATCCGGATAAGGTCGCTGCAGTACTACATATGAAGGAACCAGCTAATGTTAAGCATCTCAAATCCTTTTTGCAGAGTTGCTCATGGTTCCGGAAATTTATGCCAAACTTCTCCCGAGTTGCACAACCACTGACGATGCTAACGCGCAAGGATCAGCCCTGGTTGTGGGGTGAAGAACAGGCCAAGGCATTTAAAGATCTGAAAGGATTGCTTACTTCACCTCCGATTCTAATTCAGCCAGACTACAATGTCCCGTTCATTCTAAGGACTGATGCCAGCAATTACGCACTGGGTGCGGCTCTACTCCAGGGGGAGTCGCCGCGTGCAGAGAAACCCATCGCGTACGCCAGTCGCCTGCTTACCTCGGCGGAGCGGAACTACTCTACCACCGAGCGCGAGGCATTGGCAGTCGTCTGGGCAGTCGAGAAGTACCGTGGGTACATCGACGGCCATCCTGTACGTGTCGGCAGCGACCATCAGCCCCTGAAGTGGCTACTCACTTTGAAGTCGCCCGCCGGCCGTCTCGTACGATGGGCTATGAAACTCCAGTCCTTTGATCTGCAAGTCGACTACACTCCCGGGAAAACAAATGTTGTTGCTGATTCGCTCAGTCGTCCGCCGTGTGAGGAGGAGGCTAACGATTCCTGTGGAGTCTGCACGGTGCTTGTCGACCCGCCGCACTGGGATGCTGCTACTCTTCGTGAAGATCAGGTCGCAGATCCGGAAGTGGCGAAGATCATTAAGGCTCTGGAAGGTAAGGATGAATTAGAACATACCCGTTGGACGGAGAGAGGATATCATACATGCAGAGGTGTACTATACCGTTATACCGAGGCGGAGACTGAAGAACCGCAGCTCGTCATTCCTGAAAACCGACGAAAACAGGTACTGGTTGAATGTCACGACTCTGCTACTTCGGGTCATGGCGGCTTAGACAGAACCCTGCATCGTATAAGTCAAAGATTCTATTTTCCCGGTATGCGACGTTACGTAGCAGAGTATCTGAAGACCTGCATAGAATGCCAGCGCTACAAACCATCTAACGAGAAACCTGCGGGACTGTTACAGACTCCAGTTCCCGCTCAGCGATTCGAAGTCTTGGCTGTCGATCTCTTTGGGCCGCTCCCCAAAGGAGCTAATGGAGAGAGGTGGGTGTTGATCGTTGAAGACACGGCCAGCAAATGGGTTGAGCTGTTCGCCCTCTCTGAAGCCACAGCTGAGGCATGCGCCAGGGTACTTATTGAAGAGGTTTTCTTACGCTTCGGCGTTCCTCGGCGCCTCATTTCCGATAACGGCGTACAGTTTGTTGCCGATGTCATGCAACATGCAATGTTCACGCTTGGTGTGAAGCAGAGTCTCGTGCCGCTCTACCATCCAGAGGCCAACCCAGTGGAGCGTAAAAATCGCGACCTCAAGACTCAGCTGGCGATCTTGGTAGAAGGACATCATCAGCAGTGGCCAGAAGTTCTGCCATTCATCCGCTTTGCGCTGAACACATCACTAACTAAGGCAACTCAACAGACGCCTGCTTATCTAACATTTGCTCGTGAACTCCGGTCTCCTATCGCAGTACAGAGCGATCTGCGTGCTGTCATAGAGGCAGAAAACTATGTTCCCCAGATTACGCCGTATCTATTAAAACTTGCAGAGACACTCAGCAGCAGCAAAGACTGTATTGAGCATCAGCAGGACCTTCGTAAGGCTGCGAAAGACAAGACTCGAAGGGCTGACGAATTGGCTGTCGGTGATCTTGTCCTGATGAAGTCACACGTCCTAAGTAGTGCTGCTAAAGGTGTCAGCTCCAAGCTCATGCCTAAGAGGGATGGCCCTTACCTGGTGAAGAAGAAGGTTAGTCCCACTACTTACCTCTTAACGTTTCCTGGTTCACCGGATGAACTTATTGGTAAATACCACATTTCTGACTTAAGGAGGTATCATTCCCGAGATGGTGAATGTCCTGAGGTTCCGCCGCCTGTAGCTCCTAAACGTTCTCGTGGTAGGCCGCGTAAACAACGTGTTATAGTTGATGTTTGACCACCTGTGCGGGCACTCTGGTGGTCAAAAGGGGGAGTATGTAGGAAGATTAGGCATGTAAAAGAACACATGCCTCAACACACCCGCGCCTCCCGCGCCCTACGTCGCTCGGACACCCACGCCTCCCGCGCCCTGCGTCTTTCGGTCGCCCGCGCCCCTCGCCGCGCCAAGTAGTCCGGTTCGCATCACGCGCGAAAGCACCACGATATTTTTGCACTATTATCTAGTTTTAGTTACGTTCTACTTGAATTCCCCGAAACTTAAGTATATTCTGTGTTTTGTATTGTGTGACGGATTATATTGTGTGTTTTTTATGCCAAAAACGTTATTTCATTACATTCACCCTACACAATAATATAATACTTCATAAGAAAGTAAATATTCATGACTTTGTTCCTATTAAGAAAATCTATAAGAATACGAAAATAATATTAATCAGATCATGATCGTTAGATAGCTGTCTGAAATGGTCTTTTGAGGAAAGAGCTATAAAGATTTGAGTGGACCTGTCCAATCGGCGCACGCATTTGTCGCTAACCGTGTAGCCTATAACTGAGGGAAACTTAATACAAACTTCGCCGGTTGCGAATCATACTTTATTCAGCATACAACCTGAAACTGACCTACACCCTAATTGCGTAAAACACAATCAATTGGAATCTGAATCGTTCTGAAACTGATTGCACTGATTGCTAATCCAGTGCTTCATAAGTTCGATAAAAATCTGCTCAACAATGTAAATAACGCTATGAATGTTGTTGAACTGTCAAAATAAAACAGATTAGTCGTAAACGTTTACGAAAATGTGTTACGCAATTAGGCTGCTGCAAATTGCTAAAAACGTAAGAAAATTTGAATTACGCGGCCCATCTTGCTATTGGTATATCATAACGTCTCTCAGACACCTAAGTTATTCCTCCGTCCATCCCATGTTTGACATGATCCTTCAAAGTCAAAGTCTTAAAATCATTAATTTCAAATATGCATATAAATGGCACTTTTCAACTTCAACATTTACAACAAAAAAAAATATCCTAGGGGCAACTAGGATCATTTTTTTTTTTGAGAATAGAGAAGAATGGGCAAGAAACTTCACCGTTACTCTTTATAAAAGTTTTACAATGTTTTACATACATAAATATTTTTTTATATGTGAAGACGATGCACCAAGCATAAAAATACTTCACCACAATAGGTAAAAAGAATTCTTTTTTCTTTTTTTATTGGAATTAATAAGTTTCTCATACTTTTTCCACCTGCAGTCACTTCACGCTAAAGCTCAGAAACAACAAATCCATCGTATTTAACATTTTGCCGCTTCGCCCTCTATAACTTCTGGTACCTTTAAAAAGACTATCAGCCTACCCTAAATCTAACCTAAAAACTGAATCAAAGTCCCAAATCTCAGTACATCCAACAAGGTCACGGCTCACTGAACCTTATCCTACATCTCTTTCTGCCCCCCTATCTTATCACGTTGTGAAGGCTTTACTTGAAAGGCAAGAAAATACACCGGCGCCGTTTCCGGCAGAACCGGTCGGCTTCCGTTCCGTTCCGGCTCGGGGGAGTGATTTTATTTGCGAACGGAGGTGCTATACGCGGCTTAATTTACTGAGACCTGTACAGTCAGCTTTAAAAATATATAATGTCTCGATCATTGATTCGTATTTTGTATGCATTTTTTTAACTGTTCATAATCTTTGTTCAATTATACAGCTATAACGAAGGTGATAAATACGCAATGGGTTTTTACTTGGGTACGGAAACACAATGAAAAATCATTTACATATTAAAAACATACAAGAAAACAAAATTGATTTTGGGCGACCCTTCCAAAAGGTAGTTTCGTATGGTGAAGAATGGGCAAGAAACTCCATAGTTAACTTTTACAATATGTTGTAAATCACATATTCATACTGAGTAATATGGAACTCAAATTGTACACAATCAAATGTTTTTTTTTCGATGGAAACATGTTTTACACTGCTGACTGTACTTTGTAGCCTACACCGACTCACATAATCGTAATTTTACTCGCACATGAGAAGTGAATTTGAGAGGAGACTTTAGCTAAGTAATTGCTTCGAGATGATGTTATTATGGCTTTTCGGAAATGTTCAAGGTTCATGCACACACGCCGGGCACGTCAACGACAAGCTGGCGCTCAGTCATGTCAAAGTCAAAGCATTTATTTCAAATAGGCACTAATAGGCACTTTTGAACGGCAACATTTACATTTAAATAGAATTGGTTCTAGGCGCCCCTTCCAAAAGGTAGTTTCGTATAGAGAATAAGGGGCAAGAAACTCCACCGTTACTCTTTTTAAATGTTTAACAATGTTATGTATACATTACTTATATTTTTATATGTGTAGACGCATACCCAGAATAAAAATACTTACCCATGATAGGTAAAAAATATTTAAAATAAAGCAAAGACAGATCAATCAATCACTTGATAGGTACATGGTGTTCACATATTTACAAACATTGCAAAAGGATTAATGGTTTTCCTAAAGTTAATATTAACTAGGTATAAGTCAGTGAGTGAGTTAAGTAAAAATAACAAATTATACAATTCAAACAACTAGTATGATTTTGTCTAGCCTCTAGATTGTCCTATGGAGCAGGACCAGCATGTTTCCAAGCATTCTCATCTAGGATCTAATCCTCTAATTAGTACTGTGCTTGTTTACAAAGTGTACTTTTAACATGAGTTTTAAACTTTCTTTCATTTAATAATTGTAATATATCACAAGGTATTTTGTTGTTGTAACATTTAAAAAAAATCCCCCATAAAAGATGTATGTACTTTAGATAGTCTGAAAAATTGTTGATCTATTTTATGTTTATTTCTAGTTTTAAAATTGTGTCTATCACTTCACGTCACAACAAAAAATATAGTTACGTAGAATTTATAGGATGTTGGCTATACACATCGGTCATGTCACTACCATGGACTCAAACTGTAACCGTAATAACACTGTTTTAATATAAAAACCTTTATAAATATAACAGATACAATAATGTTCTTTTATAAGTGGTAATAACTATACGTTGGTAACAGAAACACGCAGTTTTAGGTGTAGACGCGACATTTCCAAAAAAGCCTCAATCTGGTCGGAATTGAGGCTATTTTGGCAACGCAGCATTTACCGGTTACACTTATTAACACTGTTAACACTTTTGGATCGGTTACTGAAATATTACTGTTACACTTTTGTAAGTGTTTCGGGTTAACACATTGAAAACCACATTTAAAATTGTTACTTCTTTGATTATGTTATCAATTCAAAGTGTAACACTTATAATTCTGTAACATTTATGAAGGAGTTTTTAAGTCCCTGGTCACTACCGGCCACTGTCAGTCGACGTCTCGCCACCGGCAAGTCAAAACCTGTATTGCAACGAACGAAACATTGATATCGAAAAAAAATATTGAGGCGTTGCCAATGACTGACTGACTGACTGACTATAGTCCAGTCTCGGAGCAGGATCAATTTCGTACAATGACCTCTTTAACTACTGACAGTGGTCACAAACATTTTTGTATTAAATGAGGTTTACATGAAATATGGTTCCATTTTAAAACAGTGAAAAAAACTTTACAAATTAAAAAAAACACTTAACAATTAAAACAAGATAACAAAAAATAACAAACAACAACAACCCAGGAATTGATAACTGAGATAACTTTGTCCGAAAACTGAGCAATCACTAACGCATCCCAAGTTAGAATAAAAAAAAAAACACGTGCAAACAAGAACAAACCTCACAGTTTCAGGTAAAAGGTTTACAATCCTTGTGGATGGCGGCCTTTGCATCTGTGCGAGTGAGACTTATTATATTTACGCGGGAGTGCCAGAGACAGGAAATAACAGGTTAAGGTACGAAATTCTTCCTGCTTCGCGATCGGACTTTATCTTTTCACAGTGTTCACACAAGTCCCTGAAATTGACGTGACGAATCGGCGACTAGACGTTGACGTGACTGACCTTTGTGCATTAACCTTTCGCGTACGGTATCGTTTGAGTCCGAAATTAGACGGATTTGTCCGAAGATTATAATTATCAACGTGGAAAAAAATGGTTAAACTACAATTTCCTAGAAGAGCGGAGCCCGCTACATAGAGTTTGCATTTTACCGGCGAATGACGTCACTGAAAGTACTAAGTTTTTTGACGTCGTAAATTGAAACCTCACTGCCATCATTTTCACGGCCGTTACATGGCGCCGCCGCTCGGCAAGGAAACCATAGCTTAAACGCTTAAGTGAAACATTAACAGTTTACGTCACATTGGTTCTCCAAATGAAACCTAATCTGCAGTTCAAGTATCTTGCAAATAAATCTAAAATAACCCAATTAAGGGATTCATTTTGTCTTAAAAGCGAAACCGAATCTGAGTGAAAATTAAAAAGTTAATCGGGCAGGTGTTGTTCCCACAGCTCTGATGTACCACGGAAAAAAAGGTACAGAAGGTACACTGCTTGAATCTGAGCTTGCCTCCTCTAAAATTACGTTATGAATTTTGGTTACCACCACAATCAATCTGCCTAAACTTTTCCTAATTATTTTGAGGTCAGCTTTCATCGCAGCTGTATTCAGCTACGTTCGGTGATAACACGATACCCCTTGGTAAAACTGGTTGGTCAAATGACTACCGGGAGCAACGGCTCAACGAAAAGCACGTTGAGCTGTTGCTCCCGGCTACCGGCTGTCAAGGTGCGGAGGGTTCTCGATACGTAATGGATCGTTCTCGGATATCTATCCACAATTGCCGGAGATATCCTGCAACAAACACACAAAAAAACACAGACGAATTGAGAACCTCCTCCTTTAGGAAATCGGTTAAAAACAACGCAAATTGTTTAAGGCCTATTACCACGACTGCGACATTCGAAAGAAAGTAAGAAAAATGCGTATATTGGCATTATTACAACAAAAAAAAGAAACACGTTCAAACTATAAAAAAACCGAAAACAAATATTATAAAGCCAAAAGGGCCTCAGCTCAGCATAATGTCAGATGACAACACAAGGTGTACCCCACATACTTACTGCTCCACTAACTAACGTCCGAACCCAGTAACCTATTTTCAGTGAAAGACAGATAAAGAAAGAAAGAAAAAAAGAAAGAAAAAAAAGTTTATTTGCGGTAAACATGACGCAGTGATTGAACACAAACACCAAAAATAACAAGTGGGGGGAAAATATGCGTCACATCGCTTTTGATGATAGACAGTACAATTCTATCTGTCCCTGTCAAACAAATAGCTGTCAACACGTTATAGGGGCGCTTAATTTGGCTTTACTGGGACAATCTCAGGTTTTAAACCAGAGATTGATAAGTTTTTCTATCTCCAGTACGTCAAAGTTTCTTTCTTTCTTTTCTTTCTGTTGCTTTTGCACGGAATGAGCCTTCTGTGGCCGCCATATTGTAACACTGCTTACCAACAGCAATTGTACTGTCATTATTTTTATCCTCACAATCGCCTTGTTAACGATTGTAATAACACTGACTTATTGGTAATATTTGCTGATTATATTTCCTTACTTACTACCTGTGTTTAAGATGCAGTGGTTTTTAAACGGAAGTTGATGGGAATTGGAGTATGTCCGTTATTTAATTACATAAAAGCCTCTACATGGCGCCTGAAAGTATCTTGAAAAAGTTTCTTTGGATAAAAAAAAACCATGAAGCCAAACATGCATAAGCTGCCTGCCATACGTTCATAAATATTGACTTCCATCTTAACTATAAAATACCAAAATATGGTAAAAATCCACCTCCAATGCCAAACAGATTGATGAAGAAGAATAAAGACACAAGAAGGATATACAACTACCCATCTATTTACATAAATAAACTTGCGCCTTCTTCTCATGAGGGCAGGCAGGAAATACAGAACGCTACCTGCTACTGCTTCGTTTACGTTCATACCATCCATTTATGTCTACTACCCATCTATTTATTTATTATTTAATCAAGCAGCGGGGTAATTGCGTAACAAAATAAAAAAAATGGTTATGCTAATAACTTTTTAAGTTGAACAGTAATCCTTTTATCTAGCAGACTAATATTTTAAGCACGATCAATAGACTAGGAATTTTCTTGAAATCCTTCGAATTGTGATAGGATATTTTGAGCAAATAAATAGCTGATAAACATAAAGATAGTTACACTGATCAGTGATCATAAGATTGTGTAATATAATATTATATTAATATAATATAATATATTATCATAATATTATCATCGCAACACACACACACACAGAGCAATGTGTATTGTCTTTGGTGCTGAGTGACATCAGGCAATGGACAAAAATTAAAAACGTCATTTTTATGTGACATTCTGAATACGAGGACTTTGGCTACTTTATTTGGATGTAATTTGTGTTTTTTATTTTATTTTTATTATGTGCGTCGTGTTTGTGAAGAATAAACAATTTTTCTTTTCTTTTCTTTTCTTTTCTTTATTAGAAAATTAAAATCCTATCAAAACCATGAATTAAACACCTGGCAGAGAGCCGACATACTTCTAACCGCATCAAGAAGTACCGTACATAAAGGTGTTAATAACATTTCTTCTGGCAAAACCCGAGGCCGGAGTTGTTTTGTTTACCACACTACGCAGATTATCCTCAAGGAAATACGTTTTAAAATTGAATGCTTGGTAATCCAGTGGGTTGAATGAAAGTTGGCGTGGGAAGCATTTATGCTCAATTTCAGAAAGAATATACACTCGCGGTCAAATAGTACAGGTCGATGATCTGTAATTTGCAAATTAGAAATGGTACATGCATGAAACTAACTTTCAATTACAGAGCATTCTAATATCGTATGAAATTAAATCTTAGATGTTCTGCAACGTAAATTAAACAAGTTTAAATAGTAAATCCTTGGATATAAATTCAATTCGCAGTTGTTTTACTTTTGCTGGTTTTTTTCACTTTTGTTTTCTACCTATCAAACCAAAATGATAAAAGGCGGTAATGCTCGTCTTTCACCATCATTATTAAACTACTATCATGTCGCTAACACCAGATGAATATACTCGGATCGACACTATGTTAGAAGACAGAAGTTAGCGAAGATCAGCAAGAACAATAGGGGTGTCCTTTTCTACAGTGCACCGAGTCGTCCAACGTTTCCGAGAAACTGGACAGAACATAGGAACCGGCCGATCGAGATGTACTACGACTCGAGAGGATCGATTTATTGTTCCGACCTTGCTCCGAAATCGGCACAAATCAACTTCGAGAGACCCTCAGAGACGTAAGTAAAGCGGCGGATCCTTGAAGCAAATTTGACCTCACATAGACCCGCCGATGGTCCAAAACTTGAAAGGGAAAATTGAGTATCAAAATAACGTTACGTCCGCGAACACGCACAATGGGGAGACTAATAACGGGCAAGAGGAATGTTTTTTGACGAATCCAGATTTAGGCTGTATGCACATAATGGGCGGCGAAAAGTCTACCGACGGCCAACGTTTTATTCCAGCCTGTTTTGAGGAAAAAGTGCCGTTCGGTGGTGGATCTGTTATGGTTTGGGCTGGAATCTCTTCATTAAGTCGCACGGAGTTAGTGCTGATAGAAAATGATACGCTAACTAGTGCAAGATATGTGGAACACATTCTTAATGAGCATTTTGTAGTATGTCATGAGTGACTGCTTAGCTCCTTAAATGTATGACGGGATGACAACCATTTAAAGGGTTGAATCTGTAACTATATGCCTTTATTCGTTCTCTATTCAGCCCAGTGAAGTAATTGAATAATTATTCTGATGTCATACAACAATGACTGGAAAATTTATGGGAAGTTTTTGCGATTTCTGAGTATTCTAGTACTCAATCCTCAGTAGGTTCGACAGAGTTTTTTGATCCTTATAGAAAACAGGTTCGATATGCATTCTTTTTTTGTGCAAAATTGCCCATTTTCTTGCTGACTGTAAATTTTTTCATAATCTGTGGAGACCGGTCTAAAACCGCCTTTTTTGTCGCGACAACGGATAAGGTACCTGTCCTTAGTGCCTTATCTCAAAAATTGACTCGTCTTTTTACAATTTGCCTTAAACAATGGTAAATACGAATAAATTGCAATACTGCTCATCTCCCATAGTAAATAGCGTCATTATTGACAGCCTACTGACTGAGCTGACTTAAATGGAATATCTTTGCGATATTTGAACTAAATCTATCGGGTAGTTTTTGCGTGATGCTGGAACATAGATTACATTCAAACAATAAGACAAAAATTCTAAAAAAAATATTTTCGGCATTACAATCTTTCTCGGACCTCTCAATATTATTCTAGCTATATCCCATGATGAGATAAATTAATCATCGAAAAACGACGTAATAGCGTAAATTCGAGAACGCTCATGTATCGGTTGTGTTAAAGCGGAAAAGACACGGCCGGAATTTCATTAGAGCTGTGCCCTCACAAAAAATATTCATATGCATTGGCATACGTCATATTAAAGCTAATAGGTATGTCTTTACAACAGTTTAAGTTTTCTGATCAGAGCTGAAGCGCGAGATACTAGAAACAGGATACAAAAAAAGTGCCTAAATATTTTTAATAGCAATGATCAACAATTCCGGGTTTTATAGACGAAACAATACAATACCGTCAATGGATAATATCTATTGACGACATTGTCGTCGACAGTGTGTGTTCATTCACACCGATATCCGTGAATTTCTAATTCAATGAAAATGTTTGAAATACTCTCAATGTCGGTGTTCCATACATTTTAAATAAGTCAAAAATGTACAAAATACGGACTAAAACTTATTCATCATATAGGTGCGCCAAATTCGAAAATGTATTACTTTGATTTGGGAAATGTCGATGTAACCGTTACTGAACCACCTGTTTCGAGGTGGCGCGTTCAATTTCATCTTGTATTAGTTCAATTTCATCGTGGCCAAGACCTTTCAAACGTCTTCATAGGCAGGCCGCGCTAGTGGAGAGCTTGTAGTCTAGATATTTATAGAATATTTATAGAATTAATATAAAAAAAATACAGTTGGTTAATATAAAATATGGGCAATAAAACACTAAAAGAAGTAGCACTTAAATTTCTATTTACTTAGGTATCTAATTAAGCAGGTAGGATATACATTTGCTTATAAAAATTATCTACTTCCACTTGTTTTAGAGACATTTTATGAAACACATACAGAAATCATAATAAAACCTCTGACTGCTGAACAGTAAAATAAGATGAGACATTTGTGCCCTCAGGTAACATAACCTTAACAAGGGTACGAAATGTCTAGCAGATGTAACTAGGCAGACAATTCATTTGGACAATCCTTCGTGCTTCAGCAGGATTATCAGCTTGTGGAGGTGGTGGTGGTGGTTCATGAGCGACCGTTGAATTAGCAAGTGGTGGGAGTGGAGGTGGTTCGGGAAATCTAGGTTCATTTCTTCAACCTGTCTGTGTATATTTAGTACGAAGTGCCGATTATTTAACATCACAGGGATGACATGCTTGCAAATTTGTGTTCCGATCCTGTAACAATGTTTGACATTTTGGTAAGTATAATAGTATTAATATATGGCAACACCGTGTCAACAAAACGTCTGAATTTCAAATTTTAACTAATAATATTACTGAAAATAATTTTGACCAAGTCTTACAATAGTCTTTCAATAGAAACGAATCCTGAAAATTGAAAATTACTTTAAAACCAAAAATTAGACCATAACACATCAAAATGTAACAAATTTATTCAAAAACTACAGAATCGGAGGTGACATGACAGATGTCACCTCCGATAAAAATAACATGAACAAGATCTAACGAAATTGGAATGATGAAACTATGTTGACAAGATCAGCCGCACGTCAAGCACGCCCACCACCTCCGGACTCATCGCTCAGCTCCGCCTCGCCGCCGCCGGTACCCAGCGCTACTGTGAGCGCTGTGACGACACCAGCCGCGGTAGTTGCGTCGAGCTCGAGCGACGAGTATTTCTCCCCGCCCACGACGCCACCACCTGCTCGTCGACGAGGAGGACGCCGGCCGCCGGACGGCTTAGGACCTCGAGGCCCACCGGCCTCTGATAGGGTCCCAGCTCCCGGCGGAAGTGTGCAGCGCATGAGATGGACACGATCCATCAATGAAAACGTCATGCGCTCATACTATGGGGCTACAGAGGGGGGAAATAATCTGACCGCGTACCGTGTTCGGATGCTCTCTCTTTTTCAGGTGCTTGAGCCAGCTGTCAACGTTTCGGCACAACGACTGTCGGATCAGGTGCGGGTCATCCAACGTAATCATATGTTGGATGACACTGTGCTTGATCACCTGCGAAGTGAAATGCAGAGTAGCCGTGTCATCGCCCCCCCGTCGCAGACTGTTGTGGTACTACCACAGTCCAACACTGATCAAGCTGACGAAGGAAGTGATGATAGGGCTACAAATGTAAGTACCCAGTGCAATGAGGAATTGAGGAATGCTTTGGAGTGTGCGATTCGGGAATATCGGTTCATGTCGCCCGAACTTAGACCACGCTTACCTCGTTTGCCCATGCATAACAAAAATAGGGCGCTGGTGGCGCTCCTGGATTCGCAGTTATCAAACTATTTTGATGACTGCGAAGACCTCACCGATACTCATTCGATTCTGTACTGCGCGGCTGTAGCGGCATGTCGTGTAGCTCACGTCAAATTTCCCAATGACTCTAGAGCTACGCGACCGAAACCAACCGTACCAGCCTGGCAGTGCAGAATTGAACACCGTATTGGTGGGGCCAGAGCGCTCATCGGCAAACTAATCTGCTTCAGAGACGGCAATACTCGTCCAAGAGTGATGCGCTTCGTGAGGCGGGCGTTCTCAGGGACTGATATAAGCTCCCAGAACTATCTGTCCTGCGTCACGGAGCGCATCGACTTCCTGAAGCAGAAAGTGTATGCATGGGCTAACCGTATTCGTAGGTATAAGCGGCGAGTAGAGCGATACACTCAGAATCGCACCTTCCAGAGCGATGAAAGGTGGGTTTATAGGGGTTGGGAGCGACCGAACCAAGGTGTGGCTGACACGTGCCTGCCAGATGATGATGCCATGTGTTCTTTCTGGCGCAGCATCTGGTCGGTGCCTGTCAGTCACACCGAAGGTGACTGGACTCGGGAAGTCGAGCGAGCCTGCAATCCAATACCAGAAATGGGGGCTATTACCATCTGCCCCCAAGATGTAGTTCGTGCAGTCCGTCCGTTGCCTAACTGGAAGTCTCCAGGGCCGGACGGACTGCAGAACTTTTGGATCAAATGGATCACAAGATCGCACGCTCGCTTGGCGGCTCAGTACCAGACGGCTTTGGAGTTTGGTTCGCTACCCCAGTTCCTAACAACAGGAGTTACCCACCTGCTCCATAAATCAGGTAGCACCGCGGAACCCAAAAATTATAGGCCGATCACGTGTTTACCGACGGTCTATAAAGTGCTTACATCCATTTTGAGAGCTAAAATTAACAAACATATAGACACCAACTTCATCATGTCTGCCTCTCAAAATGGATGTAGGAACGGGTCCCGCGGTACTAAGGAGCTACTCCTCATTGATATGGCCATTAGCCAACAGGTTCGTCGTTCCCGAAAGGATCTGTCGACATGTTGGATAGATTACAAGAAGGCCTATGACTCGGTGCCACATACGTGGCTCATGAGGGTGCTGGAGTTGTATAAAGTAGATGCAACTCTGCGCACCTTCTTGATGTCATGTATGGGGCGATGGAGGACGGTCCTTCGCTATCCAGGATGTCGGAATATCCTGAGGAATAGCGAGCCGATAAGGATCGAGCGAGGCATATTTCAGGGCGATAGTTTGAGCCCGCTTTGGTTCTGCTTAGCCTTGAATCCTCTAAGCACACTGCTGGAGGATTCAGGTCTAGGCTATCGGCTCCGGAGAGGTGGTCAGGTTATATCTCACCTTCTGTACATGGACGATCTAAAAATCTTTGCCTCCAACAATTTGCAACTAATGGAGCTACTGAAAGTAACTGAAACTTTCAGTAGCGCCATCAGGATGGAATTTGGTATGGACAAATGTGTGGTCATGCATGTAAAGCGAGGGGAGATTGTGGAATCCGTGGGAACCCAACTCTCGGATTCCATAAACGTCAGAGCCCTCTCCGCATCCGAAACCTATAAGTATTTGGGTATGTCGGAAGCGTTGGGCATCAATGGTACTGACATGAAGCAATCGTTGAAGGAGCGCTTCTTTGGCCGCCTGAAGAAAGTGTTAAATAGTCTTCTGTCAGGCGGAAACAAGGTGCGCGCCGTTAACGGTTGGGTCATGCCAGTTTTGATGTACTCTTTCGGCATACTCAAATGGACTCAAACCGAACTCGACGCCCTGGATAGGAGGGTCCGTACACTGCTGACTGCAAACCGAATGCATCACCCACGGTCATCGGTAATGAGACTGTATATCCCGCGAAAGTGTGGTGGTCGAGGCTTTTTAAACGCTAAGACCCTACACAATCGCGAGATATGCAGTCTCAGGGAATATTTCCTAGAAGCCGACGTGGGGATGCATCGTGATGTGGTCGCGGTGGACAAGGGCCTCACCCCGCTCTCCTTGGCTAAAGAGAACTGGCGCAAACCTGTAGTGCTTGACACTAATGATCGCATGGAAGTATGGCAGAGTAAGGAGCTTCACGGACGCTTTTTCCGGGCCCTACATGGACCCGATGTAGATCTTTTAGCGTCCGTAGCCTGGCTGCGTTTCGGTGACCTCTTTGGAGAAACCGAAGGTTTTGTCTGTGCAATTATGGACGAAGTTATGATGACGAACAATTACCGGAGATTTATTGTGAAAGACGGCACGGTTGACATCTGTCGGGCATGTCACCGTCCGGGGGAATCAATAAGACACATTATCTCCGGTTGTTCTCGTCTGGCTAACGAAGAGTACTTGCATAGACACAACCTTGTAGCCAGGATTATCCATCAGCAACTTGCTCTGAAATACAGCCTTGTGGAATCGGAAGTGCCGTACTACAGGTACGTGCCCGACCCAGTTCTCGAAAATGGAAATATCACATTGTACTGGGATCGATCCATCATCACTGACAGGACTATTATTGCCAATAAGCCTGATATAGTGGTGGTGGATCGAGTACAGCGGCGCACAATGATTGTTGACATAACGGTCCCGCATGACTGTAACCTCGTGAAAGCCGAGAAAGATAAAGAAATCAAGTATCTTGATTTGGCTCGCGAGGTTGTCGACATGTGGGATGTGGACTCAGCAATCATTGTGCCGATAGTCGTGACAGCCAATGGCTTAATAGCCAAGAGCCTCGACAAACACCTGAGGAGGCTCTCGTTGGGCAGCTGGATCAAGGGCGTGATTCAGAAAGCGGTACTTCTGGACACGGCTCGCATTGTCAGGAGGTTCCTCTCTCTGGAGCCCTGACCGCCGGTAGCTTGGACCCTGTTCCCGATACCGGTGGGATACTATTTTTTATATTTTTAAATGTTTTTTAATTATTTTTTTTCAGATTTTTTAAAAAATATTTAAAAATGTAATTTATAAGTTTGTAAAATATAATAAAGGAGTTAATAATAACTGGTAATTATTAGGGCGCAATCTCACTCGGCGTATAATTTTCGGCTGACTGTTTGTGTGTTAGCGTCCCAATACTATTTTAAATAGAACGGTCACACTATGCACACACGCAAATAGTTGTAGCGATATGCTAGGTGAAACTGCACCCATACTTATTAATTATGAGGAATTTGCTTCATCATGGGAACAATACAATAACAATTAACAACAGCTAGGGCAATATAGTTGACTAAAAATATAAGCTCAACAGCACACACTTACCTGATTGTGGGTATTCCACATATTCACTATTGGGTAGCTCAGGACTCTGCTATGTACTTTCTTCCGAGAAACCAAAGGCTGCTGCACAACATAAGTGTTATTGCACAACACAGTAAGCTGTGTTGTGTTATTGTTACTCTGTCGTGAGAAGATCAAGACACAGAGCAAAGAATATAACTACTCTCTACCGAGAGACACAGAGTGACAGGTGACAGACATATACATACATGGACAGACAGAACAGCGGGAGCGCGCGCAGTTCAGAAACGTCAAAATAACTAGGATGTTCAGATACACACTCTTGAATATATTGCCGATTCATAATACGTAACGTGATCGGCATTATGACGCACGGTAGCTCGAAAAATGGTGACTGTGATAATCGTGAATTCTTTGTCTTTTATAGGTTTTTTTACCTTAGCCTTAGGGTTCTGGCAGTAGTGGTGGTTTAATATTTGATTCTTACCTTCAGGCGTACAACAGATACAGTGCTTGTCATATGCGTGTATCCAAACGCAAACGCAGTTGTGTTGATTTGCAAATTTTGTCGAAATAAAAACCGGGCAAAATCAATTACCACACATATTTTACTGGCTTTTATATGAAATTGTTGCGATTTATTTCAGTAAATTTAAAAAGTAATTTTCATATATTAATAAATTACTGTACATTTATGTATTCTGGGGGCAGAATCCAGCCATATCATTTGTGAATTATTATTTTGTGGTTTAATATTTCAGATTGCATTTGGTGTGCAAGTCGAGATTAATACGACGACATAAAAGCCCAACTCTACAAAATGGAGCCTGATAACGTCGATAAAGTTGCCTATAACTGTATGTATGTCTGATGTATGTATGTATGTGTGACATAAAATTTGGATGTCACTAGAAATTCCTAATTTCTATGCTGACAGCATAGAAATTTGGAATTTCGCTGAAAATAAAGGGGGAACTAAGACACAATCTCTCAGATTATTCTATATATAGATTATTTTATATCTTCAAAGTAAGAGTGAACAGGCTTCTTCTGGGTAAATTCACTCCATCGTAGACTTTGTCTGTGTCACCTCTGACCTAGACTAGAGTCAAGAGCAAACCCATCCTAAGTAAAAAAAAAAAAGGGAAAACCTAGTAGAGTTTTACGTTCAAATCAGCAAGTCAGAAATACTAGATGTCTTTCGCCTAAAACAAACGAGCTTCCAACAGTCACTAAAAAAAAAGTTTATATTTTATACAAGCTTCTGCCCGCGACTTCTTTTTTATTTCCCTCGACCCACTCCGTCGCATCTTGTCGCCCGTCCGCGTCAAATCAATTCCCCCTATAATAATAATCATCCAAATCAGATCCAGCCTGTTCCACCTTGCTGTCCTCCCACCAGCGACGCCCTAAGCAAAGGTCCGTACCCCACTGGGTGCCCTTAGCGAGCAGTCGCTTAGTAATGTAAGATTTTCGCCCCCGGCTGGAGGCTTAAGGCAGTCACAGGATAGTCCGGTTAAGTAGTTACGACCTCTCAAGGTCAACTACGAGATGCAATACATTTAAAAAAAAAAGTCAAATTAAGTCCGACAGTGTCGTCAACATGAATGGACGTGTCAGCGCAAACGTATTGCTAACCTAGATTGTGTAATTAATTACACGCAAATTATTGCAATGGCGCAGGCTAAAATCAGTGATATCATTGTGGTTCACGAACTGCTCGCCTTTCTGCAGAATAAGTTGGATGTGACGGATGAGCTCTCACTGGAGTAAATCTGCATGACCAACTACAAGGAGGCTGAGATCCTGGAGGCTAAGAAGGTGCTTAGCGTGACCGCTAAGACCAACATCAGGCTTAGCACGAGAATATGAGACGAACGTGGCAAACAGGACTTGCAGGACATCTTCCGAGTGTTCAATGAAACGGATCCTGATGATGTTCCAACATTCGTAGCGAGGGACCTTTGTAAGCTGCAGCCTAGTGACGTCTGACCATGTGGACTTGACAAGACTTCTAAAGGATATAACGTCACTCAAGACTGAAGTCAGACTCATCAACAAGAAGCTCGAGTCTTCAGAACGAACCGTTGCTGAGCTAGGGCAAGAAGTATCGGTGCTACGCAGTACTAACGCTGCGTCAGCAACACCGTCACCTTCGCGGAATGTGAACGTGCGTCGAGGCGCTGCGGCTCAACTAGAGCTATGACGGTCGACGCAACGCAAACGCGAAACATGACCACGATGTGCAAGCTGTTTGTGACAAAATTACGTCACAGGCTACAAATAAAACGCCAAAGACATAGCCGCGTAAGGAGACCTGCGCGAAGAAGGCTTCACGCCTTTGCCATAGTTCGCAGGTGACCTCTGCTGGTGCGGCATCTGTTGCTGAGACACAGAAGCGACGGCTGTTAAAACCAGTAAATTGGAAAAAGACGGCTTTACCCTGGTTGAGAGCAAAAGGAGTCGTTCGCGACGCAGCCGCAACAAACGCGGTACCGCTCGTGTACTTGAGGATGACCGCGCTGCAGTGCCTACCATGCTCCTGTACATTTCCCGGTTGGACCCACAGACATCGGGATATAAGCTCCTCCAGTACATCATTAGGAGGAGCCAAAATCAAATCGGTGCAGAGGAACGGAAGTTGCTAAAGCTGTCGCGGTTGTAGTCAACCAGGACAATAAATTTTTAATCCTACGTCCTCCAGGTTCGATTATTGCGATTCCTAGCTCAGATTTTGACGTTACAGGGAAGCACGACCAAAACCAAGCTCCCACGTTTAGTGTTTTGATGATTTGTGGTTTTTATAATTTTGTATGTTAGGCTATAAGGTATTTATGTTATGGGTCTTTGTTGCCTGAGTTAAATGATTTATTATTATTTAGGGAGAATTTTAGAAAAGTAAAAACGTAAATCTTTAGAATTTACTTAGATTTTATGTATTCGTGCCATATTTCAAGTTTATTAACTGAAGGATAGCCCTTTTCACCCCCTTAAAGGTCGTATTTCCAAAAACCCCTTCTTAGTTGATGCCTACGTCATAATAACTATCTGTGTGCCAAATTTCAGCCCAACGGTTTAAGCTATGCGTTGATAGATCAACCAGTCAGTCACGGTTTCGTTTTATATTAATTAGAAAACTAGCTAATTTTATATAACGCTTTCACTGTTAAACAGTTTTCACATCGAACGAAGAGATTAAACAAGCCTTAACTCTGCGTAACTTAAATCTTGGTAATAAATTAATTAATTTAACTTTTATAAGTTCTTCTGATCCAATGATTAAATTAAAAGTGTGTAGCGTTTTGTTTCAAATAATTATGAAGTTTGACGGAAAGGGACAAAGCAGTCCGAAAGCTAAAATAGGTTTATGAAGCGAATGGCTTTATTATGAATAAGACGGTTTATTATAAACTTTAAGCTATTTTCAACATTGTAATACGTGTTCTTATTTTGGTGAGTAAATTACATTATATATTTAAAAAAAGAAATTAGAAAAAAACGGTAAGACATGACTCATTAAAAAATAAATAACAAGTTGGGGGAAAATATGCGTCACATCCTCGCAAAACGGCCATCGCTCAGCATAATGCTGTGACACTATACGAGACAGAGCCACACTGCTGCTGCCATACAGCCGGCGTTGATGCAGCATAAAATGAAATACTAACTAAGAAGCACATGAAGAAGCTCAGTATTATTTCATGCCAATCACAAGTTAGAAGCAATTTCCATGAAATCATAACAACCACGGCACAAAATATCAGTTGTACGGACAAGAAGCGTCTGGCACGTATACCCATTTCCTACAGGCACATCAAAGAAACTGCTTTAACTAAGGAACTGTGATATTATTATTTTTAAAACAAAACAATGCCTTGGGGCCTGACTTTAATAACTCACATTAGATTGTCATACCTTAATTTCTCCACACTCTTGTTATTGCTTTGTGTTAGGGTCTGAAGTGAGCGAGAAATATGTAAAACATATGTACATGTACACATGTATACATGTGTATGTGTGTTTTTTATAACCAGTCAGAAGTATAGAATAGAATACGTTACTCTTTATTATGTACACCATACGAATTACATACTTATAAAGGTTAATGTAAAAATTTTACATAGCGTGACGTAATGGGTGGTCTTCTCACTAAAAGCGATCTTTAAAAGACAATTGAAAACAAATGAAAATACCTTTTGTAAGGGGCGACTAGAATCAATTCTATTTTAATGTAAATGTTGACGTTCAAAAGTGCTTTTTAATATGCCTATTTGAAATAAATGGTTTGAAAAATCTTTGAAAGGATTGCAATGGAGAAAACTTTTTAAGAAGCATCCCCATAACTAATCGAAGTTTAGCAAGAGTTTTCTTTAACTTTTGATTGGCTGGGCTAAATGACTCACTCTGAAATAAGCAGTGACAACAGTCCAAACAGTCGAATTTTCCAGTCTGTCATAATTCATGAAACCAAATAAATGTTGCAGTCCCTTGCTAGACATAACCATAGAACAAAAAAGAACATGATAAATTACAGACATAGATGTAGAAATTTAACATTGGATGACACAAGGGGGGTCTTATCGCTAAAAGCGATCTTGTACAGACAACCTTTGGATGGATAAAAGGGAGAAGGAGACACAATAGTGCAGGTAGTTAGTGGTGTACCATTTACATATTCATTAAATACATACATACTTAAAACATATATTGATCTACACATATATTTACAATAATAAACACGAAACAAGACCAAAGAAACTATATGTAATCATTTTTAAGGAGAGGAGAAATGTTTTTTTATCAGAATTTTAAAGTGGGCAGTGAATGAGCACGCCTTATCAACATGGGCAAGGCATTACATAACCTTATTGCTTGAACTTGTAAAAGACTTGCCATAAAAACTGGTGGAATGCATCGGCATCTCTAGTCTTAAGTTTTCCGATGACCTCAGATATATGTTATGTGTGTCATGAAAGATCTTGAAACGTTTTTTAAGATAGGGGTTTGTAGGGTTAAACATAATACTGTAGAGCTGAAATAAGATATGAGAATTCCGGCGAAGACGTATGGGAAGCCACTGGAGCTATTTGCGCAGGCCAAATATAAATCTTATGCAAAAGTTTTGAAGTCGCTTAAGTTTATTAAGTTGTTCCTCAGTGAGATCGAGATAACTGACATCAGCGTAATCAAGTATGGACAAACGCAGTTTTGGTGGCAGTTGGAAGAAAGTTCCGCAATCAGCATCAATTACCAGATGCAAAAAAACTACGACTTACTTCCTGTAACTGGGAATCCAAAGAAAGATGTTTGTCGATCTAAACCCCAAGGTTCTTAACCTTTCCGCTGACGAAGCTGCGACCAGTTTACCTTGGGGCTGCTCCTTGAGCTGCCTGAGAAGAAAGGCCGAAACAAACTCAGAGGTCACAGTCTCTTTTAAAGTCCAGACATGCCCTTGGTCCGATCAAGTGAAGACCATGTATATTGGTGTCTGAAATGGTCTTTTTAAGAAAGAACCACACAGATCGAGTGGACATGTCCAGTCAGTGCACGTATTTGTCAGTAATCATGCAGCTAAACTCTGAATTAAGGTGCTCAACGATTCGACAAACATTACCAAAGAAAGGAAATTTGGGTAGGCCGCAAAAATTACTCAAACTGCCAGACCATGATTAAAACTAACTTTAAAAAAAAGACGTTAACACATTGTGTGTTGTGTAAAATATTATAATACTTTACAAAGTAAGCTTTCATGTCATTGTATATGACCTTGCCAATTGCATGACATTCGCCTCAATCCGCAGTCACTCTTCTTCACTGACGGTATTGGCTAGGCTTACAGGAACTCATTTGTTGAAGTAAAAACTTCTTTAGCAGCGTTGAGCGATTTTTTGGTAGGAGGTAGGAGCTAAACTTATGTAACTTATGTACTTAATGTAACGCAGTAACAATGTAATGGCCAATGTTAATTTTGGGGTTTTCACTTCTGTCGGCAGTCCCCACGACTGGCAATTTTTTTTTGTATTTATACCACCGCTCTCCTAGCCCCACCTCAAAGGGTTAGTATCACAGAGAGGGCGAAGTTTAAAACCACACGTCCACTAATCTCCTTAGTCCCCAACGACCCCAACGTAATCAGGTTGCAGTGACGCGGACGGGATGTGCTGTAAAAATTACTGTTAAAACGTTTATTTATGAACTTTACTTTAATAAAATTTGGTCACCGTTTCTGGTTGCACGTGGATTTGGACAAGCTCTATAATTAACCAACTTGCGTGGTCAGAATCTGCATTTGTGAAACTTTTTTTTTTTGCGGTAAATAATAGCAGCAAAAAAATATGTAAGCTGGAACGTACTTAACTGATGTTGTTATCTTTGATTCATTGTTGGTTTAACCACAAAAAAACAAAATAACATGTTGTCGTTAGGTGTCTTTTTTAAATTTTCTGTGGTTATGCAGGTTTCAGGTTTAGTTTAAAATAATAAAAAAAATGTTGTATTGGGTCAAAAATCATTTCACAGTTAATTAAATGATGTAGATTTGAAAGAAAGACATTTTGTTGACACGTTTTGTTTTGTATAATATTATTGTAATATATTGTAATAAAAATATAACTACCTACTGAACTGAAAAATAAAAATTTCCAAAATATTTATAGTTTTACGATGACACGTGTAATTAATAAGTACAATATTTTACAACAAAATATTATTCCTATCGAAAGGAATTATTAACTCCTTTTGAAGGAATCTAAGCTATTTGTCTTGCTGGCTGTTCACACACATACAATAAAATCATACTAGGACTTCGTCAACGAGCGACGCAGCACGGCGCGGGGACCGGGGATACAACAGTGACGCGGCATTACGACCGCGCTCGGACATATATACCTTTTTAGATTATTGTGAAACATCGAATAAACCTGTAATGCCTATCCTACCTATTATATGGAGTAAGCCTTCCATGTTGCTACTTTTAAGTCCATTTAAGTTCGATCCTGGAAACGAACACACAGTGTTACTAACAGTGTGTTCATTTCAAAATCCAAGTCCTTCCAAGTGATCCTACACATTGGATTGAGTAACGATTCGATCATTTCAATGATAGTGATCTACGAACCGACCCGATAGATGGACCGACTACCTTCGGAAGTGGCTGGGACAGACAGGGGGTGGAAGGCGGAGGACAGGGTAATTGTGGCACCTCCTGGGAGAGGCCTATGCCCAGCAGTGGACTGCGATAGGCTGAGTTAATGACTGATTAATTCAAACTAAACTCAAAGCATTTTTTTTCAATTACAGGCACTTTTGAATTGTCAAGGAGTCGGTCAGTCAGAAATATGAAGCTAGTTGCCCATGCCCATTCCAAAGCGTAGTAGGTACCTATGGAGAAGAACGGGCAAGAAACTCCATGGACATTCTTTTACATAATATTGATCTTACAAATATATTAGTTAAATCATTAATCTTAATCCTATGTGAGAACGAAGTACAAAAACCGTACATGTTAAAAGCGTCAAGAGTACAGCAAAAAATTAATAAAAACAATCCAAAAAATAAATTATTAAATTAAGCCGTTGCAGCTAAGTGATGACCAGTCCCAACTGACGGCGCCCGTTCGCGAACATGACGCATGGATCAGCACCACTCGGCTCAATCATTTTGAAAGGAGCTAAATGATCCAACACACGCGCCACCCGTCAGCGAGACATTTGAGTGAGCATCACTCGTTGTCCCACTGTAATGGGACCATGACGGCAGCTACAATAAACTATCTTTCAAACCTTCCTACTCCGGACCATCCCCCATTTATTTTTAGTCAATTCTCTAATTGTGATGTTAAGAAGAGCGTAGTTTCAATCACATTTAAAGCAGTTGGTAGTGATTGTGTCGGAAAATGATACTTCCTGTCTCTATATCCTATGGTGTTTTTCCGTCGATGTGAAAAGAGGCAAAAATCACTCCTTTACCCAAAAACTGTAATTCTACAAGAAGTAGGATTACAGTTCCGAATTTCGTCGTTACTCCATCTTGCGTTTCCTCTCCAACGTCCTTGAACGCCTTGTCCACAATCAGCTTAGTGCTTTTCTTTCGAATAGTTTGCTGAATCCTTTCCAATCCTGGTGACAGCACCGCTACAGCCTTTGTTAACGTCACTGATGACATACGGTTAGGCATGGAAGCAGGAAAACTGACGGTTCTTTGCTTACTGGATTTTAGTAACGCGTTTAATACTCGTCGATTTCGAGTAAGTATGTCGAACTCAGCATTTGAGTCACCTCGTTAAATCTTTGAACCATTTCACGACACCAATCAAAACGACGGAGTTTTTAGGCCTCTGTCAAATTATGAGGTATCCGCCGAGCACAAAGCTTCCTGACCGCTAAATGTTCATGGAGGATTTTTTGCTCTTGACTCATACCGATGCCTAAGCTTGTCCGAATCTGCTGAAAAGTCACTCTTTTGTAAGTCTCTATCATTCGCCGCACAACACTGATGTTATCTTTGGTCGTCGCCGTAGAAGGCCGTCCCTCACGCAGATCATCGGTGAGATTAGTGCGACCACGTTTAAACTCGTTAAACCAGTTGTAAACAGTGGCACGAGATGGGGCTTCATCGTGAAATCGAAGTCTATCATAGCTTTCTTGTTGACTTAAATGACATCGAAAGTCATAAAAATCATTGTACGAATATTTTCTCACGTTAAATTCATACTGACGTGACATAGACAATTTTCAATTTGCCGCCAAATCGTAAACAAATGAATACGCATACACAATAATATTGGCAAAGATTTACATTTTCTTAATTTGAACTTATTTTTTATTGTATCGTTTACAAGTGGCCAGTTCTAAAAACTTTCAGTGTCGCCCTCGTAACACTGGTTATTAGGGTTTCGTATTTATTTGAAATTAACAATAATCAATAAGTACTTACAGCAATTAAATGAAAACTCAGTACCCATATTTATCTGTTACTTTTTAATAAATTCGTTCACACAATAAACACAATTACTGTTATGTAGTTTGGTTTAGTATTTTAAAGGGAAGTTTCCCTTACGTCTTTTGGAATATTTTTGAAATTTTTAATTGATGTAATAAAACAGTTTTTACGGCTAAATGTGCAACTACGGGGCTAGGACGCCCGTCTTCCTAGTCACAAGGCAATAAAATAATCAAAGCAACCTGGATCCTAGTTTTTCATAACATGCTTCTTCATTTCAACCCCCAATAACTTAGCGTAGGTATTTCAGGGAACTGGTCCTGTACTATAATAATTAGCAGGGCCGTCTGAATGACCGTAAAGACCGAATGCGAGCAATGATTAAGTTTGGCAATTCATCGGGCTGATTACCATGGTTCTCCAGCGAATATTCTTATTTCTGATTCGATCACATAGGAAAACTCGGAGCAAAGCCTTCTCGATTCCTGTTTGGGTTACTCAGAGCTATAATTAAAATTCTAATGTCAAATTAATCGGTGTATTGTTATGATAGCAATAAGTCTGTTAATGTACATCCGCTAAAACGAATTGTATTCGATTATAAGATATGTTAATAAAATATATATGTTTATATAAAAATACGTGTTATTGGGTTTTTCAATCTGGAATTTCTCAGTAGCAGCCCGGAGTCTGGAGTTGTGCCCGGTTGATGGCAATAGGTTCGCCCCCTAATACACTTAAAAACATAACTGGCGAAATGTGGGTGTACTGTAATTACACCTCTGCCCAACCCTTCGGGGAAACAAGGCGTGATGTTAGGTTTATGTTTATATTAATACACAAGTATTAAAATACTACATATTCTATCCATGTTTTTAAAGTTTTAATTCTTTTTCTCGCTTCTTTTACGTTGTCGGAATTATTTAGAAGTAGAAAAAAACCTGACAGTGCGCCGCGCCCTTGATGACAATAGCTGGGGCATCAGCTGAGAGATCGTGCACTATTCCAAGTGTAACGAGCTCGTATTAGACATGTTATCTATAAGCACATGATAAATTGAGTCAATGTCACACAAAAAACAAAAAAACATTGTTACAAAAATAATGAAGTTCCTGGGTTCAGTTTGAACATGCAATTTGAAACTTTTAACGAGACTCTCACCTACTTGAGTTTCATTACAGTTTTCAACAAAAGATGACGGACTTTGAAAAGTGACACGAGCTTTTTCAGACTTTTAAAGCTGTTTTTAAATGAATTTGTGTAAAAATCAAACGTTACCTGATATGGTTTTAAGAATTTTTAATGAACGCCGTGCCGGGTGGCTTTATCTTTTTGTGGCGAAATTGTATTATTTTCGAATTCTATGTTTCCCGTTCAACATATAACAACATATTTTCTTCGCGCTTCCTATTTATGGAAGCACACTCTCCTTTTAGACAGAATAGACCAAATTATCCGGCACACACTAACTTCCATTTTAAATGTTTGCCAGGGACACCGAGCTTCGGCTCATGCTAATCTTCCCATTCGTATGCGAGGCCTTGGCATCCGCAAAATTTCTAACGTTAGTTTACCGGCTCGGAACATTTTTTTTTTTTTTGGGTAGGAAATCATCAAATGACTTTTCCCGCTCTGGGTGGAGCGGGAGGGTGTGTCAGACTTTTACTGAATTAAACCCACAAGTGTTCCTTCAGTTGCCTGTGCCAGTGCCACGGTTTTCTCTTTAGAATTACCCGCAACCCTGTGGCGTCGGCTCTATCGGACCCCGTTGACTTTGTGCTGACATCTCTTTGAGGCGCGCGTGGAACACGATGCGCCGTCGACCCAGGCCTTGTCCCTACCGGACGGCGAGCTACCCATTGCTCGCCGTCCGCAAGCCCGCGCCTACGGTGGCCGGGAATCCGGGTCTCCTGCGGCGGCTAGTGGGGGCGTGAGGGCGCAAGGCTTCTCCCTCACGCGCTCCGCCTCCTCCTTCGCGAGCATTACTGCTTCGCAGAAGGAGGTCGCTCCGTACTATGGCCTGGACCAGGGCCGGACGCGAGAGATCGCCGCCACCGATCGCCTCTGCGAGGACACTGCGGTGCTCCGCCCAAGCTGGGCAGCCTCCACCGTATGCTCCACCGTGTCCTTCGGGTGATCCACACAATGGTGACACCCGGGCGTTTCCTCCCGCCTTATGCGAAACAGGAACCTCCCGAAACAACCGTATCCGGTGAGGACCTGTGTCAGGCAGAAGGTGAGGACGCCGTGGCGCCTCTCTAACCACTCCTCAAAGAGGGGACTTACCGCCGCTATTGTGGCGTGCCCAGTGCTGGGTTGCGACAATCGCACCCTCCATGTCGCCATGAGATCCCGCCGGAGCTCTGTCCGCTGTGCCGTGATTTCTCGCGGCAGCGGAGCTACACCCCGGCGTTTTGCCTCCTCGCGCCCTCCCTCCCATCCGTGCGCCGAAGTGCGGGTCATTAACGACATCATCCGACGAGCTCGTCACCGTCGGCGTTCCAACTGTAATACAACCCAATGCCTTGGCACGAGACGATGGCAAGAGACCGGACAGCATGTCTTTATTTCCATGGAAGGTGGTTAGGCTTTTAGAATGGGATGTCGCTAGTCTCTTGGGTACATTACCAGTCGAAAACGATGCGGATGAATTTTTTGACGCTATATTTTAAATTGTGAATAGTATTAAGTTAAGTTGGGATATAAATTTATTAGTTTTGATTAGGCATATTTTACTTTAAACAGTAGGTTCTATAGAACTATGTAAAATGGAAGTGTCTGATAATGTCAAAATAACAGCTTTGTACTAAATGCATATGAAAGTATATTAAACACAATGGATTTTCGTGATGGCGCAGTAAAGGAAGTTGTGGCCACGGGGAAACGGTCTTATCCATAACTTTTTGAGAAATATTCGGCATTCACAGATTGTGAAAAAAAAGTAAGCAAGGAAATTGGCGATTTTCACAAAAACTGTTTTTTGTTGCCATTCGATCATGTTTCTTATAAGGATCAAAATGTTTTACAAGATCAACTGAGGTTTGAGTACTAGAAAATCAGAAACATGTTGTCGGAAATTATATTCCCAAACTACTTTTTATGATAAATAGACTGAATCCATTCCTTACACGGTACTTCATAAAAATGCATTTTGTTATTTTTTGTCTGGTTGTCTGCCTGCTTGTTCCGGCTAATCTACGAAACGGTTGAACTCTTTTTGATCTTGAGAGGTTACTTTACTGGACATACAATTCTAATTCATTCATTTCATTATAAATGGTAAAACGAATAGCAAAGAAAATAAAATGAAAAACTTATGAAACTAAAATGAAGCCCGCCGTCCGGAGGCAACAAGTATTAATTTATTATTCGAGTAAAAGTAAAAAATATAACAAAGTACTAACTAATAGAACATTTTGACGTGTGCGGTTTTTTACCGGGCTGGAATTATTTAGCATAAATATCATGCATTGTGTTTAACCGCAGCCGAGCATATTATAAGTTAGGGGATTACATTGCTGATAAAAATGCTTGGCTAATCGCTGGTCCTGCTCCTCAAGGACGCATCAACTAATTGATTAGCATTTAAAAATACTGTTGGAGCTGCTGAAGATTAAAAACAAGAATCTTTGCATTGTATAAACTCATTTTTTTCGTACTGTATAATTGCTATATGCCATATTATGTGAGTACTATGTACATGCTTTAAAGCTACCATTTACAGGGTACGTCTTTCATTGACTTGAATGTGTCCTGGCGGCTGAGAGTATGTCATGCTCACTTTAATGTTTCGCTGATGGTGGCGCGTGTGTTGGATCATTTAGCTCCCTTCAAAATGGTTGAGTTGAATGGTGCTAATCCATGCGTCATGTTTGTGAACGGGCGCCGTCAGTTGAGACTGGTCATCTCTTAGCTGCCACGGCGTATTTTAATTAAATTTTATTTTCAAATTGTTTTCATATTTAAATAACGGACGCTTTTAACGTTCTGCATCGTTCTCACATGCATAATTTCAACATGAATGATGTAACCAATCTATTGTAAACATAATTTGATTTAAAAGGGTGTCCGTGGAGTTTCTTGCCCGTTCTTCTCCATAGGTACCTACTAAGCTTTGGAATGGGCAACTAGCTTCATTTTTCTGACCGACCGACCTTGACAATTCAGAAGTGCCTGTAATTGGTTTATTGGAAATAAATGCTTTTGAGTTTGAGTTTAACTCTGTAAAATTTATTACTAAGTAGCTTATGTTATAGCTTATGTATATAGTGTCCTTCTCCAGGATGCAATCTATCTCCTTGCTAAATTTTATCGACATCCGTTCAGTGGTTTAGGTGTGAAAAGGTAACATGTAGACTGTGTTAGTTTCCAATTTATAATATTGATAATATTGACTGGCAGATAGCTGATGGTATAAGGAGTAAGGTACTCCTTATAACATCAGCTTTTTATTTTAGAAAAAGAATTAAGGTTCCACACAATGTAGAAATATAAAAATAGTAACACACCGGGGAACAGGGTCCGAGCTACCGGTGGTCAGGGCTCCAGAAGTACCGCTTTATGGATCAAGCCTTTGTTCCAGCTGCCTAACGAGAGCCTCCTCTTGTGTTGGTCGAGGCTGTTATGCTAATGGCCGTCATGACTATCCGCGCAATGACTACACAGTGTATCCACATCCTACATGTCGAAAACCACCCTGTATAGTGCGGTACTTCCGATTCCACAAGACTGTATTTCGAGCAAATCCTGGCTACAAGGTGCCGCCTATGTAAGTCGTCTCCGTTAGTCAGACGAGAACAGCCAGAAATAATGTGTTGGATTGATTTTCTTAGACGCTGGCATGCCCGACAAGATGTCAACCGTGCCGTTCTTCACAATACATTTCATGTAAATGTTCGTCATCATAACTTCGTCCATAATCGCAAAGACAAAATCTTCGGGTTCCCCAAAAAGATTCCAAATCGCAGTCAGGATACGGATGGTAAGAGCTCTACATTGGCATCGGGTCCACGTAGGACCCGGTTAAAACGCCGAAAAAATTTCTCTTTAACTTATGTATATTTACTCGCTCGCCGTCCGAACGATGTTATGTCAGTTGCAGTTCCGTGGAGTTATTATAAAAATCTTATTGTCCCCAATCGAGAGAATCAGAAAGGGCCTACCCCCTTTCTGATTCTCTCTCATGTCAAAAAACACATACAGCAGTTAACAATTTCTACATTTATATCTGCAGTTCGTATGGTCCTATTAATATTATATTCAGTTCAACTATAATCCTCTCCATTCAACTGTAATCATTTGCTCAATGTTTAGTTAGAGTGTTTGTTTTCTTATTTATTATCCCGTCCCCCGAGTCCCAGTTTGCTGTAAGGATCCAACTTCTGTCAAAATTCTTCGTTCCCTTTACTTTCTTTTGCACTCTATGGGTTCAATAATTACAATGAGACCCGAAAGACACCTTTTTTTTGGGTGTAAATTCAACAAATGATTGGCGTGATCTGATTGGGCGTGTCTGACTTTTACTGTCTAAAACCCACCCGTGTTCCTTCAGTAGCCTGTGCCAAGGGCCACAGTATCTCTTTCGAATAACCCGCGACCCTAACAGGCCTTAACAGACCCCGTCAATTAATGCTGACATATATTTGAGGCACGCTTGGAACACTTGGAATCTGCGGGCGATTCCTGATGCCCATGGCGTCTCCTGCAGTGACCTGGTCACGCGCTCTGCCTCCTCCTTTTGCGAGCATTACTGCTTCGCAGAATGAGGTGACGGCTTCCCATTCACTCTCGCTCCGTACCGTGGCCTGGTGCACGGGCAGACCTCCACACCCGAAAGGCACTTACGCAACAATAAAAGTTAAAATGTTTTACCTTCCTACTCATCATCTACCTAGCTTTATTCCCAACTATGTTTGGGCCTGCTTCGATTCTAACTGGATGCAGCTGGATACCAGTATTTTACAAGGAGTCTGACCTCCATAACCAAGTTACAAGGCAACACGAGACGTTAAAAAAAAACATTTTTACCTACATACTGAAAATCTTTAAAAGTATTTCTGTTCTGTGTTTTCGACTCCAAACCGTTAAGTAGGAACAAAACGTCTATTAGCTACATTGTAAAGTTTTCTTTTGTCAACAGGAAAATTTGGACGGTAATCATTTAACATTTTGGAGACTTTGTCAGCAGTTTTCGCAATTAACCACTTAGAAGAGTCTAACGAGGAAAACGAAAACCAGATCTCGGATAAATTTGAGAAGATATTCTTGTTGAAAGTTAGTTTGTTGTACTTTTTTGCAGAAATAGAAATATTATTTGGGTGGTTTAACACAAATTAGAATGTCCTAAGTTAGAGTATTATTTATTTATCTACACCAAAGTAGACATTTAGTACCTTCGGTCTCGAGATTTGATTTATAGAGTAGGGGGCTAATTAAGAGTTTGTGTGTGTGCATGTGTCTGGTGTTTGTGTGTGTGAGTAATATGTGTAAATTCCTTTCATCTGGATATCAGAAGGCCAATTCTTGTACTTATAAAACGTTCAAATTCATGTAGCTATCTCATCTCAGCGACAATCAATGTCAGAAACTTGCTAGAATGTATGTAAATTTATTGAATTTTTGACAGATTGAGACTGAGATAAAAAAAACACGGGAACTGCCGCACTGGGCTTTTCAGGATCTTTATATGAATTGCTTCGAGTCTTCGCGAATGGTGTCCCAAAATAAACCATTTGAATTTGAATTATTTTTCTTTAATATTTTTTCAACCATTCGTTGCAGTATTTTTGATGTCGCTGACTTTGCAGATTTTAATATACAAGAAGGTCTGGTCATGCAGTTTAGTCCAGTTTAGTTCCATTATGGTAGACATGGAACAGTAGTTAGTAAGGCTGATAGGTAAGGCTAATAATCATTGATCTTATTACATTGTACTTTGCGTTTGAAGGCCTCAAATAAGGTGGAACAATGACCTTGTGAAGGCCGCACGAATCTGCTGGATGCGAGAAGCTCAGACCAAGTGGCGGTAATTGGGCTCTCCCAAGCAGTGGACGTCTATAGCCAGCAGTGGATTATTGTATTCCGTTAATTTATTATATATTTTTATTGACATAGCATATGGACTGGAAGAGTGCAGTTTAAGGCGAATACTTTTAGGCAACGAATATTTTTAGGCTTAATTAGTCTAATGACATAACAACATTCCTTCATCCTCCCAAGGTATAGGCGGTAGGTGTACATATAGTATCCCAAAATTTCGCCAGTCAAGGTTAACTCCCATGTAACAGGGGGCCATCCTATTGACATCGACCGGGCACGAATCCAGACTTCGGGCTGCTACACTTTGCACGACCCGGGAATCGAAGCCAGGACCTCATGTTCATCGGTAGCCAATAGTAGTAGTAGCCAATATACGTACAGTAAAACCAAACAACCCTCTACATAAACACACGAACTCAATAACAACAATTAACGGCCCTCAGACAAAAGATAAGTCCGTAAATCCTGGAAAACGGATCAGCGCGCAAAATTCAATTATGTAGCAACGAATCAATCTCAATCACGACCCGCTGCTGTCAATAAATCGATGTTAAATTAAATGTCAGACACTCTAGGGGGATGTTCCGGTTTGTAGAGTTTCTGAGCAACGAAATGTCTGCAGAAACGTTTTGCTCACTGATTTAAGGTCGAAGAAATTTAATAGGTCGGTAATTGTTTGATTATCAGACCGATGACCTTGTGAAGGCCGCAATAATCCGCTGGATGCGGGAAGCACAGAACAGGTCGATGTGATGATGCTTGGGGAAGGCCTATGTCCAGCAGTGGACGTCTCTCTTCTGGAATGACGATGATGATGATTGATTACAGGTAAAAGGTCGCGTTGGCAGATCTACCGCTACGGCCAGGTGAACGACCTTCAGAAGATCGGGGGAAGACCTGGAAGAGACTCGCACAGTCATGGAAAGTATGGCGCAAACGAGAGTAGGCCTAAAGTTGGCAGCGTGTGGAACAAGACTGTCAATGATTATGATAATGATAAATTGTTTGATGCTGATTTCAATTTTAGTAAAGTCTGGTATTCAGCTGAACCAGTATTTTACATGGAGCGACTGCCTACCTGACCACCACAGCCCAGTTGCTGGGTAACACGATACCCCTTGGTAAAACTGGTCAGACTTTCGGGCTTCTGACGACCCGTAACGACTGTCAACGAACCACGAATGACAGCCGGGACCAACGGCTTAACGTGCTTTCCGAAGCATGGAGGGTTCTTGGTATGTAAAGATGGTCACCCATCCAAGAACGAACCGCGAAAAGTGTAGCTTAACCTGATCGATGATATACAAAACAAAAAAAAACAAATAATGATTATTTTTGTTTTTTTTTGTTTTGTATATCATCAAGACTTCTCCCGCTCTAGTTGGAGCGGGCAGGCGTGTCAGCCTTTTACTGACTAAAACCCAACCGTGTTCCTTCAGTTGCCTGTGCCAGGGTATCTTTTTCGAATAACCCGTGACCCTGGCAGGCATCGGCCTTAAAGGACCCTGTCAATTAGTTCTGACATCTCTGAGGCTCGCGTGGAACACGACTCGCCGCCTACACAGGCCTGGTCCTTACCCGAGCTACCTATTGCTCACTTGCGGACGGCGAGCGAGCCTACGATCGCCGGGAAGTCGCTCATAAATCCCGACGCCCAGGGGTCTCTTGCGGCGACTAGGGGCATGAGGGTGCAAAGTTCTCCCCCTCACGCGTTCCGCCTCCTCCTTCGCAAGCCTCCTTCCTTAGTCAGCTCCTTCCACAGAAGAAGCTGACGGCTTCACATTCGCTCTCGCTCCGTACAATGGCCTGGACGAGGGCCGGACGCGAGAGATCGCCGCCGCGTTATTACTTAGCCACAAGCCCCACTAAGCCTATTAGATAATGATTATTTGGTCTAGATATCTGATTTCTGAACGCTAAGTTAAGTAAGAAATTCTTACAAAAAACTATGAAAATTTTGGATTTTATGTTTTTGTCTCATTTTAAAGATAATAAAACAGCGTGTTACATAAAAAAATGTCACTTTGCAGAATGGTATATGTTATTGCATAACACTTTGGGCGATGATCGTCTTGCGAAGACGCATATTTTCCACCATCTTGTTCTCTTTTGTGTGTGTTTTCCTTTGCACCATGTTTTGCAGCAAATAAATGTATTTCTTTTTTTCTCTTTATAATAGATAAAAAGCAAGGACAAATTTCTCGATTTATACAAAAATACGACCACATTCTCAAAGTACTCTTGACCTTGTTAGCTACGTGATAATTCGTCCGCTAGAACTACGCAATAAGTTCCTCGACCACGCGCAATGGTTATTATTATTTTTATAGGAAGAGGGTTCACGAGCGTGCTCGATTCGCGTTCACCGATTGGTACGCGCGGACATAGCATTAGGAAGAAAATATCGATAGTTACAAATAAGCCTAAATAAACTATCCGACGATTCGTTTAAACGTCAAAAATCTATGTTTTTGCTGTTGCAAATCATTACTTCACTTTAGGCAACCATCTTACGACCAGTCACCTTCCCTTATCACCAATTCGCTGTTCCAAGGCTGTCAATACAGAATAGGACAATATCAAAGCTTCCTTATCTGTTCCAAACAGGCTGAAGTCTTCGAATCAAATGTACATATTATTTAAATATTAAAATTAAATTGAGAAGTTTTGAAAAGGCCTTTTGATTGTTTATCGATTTATTATACATATACCTACAAACACTCACGCTTTCTTCCCATGGGGGTAGGCAGAAACTACATAACACCACCTGCTACAATTCTTACGTACCCCAAACAACACATAACTTAATTATTATGCATATTATTTTCAACAAATAATCATAAAGAAAACTGTCGAAACAAAGTCGAAGGGTTTCGGAACTCTAATATCTCGTTGGAATGAGTCTATCCAACGATATATTAGAATCCCGAAACCCCTTGACTTTGTTTTGACGGTAATCATCTACCAGCATCAGTTCGTGTATGTGATCGAAACAAATTTAGCATTTCTAATATCGATAGTCGCTCGTCACTACGCCGCCAATTGAAACGCGCGACTCGAGCGTATCGAATACTAAAACGTGTGTTAAAAATGCTTTACGATTGCTAACACGTGAATACCATAACTTTCCTCCATAGAGTATTCCGATCATGAATATTTGGGAAAGAAATATTAAGCTTTATTGTTAGTCGGGAAAATATCAAGCAGACGTTACTGAAGTTATGAACGTGACGATAAATAAGGCAAAAGTTTGCAAAATTTATCAAAGTTTAGTAAATGTAATGTTCTCAATTCATTTTATCCTCTTGCCATCTGTCTAAGCTTAGGATATGTTATGAAGAAGCCTTCTTACGTATTACGTCTGCCGCAGGATATGCCCTTGATTGCGCCACACAACCCGGTCGTCAACCATCCCTATTCAGTGTGAAATGCAATAAAATGTTTATTTTTAAATGTAGATCTTTTCAGACATTTCAATATTTTGTTGATCAATATTTTAAAACTAGATGGCGCCGGCGTTTCCTGCTAACCGATCCCTGAGAAGCAATGCCGAAACAAACTCAGAGGTCGTGGTCTCATTTAAAGTCCAAACATCATATTAGTAGGATTTTATGTAAGTCTAGTGGGGCGTTTTGAAGAAATAACTATTGCAGCTTTGAGTTAACCTGACCCAACAGACGGCATGCATGCAGTCATCGTGAAGCTCAACCCTATTTTAGGGAGCTCAACGACCTGTCATACGACGCTACCAGATCTGCAAGAGATAGTTTCCCACAGATTCTCTCCACCCTTTTCCAGGTCGTCGGTCCACCAGCTGCAAACTTCATAACCATTAAGATGTTTTAAAATGTTTTGTGGAAGTGTAATCTTGTGAAACAGAACCGTCACGCTGAAACGGGTATACTCAGCTAAATTGGTCGGCGACGCTGAATCGCGGCTTAACTCGGCGCAGCGGCGAAGGCGAATCTCATAATGCTGCCTTTCCACAAGAGATGTGCTTTGCAGCTATACTGCGAGGATGTGAAAACTAAGCTACGAAATTATTTGACCATTTCCACGAAAAATAAGCTGTGTAGCGGAGCGAGTAAGATGTGCTTTGAAGGTAGCTGCGAGGTAGCTGTGCGAGGAAGATGCGCTGCTCGAGCTATGCGAAACATCGACAATAGAGAAGGCACGGGGAGCGGCTGCAGCTGCTCCCATACACAGATCACATTCCTAGCACGCATCCTTCCATATAAAACATGGCATATTTGAACGCGTTTCCACCAGAGCTATGCTAATGCATCCATAGCAACCTAATACTCGGCTCAAGTCGTAAGTTTTCATTTCTAGCATGTACTCGTAAGCTCATTTCCTCTTTTTAACTGACATCCAACAAGGAGGAAGTTATATGTTCGGTTGTATGTACCTTTTTAAACATGTATGTTCACCGATTTCTCCGGCAATTGTGAACCGATTTTGAAAATTGTTTTTTGTTTCAAAGGGTTTCTCTCGTTGTGGTCCCATATAAACTTTAATAACTTTGCTTGGGTAGTTTTAGAGTTAGCTTCACTAACGCGTATTTTCCCCTTAGTATATGTGGATTATGTTCTAATAAGTTCCTGTCACTGTAATTTACATAGCAGGTTGTGGTATTCGAATTTATGTGGGGTAGGTTACCACAAAAAAAACAGTTTAAAAACATTTTTACAAAAAAAAACACCGACTTCCAAAAATAACACTACAAGTGAATAATTACTGTCAATTTCGGAAGTCGGTGGAAAAAAAAGAAAATACAAAACCAAAGACCGATTTCGGCGTTTTTTTGGAAGTCGGTTGTTTTTTTTGCGAAAAATAGTTTTTATTAAAGTTTTTTTTCTGCCGTTATATATAACGGCAGAAAAAAAAAACTTGTATATACGGTATTTCTATCACCATTGTACCCTACACTTAACAATTCAATAGCCAAACAACAAGAACTAAATGTTTGATAGCTTCTGATTGAATGCGCAGGCGCAGCTTGCATATCAATGAGACACGTGTTATCAGCGTGGTCTAACCGTCACTGCGTAGAAATTATCTGTGCTATTCATCTATTGGTTGAAGTTCGGGTGTGGTCCTTATCACGAAATTGCTTGTTTTCTTGCTTCTTCTTGAGCGTAAAACGTTAAATACGAAATAGTCTTCAGGACCGAAAATTGAGGATTTAGCTAGCCTGATTTATTTCAATCAACATAAAAACAACATCAACATTCAACTTGTTCAAGAACCACTGCTGTACCGCCATTTAAGCCTACCAGAATTCCTTGACAATATTTCATCAAAATATTCAAGGTTTTTCTTCCAAACCATTATAAATAGAACTATTTGTAAAAAAACACGTTTGAAATTATTTGTTCAACTGAACGTTGGTTAAAATATTATGAAATGCTAATTAATTATGAAAATTATAATGTGGGCAGTTGTTTAAACCGAAAATCTATGCTGCGTGGGTGTTCACTAATCTTATTTAAAAAATGTATTAAATTAAAAACTCGTAAAGTTAGAGTTGATTTGTCGGTTGAACATAACATTTGAACTAGTGTGTTGAGCTAAAAAAGCATGTTTTAGTGTGCGTTTACAGGCCCCGAAATTTTCAAAACTACTACGCATTTGAGTCAGTAATGGAAGATGTTCTAGCAAAACTTACAACTGTTAAAAAATCGCTGATTATCTGTGGTGACTTCAATATGAAATCTTAGAGAATAGTTCAATTAGCAGTCGATTATCAAGTCTCTCTAAATCATTCAATTTGTCAAATATGTTTTCGAACTAACCCGCATAACTACAAATTCTGCTACATGCATTGATTTTTGCTGCGACAACTTACATAAAGCCATTGTAAATTATCTCCCTTCTGATTACAGCAATCAATACTGTTGCTTTCAAGTCCAACACACTATTACAAAAATTCAGATACAATCTAGACAAATAAGACCCAGCAATCTTCAGTTGAAATAAATATCAAATACATAGGTCTACGGTCCCTTGGAGCTCTAAAAAAGTCAAGCATCTAAGTCAACGCAATAAAAATTACGACGATTTATAGACGCAAATAAATCAAAATCATACTTCCCATTTACCTAGAATCTTGAAAATGAGGAAGAAGCAAGCTCTCACAGCACAAGTAAAGGAAAATATCCAAAAATCGTTAATTAGAAGTTTTATCACATGAAAATTCTTTTTATTTTGTCATTACAAGCTTACATTTGCAGTTGGAGAACTGACCGTGACGTATATCGATGTATTGAAGAACTTGTTTTTCAACTACAGTATTCAGTTTGTTCATTCTTACTACGGATAATTTCATTGTGTGTGGTCTAACACGCAATTAGCCGATTTTTTTTCCACTTCTGCCTTTGTTCCACTTACATTCTTCGTCAGACACACAATATACTAAAATAACAGCCCTATTTTTATAAATCTTTTCCGGCTTCAGACCCACCGCTTTGCACTATTACTTCGTTTTACTTCGTTTTTTATACTTTCGGTTAGCATTCTTTCTGTTTCTTTGTCCTTGTTGCTCAGCTCCTAAGCGTTGTGCCGTGATGTTAATAGCCTATAACCAAGCTTCAATCCGACTGGTAGACCCAGATATTAGCGCGTTCAAACAAAAAAAAAACAACTCCCCAGCTTTATTTTACTACTATATTTTGCCTGCGACGTCGTCCGCGTGAAAATTCTTGTTCCCCCGAATCACCCCGTTGTTACTTCATTTTTGGTTAGCGTTCTCTCTGCCTTTTTTTCTTTCTGCTTGGTTCCTAGCGTGATGTTAAATAGCCTTCCTCAAGATACTATCAAATGCAAAACGATTTTTTAAAGTAATGCTGGTGGTTCCAGTGGAACAAACAAACTCTTTAGCTTTATTTTTTGTATAGATATCATATCAATAACATCGCCATTTCACTTGAGTCATAGTGACGTCATCTGAAATGCCAATACAAGTCTGTCTAGGCTTTCAAGGAATAAAAATATGACGTCAGAATTCATGTTGTATGTTGATAGCTACGAACGTCCTACGAAGAAATAATACGGTTTTAAGTGGGCGTAAGAAATATCTGGGTCTTAGAAGTACGTTACTTCGGGAGATGTTTTAAGTGAACCTCTCTAGATGTGTTAGGATAAGAATAATATTATTTCTAGTTTCTCTTAAAGTAGCTGAGAGTTATGTGCAAATAGCTTTTGGGTTTTATTAATGAAATAATGGTTTTGAAAATACACATCGTGCTTGTGTTTCTTAGGTGTTCAAGAATAAACTTTGAAAAACAAGAATGAACCTTCGTTTCACCACGATACACAGTATTGTACAGTTAAAAACGAAAAAAAACTTTACACGAGTCACTAACTCGCACATTTAAAAACACAGACACGTCAAATTGCAATAATTTCATCGTACATTCACATCATTATGGGCGATTAGCAAATAAATGTCCTTTCCTCGCTAAGCTCGCGTTTATTAAGCGATTCCGTTGTCGACAGTCGGGTCGGGAATTCACACGGGTTTTTATTTTTGGGTCGAACAGTTATAGGTGCGATCGCCTTACTTTGCAAATAGTGGGTAATTTATACAAAATCTTGTTTCACAGCTGTGTTTCACGTGGCAAAAATTTTCACTGTAAATATAAATGTAAGGAGAGGGGGGAGCGGTCATTTGTAGATCTTAGACAATTGTTACGGGTAGCGGCTTCTGAAAGCCCGACAACCAGTCTTACCAAGGGATATCGTTACGATACTATCGTATAAGGCTGACTGTCCACTGGGGCGGAGAGGAGAGGAGCGGAGCGAAGCTGTGCCAATATTAACCCAAAGAATTGCAAAAAAAAACTTCGCGCAGCTTCAGTGGACAGGGATTTGAGAACTAGTTTAAAATTCATACAAAACCGGGAAGCGGAGCGAGGAAGCGGAACGAAGAAGCGTAAGGGGGTAGCGGAAAAAAAACAACCCCGGGGCATTGCAGCCGCGGGCCTTGAGGAGAGGAAGTAGCGTGCCGCCGATGTTCGGCCAGTGCGTGCGTGAGCGGGTTGGGTTAATTTTCAATAACTCGTCTGCCCAAATTTCTCATCGCGTGAACTCGGCCTAGCTCCGCACAGTACGCAACTCCACTCCGCTCTACCTCGCTCCAAATCAATGGACAGACGCAGACCGCAACTCAACTCCGTATTACTCCCTCGCTCCGCCCCCCTGCCTCGCTCCGGGTCAATGGACCGGCAGCCTTACCCAGTACTGGGTTGTGGAGGTCCGATTAGACTGGAAGCCGACCCCAATATAGTTGGGAAAAGGTGCAAAGCAAATGAGATTATGAAATATAAAAGGGGGCTTTTCTCGATAAAAGATGTTACTGTAACCGTGTTATTTCTCCATGAAAGATTATTTTTTAAAGTGATGTAGCAAATAACTTTATAGAGTTTCACTGCTGAAAGGCCTTACCACATTTACCCCACATAGTTCATATTTGCTGCATTGGAAGAAAAACAACCTATAGATCAAGCAGGGTTCAGGAAAGGGTTTTGTACAATCGACCATATCCACACCCTAGTACTAATTATAGAAAAGTATTAAGATCAACAGAGACCTCTGTATATTGTTTTCATTGACTACCTAAAGGCATTTGATGCGGTATCACACACAAGTTTATGGGAAATCTTACAAGAGCAATGAGTAGAAGAAAAGTACATATAAGTCATCAAAAGCATATACCATAATAAATAAACTTCAAACTTGAAACCCTCGGTCCTAGTTTTCCCATAGAAAGAGGAGTTAGGCAGGGCGATCCACTATTTCCAAATATATTTATTGCTATTCTGGAATCTGTCATTACCAATCTAGATTGGAGCAAATCTAGACTAAACATACAGGGCGTGTAGCTAAGCCATCTGAGATTGGGGTGCTCCTATCAGAGACAAGCTCCCAGCTACAGCTCATGATCGAAGCCTTAAGTGCAGCTAGTGTTAAAGTGGGCCTGGAAATGAATCTCACCAAGACTATGACCATTACTAATAGCATGAAAATACCAATCATACTTAAAAACAAACCACTGGAATATGCCGAAAACTATATATATTTTGTGAAAAAAAATCTAATTACAAAAAAAATACGAACTGGAAGTAGAACATGAAATGAGTGGGTACAAAATACATGAAATGAGTACTGGAACCCCAAAAGAAATATTAAAAAGTAATATGCCAATACCTATAAAACAAAAATAATTAACTCAAGTCTAGTACTACCATGCTTGACATATGGCTGCCAGACATGGTAATTTTATGTTTTGTTACCACCTAACAAAACATAAAATTAATACCTGCCAACGAGGAATAGAGACGACACACCAAAATAAGGACCATAACCAAGAGTTATGCATAAAACTGAAGTTGAATTGGGCAGGCCATAGAGCGAGAATCACAGAGCAGAGATGGACCCTGAGAACGACAGAGTGGCGCGGCCTACAAGGGAAAAGGAACAAAGGAATACCTTTAATGCGCTGAGAAGACGAAATTAAAAGAACAGCCGCCCACTGTGGAGGCAGATAGCACAGGACAGAGATAGATGCATATCTTGGAGGAGGCCTTCGCCCAAACTGGGGTTCTTGTAGATGTAGATAAGTGAATTTATAATAATAAACAATTACTAACAAAGGCAAAAAACAAAACACTCCTACTAATACCTACATGTACAGAATAAAAAACTAACGAAATTAAAATAAGAATACTAATACTAGAAATAAGAAATTGGCTTTAAATAAAAAGTTACTTGAAATATGTAAACAGGTAAAGATGTTATGTTATGTTCAGAGCTGTATAAAGAAGTAAAAGGGTTGAAAGGGTTGAAGGGTGGAAAGGGAAAGGGATGAAAGTCGGCAAAGCTGCAGGGTACGACAGAGTGTCTGCTGAAATGCTTAAGGGCGGTGACGGGGTGGTGGCAAGCCTGCTGTAACTAATCTTTAATATGTGTTGGAGATATGGCCGTGTACCGGATGATTGGTTTAAGGCTGTAATCATACCACTATATAAGGGAAAAGGCTCTCAGCAGGAGTGTAAAAACTACCGTGGCATTAGTCTTTTGAGTGTTGTCGGCAAACTGTATGCGAAGGTTTTGATAAACATAGTGATAAGAGTGACAGATGAGAAAATATGGGGAGAGAGGGAATGGGCTGTATGGACCAAATCTTCTCCTTAAGATGCATAGCCGAAAAACATCTGGCAAAGCATAAGAAAGTCTACTGTGCTTTCGTGGAAGAACTGTGGTCGACACTATCCTTGTACGGGGTGGACTGGCGCTTGGTACATGCACTGAAATCCTTATACAAGGATTCCAGTGCTTGTGTTAGGATAAATGGGGCATACACGAACTGGTTCTCCATCTCGAGGGGTGTTAGACAGGGTTGTGTAGCGTCACCGTGGCTGTTCAACCTGTACATGGATAACTGTCTGAAGGATTTGAAAGAGGGTGAATGTGGATTGACGATGAATGAGTTGCCTGTTAAATGCCTGCTCTATGCAGACCATCAAGTGCTACTTGCATCGTCAGCAGAACAGTTGCAAGACATGGTGACTGTGATGGATGAAGCATATAATAGGAAAGGAATGAATATAAATGTGAATAAGACGAAAGCCATGGTGTTTGAAAGAGAAGAGGATGTATCGGTGTGTGATGTGAAAATAAATGGTAAGAGTGTGGAGCAAGTAAGTGAGTTCGTATATTTGGGGAGTCTGTTTACAAGGGATGGAAAGATTGATGGAGATGTCGAAAGGAGAGTGAATGCGGGAAATAAAGCGAATGGTGCTACACATGCAAAATAGTGTGCTGGTGCCTACGCTTATGTATGGAAGTGAATGTTGGGTGTGGCAAAAGAAGCATGAAAGCAGAATAAATGCTGTGGAAATACGTTCCTTGCGGAGCACGTGTAGTGTGACTTTGAATGATAGGCTGAGGAATGATGTGATAAGGCAACGGTGTGGTTTAAAAGAAGATGTAGTGACAAAAATTGAAAAGAGTATGCTTAGATGGTTTGGTCATGTTGAGCGAATGAATGAAAGGAGGCTAACAAAAGGTATTTACAAGGCAGATGTGAGTGGAAACGCCGGGAGGGGACGCCCTAGGAAGACATATAGTGACCTTATTGGTGATGTTCTTCAGAAAGGTCAGGTGCGAAGTACTCTCAACCGGCGCTCGTGTATGACCAGATGTATGAACGTAAACGAGGCAAAAGGAGTATGTAAGGAACGTAGCAGGTGGCGTTCTGTGGTTCTGCCTACCCCCATGGGAAGAAGGCGTGAGTTTATGTAATGTTATGTAGGGTTTTTTAATTATTTTATTATTTGAATATTTATATGCAAGAACGAAACTTTCCAGGACCTCAAAATTATCCATACGTCAAAGTAATTATAGCAGCAAAACATGATTTACGAGATTCATGAATAAATCTAATCTAGGACAGGGCAGCAGGCGTCATACATAATTTTGTATAAATAACATCACTGACGTATTCATTTTATGGAAATACATATGTTAACGAAAATAATGATGAGAAACTGGTGTTTTAAGGATGTTCAATTTTGTGGTCTATTAAATACAGCGTGTGGAAACCAAGGAAGGTAAGCCAGTACACCATAAGCAGCCTATAATATTCGCTCTGCTGAGACACAGGCCTCCTTTCTTTTTGAGAGGAGTAGGGCTGTAATCCACAACGCGGTCCCAGTACGAGTTGGTAAATGTCACATGTATTAGCATGTTTGGTTTTAGGATGTACTGGTTTCCTCACGATGTTTTTCTTCACCGTTTTGAGAGCAGCGGTGAAGAAATGCATTACACAAAGTAGCTAGTATCTGCCAAAATCATTGATTCGACAAGATCGGCGACGTGATCACAAATAGAATGGTACTAAACTAGAACACATTCATTTATCATCGATCTCATCATTTATAATTTAAAAAAAAACATAATTTATCTCAAAACCGTGGTTTAACATAACCAAGTAGGTAGTAGGTAGCACAGGACATTTACAAGAAGTTATAGAACTAGTCCATTACGATTCGAACTCACGAACCAACACCATAAAAATGCAATTGCAGCTTAAAACTAACTGGTCACGGCCATGCCATAAACTCCTAATCGATGGGATCCTTGGTAAGGATACTATTTATACTACCCAACGTAGCAAGATCAATTCCCCTGGCGATGCCCCGTAGTTTCCCCCTACCATACCCAAGGGGGCAGGACCTCTGTATATCGTATATAAAGACACTAAATCATGCCTCAACTTAATTATACTGTCTCATTCCCGTCAGCTATCGTGTATCAAACCCTAAACTAATGAATTATTTAGTTTGTAAGTAACGTTATGCAAACTAATATGTCAGAAATTTGTGATATAGAGTTACTGTAAATTGTGTCTAGACTGAAACACGTTGCTTGATTCCTTGATAGTAAATAAATAAAATTTTTAGGAAAAAAGAATTTGTTCTCTTTTCCAATGATCGAATTTTAGCTAGATAGGGGGCTACGATGTCTATTATTACTTAAAAGTTTAATTGAGATGCCCCAGTAATCAACAGTGTTTTTAGATTTAAGTGTGTTAATGACGTTAATTACATCACTAGGCGTTACATGTTCGAAGCTAAATATGCAAGTACAAAATGTACTCGCATATTTAGCTTACTTGTTTAGCACACTACTATTCAAAAGATTCTCAGCTTTACACGGGGACGAATTTAAGGAGCAAGTCGTAGTTACATATTGGCAAAAAACTCATTAAATGCCTCAGCTACGTCAGCTACCTTATTAACTAATTTGTTATCGACCATAATTTCAAGTTGATTATCTTGTTTAACCGACTTACCCGTTTCATTGTTAATAATTTTCCAAGTGGTTTTTACTTTATTATTGGAATTTTTAATTGAATCGCTTAAAAATTTTGATTTAGCAAAAACGCAAATATTTTTAAATAATTTTGAATATTTTTTTACATACTCTAGGAAAGGAGTATCAAACCTATATTTTATCAAACCATATAACTCGTATAATCTCGCTCTACTTTTATAAATACCTGGAGTAGCCCATTGGTTGAAGCCAACGGAGGTGCCATTAATGTTAATGGTTTTGGTCTTGAAAATAGATTGGTACTCTTTTTGCACAACATCAAAAAGGGCTCCGTACATTTCATTAGGATTTTCGTGTTCTACTAACGATGGTGTCATTCTATGAGCTATATTATTTTTTAACTTGTTACAACGACCAGCTGTATAAGGCCTGCATTCAAGTTTATGCGGCTTTTTGGGTAATGACATCGGGAACCTAGCTAATAAACCACAGTGGTCTAACATTAAGTCACTTAACACTAATTTCTTTTTGGCATCACAATTACTAAATATATTATCAAGACGAAGACGAAGTTGATGAAGATGCCGTGATCCTAGTTGGTTCAATAAACAAGTTAATTAAATTATAAGACCTAAACAGATTGAGAAGTCCAATACTTAATGGAGTAATATCTAAAATATTAATATTAAAATCTCCACATTAAATTATACTCTTATTACTTGTTTTTAACCTATTGAGAGAATCCTTCATTACCGATTCAAAACTAATAAAATCACCAGAAGGGGGTCGATAAACGCAAATTATAACGTTTGGCTCGAGGTCAACGCAAGAAAACTCAATAGTGCGCTCAATAGAAAGATTTACTAAATCTAAACTTTGTTTACATTTCAACTTGTTTGAGACAAGAACTAAAGAGCCACCGCGAATGGCACTTTTCCTTACAAACGCGCTTTGTACAGTAAAATTATCATCATTGATAAACACTACTTCATGTTCCTTCAACCAGTATTCAGTCAAACAACACCTGAACATCATAGTTCTCCATAAATAAACTTAACTCTGGCTCTTTGCCGGACAGACCCTGCATATTTTGATGTACAACATTCAACATATGCGGCTCACCCGTTGTCGCACCTTATAGTTTAAACTACAAGGCGTATCAAAAGTAGTATTAGTACCACTACTAACTCTAATCGATCGTACACTACATGTACCCTTGTCACTGTGTAAATTGTATGCTAAAAGATTAGCAATTTGACTCCTACATCTAGGGGGCAAATACATTGTATTATTTGTCAGTTTGTAATCAGTAATAAATTGATTACAATCAAAATATAAAATAATGTCACTTTAACGGCAAGTCCTATTTTAAATTAACATATTTAAATTATAAATGTGCCTAGTTTGCTCATCAGACAAATACTGAGAATAAGGCAATGCACAGAAAATAAAGAGGAATGCCCATTTTTCACCTGACTATGTATAGAAATGAAATAAATCTTAAAATACAGCTAATTAAATTTTATATTAATTACGCTTATCACAATGTTAAAAGAAACGCACGATTTTATTAAATTTGATTTTTCTTTATGCTCATTCTACTTCAGGAGTAAACATATTAGCATGTTTTGAACGCATCTCAACTAACCTTTTTTACAACGTTCCATTTTACACACTGCTACTTGACTTTATTGAAATCTGTTTCCGAGTTTCATACATTATTTTACGTTTTATTTACTCAGTAAGTATTTCTTTTTTAGTCAATGTATAATATAATACAGATGAATTAAAAATAAATGAATAATTAAATTAATGAATCATGCAATATGTAATTGAGTTAGGACGATTGAAACGTATTTTTTGACGTTTGACATTTAATTCTCGACACAATTTTATAGTGACAATCATCGAGAGCCTAAGCAGTGACGTAAGGGCAGCTGGTTTTAAGGAATTCACAAAGTAAAAAAGACGTTTTAGAACATAGATATGTAATAATAAGTAAGTATTACTATTTAAGACTAAACTTCGAGTTTTGAATAATTCGACAAATCCTAACCTAAAAAGTATCATTAATATTTTTTGGACTTCGTGGCGTTTCAATTGTGAAAATGACCATATGGCATTATTTTCTAAACTTACAGGTAGTGTTTGTACGGTGCAACCGCACATTCTGCAATTCAGCAGTTTACGCCACACATTCATTTCAACTCATAACAATTAGCTCAGTTCGCGTTGGGCTATCAAGTCAGCCAGGCGTTCTCGTTACAGCCAACAAGGGCCGCGTCACTCAATTCATTTTCACACCATCAGTCCATTATGCTCATTTTACTTTAAGTACCATTGGAACAATATAGTAGTGTTTTTAATACATTACCTTCTTTCATTCCATTCATCCATCATCTAAAAGTAATGTGCGGTCTATCAAGGGATCATACAGTGTTTCTACTATACCTTTTAACTATACATAAATTTTCATTATCAGGTTTTGAAATGTATGGGAAGTGGGCATTGTTCTTTATAATTATTAGTCTCATTGAGATGTAACATCAAATGGACACATTCAATTATGTCCTTTTATCTTACAGATAAGCTAACCCTATATAATAATATAACAGTTGAACCGGGGTTTATTTTTGTCAATCTAATATTACAAATTAATTGGCTAATACTGGCACCGGGTAAACAATTATTAATAACATAATGTTGTGAACAGTGATTAAATATACTACCAAAACCTTGACCAAATTTGTCAGAGAATACATGTAACGTATTGTTAACCAAATTATTAATACTATTCTTCTGTCTGATTTCAAATCCGTCCCTTGAGATGACAGCTGGTACTAGTTAATTGATTTATCAATTGATATTGCAGCGAAATAACTCACAAACACAGATCCTTTATATTTATAACAAAATCTATCGAAATTAAGTACGTTTTCAGATTATTAAATGCGAAAAACATTATTTTTACAATTTAATTATAACATGAAAATGTTTGAGAACCGGCTGCCAGTATTGCCAGACAAAAAAAAAGCGGTATAAAACCATACATCTGACGGCTAGCAGATTAGAAGTGGCTATAGCGGCCTCGGAATTTAATTAACCCTAAAAACCCTAAAGCTGAAGCCAAGAGGTAACCACTGCACTGTTTTTACAAGAAAATCATATGACAAGTAATAATAAGTTAAGGGAATTGTCATGCGATCCGACCGACCCTCGGCGTCATCGTGATTCCAGGTCGCATGGTGGGAAATATGGTACCGTTCACGCCATCAAACTTGATGCGTGCCCTGTGCCCGTTAATTCTATATTTATGCACCCACATCCAAATCTGATGAGGAAGTCTCGGACCAGTTCTATGCAACATAATACGCACCATACCATCTAGGGAAGTTGTGATCATGCAGGGAGACTTAAATGCTAAAGACGGATGTACCGAGGGTGATCCTCTTCAAGGCACGGTCGTTGGTTCCTATGGCCTTGGTCAAAGAAATGATAGGCGAAAAATTTCTACAATACTTCGTAGAGAGTCAGTTGGCTATCATGAATACTTGGTTCCAAAATCATCGGAGAGGAGGAGGAGGATACATACATGGACATTTCCAACGGGGCATAACACTTCCTGGTGCTGATTGCGTTAGTGACCACCAGCTTCTGGTTGCTGACATCAGCCTGCGTTTAAAAGCTCTTCGCCAGAATCCTCAGGCTAACATAGACCTGAACAATAAAGCTCTAGACCACTTCCAAGAAACGATTGGCGACAGCATCAAGTCACAAAATTTTGATCCATTTGAGTCAAGTGATGCTGACTGGCATAACCTCAAGAGGATTATTTTAGATACGGCCAAAGTGAGTCATAATACGGTTAAAAGTCATTAAAACTGTTCGGAAAAAGGAAGAGTGGATAAGGCAGGAGTCCTGGAAGTTGATCGAGAAGAGAAAAGTAGAGGACCTCAGTTCTGGTACAGAGAAGCAGATACAATCACCTGTACGCCGAAGTTCAAAGATCTACTCGGAAAGATAGGGTTGTGCACTTCAATAGCGTCTGCGAGGAAATTAAAGGACATGCAGTTAGAGTGCAAATTATGGATCTGTTCATGGAAGTAAAAAAACTAACTGGTAACTTCAAACCGAAATGCTGGGTAGTGGAAGACAGTAGAGGTTACACTTTGTCCGAACTAGATAGTGTTTTGGATAGATTACTAGAGAGACTACTGCTACAAATGATATCGGGATGAAGATGGTTTCTGCGCCGAGAGAAGATGGGACGACCACTTGGAAGAGCCAGGTATACTTATATCCGAAGTTCAAGATGCTTTACAAAAACTGAAGAATAAAGCTACTGTTCTATGCTTCAGTTTTGATCAATCATGTACAAACATCAATGTTACAACATCTTGGTTTTGATGGGACAAAGATTTTGCACCAGATATGCACAAAGATCTGGAAGATAGGCCAGCAGACTGGTCATAATCCGCTGTTATTCCTCTTTTCAAGAAGGGTTCCTCCAAGAAGTGTGAAAACTAGAGAACCATAGAGAGCGCTCATACAGACGGGGGACCCACCAGTAAAATCGTTTTCCGCATAATTAATACGAGACTATCTGCGTTTGTAGACCACCAGATACCGAGAGAACGAGACGTTTTTGTTGCCGACCAGGGAACTCGAGAGCAAATTCTGAATGTCCGCATTCTCATCGAGAAATCTCGTGATTTTAACAAGCCACTGGTCTTGGCTTGCGTACAATGGCGGACAATGTTTGGTGGTCTCATTGAAATGGGCGTCCCGCCACATCTCACTTTTCTGATCCAGAATCTGTACCTTTATGGCACCAACTTTGTGAAACTGGAAAAATAAAAATCGCAATCTTTCCGTACAGAACGGGGCGTGCGTCAAGGCTGTATTCTGAGTTCTGAGTTATTCTACCTCTACGGACAGCATATTATGAGGAGAGCGCTTGATGGTTGGCAAGGCGGAATCGCTGTTGGCGGTGAAAGACTCACGAACCTAAGATATGCGGACGAGACCACTATAGTTGCATCGAGAGAGGAAGAGATGGTAGATCTGCTGAAACGGCCAGAAGCAGAGAGCGCTAAACTTGGACTTAAGATCAACCATGCCAAGACAAAAGTAATGGTGGTAGACCGTACTCATCATCTTTCGAGCTAAAATCTACTCGACGGCTATGTGAATTGCAGCGAGTTCGTATATCTTGGGTATTTGATCACTAATGAGGGCAGCTGCCTCCAGGAAATCCGTCGTTGTACAGGTACCCAGCATAATGCCTATGTTGGATGACGGAAGCGCCTAAAGTCAGAGGCCCAACTCCCATTCACCCACAGCCGCACAGCATAGCGTACAGCAGTATTGGTGGACGTAGTAATGAGTTTATTCCGTACCAACCTGCAGAGCGGATCATCCCACTGTCTCTGGGAAGACTGGTTCTCGGGCTGAACCGTGTCCTGGCAAGCCACTTTCCAGGCGTTCACCTCTTCGGTCAAAGGTGCCGTGTTTGAGAGTCAACCTGAGCATGGGCTAAGTGGTTAACTTTTCGGTGCTATCGACCGAGGTCAGGAACGTCGGTAGGCTTACAGGCTTGTAGGCTTTCATCTTTGATTTTGAAATGTATACAAAATATTGTAAAACATTTCAAAAGAGTGACTATTCCACTCCCCTATTATTCCATTTGTTCCTGTTGTCTTGCCATGTCCCCGTTTTTCTCCAGACGATAGTGTCATCCTTTTAGAAGGTACATCTAGAATCAATTCTATTTTCTTGTAAATTTTGACGTACCTACAAAAGTGCTATTTAATGGCCTCATCGAAAAAATATATTTGAATTTGACTTTGACATAGATACAAGGAAGCAAATCAACTACATATGTTAAATTTCTGTTCGAACCAAAATTCTCTCAACAAAACTTTTCCTAATGTTCCTTTTTACATTCAATCCGTCTGCCTTCAAAGCAAGAGTGAACCGGCCATCTTCTGGGCACGCTCGTTCCATCACAGACCTCATCCAGCGCTGTCCATGAGGTGTGATCGAGGTCAAGAGCAGGGCAATTCAACAATAATAATAAAAAGTTTTCAACAAGGAAAAAGGTATTCTATTTTTTACAAATAACCTCGCTAAAGGCATCCAGTCTCAGCTACCCATGACCTTCATTACCTCATCTTACATTATTTACATTATTATAATATTGTATCAAAAAACATAAAACATGAAATGTTTGTGTGTTAGTGACAGAAATTGCTATAATCTATTGATAGACTTAAAGTTTTAGCTAACTGGTTGATTGTCACTGTTATCCATTAAGCTTTTTATCAGTTATGAACCGTCTAAACGAGATCCCTGACGGCCACAAATTGAAATTATCGTCTAAGAATAAGTCTATTTTATATTTGATAACAAAGACTTTGTATGCATTGTAGTCCTTTTCCTTACAATCTTACCCTCATTTTTCCCCCATTTAATTACCTAACAAACAAATTAGGCACACAAGTCGAGCCCCAAACGGTTCAGTAACCAAGATACATGTACATTAATCGTACAGACCGATATGCACGGCACGGCCGTGTCACATAACCACTTGATTTAGTATCGGACAGCGTGGGTAAGTAGGATGGGACGTTATCTTTAAATTGTGTATGTGTTAAGGAATTAATGTGGGATAATGGTTTTTGGATTGCGGAACTTAGGACCACGTCGAGGTGACCGCGAAGTGATTTTGCTTTATATTTTGACAGTATTTTTATTATCACACAATAATGAAAGCTAGCCAGTCTTATCAGCCCTCAGTAACTGGATTTTGGAGGTGAGGTAGGAGTCACTCTATGTAAAATACTGGAATACAGTTGTATCGTGTAAAGCGTAACAAACAAACTTACTTTCACGCTCCCTAACGCTGACTGCGCCGTATAGAAACAAAAGTAAAACAAAAGGTTTCAAAGTTATAATATACTAGAACTTCGCCCGCGACTTAGTCCGCGTGGATTTGAAAAAAAAGTTGCCTATGTTCATCAGACATAATTTCGGCTTCTAATCGTAAAACAATTTTTCAAATCGGTCCAGTAGTTTCGGAGCCTATTCAATACAAACAAACAATCGAATCTTTCCTCTTTATAATATTAGTATAGAAGAAATAATGGTAAGCTATTAAAAATATCTAACAAACACTCTATTATCGCATTACTTTTGCAAACAAAGCCCAACAAAACAACAATCCAAACATAATGCTAATGTCTCTATGTATTGTTGCCTAATAGGTACCTTTACGTAGACAATGTTCATACCTTCCAGTACATAATATCGGGCGGGGTCAGTGACCTGGCCAGGTGTTTTCCACTCCGCCGACTGCACATGATTGATGACCAAGCCCCCTGGAATCCAGCCGATTGGAGCTTTAGTAATATTTTAATGTTCGCGACTGATTTGCTGGTAAACTCAGAACAAAATGTAGGTTTTATAAATGGCTGCTGCTCTTAAAAATGGACTGACATCTTTAACTTTGCTATGCGGAAGTTCTGATAACAGAGTGAAAAGGGGTAGTTCTAACTTTTAATTAAGGTTTACAACAAACTTCTCTTTTTTACCTGTATTTGGCAGCCTCTTCTTGCTTTGCCCTGGGCCATAAAAGGGTACTTATATGGGATTATATTAGGTACCGAAATGTTAAAGAAAACTTACTTTAAGGATTTAAGTTAAAGTAAGTTTATTTCAATAATTGTTTACAATGATACACATATCTTATAAGCTTCAATTTCTTGTTACTAATGAATAAGACATCTGTAGCCGAACTAGGCGAAAGCCTGTATTTCAGCCTATCAGCGCCAAACCCTCAAATAACAAATAGCCATCAAGTAGAGATGCAAAAATTTGTACGTTTGAAAAAAAGATAAATAACTCTATAAAAAACGATACAATAAAATAGAATAATCATTAAAGGCACTAATAAAATAGAATAATCATTAAAGGCAGAATTTGCCAAATATTATAAATCACAATTAGTATCAAAACAAATATTTAGATTTAAATCTCGGTCGGTTCAGCATTTTTTCTTTTTCATCTGTTTAGATCGTTATCGCAGTATAAACACTTAAATATCTTTACTCATAGCACCTGTAAGTTTACCAAGTGAAATTACTTGTAAGTATAAACTTGTAAGCATAGTAAAGCCGTGGCCGCATGCCTGCATACCATGAGGGTACCAGGAACACACACAAAACTATAAATTTCTTGTTTTCTGCCTGAAATATTTTCTTGTTAGGTACTTTTTCGAGCGTGATTTATCGGGAGTCGGGTTTCAATTATTGAACATAGATAATTAAAAGTCGTCATAAACCCTTATGTATGTGCTTAGGTATGTGCTAATAAACCCTTTCATTTGATACCCAACACGGCATAATTTTTGTTTTTTTTTTGTTTTTTAGTTCATGACTTTAAGTACGTCCTCTAGAGGGCGCCATATTTAATGTGACGTCCTATAGCAAGACGCTTCGAACAATATTGCCGCATTTGTCAAATGATGTTAAGTAGTTTAAAAGTTTTGGAACAGATAACCATACATACATACCGGTCAAAATCAAAAACCCTCCTTCTTGATTCGCCGTAGTCGGGTAAAAAGTTTGGGGTCGGTTTTGGTTGAATAGCAAAAAATAACATAATTTCCCTTCAAGCTACGTCGCATACGAGAACAGCGGAAGATTTCTCATCAACTTGAAGTCAATTTCCGCGTTATGGTATTCTATCCGTCGCTGGGCGCTTTATGACGGTGCGCCAGTTAAACGTCATAATATACTGTTACGACTCACCCTTGACAGGGATCAATTATATCCGTAGGCTTCGGATAAAGTACATGTTAAGTTCTTTATACGTCCGTAGCCCCCGGCACAGTCAACTGAAGAAACACGGGTGGATTTTAGTCAGTTAACGTCTTACACGCCCTCCCGCTCCACCCAGAGCGGGAGAAGTCATTTGATGAAACCCACCATTAAAAAAAAAGTTTATACATTGAACTGTAAAAGATGAAGGTCGGAAAACCGTGCAAAAGTGGTATACATGCGTTCCTGATTCCCAGCCTGCGGTTGAGGAGACTACCTCGAGCTAGCTAACCTAGTGAGATCGTTCCTTATATTTGAGGCATTTGCCTTCGAAGCTGTATATGTAAACTCTTAGGTACGCGCTGCCCCTGAACAGTTCTCTAACTGAAATCGCGCTACTTCTATGCCTTCACCATAACTCTTTTTATTTTAGAAATTATGTATTATAGCTCTACAAACCCTATGTCAATAAATCGGAAATTAAAATTAAAGCATTGTTTTAAAATGTTTTAAAAAGTATTTTGTAGCAAAACGCTTACAAAAATTTGCTTCAGGTAAAGTTAAACCGAGGGTGACACCAAAAAAAAAAGGCTTGTCACAAATGGTCGGTCCCAGTGCTAAGTGTTAAGTGCTGCAAAAACATTTAGTGATCGAATGAGTTTTTTTTTAGTTCCGTCTTGGTAGAAAGTGAATGTCGCGCCGCGACATTGCAGATCGCTCGCAATGTGTTGTGTTGGGTTCGATTCCCAACATGCTGTCCGGATTGAAGCGTAGACTTCTTCAGCTTTTATTTGAGTGAGGCAGGTAGCCATAATATATGGAAATCATAACTTGCAAGCAATGATAAAGTAATAGGAGAATAATGATAAGAAGATAAAAAGAGTATAATGAATTCCGGAAATTATCGAAGAGCGGATAAGTAATCTTTAATAGGTAGCACAGCAATTAGTTGACATATGACAGGCATGCGTTGAATTGCAGACAAAATTGCCAAATTGATTTAATAAAACTGCAATCTCTTTTTCTACTATCTGCTACCATCACTGGCTCAGCGTAAACAATAACACAATACAAAAATGAATACCTTGTAACACAAGTAATAATATGTTATTTACCACCAACACCTAAGATATTGGAGTATGGATGTTTGTTACTCTTTCACGCAAGAGCTGCTGAGCGGATTTGGATGAAATTTGGCACACGGATGGTCTATGAACTGGATTAACACATAGAGTACTTTTTGTCCCGATGCTCCGACGGGATCGGGATTTGTGCGGGTGAAACCGCGGGGAGCAGCTGGTAAGGTATCATTTTTTAAAACTATGAAATCTTACACATATTAGTAAGTTACTAAAAACGGTGCGTTACATGTGCGTTTTTTAACTATTTTTTCAACAGTTTCGTTAGCCATAGCGATGATGTGTTATGATAATGAATGACTAGGCGCGAATTAAGGAACAGCTGATGCGAAGACAACAGGGAAGCACGTCGCCGAGTTATCAGCTGTTATAGTGATGTGAAGGAACTGCGTAAACAGGTGGATTATCTAACCGTTATATTCTAGCGTTATAAGAATAGAAGTGATTTTAGAAAAAATATAAGGCAATTAATAAGAATGATTGCCACTAAAAGACTTGAAGACAAACGAAAACACTTCCTTGAATATTGTTAATTAAACATATGAAATAAGACTAAGTAAACGAATAAATAAGGAATAACTTATATATATAAGGAATAACGAATAAATGTCTAAACCATCCACTGGATAAACGATGGTCTGCAGTTTTCGTCCTTCTTTGCCCGCGAAGACGAGTCGAACAATCGACGGGTACGAAGCCCGACGCCGGTCGACGTCTGGATGACTTCGTCCTCTGGGCGTGTGCAGTGCTACGCGAAGTTTCTTCAACAAGGTATTGATGATTCCTGCTGGAACTGTCCTCGCTGAAGACCGCAACTGAAGAGCCTCGAGTTCATTTTTTTTTTGCTTTTTTGAGACCGTTTCGTTTGAAATTAACACGACGAGATCCTTGAAGGACCAATGTTAGCGCGGGGAGCATCTAAAGAGTGGACTCCTGTATTTTAGGCAAGGGTTTAATGCCGTGCTTATAACAATAATAAAACCGTTCCTGACAAACAGCTAATAATGAAACTAAAGTAAGAGGAGTATCGTCCGCCGCGATGAAGACAGAGGAAGTAAGTGTCGTTACCGCGCCGCGCCTCAGCCTGCCGATGACGTGCTAAACACTCTGCCTGCGCGTGCAGACCATGCGCAATGTGTTAAGTTGGGTTCGATTCCCAACAGTGCCCATTCTACTTTTGGATACTTCGAATAACAGCTGATCAAGACTTGAACGAGAGCTCAAGACATACAAAATTTCGACAAGAGCGCTTCAATTATTGGATGGACACGGTGCAAGATCAAGAACGAGATATACAAAAACCGGAAACGGTTACTAGCGAGACCACAGACGAAGACATTGAAAAGTTTGAAAACAGCAACATTTAGCCCAGAAGAGCAGTGACATAGTAAACAGCCGAGAAACCAGTTGAACTCCGCTAGAAGATTCACCGATGAAGCTCGACCTGAATCAACCCGGCTGCGACGTCGTTAAAAGATGCCCTCCCACAGACAAATATCACCCGCCTCTCCACTATTCCAATGCTAATTTTAGGGTGCACTACTCGATTGGCTCTCACTCTCCTTCCTATCCTAAGGGCACGTCAACCACCCTACCATTAAAGCGCCCTCCGGTCTATTCCTTGATATGCAATGGTCTTTGTAGCACCATGAAGCATGAGGCTTCAAGGGCTAGTGCAAATCTTGGGGTTCATTCGATTAATCGAGTCTGGTCAAACCACGCTGGGGTCGGTGCATTTCATTCATTCATTGAACTGTAAAAGATGAAGGTCGAACGTGAAGGACAGGCTATGAACATGCTTGTACAAAAAACATGATTCCAATTTTAATGATTAGACGTGACTTGGACTAGTCCATTTAGATTTATTTATAGAGATACGGTATTTATTTCGATTTACTTATGTGACACTACTGTCTACTCTTACAGACAAACTATAAAAATCTATTCTGTAAATGAGGGTACTATTATAATGTTACCCCCATATCACTATAGCGAATGCAATGCCCAAAATGGCTGTTTAATTTTATCACAATCTTATAGTCACAGTAAATAGAAGTTCCTAGAAAGCTGTTACCAAGGTAAGGCACTCGATTGCAAAAATCCAAAAACGTTGTTGATTTACTTATTCTTAAAGTAAACACACCGTAATGAGCTACGGACCAGTTTCTCAAAAAAAACCTAGTCGAAAAATGTGAAAATGATGAAGACGAATACGTACGATACCCAATTACACCTCAGTAAACGTAGTACCATATCTAGAAAAAAAGTTCGTTTCCAGTTCATTACTGCTCACTTTGGTCTAGATGCGAGCCTACTGATTTTTACGGCTCGTAAAATTACTTTTATTGCCCAATGGTGAGTATTACTCTTTTTAGTTGTACTACTCACGCTATACCAGGGATATTATTTTTATATTCTGTATTTTAACCGTCAGTTTTATGTCGTCATGTTCTTTTTTTTTGTAGGTTTGTTAGGCGATATCTCCCGTACTTGTGGATCGATTTCAAAAATTATTTTTGTAACCTATCCAAGGTTCAGGGGTGGTCCTATATAAATTACATTAACTTTGCCCTGGTATTTTTTCAGTAAGCTTCAACAATACGTATTTTAACCACTTAGTTTATATAGATGATGTTATAATAACTCCTGGCACTGTTATTCACATAGCAAGTAAATAACACTGACAATGAATTGAGTTGAGGTGATTGAGTGAATTTGTGGGGTCCACCACTAAATAAATAAAAAACAAAAGCCTAACAAAAATACAATTGACTTCCAAAAGAACACAACAAGGTGAAAAATAACATTAATTTCGGAAGACGGTGGCAAGAAACGAAAATATAAAACCAAAGACACCGACTTCCGAAATTTAAGTTATTTTTAACTATGTATTGTTCTTTTTGGAAGTCGGTTGTTTTTTTTGTAACATATTTTGTCGTACCTGATGCAGCTGGATACCAGTATTTAACATGGAGACTGCCTATCGGACCTCGACAACCCAGTTACTGTTACTGTAACGTTCGTTTCCGTTATGTAATTGATGGTTCCATCTGGACCCATCCACGGACTGACCTCGGCAAGCATTGCTTACCCTTGAAGATCGTGCTGCAGTTATAGTTTAGACATGAGGCCTTCACAGGGACCTACACTATGTAATTTTAAAAGAAATGCTGTGTTTCAGAAACAACACATCGGCGAAACCTTTGGGGTTACTAGAATCTATACAGCGGCAACTACCTTCGTTTGAATTTCAGCCGATTTGGAAACATTTTATGTTTAAAATAGTACAGTAGACCGAAAATCGGTAACACTTTCACCTTGAGCTGGCCTAGCGTGATTCGGAGTTTCAATAGAATGCGAGGCCAGCTTATACGGGTATTGTTTAGCACTGACGTGCGGTCTACTGTACAGGGCGGCCATAAAATGAAAACCATAAGGAAATTAACCGAACCTGAGAAAAACTAATTCAGTTGATCATCCGCGAAAGGCGTGCATATATAGGTACTAATATTATAAAGAGGTAAAATTGTTTATTCGTTTGTTTGTTTGTTTGTGTGTCGGGGGTAATCTCTGGAACTAGCAGTCGAATTTGAAAAAAATCTTAATGCATTTGATAGCCCAATTTTTGAGGAATGCTTAACGTTTTTGACCGCTAGGAGCCGAGCAAAAAAATTTTTGAAAGAACGCTAAGCGTAAACGAAGTGGTAGCGCGGTCAGGTGATGCGATGCGACGGAGTGTGTCGGAAAAACAAGAAATTTCGCCTGGACTAAGTCGCGGGCATATGCTGAAGTGTCATTTGGGGGAGGAGGTAGCGTTTCAAAGGCCTACATGCCCGGAACATCTTAGCGAAAGCATAAAAGTAGTTAAGAATAGTTAGCATTCTTTTCTTAGCCTAACTTGAGAAGCTATCACTGAATAGCTGAGTCGAGAGTCTGATCGAAAGTTGCACTATCATCGAGTGTCATAGGCGTTATTTTTTTATGGTATAGTTGATTTCCGCTCAGACGAAATTGCAGGCAGATGCTTTTTCAAAAAAAAAAAAACAATTCCAAAATAAAAATAAGTAAAATCTTTAATTCCGGAATTCGACCGTCCCCCAATCCATAAAAAAAACACTGTACAATTGCTGGAGAAATCGCGTAACATCCTGCTGTTGATTGCTGACAAATGCGTGCACTGACTGGACAGGTCCACTAAGTCTGCATGATTCTTTCCTCGCAAAACCATTTCAGACACCAATCTACATGGTCTTCATATAATCTGACAAAGGGACTGTGACCTCTGAGATTATTTCGGCTTTTCGTCTCAGATAGGAAACTCATTTATCATTTGTTTGAAGAAATCAGTTAAAAACTTATAAATCCAGCAATATGAATAACATCGTTCATGTTATATGTTCTGCCAGCCAAGATAAATCTAAACCATCATCAATATCAGCCATCCGGCTAGTCCCGAGTAACATCCTCGCCAGTTCCATTAACACGCTTCCACACCCATTCACTCACATCCACGCCCATTAACTGTGACGTCATAAGGCCATTGTGTGCAGAATGTAAATTGTAAGTAATTAAGTTTGGCACGCTATTACATGGCGTTGCTAATGCAATGCAACGCTATGCATTGAGTCAGTCTGACGTGTAATATGGGGACGTTAGAGTGGATTCATCAAAGGTGGGTAGAATATAGTGGGGAGTGGTGCTTACAGATTTGATAGATTTATGTCGATCGTCAGACTGTGTTTTAGCGATAAATTAGATTTGTCAGCTTCTTACAGATTTTCGACGAAAAATACGACGCTGATCGGCTGTTGCATTTACATTTACTCGATTTTAATTTGATCTCAATCTTCCGTCGAGAAAATTTTAACAAATCTGTAGTAGGCACCTTTACGTGTATAGATTTGTAAGTAGCGGTATATTGAAAATCCATTTCTCTTACTGTTTTCGTATTTCATTCATTCATCGTTTTCATGTTTGAAATCTCCTTTTTTATGTCTCAAAATTTGTCACTAGGTTTGTGTTATTGTATCAACGCTCTAGCCAAAGACCTTTACTTTACTAGTCACATTTGCATAATTTGATATCTTATAGTAATTCATTCCATTTAATTGACATTGACAATTATGTTGGTAACCATTTATATTTGACAAAAATAGATTTTTCACAGATAAGTACTATCTTTCTAAGTATTGTAAAAGACAGATAGCTGTGTTGCTATCATATTATTTTTCTATTACAGCCAAGAATTTGGCTAAACAAATTGTTTCTATTGAGCAATGATATGACATTTCAAATAATTCAGCCAATAATTTGGTATCAAATGTTGACATTCATCATAATAATTTAAATTAGAAATTCAGACAATAGAGGCAACCTCTGGCAATAATGTACAGAATTGCAATACTATATCTAATAAAAGTTTAAAATCAGTTAATAGTATCAACCTGGTGCATCAAAATAATCAAGGATTTATGAACAAAGATTTAGGAGTAGAATTATTTATGAATTATAATAGTATTGATGTTCTGTGTATAACAGAACATTGGCTTAAAAACCGCCAGTTATTATTCAATTTTAATAATCACCAGGTTGGTAGTTCGTTCAACAGAGTAAACGCTATACATGGGGACTCATTAATTTTAGTAAGTAACCAGCTTAAATTTAAAGACCGTAAGGATATTGTGAGCCTATCTGTTGAGCGGACTGTTGAAATAGCTTGTATAGAATTGGAGCAGTTTGTTGTATTAAGTGTGTACAGGCCCCCTTCAGGATTGTATGACTGCTTCGAAAAGGTAATGGATGAAGTATTACACAAAATTTGCAACTCAAACAAATCCATTATCATTTGCGGTGATTTTAATGTTAATTTATTGAAAAACTCAGGTTCTTGTAGTAAAATAATAAGTTTGTTTCAGTCCTTCAATCTTGTAAATCTATTTTTGGAGCCAACAAGAATTACCCCTACTAGTGCCACATGCCTAGATAATATTTATACAGATATTGTACCAATCCACAAAGAAATGATTAATTTAATCAATTCTGATCATTGCGGACAAAGGATTACTATTCAAAACCAAAACAACAAAATAACTAAAAAGGATATCACTCTCAACCCCAAAACTACAAGCCGCTTAGAGGCTTTTAAATTTAAACTAATTAATAAATTACCAGATGATGAGTTCTTAAATATTTACTGTAAACAATTTAATTCGATCTTTATTCCCAAGACTATTTTGGTTAATAGTAACGCATCTTTCAGTGATTGGTATTCATAAAAGTAGAACACGGCTTTATGAGCTATACAATGAAAGGACTTATGTTAACATTGCTGAATTTAATTTATATGTTAGAAATTATTAAAAACTGTTTAAAAAAGATTGTGTTATGGGCAAGTCGCGTTATTTGGGATCGAACGTAATTAAAACGACTTGGAAAATTATAAATAGTGAAACGGGAAGGTCAAGTAACAGAAGTACTGACTACAGCAGGTCTATTAATGACAACATAATAAAATCAGACTCACAAGTCGCCGCGGCCTTTGAAAACTTCTTTTCAGATATTCCCGTTTGAACTACTAAATCCCTTAACTCATCACCTTCTGTTGCTGAGTCGTTGCTAAATGAAAATGAAAATTTTTGCGCCTCGGAATTCCATTTTGAACATATAACATGTAGGGATATAATTAAAGTTTTTCACACTTTAAAAGTAAAAAAGACTGCAGATCTGTGGGGTAATTTTGTAGAAGTTGCTAAGTCTATTATAGACATTGTAGCACCTACTCTAGTTCTTATCTTTAATAATTGTATCGACTGTGGGGAGTTTCCTGACCTGAAAAATGTAAAATAATACGTTTGTTTAAATCAGGTAGTACATCAGACCCCACAAATTATAGACCTACAGTACTACCTACCTTTACTAAAATTTTTGATAAATTAATTTTAGACCTACTGCAAAGATTTTTTAACAGACATAAATTATTACATAGCAAACAGTTCGGTTTTAAAAGGGGTCGTTCAACTACTGATGTGTTGAACTTTTAGGACATATTTATAATGCTTGGGAAGATAAATGCGACGCCTTGGGCATCTTTTGTGATTTGTCTAAGGCATTCGATTGCGTTCTTCATGAAACGTTAATCAGGAAACTCCGCCACTACGGGATCCGAAACACCGCTCTGGATCTTCTTACTTCATACTTGAGTAAAAGGATTCAGAGCGTTGACGTTAATGGAGAAATATCTCCCGGATCTATCTTAACAATGGGAGTTCCACAGAGCTAAATTCTTGGTCCTTTCTTGTTTCTTATTTATATTAATGATTTGCCTTACCTCATAAAGGATAATCATGATATAGTGTTGTTTGCGGATGATCCTTCACTTTTGTTTAAACTTAAACGTCAGCAGCTGGTTACTGACGATGTAAATAACGCGGTCTCAAAAATAGTTCACTGGTTCAATGTTAATAATTTACTTCTTAATGAAAAGAAGACTAAATGCATTAAGTTTACGCTACCTCACGTTAGGCAGGTGAAAACGAATGTGTTGATAAAGGGCGAAGAATTGAAACTTGAAGACAGCACAGTATTCTTGGGCCTAACTTTGGATGCTAAGCTTCAGTGGGGCCCTCATATTGATAAATTCTCAAAAAGGCTAAGCTCCGCAGCATACGCTGTTAGAAAAAATCGAAATTTAACTGATTTAGAGACAGTCCGTTTAGTATACTTTAGTTATTTTCATAGTGTGATGTCGTACGGTATTCTTTTGTGGGGAAATGCCGCCGACATTCAGACTATATTTGTTTTGCAGAAAAGAGCTGTTAGATCAATTTATAAATTAAGTCCGAGACACTCTCTCAGAGAGAAATTTAAGGAAATTAATGTAATAACTGTGACTTCTCAGTATATTTATGAAAATCTTTTATATGCTCACTAAAACATAAAATTGTTTAAAAAATACAGTGATATCCATAATATAAATACCAGGAACAAACACAAATTTGTTATACCAACAACAAGGCTCAATAAAATAGCTCGTTCAGATGTCAATGTATACGCTTTTATAATCCACCTTTATTTACACACGATTATATGTGACACCATAATAACTTACTGGACTGTAAATGTAAACCTATTAAGAGAGTTGACTGTGTAACCTACCTTGGCATGAAAATAGATGAGAACTTTTCTTGGTCCCAACACGTAGACTACATTTGTAGTAAATTAAGAATATTATTAAGTAAAATGTACCACCTAAGCTTTAAGGTTCCTATTTGCATATTAAGATGTATATACATGTCTTTAGTAGATTCAATTATGAGTTATGCTCTTGAGAGCTATGGATTAACATTCAAAACTAACTTGGAAAAATTAGAAGCTCTTCAAATTCGATTCTTGAAACTACTTGTTACTCAAAAAACGAAAAAAAGTTGTAAAGGAGATTATAGTAAAGTATTTAAAATATGTAAAATTCTACCGATCAGTTACAAGCATAAGTATCTTTTAGCAGTTAGCCACCATGGTACCCAAGAGCATAGCTTAACACGAGTATTCAACAACCATAACACGCGATCTATGGCTGCTGGCAGATTCAATGTACCCAGAGTCACTAATTACTTTGGTGACAGAACCCTAAAAAAACGAATACCATATTTATTGAACAGTCTGCCGGCAGACATAAGGAATGAAGCGAGTATAAATATTTTTTAAAATAAATTAAAAAGGTATTATTTAGAAACGTGTTAAAGTGCTACCTCGAAATAATTATTAGTATTAAGTACAAAATTTAAGAATGAGTGTGTAGACTCACCGACCCCACAGTCAAACCATTACTAAGGTTTTGTGGGGCTTAGTTTATAAGTTATTTAATTACCATTTATAATAAATAAATAATAATAATAATAAACTTCCAAGCCAGGTTCAAGATCTAAGCCTTAATAAATTCAAATCATTTATTAAACGTAAGTTGTGCCAGAAAGCTTTTTATACAGTCAAAGACTATATTGAGGACAAAAAGGCTTGGGACTGACCTGCTCCAATTTTTGCATACTGAGTATGGTTTTTTTTGTTTGGTACCTTATTTTTGGTTTTATTTTATGTGCACTTTGACATTTCATGATTATTATGTACACAATGACATGAATATTTACTTTGTAGAATATTATTATTATTTTAATTTCGTACATATAAAAACAATATATATATTAATACAGTTTCAAGAAACAATATGACTGTGTCGACAGTTACACCGCCACATGCGAACTGCGCATCACACTGACGACGTCACGCAAAATCCTGCATCGCGAAAGCAAAGTTTGCCGCGCAACTTGCATATATACAACGTCCCGACATCAATCGTAGGGCAGTTGCCCAGACAGACATAACACCCGTCTGGTCGGAGGATAAGTGGACTTTATCCTCATGCCTCTATACTGGTGACTCCGAACATCAACATTAGCGCATGCATCAAACAGCTAGCTCAGCGTGCATCACCGTCAGCCTCACCAGCAACCCTCTCCTAGATGACGTCAGCGGTCAGCCTAAACCCGCCGGCGCGGTACCACATCCTACGCACAGGAGCATAACGCATCGCCACCCCGACTCACTAGGGAATCACCGCCGACTAGTGAACTATGCGGCATCCGGTTCCGACGATGTTACTGTTAGTAAACATTGTAAAATTGTTTCTTCCGTCAATGTCGTTCAAGCGGTACAAAATCCTAGTCCATTCACAGTTATCACCTCTGACAGCAGCGACCCAGTAGCAACCTTATTGTAACGATTATAAAAATCATTGTGAATTTGACACAATTGTCAATAGCTGCCACCCAACAGCGACCTTATTGCTATGGCCATAAAGATCACTGTGACTTTGACAGTGATGCAAACTCAGAGGTAAAATAACACTGTCAACGGACCCCTTGATTTCCGAATTACACAGTTTTGCACTACCTACATGGCTAACTATAAAAACATATGAAGGCAACAAAATACCGGCCAGTACCAATTTACCAATGCTCAAACAATGCCGGAATTCGTCAGTAACAAAAATTATGAGAAAACAAAAGACGCGCTTCAATCGTTTGGCACATGGCTGGCACAAAAAATAAAATAAAGAAGTTAATGCAAGGAAGTGCCGGAAGCTTTGACCTTGCGGGTGTGAATCCCTTTCATGACACTGTGCCATATGCTACCGACTACACAAGGACAGAACAGAAGTTTTATTCCGAACAATGCATGCTAAGACCTGGGGCCATGCACAAGCATTGGTATACCGGATGAATTTTTTAACGTCTTGAAAAAATAGGTAATAATAGGTGAACGAAGTAGAAGCATAAGGCATAGCTTTTTTTTTTAGAGATTGTTCTAGCAATAAATACTACACATTTAAAGTAAACAGAACAATAAAAACAGTCAAAATAATGGACCGATTTAAAAATATCGAAAATTATGTAGTTACGCTTCTATCTCGCCCACCCGTTCTCTCTTATTTCAGTACTTTCAGTCGACTGCGATTAGTCACGGAGTTTCGTCGCGTTGTTTAAGTTGCTAGTACTTCAAATGTGCAGTATAATATTTATTGCTAGATCAATTTCTTTGTTTGTTATGTTTTTTTAAATATATTTTTGCTTCTACTCCGTTGACCTATCAAATTCTATTTTTTTCAAGACTATAAAATGTCATCCGGTATAATCACCTTTTTTTTATTATGAATTCAGCATGATTTATAATAATAAATCCAATTAAACTGTCGAAAATATTTCCACGCAGCAGTGTACTGATTGAACTGAATCCATGGTAAAAGTTTACATGACGCTGTCCATTCCACCGTGTATTGTACTTTTTAGAAATATCTAGGTAGCTGAACCGGGGATCCGAACCGAAATGGCACGACAAAGATTGGGTCATCTTAAATGTGCACCATGTTTGTTGTTTGATCAGAACTTGTACGCCTTCTGCACCAAACTCTGTAGTTTCAATAACTTGAATATTAAAAACCACCTGATCTTCAATTCTAAACCTTCTACTCATCTTCTTAAGATCATGTTTCAATCACCAACAAATGTTTATTTAGATTCCTCAAACTTGTCATATTTGGTATTCAATAAGCAATCCAGTTTTCGATCTACAGAGCTTCATAAAAATGTGATAGAATTGCTTGATTGTGTTCATGTTAATCGGAATATAAAAACGTATTTTTATGTGTTGTATTTTATACCCCTGGGAATGAAACTTGGTTTGTACCTTGCTTGGTTCGTGGTACATTCTTGGCACCAGCCTTGTACACGTTGGGCCAGTAACTCGTGAAGAGGTTGACAGATTGACAGGCGCTACTTGTAACATATCTGTAACAATGTAAACAGTCGAGAAGGTAAATTACCTATGTACTGAGCTATCACATAGTTTATGGCTGGGAGATTGTTTCTGTATATAGGCAGGTAGGTATCGACGTGGTGAGTCGTGGGTTCGACTTAGGCAGGCGCTTTCCTTTGTGTAATTCATTTAATCACCCAGTGGTGGCGAAAGAAAACATCGTGGGAAAACCGGTATTTCCTAAAACCAAAAATTCGAAGACATGCGTCATCTACCAACCTGCACTGTCCCCGCGTGGCCTGTGTTCCAGCAGTGGGAACACTTTAGGCTGATTATGTTATGTTTATGTTGAAGTAAACTGAACTGAGTAACAGTTTGTGGTAAAAGGTACTGCTGATTAATCTGCCACAAAGTGCAGGACACAAGGGGGCTAATACATAGTACGTGAGACACAAAGGGGTAGAATATTATGATGATTCTCAGAGCTGTTTGCTTGTTATCTGTACCGATTAAAAAGATGCATTTACTGGTAATTGCACATGAGAACTTCTAAAATAAATAATTCATTAGTGAGTAATATTGTTTTTTGTTTTAGTTAAGTTGAGTTTACGCCTTAAGAAAAAGCACGCTTTTCCTCCGCGCAACATACTCGCGCATCACTTACCGCTCTTTAATGTAAACACAAAATGGCGGCTTCGATCATTAAAGAAAATCGCCATGGGTGTAATTTTTGGACATAGTTTCGGAGGGTGCCAATATTGAGGTCAAAATGTAAATCCAAGAGGCGGCATTCAATGAATGAATAATTTATTAAAAGCAAAATGTTTTATCAAATCATTAAAAATAAATATATGGGTTTCATTTACTTCCTTTGCCTATATTATATATTATAAGGCAATCTTTTTTCAGGAGTAAATCCAGTGACGCGTCGGAGCTGACACATACCTACATTTTTTTTTTTTGTATTAAGTCTACTTCTACTTCACAGTAATTCCTACAAGCCGTTGAAATATTCAGCTAATCCCGTTTCAGCCTAAACTTTTTGTTCAGATACGGCCAGGTATTTTATGAAATAATAGCTCTTTCCAAAATTTTATCTTACCAGACACTAATTAAGTATCTACAGGTTCTACTCAGTAATAGATCGTCTTTCTCTGAACATCTTTTGAGTAGTGGTGTTAAATGTATTCGCTTTTATTTAGGGACATCGCACATTTAAGCTTGAGTAGTCAAAAGCTTTATGTAAGAACTTTAATGCAAACCGTACTAATTCAACCCTATTATCAGAACCTATGACCTAAGACTTAGATCAGACCTAAGTCAATGCACTTGATTGAGAATCACAAACTTAAAATAAAAAAACTTTGTAGATTAAATGACATTTTCTATAAAAAAATACAACAACTAAAAATTACCCATAAAAAAACTAATTGATTAAATAATTAAAAAATAACCAATTATTCTGAATCAAAATCACTAATCATTCTGAAAGAAAATGTCCTAAAGGACATGTTTTTTTGTTTAAGTAACAAAACTAGATTTTAAATAGTCAGTAACGTGTTACAGACGTCATTGTTTCATAATTTTTGCGCTCTCTAAAATAACTATAGCCGGCGACGGACTTATTATTGAAAAAAGTCGAATTTTCAAGCTCGTTTATATTCCATTCCCACGCTTTTTACGGGCTGTAAAAACTCTGGCCATGTGTTTTGGCTACAAATAGTTACACTTTAACTTCCCATGGCGTTTTAAGGGTTGTTCAAGGGATATTATTTTTAACAGGGTAGTCGGCAGTTAGCTGTCATTCGTAGATCTTTGTCGGTCGCTACGGGTAGTCAAAAGAACATAAGTCATACAACCAGTCTTACCAAGGGGTATCGTGTTACCCAGTTACTGGGTCGAGATAGGCAGTCGCTCCATATGAAATAGATGCTGGTATTCAGCTACAGAAACCGACACCAACTTAAGTGGGAAAAGTCCCAAATTACTTGAGAAAAGGCTAGGCAGATTGATTGAGTCAGCAGATAGGTTCTATGATTAAAAAATCTAAATCAAAATATCCATAAAATAGGCTGAGAATCAGCACTTTTTGAACGTCAAAATAACATAAGACAGTCCCCCAAAACGCCCGACCTTCACCACTTCCTAGTGCTTTAGCTGGGAAGAAGAAGTGGCGCAACAAACTCCCCAGCAGCACAGCTGACTGTTCAGTTATAAGAACGTATGATAAATTTTAAATGATTTTGTTTCTTTAAGTAGGTCTGTACAAACACTTTTACACGTCATCATTATATTTTTTTAAAAGGTCGGTGTTTTATATCTGACTACTCTGAGAAGAAATGCCGAAACAAACTAAGAGGTCACAGTCTCTTTTAAAGTCCAGACATAATCTTGGTCAGATCATGTTAAGACCATGTGGATTGATGTCTGAAATGATCTTTTGAGGGAAGAACTACACAGATTGGGTGGACCTGTCCAGTCCAGTGCACTTATTTGTCAGTATCGTGCAGCTCATCTCAAAACTTTAGGAGCTCACCGATTCGACGAACAATACCAAAGAAAGGACATTGGGTAGGCCGCATAATTACTCTTACCGCCAGATCAAGATTAAGATTAAAACAAATCGACAAAAAAAAAACAAGGACCCACATAGTCTTAACATTCACAATAATTACAATATTATAAGTAAGTTAATATCCATGTCACTGTTTATTTTAAAAAAAACGAAATAATATTAATCTGATCATATGAGGACCATGTAGGTAGATGTCTGAAATGGTCTTTTGAGGAAAGAACCACACAGAATGAGTGGACCTGTCCGTGCACGCATTTGTTAGTAATCGTGCAGCTCTATTGATTCTGTACAATAGTCAGTAGTTGGCATTATGAAACACAAAACATAAAATTAAAATATTTGCCACATGTCATCTAGCACTCGTTAATATACCAAGAAAAACATTGGAATGAAGACAGTTTGAAGGACGTTAGGCGATTGCCAAAACCACTGGCACAAAATAAAAAAGTTAAATTCGTTCTAAATTCAATTTCAACTTTATAAGGCAAAATAATTCTGTTCCCAAAATCTATCAGATGAAAATAACAAGATCTTTCTCTTTCACACGAAATCAATTGATAAGTTTTTAACAAGAAATAATTCTTCAAGTCGAAAATTCGATTTCAAAATTGGAATTGACTTGGTTTGGTTGGAATCGATTCAATGGGTACAATTCGAAACCATCTGAGTAAATTGATCTAATTTTTTTCTGGTGGCTAGTGTCAAATGAGGGTGTAGTAAGTATTTACAACTAACGTACCTAGATTCCACCTGCAAAGTGGCATAGGCATACAGAATTAGTTTTATTAGTTTTTACCCAGTACGAAAACTGTTACAACGAATTTAGCACTCGTTTCTGGACCCCGTAGCATATATTTTTTTCTCGGTAAAAAAAAACTGCTGTTTCATAGAATAATGCAATACCTACGCGGTCAAAATGTACTAAACAGCTATTATATCTTAATTACCGACAAAAAATGTCCATGCTAGATTCTATGTTCTATGTTCTATGTTAGAGGTTATGGTTTCCGCACTTAGTCCTACATGTGGACCATTGTACGTGGGCCATAGCGGCCGTCGGTGGTTTTTATTCCAACCAGCCCACCTCCCTCCAGAAGCCGATCAAAGCTTCTGGTCTGTTGAGAACCTCTGTGTAAGATCCGAGTGTCCCGAGTGTTTCTGTTCTAATCTGGGTAACGCCTGTGCACTCAAAGAGCACGTGCGCAACGGTCTCGTCCGACTCCATGCAAGCTCTGCACAGAGGGCTGTCCGTTATACCTATTGTGTAGAAGTGCTTATTCAGCGAGCAGTGTCCTGTGATGGTCCCCGTCATCAGGCGCAGGCCATTTCTATTCAGACGTAATAAACGTCTGGTTAGCCTGTCGTCTAAGGATGGCAAGGCTTCCTTAGACTGCCTGCAGCCTGGTGTCGAGGTCCACCACCTCTCGGCTTGTGCATGGGTGGACTCCTGCAGCCACCTGCGTATCTGGTTGAAGGGGATGGGTATGATGGGTTCAGGCCCGCATGCCGACGTGCTGGATGCTCTCCTGGCTAATTCGTCAGCTGCGTCATTGCCCAGCGATCCGCTGTGTCCTTTTATCCATTGCAGTGTCACTGTGTTGCGGTTTAATACCGTTACTCGTTCTAGAGCCTTGTGACATTCTAGTACTATACTTGAGGTAATATATTTTTTCCTCAATGATTGGAGGACTGAGGTGCTGTCGGAGAGTATACGTATATGTGTGTCCGTAACTTTCCTGGTTTCTATGGCGTATACCGCTTGTATAATGCCCACACACTCCGCCTGATAGACAGTGTTGAACATTCCCAGCGGGTTCGATATGTTTATGTTGAGGTCGTGTGAAAAGACTCCAACTCCGGTCCCGGATCTGGTCTTCGAGCCGTCGGTGTATACTCTCATCTCATTCGGGCGTGAGTAATCACACTGTTCTTCCGAGAGAACGATGTTGTAGTGCTTTTGGAAGTAGTGTTGCTTCGGGGTTTTGTCGCAGGGTGATGCTAACATCGGCTGTCGTTTGACTGCATCCTCCTTTATGCGTGTGTGCCTGACCCTAGAATCTTTGCTTAGGGTTCCCGATATATGAAGCCTAAAGGCAGCCAGGGTCGCCTCCTCCCGCACGATGAGGTGTAGGGGTGGCAGCCCAAGCATTGCCTGTAGGGCAGCAGTGGGTGTGGTTCTCATGCAGCTAGTGATTGCTACACAAGCAAACCGCTGCAGTTTTTCGAGATCTTTTTGGGCTGTGCTCAGGTCTGTCCTAGGCCACCAGACTAACGAGCCGTACGTGATAATTGGTCTAATGACAGTAGTGTATAGCCAGTAGGTTACCTTGGGGTTAATCCCCCAGTTTCTGCCAAGCATACGCTTGCACTGCCACAGAGATATGCTGGCTTTTGTAGTGATGTAGTTGGTGTGTTTTGCCCAATTCAGCTGTTTATCCAAATAGATGCCTAGGTACTTGGTTTCGGTTGATAGGCTTAGGGTAGTTCCGAAGAATCGTGGTAGTTGTAGTGTCGTCAGTTTCCTCTTTTTCGTAAAGAGGATCAGTTCGGTCTTTGTGGGGTTGGCGGTTAGCTGGTGTTCGTTGCACCAGTCCTCTACTACTTTTAAGGCTTGGCGCATAAGGTTGCATAGGGTATTTTCGTGGGTGCCATTTATTATTATGGTTATGTCATCGGCATAGCCTACAGTAAAGTAGCCTTTGTCATTGAGTGTTCTGATGAGGCTGTCCACAACCAAGTTCCACAGAAGTGGCGAGAGAACGCCCCCCTGCGGGCAGCCCTTCGCCACAATGGCCCTTGTGGTGTCGTTCACTGTTACCTGTACAGCTCTCAATTTGAGCAGATTAGTGATCCACCCGCTCAGGGTCGGGTCTATATTGTGTCTGTCGAGGGCCATGTTGATGCTACCGAACGTGGTTTTGTCAAAAGCACCCTCGATATCAACGAAGACAGCTAGTGCTGAGCATTTGTGGTCCACCGCGCATTCAATCTTGGAAACCACGCTATGTAACGCAGATTCCGTTGATCTGCCTGTGGAGTACGCATGTTGTTGTTTATGAAGTGGTTTTGCCTGAAGAGGTCCGTCTCGAATGTATCTATCACAGAGTCTCTCCAGGGTTTTCAGTAGGAAGGATGTGAGGCTTATGGGCCTATAGGCCTTGGGTTGTGTGTAGTCGGATTTGCCTGGTTTGGGTATGAATATGACTTTCACTTCGCGCCAAGCTAGGGGTATGTGTCTGAGTGCTATACAGGCTCGGAAGGTCTCCACCAGGCATGGTGTCATTATATCAACCCCCCATTGTAGGAGGGCTGGAAAGATGCCATCCAGCCCAGCGGACTTATGGGCTGAAAGGTGTTGATGGCCCACTTTATCCGGTCTTCTGTTACTATATTGCGGGCTCTAGACCAGTCTTGATCCGTTGGGGTCCATTCTGGTTCAGCTTCCCACACCTTGTCCTCTAGGAGTTTGCAGTCTGGGAAGTGAGTCTCGAGGAGGATCTTACTGGTTTCATGGTCATTTAGTGTGTATGAGTTGTCGGGTTTTTTCAGCGCGCCAAGGGTTCGGTCCTGATCAGTTGATAGGATTTTCCTTACCCTTGCGGCTTCATTATTGGTTTCGATGGATTCACAGAACTTCCGCCATGCTGTTCTTCTGGCAGTTCTGATTTGCTTTTTGTATGTATGTTGGGTCTCTTTGTATGACTCCCAGTCGTCCGGGTGTCTGGTGTTTTTGGCTCTGTTGAATTGCTTACGTAATGCACCTCTGAGCTTACTAAGTTCAGCGTTCCACCAGGGGTTCCTCTCGCTGTTAGTTTTTGGCGCCCTTAGTTTGCAGCATGCATGGTATGCCTCGGTAATATATTCTGATAGTTTGTTTACGGTGTATTCTAGTTGTGCGTGGTCTGTTATGGTTACTAGTGATAGGTGTCTGCCTAGTGAGGAGGCTAGGAGGCGCTTATACCCGGGTACATTGGTGCGCCGCGGGTTCCGCCTAGGCACTGGTTTACTTGTGTTGGTAGTTAATGTAAAGCGAATCCTTCTATGGTCTGAGCAAGAAGGCTCGTCGGATACGTGCCAGTTTGTGATAAGGTTTGTTGCATTTTCTGTTGCAAGGGTTAGGTCTATGATCGTTTGCCCTCGGACTGTGACCCATGCTAGATTCTGTCTATCCGTCAGTCTCTCCTAAGATTGACACTATTGACAGGTCACTTCAAATTAACTTCATCCAATTTTTCACGGTTAATTTTACAGAATAGGTTTGTGGGTGTCATACATTGCAATTTCCGTATCTTTATCTTATGCTTTCCTCTCACAAAATGTAAGATTTGCACACAAAAAAGCATTAATTCCCATTTTGATTTTTCTTGTTAAGAGGCTGACAATTTCTAAAGCGCGGTCACCGTCAGACTACATAGAAAAGAAAGAGAAGCGTGAAGACAAAAAAAATCTGCGGTATCTTCGTGTTTTTTTTCTATAGTATCAAATTAGTCGAATAATGTTTTCAACTCACTGTCTACTAGCATATATCCTGAAGAATAAACCATCTGTTATTTTTTAGTACAAGGTACAAGGTCATTTAGTGTATAAAATTATGTTCGGACTGTTTTTAGATTTTATGACGTCAGAGGCTAAATAAGTCATACTGTATGCGTGGGCGCCGATTAGTTGCACCTCACATACAAATCAGGTAATAGTTTTTTTTTTTTATATTTGATATTGCGAACAATATATTATGCAACAGTCAACGTAACAAACGTTGGTTGTTGCTTAATATATTTTAAGAGAATTATCAGAACTGATATTTCTTACGGTGTCTTCTTCTACGGTAGAAGCTTTAGTATAAGGATATACATAGTTTATTTCTGGAATATAATAACAATAATATATTTATTCAGACAACCATTGGTCCATTAATAACATTAATACATTTAAAGAACAATGAACACTTCCCATACATTTCAAAACCTGATAATAAAAGTGTATGTATAGTTATAAGGTATAGTAGAAACACTACCTGTAAGATTAGAAAATAATATCCTATGACCATTTTCACAATTGAAACGCTACGAAGTCCAAAAATATTAATGTTACTTTTTAGGTTAGGATTTGCCGTTATAAAGAAATAAATGTGCTAGAACGAATTATTTAACACTCGAAGTTTAGTCTAAAATAGTAATACTTAGTTAATAATACATATCTATGTTCTAAAACGTCTTTTATACTTTGTGAATTCCTTAGAACCAGCTGCCCATATGTCACTGCTTAGACTCTCGATGATTGTCAATTTATATTGAGTGTCTAGCATTAAATGTCAAACGTCAAAAAATACGTTTCAATCGTCCTAACTCAATTACATATTGCATGATTCATTAATTTAATTATTCATTTATTTTGAAATAATCTGTATTATACATTGACAATAAAAAAGAAATACTTACTGAGTAAATAAAACGTAAAATAATGTATGAAACTCAGAAACAGAGTTGAATAAAGTCAAGTAGCAGTGTGTAAAATGGAACGTTGTAAAAAATGGTTGTTGAGATGCGTTCAAAACATGCTAATATGTTTACCCTTGAAGTAGAATAAGCATAACAAAAAACAAAATTAAAAAAAATCCTGCGTTTCTTTTAACATTGTGATAAGCGTAATTAATATAAAATTTAATTAGCTGTTTTTTAAGATTTATTTCATTTCTATACATAGTCAGGTGAAAAATGGGCATTCCTCTTTACAATAATACCGTTAATATGATCTTATAAACTATGTTAGTACCTAATATCTAAGAGGGACTTAGTCCTCTGGGTGAGGTTCCACACCAGTGGGCTGTCCAACTTATTGCCAATTACATTGAGGATGTTGTTACTGGTCCCACGCAATCTGCTTAGCAGTGAGGCTGTCTTTTTGCGCCATGTGCCATCAAAGCCGTTTGTGCGAGACTCAGCGAACATTGTTGACGCACTGCAGAAGCGCGGCAGACGTAACAGACTCCTGTAGGCATTGTTAAACTGGCAAAGGCACAGCACAAGCTGGGGTGTTCCACCGAAGATCCTGGAGTTTTCCTCCAAAGTTAAAGTTTTCCACCAATTGATTTCACTCAGACGGAAACCAACTTAGGTAAACCACCAGGTGAATAATTGGTTCTTAAATTGTATGCTTTTAACTAGCTTTATCTTTTTGTCTGACCGGCTCATCGACAGTGCAAAAGTGCCTGTTATTATTTCTAAGCGATAACACCCCACTTTTTGCGTCTGGGGTTAATAAATGACTGCAGTTATAGCAATCCCCTGATTAACTGACTTTTACTTTGACATTTTTGTCCAAGTCTACTTAGATAAAATTGAATTTCAGTATTTCACAAGGGTCGTGCGTCCTTCACAACCTTCACAGACTACTTAGGATAGCCGATATCCTAAAGTTAGACCGAAGCTGTCCAACTTTTAATTGGTTAACAGTCAGAAAAATATTTATAATTTGATCTCTAGTAATATTTGCATGTGCCATGTCAAAACTTTTTTATCCTGTGATTATGAGGCGTTATAAAGTTAGATATCACTTTTTTGCAAGCTTTTTATCATTAAATCTCTAATAAAAGTCAAGTGTCGTAAAAGGTTATTTGTCACGCTCAAAACACACTGTGAATTTTGAGTATGAAGAGATGGCCGTCATCTACCCTGTCACCAGGGAGAGTGGAACCGGTGAGAGATGTTGTGCAGTATCCCACAGGGATCGGTCCTGGGGTCGCTTATGTGGGATATCGGTTAAGACTGGGTGCAACGCGCCGACCTCCCTAGTGGCGTCAGCGTGGTTTGCCACGCTTACGATACGTTGATCCTGGCACAGGGGTAAAACGTCAAGTTTGGGAAACGATTATTTGTCACGCTCAAAACATAATGTGAACTTTAAGTATATATTTTGATCTACTTGCCTATCGCAGGTATGCAAGAGACTTCTGTACAATTAAGCATCACCTTTCTACGTATTTTTCTGTTCTTTTCTTCTTGTCTGTTTAAACTTATGTGTTGTTACAAAAGTAGCTATTTATCCATTCTGCAATAGGCATTTTGTTTTTCTTTTGTTTATTGTCATTTGCCAGTGCCGTAACACTCGTAACATTTACGGAATGTATATTATATCGCCTTTGGTCCCTTGCCTGGCCCCGACATCAAGCAATGGACAAAATGTAAAATTTTAATTGGTTGAATGCGAGGCTATTGGCTACTTTGTACGTTTATTTTATGTCATTTTATTTTTGTTTCCGTTTTGTTTGTGCAAAATAAACAGTTTTTCTTTCTTTCTTATGTTTGTACGTAAATGGTTAAATAATAATTAAAAAGGATGCAAATAGGTAGGTACATGGCTGGCTAATAGGTAAGAAGCATTATAATTTCGAAGTCAGAATAAAAAAAGAAATGAGAAATAAAATAATTGTTTGAAAGTTTGCTTCCTCTAAGATCCTGGTATAAATATTTATATATGTATTAGATTTGTAGTTTCATAGGTTTATGCGTATCTGTATATTTAAAAAATATTTTCCTTGGATTTTATAAATTACAACTTCCACTGCTTGTCTCTGCATCAGCCAAAGGTTGACTAGCAGAAAATACCAATGGCTAAGTCCACCTCTGTACATTCGTTTGCGTGAAGTATGAATAAATTAATAAATCAAACAACCTGCCTGCCTTTTCCAAACTGTTGGCGTCAGATTCCAGTCTGATCGGATGCAGCTGAATACCAGTATTTTACATGGAGCGACGGCCTATCTGACCACCACAACCCAGTTACTGGGTAACTTGGTAAGAATGGTTGTCAGACTTTCGGGCTTCTGTCTTCTCTAAGACCAAAGCTGTAAAATAAAAATAAAATAAAGATGTCTGACTTTTGCGCACAGTGGCACCCTACAACAAAAAGACAAAAAATAAAAAAAGGTCTTTACTTAAGAACCCTTCTGTTCCTCTAATAATTTTATAAAGAACTGTTATTATAAAACTGCACCTACAATGTACGCGTAATTACTTACTTTGTATACAGCTGTTAACAGTTCCATAAACTGTAATTAATGATGATTTCTCGATAAGCATGGGTGGTAGAAACTTCAACATCACACAAAAGAATGAAATGAAAAAACTATGTCTCACGCTTTTCTGTAGTAATTATCAGCAGAACTGTCAGTAAAAGACGGGACTTGTTTCCTCTTATCAATCACTAATCAAACCCAACCCAACAATATTAAATTATCACACCTGTTTCCCACAAAAGGTTAAGCAGATTTGTAGGTATTAGTTATTTTTAAGTCCTATGTTAGAGAGCGAGCCTCTTGCCATCCAGAAATTCCAGGAACACTTGCCCGACCTGGGAATCGAACACAGGACCTCATGCTCCGCGCTAGCCCTTGCGACTACAAGCATGGAAGCATCGACGCCATATTATTCAAAAGCGGCATCTACACCGCCACATGCGAACAACGAATCACACTGACGTCACACAAATCCTGCATTGGGCAATCAGAGTTTACCGCGCAGCTAGCATATATACAACTTCCCGACATCGAACGATGGGCAGTTGCCCACCAGACACGACATCCGTCTGGTCGGAGGATCCTCCCATTTCCAAGAGTATGAGTGAACTTTACACTCTGTTCCTCATATCTCTTCGGACCTCTCTAATATTTTTGTGGCCAGTCTCTTCCTGTCAACAGCCCACTAAGCCATACATCCGCACTGACAAAAAAATCCATGTCCGAAACACGAAAAAAGTTAAAACGGTTTTATCCACGCTATAACGCGTTTTGGTTCAATGTGCACTCAGGATATTCACATAGTGTAACGTCCGTCCGGAATAATAAAATGTTGAAAAAAGTAAGTAGAGGCGTCGTAAGCGTTGATGGCTTCTGTTTTGTTTTTAAGTTTAGAATCATATTGTGAGTAATTTTTTATTTCTGTCTTTTGTTTTTGACGTCTGGTTATGTGACATTAATTTTAAAAGTTGTTCAGTCTCTAACCAAATATGTTTTTAATCTGTGAGCATGTACTCAAAATTAAGAAATTCATAGTAACTACGTAGCTGCTAATTAGGACCATCACCAGCTTGTTGAAATTTTCCTTGTCCTACCGTTGATATTATTGACATTGATTTTAATTAGCACCAAACGACTTGTGGTCACTAACCTGACTTTCTTGATCGAGGCCAGACTCAATAAAAAAAGAGATTCTCTTAAACCTTTGTAAGCAATAGAGCCAAAAGTCATTGTCTGCAGTCATGACTTTTATACGAATACTGGCCATACATGTAAGAAGTTCTCAGTTCCAAAAATCTAATTCAAAATTTCAAAAGTCGAAAACCAATCGAACCAATTTCTAGGAACTATATCGACGCGAAGTTTGAATTGAACCAGTAGGGATCGAGCGCGCGCAACACACGCACGCGTTCTACGAAGCGCGCGCGCAGAGTCGTGATCTGAAAACTGATTTGTTGCGTACGAGTCGACGCGAGTTCTGTGTATGTGTGTGTGATTTATGTGGAAGTGCGTGTAGATATTTTTTTCGGGTGAGTTTGAATATCGAACTTTTTGGATTGAACTTTTTGGTGCCGTAAGTTTTTATCTTTAATTAAGTATCGGTATATTTACTTCTATGTCTTAGAGTGAACTTTTAAACATTTTCAATATTTTTCAGCATGAAACAATTTTTCATTAAATTCCGAATACACGTGAATTGATTTCCCAAGTGTGTTACGTCAAAAAACTTTACTTCTGTTATAAATAAACCCAGCTAAAGGGAGACCTGTATAACTGACAGTTGACACGCCCAGGGGAACCTATTAAAATTTATATTCGGACTTTGAATGCATGGTCTTGAGCCTAGCCTCTTTTCTAACAGCAACATAATTACTTATTTAACTATTATGGGATTTTTTGGTACCTATAATCAGAGACTAATGTATAGCTTAAAAGATACTAGTCATAAAAAGGTTCTATAAGGTGCAGTTTTCAAGTTCCCAAATCAACAACTCAAAAACAAAACAACTCAACTGAAAAAGTACTTACCTTCACTGAAAATCAAGGGAAGTAATCAATACGAAATCTTCTATGTATTAGGACTAATACAATATAGGTGCCTACAAATTAGTCTATTAGATCCAATATTCATTAAAATCACATTCTTTATAGTAAATTTAGCTTCCTGCAAATGACCATTCAATAATTAATTTATGTTCAAATTCTCGCCATTGAACTCGACATCGAACAATTTCATTCATATACTGTATATAGAACGCCCCTAAGTGGAGCAGTGATCTTCATAAGGTATATGAAGATCACTGCTCCACTTAGGGGCGTTCTAAACTTCCTTTGCTCGTAATCAGTTTTGTTAGTGAACAAGATTTATCTTTGTGCCATAGAATTAGTATGTACTACACATATGGCCATCTATTAAACCAGCCATTTTTTAATTACGAACTTTTTATTGACAACGTTGTAGATATTAAAACTTACAAAAACATTTTAAACCCGAGTCTTGTCTATTTTATATTAAGAACTTTCCAATGAGGTTCGAAATACAAAAACTGGCTGAAAAGTTTAAGCTTGGACCAAAGATATACCGCTACAAAAATCTTTTGGCGCTCGAATGACGTTGACAGGGCGCTGTTATTTTACCTCTGAGTTTGCATCACCATCGATATCACAGGGATCTTTATTGCCGTATAGTTGCTTTTGGGTTGCTGCCATTGACAAGTCTGCCAAATTCACATTGATCTTTACACTTGTTACAATAAGGTTGCTGTTAGGCTGCTGCTGTCAGAGGTTAAATAATTGTGAATGGACTGTAAACTTTGGCGACATTTGCGCAATTACTTTGTGAAATATCACTTAAAAATATTCTAAAAACAAGATCTCACTTGAAAGTATTCGAAAATCAAGATTTCACTTGAATTTTAAAGTATTCGAAACAAGACGGCAGCGTTAGTTCCGATTTTAGCCACGCGCCAAAATAATCTTTTAACGCATAGAACTCTTTTGTAATATGAAGGATTTATAAGCAGAAAATGATGACATTGCATATTAGCATAGCATAATCAGCCTATAACGTTCCCACTGCTGGGACACAGGCCTCCTCTCTATGAGAGGTAGTGAGCCGTAATCCACCACGCGGGCTCAGTGCGGGTTGGTAGATGTCACATGTCTTCGAATTTTTGGTTCTAGGACATGCCGGTTTCCTCACGATGTTTTCCTTCACCGTTTTGAGAGCAGTGGTGATTAAATTATTTACACAAAGTAAAGCGCCTGCTTGGGTTCGAACTCACGACCTACAACTCGTAAGTCGGGACCGTTACCACTGGGCCACCATTGCATATTATTAAAAGAAAATTCTTTCTTAGCTTTTTTTAAACAAATCGAACCCCTTAGTAATTTTAATAGAAATATTTGTTTTTTTCTCTAAACTGGAATCCGTTCAAGTGTTTGTGACCCCCGAGCAATATTTCTTAAATTTCCGTTCAATCTCGTTAGTTATGTACACCATTAGAACTTTATGATACCTTCTTGATCATAAAAAGTGTAGTGTTTTTTTTTTTGCTTTTAAGGCAATTATGGCGCCATTTAATTTTATGTGTATCCTCCGTCACGTGAATTATGGTTTATTTGAATTTTAACTTAGATCATAGAGATATAAAGACGATAGTACCTACCATATAAATAAGTTTTATATTTACCCCAAATAACCGTTTTTTTAACGTGCATCGACGAGTTGCGGTCACCGGCGCGTATTACCTGTCTATTCACCCTAATTGCGATAGTTTAGTTTATCTCCTCGATCACCGCATTTAATTGTAAGCCAAACAAAGAACCTACCTATATTTTGTCTTGATTCACAATTTGTGCTCATTTCTCCGTAGCGTAAGCAGGTTCCACTGCGTTACGGGTCGTCAATTTCTCGATCGTCTTGTTGTTCTCGTCTTCTTGATCGTCTTTCTCTCCGATTGCTACGTGTATCTTTAATCGGTCCGTCGCCACATCCTTTACCGCGATTATGATCTTGTTCATAATTATGAGCGAAATTTTAAGTGGTACCGACAAGATGAGGGCTTAATAGGTTTGGCTTAGAGTATATAACACGGTTTAAGATACAAATGTGTAGTTCCTTTTACTCTAATAGAGAAAAGGCTGAAAAACTATATAAATAGGCTAAGCTAGTGATTTTATTTATCTATGTAAAGACGTATGAGGAACAAGGTGTAAAGTTCACTCATCCTCCATAGAAAAGGGTGGATCATATTAATGTCGTGACGCTGTATATATGCTAGTTGTTAACTCGCGGTAAACTCTGCTTGCGAGATGCAGGATTTGGACGACGTCAGTGAGATGCGTAGTTCGCATGTGGCGGTGTAGATGCCGCTAAATATATCTACGTAGATATAATAATATTATATAGAGATATTTGGGAGTTTTTATGTGGACCACTAGCTCAGTCTAGCAGTTCAACATTCTTATCGTGCACACCTAAAAACTGAAAAAGGATTGTACTAAGACTATGAATTCGTTTCTTCGATTGTAATTTTCAATCAAATCTCACTGTGCACAGTTCCTTTATCATTCTTGCTGCATATGTCTTTGATTTAATTTCTATTCAAATTCTCGCCATTGAACTCGACCCTCGAACACTTTCAATCATATCGTCCTATTTGTTTTTGTCGACAGGATTGGCTCTCGTCTTAGAACATTTGGTATCAACAAACTCATTGAACATCTTAGTATGTAATACAGTACAGATACTTTAAATTGACGGTAAGGGTATTATATTATAGCAGCCCGAGCCGACAGTTCGCGCCGCGCATGCTGTTTTAAAAATACAATATACAGTCTCACCTCACGCGCAGTACTTGTGACGTAGTCACTAAAACAACAGTATATCGGACATCAATACACGACAATGATTGATGTTCGAACATATGAAGTTCATTAACAAGTGTAAACAACTGAATCATCATTTATGCATTGCATGTTGCTACAATTTTATTAAGGAGTCCAGCTTTTAATTTATTCTTTATTGTTCGCTTGTTAATTACACTAGTATTTTTTCTTAGCCAGTGGATATTATTGAAAATTGTAGGGGTCAAATACTTATTGGTTCTTTTGCCATAGTAAATTTTTTACTGATGCTCGTACGAATTTACGTTCTCTAACGCTTCTAGTGTTGTAAGTGTTTTGCACATGCACTTTGAATTGGTTATTATAGAACAGCTCTAGAACCACTAAGTACTTTACCTTCTCATGCACGGGAAGCACCTGACATACAACAAAAGGTTTCTCATAATTTTCTTTACACTCAAGCCTTAGTTTCGGGTGAGTTTTATGTAGGTGGTATTCGGAACTATTGGGAAGCTACAGTTTTGTGTAGTGTCATAGGATATATTTTATGTTATCATTAATAATATCATGAATTGATTTACAACATGATTGCATACTTACTTAGGTACTTAAAATTATAAACCTTAAATAATACTAGCCTGAAAAATTCAGCTTTTTAAGCTTTTGACAAGTCAACAGTAATTAAAGTTGTAATTTAGAACATTGGAGCGGTATTTATGACGAAATAAGGGATCAAAAAGACGCACGGGCAGACCGTATACACGTTGGGGAGACGACATAAAAAAGATAGCGGGATCATATTAGTTGCAAAAAATGGAGGCTAGTTAGAGTAGTTGGAAATGTTTGGAGGAGGGATTCACCAGGGGTCCACGTCCAGCGTTCTAAATGACATGCTAAGGTACTTTGATCCCTTAAAAAAATATTAAAAAACGGTAACGGTAAATGTTTTCCTAAAACTGAATTTGCACGGAACAAAAGGTTTTTTTTTTAAATAAGACATCAAAATACCTAATTATGTTATTTAGAATGCTAAAAATATCTTAAGAATCTAAAGACCAATACTTAACATCCAAGAAGCCCGTATAAAGTTCAGTTATTCAACCGGAACCGTTATTAACTTAAACATGATCACAAATTATGCTCGTCATAATCATTTTTGTTTTCCAACGTGTGACCACAACTTTATTCTTTCGCATTTCAAAGAATGCTTTGAAGGAAATGCATATATAGAGAGGAGGAAACGTAATCGGGTTTTAACATAACTCCTTTTTAGTTTTACCATAGGATCTTTAATTAATAGAATATTAAAACATCTGATCTGATTTGAGCTGTAGATTGTACGGGGATCACAAAGTTCAAAAGTTTCAGGGATCAAAAACGCCTCGTTAATGTACCTACTTTCTAAGCAAATAAACTATTATGATTACGATCGCCTATTCTTTTAGGCTTGGGCAAGCATCATATCTAATATTATAAATGCGAAAGTTACGTTTTGTTACGCTTTCACGCTAAAACGGCTGATCGGATTTGGATGAAATTTTTCACACGGGTCACATTTCACCCTGGATCACAGACGAAGTCGCGGGCAACAGCTATTGTTTCATAAAGGTGTATAATTTTTAAATGACAGTGGTTATCTTTTTACAAATATGATTTCTTCTTTGACTGTCTCGTTGGTCTAGTGGTCGCAAGTTGTTGAGCATGATGTCCTAGGATTAATTCCCGGGTCGGGAAAAATGTTGTTGTTTTTTCCATCTGGTATTGCTCAGTAGCAATCCGGAGTCTGGATTAGTGCCCTTAAGGGACATAAACATAACTGGCGAAATGTGGTTGCACTTTAGGTAGTCCTCTGTCCAACCCTTTGGAGAATACAAGCGTTATAATATTATATTTATTATTTGTTTCGTAACCAAGATCCTTAGTCTGTACTTTAACATTTAAAATGTATTCCATCCTCAAACTGAATAGTTTATAGTGAAATAAAAAAACAATAACAAAATTCTGGTTTGAACCGCATTCAACTGGATTATAATGGTTATTCCCCGCCCTAATAATAACTCACGTATCGCTGGAAAGGAATTAAAAATTGCATAAAACTTTTGTCCATAATGAGCGGTGTTGTGATGTTGTCTGTGGTCTGTGCGTACGTGTGTACCTACTTGGACGTTTATACCTTTTTTATTTGGTGTTTTTCTTCGTCGTCACATTAAGTACCCACTTACCTAATGTTTTATTTTAAGGTCAAACTATGTAGTTATGCACATAATAATACGTACTTGGTATGTAACCCTTGATCAAAGTTACCCCCATGTTTTGCGTTTCCAAAACTGTTCCAAAAGGGCCAATTTTAATCATTTACCAACCGTTAAATAGCTCTCGTATAACAAAGGACTAATATCAAAGGATAGTCCTTATTTTCAGACACAAAAACTCTCTATTTCAAAGGAACAGTTAAGCTTTTCAAATGATACCATTAATAAACAAAACGATCATCGTTGGTATACATATAGGAACCGACCACAAAACGTTCATTGACAGACGTCAGACACTGATACAATCTTTAATGAATGCGTGTCTATGGCGCCACTGTTCATGATTAAGTCAGATAACGGTCCTTGGAACCCACTTACTCACTCACTTTACTACCACTACTTCCACGACATTACCCGCATTTTAAAGCCAAAGGAAGTTGGGACATTAACAAAAATTAATGTGGGAACTTCCTTTGCTGTGTCGCGCTAATTTATTTGCAGTATTTTTTTAAGAATTTCGTTAAATTCTATATGTAAAGTATACAGTTGGAAGATTTGTTGAGTGACTTTGTTTACATAGTACTACGAGATCACTACTACTGTACACTTTTGTATTCTTTACAACATCATCAGCCTATATTCGACCACTGCTGGACGTAGGTCTCTTCTAGTGAACGCCACTGAGTCCGATCTTCGGCTCTCCTCATCCAGTCTCTGCCAGCCGCCTTTCACAAGTCGTCACTCCACCAAGCCGGCGCAGGCGCCGGCGGCGGCGGGCACACAACATTTACAACAGTTAAATTATAAGATGGCAAATAAAGGGTGAACTTAAAATTGAGTGTCAAACGAAGCAAAGACTGACTTAAGCTGTCAAGCCTTTGGACCATAGATAATAATGCATATTTATTTATTTATTCTTGTACACACAAGCGCTAAACAGAAAAAAAACTTACTTACTGACTTTAGAAGAGCACAAAGGTTCTGCTTATTTCTTTATAGACAAGAAAATATGTATTGAAGGCTAAGCTTGTACTCGCGGCTTCGCCCGCATGTATGTCATAAACTACATACATACATAACATCACGCCTTGTTTCCCTGAAGGGTTGGGCAGGTTGGGTTGGGGTTATGTCAAAACTTATCACACGGAAACGTGCTACTGTGACAAAAAGTAGCTAATGTCCTTCCCCAGAATGCCCCCCTTTGCCAAATTTTATAGAAGGTAACATACACACAAAGTTACTTTAGAATTTATAATATTAGTATGGATTTGAAGATATAATTGGGTCTTCTTCATCTTATATCTTTCAGCAATACTCACATAATTAACTTTACCATCAATGGTAAATTGGACCCAATTCACTCAACAAAGACAGCAAATGGAGTCAATATCAGTTACAAATCGATATACGATACGTTAAAAATAATTAATCTTCGTGGTATGATTCCAAAAACATAAGACGCGTGGGTATCAGATTCAGCGTGACAACATACATACCTATAACATCACGCCTTGTTTCCCCGAAGGTTTGGGCAGAGGTGTAACCACATTTCGCCAGTTATGTTTAAGTCCCATGTAATAGGGGGCGAGCCTATTGCCATCATTCAGCGTGACTTGAGAATTTAATACGGAATTTTGGCCCAACGAATAAAGCTCTTAGGGCTTGCGAAGGTGTTTCCAAATAATGTTTTAAGTAATATATTTTGGCCGCGGCTTCGCCTGCATGGCTGTAAGAAAATATCCCACGAGAACGTACTGCCGAGATTAAAAGTACCCGGTGTGTTTATCCATATTATAAACTATCAGTGTTCCAAATGTTATCCAAATACGTTCAGCTGCTTTTGCGCCAATCTGAAGCATACATACAGGCAAACGAAAATAGACTAAGAACTATAAGTATTTTTGGCATCAGCCTCGTTCCTACACCTCGTAGACGTAAAAAAATATTCTATGGACAGTTTTGACTTCGTTACTTTTAAATTATATGTATATATGTCACATTCTTATAGGACACAAGAAACACCAGATAAAAATCTCATCGATCGAGCTCGAGCTCGCTAAAGCCTATCTCGAAGAATTCTCAACGCCTATTGATACATTCTCAACTTTTTAGTCCTGTCATACAAATATAGGCAAGAAAACTGCCTTGTTCATGCATATGAATCTTGGTGCAGCGATGGACGGTAAAAAGCTGAATAATTCTCATAACCTTAATCGTTCAGTGGAAGGTGTGAAATCATGAGGATAACAAAGAATTAGAGGGAGAATAAAACCTAGCATCACGACAGTTTTCCCCAAAGGCTTTGGCAGAGGTGAACAAGTGCACCCACATTTCACCAGTTACGTTTCAGTCCCATGTAGGGTGAGTCTATTACCATCAATCGGGCACAAACCTTGACTCCGCGCTGTAACTGAGAAATTCCTGATGATTAAACCCAATAACATTTCCGGCTTGGGAATCGAACGTCATTCTAAACATTGACTAAAGTTCGTTTATCAAACCCTGTACTCATTCCAAAACTTTGTGTTTTTGCTTTTAATTAGAGGACTTTGACATTACACCAGTCAATTTTATTAGTATTGGTGTTTGAAATTACACCTGACAAATTAGTATCTGTGTTTAAAAACGAACTTTAACACCAGAAATAACTGGATAATTGAAGAAATCGATAGAACTACCTACTAAGTACCGACTGTTTTAACATTCGGGTTTCTAAATTGAGAATTTGAAGTAGAGAACTTGTTCAACACTTTATAAATAGTTAACAAAGTTCAAAATTGCTGCAAAAAAAAAGAAACGCTATTGAATTTTTGTATTACTGTAACTTGTCCGAATAGTTTGGAGGCGTGGAAACCTTTAATGGCTCCCGCAAATAGGCGCGACGCCATAGCGCGACACAAAGGCACCGCTCTGCGCTCGTAGCGCGACACGCGGTGCCTTTCTGTCGGGCTGTGGCGTCGCGCCAGTGTGCACTAGACTTAACACAGTTATTCCTAGTACAGGCTTTAGTCTCCACTACATGAACGTATTTTTTGTATACACAATTAAGTATTGTTGAAATTTTTCATAATATGGATGAAAATAAAACACTTTGCCTGACCTGAGAATCGACCCCAGGATCTCATGCTCAGCAGTAGCTCCTGCGACCACTAGACCAAAGAGGCAGTATTGCGTTTTTCTATCTGAAATTTCTCAGTAGCAGTCCGGAGTCCGGATTTGTGCCCGGTTGATGGCAATAGGCTCGCCCCCTATTACATAGGACATTAACATAACTGGCGAAAGGTGGGTGTACTATAGGTACACCTCTGCCTAACCCTTCTGGGATTACAAGCGTGATGTTATGTAATGTTGTATGAAAAAAAAAACGTTTTTATTATTATTAAATTATTATTTCGCGGGCTACATTAAAGGAACCAAAGTCAAATTCTCAATTTAGAAACCGGGTGTTATTATTGACGTTATTATTGACACTAAACAAGTTCGAAATCTAGTAAAGCCATGAAATTATTTTCCTGTAACATTATAAACGACAAGGCGCTTCATCTAAAGTTACAGGGCTAACTTTGTAACTAGTTTTCAGCCATGTTGCCGAGATGTGACAATACAATTTTACAAGCTTTTCATGAAGCTTATTCGTCTAGAAACAAAACGGCAGGTCAGATATTACCTTCTAAGGGCCTTTCAGAGATTACTGAGAAAATATTCATAGGTGACCTATAGTGGATTCGATCCCAAACAATATACTTTGTGTAATTCATTCCATCACCACTCGTCTTAAAAGAGTGAAAGATAAACCGAAACCGATATGTCCTAGAACCAAAAATTCGAAGCAATGTGCCGCCTACCAACCCCATTGCGCCCGCGTGATGTCCACTTGAGAGCAATAAAATCGCACACCTTGTTTTTTTTTGTTAAGGCAGTTTTTTTTCATGAATCTGAATAAACATTTTAAAAAACACACACACTAATTGAACGTCTACCTCATTACCTTTCTAATGATATCAAATACAGTGTCAAAAAATACCCTTAGGAGGTTTTAGGGCACAAAACTCATCAAACGGGTACAATTACCCAATTTCGCTTAAGAAATAATGAAAAACAAACTCAACATTCTTGATCAAATTGTTTATTAATAAGGTGTATTCCCTCCCCGAGCCTTAATTACAGCTCTAAATCGGTTTTTCATGGACCGTATTAATTTTACTCCTCTTCAATGGCAAGTTGAAGCTCTCGGAGGCGCGTAGGAGCAGGGCTTCTTGCTCGAACTCTTCTTTTTAGCTCATCCCAGATACGCTCAATCGGATTAAGATCAGGACTACGAGCTGGCCACTCCATCGCGGTGATTCCAACGTCTTCCAAGTAGTCCCAAACTGTTCTAGCGACATGCGGTCTGGCGTTGTCGTGCATTAGGAGAAAATCTTCTTCCATAAGCCACGCACCGGCCTCACATGTCCTTCGAGCACTTCTTCGACGTATCGTGCAGCCGTCAAACCTCTTGATCTCGGGCCGGTATTCACCCCAGTGATGAATACAATGTCAGTTTTAGTGTCCAACATTGTGCCACCCCAAAACATACACGATCCACCGCCAAAAGCCACACGTTCGCTTATGCAGTATTGTGAAAATCGCTCTGATGATCTTCTGTAGACCCTAGAGCGTCCACCATGACCATGTAATGTCATTCTGCACTCATCAAAGAACATAATAGACCGCCATTGGTCATACGTCCAAATTAAATGTTCCCTGGCAAATTGTAGTCGGGCTTGTCGGTGAGCTGTGGTCAATTTGGGACCATTTGCTGGGCGATGTGAAGTCAGTCCTGCTTCACCAAGTCTTCCTCTGACTGTCCACCGACTTATACTGACATTGCGAACTTCTCGAAGCTCTTGTCCCAGTTGAACCGCATTCAGTTCCCTATTTCTTAAAGACCTCGACACAAGAAAGCGGTCATCACGCTCTGATGTTCTGCGTCGCCGGCCAGATCCTGGTCGCCGAATGTAGCCACCGGTCTCTTGAAACCTCTGGTACACACGACGAACAGAGTAGCGGCTCAAATTTAGTCGTCGAGCAACTTCACTTTGATTATGGCCTGCTTCGAGCAAGGCAATAACTTGAGCGGCTTCTACGGGCGTGGTATCCATATTTTTCCGGATGCTTTCAGTAGAGATGTTATCACGTTGGTATGCAACTGATTAAAAATCCTTTTTTTTTTCTTTGTGTAGGGCATCTCGTAGTTGACCTTGAGAGATCGTAACTACTTAACCGGACTATTATTAAAAATCCAAAAAAACCGACCCTTTTATACCTGCGGGTAAGGGTGCAAGTAGTGACAATGATAACGGGTGAATTTGGCTAATTTGGTGTACGGCTGGTTTCTGTAAGTTACGTGAAAGTCAATGATTTTAATTTTGTGTTTTTTTTACAGCTAAGCTTGTATTCTTTAATTTTGCCTAATGATTTGTACTCAATATCTTTAGATTTAAGAAAAAAAAACAGTAATAAACCAAATCACAAGGGGTGTGCGATTTTATTGCTCTCAAGTGTATTATGGCCCACTTTCTCTCACAGTAAAGAGGCCTGTGTCCCAGCAGTGGAACAGTTATAAGTTAATTATGTTATGTAAACTAAATTTAGCCTTGTTAGATGCAAATTTATCAGAAAAGAAAAAATTCTCCGAAAAACTCTTGGGTACAGAGTTTCAATAGCAGTCATCGATCCATTTCAAAATACATTGAAATGCTTGTGACATTTAGTTTCACTGAAAGTCGTTGCCATCAGGGGTTCGACTTTCAGTGTAAGCGTAAATTGTGAAAAGACTAGAGACTCTATTGATATTTCAGCCTTTGTATTCACTAGATCTTTCAAACTCTGAACATCGAACTTAAAACGGAGCATAAAGATATTATTCATAGTTAAAACCGTCCAATTGTCCAAGTTTAAACGTTTATTAAACTCTACCTTAAGTTAACAGCCACTTCACCTTTTATAAAGATCAAGTATGAAGATGGTTTTAGTAAAACAGTAGCGTCCAGTCGGGTAGTAAATTATTTAAATGTGAATAAAAAGCCTTATAATATGGTAATAAGATGTTGGTTTACAATAGTAGCTGTGGTTTTTTGTAAAACATAGTGGTGTTTAATGATTTCTTTCTTGTAATTTTCTGTGAAAGATTTTATTTACTAAAATCACTATTGTGTCAAAACTAAACAACATATTATATTAGAAAGGTGGATATTTAGGGGAAAAAAAGATCAACTGCCCCATACAAAACTTCAACACCTACTCGACCCAAAGGTTTGGGACGGCAGATTATTTTAAAATTGTTCTGTTTTATGATCTGTCTAGTCTTCACGCTGTTCACTAGCGATATTCCAAAGAGTAAAAAGGCTCAGTTGGCTCTCTTCGCCGACGACACTGCCGTTTACTATACCGGTCACTGTCCCAACGCTATAGCTCGTACTCTCCAAACCTCCGCAAACGTCTTAGGCGCTTGGTTCCGGAAATGGAGAATCGAGGTCAACCCCGATAAGAGTCAGGCGGTTCTCGTCTCGAGTCGTCGTCGATTCCCTACCCCCCTTCCCGACCCGATCACTATGTATGGCAAGCCGATACCTTGGGAAAAGCAAGCAAAATACCTAGGCATGATCCTCGATCAAAACCTTACCTTTAAGGCTCATATTGAGGCGGTTCGCGATCGCCTCCTTCGCTCTTAGTAGGCTCCACTTTGTACTGGCAGCCCGTAGTAAACTGTCACTAAAATGCAAGCTGCGCATCTATACCGCTGTAATCGTCCCATCATGACCTATGCCTGCGTTGTATTTGCGCACGTTCACCCACGTCATCTCCATAAGATGCAGACCCTCCAGAACCGTTTCCTCAGAAAGGTCACGGGTACCCCCTTCTATTTCCGTTACATAAATCTCCACGTCGACCTTAAAATTCCTACCATAAACCAGTTCATGAAACGCTTTTCCAAGCGTTTCTTCGACTGTGGCATGAAACACCCAAATCCCCTGATTACAGCGGCCGCCCGCTATACTCCCTCCCGCATAAGCAGTATTTGCCGGCCAAATACCCTCCTGCAGGAGAGCAGTAAGGCCACCAGCACTTTAAACAAGCGCAAAACCCGATCGCCGTCCTACCGTCCTCGCCGCCGAGGCCTGCCGCGACGCCCAAATCCACGCCCCTCCCGACCCTTGCTCGAGCCAGCCCGCGCCGCCGCTGAGCTTGTAGCTTTAAATTCGTCCCAAAATCTCTCAAATCCTGATCCAGCTAGTCCCTTGCTGCTCTTCCAGCGACTCCCTAAGCCGAGGCTCGTACCCCACAGGGGGTGCCCTTAGCGTGTAGTCGCTTAGTATTTAGTAAGTATTTAAGTTTAAGTCCTGGCTGGAGGCCTTAACTTATTAGGGCACCCACAGGCAAGTCCGCTTAAGCAGACGACAACCTTTTTTTGGTTTGGTTGACCTGCCAGATGCCATACACAAAATAAAAATAAATTGATGGTCTGTGGCCGGCGAGCGCTACTTCCTTCTTATGAATTAATTCCGATTTGTTAACTGCCCGCTCAGACATTTAACTGCTTAATTATTTATTTAATTAACCATATAAATAATAATTTTAAAAAAATGTATCATCTCGGAACTGCATACCTACATTTACCAGGAAATGTGTGTGTTAAAGAAGCTTTGAAACATAATTTTGACACATTTCCGAAGTAGGCTAGGAATTGCATATACTTCCCAGAAATTGTAGGTTTCATACATTTCCAGTAACATTCAAACCAGCAGCCTAATTGCGTAACGCATTACGTAAACGATTACGACTAATCTGTTTAATTTTGACAGTTCAACAACATTCATTGCGTTTTTTAAATTGTTGAACAGATTTTTTATCGAACTTATGAAGCAATGGATTAGCAATCGGTTTCAAAACGATTCAGATTCCGATTGATTGTGTATTACGCTATTAGGGTACTGGATTAGTAAAAGGATTATATGAGGTGTTGTTTCTACCCATTTTCAATATCGTTCTATGTACAAAGCTTCTACCAAGAAACTCCACTCTCTATGAAGATTGGTAAAGTTCTGCGTAGATAATCTATGTTATAAACACGCAACATAACATACCAATTTGCAATGGCCTACTTCACGACTTATATTCAATTATAGACGAACTGTTGGCTGTAACAGATTCTTCAATAACCAGACTCAATTATCTACTAACCCGAGTCCTCGACACGAGCGAGATGTTACAAATAGTAACAAATCGTTGCAGGCACGATGATACAATTATCTCAGAGCAGCCATTAAATTAAAAGTATGAAGCGAACGGGTTTCTTCCGGCGCCTGATGGTAAAGAAGTGTGTACACTAGGCGGACAGCGAGATAATTGCGAAACACAAAACAATGCTTTCATTCTGAAAATTCAACAACATTAATTCTGTTATTTACGTTGTCGAGCAGTTTTTGAGACATAATGAAGCAATGGAATAGGAATTTCCTTAAAAATTTATCGCATTGTGTTCGAAATTAGAAAGATTCGATCCGTGCGACTTTGCGGACGTTGATTGAAATGCGTTCGAAATCTGAATTCTGTGTTCGGTCTTGCGCGGGTTTCGGTTGATGGATTACTGTGTGTAGTGGGTGCGGTTTATTTTGTGGATGTAGGAACCTGGAATACCTTTTATCCCGTGGTATTTGAATTTCCCCGCAGCCTAATTTTGAAACGCACTCGATCACAATTCTTTTAATTTTGACAGTACAACAACTATTGAACAGACGATTTTTTCAAACTTATGAAGCAATGGATTATGAATCCCTTGAAAGTTAAGAGGGTTGTTTTTGTAATTAAGGATAACTACGATGTTTTTTAAATCTATACTAACATAAGATAATAAATAATTATAATCTTGAGAGAGAAAGAGTTTGTCTCTTTTTTTGTTTATTTGTACGCGATAATCACAGAAATATTTTTGCATGTTAAATACCAACTCTTTGAGGACCTTCCTCAACAATTGGTATATTGCATAGGTTACCAAATTCGCGCTAAGACCCTTAGAGAGAGTTTCTTTCCTTCAAGCGGCTGGAAGATACATAATTTATCTCATAGATTAATCTTCTCAGTATCATACATCATACCTACCTACTTATTAAACTGTATTATGAACATGTGAGTTTTCTCACAAACATTTCCTTCATCCAAAGATAGCAATTTGAACTAATTAAAATACCTATAATTTTATTGAGATTTTAAACCACACAGGAACTTTTAGCAAAGTTAAATATGAGTAAATATTAAATTCAGTATTATTTGATCTTGTAGGTAGGTACTCCCTAAAAGATCGATACCAAAACCAGTGTACAACACCCCTTAAAGACGAATTAAACTAATCTTAACCCATAGCGTGGCCGAGGTAGTTTTGTGAATGGAATAGCCCCTAATTGGCCCTCCGGCTATTATACTAAAGGTAGATAACCCTTTAAACACTGCTTATAAATGGGTTGATGAGTAACGCATGAAACATTGATGGGTACAAATGTCCCGTTTAACGTAGGCTTGTAAAAATGGTAATAATCGTAAAATTGTTTTTTTAAGCGAGCAATATCCGGGCAGAAAGTGTGTTCATATATTTATATAATCATTTTCATACGCTTTTACATACTAGTGCAAAAAAAACATTGTTTTTCAAAGTAATCTCTTGATAAATTCATCTGACCGTAACATTATTTTTGAACTTTAAGTGGTTTGACAAATTGAGTTTATAAGACAATAGAGTTTTAAAGTAGCATCAAACTGCGATTTTCCATCCTTTCGGGTCAGACTTTTACTGACTAAAACCCACCCGTGTTCCTTCAGTTGCCTGTGCCAGGGCCACGGTATCTCTTTCGAATCCTAAAAGCCTAAGTAGGCAGCAATTAAACAACGAAATGGCAATCATGTCATTTGGTTTAAATCGTTTTTTTTTTTCTTTCTTAGATTCTTTCATATTTTGTTAATGTGGAACGTTGTAGGCCTGGTAGATTTTAGATTAATAGACCCTTGTCTGTTTTAGCATATGGTACTTGTTTTGTAGTTTTATAGTTTGTTGTTTTGTATTAATTTAATTTATTACAAAAATACAAATACAAAATATATTTATTTCATAAACATTGCATACTTTTAGTTGGTGCAGGCGCCTCCTTTTAAGCATATAATGCCTGTGTTAGAAGACGCCGCTCTTTCATATGTAGCCTAAGGGGTGACAAAATTATAATAATAATAAAAAGAGAGAGAAAAATAAAAACTACTTAAGACATTTTACAAAAGATATTTAAAGAGGGCTGTCTCGTTTGTCTCGTTGGTTTAGTGGTCGCAATCGCTACTGCTGAGCATGAAGTCCTGGGTTAGATTCCTAGGTCGGGCAACGTGTTATTGGGTTTTTCTATCTGGAATTTCTCAGTAGCAGCCCGAAGTCTGGATTTGTGCCCGGTAGATGGCAATAGGCTCGCCCCCTATTACATGGGACTTAAACATAACTGGCGAAATGTGGGTGTACTATAGGTACACCTCTGCCCAACCCTTCGGGGAAACAAGGCGTGATGTTATGTTATGTTATTTTAAAGAGGGGTGTGAGAGTGGTGTGATGTTATGTGATAAGAGTGATGTCAAACAATGTGATGCGAATTGCGAATGTTAAGATGTGATGTGAAAGTGACTGACATCGAGAGTGGCGTGGCTGTGTGTGGTATGTGTGTGTGTGGTATGTGTGTGTGTATAATATGTTCATGTGTGAAGGAGTGACTCAGTATATATGTATGTAAATGGTTTTATCCAGTCTGTTAGTTTTTTTTACAATTATGTAGTTGGTTGGGATAAATTAATATTTGTTTGTTTACCCTATTGTACAGGTGAGCAGATAGATGGTGATATTGTATGGCCGCGAATTTCGTTTTAGTCGGTGGTATTTGTGCAATCAAGTCATTTCGCCTTTTCGACATTACTTTTGGATCATATGAAAGAGTTTTATGCTTTTTTAAGGCCGGGGGATATGATATACAATTTCCTAACTGAAAGTAGACCACATATTTCGTAAAGCTTTTCAGTAGTATCTACTTTTTTTTTTATACATTGTTTTTAAAAAGGACTTTTCTATTCTATCTGTCATTTGGTCTATTCTTGCTTCGACAAAACAGCGTCATTGTCTTGTATAAAATGTAAAAACATATTTTAACAATTTCCAAGATCATGATAACGTTCGTACGATAAATCATGAACTATCAAAAACAATGGCGCGAAAATGAATAACGGCCCAACTTGGATCATAACTTATGTAAAGCGAATAAAAATGCAAACATGTGTTTTTAAGTTACGTAAAGATTCTGACAGGCATTATGCGCAATGAATAACTTATTTGTAGGGTAAACAATATTTTGATTCGTATGCACAATAACTAAAACAAATAAGTTGATACATCGTCTATTATCCTCCGGTCTTATTATCCTAATTTCTTTGTAGTAGGCACAGCATGTCTCCTTCTTATAAGTTCTCTATGAGCTGTTATCTCAGTATTCGCCTCCGTTCTAGTCATGTCATCTTTCACACAACTCATCAATCGTTGCTTTGATCTGCCCCTAATCATCAAGCTTTCCACATTCGTACTGTATCCTAAACTTTTCCCTCACTCTCCTCAACATAATAATTCCCATACCATGACAACCGATTTGTTTATACCCACATTGAACAGACTTGCGAAAATATGGCTTTATAAGAGCTTACTTTTGGAGATTCCACCTTTTGTGAATTGCGTAACTAGTGAATTAATTTCTTCAAGTTTAAGAAGTAATAACTCTATAAACAGTAGAAAGTTTGGAAGAAAGCTGTGTTGTAAACGATGGAAATTATAGCATAAAATACAACAATTATAAGAGACTTAAAACTTGGACACTTTCACAAGTTCTTCGTCCTTGATTAAAGTCTGTCATTTGAATACATTTTACATAAACTGACCTGCAAAACTTAGTACCACGCTTAAAATTGTTTTTTTTTTCTAGACTATAGATAAACTACAGAGTTTTGAAAAAAACCGTATTATAGCAAATTTCATCGACATTTTACAATTCGTATAACTCAACAAAAAATGCAACAAAATGTGTGCATAAAGGTAGGGTTTCCTAAGAAATTACTGTTTATTATACACAAAAACTATATATACAAAAACAGTACTTATGTACATAAGTACTGTTTTTGATCCAACACCAAGGAAGGATGTTTAAATATTCATCCCCTAAGGGGGTTTAATCAGAGATGATAGTTTGTATGGGATGGAAATCGTCATTTTTGCCGATGGGTCCGTAATACCATCAGGTACACGATTGGTAGTGGCTTCTCTATGAAAAGTACTACCCGAAGCGAAAAGCGCCGTCATTCAATTCTTAAATGAAATAGGTTATATAGATACATATCATTCCGTACAACCTGTAAATTCTCAACTGCCTTCAGTCTATTCATTTTCTTGTCTCTTTCTAATATCGAATTTTTTTCTTTCTAAGATAGGGATGATGGTAAAATAAATCGTAGAAACATTTTAAAATAAGTGTTAGTCAAGGACACTCACTTTCGTAGAAATGACGTCACAACTATGTAACTTCATACTAGCGCCGTAAATTGTCCGTACCACACGACAAGGAGGGGAATAATCCCCTCCAAAAACTTGTAAAGCGTGTAACTGCTTCATATTTACATCGATTAAACAGCTTTTTTCTATTATCTCATTTTTACTATGCCTTCTTTGAAATTACATTAATTTTAGGAGCATTTTTAATATTCGTCATCATCCAATTGGGATGTTGTGTGTCCACTAGGGATGGATGACACAATTTTAAATTATATCCCACTTAAAAGGTTTTCATATAAAACGCCCAAATTTATAATAGCTACTTTTAATTAAATGTCAAAATGATAATTAAATGTTACGAATGAATTTTAATCTATAATATTTATTGTTCTGTAGCTTAATTTTATAATCTTAATTTCATTTTATTTTAAATGAAATTATTATTAATGTCTGTTGTTGAATGCATTGGATCCTTTGTGCCTATATTTATATATTATTTGTGTGCTGAATATGGGAATACGTAACTTCCTGAAATAAATCATTATTTTATTTTATTTTTATTTAATATTTACCTATTACGCATTGGAGCGAACCACACATATAATCTGCACCTTCTAACAGTTTAATTAGATTAATGACACCATCACTGTACAATGTTAGCACATCCTGTGTTGTTCGATCAACATTAGGCCCTTCCGGTGTTGGTACCGTTACGTATACCAACCACTAAGGCTAATTATGTATTGGAGACGTGACTACGGTGTTAGGACTTCCTAAGGATCGTCCGCGAACTCTCTGGCTCCAGTTCCTCACTAAATAACATCACGCCTATTTTCCCTGAAGGGTTAGGCAGATGGCAGCTACATCGACGCGCAAATCGTCACTATGGATTCATCTGCACCTCTATCTACATGATTCTAAATTGGCAACGATGGCATTACCACCCTGTGTATTACCTACACTCACATTAGTTCCATGAATGAATAATGATCCCACTGCTGGGACACAGGCCTCCTCTTGATGGGAGTGGGGTCGGAGCGGGTCCAGTGCGGGTTGGTAGATGTCACATGTCTTCGAATTTTTGGTTCTAGACCATGCCGGTTTCCTCACGATGTTTTCGTTCACCGTTTTGAGAGCAGTGGTGATGAAATAATTTACACAAAGTAAAGCGCCTGTCTGGGTTCGAACCTACGACCTACTGAGTCGTGGTCGTTACCAATGGGCCACCACTGCTCCCATACATACATACAAACATATAACATTAAAGTGGTCGTGTGTAATGTCAAAATAACAGCTTTTCACTAAATGCTTATGGAGTTAATACGGTACTTGTAACAAAAACTATTTTTAAATTTTCTGTCTGTCTGTCTTTCTGTCTGTTTGTTCCTGCTAATCTTGGAAACGGCTGGACCGATTTTGACGGGACTTTCAATGGCAGATAGATGATGTTATAAGGTTTTTTTGTCCCGGTAGCACGTTCTCTTGCGATAATTTCCGACATCCACGCGGCTACAGCCACTTCTGTATCGGCAAGGGGTTCAGTCAGGACGATGAAGGATGAAGCTAGTTGCCCAAGTTTGTCCAAAACGTAGTAGGTACCTGTGGAGAAGAACGGGCCAGAAACTCCACTGACACTCTTTTAAATCAATATTAATGCAGACAGATAATCCAACGCAATATCCTTAGAGAGTACCGAGCCAGCACATTTATTGCGTAGCATGCTCACAGTACAATCGGTTTCATGTGCAGTAATTGACAAACACGAGTTGGCATGTCCTATAACTAAGAAATCGAAGGATTCGCGTGATGATTACAGCCCAATCCCTCTCACCTAGAGCAGGCCTGTGTCTCAGCAGTGGGAACATTATACGCTGATAGTGTTCCGTATCATTCACGGACATAAGATTAGTTCGGGCCTGAACATAAAATGAAAGCTACAAGACCGTCACAGGCAGTAGATTTTCTCGATTTTTTTAAATATGCCCGTATTTTGAAATACATAGCACAGATTTTATTTTCATTTATCTGTTTACTATTCTGACCTATAACCCGGTACCGGCTTGAAGTCGATTTCTGGGTCACGCTGTATATAAAATAATTAATAAAAAATAAATGTGCATACTAATAAGAAAATTATTATTGTCATCATCGTCATCTGCCTACCCTTTTACCAATTATGTTGTTGTCTTAAAAAATTTTTGTTTCCAAATATTGCAAACAATATTACAAAAAGTGTAAAACCTTAAACAATTGCCAAGCTATAAACGTTTAAAGAGTAGTGTTAGACAAGGACAGCACTATCGTAGAAGTGATGTCACGACTATGTAACTTCACACTAGCGCCGTACATTGTTCCCTCCAAAATCTTATAAAGCGTGTATCTTCTTCATATTTACAGCTTTTTCGATTATCTCATTTTACAATGCCTTCGTTGAAATTACATTATTTTTATGAACATTTCTAAAATGTATTAGTCATCATCCCTATTCACTAATGGAAAGCTATTTAATAATTTAAAAAAAAACACGTGGGCGATGTCGCGGGCGGAATCTAGTTTCGAATTAATTAGTAAACAAAACCACCTTTCCCTCCACCAATACAGAAGCCACCTAATTATTTCAAATACGCCACAGGAGCGTCCTGCGTGTGCATATCAACCCGATCCAGTTTCCAATTAATTAAATGAAGTCAATACTGAACCACACAGTACACTGGCTGGAAAGTCCGTGGGAACAGAACCGTGAAGCTGGTTGAACAAGTACACTTCCGTGGCGACACGGTTTTCGTATTAAAACCTTATTGAACTAATGTTATGTCATTAGGATTTCCTTTTTAAGTTATAGCACGAAGTGTTGGGTAGATGAATTTTTACCTTAAATTAAAAAGAAAAGAAAAACCGGCCAAAAGCGAGTCGGACCGAGAAGGTTCCGTACAAACCTGTAGGTATATAAGAAAAAGTTCACACGCGTTCATGATGAAAGGGGTAGCGTTTTTAAAATGATTAAGATAATTTTTATTGTATTTGATGTAACTTAAAATTTACAGTTTTCGCCATTATTCCTTTATCTGTGCTAGAAGATGTTGCTTCGTACCAAATTTCAAGATTCTGAGTTCACGGAAAGTTCCCTGTAGGCGTTGATTCCCTTGCGAGTGTCGAAAATTTGCGGCATAAACGGCTGTATCTTTTGATTGCGTTGGCTTAGAAGTTTGATTTTGTCACAGCTCCAAGGGACAGTAGACTTGAGTATTTGATATAAATTCCAGCTGGATACCTCCACGCGTTCTTGAGAAAAAGGTCTTGACAGACGGACGGACAACAAAGTGATCCTATAAGGTTCGTTTTTTCATTTCGAAGTACGGAACCCTAAAAACGTGACCATAACATAGGTACATAACAAGTTAAGTGATTGGAGCCTGCTTAAAAGCAAAAAATGCTTGTATTAGGAGACTCCGCTCTTCCACAGTCACTATTCGAGGCGTATTGTCAGGATTTCTTCACGGAGTCTATGGATCAGCTACTGCCAAAAGTCGCTCGATAACTTGCGCGTCCAATATAATAATATTTTCAGAACGCTCTTGAGATTGCCCCGTTTCTGCAGAGCGTCTGAAATGAATGTGAAAAATGATGAAAAAAATTAAATGCGACTCAAAGGCACCGCTCGTCGCGCGACACGCGGTGCCCTTTTGCCACGCTGCCGCTGTTGCGTCGTGCCTGTTTGTGGGAGCCTTAATTCCCCCTTTTTGAGGCATTTTGTGGAGAGAATGACCATGTGAGAAACTGGTGATCTTCAGTGCAAAGTAAGAAGGAACAAAAATATGTATGTGTTACTTACTGAAACTAGCAATAAGATATTACTAACATTATGGATATCTGTTGTCCGAAAAAAGGCTCCCTCAAAACGGCGCGATGCCACAGCGCGACACAAAGGTACCGCTCCTCGCGCGACACCGGTCGCTATGTGTCACTCTGTGGCGTCGCGCCTGTGTGAACGAGCCTTAAAGAAATTTTGATCTCTATGCAAGTTAATTTTAAATAACAAAATTATGTTTTATATTAAGTTAGTATGATATACTCCTGAGTTCCTCTTAGTAAGTGGCCTGTCACTTTGTTATGTTAGGTTAGAATAGATCGCGAAGTGGGTTCAGGCCCTCTTCCTTTCACAGAGAGGAGCCCATTACAGGCTAATTATACAAAGTTAAAATAATATTGGTACAGATTGATATACAAGCGTTATTAGTTTAATTACAGGAAAAGAGTTCTAGTGCCGTAAATAATCAAACTTACATTATGAACAGTGTCATTGGTCTGGCACGATTTCATACAATAACTTCCACATTTAATAGACTGCCTAAGATTGTTTATCGATCACTAAAATTAGGAATCAGGGTAAAATAATAAAGACCGCGTGACCCCCCACTCCGTCGCATCGCATCGCCTGCCAGCGCTACCACTCCGTCGCATCGCATCGCCTGACAGCGCTACCACTCCGTCGCATTACATCGCCTGCCAGCGCTACCACTCCGTCGCATCGCATCGCCTGACAGCGCTACCACTTCGTTTTCACTTAGCGTTCTTTCTGACTTTTTTTTGCTCGGCTCTTAGGGGTTTTAGCCCATAGCATTCCTCAACAATTGAGCTATCAAATTCAAAAAGATTTTTCAAATCCGACCAGTATTTCTAGACATAACCTCCTACATACAAACTTACAAACAAACCAATTCTACCTCTTTATAGTAATACTACAGCACTTCGCCCGCGACATCGTCAGCGAGGACATCGAAAAAAAATATGTCTATTTTCATCAGACACAATTTCGGCTACTAATGGTAAAACAATTTTTCAAATCGGTCCAGTAGTTTCGGAGCCTATTCAATACAAACAAACAAGCAAATCTTTCCTCTCTAAAATATTAATGTAGATTATAATAATAAGTCTAGATAACTTATCGACCTATAAATCACTGGATCACATATTTTTGACTTTTTTTAATAGGTAAAAAATTATTTCCATAATATCAACCACTTTTCCCTTCCAAATTATTTACTTGAAATCACCATATAAGTAAATATTAACCAAACTATAGTGTAAGCTTAGTTCAAGATATAAATTCTGACCTTGGTAACGACTTCCTCCATATATAGATAGGGTAGCATGTAATGTATGTGCATAAATCTCATCTGTGATCGGTTTCACTGAGGTAAATAGATGGTAATTGAAAACTGGTTGTAGCCTCTTACGAGCCTTGGAATTGGCAGGGTGAAATGGAATCGTATTGGAACCCATTGGACATTATGAAAGAAGTTCGTTCAGAATCGTTTACCGAATCGATTTCTGTAGTTTTGAATATTGTAATTTTTTTATCCCAATAATTATTACAATTACGTAAATCACAGTCGCATTTTCGCTGTACATTTGAAACAAATCAGAATGAACGAAGAAGCTACTTCGCTAGACCTCTAAGGCAAATTGTCGTGACACGACAGCTCGACACAAAGGCACCGCTGAAGGTGCATCTGTGTCGCGCTGTCGCGTTGCGCCAATGTGCATGAGCCTTTAAACGTGAGCGAAAATGTGCGTGCGTAGATTTTTAATGTGTCCACAATTTGCTCCCAGAATCAGTATAACTAATTCAATAAGAAAACAATGGATTCAGTGTATTTATTATGATTACAACATAATATTTTAATTGGGGCTTTTGGTGGTCTGCGTTAATTCCGTGACATGTTGAATAGGTGCTGGATGGAGTCTATTTACACACGGCTACATATCAAGCTACACATTTCCAGTATAAGCGGACCTCTCATGGTACGGAAAATCTATACAATTCGAGATCAGCATTTACTGTTTTTTTTTAGCTTGATATGTAGCCGTGTGTACGTTACAACGAAGGTCAAAGGACGTAGATAAAGTGCCATTCTATCACCGATAACGATGGTGAAAAGTCAAAAATGTATAGGACTGACCAAAGCTATACCGAGAAGCTTATAAAAGAGATACGAACACAGTAAATTGTTTAAGGGCTGTGGTTATATTGTTTATGTGGTTAAAGGGCTGTTGATTTTGTGAATAAATAAATAAATAAGTTTGGAAGTCACTGCCACTTGTCTATGCCATAAGAACTGAGGATATTTTCTTAAATTCGAACGCCATCGCCACAAATGACAAAAGACTCGCCCATGAAGGGTTCCGGAGCAGCAAGAGTTGATTGAATTAAAGGTAAATTGCGGCATACGATTTATGACGTATTAAAAAAAACTACTTACTATATCTCGTTCAAACCAATTTTCGGTGGAAGTTTGCATGATAACGTACATCACATTTTTTTTGTTTTATCAATCTCTCTATTTTAGAAGTTACAGGGGGGGGGGGCACACATTTTACAACTTTGGAAGTGTCTGTCGCGCAAACTATTCAGTTTAGAAAAAAATGAAAGTAGAAACAAAAACATTTTTGAAGACCTATCCATAGATACCCTAACACGTAGGTATGGGTTTCAGTTCTAAGTATGGGGGAACCTCAAATTTATTATTTTTATTTTAGTTTTGTGTCAAAATCTTAATGTGGTTCACACCACCAAGTTTCAACAGTATTTAGTTAATAAAGTTTCGGAAAAAAGTGGCTGTGACATACGGACGGACAGACAGACTGACAGACATGACGAATCCGGGGTTCCGTTTTTGTGCCATTTGGCCACGGAACCCTAGAAAAGGAATGAAAATAAACCAAAAAAATGTTTTTGATAATAATCACAAAGTTCCTCGCAACAAAAAAAAAGGCTCGTGTACACCGGCACAAAGACACCGCGTGTCGCGCGACGAGTGGCGTCTTTGTGTCGCGATCTCGCGTCGCGCCTATTGCAGCAACATCATATGAAACAAACCAATACCGATCGTAATACCAGAGCTACACAAATTGGTATAAAGAGGAGACAAGTGCGAGTCGGACTTGCGCACGAAGGGTTCCGTACCATTGTACAATATTTAACAAAACACTTTTTTTAACACGTTCTTATACCGTAGGGGACCTCTTAAATGTTTAACTTTATTTTATTGTTATAGCGGCCAAGTAGTTCACACTATGTGAACTCTTCAAGTGTCGACCTATTGCGGTTCAAAAGATACAGCCTTATGACCGACAGACGGACACCCGAGCCCAGTAATTTGCCCTTTGAACGACAAAAAAGTAATTGTATCATACCTACTCACGGGGATAAAAGACAGGATGTTGTGGTGTTGAGGTTTGTTAGAACCGGCGATGATCCATTGTTGTGGATTGTTTTGTCTTGAATCAATTTGTGGCAACTGTTTGTCAATATTAATATTGGTGTCAGTGGCGACCGGGCTGCGTAAATACAAAGGCGGCTGCAACACACACCCATAGTCTGTACTGCATTACCTTGCTAATGACAATAGTGCTTCCGAACCCAGCTGCATCACAGAGGTTTTTAGTGCAGCCGCATTTGTTATCTTATATGGCAATGAAAAGGCGGATTCAACACAGACACCCAGTCTGTGTTGAATTATGTTGAGAATCACTTGCAGCATTATTTATTCGTCCGAATCCTACTTCAGTACAGTAATCTGTAAAGCAGCATAATCGTATTTTTATTTGAAGAAAGCAAAAATAAAGAAAAATGCAGTAAAATTACGTTTTATTTTTCGTGTAGCTAAGCTAGGAACGAAAAAAAATAACCAATTACTTTGCAATAGTTTAAACATTTTTTAAACGGTAACTCACGCACGCCAGGTCATCATCATCATCAGCCAATTGCCGTCCACTGCTGAACGTAAACCTCCCCCAAAGAGCGCCAACCATCCCGGTCCTGAGCAGTCCGATCCATCCGTCGCCAGGTCAAGTACAAACTAATTTCAAATCATAAATAATAATTTCTCCCGCGATCAGTCTGTAAAGCCGCCTCATTCATGAGAGAGACCTAGCGATCTGCACGTTTACGTCTACCATGAGTTGTTATCGAAAATGACTCGCTAGCGGCCCTAATACAAACTCGATAGATCGTGTCGTCTACCTAACTTCACTCCTATGTTTTGTTTCTTTCTTTCTCAGTTATAAGAAGTGAGAACGGGTCATAAGATGATTAAATGTTACGACAGTAGCAGCACGGCAGTAGTTTTTCTATCTGGAATTTTTCAGTAGCAGCCCGGAGTCTGGATTTGTGCCCGGTTGAAGGCAATAGGCTCGCCCCCTATTACATGGGACTTAAACATAACTGTCGAAATGTGGGTGTACAGGTACACCTCTGCCCAACCCTTCGGGGAAACAAGGCGTGATGTTATGTGACAGTCAGTATCACGAATTAATCCGACGAAATAGAAAGGAGCGGTTAGTGGATTTAATGGTTGTTGAATTTTTATTTCTTACAATATGTCACTGTCGAATGTCGTCTATTTGTTGACGACGTGCAGTTTGCGGCATTTTCGACTTAAATTTAAGTGAAATAATTTTACAAATACAGAATAATACGATGAGGACCAGTGTGGCACAATTTCAATTGCCCGTGGATTTTCAAAAATTTGCGATGTTCACGTCGTTGGTCCTTAAACTTATCGGACACTAACATGTTACATGCTACAATAAGCTCTTCCAGACATTCTTTTGGCTACATTAGACTCAAAAACGTTTATAATGTTTATGTAAACATATGTTTCACACCTCAAAAAGCTAGTGAGCCACGTAACTACTATTGCAAGCTTATTTTTCGCTAGCGTCAGTCAAAATAGTGACTCATGGTGCCGTTTTATATGGCGACAGCTGAAAAACGTTTCTACAAAATTTCATACATTTCAATTACGCAGACGCTAGCGAGTTTTGGCTGTGTAAACTCATGGTAGAGCTACTGCAGTGTAGACAGAGCAAGTACCCAGATATAAGCTGACCTGCTGGTCCATTATACAAGATAAGTTTTTTATCAGTGCGCAAACTGTAACTATGATTTCAGCACATGATTCTTGACCGCCTAGCATCGATATATTTCGTCTGTTATAAAAAAAAAAAATAGCTGCTCAGTACATTTTGACCGCGTAAGTAGGTGCTGCATTTTTTCTATGAAACAGCTGTTTCTTCTACAAAATGAAATCGAAGACGTTACGTTAGTTAAGTATTACTAGGTTCGAACCTACCAGCGTGTGCTCAAGAAGCGGACGAAAATCGAGTTGAAAAATATGTTGATATCCAATTTTTGCCAGGAGCTCCTTTATTGCGTCGTCAATACTCACCCTTTAAATTCAGGATGAATTTCAAGGATCATTTTTAATTCATCTCTGTAAATGGAGTAACCTTCACGCTCTTACGGATCCCTATTGTTCTGTCCGTTATTTATTACACCAAGAGACAAATATTTGATATCAAAAGCGTTATTAAAGCACCTTTCGCTTACCCACCCGAACTGAAAATTGTTCTTTAGTTTGAGAGTGTCTTTACATTAACCGATTACATATTTGCTGCATTAAAGATATTAAAATGGGAGACTGGCAAAATATAAATAAGCCGGCGGCCAGACATAATACATTTATTATTTTTATGCCTGCTCTAATCTATCTCTTGTAATAATTTCTGCGTATTTTTTTCTTTATCCTGTAGTTTATTTTGGGTATGTTATATAGGAGAGTATTTCTTACAAAGCTGCTTCAGACTGGCATTTATTAAATAAACAAATTACATCATAACTTGTTTTATTATTGTACTAGCTGCACCCCGCGGTTTCACTGGCATAAGTTTCCATCCCGGGGGAATATCAGGTCATGTCTACCCATTTATTAAATTTCATCTAAATCCGTTCATCCGTTTTAGCGTGAAAGCGTAACAAACAAACATACAAATAATCAAATCTTTTCTCTTTATAATAATTAATTACTTGTTGTTGCCCGCGTCTTGTCTACAATCCAGGATGAACAGTCCCATGTCCTAATCCAGGTCATGTCTACCCATTTATTAAATTTCATCTAAATCCGTTCAGCCGTTTTAGCGTGAAAGCGTAACAAACAAACATACAAATAATCAAATCTTTTCTCTTTATAATAATTAATTACTTGTTGTTGCCCGCGTCTTGTCTACAATAGTCCTTACTTTGATCACGGTCTATGTTTGTGCCAAACTTCATCAAAATCGGTTCAGCCGTTTTAGCGTGAAGGCGTAACAAACAAACAAACTCACTTTCGCATTTATAATATTAGCTGGTATTAGGATAGTTAAGGTAATTATAGTTTAGTTCCAAAAACTACTGTCCAGACCTTGATCTGAGGTTCGCAGTTTTTCGCAACTTTGGTTTGTCTAACACAGTTTCTATTGTCCTTGTGAGATAAAAGCCACCACGTCCAGCGACTCGTTAGCCAAGACAAGACATTTTTAACAAGACAGTTAAAGGCTCCTTCAAAAAGGCGCCACACGCGACGCGAATCACCAGTCTGTACGAGACTTAATATAAGTACGACAATAGAAAGCTACATTCATACATCACTTTGTTACCTACAAGCATTGAGGTTCAATGTAAACTTGAAGAACCACAATGTCTCCAAGCGTCTGAAGACCGCAAGCTTGTGTGAGCGCAAGCCTTCGTTTTGCAATCGTTATGTACCTAAAGGCCTATGAAAGGAACCTGATGATTTTTATGACAACAACAACCAAGCCCATAAAACTTTCATTAAAAACATTAACTTTTGAAAGAAGATTGTAAAAGTCAGTGACCTAAAGAAATGGATTTTCGTCATAAAAGTCCGAAGAACACGAAACTTTTCTTTTTAATCACGGACCAAGGTTAAAATGTCTTCGAATTCACTCGTTAAACACAAATGTTACTCAAAACTCGTCAAATATTAGGATTGGACGCCTGACAAACGAAGGTACAGAAGGTCCACTGTTCAATTACACAAGATCGGAAAGCCGCGTCTGATAAAATGTTTTTATCTGCCGCCATTTTGTTTTTTATTTAGGAGAAGGTCGCCTTTGTTTTGGAAACTACTTGACCATGCGACCACCATTTCACATCTAAAAAAGTCACATGTACCGTTCTACCTTTACTAATGGGCTTACGATGATCCTGGACGATTAATTAAAACACAGAAATTAAGACGATGACCTGGGAAACGTCTCGTGAATTCACTGGATGCGAAATCATAGGGGGTCTAATCCCTAAGAAGTTACGTGAATTTTCACTACGGACTTAACATTAGTTCCAGGTCCGAACTAAGAATGAAGAACAACAAGATTTTGACAGTTGTCCCTAATCATGATGTGCAGCCCCGGTCAACTTTGTATGGAAGGAACGAAATGGCAAAACCTCCAACTTGCCATTAGACAAAAATAGACATGATTTTTTGGTTTCCTATACTGGTAACACATAACTTCCGGTGACAACGACAATGACTTATCAAAATATTGCCATAAAATTATCTATATTATATAATAATAACTCTTTGCCAATATTATTGCGCGTGTATTGTATTCATTTGTTTACGATTTGGCGGCAAATAGAAAATTGTCTGTGTCACGTCAGCATGAAATTAACGCGAGAAAATTTTGGTACAATGATTTTTTGTGACTTTCGATGTCATTTAAGTCAACAAGAAAGTTATGATAGACTTCGATTGGCCTTTCACGATGAAGCCCCATCTCGTGCCACTGTTTACAACTGGTTTAACGAGTTTAAACGTGGTCGCACTAATCTCACCGATGATCTGCGTGAGGGACGGCCTTCTACGGCGACGACCAAAGATAACATCAGTGTTGTGCGGCGAATGATAGAGACTTACAAAAGAGTGACTTTTCAGCAGATTCGGACAAGCTTTGGCATCGGTATGAGTCAAGAGCACAAAATCCTCCATGAACATTTAGCGGTCAGGAAGCTTTGTGCTCGGTGGATACCTCATGATTTGACAGAGGCCCAAAAACTCCATCGAGTTGATTGGTACCGTGAAATGGTTCTAAGATTTAACGGAGGTGACTCAAATGCTGTGTTCGACATACTTACGGGTGACGAAAGCTTGATTTATTGTTATGATCCTGAAACTAAGAGCGGGTTTCCTTACGAGGAGTTACCAACTGAAGTGAAGAGAGGTCGAAGCGTGGGAAAAAAAATGGTGGCGTCGTTCTTCGGAAGGACAGGTCATTATGCAACAATTGTTTTATTGTTGTTTTATTTTGTGTTCTAATAGTCGGCACTCTCACTTGTAAGAAAACTCGAACAACGTGGCGATTCGAGTTTTCTTTCAACCGAGAGTGCCTAACTGCCAAAATTTAATGATTAATAAAAAAAATCGCGGTGCACTATAGTTCGTTAGGGCTCATTCTAGATGTCGCCAGATGCCACTTCCGTTTTTTTACTTGAAGTTGACATTCTTCTCCGCTAGGAGTAGTAGTGTTCTGTGGTAATAGTGTTCTGGTGCTGATGTGTTTATGCCCGTCTATAAAATTGAATTTGACTCTTGTATTTGTCTTATGTCCAGTTGAAAACCTGTGTCAGCCACTAGTTGCCTGGCATTTTTTCTGAACCTTTTTGCACAGCCGTGAGGCACACTTCCCTGCAAATTATATCGCTTTATTACACTTTTTATTTTATTTTCATTTTTACAATTTTTATTTTTATCTGCTTTATATTATATTGCTTGCCTTTTAGTCTGTGCTAAATAAATGTATTTTCTTTCTTTCTTTGTATTGAAGTTAAAACTAATTTTACTGCTTATGCTCACTTATAAGTCTCCCTGATGTTGGCGCGTATTTTGGATCATTCGGTTCCCTACAATATGGTTGAGCTGAATGGTTCTGATCCATGTGTCATGTTCGTGAATGGGCGCCGTCGGTTGAGACTGGTCATCACTTAACTGCAACGGGTTTTTTTAATTTTAATTCTGTATTTTGTATTGTTCATTCTTTTTATTTTTTACATTGTTTTCACAAAAAGAAGCAATAAGAACAATGGACCCAGGATTTTGCAATATCTTGATTTAAAACAGTGTCCTTGAATTTTCTTGCCCGTTCTTCTCCAGAGATCTTCGTTTTGGAATGGGCAACTAGCTTCAACTTTCTGACTAACTGACTGGACTCTTTGAAAATTCAGTTTGATGTTTGGACAGGCCCGTCTCTTCGATGACGGACTTAGAAAGTAGACCACCAGGACCGGACAAAATGGCGACGCTTAAGGGATGTCTTTTATCAGATATAATGATGATGTTGAATCATATGTATGTTTTTTGCCTTCTGTAACCATTCCTGCATAGTGATTGGATGGTCACAAAAAAGTCGTTACTCGCGCAATCCCTGTGTACTCATCTACCCTTACTTTGAAAGAAATACAAACTTTATATTGAACGGGTTCCAGTTTGCGTTCGTTATTTTAATATCTCTGACTTTTTAAAGTTTTACTTTGCCATTATAATTCCTAAATGCTAGTCTCGTCGTCTATGTTGGAAAAACTTACTTCGTCGCTAAAATATGAATGGAAAAATTCGCAATTTCTTGTAAATGTTTGAGAGAATTTGTAATTTTTGTAAGAGGAACTTTTTTTGTAAAAGAGAGCATGACATTTGAACTTTGAAAGCATTTGAGAAAAACATATTCATAAATGTATAACAACAATAAGAAATTAAGTAGTGTGGGAACTGATAAATTGTCTAGCTAATACAAAATGCTAGTTAGAAAGTATAACACGAAGACATTTTTTTTTTTAAATACAGGTGGGGCTCACAGCTCCGGATGGGAGAAAATGCAAACAAAAAACATTAACTTGAGCCAAGAACAAAGAAACAAAGACAATAGCGATATACAGGTAACTAAACAATTTAAATCTCTCATCTGTTTGTAGGAAACGCAAACAATGGACTCTAAAGCCCCTTTTAATTTAACTAACCGTATACAATTATGTATATTAAATGTTTCCAATTACATTAATAACCTACTTGTAGCGACATCTATCTATATTAAATCTTATTAATTCATCACTTTCTCATTAACACTACTGTCAGTCCAGCTAGTATACGTTATCTCCCATAGATGGCGCTGTGCTTAATAATAATATACTTAAAGAAAAATTCTATCCGTTTGTGTTTCCACAGAAAATGGGACGCCAAGAACCTCAGAGGCTGTCAATCGAAGGGTCAGTGCACGATCAGGCGGTATACTTGAACCAAGTCACGGCTCCAGCCATCGGTTCCACGTATTTCGGTCAGTATGCAATATGAAAATTAAATAACAAAGCACACTTCACACGGCGACCGGTTCGTTGAATTGTTTTTATTAGAACTTCGATTGATTTACATTAATTTATGTTTGATGGGAGTGGAGTGAAGTTTGTTTTGAATTATGTTCTATTTCTCAGCTCATATATCTTTTTGTTTGAATTATTCGTGACATACCTGCATGGAGGCAAATGTTTTCCTAGTATAGGTACATAAACATCTAAAACATAGTTAGCTTACTACCGTTTGCCTTGGATAAAGAACTTGGGATCGATTCCCAAGACAATCGAGTTGACATATTATGGTAATAGATATTTTCTGTTTCCGACAAACCCTTGTCCATCACTGCAACAATGTTTATTTAGCAGTTTCTTATAATCTCGGGTATACCTTCATAAAGTCCACATTGTAACAGCTAGCAACGTGAATAAATCTAAGAACAAGCCATTTTAAACCTTACAATCTAGACTCTATTGTTCAATATGGCTTCCTGTCCTACCCACCCCTGGAACAACCTTTTTTTTATCTGATTCAACACGGGACTTCCGTCCGCCGCATCCTACAATTTGAAACCGTCTAATTTTTTACTAATTCACGCATCCTTCAACAAAAAACGTGTAAGCAGGATGCACATACCACACGAAACTAATTTATGCGTGTTTGAGTGAGACAACGACAGCGCAGTGTTTTGATGCTTTCCAGCTGCGCAGACGCAGTCCATGTTCGAAAGTTTCTAAGGATTCTGTTAGGTAATAGGGTTAAGTTTTGAAAATAAACTTGTATTTAAAATAGGATACCTTGTAAACATTTCTTGTCATTTTCCAAGCCTCTAGATTTGTGAGAGTTTTCCCAATCTTTGAAAAAAGGAGAGGTAAGTACAATTTACCTGGGAAAGGCTGTGTTATTGCATTCTAATAATTCTGACCTTCACGAAAACAATGCATTTTGTTTCACGATTAGACCAAATAAAAACTTACATCACTTTCATAAGACAAAAAAAAAAACATAAGGCTTCCACCCGACACAGTGTAACACAGTGCTTGCGCAGGAGTCGACATTGAGCAGTGAACACCGACAGACGTACCGTGCGTGATCAGAAAACTTATCTCAGATCAAAATCTCAGCCTCAATGGATATACGTGTCTTCGGAACGGGAAAACATGTACTTTTAAAACTTATAACTTACGTCAAAAGATTTTGAAATTATTTTGTGACACTTTTTTTCAATAGTGCATTGTGTGGTGATTCAGTTCGTGTGTGGCAAAAATGTTTTTCTAAGGTCGAGTGTGATTGTGCAGTGATTTTCGGTGTTTTATTATTTTTGTGTGTTGTGTATTAAAAGTTTTTCAAACTGGATCCACGAAGAAGAGGGATTTTGGGGTCACCGTCCAACTACGAGTACTATGAAAGTAAGTTTTAATTAGAAGTAAGAATTAAAAGCAAAATAAGCGAATAATAAAAGCTGTATAACTTAATTAATACTTTTAAATTATCGTAAATCTGTGTTTTTTAATTGCAAAATCGTCAAACTGTTCTTCAAAGTAAGTCTCATAAAAATCAGGCTTCTAGTTTCCGAGATAAAAAATACCATATAAACATAACAACTTGCAATTTTCTAACCTAAAAATTAAGTTAAGTACAGTACATTGGTGTCAAGAACAAATAAGTAAACACTTAGATCTCTGTCTACGCTCACGTGGATCACTAATGTTTCGTAGTTTGTAATCTATTTAATAGATGGCGCTGTACTATGTATGGTCAGGCTATGGAATAATAGTATCGAATTAATTATTTCCCCGATTACCAAGGAGCTTTGTTTTATTTTTATGTTAAGTTTTGTAAATTTTTATGACTGTTTTAATTGAAATTTCACTGAACAGTATCTAGCTCCCACCCACATTTCGCCAGTTATGTTTTCAAGTCCCATGTATGGAGGCGGGGCGAGCCTATTGCCATCAACTGGGCACAAATCCAGACTCCGGGCTGCTACTGAGAAATTCCAGATAGAAAAACCCAATAACACTCATGTAGGAGTACTAATAAGTACACCTCTGCCCAGCCCTTCGGGGAAACAAGGCGTGATGTTATGTTATGTTATGTAGTATCTAGCTTTGTGATGCAACTGTCCATCGGGATCGGTCAGCTGTATGCGGATCGATTATGTACAAAATTCGCTGCGCGTAAATGTATGCATACACATATGAATCAGTTTCGGTTTTCAATAGACGACTTTGACTTTTACCATATAACTGGCCATGATTAGTCCACTGTCTCTTCCTGTGCTTTCGTTAAAAACAACAACTCAAGAAACAAGTAACCTGTCTGATTAGGATATACGTCTAAGATTAACGACCAAATATTTATGTCCTGGATAGTACCTTGAAAAGGCCTAAAGCCACAGTATGAAGACTACTTATGACTCGATGAACTGAAATAATGAAATTTTCTTACAAGTATATGCCAGGCCAAGGACATTTTTACTGCGCCTAGAAAATACGTTAATACGTTCTTCTAAGCTGTTTTGAAAAACAGATGATGATCTTCTTTTTAAACGAAAAGCGCTCTTCATATTATTTTATTCACTCATCCAAAGGCAAAAAAATATTTTACAGGTAAACATTTTACCTAATCAAGCACATCATTATTTCTTTCCTTATTTTTATAATAAGTATTTTTACCATTTATCCTCCTTCATTCATTGTTAATTTAAGTTCGCTAGTTAAATTAAGTTGGAATTAAGTGAGCTCGCGTGTGCTTAAGTGAGGTTGGGCATGCTCCTCCGCATGACGCATGCGATCCTTTGTTGTGCTTAAGTAGACCCCAGGTAACTTGGTGGGATATGGTCTGAATTATACACTGAAGCGATTTTTGTAACTATTAGGTTGGTAATAAATATCTAGTATTTAAAATGGAGGGGATGGAATGGAGGGGATATCAATGAGCACTTTCTGTACTTTATTTATAGTCGGCTCTCAGAAATGCCTGAAGGCCAATTCCCGTAGGTACCTACTTAAAAACATTCAAATACAAGTCGCAATCTCATGTCAGCGACGATCAATGTCAAAAATTATGTTAATTGATTGTATTTTTGACCTATTGAGACTAAGATTAGCATGCGAATGTTCTTAAAAATACGGGTATTGTCTCTCTGATCCTTCTAGTAATTCTTGTCCAAAAAGACCTGTATCCTAATTGCGTAATACGCAATCAATCGGAATCTGAATCGTTTTGAAACAGATTGCCAATCCGTTGCTTCATAAGTTCGATAAAAATTCTACTCAACAATGTAATTACCGCAATGAATGTTGTTAAACTGTCAAAATAAAACAGATTAGTCGTAATCGTTTACGAAAATATGTTACGCAATTAGGCTGCTGATTGCAATTATGTCTTCAATAAAACACCAAAAATCGTTATTTGTGTATTGAGCAAAGTAGCCTTAAATACAAATGGGTAAATTATAAATGTAGGGTAGAACGATAATATCTTAAAGGGTAGACTTAAAACTAGACACAAACTTATCAACTTCGAAGTAGGTACCTATATACAACAGGAACTAAGGGCGTATTTCACCAATTAAACTGAACGCGATCAGCAGGTAAACTACGTTTAAGAGCTGTCAGTGTCATGATTTTCTGTGGAATATTGACATCGACTGCCTTAAGACGCAGTTTTTATGTGCTTATCTCGTTCAGTTTCATTGGTGAAATTGGCACTAAAACGAAAAGGTACCCAATCGCAATCATTGCGATCGCTTATAACTTAGACTTCATCAAAAATGAGGTATTTATTTCAAAATAGCTCTCTTTGAGTCTGCCTGTAACATGGTGGTTTTTATTTATTCCACCATCATTATATTACTGATATCATGTTTCTCAGCAAGCCTGTATTTAGAAAAGAAATTGTTACCATTTTAAGTGATCAGAACCTTAATAATTAAGAAATGTTTACTTTTATTCTGTTTATTTTTATATGGTTCTTACTAAAAACTAGTAGATCTGTTTATTAATCTGTGGATAACGTTGTGAGTAGTGTGTTTGTTACTTCTATTAACTTCTAACCTATATTTACCTATTAATACACTGCTTTTTGTTGTCTCCTATGTAAATAAATAAATTACATGGGACACAGTTGTAGGATAGCTCTTACCATCCTACCTTAAAAAAATATAATTGAGATTGTATGAGCTTGTTTACTCTGTGTCTAGTATATATAGCGTATGGCACTCGTGGGTTGCAGCTGAAAATCAGCGTCAGATGGTACTCCTTGTGTTGTCATCTGACGTTATGCTGAGCTAATGCCCTTCTGGCATTACTATCTTTGTTGTTTGGTGTCATTTTTTTGTGCTGTAATGCCAATAAACAGATTTTTCTTTATTTTCTTTTTTTCTTTTGATTTCCATAATTGACATGAATATTTTACATGAAAACAAAGAAAGATAGAGTTTTGAAATAAGTGCTATTAGAGAAGAAGCAGCATTTAATCCTGTCAAAATTTTTCTGATTATGTTAAAATCTCACCGTGACGACTAGCAAGGAGTGAACTGTCAGTGTCATCCCGGCTTGGTCAATCCCTAGCTTCAGTGGCACAGACATCTCACTCCACGCTCACATCACCTAAGTTTTCACGGTGAGATGGTAACAGAATAGCACTACTGGTACCTTTAAATGGACCTATTGTATTTTACACAGAGTGACTGCCACCGTCACTAAAACAGATGAAGCAGATTCGAAAAGTTACGTTACTTCACCTTATATAATGAGAAAGTTACAAAACTGCTCATTTTTTAAATGAATGAATCTCATTCAGTACAAAATCGCATTCATTCAGAACAAAGCAGTTTGGATACCACATCCTTTTAGAGATGCATGGCGGACTGCCGATGCATATGGTCATGTGCCCAAAAATGACCAATAGGCACATTCCCGCTAACGAAATGGTATTAAACACCCACTCTGTTACAAGAACATTATAGTTTTGACCTTATTTAACTGATCCAAATATGGTCCGTTAACTAATCGTCTGGAGTTTTGATTTCCTTAATAAAACGGGCTTCCTCATTCTTCTGTATATGACGCATTAATATTAGTATACCATAAATTAATTTGGTATCTATGTCTTTTTGCATGCAGTTATACATAATGTGAAGGGGTAAAGGGATCGCCACATTTGCGCTGTAATCAATCAATAATAGCTACGTTAATGTAGCTATTATTAAGTAACTAGCCCGTAAAAAGCCTGCCTCTCCCTTTTGTACACAATTCGGTCTTTTGCTTCAGTCTCATCGATCACTAATAAAGTTCCTTATTAGTGATCGATGGTCAGTCTATTCGGAAGGAGTCAAGCTCGTTCCGATATCTTCGCCTCGTAAAAAAAGCTCTTACAAAAAAAACTTAACGATATTTGTCACTCTTGACCACTTTTCTATATATTTTTGGCACCCTTGATCACTTTCTCTATTACTTATACATTTGGTTTTAGCCTAGAAATCCTAACTCAAAAAGTCATCCTATGTAATATATCATATATATCAGGAATCAAATCTCTCAAATGCAAACACTTCACTTCCCAGGTGTGTCATTGGGTGAAGGAAGTTAAATAAGTAGGTTATGTCTAAAATAATATGTCTTACAAATTGTCCATTGTTAGTATTTTAATTACAACGGCTATTAATTGTACGACAATTTGATGTATCTAAATACAATATAAAATAATAAACATCGCCATAATTCTATTAGTCAACTGCAACGAATTTAAAAGACGATATTGTTGTTAGCTCATAAGACAATTAACCGACTTCAACACGATAAGCGATAGATAATTAGACGTTTAAACATCTTTAATTATCCATCTATACATACATAATAATATAAAGTAAAGTCTTGTCTGTCTTTTTATTTTTTTTTTTTGGTATGGCATCTCGTAGTTGACCTTGAGAGGTCGTGACTACTTAACCGGACTATCCTGTGGCTGCCTTAAGCGGACTCAAAGCCTCCAGCCAGGGGCGTAAAACTACTTATATTATTAAGCGAACGCTCGCTAAGGGCACCCCCTGTGGGGTACGGACCTCGGCTTAGGGCGTCGCTGACGGGAGGACAGCAAGATGGGACAGGCTGGATCAAGTTTAGTTGATTATTATTAATCGGGGAATTTAAAGCTACAGGCTCAGCTACGGCGCGGGCTGGCACTTCGTCGAGCAAGGGTCGGGGGGGACAATTACGTCGGGATCTTCGCGAGGAACCTCGGCGGCGAGGTCGGAATGTCGGTCTGTGTTTGTGCACTGTACTGGTGGCCCTACTGCTCTCCTGAATGAGAGTTATGTGGTCATCGGGATCGGTGAGGACATGCTTGGGACGGCGGACTTGACTAATGGAGGAGGGAATATAGCTAGCGGCCTTGACAACCAGAGGGTTGCGGTGATTCGCGGCGGTCTCGAAGAAACGCTTTGAAATGCGTTTCATGAACTGACGGATAGTGGGAATCCTGAGGTCTACGTGGAGGATTTCGTTGCGAACGTACCAGGGGGAGCCTGTTATCCTACGGAGGAACTTGTTCTGGAGGGTCTGCATTCTATGGAAGCGAACGGGCTTGGCGTGTGCGAAGACTGCACTGGCATAGGTCATGATCGGGCGGAACTTGTCTGTCTGACCGCGTTGTTCTTTTAAACTACGCAACGGATTTTGATGCAATTTGCACCATCATTTATAGAATTTATTGCGAAAGGTTATGTGTATAGTACAATTATATTAAAGTAACGATGTTCAAATCTTACGCAAGTAAATTCCGGATTATCTTATCAACAGATCTATAATAACAGCAAGTACTGTGTAGTTAGCCACACGTGATATCTTATCATCTTAACTGCTAGTTAAAATTATTCATAGTTATTTACACCTTGATAATGACATGATTAGTGGACTGACATTTAAGAGGTAAATATCAGATAAACCGGGAATGAGATAACACGTGCGTGGTTCCTGTTTTTGATGAAATTTATGCGTTGGGAAGTAAAGACTTGGAACTAATTACTACAGCTGTCTTTTCATTGATCTATGCATAAGTTCAACTTGCTGGGTTGCTAAACGAAATAGTCTGAAAAGACCACTCCAGTCTAGACCGCGTCACACCAAACTTATAGTCGGTCGCCGAATGTAAGCATTCAGTTCAAAATGTATGAACAAAACAACTTATGTCGCCAACTGACCGTCGCGTCGTTTGTTTTTCATACATTCTCGCAATCGGCGGTAGACTGTATGGTTAGTGTGAACGCGGTCTAAAACTGCCCTTTTGAGATGGAAGTTCTAGTTATTGATTCCAATATTTAGAAAATTTAAACAAATTGTTATCACCTGGAATCAGTTTCCTACATTAAAATACAACCAATTCTCCTTCAAAAACGTGAAGTCGAAAACGCTAGCAGCATCGTCCAGTCCCCTAAATAACAACAAATCGTCGTCGTTAATCTGTCTGTCAACCATGATGACTATCTCAATGTCTTCAACATAAAGAAAACTCTTCTCATGGAAATCCATTTTTCCAATTTTCTTTCCAATCTATAATAATTTAGGTCGTGGACATCATGGAGGCTTAACTTGTAGGTTTCCCAATGGAAAAAAACAAGTCTCAAACACGTTTTCTATTGACTTGACCAATACGGAAATCCTCGCAAACCTTACTAAGAACATTATAAGCAAATTGAACCAGAAGTTAACCGTGAATGTAATAACCCCAGCTACCGTGTAGGTGTCTCCAGATTAACTTGTTAAAAGATCAAAGACTCCGATGTGTAGGAAGAGTTATGTTTAAACCGAATTGATAAGTAAGCGGAGCGTTTAAGTTACATGTCTTTAAATGTCCACCCACCTATAATAAGTAGTGCAAGTGTTCAATGTGACAGGTCGTTAGATTGTAATCTATATTCGATAATGAAATATATATAAAATTGTATTACTACTAGCCTTATTGGGTGACACGACAAAATAAGTGTGTGATTCTAGTTGTTTTTTTTATTTTCTGAGTTACATGGTAATGGATTCTTGGATTGCTGAAATAGTTAGTACGTTGCTAGTAAGTCTTTAAATTTCCTCGCATAAGTCAGGGAATTAAATCAGGGGATACAGTTTGGTGTTGCATCTGCATTATCGATCATCTGCATCCAAAATATACTTACGCCACTCGAAAGCTAAAGAAATCTAAAGAAATATTTTTCAGTAATTAAGTCTTCATTGTATTTGCATCCAGCTGTCCAGTGCTAGAAATATACTTCTCTAATAGCGCTCAATCCTCTTCTACTTTCATCCAACTGCTACTAGCCATCCACCGAAGATCTTCGCTCAACGTAGCCCAGCGTTTTTAACACTTTGGTCCTCAACCTTAAACATTTAGTTTACTTAGGTAAGCTACCTTCGCTCATCAGTCAATATTTCTTAGGGGCGTGCCATCATCGATTCGCAATCCCCACGCAAAGAGACGCCTGCTCAAAAGTTTAAACCTAAAATTAAAATTGCATTACCGACGATCATAATCACTTAAAACTGCACGCAGCTCACAATTTGCCATAACACATAATTATGTTAACAACCATAATGTATCTCTAACACTTAAACAATTAGGTCACATAATAATTATGTCGAAATGTTTTATAAATATCGTATAATCGTATGTTACGATCGGACCTTGTAACCTTGGGATTAAAGATTGTTTATCGTGCATTTAAAATATTGTGTGTGTTTACATTTAACGGCCGCAGTGAAAGCTATCATGAAAATGATGACAGAGGGGTATTGACTGTACGGTGTCAAAAATCGCTCTATAAGAGACGTTATTTAAGTTGGCGTGTTTGCCTAGAGTGTAGGAAAACACTTCAACTTAAATAACGTTTCAGTTACGTCATTCGACCGTAAATTGCGGACGGTATGTGACGGTCACCGCACTCTTGGGAAACCCTACCTTAATGGGCGCATTAAAAAAATTGAAAAAATAAGACTTATTTATTATGGCACTCCAACGACAAATTCACAAAAACATTTAGCACTTTTGAAGCCCAGTTGAAAAGCAGTCAGTGTCAATATTATAAAACAATTTTGACCCTGACAGCTCTTGAACGCGTTTCTAGATGTGCTGAACGCGTAAGACTATTATAGCTTCAGTTAGAAAATAATTTGTGCCCATCTCGCTACGAGTAGTTACTATGAAATGTCGCTTCAAAACGTTTTGTCTCCCTGTCTTTGTTGCAAAGACAAGGAATAATAGGAGGCCACGTGACAATAACTGTCTCACGATTATTTAAACACATACTACAATCCAATGCCCACTTGCCTTACCTTGCCTTGCAATTGCCTTAGTAACAGCTAAAAGTGATGTGTTCAAGAATTTCTCGCAAGAACCGCCCAGACTATTAAGTGTTTATTCAACTTTAACCGTCGCCCTATAATGAACTTTCTAATAATAGAGCTAAGAAATAAGCGGGTATCTTAAATTTTTATTGTTTAAAGTCTAACTAAACCATATTTTACAAGTTGCTGTCAGAAAAGTACCTAACAACTTGCTTAAATGAAGCAGCACTTACATTTTACTCATAATACATTATTACTCTCTTTTACGTTTTACCTCATGGTTGAGTTTAAATTGTATAAAAATAATCTAAGTACATTTTACTCCCCAAAATCTTTCTTTTTGCAGTTTTGAGTCGTCATCTGTACTAATATGTAAGCTAGCCAAACTAATTTGTGTTTGAACTTTTATTGTATATCCACATTATAAGTTAAAAACACACAAGTCCCTAAACATCTTATGTGTACCATTATTATTGTATTTCCTTATAAGTGCACATCAACTACAATACCAGCAAGCTTCCATATTAAAATCCAAAAAAAAACAAACAACGATCAGCCCGCTCACCTCATAGCCTCAAGCGCAGGGTGTGTGCACAGGTGCTTCCCATCCGTTCCCAGTCCTTGATATTTCGCACCCCTCTGCACATCCCTGCCGCCCCCTGCCTTCCCCTGGGGTCCCCTGCTGTCCCCCGCCTCCAAATGCCGCTGTCTGCCCGCAATCGGCAGGTGTGCCGTCAACCGACGTAAGTCGTGGTATTAGCGGTACAAAGACATTTGAGCTTCATGTGTTGAGGAAAAAAGCTTTGTTTCAGCTGCTACTATAACTTTTTTTGTGAATTCACCAGAATATTGAATAGTTATGATGCATGTCAAACCTAAGTTTTTCTAGAAGCATTTCTTCGTTACCGTGTCTATCATTTGCTAAAATTCAAAGGAACCAAACTACAAATCGACACTTTTCGAACGCCGAAATCACAAAAGACAGTTGGAAAACGAAGTTAGAAAACGCTAGTACGCTATTAAATAAATAACTTTTTTTGAGAAACAAACTCAGTAAAGACGTCTGAAAATTCAGCTTTTTTGCACAAACGATATCTGAACTTTGGCCGTTCATAATGTACTCAACATTGAAAAAGAAAAGATTTTTATATGGAAACCTCGCACATGTAATTGTGGAGATTCTAAATGACAATCATTTTGCACCAAAACTTGTAAGACTTTTTCAAAAATACGTTTTCCTGGTCAAGTTTTGTGAAATCTCTGCTCTCCAATTTTCGTTCGATGTTATCGCGTTTTTACTCTTGTTTCTTTTTAAACATTGCGTTGGATGAAACAACAAGCTTTTCAATCAAGCTCGCGTTGACGATAGGAAGGGCCCTAAAGTCAGGCAGTAGAAACTCCCCAGCAAGATCTTACTTGACCAAAATTCCACAGCCCACATTATTATGTAGGTTATCATAATAATTGTAATCCAATTTACTTGTAGAAAGTTTGTGGATGTTATAATCTAATAGAGGTTAAGTAACATCTTAAGTTTAGCAGAGTCACCACTGTCGCCGGGGGCAAGAACTGGTCACCACTGGCGCCGGGGGCAAGAACTGGTCACCACTGTCGCCGGGGGCAAGAACTGGTCACCACTGGCGCCGGGGGCAAGAACTGGTCACCACTGTCGCCGGGGGCAAGAACTGGTCATTCGACGTAATGAGTTAATTAGAACATCCATCGTGAGCAGTTACAGGGGGTTTTTTTTGTTTGACTTTTCGTAGTTATTATTATGAAATGTTAAAAAGAAAGACAGCAGCTGATCTTTTTTGTATAAATCTTGTCGTGAAAACTTAGTGTGAAGTTTTTAAAAAGCCTGGTTGACACTTCCCGTGACCCAATTGCTGGCTTTTATCACCACCAGTCTCTTGGGTACATTACCAGTCGACGGCGATGCGGTGGAACTTTTCAACACCATATTTGTTTTAGTTTATTAACAGTTTTAGTTAGGTTAGGGTAATTTAGTTTCGGCGGCGGTCTCACTCACGGTGAGCCGCATACGGCGCCTCGGCCTGGAGGTGGCCCTCAACAAGTCGGAGGCCATGGTGTTTCATGGCCCCCGGCGGGCGCCGCCGGCCGGATCACACATTGTGGTCGGGGGGGTCCGGATCGCTGTCGAGCCCACCATGAAATATCTGGGATTGGTGCTCGACAGCCGGTGGAACTTCGGACCCCACTTCCGGCGGCTGGCGCCCAAGTTGTTGGGCGCGGCCGGGGCGCTGGCAACGCTGCTTCCCAATCTGGGGGGCCCGAGCGCCGCCTGTAGGCGGCTCTATATGGGGATCGTGCGATCCATGGCGCTCTACGGAGCGCCGATCTGGGCGTCTGACCTGACGGCCGGCAGCATAGCTGTCCTGCGCAAGCCGCAGCGGGCGATGGCCGTCAGAGTCATTCGGGGGTATCGCACGATCTCCTTCGAGGCGGGTTGTGCACTGGCCGGATCACCGCCCTGGGACCTGGAGGCGAAGGTGCTCGCGTCACTGTACCGGTGGCGCGAGGCAGCGCGGGAGCGGGGCGAGCGACCGATGCAGCAACATATCGAGCAGCATCGGTTGCAGCTCCGCGAGGTCCTGGTGGCGGAATGGCGGGTGAGGCTTTCACGCCCTACCGCCGGCCTCAGCACCATCGAGGCGATCCGGCCAGTGCTCGACCGCTGGCTCGGGAGAAGGCACGGCTCCCTGACGTTTCGGGCGACGCAGGTGCTCTCGGGGCATGGTTGCTTCGGGAAGTACCTGTGTCGCATAAACAGGGAGCCGGACGCCCGGTGTCACCACTGCGTCGACTGCCGGGAGGACACGGCGTGGCACACGCTGGCAGAGTGTGCCGCTTGGGAGGAGCCGCGCCGTGCCCTCATCACCGAAGTAGGCAACGACCTGTCGCTGCCGGCCGTCGTGAACGCGATGGTCGGCGGCGCAGAGTCCTGGGACGCAGTGGTCTCCTTTTGCGAAACGGTCGTCTCGCAGAAGGAGGCTGCGGAAAGGGAGAGAGAGATCTCGACTCTCGACCCGGCCCGCAGCAGACGCACCGGGCATCGGAGGAGGGCGGACAACGCCCTCTTCCGGCCCCCCTAAATGGGTCCAGGGGCGACGGATTCGGGGACATCCGTCGCTCCCCAACATCAGGACCCGAGAAGGCGGCGCGCGTAGTGTTCCGCGTGCGCCGCTCACAGACGTTGCGGGGGGAGTACACCTCACTCCCCCCGCCCGAGACGGGGCCCGCGCAAGCGGGCCGGCACCAGCCGGGGTTGTGGAAGAATAATGTGTTCCCGCGACCCCGGCGTAGGTGTGAGATGGAACACCGGGGTGGTTTTTAGTCAGTAAGAGTCTGACAGACCCCTCCGCCCGCCCCAGGGCGGAGGACATCCATGAGGATTTTCCACCCCGGGAACAAAAAAAAAAAAAAAAAAAGGGTAGTTTAGTTTATTATTCTTTAAATTTATTTATTTTACTGTATGTTTGTGTGTGAACATCAAACTGAAAGACAGAGTCAAAAGTTCACTGATAAGAAAAAGAACAAAGGCGAGAGATGCGGTCAAACAGGTCCTGACACTAAAATGGAAATGGTCAGGTCATATCCAGAGAGCTACGGATGAAAGATGGTCACAAAATACAACAAATTGGTATCCAGTATACAATAACAGAAGGAAGGGTAGACCGTTTACAAAATGGAGTGACGACATTTTACAAATAGCCGGAAACTTGTGGCCCAGGCGGGCAAAGGAAAGAGCCACCTGGAACGGTTTGGAGGAGGCTTTCACGGCAAAAGACGGCCCTTACACCTAACAATACTAACCTTATCTAAGCACAAAACTAACACTACTAACAAATAAATAAATAAGCACACAACACAAAACAGTACATAAGAACCACCTACATGTAAGGTTGAAATAAAACATAAAAATAAAGCTAATAAATAAAAAATTAAATGTGTGTGTGTAAAGAATACATATAACTGACTTATTAAACAAGTAAAGTGAGCCTGAAGTGAGTCGTCATTTCACCGGATGAGATTGACGCCATTGACAAAGTCAAAGCATTTATTTCAAATAGGCACATACAAGGCACTTTTGAATAGCAAAATTTACACTAAAATAGAATTGATTCTTATCGCCCCTTCCAAAAGGTTTCGTATCGAGAAGAATGGGCAACTCCACCGTTACTTTTTTAAAGTGTTTTGCAATATTTTGTATATGTTAATGCTCTTCTGTAAGTGACGAATTCTCAATAGGTACCTTAAACGAATGTATTAGTGAGGAAGTCGTTGAAGTGCGTTATCAATATATAAATAAATAATAAAACAATAAAATAACCAACCTTTTTGATTTTAGTTTATATTATTTTTTTTTAATTTTGTTGAGAGTCAGCTCATTTCATCTAAGTTTTCACGGTGATATTTATACAGAATAGACCGGCTGTGGTCTCATAATCCTGTTGCAAGATTTAAAAACATACAAATGCCTACAGATTAACCTTTTGGCATTTAGACCAGCATGTCAATTCTGTATAAATCTCACCGCGAAGACTTGCGTGGAGTGAGCTGTCAGTGTCATCCCATCTTGATCAATACCTAGAATCAGTAACATTGACAGCTCACTCCACGTTCACTTCACTAAGTTTTCACGGTGAGATAGTGACAGCATAGCATTATTGTACTGTGTTTGTTAACTATTGCTTACATCAATACTCCGTCAAAAACAGTTCTTCTTAAGTCCTTCGACGTAACCTCAAAATACGAGAGCGTTCCCACATTTCAAGATCTACCATCTACATTCAACCTCGTTTCTAAGGCCATAAGTTCCATAGGTCACGCAACCGAAGCCAGAGGCAACAACTAGTCGGATATTAATACTAATAACAATTACAGTAATTGCTGTCTGAATAACGATTCAATTGGAACTCTTGCGCAAGTCACACACATTGCTGTGCTGCTAATCATTTAACTGGGCGGTGAGCTTTGTGTGAAAGATTCAGGTTTCGTAATTTCACCCGTCTACATTTACATAAGTATGTAGACAGTTGAATTTAAATTAGGATCTAGCCTATAAAAGAATTAGCATATCGGTATACTGAACAAGTCATAAAAGTTGGGTTCCGTGTTTTTAGAAACTTGCATTGCAATAAACAAGCGACTTCCAAAAAAAATACTACTATGTGAAAAAGAACTACAAGTTCGGAAGTCGGAGTCTTTTGTTTTGTATTTTCGATTTCCAAAATTAAAGTTATTTTTGTCTTTGTAGTCAATGATGGATCACGTCATTGTTTGTAGTGTTTTTTTGTTTGTGTCTGTTGTTTTGTGTTCCAGATAAATTTTACCACTACTTCCTATGTAATTAACAGTGACCGGAAGTTAATATAACATCATCTATGTACACTAAGTGGACTGCTTGAGATGTGAGCTTGTATTTTTTTTCTTTTCAGTCGCGAGTTTTTTTTTCTAACTTTTCGTGTGTTACGTTTTTGGAATCGTCTCCTCAAGCCCTTCCTTTTACAATATTACCACTACTAAAAAACAACTACACTACAATACCACCAAAGAGGCATATTTGAGCATCTAAACATTTAAAATCATATTAATTGCAGAGAAATCTCCTTAATGACAAAAAAAAAACATGAGACCATTGTGTGTTCTTGATAAAAGAAAGAGACTACAGGTGTATTCGTATAACAATTCAGTACAGTTCAGACAATGAGTAAAAAAAGCTTCTAAATATAGATGCTACACACTTATTTCATGCGTCGTATCTTTATCTCCATTTGATTAACACATGAATACAGACTTGCAAAGAGACCCCACAAAAACTGTTCCATTCATTTCTTCAAGCAGTCACAGCAATGTTCCACAAATCATTTCTTTGCGCGAAATAGTTTCATTTTTAGCAAAAAACTTAACAAACAGATATTACGCTTTACACAGGCTGCTCATTAAGTATTATGTCTCTATTGATTTGGACAGTGGTGCTCAACCTGTGGGCCACATTTTTCTGGGTGACTGACCTCTTTTCACCGGATCTTGCTATGAAACTTAATAAAGCAAAATCACAGAATCTTCAAATTATTATAAGTCATTTCAAGTAACTTAACGCAGTGCAAGACTATTTCGTGCTCCCTCACACCTTAATAGTTGTGGAAGATGCCACACTCTACTCAAGTTACGAGCCAAACAACAAGACAAACAGGCAAGTACAGCTGCGTGGCATGACCAACTTTTGTCGAAGGAAGAATATACTCAATGACAGATAGAATAGACAAAATTACAGATTTCTTTTCTTCTCTTGTAACTTTGTCTATTCATTCGTCGACCAAGCTTATTTCTATAATGGTTATGCTACACTTTCTGATGTAAGAGGTTGAAGTATACTCAAACTCAAAGCAATTATTTCAAATTAATCAATTACAGGCACTTTTTAATTGTCAAGGTAGGTATACATCATAGCAGGTTTGCACGCTGTCGCAAGGCAGTCAAAATAACGCTTTTTAAAGCCTATTGCCAAGTGTTTTACACGTGCAGCCTGTGGACCAACTATACTCAGCGGGCTATCAGCGCCCTACGGGTCCAGTATTATAACGGGTTTAGGATGTTGATGGGGCTGTCCCGTTTCTGCAGTGCATCAGTTATGTTTGCACAAGCACACGTCGATGACTTCGACGGCAGCGGCAAACAAAAGTCTGCCTCTTTGCTCTGCAGAGTGCGGAAAAGCCCCTACTCCGTCCTGAAGACCAAAGCGGAGAGGTACGATTCTCTTTTGTTAGGTGATGTTGTTCAAAAATGCAATTGGAACAACTATTTAGAGACTAGGCTGGTCTCTTAATAGATTGTACCTTCACTAACATAGTAACATAGTTATACGTTATGTTTTTGTTAACAACCCATATGGATGTAGCGTATCCGTTTTTTTGTTGTCAATTCCTCATTGACAAACTACAAATTTCAGGATAGACCCCTACATCATTCTGCCAGTAAGAAGTAGAAAACCTTGAGCACCACTGCAATAAACCGGTAGGGGCTAGTTAACGAACTCGCACGTTCCAGATAATGTTTAGATACGGTGATTTCTTGCGGCTCCTACAAATACAAGTGGTGCAAGTATGTACAGTTTCCACAAGTGAGCCTCTACGGCAGACTGTCCTGGTTCAAGTGATTCACGAGATCATGCAGAATACCGTGTTGATGTTACTTTATAAAACTTGGACGAATTAAAGTTCATGTAGGCTGTTTCTGATTCTAAGACAAAATCTAAAACGGTGTCCATAAAAGCAAACTTTCTGATCAAAAATATTCGGTTATGTTTTATTGAATTGGAATACAATACAATACAAAAAGCCATCAGCTTAATGTCGGCAACACAATTGCTGAGACAGTCCACACAGCATGTTGGTAAATGTGGATTCTAAAGTGTCAAGCTGGTTAGCCTTCTTACATTTGATTCGCAAAGATTCCTCCGCACCTACAACCATATCTACCAACCATACACCTCCTGCATCACCAATGAGCGATCAATCTTCTTTTCAAAAATCCTAACATTCTCGTAGGCAAGACGAGAAGGCATCGTTTTTGTCCTGCATTCTTACGAGTGATGCGCGTCGCAAGCGGAGCGACACGCGCCGCCGAGCGTGGCCTGGCGTAACGTGTGGGGTAATCACTTACAAGCAAGTGTGCTGAGATTGTGAGGACTTGCAGGTTGTGTTGTTAAGGATAAATTAGATCATGGGCGGCAGTAGCAGTCTGTCCGGTTGCCACGAGTGGGTTTCTCCAGTCCAGCAGAACCCTGGCGTGATTGAGCTCTTTTTAGCTCTGCCATTTTGTTCTCACTGCATCTGCTGCTTTATCCTTAGCTCCGATAAGCAATTATGTTTTATTAATAAATTTAATATAATTAATAAATAATTGCGACATAAAACAATGAATTTTATAAGTTATAAGAGCACAGGCGAATCCTGTTGTGTTCAAATTCGTAGTCCTAAGTCAGTATTAACACGGTATTTTTGTTTATGAAAATCGTTATTTTTTCTTTGTGGTCCAAGGAACCCTTTCATTTGAAAGATACCGTTCAATAACCTTGTTTTTTTTCAGTATCAGGTTATGTTACAAAATTGATTATTGGGTATTACCTGAAGACAACACGACAACCAACTTTTGGAGCTCTAGGTTCAGGTTTACATTATACAACCCCCAAAAAAGCTACTCCACGAGTCTTTAAAACAAAACCGCTTGCTTACCGCCAGACTAGTTAAAAAGATAGACACACATTTTTTACGCATTTCCAACAACACAGAACGCAATGTTCAGCCGACTGTGAATAAACTAGAAATAGTGAAGAAACGCTTCCTACACCTCCCAGTGACGTGAATAATTACAGAAAAACTTTACGTTCACTTGATTACTGAGATTATATTGGTTGAGTAACTTGGCTCTTGTGTTTATACAATGGAGGACGTTGGTCCATTCGTCATTTCCTAGTTAATGAAAGATAAAGACAGAATGATATTTTTAACTTGTCATGCCTTTCATTGTCACTCTATGAAACGAAATGAATGATGTTTACGATTTTTTACTGTAGTTGTGTTACTTGTGAATGGCATGAAAGTCTTTCATTTCAATCCAGCTAATGAACCACCAGCTAATGAAATATTCTGCGTTAATTTTTGACTACGTGCATATACCATGTGTGCAATATATCTTATTATGTACTCATAGAAACGATCATTAGCACTTTGCCACTAAAGCTTTTAGATTTTGATCAGCCTTCCCATGCTGTACAGAAGATTTTTGACCTTTCATGGCCCTTAAACCTCCAAATAAGCAATGCAAGTGACTGCAATTGTAACAAACGACATAAATTACAATTCACTCCACATGTATAACTTGAAGTTCCTTTCAAGTGACAATGGCGACCAATATGGTGCAATGCCAAATGGTTTACATGCCTATTTGCTAACTAAGAACAGTAGAACACAAGTCACCACTTATCTGCACACAGTTTATTACCTTCCTTCCAAACTTACCTTATGTAAGTACTATAAGAAATAGTGCTGTAGTTTGAACACTTTTTATGGAATTGTAGTTATAACGTCAATTTTGTGTAAAATGAATGTAACAAAGTGGATCATGGGTAATTTTTATTAAAAAAACGTATGGACTTAATTACGCAAAGCTCCTTGTAAAATACTGATATTCAGCCGTACCCAGTTATAGGTACTCGTATACACGCCAGCGCCAATATTGTTGTAGAAAAGGCTAAATGGTGAGCCAAGATATCTAAGTCAAGCAAAGATAAAAGTAAATACGTGATTTATTTATCAATACCTATCAACTGTTATTCAAAACAAAACAGACCAATTCCAACTCTTCTTTAAAAACAGCGTAACCACAGTCAGTACAGTAATTATTATATCACTGACAGAGAATTAAATTGGACCTCGATTCAAAAACGAGGCGCTAAACGCACCTATTGTTTTGAAAGTACATTCATGTACAAAATTAATGATTTGATTCAAAGATAGTTTCACCTCCACCTATCATTACTAACAATTTTCTGGTTGAAGGATTATATCTTTTGTAAGCTATTAAATAGTACCTACCCATTCGAGTTAGTAAGTCATGATTGATTAATAGCCTTTCAGATACAATCAATGTAATTAAATATAGCTGAACGCCGGAAAAAGTAATATGGCATAAGACCACTGTGGACCGAGGAAAACCTACCCCGGTGGAGATTCATGGATGAGTCCGCCTTTTCGGAGTAAATGTGGTGCTGCACCACAAACGATGGGACACCTCATACGTAGGTACCTATGTGTCCTGTTGATACGTAGGTATAGGACGCTATTGAAGGCGCCGAGCTCGTAGCCTAATTCTGGGCTGACTCAATTTAGAATATCATCGACACGCTAAGCAGCCCTACTGAAAGCCATTTTATTTTTTAGAATCCTTTAAGAAGTTTGGAAAATGATTTTGTTTTGCCTGTGTTAAGAGGTGGGCGCCACATAGCGTCCGCGATTTACCGTCGAATGACGGCTCTGAAAAATTATTTTATAAAATTAAGTTAGCCGTAAAGTCAAACCTCGCTGCCATAATTTTTATGACGACCGTCATTGTGGCCATTGACTGGCGGCCACCGCTATCATAGAAAATAGCTCATGAAACTGATTTAATCTGGCTACTCGCAGAGTCGTTTGCTCCTTTCAGAATGGAACTATTAATTAAAATCACATACTTACCCAACTATTTCCCATGCCGCAACATATAATTACCTTAACAACAGACAATTTCCTTACCACCATGGGTTCCCATATACCACGGCAGGTTCATCAGCCTATGTTATTTCCCCTAGCGTCTTGGAGCATGGTCGGCGGTAGACCATGGCACATTATGTGGTGCAGCCATCTGTGACCCCCGGTAGCGCACCATTGTATGTAGACCCAATATTGCTTAGACTAGGACAGGTGAAGAATAAAAGATTGAATGGTAATTATTAATGATTCATAATTTTTAACAGGACATTTCTTAAAATACTGAGAAGGTGGCTAGTAGAGGTGTTAAGGGCAGGCAATACCGACGATTTTTGCATTACTTTGTGCGAAAGCTGTGACAGCAGGTAAAAAAGCTGTAATAGCTTGTTTTTTGTAAGTTAAATCAATTATTGTTCTTCTTTTTTAACGAGTCGATGGCAAAAAAAACACGACTAAATATGGACCTATCGTTGCTGCTGTGGTGGCCCAGTGGTAACGGCCCCGACTTACGAGTTGTAGGTCGTGGGTTCAGACCCAGGCAGGCGCTTTACTTTGTGTAAACGGTGAAAGAAATATCGTGAAAAAACCGTTATGTCCTAGAACCAAAAATTCGACGACATGTTATATCTACAAACCGACCCTGGGCCCGCGTAGTAGATTACAACCCACTCCCTCTCACAGAGAGGAGGCCTGCGTTGCAGCAGTGGGAACATTGTTATAGGCATATTATGTAAGATATTTATGAGCCCATAGTGGGTCATGGTCTAATCGTAAAGGTCGGCAATCTCACAATATTTTATACATAGGTTTTTTAAACTCTTCTTATAATATAAGGGAAATTGGGATTTAAGATCGAAGTTACAAAAAAAAGATTAAAAAGCAAAATATTTATTCTCAATACCAGAATAAGGTGGTATTAATGCATTCAGTATAATTTATCTCTGGGAAGCCTGTTGAACCAACGTTTCACGGATACATTTTGTCTAATGGCGTGTTATCTGTATCAGAAACAGGAGTTATAAGATAACGGATAGCCGGGGTTTAATTAATTAATATAAAACCCAGCTGTGTGCAAAGGGTTATCGTCTACCAGCTTTTAAAACAAGACAGTTATGACCCAATTTAAATGTCTGGTAAATTAAATAACACTACTGGTTTAATAGTTTTGTAAAGAAAGCTTTTCAAATGTTGAAATTGCTCGGATTTGATTGAGTGAAATGATGATGCAATTCAATAAAAGGAAGGCAGTTTGTAAAACGTTTCGCAGATAGCGAACAAGCGAAAATGGGTTTAATATGAATGGAAATGAATAGTACTCATTATTTATCTGTCATACACACAGTCTACACTCCACAATAAGTCATAATCTATCAGCACCTAACCTTTTGTAAATACATTGGTAAATGTTGTAAATGTGAAAAGACTTCACTTTTCTCAAAGTCATCTTGTAGCACACCTTATTTTATGAAATTTTGAACTAGATTTGTCCAATGAATTATCATTACCCAATGCTTTATTATACAGTCGGTACCTACTCACTTCAAATTAATAATACCCAACGGGTTATCTTCACATTTAACTAGAATTAGGTACGTCGTCGCTTACCTACGTCAAACTGGTTGCGCGCGTCGCTTTTAATTCATTTTCCAAGATGGCGAAGTGACATATCGAGATGATTTTCTCGAATCATGCCAGTTTGTGTAACCGGCTGGCCAGTAAGAAGCGAATTAAAAGAAATTTCTTGTTCATCACGGCTTTCAAATGTTATAATGCTGCTTTATAAAATGGAAATATAAGTAGTTGTTGGGTAACAGAGATGAATATAAAGCAATATCTTTAAAGAAATGATGTATTGATCTGTTGTGCAAAAATGTGTGTAGACTTCAGAATAGGTCTTGGTTTGCCTGAGCTTTTTTGAGTGGTTCCTCCGCTGCCTACTTGAGCTTGTGAGCTGTCTGTTATTCACACACCAAAGTGGAATTGTACTTTTGACTGTGTCGTAAACAATGGCATACGTATGCAAATAATCAAATATGAGTCCGAATTTCGAAATCAGTTCACAAAACAATAAAATACTCCCACACATTTTACATACTGAAACAGCAAAAAAATCTTTTAAAAACCAAATGTTCACTTTACACCATAAATATCAAATTAGCACTTTCAAACCTTCGTGCCCAATTTATTATCCATATGGATAGCTGTTTATGATCATGTTGTGTGGCCAAGTCTATTTTTTTCTTAAGTCTACAACACTTGAGGCTACGAAAGCGAATCTCGATCCCCCAATGTACGCAAAGGCAACCGCAAGGCGTTCAGTGTAATTTGTGCGCCCGCGCACCTCTGTGCTGTACTGTACCCGCGAACTGATTTTGTTCAAATAAAGTTTTATTTTAAACTTTTTTTTTGTAAAGTGGGTCTGTGTGATGTGAAGTGATACCAAGGTTTTTACTGTGGAAAAAAAAAGCGAATTGTGTTTTGAGTCAGTGTAAAAAAAAATTGTTTGTATTTTTATCCGGAATATTAATATGGAGTTACGAGGATAATAATTTTCAATATTGCTGGCTACAGCCAAATAAAGAAAAATCTTTTTTTTTATTTATCTGTCATCTCAAAAATAAATAATTTAAACCTTTTTAAAAAAAATACCCCGTTTTGAATTTGGAGCTAGTGCAACAGAAGGGGAATCCGCTTATAAAAGCGCGCGAAACAACACACCTTTATTCAGCCCACGATTCATGATTTTTCTTCCATTTTATTTGCTTAGCACAAATAACAGATAGGTATTCAAATAAGTAATTAAGTTCCCGCACATGTACTGGATCCCGTTTTCGCGTTCTGTTACTCACTAGAGCAAACAAACATTGCGTTTTGTTTGGTCAAAGCGTAGCAATATTTATTGCGTGAGGCTTCCAATTGAATATTTGACCAAACGTGTGAATTTCAACGGTCTGTTAATTTCTAACGTTTCCACACAAGTGGATCTTTGAGAAGAATTGTTTTAGTTTCTGTAGTTTTAAGACTCAGGATGTAGGTAGGCACTAAGTTTATTGAGCGAGAAGTCCATTTACATCATTTTCAGATGAATTATGCTATACTACTGAATGTGCACAATGAGTCTTAATGAGTAATGAAATCACTATAAACTGTACATAGTAGGTACAGAAATTATAAAGGTTTCACTGCTTAAACTTCATAATCATTACCTATATACTATGACATGATTATTTACTTCGTTAAGTATTTTAATATTATTTTAATTATTGTGAATGTCAGGACTATGTGGGTCATTGCATCATAGTATTTTTTTTATGAGTTAATCTTCATTTGGCAGTTTGAGTCTTTTCCTTGGTGTTGTTCGTCGAATCGTTGGTTCTGAGTTGAGCTGCACGATTACTGACAAATGCGTGCACTGACTGGACAGGTCCATTCAATCTGTGTGGTTCTTTTCTCAAAAGACCATTTCAGACACCGATCTACATGATCTGACCAAGATTATGTGTGGACATTAAAAGAGACTGTGACATCTGAGTTCGTTTCGGCCTTTCTTTTCAGAGTAGTCAGATAGGAAACGCCGACCACATATAGTTTAAACAATATGCTCGACGTGTAAAAGTGTTTGTACAAAACTACTTACAGAAATACAATCATTTATCATAATTATAAAATATCATCTGATAACTCTTTGTCTCTGTTTCCTCCCTTACAATGTCTATGTCCACATGAACATTACTGGAGAATAAAACATTTGTAGTTGATGGCAATTATATTCAGCCTTATACATATAATTTAAAATTAAACATGGGAGTTAAACATAAAACGGCGAAATGTAGGTGTAATATAGGTACATCTCTGCCTTCTGGGAAACCAGCGTTATGATAGGCAAAAAAGATTCAGCATTACGAATTGTAGAATTCTACGAGATTCGTCTAAATACATTTCATATTTCCATAACTGTTCATATACGTGTTGCTTTCCTACATAATCGCGCTCAGGAAATCAGTTTTTATTTAGACCATCTTCATTACACCACAACACTATTTATTCATTACACCACCATTTTCATGTAACCACAATAGAAAAATTACATCTTACAGAATGAATCACAGCTTCTTATGATACCAACAATTTATTTAATGTACCTACAGCAATTTATTTTTATTCGTTTGTAGAGTTGGCTACCGCATTTGTTGTTATTTTAACTTCTTAATTGCAATCAATTAAGCGTCATTAATTTGGTTAAATCACAGATTTACTTTTATGGTTATGATTTTGAAACTATGTTTTCCAAATGACTTTTTGGTAATTAATGTTAATGAATTTAATGCATAAATAAATAAAAACAGGTTAAGGTCATTGTGTCAAGCTTAAGACAATTTTCTGCAACACAACCAATGTGCTTAAACCAGATTAACATTGAGAATAATATGAACTATATAATGATCATCGCCATACCGGTCGAAAGGCGTCCACTGCTTAACTATGAAACTTACACCAAGCGACAAATACTACAAAAAATACTACACTTAACATGCCTAGTACATGTCTATAAGAATCAAAACTCACAAACAGAAAGCTTTCCCAAAAAAAAAAACTTCAACTTCAATTTTCGCCAACACATTTCTAATGTCGTTGACCACATAATAGATTTGGAGACCGCGAAAGGAACCACAGTCGGATGCCCACTAACAATAGATCAGTTAGAAGAGTTAATTAGTCACCTATACAATGCTGTAGATACCGCAGTACCGTACGGATTAAGTGGCGTGAAGGTAATCTTAGGCAACTTATCAAGGAAACCCTGACCTGACCATCTTACAAAACTAGGTTTGATTGTCCGGAACGACTATCGTCCTGTTGTTTGGGGAGGGCGACAGTTACTAAAACAAATATTTTTATTGCCTTGTTTTTGATTACCTATTTTAACTCTAGTAAAAATCAAACATTCTTTTTGTAAAGTGGAGTTTGCTTTTATTCTTAAACTATCGCAAAACGAGCTTCGGCCACCGATGAGTTAAGGCAGGTGATGTGACCACGCCCCTATGTCAATCCATCAAAAAATCTAAAAAAAAATGCATATTTATGGTACAGAAAGCTCTTATCATAACGACATCGATTTTATGAGAATACAAATATAATTATTATTTAAAGACATTAATAAATAACTTGAATAATGCATGCGATTAGTAAATGATATTAAATTCAATCTTTGGTAACAATTAATTCATAAATTACATTATACTACAATTCACAACTTATAATCTAAGAACTCAAGTACACTACAGAAGCATTTATTAAATGAATTTAAAAAAAAAAACTTTGTCAATCAAGCAAACATGGTGATAACAACAACGTCCTCTTTCACAGTCTACAGCAGACTAACAAGTAGATAATGAAGATGAAATGCACATTGGCATACATGTAAAACAGAACTCTTTAAAGACATCATCTTCATAATAGTTCAGTAGTTCTTTATACAAAATAAGCTAAGCTGTGAAATAAATCCTCCTTGGATTGTAGGAGTTGAATTTAAATTGCAAATCCAGTGAATCATAGCAGCTTAAGTTGGCAGATTACAATGCGGTGTTAAAACGAGTAACTGCTTTACCTGACTAGATAAACGATTGGGACTCGTCTAGACTTGAGAGCTTTACGGTTAATTTGAATAACGTCTTACGTAGTAACTTTACGAATCGTTCAATATTATAGTCCGTTTGTAAAGACTTAAAGCCGCCTTGCCACTGGTAAAGAAAATCTTAAATCACTAAGTCAATAACATGAATGTTAATTTTACCCTAAATAATCGTGAAAGCTCAGAAAGCTTCCCATTTTTTTTTAGAGACATCATCTTCATAATAGTTCAGTAGTTCTTTATACAAAATAAGCTAAGCTGTGAAATAAATCCTCCTTGGATTGTAGGAGTTGAATTTAAATTGCAAATCCAGTGAATCATAGCAGCTTAAGTTGGCAGATTACAATGCGGTGTTAAAACGAGTAACTGCTTTACCTGACTAGATAAACGATTGGGACTCGTCTAGACTTGAGAGCTTTACGGTTAATTTGAATAACGTCTTACGTAGTAACTTTACGAATCGTTCAATATTATAGTCCGTTTGTAAAGACTTAAAGCCGCCTTGCCACTGGTAAAGAAAATCTTAAATCACTAAGTCAATAACATGAATGTTAATTTTACCCTAAATAATCGTGAAAGCTCAGAAAGCTTCCCATTTTTTTTGTTACTATAAAAAGAAAAAGTCGTCTTGAAAGCCACTTTTTTTAAATCAACGTTTTAGCACTTGAACTATAATAGGTTGAAAAATTCCATAACCAATCTCTCCGGATATGACGGCCCTGTCGCCGATCTGTTGAGCCCTACAAATCGGGACGTCCTGTATCCATTGAAAAGTTGGCAACGACGCCGTACATGTAATTCCGGCAGGTTCATGGGCAGGTAGCCAAAGACAAGTATCCGTTACAATAATGCTATAGACGCCTTAGAATCTGGACATCTAAAATGAAATACAATGATGTTGTGGAGTCTGGACGTCTGCAGGCACCTCCTTTAATAAGCTCAACTCTAGTCGTAGGCGTAGATTATTCAATTAGACTGCAAAGTTGATATTTTGAAGCTTGTTAACTCTATATATGGTTTATAGTTTATGTTTAATCTTTCCACATTGAGGTCGATAGATCTCTAAATAATAACAAGGTTTAAACTATATATTATGTATAAAGGAAAGCTCTTCAACAGTTTGATAACGAAATAATGTTTTATAACTTTTAACTTTTTGGCTTTCACGCCATCATACGCAAGCGATGCGCCTCCATCATGCGCAGGGTGCGCGCCAGCCCCAACAGCATTCTGAATGCTATAGCAGATAGGTGAGCCCCATACTGGAACATTGGATACGCCTACATGCCACCGTGGCGTAATAAATATAGTTTGTTGATTCTCTGGTAGTTGTAAGTACTAACACCAGTTTCTAAGTCGTTTGTATACTAACCAAATGGACGTTATGGGTCCGAAATAAATTATAATTTTTTAAACATTATATTAATATGGTTGGTATTTATGTTATGTTTATAACATATTCCTGAGATTCGTGTCATCAGATAAAACTCTGTTAAACGTAAAATCCCAACCAATAACAATACCAAAAAAAAACGACCAAGTGCGAGTGCGCCTCGCACAAGAAGGGTTCCGTAACACTGTCCAATATTTATCCCTACATTTTTTTATATATTTCTTTAATTGGGACCCGCTTTAATTTGTGACTTAATTACCTGTTGTTATAGCGGCAACAGAAATACACACTGGAAATTTCAACAGTCTAGCTATTACGATTCATGAGATGGACAACGAAAGCTTAGTAATAGGGTCCCGTTGACACACTGGGTACGGAACCCTAAAAACTGGCTGTCAACCATAATTTCAAGCAATCGTGTTCACTGACATCCTCGCATTTTACAAGGTGGACGTTGATGAGTCAGCCATCCCACGCTGTACCTTTTAACAACTTGTAGCAGTTGCACAAATATTTTTTGTCAGTTTGAAACCTTGTTTCTTACATAATCATATAGCTTTTTAAAACATACGAGTATAAACATAAAATGCCAAGTTTACTTCAGATGTGTGGTGCAGAGAAAGCTGGTATAACCTCATAGTGACTCACAGACGAAAATTAAATTGTACCTGTAACATAACATACATATGACATACAGTTTCTCATATTACTGGTAGACTGCCTGCCTGCATGATTTCAGTTGAAGTGACTCATATTTTGATAAGTGTCTTTAAAAAGCGACATATTTGGAATCGCTAACAATACGTCAGTTTGTGAATCGTGCAATGAGGCCATGGCAATACTGCTCATGTCCTAATTTAAGTTGGCGTTAGGCCTCCACGATTTAGGTCTGTGGTTTGCACGATAATTGTTCTTTTGGTGACCCTTTTCAGGGAGCTTACGCTTTAAAAACTCATTCAATGTTCAACCTGCGATTTATCTACCTCTAGAATACTTTCGTGGTTTTACTCTTCCTTATATAATAACTATGCCAAAATAAGGCTGTAATTGCCCAAAACTCTTATAATTTGCAATACACCATTACTCTAATCGACCCTTACAATTTGCGAAATGATAAAACGATAAGGAGTTAAATCCATTGTTCTGACACTACAGACAAAGAAACAAGGATCTAGCTTCAGATAAATATTCAACAAGCGTGATTTTGCAGATGATAAAACTTCGAATGACGTTACGTTAGCATTATTTCTTCTGAGCCCATCTACAGGTGGTGTTTAAGTCACTCATGCTTTGCAAACCATTGTTATAAACTTCAAAGTTACCATAGCTGAAAATTTACATATGGTTGACACTATATGCTAATGGATTATCACTCCGCCTATTGAAATATTAAAACATGAACATGTCGAGTGCCGACGGGCCTGTTTAGAAATGCAAATGGCTGCCCTGTGAGAAATGAAAATGCTTATTCATTTTACATTGCAAGACATGACTTTACTTGAACGTGAGGATTAGCACTCGCCAGTAGCTTGTTTTAAATGAAAATGCTCAACGCTTGCAACAGAATCAACTCTATTTTAAAACCGTTTAGACGGCCACTTCCAAACTACTTTTTGTGGAATCTGGAACATAAAAAGTTAAACAACACTAGACATCAATGCAATAAAATGTAAATTTAAGACTTTGCAATGTTAAATTGCTGTTACAACCAACGATCCAGTACTTCCCACTTCTGACAACACAACACAACTTTATGGTAAAGTTGACACAATTTACATTCCCATATTAACCACATAAAATAAAGGTGCGAACAATACATATAGAAACCTTTACATGGGAAGTGTAGTGGAATATTTCCCATCGGTAACTATAACAAAAGGTTATGAAACTCGAAAGTATGCCAGCGTTGAACATGCAAACGCATTTGGCGAACCCGGGTCCTACGCAAGACTAAATCAGTTAGTTTATTTTCTTGTCTTGTCGTAAACAAAATTAGGTAGAGCCGTTTTGGTAGTGGTGCTGCGATACTCAAAGTTACTGTCGCGTATTGCAAACAACGATCGTCTTTATGGAAAATCAACTGAAACAAATTGAAGAAGCATAAAAAAAGTATTGAATTGAGTTGTAATAAGTAATTTAAAGTAAGAGCAGTCGTTGTTCAACATCAGTACGTCAACCATGAGTTGTTATAGAACACATCCTTGCTAGCGTTAAACTCACTAGCGTATTAACGGGGATCGAATAGATTTCGATAATGCTAGCACCATGAGTTTTACGGAGTCTTACGCACTTGATAAGGTTAACTCGATAGATCGTGTCGTCTACCTAACTTCACCCCAATGTTTTGTTTCTTTATTTCTCAGTTAAAAGAAGAGACAACGGCTCATTTGTTTAATATTTTTACTACAGTCATTATCACGAAATAACCTGACTAAAGAAAAGATCGCGGTTTAGACTTATAGTATTTAGAGGTTGTTGAATTTTTATTCCTTATTTGCAATATGTCACTGTCGAGTGTCGTCTAAATTCGAAATTGTGTTAAAGTAAACAAATATGATTATGCAAGGATAATAATGTGAGCCCTTGCATTCATACTGTATAAATATTGTTCGCCATTTTCTTTGATCTACATTTTGACCCACTACTCGTTCTTATACAAATACATAACTTGTCTTTCAAGATATGTGGAAATATGTTTGAAAACTTCAACAAAATGTATTCTGATATAGAAATTTTGAGTAAATGACTACATGTTGAGTACCGTTGTGTAGACAAAAGATCTTGTTCAATTTATCGTCAACTTGGATGACTCCAAGTTGACGATAAATTAAACAAGACCTAACGGATCAAATTATCTCCTGCAAATTGAATTTGAGAACCATATCATATAATATCGTAAGTAAAATGACTTCCGATTACCTTTTATCAAAAGGAATTGAAGTAACGTAACTACCAATAAGGATCCGATTGTTTGAGTTTCAGTATTTAAAGTATTTATTTATTTCTAGATTTTTTTACAAATATTTTACACATGAAATGAGTAGATGCTTTTTCATATCGTGAAAGAGGCAAATTTACGACTGGGCTTACTGCGTTTGTGACAGGTTCTTTTGAATGGCTGCATTTCTCTTTCCTAGGAAATCACGGTACATCTAATTTACTCCGATTTTGAAACACCCTGCGTTGAAAATTTTCGTAGGTTTTTTAAAAAAGAATGCTATTCCATACATTTTGACCACGTAGGTTTTTGTATGAATCAGCAGTTTATTTTATTTTTATTAATCGACTAAACATTTCTACGCTAGGGGTTCTAGAATCAAGAGCTGGGTCATGGTTACAGTTTGCGCGTATAGTTGTTCTATCCCCTTCATTAAGCGGAAACTTTTTATTTCTGGAACCTTACACCTAATTCACTTAATTACAAATATTTAAAAAAATACACTTCATCCATGATACATTTTCAAAAGTATCCACAACGTTCATAAACGATATTGAATTCTAATTTATTTATAGAGAAACCCCCAAAAGTTCCAACGGAAATAAAGTAATAATTAAACACCTCGGAATGTACAAAAACGTCCAATAATACTTTTAAATCTCTTAATTATGAACATACTCATATAGTTGTTTATCCATAATGTTAATTCAATGAATACAATTTTAAGCAAGTAAGTACCTACATCGCAATCTCCATATCTTAACCTATTCAATGCCAATGATGCATAAATAGAAAATGCTGATAGGCATATGAGAGTACGAATACCGATACGTTACAAATTAACAACCCGAATAATAAAATTGGAAGCCTCACATTAAGTTGTAGACAATAATATTGACGTTAATTTCTTTTAAGGTCTACTTAAATCAGCTTAAATTATCTCTCACAACAAAATGTACGAAAAACCTGTAAAGTGTCTAACAATGTAATGGCAAGCAGAATTGTAAAGAAAGTGAAACGCGGCAAAAAGGAATCCAACTCAAAAGAACACATACCGACGATAGTGGTCACTCCACCAGATAATCGAGACATGAAAGTCAAAGCCAAGAGATCAGATAACGCTAAAGATAATGTTCGAGAAATTGCTGAAGCCTCGACCTCGCAAGTAATGACCAACAAAATGGCTGAATTCAACGTCAATCAACTGATAGCCGAGCTGTCGGAGAACTCGAAAGCGTCGAGAACCGAGATAGAAGCGATACAGAGGCGACTACTGCAGCAGGCGAACGAAATATTGAAAGTAAACGCTTTTGCTAATCCACCTAACATAGATAACTCTCAAAAATACTCAAACAAACCTGTTTATGGCAGAATACCGATCACGATACCGAGACATCCTAACGCAGTAGTAAACGGCGTTGCTAATCAAGTGGATCTGAAGGAATCGCGGGTGACCACGAGCGTGGCGGCTGCCAATGAGCGTAGAATCGAGCAAGACGCGCAGCTTGTGCCGGAGAGGTTGCGAGAAATACCAGGGGCTAGTGGCGGTGCAGTGATGAATAGTGAACAGGGAAATATGCAAAGGGTCGCAATGATGGCGGCGGCGCCGGCGGCGGGAAGGAGCGCTTTTTTCTACGAAACGGGTTCTGTAGCCGGCCGCCTGCCGCGCTTGGCCGCCAGTGCGCGCGCGCCTCTGACAGGTGAATGTCTTGTTACTACATTCTGTATTAAATTTTAAGCAAAAACCTTCTTATTTATACTCCAAAGTTTAAATTCCAAGTGAATCTTTTGTTTTGTATTTCATAAGATCTGTTATTGTGTTGTCGTGTGAATGGTTCACGGTTGAATCGATGCCGTTGACTTGAAGTATTGTGTGTAACGGTTATATTTCATCAAGTGGTTCATTGTGCACTTCGGACGGTCCGGTATGTGTCCTTGCTTTATTCAGTAGTTATAAACGTATGTGGGAGCTTAATGGTGGAGTTGATTCATATATTTTCGGATCGGGATTATGAGTGACTTTGTTTTAGATCCTCAACTTTGTTGTTTATAAGCGGCACCAAGTAATTCGTTGAGAAATTAGTTTCACAGACATCGTAAGCGTTCAGAAAGTTCACATAACTGTGGTGCTTTGTCTCTCATAGAGTAAAGCTCTACCTGAAAAGGTATGAGGTAAAAAATCTTCGCTTGCTAGAGCTGGGAAACAGGTTATAAGTATAAGGTTATATTTGCAAGGAATAGTTACAAAACTCCTATATTTGAGACGTAACATATGTATGGAAGGTTATGTTAGAAGTCAACAAAAAACCATGATCGACTAACCTAGCCGAAACGCTTATACTTTCAATCTACGATTCGAACGATTTTAAATTATTTTTCAACATGCAATATATTTAGCATTCAAATATATCTGATACAACTTTCGTGCGAAAACAACTATGTGGTGATTTGAAGATTCTTATGAGAACTTTCATATAGAGAAATCATTAATTTCAATCATCTTTTGTATAGGGAGTTAACGGGAAAATAACGAGTATTCACTTACTTTGCATTAATCTTCTGCATGGCTGTCAAAGTTATTATAAATTACCTCCATAACCCCAAGACCCTCATTCCCATGAGTTTGACATTCCTTGTAAGTAAAAGTAATACTCAATGAATTAAATACTTGAGTATTACTTTCCTGTTTTTCTTCTTTGCCTTTTGTATTTCGCTGGCCATTTTCAAGGTTATCTTTTTAAAGTTAGTTGCTCCTTTTCTGAAAGTGTGACTATTTCATTTTCTTTTGCCAAGGAAATCAGTTCCATGCTTGACACTGGTATAATCTACATTAAGACTTTAAGTCGAAAGTCAAGTTGCTCTCATAACATCTTCTAAGTTGGTGATTTCTTCTTCAATGTTGTCTTGCAAGACTTGCTAGGTTTGTGGTTTTTGTTGTGGTAAACGCGAAATTTCAAAATGCCCCAAATAAAGAAGTCTGACGCCGTGAAATCTGACGATCAAGCCGACCAGTTCAAATCGCCAAAGCGGGAGATCACAAAGCCCCGAAATTGGTGTTTCAAAATCTCCATAGTTGCCTGAGCTGTGTGACTGTGTGTATCGATCCATTGCATTGTCAACTAGTTCTCTATATGTCTACAATATATGTATCAAATCATATTCACATTGTGACGCAATTTGCAAAAATTATGGCACATTCTCATTATGACGTAACTTTCGTGCCTCCTTGTACAATGTACCATATCTTGTTGAATACTTAAAAACCAGAGAAACTTTAAACTCAATTGAACTTGACAAAGAATTTTCAACTGACTCGGAAATCGGAAACAAACAAAGAATTTTATTATAAATAAAAGACATTTCATATTTCTAGCTTCCTAATGAACCTAATAAACCTTCTTAACCCCAAGCACTTCAGGACTCAATTAATAACCTCTACTTAACCCAAGAAGAAATAAAAGCCGTGAAGAGGATTATATCGTTAAAGCCATCCAAAGATCACCAAGCGAAACGGCACGCAAGCATAGTCACGGGAAGTGACCATTGCATGCACATGCTAGAAGCTTATTTCGTAATAAACATGTGGTTTCAAAATAACTACATCTTATAATAATATTGCTAGATACTTCAAATACTTACGTGCCACCAGACACCAGACCGATATAATAAAAACTATCCATCTAGATATGAAAAACAGGATTTTATCGGTAGTTAATCTTTCCGATCAAGCTGTAAGTGTCAATGATCATTGCGATGTTGCGTATAGGTTGATAACCTGTGGCTATTTCGATATGCATAACTGCAACACATTTTTATTTTAATACAAAACCGCTACTGTGAACATGAAGACATTCTTACGAAAAGTCTATTCATCGGTATGTTGAATCATAATAATGTTTTAATAGCATTAGTTGAATCTGTTTTCTTATCACATTCATTGATTAATAGTATAGTGTTATCAGTATTAAAGTGGAAACTGTTGTTTGTTCATCAGCTATCATCATCATCATCATCCACAGCACCACTTCACTTACTACAGGGCAAAGACCTCTCTTTGCTTCCAATTCCTATTCCCCTCAAGACTCTTTTAAACCTATCTCAACAGTTGTAATCGAAGTCTAAGCAGTTATTTCAGTAAGATCATAAAATTAACAAGAAAAGTCTCTTGGTAAGAAAGTCACTAACATTCCAAAGCGTATGGATTCTAGAAATGAACGGGCGAGAAAAGCTTTTCCCGACAACTCGAAAAGCGTTGAAATTTTGCGGACGTTAACATAGACCCATGGGGAGAGATACAATAATTCAGTCTTAGTCCACATGGCTAAATCCGTTTAGTACCTGTTGCTATAATAATATGTTTCTCTAAAGATATAATCGTGGTATAATACCTAATGACAGGAACTCTTACATCATTACGACCGTTAATTACATCAAAACTAGTTACAACATTCTTTATAGCTTCTTGATTTTATGTAACTTTGAATTTGGCTTTAAAATCTTCATGTGTAATATATGTATAGCCTAATATTAACTCGTGTGAAAGATTATATGGCCATAATTGAGGTGACTACGTGGATGACGATTATTACAGATGTATGGAAGCAAGCGTCATGTTGTGCCGACCTTACCGGGTGTTTTTAAAACATAACATTTAGGATCGAAAGTTGAAAATAGAATATTTATACCGATATCTGTTACCTTTTATTCCAACTTCAGCAATTTAAATTTCTTCATAGTAACTTATTAATTCATCTACCATTAGTGACTCCATTACTTAATGCTCGTTAGAAACTACTAAATAACATGTTAGAATAAATTTGTACAAAATAAGTAGTCGTTTATCAGCGATATTAATGTGTATTTTAACAGTTTTATGTTTGAAACTAATTGGAATGAGATATAAGGTTGTCGCTATAGTAGAATTTAGTCTAGACCTTTGAATTATAGCTTCCATCATCCATCCAGTACATACAATTTGGTAATGCTTACGTGAGTTAAAGTGCACACGAGAAGGTTGTAACGGAATGTTATGCAAGAAATATCACACATAACAATTTGAAAATGTTAATCTGAAGATATAGCACCTTTTTACTGTATTAAATCTAAAGAATGAACAATTAAGTAAACAACGAAGAATGACAGAAACGAAGCACTACTAGTAAACCAAAGCACTGAAACGTCGAATAAATAATAAGAGTTCAAACCAGTAGATTTAAAAAAAGACCTGTTGCTAACAATTTTCAAGTAACCTCAATTTGACACTGTAATATCAGTCAACTATACAAACAAAACAATAGGAAATCATTAATAACGTTCGATAGAACCCGACCTGCTGCAACAAGGTCATCTGTCAGCCTGTCAAGTCTTTCCAGTCAAGGTGCTTAAAACAATGGCGCCTATATTTGACGGTTGACAGGACACCTGACAATGGGAGTAGTTCCTACAGAAATTGGTGGGAAACTTGTTCTTTATGCTTTTGTACTGAGAAAGATGGAGGCTATGAAAGAGGATATGTCTGGATCTACATAAAATCTAGAAGGCTATCTTTTTAGTTTGATGTTTTAATCTTAAACGAATGTATAAACAAATACGTGGATGGTACTTCACTTGAATTTAATTTTAGTTTTTAAGCAATACCAACAAGATTCTAAAGTCTTTATTCTCAGTCTAGCCTCCTTTAATTCTTATTTTAATTGCACTTTATATCATAATTATAACTCATTATTTTAATTACATCTTTAGGTTTAATAATCTAGGCTAGTCGATTTATTAATTGTTTTCTTAGCACTTGTTTGTTTTCAGTCCTAAATTATTTACTGTTTTTTCCATTGTTCCCATGTACCTAATCAGTTACTGATACTTGAATATTATCCACTTAGTTATTTTCAATAAGCCTCAAGTTTTTCAACATTAATGCATTAGTGATTTATTAACTTATCTAGCTGCTTTAATATATATATATATATATGTATATATATATATATATATATATGTGTATTCACCCAATTAACTACGAACGCGACATATAAAGCAGATAGTGATATATTTCAAACATTTACATGAGTTAACAGCCATTTAATACCAAACATGGCTGGCTGTAACGAGGTTGTAACTAAATCTGACTATGTAATAAAATCATGGCTCGCTTGCATTTGCCTGATACACCCACTGTGCCATTGAAGTGCCCAAAACTGTATTACGTTGTGAAATTGTATACATTTGGAAATAAAACATTGTTCATTAGGTACTATTTCCATTTCTCTTTTTAGTCTTATTATTTATTGTTTTTATGTAACACTAGCTAGTGCCCACGACTTCATCCGCGAAGACCTGGATTCTTCTAGTAATAAAAAAGTTTAAAAAAAACTGAGTGGGAAGTAGCTAGTTTTAAAATAGATTGATAACAGTTGTAAAGCCGTTTCATTTGCCGATATAAAAAGTATCGCATGTGTTAATCCAGGTAATAAACTATCTGTGTGCCAAATTACATGCAAATCCGTTCAGCCGTTTTTGCATGGTTGAGTAGCAAACATTTAAACAAACAAACTTTCACATGAATAATATTGGAAGATTTAATTTATAAATATTAGACTGTAAATCATTATGAATTGATTTTTTATTGGTCCATTAAGATTAGATTAATATGAAGCTGTCAGTATTCATGAATAAACACGGTTTAAAAGACGAGATAAGCTAAGCATGCAAATTGGTATACAGGGTGTTCAGTAAATAGCAAGACGTATTGTACTGCAGGGGGTGATAGCTTGGCTCAATACCTACCAAAACAACACAATATATGTTCAGCAAAATCTTATGGATTTATAGTTTTACAAAACATTCCATTCGTGTTTCATTCTGTAAAAATTTAAACAAAAAATACTATTTCTTGAAAACATTCTTGTTTTTATAGAAAAAAGACTTACGTATGAGTAAAGTAACTATTTACGAATAATTTGATGTTAAAAAAATAGAAAATGATTTTTTCATTGCGAGATGCTCAAAAATCTGTTTCAAGGTAGAGATTTTTCGATATTTCGGAAATATTTGTAAAACTGGTAGTCCGTAAGAATTAGCTGAACATGCATTGTGTTGTTTTGGTAGATATTGACCCAAGCTATCACCTCCTACGGTATGTCGTGCTATTAACTGGACACCCTGTATACATATATCGTGCCATCCTTAGTATCGCAAATTATTTATAAAATAAATGGCTGCTAAATGTCGTTTGGCAACCGGAACACCAACAAAAACTTTTCCTTTTTTATTATTAACTAGCTGACTTGACAGACGTTATCTTGTCCAATCATGAGTTATAGAAAGAAAAAAGAAAATACGTTTATTTGTGGTAAAACTGACGCAAAGAAACAACACAAACACAAAAAGTTGGGGGAGAATATGCATCACATCCACGCAAAATGGCGTGTGAAATGGCAGCACTGGTTTTCAGCGACAACCAACGTTCACGTAGTGCAGCATACAATGAGATATAAATTAGAAATAAAATAAATACACAATACGTCATTCTAAATGTTATATCAATATAATATTTAAGTTAACAACATTCCATTCCTTCAGTTATCGTCTGAAGTTCATACTAACATTCCGTAGCAAAAAGATCTACCTGTTACGAACATTTTATAACAATTAATTTACAAATCGGTCCTGCCACTTCTCAAGTGATGGTTACCAACGAACAGCATATATCACTTATTCTCATTTTTCGTTTAGATCTATTTTAATGTTACAAGTCATATAACAGAAAGCTAAAGAAATCATGCTCTTATAAAAACCTTTGGAGTTAAAAACTTCCAAGCAAACTTAGCAACAACTTGAGGGTGGAACAAAACAGATGTGTAGTTAAAGTCAAGTAAAGCACCTGCCCATTGAAAAACCCCTCGAACATATGCTCATTAATATTAAACCCTATACTCATCGTTTTAATGTCCAAATTAGTACAGCATCTAGCATCATTTTTTTAAGTATACTTAAGTAACTGATACTTCATGAGATGCTTTACTATTTTTTCTTAGAATCTCCATAATATCAGGCCATTTTGTCTAGCTTTTATCTTCCTTTGATACTAAAAGGATTTTAAGTGCTAAGGATAGATGTACCAACTAAAATAAATACATTTTTATTGATTAAGTTTAATGACATCGAATATTAAATTATACCAAGAAATATTGTAAGACATACCTACAAAGGCAAAACAAGATTCCCAAATACATAATAATGGAGCAAAATATGATTAAAACAAAAACAAAACATCTGCAGGTAAAGACTTTTTTTGCAAAAATCCATCTTTTACATCACAGCCGCTTGCGTCGTTTCATTTGCCGCTAAAACAACGCCATATTATTTTTACTACGTTCGGAAATACTGCACAATACGCTCTAAATGCTTAAGCCATTGTTTTAAGATTTATATCAATTGCATAATAATATATTTAATTATATAACGTAATAACTTCCGTTCCCTATCTGATATACTTGATTACTAAGAAGGTGGATTAGCTAGAATGTAATTTATTAAGTAATCTGCGATGTCGATGTTTCGTAATCGATTAGAGTTGATGTATTGATTAAGTTTTTTTACCGACTTCGGTTTTTACATAATACTCGTATTTTGCTATACTTTAATAAACTGGTGCTTTTTTAAACAGCAAATAGCTTTATTTGAAACCCCACGACTGTTTCGAATTTCTTACCAAAATTTACCTTAACCGTATTCCTAAGAATACACTTAATCATTTACTCAGTAACTGTAGGTACTTCCACCAGTACACATGGATGTTTTATTTGGTGCACATAACACAATGTCGTCAATGTAAGTCAATACAAACGGTACCGTTCCGGCCGAGGACCGGTTCACAGCTGACTCCGAAACGCCGGTCGTTGGCACCTCCAGCATGTTTTTGTACGTCTCATCTTAATTTAATCTCAGTCGCAAAAAATACTGGAGCATCGTTAATTTGGTAGATCGATGTAGAGCTGGTGATAACCATGATCAAGGTTTAACGGGTAGTATTTTTTCTTCTTTTTCTTTCTGCTATTTAAAGGCTTTATGAGTGATATAATGTAAAAGGATGTGTTTTTTCACATTCACTTCATCTGTAGCACTTGATTCATATTTATAACAAGTATCATCTGCCAGTTTTAAATATGAATTCTTATTTCTCTGTTGTATTACAAAAAGTTTGTCATAGTAATTTAATGTAATGTTTGACACATTGACACTTATTCAAATATTAACGACTTCATCCATTCGCGTCATATATAATTTCATGTATTGAGGTAGAAACTTGATATTTGTAACTTTCTCCCCACATTTATTGTGAAGCAATTCTCATTTTAAATTAGGTATCAAAAATATTACAAACAGAACACTTGTAAATGTAAATACGTAGGCGTCTTTCATTGACCATCCCATAATTAATTTTAACCATATATTTAGGTTGAAAATAATTTCTCTTCAGAATTTCTAGTTAATCTAACCTAATTGTAGTTTGCGAAGGCAATTAAACAAGATCTAGTTGCTCCCTTCGTTCTGCACTCACACGCCCGCATCGATCGATAGATCACTGCGGTTTACCTCAGATGCTGCTTACCACAAACCACTTTACCATTCCATTTGCTGGGAGCACTTAAAACTCATCATTGACATCCTGTCGAAGTATCTCTCTTATATTAGGTACAGTTTTAATAATTGAGACACTTGAAGTTTAATAATTAACAATATTTATCTCAATGAAAATGGTTTCAATTCCATATCGGCATGTACAAATACATATATTTCTTTTCACTTTTCAAAAAACATAGCTAAAATCAAAAGCCGGATTTAATATTTATTTATTTTCAAACAATATATTGATGCTAACAATCATAATGGAATAATAAAATAGGTATTTTAATGATTAACATTTTTTTAAATTAAATTACAATATACAAGCTAACACTATATATATATATATATATATATATATATATATATATATATTTATATATATATATATATATATATATTGTACAAATGTATAATAAAAAAGGGGACAAGAGCTCACAGGGCATCAAAAAATTTGTTTGCATCGTTGTCAACGGGACAAATGCCCAAAAGGCTGGCATCATTGCCACGTTGGATGGTAATGCTGATTCATTCTCTAATATTAAAAATCTGTGATGTAAATCCTGGAGACACCTGAACCATCATTACGAGATCTTAATGATTACAATTGAGTTACGGCTACACAATTTGATCCAATCAGGTCCATTCAATTGTCAGTCGGACGCCATCGTCCCATCGAGCCTTGCAGGAAGTTAGCTATCACCCAGACGCTTGAGGCTTGTAGTATGTTTATCTCAACATTATTTTCATTATGCTTTGCGAAGTTTTCAAAAGATCTACTTATATCACCTCTCAATGTTGTCTGTCTCAATTATTCAAATGTAAATCCTTAGGGTTGTTACAGGGTTTGTTATTCTTCGCTTTTTCAAGATATTTTTTATAATCAGTGTCACATATTCACGGGTTGAAACTTTTATTAAGTGTATGGTCAAAATTTAAACTAGTAGATTACCTACTTAAAAATTTACTAACTGCTTCTCTACGCAACACCTAGCTGAAACTGCATATAATATTATTTTACAAAAAATCCTTGAACAGATTCATTCGAAGTGATTCCTTTCATTTTCTTGTGACTCGGACCGCAACGAATCTGGGAGAGACTCGCTTAATATCTTTGCAATATTATTGTCATCACAAAACGCATTAACTTAATGACTCCAATCTTCGCAATTTTTTATGGTTTCCTTTGCTAAAGCACTTGACTGTCGACAACGGCTATATTTTCTCATTATTATTTGCTCATGCTTCTTCATATTGTAAGTTAAGTATGTGATCTTTGTACTTACTTTGTATCACACGTAGGATGCATATTTACTATGCGTGTCACTTTAAGCTATAAAGAGAAAGAAAGGATCTCTTCCACGTTACTTGAACACTATTTTGTAACTGGTGGTTTTTTGTATTTGTAATTTTAGTACGTCATTAATTAAACGAGCTACGAACATGCATATGACAAGAAAAGAGTTACATATGAATGTGGATGGCTATAAGAAAAGAGGCAAACAAAATAATAATATTAAGAAATTAATACTGAGATGTCTCTAAAATTTGTATAAAGACAGGTCGATGGAAACTAAATCCGTTCAGATGCTAATCAATACGAATTATTCATATAATTCTTGTATAATTTTTAGGGTTCCGTAGTCATCAAGAAACCTTTATAGTTTTGCCATGTCCATCAGTCCGTCTGTCCGCAGCTTTGCTCAGAGACTCTTAGTACTGGAAAGATGTAATTCGGCATGGTTATTCATATTAGTTACGCCAACAAAGTGGTAAAATAGTATCATGAGGTCTCATCTATCCCATGGTGCGGGGTGTAAAAAATCCAAAGCAGTATTAACTCTATCGAATTTAAAATGAAAACTATCAGAGCTAAGTAGGGTTAACAAGTTAGCGAGTAATAGCTGACCAACTAACATTAGCAGTTGGAATGTACGGGGTTGGGAATAATTCAACCAACTACGGAACCCTTCATTGTGCGCGGTCCGACACGCATGTGGCCGGTTTAAAAAAAATAATTGTTGTTATACTTTCAGGTACAGTCGAAGGTGGGCCTCCGTACAGGATGCCGCCGGCGCCCGAGGCGGCGCTGCCCGGCGCGCCCGCGCCCTCGCTGCCGGCCGCGCTACATACACATTCCAACAAGTTTCCTGTATGTATTGGTTTATATTATCTTAAAGAATAAGTTTTGGAGCTAGAAAGATTGCCAAGAATCTGACAAACTTCACTTAAAGCGAATTAACACAATTATGTGTCTTGAAAAAATTTTTTTTTTTATGATGACGATTACAACAAAACCTTAACAATTAGCAGTAACATTTAAACGAAAAGGCCACTTTGACTAGCAGAGGTTAGTCGCAGTTTGAAATACAACGCTTAGGCAAACAGCCTTGCCTTTTCTTTTCTTTTTTAGGTTTCCGTACCTCGAAAGAAAAAAACCCAACCGAACCATTACAAGGGTTCGGTTTTTTTCTATAATTTTAATTTTTTGAAGTTGGTTCTTGGGAAAAACTCATGCAACTACGGAACCCTTCATTGTGCGTGGTCCAACACGCACTTGGCCGGTTTTTACATCTATCAAACTAACTATACGAAGATCTTCACGCTTACCCAGACGTTTACATCCACAAGAGCTTTCACAGTGACATCTACCATGCAAACAGTTTATCCCCGTCTGTCCTTACGTCATTCACGGCTGTCACAGGCGAGTTAAGTGGCAGGACTGGCCCGAGTCGTGTCGGGTTACTGACATTCAAGTTATGTGTCTTATATTTAGATTGCTCTTGTACATACGATAAATTGTCTATCGTAATGGCAACAGTGTTTTTAAGTACAAATGGTATTTTACGAGATATTGTGGTCTTTTCAAATAAACATAAATAATATAACATGACGCCTGGAATCCCAGATGGGTTAGGCAGAGGTGGACCTATAGTACACCCACATTTCGCCAGTTATGTTTTTAAGTCCCATGTAATAGGGGACCGGGCACAAATCCAGACTTCGGGCTGCTGCTGAGAAATTCCAGATAGAAAAACCTAATAACACGTTGCCCGACCTGGGTATCGAACCCAGGACCTCATGCTTAGCAGTAGCTCTTACGACCACTAGACCAACGAGGCAACCAACATTATTTTTCAAATAAAATGAAGAGGAATTTGGCATCTCCCACTGTTAACTTCACAGTCGTGTCTTTGATGGATATTGACAAGCTCCAGGTTTATTTTAATTATTGATGGTACACATAATACCGCAGAGCAGTGGTGGCCCAATGATAACGACCACGACTTACGAGTTTTAGGTCGTAGGTTCGAACCCAGACAGGCGATTTACTTTGTGTAAATATTTCATCACCACTGCTCACCTAACGGTGAAGGAAAACATCTTGAGGAAACCGGCATGTTCTAGCGTCAAGAATTCGAAGACATGTGACATCTACCAACCCGCACTGGGCCGTCGTGGTAAATTGCAGCCCACACCCTCTCGATGATAGGAGGCATGTGTCCCAGCAGTGGGAACATTGTAGGCTGATTATGCTACACCTTGGAGCGATTTAGCAATCGTTTAGTTTATTGTAGGTATGTAGTTACGTAGCGTAGATCTTAAAACATATCATAAGTATCAAAGATCACAGCTCCATTGTTTATAGTTTACATAATATCTGATTTAACGAAACACTCTTTCTTTTTCATGGAGCATGAATCCAATCGTGATTGGATCCCAGTATATCCGCGATTTCTCCGATACATGTGAATCCGTAGGTTTTGCCGCATGGAGTCTGAGTGAAAGTGCTTCATTGTTGTACAGTTTATCTGCAGACGAGACGTGTGATCTAAGCGACGAATCTTTAAAAACACAAAACGAATGAAACAGTAAAATATAACCTAAAACGTCAAACATAGCGGAGGAATAAAACCCTAACCGGCTCTCTAAGAAGCAGATAACTTTATTCCTCCGTTAGAGGCTTTATACAACAGACCATTGAAAAACTGAGAATCTTGCTATCTATGGAATAAAGGCTATCTGGTTGTTTATCTGAGGATTGAAAAAACGGCCCTTAGAAGTTTGCATATATGTATACTAGTTTTTAATAACGGTGTAGCAATCTAGAAGGACATTATAATGTGACTTTATTGGTGGCGGTCTTCAGAATGGTCAGGTGCGTAGTACTCGCAACCGGCGTTCGTGTATAACCCGATGGATGAACGTAAACGAGGACGAACGTTCTGTAGTTTCTGCCTGCCCCCATGGGAAGAAGGCGTGATGTATGTTGTGTTGCTTACTAGAACTAACCTTATCCAAATATTTGTCTCACTTACCAGAACTTAAATGATTATAAAAACAGCACACAAACTTGTTAATCGTGTTTGTCTTTATGATCAAACAACTTTAGAGCAAAGTTGCGCTGCATCTAAATATTTGTTCACTGTTATCCTAATATTATGTTGTGGCTTCTGAGCTTTCTAAGCTTCTAAGTTTATATCCTTATCATTCTTATCATATCAATCTATTTTAAGTGTTATTACAGTCTATATTATAAGATTTCTAATTGACTAGTGTCTTCATTGTATAGAAAGTATTCGTTTTCTTCTTTTTTATTGATATTGTTGTCTCAATCTTCTGTCTCTCAAAGTCTAATAACTTAATCTTACCTTACCCAACCCTTTCACGGCTTTAACGATGCACGACGACACATACATTATTTTTCTTATTATCTGAATACTTATGAAACCATTTTCTCCCAACAGATAGAGCGTGAAGTGATCCTGTCTTCTGGAGACAAGAACTCCAAGGTGCCCATTCTTCAGGAGGCGAGAAAGAGAGGCAGGCTCGGTGCTGTTGCTCCTGATACCCCGCCCAAGGCGCTGTCAGCATGGACACATGCTGAGGTATGTGACCTTCACTGCAACACATTCATTTTTTTGGTGCAAAAATGACTTTGACAGGGAGGAGCTATTGGTAAACATTTGTCCAATTGTTTTGTGAAATGTATTGAAAAAACAAGATTACGGCGTTAGTTCCGATTTAATCCACGCGCCAAAAGAACCTTGTAGCACTTTTAATATTATGTTAATGCAGTGAAATCCTCTTCGTATTTATAAACATTTTGTGCTTAAAATTGTGTTAACTTTGGATGATGTGCTTGAAATGGAGAAAAAGACGAATCGCTACACAGCAGTACTTATGTGCTATTGTCATGTTACAAAATAGCTCATGAAAATAGCAAGATGCGTGGACACAAGCCACTTGAATTTCAGATCATTACATTCGTATACAGTAATAGTGCAAACTGACTACTATGAGAATCTTCATGTTTTTTAACACAAACAGGATTTGTGCACGTGTAATGTGAACCACATAATATTCCTTGACAAGTTGTTGGCTTCAGGGGGTCTATGCTATATGTCCGTCAACGAAGATACGGGCCCGTACAAATTTAGCTGATCATATAAAACAGGTGTGATATAAAATTGTCGGACGGGCAAATACTTATCAGGAGTAGGGAGAACTGTCAAATTGTGTTGTCATTCATTCTTAGTTCGGCGCCCAAACTAATCAATCATATGTTCGTAAGTGATACGGAGAAGGAAATGCCCGTAATTTTGGCCGAAACTACGTATTTTGTGTTTAGTGAGTAGACCCCCTGAAAGGCTCACCTGTCAATGATTACAAATCCAATAAAATAAAGCAAAACTGATTTGTGACTTGTAACGCAAAACACTTTGAAATCCCGGATTGTCAAAGTGGATCATAATCCACTTTCATGTTTCGTCGAGATTACCACGTCGAGCTGATTGCAGACTCTAGAACTCCTAGATATCGAACCTCATTGATCTAAGTTGTATAAAGTATAGTGTAGTTTGTGCAGTGGCGTAGCGTGCCTTGGCGGCACCCCGTAAAAAAAATTGTTTGGGGGCCCTTATGAAGGGTAAAGATTTCTCACAAAAGAATAATAAATGTTTGCTTAAAATAAAAAAATATATTTTCTTCCAACTATGCTGTACAAAGCGAGTCTTTAATGCTGTAGAGCAATAAAAATGTATGAAATTTCATTATTGCACAGTTTTTTTTTAATCGCACCCAACACTAAAAACTCAGTACAAAGCGAGTCTTTAATGCTGTCGAGCAATAAAAATGTATGAAATTTTATTATTGCACAGTTTTTTTTTAATCGCACCAAAAGGTGCCAATCTCAACGGATTACCTCTATTCAGCCAGCCGATATCAATACTTTTTTTTTTACGTACGTATTATTAGTTTCTATCCTACTTGTTCCAAATTTAAATATACATTTGCCCAACAAACCTAATTTCAATAATTAGACTTCTATTTTAACTGTTTGATATGAGTTTCTTTTATCTACTATTCCTATAAGTAATAGTTGAAAGAAAAGCAGATTATGCACCTCGCCTTAAGTAATTTATATTGCCCTCGTGCCTGTTAGATTAGAGCCCTCGCTAACGCTCGAATCAGGCACTCGTTGCAATAATAAATTACTTTGTGCTCGATGCAATAATCTACTATTATTCATCATAATTATCTATCTGTCACCTTTTCCAAAACTCTCCTTGCCTTTTTTTTCGGTAAACTGATTTATTAAATAATTTATAGCTCATGACGACCTTAGTTTTTCTAAAGTTTCTGCCACTATGTACAATAACAGGTCTGACAGGCGTTCATGTCGGGGGCCCCGTATAATTGTTACGGCAGATACGGCGGTAGCTACGTCCCTGAGTTTGCGGTAATCTATGGATGCCCCAGGGTTGGCAAGATGGTGAACCAAATGCTAAAATGTTCGATAATAAACTTAAATAGAATCACTTACTGGTGAAATTATTCAGGGGAACCAACCATGAAATTGTTTCTATATAATAACTTCACGTCATTTCATCACGCATGGCTTGCGTAATCGTAATGTGATAAGCAGGTGACGATATTATGTAATACGGTAAATAGAAATATTATTATGACAATAGCAGCTTTTTCCGGCGACTGTATGACTGACTTATATTCAATATTTTATTATTTTAATGTGACGCATGTTTCCCATAACCTTTTCTTTTTTGAGTGTTGTTCTTTTTTGCGTCATGTTTACCGCAAATATTCGTTTTTTCTTTCTTTCTTAACTTGGTGCACTTCATCCACGTTCTGTCTGCCGTTTCGACATGATTCCAAATCCTATCCTAACTTCTTATTTCTTTTTACGCTTCCATGCTAAAACGGCTCAACGGAGTTGGATGAAATTAGGCACATAGATCGACCATAACCTCGGTAAAGACATAGGCTTACTTTTCATACTGGATCGCAAATAAAGTCGCGGGCAAGCCATCAAAATAAAAACCTCAAATCTTTTGTTTGTACAACATTTTCTTGATGGTATGACTTCCAAATTCCAACATTTCTACGAAGAAAAAACCATGATGTGAAACTATGATTCAGTACTGTCTATCTTAACCAAACACCCCTATAGAAACCTACTAACATAATGACCGCCCATAACAATATCCAAAACATCGATGGTCTAACTGATGCTATCGATAAATTGCACTCACTATTGAGCCGTATAATGGCTCGAACTGTTCTTTATTAAACAATGTAATGGAGGTGGACATAGATTGTTTTTGTTAGTTTCGGCCTCTAAGTTAAAGGAATTGGGTCAGCTGATCCGCTCTAGTATTCAAATAAGAAGAGTTTAATGCTATGCCTGTTTAAAATTCGTTGAGAAATATCACCCGGTTTTTAAAAGGCTGATTAAACAAAAGTTTGCTTACAGACTGTTAAACTCATATCCAGTGATTTGATTTGCTGTTGCCATTTCAGTCAGCAAGTTAACATGAAGCTACCATTGGAGCTACCATTTACCGGGTAAAATCTTATATTGACCTGAATGTGCCCTGGCGGCTGATAGTATGTCATGCTCACTCAAATGTCTCGCTGACAGAGGCGCGTGTTGGATCATTTAGCTCCCTTCAAAATGGTGCTTATCCATGCGTGATGATCGTGAACGGGCGCCGTCAGTTGGGACTGGTCATCTCTTAGCTGCCACGGCTTATTTTAAAAATTATCATTTTGGTGTTTTAATTATTTTTTACTGCACTCCGAACGCTTTTAACGTGTACGGTTTTTGTTCATCGTTCTTACATATAGGAACAACAATAATGACGTAACTAATGTATTTGTAAGAACAATATTATTTAAAAGAGTGTCCATGTAGTTTCTTGCCCTTTCTTCTCCATAGGTACCTACTGCGCTGTGGAATGGGCAACTAGCTTCATATTTCTGACTGACCGACTCCTTGACAATTCAAAAGTGCCTGTAAATGGTTTAATTGGAATAAATGCTTTGAGTTTGAGTTTGAAGTTTTACAGGCTTTTAGCTAATTGTTAAGCATTTTTTAAGAAACGTCATTCTGTATTTATTAGGTGAACTGATTCATAAAATTAGGACTTCACAGACACGGACAGTAAACTATTATGACCCGACCTATCACCCGACTCCGGCTTGTCGTCGACTTACGGGACATCCTGTATGTATATACTTAGATGGATAGATGAAATTCGAATTCGTTTTACGAACTGAACTTTTGGTGTCTTCATCCATTACCTTTTAACACCATCAAAAGAACCCATTAACCCCATGAATACAAAGAGGTTCTGCCTCTTCCTGTTAACTATGAAGCGTGAAGCGTTGCCATAGAGATAAAGAGTTCTTTGCTCCCTAAGTAACGTGTGTTGTGAATTTGTATCTTAGAAGTAAACTTTAGTGCTGTGACTTTGTGATGTAATCAGCACTTAGCTTTGTGATCTAGGTTCAAGATTGCGTGAGCTGCACCCTAATTGCGTGACACACTTTCAATCATTATCCGAGGGTTGTTGGGTTGACCCACATCCGTCGAAATGGAATCGCTTTTTTTCATCATCATCCTCATCATCATTTTAGCCCGGAATCACCCAACATTAAATTCCATCAATCATGCCTCTTAACCCACCGCACAGAATTTCTTGTTTTTGAACCATAATTTCACGACAAAATTCACACTAAAACTTTATAATCATACCATAATCGATACCATTATATTCTAGGCTGACACAAAATATTTTTTTCTCATCAATATGCGAAAATGCCGCATCGGTCACTGCCACCGTTCTGAGCACAACAATAATATCTCATTGTCAATCGACATTCTACCTTATTTATATTGCTGTAGAGTTGTAATGAGATAAGTGGGGATGCGTCATGCAGTTGACTAGCCAAGGTCGGGAGTGAGGTGATGACGTCACAAAACGCGATCAGGTTGTCAATTTTTGATTTTAAAATGGCTAGCGAAGTATGTTAGATGGTGAGGATGGGGAGAAAAATTAGTTAATATATGTATAACCAACCAAAACAAAGGCATTATGTCTCACATTGTTGATGAAGCTGTCCCAAATATGGTTTGCTTTAAATACATACTTCCAGTTCCATACTTAATATTATAAATTCGAAAGTGACCCTGTCTATATGTTACATTTTCACGACTAAACCACTGAAATGATTTCGATAAAATTTGGCAAGGAGATTATCACAATAATACCTTAAAAATAATAAAACAAAATGGCAAAATACCGACTCGTGAAGGATTTGAACCTCCGCCCTCCGATGGTCAAGATTTGAATTATATCGGTGCTCTAACCTACTGAGCTAACGAGTCTTTTTATTTCCAGTGAAATTTTGCGACTACGACCGGCAAATAAGACGTCAAGATTATTGATTACTCACCCGCTGTACACCAACAAAACAAAATGATATCAGAAGTACTGAAAACTTGGACATACTGTTAGTCTGCTACAATTAACGCTAAGAAGCGCCAATATTCCACGAATAAGGGATAACACCTTTTGATGAAAATGTCATAATGAACTAAGTAGCAGTAAGTAAGTAAGTAGTAAGGTTAGGCAGAAATGTAATGTACATAACTGGCGAAATGTGGGTGTGTAGGTATACACACCCACATTTCGCCAGTTATGTTTAGGCCCCATGTTATAGGGGGCTTATTAATTATTTAATATTTTTAGAGAATTAAAATACAACAAGATTCGTTTAGTGATTATTTGTGTACAACCTCTTCCTGCATGCGGAGGATATTGTGTAATAAATAACCCAATAACCCTGCACGACCTGGGAATCGAACCCAAAATCGCAGGCACAGTAGTAGCGCTTGCGACCACTTGACCAACGAGGAAGGGCAAACAAATACAAAAAAATAAGCACATGTCAGCCAAGTTGTCAGCCCCAAGCAAAATAGAGCCACATATTTTTTAATAACATTCAGGTAAGCACTTCAGTCTAGACTAGTCAGACTAACTGGAATTCCAGGGTGGATTCTAGTCACGTTCGTGCCATTTCTGCTAACTTGTTGGGACCTGTTTGAAGGCTGAGCCATCGTTCATTAAAATGGGCTCAGCTTGGAAAGTTGGAATTCTTTAACCTTTTTATTAGTTTAAATATACCTTAAAAGCAGTGTATCACCTCAGCTCACGTGAATTGAAGCTCGAATTGCATTTTGCGCTGTGTCTTGAACTCTTGAATGAACTGCATTGTGTGAAATCATGAAATTATCAATGCAACTCTCTAAGTTCATATAACCCTATTTATTGATATTTCATGTGAATTAGTCATTCAATAGGATTATATGAACTTAGGGAGTTCTATTGATGATTTGAACGTGACACTGACCTGCGGGGTAATTGCGATACACACTAGTAGTAGCCGCTTTCATTTTGACAGTTCAACAACATTCATTGCGTTAATTACGTTGTTGAGCACACAATTTTTTCAAACATATTAAGCAATGGATTACCAATTTCCTTCAAAATGATTCAGATTGTGATTAATTGTGTGCTACGCAATAAGGGTGCAGATATTATGTTAAGTTGTTGACGTAGGTACTGAAAAACACTAATATCACCTAGTAGGTAACTTTAATAAAGTCGATGAAAACTGTTTGGATGAATCACGCAACCAAAAACAGTCACGAGATAAAAACATTCAGAAAACTCACAAACTCGCTATCGCAAAATTTTAATAATCAAATATCCTGGTGATTCAGTACATTTTTATAAAAGCTACGCTGTAGAGAGATTATGATGTGGGTACCTAGGTAATTGATGAGAAGTTAAAAAAAAATCACTTGGAACATGTAGCTTTGGCTTCGAACTAAGTCTTTGTTAAATATCTTACCTTCGCCCATTGGATTCAAATCCTTCGACAATCCAATCATTCTTGGGCAGAAAATTTTCTCTTTTTCTTAACTTCAGGCCGCGCTTTAGGATCAAAATAGGATCAAATACAAGACCTCTCACTCCATATGAAGATGGGCTTTTGATGCATTTATGCGTTCATTTTAGCGCACTACAAGTTTGCCATGTAATGAGGGTGTGGAACTTCTTTTACTTACCCGTTTGTTATATTGCTGAAATACCTGGTGAGTAATAATGACGTCACTTTGACGATAATGGTCCTACTTTTCGGTTATAAGCAACAAGACTCGTTAGCTCAGTAGGTTAGAGCACCGATATAATTCAAATCTTGACCATCGGAGGGCGGAGGTTCAAATCCTTCACGAGTCGGTCTTTTGACATTTTGTTTTGTTATTTTTTTAATGGTTCTGTTGACTTTATCTTTTTTTGCCATTTCACGCTACTTGGTTAAAATATTGACACAAAGAGAATACTGACTTTCTGAAGCCTGCACCTGCACCTGCACTGCCAGATTAAAGTTTTCGAGTGATGTTCGTGAATGGGTGCAGCGGGCTAGATGTGTAGCACACTATCAGTAGTAATCCCTTGTGTCGCGCTGTGGCGTTGCGCCAGTGTGTACGAGACTTTATGGTATATTTAAACTAATAAAAAGTTTGGCGATGGCTCAGCCTTCAAACAGGTCCCCACAAGTTAGCAGAAATGGCACAAACGTGACTAGAATCCACCCTGGAATTCCAATTAGTCTGACTAGACTAGACTGAAGTGCTTACCTGAATATTATTAGAAAAATATGTGGGTCTAGTTTTGCTTGGGGCTGACAACTTGGCTGACTAAAGGAAAACACACCCGTATAGGTACTGATATGTGTTTGCTTGTTTTATTGTTGTTGTTTTTCTGCTTTCCTTGTTGGTGAAGTGGTCACAAGCGCTACTGCTGTGCTAGAGATTCTGGGTTCTAATCCCAGGTCAGGCAGTGTAATTGGGTTTTTCTATCTGGGATGGCCCGCATGCATGAAGAGGTTGTACAAAAATAATTATTAAACTAATCTTGTTCAATATTGCATCTCCAAAAATATTAAAATATTAATAAAACATATATCTTGGGGTCTGGAATTTCTCAGTAGCAGCCCGGAGTCTGGATTTGTGCCCGGATGATGGCCATAGGCTCGCCCTCTATAATATGGGCCCGAAACAAAACTAGCGAAATGTGGATGTGTAGGTACTATACGTAACCTTTCTGCCTAACCCTTCAGGGAATACAGGCGAGAGGTTATATATATATATATATGTGAGTGTGTTTTTTAAACACACTAGCTTCTGCCTGCGGCTTCGCCTTCTCCCACCTTCGCGGAAACTATCCCACGGGAACGTACTACCTGGACAAAAAGAAGCCTATGTCTTTCCCCAGGATACCATATTTCTCCCTCCCAAATTTAATCGAAATCCGTTCCGTGGTTTAGTCGTGAAAATTCAACATACAGACATAGTTACTTTCGAATTTATAATATTGGTATGGTTAAAGGAATATTAAGGAATTAAGAGGATAATGTAAGGTTTATTTATGCAGGAAGATACCTACTTAAGAAAATTGGCGTTAAAGGTACCCAAACTTGAGAACGATGTAGGATAAGTAGTGGCGACTTACGAGTTGTAGGTCGTAAGTTCCAACACAGGCAGACACTTTACTTTGTGTTTTTTTCATTTCATCAACTGCTCTCAAGTCGGTGAAGGAAAACATCGTGAGGAAAGGCATGTCCTAGAACCAAAAATTTGAAGACATGTGACATCCACCAACCGTACTGGACCCGCGTGGTGGATTATGGCCTGCTCCTCGCAGAGAGGATGCCTGTGTCACATTACCTGTGGAACATTATATGGTGATTATGATGAAGGAAGACGTGCACGTTTGTTCTGGATTAATAATCATGGACTGATGTAATATGACCTAGGTTCCCGATTTTTCTTTAATGTTTTTATTGCTTAAAGGACCTTACTAAATATCTACTCACATAACATAATATCACGCCTGAAATCCCATAAGGGTTATGCAGAGAGAGGTGTACCTAATGGGACTTTTCGCCAGTTATGTTAAATCCCATGTAATAGGGAGCGAGCCTATTGCCATCAACCGGGCACAAATCCAGACTCCGGGCTGCTACTGAGAAATTCTAGATAGAAAAACAAAATAAATACCTACTCAACACGGCAAAACAGCACGATCGTGCTTTATGAGTGTCTATGGTATATTTGACTAACCCCTGATCATCTACCTGCCTGCAATTAACTCAAACTCAAGGCATTTTTTTCAATTAGACCAATCACAGGCAGTTTTAAATTATCAAGGAGTCGGTCAGAAAGATGCAGCTAATTGCACATTTCAAAGTGTTTATAGCCTTTCCTTAGGAGAAGAACGGGCTAGAAACTTCAAAGGTAATATTATTATAAAACTGTATTCTCCTTTGAACAGGAAGTATTAGGGTGGTCTTCAACTGCCGCGACCTGTATATTAGAACAGTTCAAACACATCAGCAGTGTTAGTAAATGTTATGAAACCCAATGGGAGGCGGTGGTACGAAATAACCCATAAAAATTCATGGAGCGCGCGCGCCGCTGTTAGGTGCGTACGGAGAAACAACGGTTGTGTGCCGAGCAGTACTAGACACGTGCCGGTCCAATATGACGAACCCAGTTTCTAAGATACACAACAACAACACACAAGTTCAAGTACTTCTCCGAATCGCTGCAATTTTTTTGACGCCCCGAATACAGTGGTAGCCACTTGGAAGCAGACACTATTTTTTTTTTTTGCGAAGAACATACTGATCTTCTACTAAGCCCTGATTCCACTTATTTACAAACGTTTCAAGTGGTCTCTCGATACATTCATATTTTTGACCCTATTTGTATGACACATCGTTTTAACCCTGACGATGTGACGTCACTCCAAATATACAATACAAGAAAAAACTGTTACATACATACAAGTGTAATCTGTTACAGATTTACAGACACACTAACGACTTTTCTTGATTTTATCTGAATCTTAGGGTTGATTTCAGCAACGAAACTGTAGCGAACAGCACATAAACTACGTTTAAGAGCTGTCAATTTCGTTATTGTCTATAGAATATTGACACTGACAGCTCTTGAACGCGTTTTAGATGCGATAATCGCATTCAGTTTCATTGGTGAAATCGGCACTTAGTGGCAGGAAAAAGGGTTTATCTAGCTAGAATTTTAATGGTTTAACGAAATGAAAAAATCAAAATCAAAAGTCATTTATTCAAATTTAGTCAAAATTACATAAGACAGTCCCCCAAAACGCCCGCCCGTCACCACTTCCTAGTGCTTTAGCTTTTAGAAACAAAAGAATACACAACAAAGAAAAGAAATAAGTCAGAAGTAGTAAAACAGTTTAACTAATCAGTCATTTTCATCAACATCTTATTACAAAAAGCTTTTAAAACACCACCAAACTTAAATAAACGGCGCACGGCATTAAGGAAGTACCAAAAGTGTCTTGGACCATAACACCGATTGTTATAAATGACGGCGCACGCGTCACGGCCATGAATTATTCCCCACGAGCTACTATTATAAGCTAGACGTTGTGAAAGTAAGGAACTATTAACTATTAACGGGTATTGATCGAGAAATTGGTGTAAGTTAGTGTACAGTAGAAACTACATGAGTTTCTTTTAGTTATATTTTTGTTACGGTTACAATAGTTATTGGACCGAAAAATGCATTTCTAAATTATTTGTTTTTATGAATCAAACTCATTTAATTAATTTTCTAATTTCTTTGTTTACCATCAGAACAATGAAGAAAATTTACATATCTGAAAGTTGAAACACTATTAGGCGATTCGCCTTTCAAAGCTTATGAGATATAGTTTTAATTGATAGCAATTACTGTTGTATACAATACTTACTATTGGATACGTTACTATGATTAGAAAAAAAAACAAATGATTTTGCAAGTAAAAATTTTACTGATTGCATGTAGGTAAATGAAAAAATTATACAAACTAATTTATGACAAAATAAGCAAGCATCTATATGCACGTGAACTACTAAGTAACAAATTGTTTTCAATTTTGAAGAAATAATAACAACACAATTACGTCTGTATTTACCAAAAGTCATCAAGTCTGTGTGTCCTAAGAAAATCTGTTTCATACATCTACATAAATAAACACGGTGACAGCTGCATATGCCTTAAGATTTTTTGCTTCGACGGCAGATTTTTTAAGGTTAAAAGTTTACTTTAGAGATACATGGACATGCCAATCGTGTCACATTAATTCGCTATGGTAGCATCTGGCGGTTTCTGAAAGCCAACAATAAGATTAGATGGAATCTGTATTTGATCGGTACCTAAGTCTGCAGTCAAGTCAAACCTCATGTTAGTTGTCGTTGTTTCCACAGCATTTTCGGCTTATTGCAATTCCTCCGCGTTATACCAATATTGTTTAGATTTCGGCGTTGACGTTAAGTTATGGCTAAACTACGTCCTTCTCTGAATCTCTACACCTAAATAACTAACATAATATAAATAAGCCATACAAGACATTACAGACACCTTTAAAACGTCTTACCATACTTAATAAAACAATAGCCTGTCCTAATCAAAATGTAAAAAAATCTCACGAAACCTACCATCACATTGGCTCCCTCAAGCACATCAAGCAATTCGTCATAGGTAGGCCGCACGTCTTGTCGGCAGCACGGTCGGATCCGACCGCACGCGCATCCGGTGTTGCGCCGGCGCACGACATCAGTATTATTTAGAGCTTTAAGAAACAAAGTCGTGTTGTCATGTAAAGTGTGTGTGTATATTGAAAATGGTTGAATTCGCGCTGGAAAATGTTAGTATTGAAAGTTTTTCTCGATTTTATTGGTGAGAAATGGTGTGAATTTGAGTTTTGAGTTGAGGCTTTGTTGTGTCAGCTGTATCCGGTAGGTTACGATACGAGGGTAGGCTGTAATGCCCACATTGTCTATGGTTATAAGATAAGCACAGAGTACATTGAATATATGGGAATATGATGATAAGTATTTCTTTTGATTTATTAAGAAAACATTTTTCGGAGGAAGTATATTTCTTATGAAAATGAAGACTCAATGGAGCGTCTTGTAGTCCAGGGCAGAATGGAGGGCAAGAGATCCCGTGGTCGCTCTCCGACTATATGGACAGATTTAATAAAATCTCTCACCAACTCGACTATGACCGACTGTTCCCACAATGCCTGTGACTTTAATTGATCATCAATTATATCAAATTTCTGAGATACACGAAAATGCTGGTAAACAGACAGAGAACAATTAATTACAAAACTTTCGATAGCATTCAGTTCACTTATTTTCTTAATTTCCATCTTTAATAATGCGCCTTTCACCAAAGTTACCACATTTACAGCTACGCCAAACACGGCTCCTAACAATCCGAGCCCCTAACAACCCATTGTGTGCGCTTCCCATGACACGACTAACAATAACACACGATACTTAATACATACTCTTTCTCACGCAGAACCAGCAAGCTGGCACGTCTGGGGACGGCTTCAGGCAGTACCACGAACAGTACGGTTACATGAACCAGAGCCAAGGAGCTGTGGCCAGAAACATGCAGAACTACGACTCGCCAAAACCTCCCATCCCAGCGAAAACATACGGCAAAGTTGACACACCAAACAACTCACAACTAATAACAGTGACCGTTGAAACAGGGAAGGATAATACAAGAGACGCCCCGAAAAGTGCCAAATCTGTCAGTAAAACTTACCACACCCTCAAAGATATGATCTCAAGCAGGTTTAAGAGTAAAGATGCCAATGACGGTGAGAAAAATAATGAGCAAGAACCTAGTTTGAATAACAGTGAAGAGAGAAAGAGACCAGAGAGGCCAGAGCCTGAACAAGTGACGCCTAGAGAGAGTGGACCGAGGAAGGTGGAGCAAGGGATTTATGGCAGGCCGATGACGCAGACGAGGCCGGAAATGCAGTACAGTCACGGCATCGCGAATAATATGGCGTATCCTAGTCCGTCGCCTCACAGGTAATTACCGACTCCTTGTTTTAATAGGGCTATGTTAATCACACCTTTAACGTGTAACGAAATCCCGTTACCTTATGGCATAATGTTAAATTAATACACTTACACTACACTTGTTGTTTTAACACTTCCGCTGAATGCATTTTATATGCATATATTATCGTGCTGCATCCTGGTGTTTTCTATTAAAAGGACCACCATAAACCTTATTAAGAGAATCGTAAATTCAGGGATGTACCTATTATCAAGTAAAAGTTGAATATACTTTAAATAACACTGTAACGTGGGTAATGTACTAGGTATTCTGCAACTATCTATGTGGGAACCTAATATTTAGCAAAACATTTCCAATCTGATATGGAATCAATTAAAACTGAATGAAAAACCATTTAACAATTTCAATCAGTTAATGAATCTCACATTCTAACCTCATAGTTACTACGTCTTCGAGTCAAGCTTACTTATTTTGATTAATGGCACAAGAAAATCATTAACTCCACATACCTTTTATCTCCAGGCAACTAATACAGCAGCAATTGATCCAGTCCCACATGATGATGAGTCCTCAGGCCAGGTCCCAGGAGATGCTGGCCAGTACGCCCCACCGACAGCATCAAGCCCTGGGAGCTGATGCCTTGTACCAGCAGTATGGACCTCCAGGACGGAGAAGTGCGCTATACCAGAGGGATGTGGACGTCAGATCTATGGCGAATTTCACTTCGTTGAAAACTGGGCCGCAATCACAGGTAAGAAAATTTCTCTGAACCAATCTCCGGTCGGACCAAAGTCAATACATAATGTAATATAATATGAGAAGTTGGGAAATTATTTAGGATTTATGAAAAGGCAAGAGTTTTACAGTATCTGGCATCCTAAAGTAGTAGTACTGCCGTTGAACCCTGAATATTAGTGATTATGTCACAAATATACACAATTAAATAATAAAAGTAGGTGAAGATGTAATTAATGCACTGTCCGTATCTCAAATAGTTATTGATTCAGATTTGAGTGATTGATTTCTGCCTCGTTGGTCTAGTGGTCGTAATCCCTACTGCTGAGCATGAGGTCCTGGGTTCGATTCCCAGGTCGGGCAACGTGTTATTAGGTTTTTCTATCTGGTATTTCTCAGTAGCAGCCCGAAGTCTGGATTTGTGCCCGGTAGATGGCAATAGGCTCGCCCCCTATTACATGGGACTTAAGCAACTGTTGAAATGTGGGTGTACTATAGGTACACCTCTGCCCAACCCTTCGGGGAAAGAAGGCGTGATGTTATGTGTATGTTATTTGAAAACCATAGATCCTCATCATCAGTCATTCAATAATAAATAAGAAACTTACTATTGAGAAGATGCTACTAATAGATTAACATATAGATAAGAAAGTGTTTGTATCTAAGAGTACAATAAACTCATTTGCTGTAACAATAGGCCTTTGAAACGACAAAAACATTGGCGGACGTTTTTCCGACATAAGAATGCTTGAAAAGCTGATACGAAAGATTCATTAACAAAGGTGGCAGTGGAAACTGATACAAGAGTTGATTTATTGATATTACTTACGGTGTCACAAAATTATAAAAAAAATTGGCAGATTGCAGTAATAACCCCATAGTTAGGTAAGTAATAATTAATCGAAGGTTTAGATTTGACCTTTACAATATTGAAATAGGCTAATAGTCAGTTACCGTGTGCAATTCTTTCTTAGACAATTTTTTTTTACCAATTTCAAAACTCTAATCCAAAGCTGAAAGCACCTATTTCAAAATCCAAACCCACTTATCAGACCAATTAATTCACGTTTCAAGCCAATGCCAAAACCTTAAATCTATTACAATAAAAATCGTTCCAATGAATTCCAAATTGAGAACATTCATCAAACAGTAAGTCCAACTGTCGTAACACTTGCAGAACATGGGACTAGGTGGACCTAGTCCCATGTTCTGTTCTCAGTTGAAACAATGGTTCTCAACCATTAACGTCTTGTTCCCACGAGTACGCAGCAATTATAACCTGTGTATAGGCGCCCGCGCCGACGACATCACGACGCAGCAAAGATTTTACAAGAAACTAGCTTTATTGGAGCATTGTTCTCTTGGGCATAGTACTTGTCCATACTTGACAGTACTTGTACATTCGTCCAGTGTTTCTTTATTTACATTGTTAATTGTAATGGGCCTTGTTGTAAATTTAGCAACAACGAAGGGTTGGTATCCGTCTTGTTTGAACTCTAGCCGCTTGTTTTCTATCTATTCATACTCGTATTAGGTGGACTAATCAATCGAAGAGCCTAGCTCTTCTAATGATAAGAACACATAGAAGTTTTTTATTGTAACGTCGCTATTAAATACAGTGCCAGTTTCAAAAACAATAAGCTATCACCGCAATCACGCTAACGCAAGGGATGCGGTCAGTAACCCACGCGCCAATTATATTTTATATAATATCTTCACATCTGCAACGTTCAGGAAACCAAACAACTTTGCACTTCCTTTAGCTATTAAAAAATAACAAGTTTTACAACGAATAAACTATCAGGAATATCGTCTGCTTTTATAATCGTGTCCTTTCAAGAAAATAATTTATTATACTTGGTAATTAATTATGTCTTTTACTTGTTTTATGATCTAGTTGTTAGTTCAACAAAATAAATGCATGGATACTCAAAGGCCCTTTATTAACTCACAAAATATTTTATTTCCAGTTCGACAACTCACATTCAAGACCAGATCTCAGAAGCCCACAGCAATTGGAAAGAGAGATAGTGCGACAAAGAGGCTTTGTTGAAGGGAGACGAGCTACCTCACATCCTCACCTCCTAGATGAACCTCAGCACAGACCAGAGGTTACAACTCCTCAGATACATGACCCTGGGAGACGGAATTCACATGGAAACCTTCTGGACCATACACCTAATGAGCATCCACGAAATGGTGAGGAACGGGAATCTGATGACGGAGGATTTCGTGCAAGACTAGCAGCTCAAAGTAGATCCAGTTATGAAGAACGAATCCGGACAAGTGGACGCTCTATAGAGTCCCAGAGACAGGAAAGAGTCCAAGAAAATGTGTACAGAAGAACCCCAGATAGTCACAAAGAACGGAGAACACCTGACAGCCATAAGGAAAGAAGAACACCTGACAGCCAAAAAGAACGCAGAACTCCAGACATTCACAAAGAACGCAGAACTCCAGACATTCACAAAGAACGTAGAACTCCAGATTCGATAGGACATAACAAGGACAGAGAAGAACCATCGACATCACAGGAGAGGAACGAGGAGAGTGCCAGTCAGAAGTCAGCTGATAGTGTTTATAACTCGAGCGGGAAGGCTGAGGCTTACAATCCCCAGCCGTCTTCGTCAAGACAAACTCCGAATAGAATAGAAGATCTCAAGGCACATGGAAAGAAAGGAGCGGGATCGGGGGCTAGCTCAGGTATGAAGTGTATGAATGTATAACTTAAATACTCCCGTTGTCATGCACTGACTAAATCTGTCGAATTTTGTATTCTATTCTAGTTTTAAATATGGCAAGCAATGCCACGCCGGTGTCGACAATTCTGCCAATTTCAAAGTGAATAGGAAAATAAGTGCTTACCAACTTCTGCAGGGTGATAAATCAATAGAAACCCCACGAAGGGTTCCGTGCCACCGTGAAATATATGAAAAGTTAAGGGGCGTCACTAAAATTTGTAACTTTATTTTATTTGCAATAATTTTGTTGTTATCATGGCAATACAAATGCACACTGTGCGAAAATTTCAACGGTCTACCTATTACGGTTCAGCCTGCAGACAAACGGAAGGACAGCGGAGGCTTAATAATAGGGTTCCGTTAGGACCTTTTGGGTACGGAACCCTAAAACCTCAATGTAGATTTCGAACTTTGTATGTATTGGTAAGACAAAACTGAATTTGAACAAAATGGCACACAAATAAAACGTATATTATATATTTCAATGGCTGTATCATATCACAGAAGATGTTTTTCCTCTCTCTTCCTTTATCTTAAAGTCTGCTACCTCGTTAAGATTTATGTCTGTCATAAATCTTTTAAAGCGATACCTAAGTTGACAAAAATATAGAGAAACTAATTATAAAGTCGTTAAAAACACGTTTGTTTCTTTTATTGGCTACAAGGTGACGCAATAAATCCCGTCTTTTATAGAACATTAAAGATTTAGTATCGACAGAAGTTACTTTACTCAAAATGATAAAAAGCGGTCTTGTGCTTTGCTTCCGCATTTACATAAAAGGTTACTATGATTAGGATGACTAAGTACTACTTTAAAGCTTTAACTTAATCCATTAAAATGTTTTTATCTAGGATTTCTTTGAAAGTCGATCAATCAATCACATGCATAATCAGCCTATAATGTTCCCACTGCCTTAATCTACCACGTGGGCCCAGTGCGGATTGTTAGATGTCACATGTCTTCGAATATTTGGTTCTAAGACATGCCGGTTTCCTCACGATGTATTCCTTCACCGTTTTGAGAGCAGTGGTTATGAAGTAATTTACACAAAGTAAAGCGCCTGTCTGGCTTCGAACCTACGACTACTCGTAAGTCACGGATGTTACCACCGAGCCACCACTGCTCGATCAATCAATCACAGATACCGTCAAGTTCAATATTTCAATCAATATAAACAGTTGCTATGTTCTCCCATAACGTCGCTGTATCTGGTTCCCTCCTTAGAGTCGTCGGTCCACTTTGATACCGAGTGCGCCTGATCTGATTGATATCGGAACGGTCTTTTGTATTAACAATGTTTTCAAAAACATTTCAGACTATGACAAGAATGGTGGCCAGTCGTCCAACGTGGACTCGGGTCGAGGCAGCGTGGCGTACTCGAGTGGCCGGCGACCGGAGCCCCTGCATGATACCTCCGCGGACTCGGACGCGCTGGGCACGAGGCAGCCGCAACCTGGGACCAGCCAGCAGCCTGCGGGACAAAGTAGGATCTTATTTAGAAATTCCCGATAATTTTTGTGTGTTTGAGAATGGCACTTAGTACAGGCTGACAATTAACCCACCATAATCCTCACATTACGCTTACATGGGTAATGCCCTCAATATGTAACAGGTTGCTAATGCACTTCGTCATAATATTTACACATAACAACTTGCGATTCGTTGACAATAAGGCCCCTAAAATGCCAATACAGTAACAATTTAGGTTGGTTAAAATATACTTTCATTTGACTAGGCTAGGTCAGAGTAATAGGGACAAAACGTTGAGATTTCGGACAAACATAGAAAAATACATTACACAAAATCAAAAAATCAAAATCAAAAGTCATTTATTCAAATTAGGCTGAGAATCAGCACTTTTCGAACGTCAAAATTACATAAGACAGTCCCCCAAAAAGCCCGCCCTTCACCACTTCCTAGTGCTTTAGCTGGGAAGAAGAAGTGGCGCAACAAACTCCCCAGCAGCACAGCTGTCTGTTCGGTTAGAAGAACTTGATTCTAAACAATTGCAAGTAATTACCGAAACGCCAATGACAAAAAAAAAGAAAAAAAATTGCATGTAAATAACACAAATACATAAATAAAGCCTTCGGGCCTAAAGGGCATGGCAGCTTACATATGCAATACTGGAATTATTATACAAACAAATAAAATAAATAAATGATAAACTAGGACCATCAAAGTAAAATAAATCAACAGAACAATTACTGTAACAATGATAAAACCAAAGGCAGCAAGACGACCAGTCACCACAAGCAGCACCCGTTCACGAGCATAACGCAAAGGTCAGCCATTACCCCCCTCGCCATATTTGAGGGAAGGAGGAAACCCGACCCCCGACGCTACCGCAAGCAGTGACATCTAAGGGAGCATGACGAACCTGCTGTTGGTTGCTCAGGCAAGAATAATATTATCAATTGTCGAGGTCGCTAGCTAACCATATATTGCAATACAGCTCATTAAAAACATTGTAATGAGTAGATCATGTCAATAATACACATAACATAACATCACGCCGGTAATCCCAGAAGGGTAAGGCAGAGGTGTACCTGTAGTACACCCGCATTTCGCCCGTTATGCTTAAGTCCCACGTAATAGGGGGCGAGGCTATTGCTATCAACCGGCACAAATCCAGACTCCGGGCTGCTACTGAGAAATTCTAGATAGAAAAACCCAATAACACTTTGCCCGACCTGAAATTTGGCACACAGATAGACGATGACCTGGGCAAATTAGGCCACTTTTCATCCTGGATCGAAGACAAGGTCGCGGGCAACAGCTAGTTTAAGATAACTGCTAATACATATCTACCTTACGATACCGAATTTACCCATAATATTTTCAGGCGTAGAAAACGACTGGGTGGAATGCGAGCTCCGTCACATCTTAGAACCAAAGCTGGCCAGCATGCGGCTGGACTCGTCGGCCACATCGGACACGTCCGTCACCCCGCCACTGCCGCCGCTGTCACCATGCTCAGATATGCACAAAAGAAACAGGTAAATATTGGACTCCGTTACGGACATCACAAACCTAATATTCTTCCTAGAAAAAGAAGCTAAAGTTTGAAACCCGGCGTCAGTTACTTCAAAGTTCTACTTACTTGAGCTACATAGCCTGGTGTTATTATGCCAGCCATTTAGATGGTAAGTAAGTCAGTTCATCTGCTAGTTATTAAAGCTTCATCGTTTAAAGGCAGAGACACGTGGTACAGGCTTATATTTAAGAATGGTTGGCGCTGTAGTATCTAACACGATGCTAATTAGCATTACCTGCGTATCCAATAGAAATTATTCTTATCTTACTCTTGTTTGATTCTAGTCTACCTGGCCGTTCGTCGGAGTACCCAGAAGAACGTCGTCGAGGTCGCGAGTCCCCGCGTTGGCACTCCCATAAGAAACACTCTTCGAAGCGGGACCACCATTATAAGAAACACTGTAAGTTTTCAAGTATTTTCCTAGAATGTGCTATTGTTTTGAAGGATGCCTAAGAACAGCCTCTAATACTCAAACTGGACGGATTCGATTCGTGCTATTGTGTTGTAGGAAAGTATAAAATGTGCTTGAAAAATTATCAAAATAAATAATTGTCACAATATATCAAGTTTTTAGTAGCTTATTTAATAAGTAGTATTCTGGATCCTCGGAATGAGGCTTCTATTGTAATATTCATGTCCGAGATGCGGGCGAAGGTAGCCGCTTGACAGTCGCCGTAGAGCGTCTCCGAAAGGAGCATGAGGAGTTCCGAGCAGACCTGGTCAAGGTCCAAGGACCCGGCCATCGGGAGGTGCAACCAGGAAGGGCGCAAAACGGGCCTTGCAAGGGGGCTCGGGAGGGGACTGATATGGATTGTCAGTAATGGCCTCATTAGTCTCCTCCAGGGGAACATCAACCACTGCGACTCTGCTCAGGATCTGTTGCTCCAGAGCGTGGCGCAGTGGTCGATTAACATCGCCGTGGTCGCAGAGCCGTCCCGTACGTAGCCGGATGACTGAGTGATAGACCTGAGCGGCTCAGTGGCTGATACTAATAGGTTTGCGTAGCAGCACGGTTCGGGGAGATAGTCGTGGTAGGGATATACTTATCCGTCACTTACGGAGAGTCTCCAACCCGAGCTGCTGGAGGAGGTGGTAGCAGTCCTCTTCCGGGTGAGAGCGGAGCATGTTCCGCCGCCGATGGTTTTGCCACAGCCGCTTAGTCTGCTGCAGAGGAGGAGGAGGAGAACGCCATCAGCGTCCCAGAGGTGACGTAGGCAGAGACGAGGGCGGCCGTGATGCGGCTCCGGGTCAAGAACGTGGCTCCGGGGCCCGACGGAATTCACGGCCTGGCTTTGGCCCTCGCTCTGAAGGAGTTGGAGCCCCAACTGAGAGGACTCTACACAGCGTGCCTTGAGCGGGGCCAGTTTCCGAGTCTGTGTAAGATTGGACGTCTGGTCCTGCTCAGGAAGGCGGGGCGCCCTGCAGACTCGCCGTCTGCGTATCGGCCCATAGTGCTGCTCGACGAGGTGGGTAAGCTGTTTGAGCGCATACTCGCAGCCCGCCTCGTCGGCCACTTGTGCAGAGAAGGGCCGGACCTGGACGAGAGCCAGTTCGGCTTTCGGCATGGGCGCTCTACTATCCACGCTGTGTCAAGGGTGAGAGTCCTGGCGGAGAAAACAGTGTCCCGGGGCGGGGTGGTGCTGGCGGTGTCCTTGGACATCTCCAACGCCTTCAACACCCTGCCCTGGAGCTGCATACGGGAGGCACTGCGGTACCACCGCGTGCCTCTCTACCTCCGCCGCATCTTGGGGGCTTACTTAGCCGGGAGGTGTGTCACCTACATGAGACTTGATGGCGGAAACCAGCACTAGGTGTCGTGCGGTGTTCCACAGGGATCGGTCGTGGGACTGCTCCTGTGGAACATCGGGTACGACTGGGTGCTGAGGGGCGAGTTCCCGCCGGGCGCAGACCTGACGTGTTACGCGGACGACACGCTGGTCACGGCCCGGGGAAGTTCGCACAGGGAGGCAGCGTTGGTCGCGACGGCGGCGGTCTCACTGACGGTGAGCCGCATTCGGCGCCTCGGCCTGGAGGTGGCCCTCAACAAGTCGGAGGCCATGGTGTTTCATGGCCCCCGGTGGTCTCCATTTGCGAAACGGTCATCTCGCAGGAGGCTGCGGAAAGGGAGAGAGAGATCTCTACTATCGACCCGGCCCGCAGCAGACGCACCGGGCGTCGGAGGAGGGTAGACAATGCCCTCTTCCGGCCCCCCTAAATGGGTCCAGTGGCGACGGATTCGGGGACATCCGTTGCCCCCCAACATCAGGACCCGAGAAGGCGGCGCGCGTAGTGTTCCTCGCGCGCCGACCACAGACGTTTTGGGGGGATTACACCTCACAGGGTATACTTCTCCCCTAACTGAACTCTCACCGAGTTCCACTACTCCCTGGCGGTGTTGAGAGTCGTCGTCGTCGGGTTCCGTTGCCTCTCCGTGCTCGTCGTCGGGGACTTCAATGCACGGACTCGAGGGGCAGGATGGTAGAGGACTGGGCTCTGGCGCCGGGTGAACTGGTGGTCGCCAGAGCTGGCGTCGTTGCGCGAGGCGTGCGTAGCTGCGCGACACCTGTACACCAGGCACCGCGCGCTTCATATCCGCTCTCCGGATACGGAAGCCATTCAGGCGGAGCTGTACGAGGAGTATAGAGTAACGAAGACCGCCCTCCGAGTGGAGATTCTGCGGGCCAGGGCGCTGTCTCGCGAGGAGTCGCTGGAGACTCTGAACAGGGACCCGTGGGGCCGCCCCTATAAAATGGTGCGGGAAAAACTCCGCCCATGGGCTACCCCTCTGACGCAGAGTCTCCGGCCCCAGCTCGTGGAGGTCGGGGTGAGCGCTTTGTTCCCTTCGCGAGGGGAGCATGCATACACACCGCTAACGACGACGACGATGCTTCGGAGGTGACCGAGGTAGAGCTGAGAGTGACGGTACATAGGTTTAGTGCAAAAATTACTGCCTCAGGACCCGACGGCTTACCTGGAAATGCCTATACCAAATTATGGCGTTGGAGGTTTTCGGACCTCGACTAAGGGGGCCCTTCGTTGCCAGTTCCCACATCGTTGGAAGACGGGGAAACTGGTCCTCTTTAAGAAGCCGGCGCAACTTGCGGACTCTGCGTCCGCTTACCGGCCCATCGTACTGCTCCACGAGGTGGGCAAGCTCTTAGAAAGAGTCATTGCAAAACGCGTCGTCGGGCGGCTAGTGCGGGTGGGGCCGGATTTTGCGGAGAGCCAGTGTGGTTTCCGCAGGGGGCGCTCAATGGTGGACGCCATAATGCGCATGCGAGCCCTCACGACGGCCGGATCCAGTGGCCCAGGGTGGGGTCGACACCGCCAAGACGACCCCCCCCCATGCCTTCATTACCCTGCCCCGGAGTTACATCAGGGAGGCATTTTGGTATCACCGGAGGCCCGGAGGACACGGTGGAGCATACGGTGTTGGTCTGCCCAGCTTGGGCGAAGCTCCGCCATGTCATCGCGGCGGTGATCGGCGGCGGCGATCTCTCGCGTCCGGCCCTGGTCCAGGCCATGGTACGGAGCGAGAGGGAATGAGTAGCCGTCACCTCCTTCTGCGAAGCAGCAATGTTCGCGAAGAGGAGGGAGAGAGCCTTGAGCCCTTTGCCTTGAGCCTAGTCAGCAGTAGATGCCCTGGGCGCAGGGAATCGCCTGAGAAGCCTTTTGATAATTTCACACCAAAAAAACCTCACTCTAAACATTTAAATGACAGAATTATCTGTCTCAATTTGGAAAACAAGTAACCCTAACATTCCCCCTTCCAGTATTCGGCCTAGACACCACCGACATGACGTCCACGACGACCCGCAGCCTGGACCTGTCGTCGCTGCTGGAGGGCCGCTCGGACAGCGCTTCGTCGGGGGACGCGCGCGCTATCCGCCGCCAGCTGCGCGGCCTCGAGACCATGTACGCCGAGGTGCTGCAGCTGCTGGGCGTGCGGAAGCCGGCCAGCCTGGCCAAGCAGCCTACGTGGGAGTCTCGGTGAGGCAATAGGGACACAAATAAATAAAGAAAGAAAAAACATTTATTTAGCATAGACTAACAGCCAAACCCAATAACCTAAGACGGATAGCTACTGACGATAGAAAGTACAATTCTATTATCTGTCCCTGTCAAACAAATAGCTGTCCACACGTTAAAGGGTCGCATAGGCTTTATTGGAACGTCAAAACCAGAGATTGATAGGTTTTTCTATTTCCAGTACGCCAGAATTGGAGATAGATACGTTATTTTATTCGGCCGTTAAAGGCACACGAAATGATCTGGAACAAAAAGATAGAAAGTGTAGCCAGTAGTATTTCGTTGTAAGAAATTAGCAGGAATTGTACAGAAAATTGATGATATAATAATTTACTGGCACCCTAGGATCCTAGGATCGGCCTCATTTAATTACTTTCTTGATAAGAAGTATTCAATGTATCCAGGATAATGTCTCTCTGCGCGTCTTTCATCCGTATCTGACATCCAAAAGTGTCCACATCATAATCTGGCCAGCCTTTTTGAAACTATGTTGGGGTCGGCTTCCAGTCTAACCAGATGTAACTGAATACCATTTTTTTACATGGAGCAGCTGCTTATCTGACCTACACAACCCAGTTACTGGGTAATACAATACCCCTTGGTAAGGCTGGTTGTCAGACTATCGGGCTTCTGACGACCCGTAACGACTGCCGGGACCAACGGCTTAACGTGCTTTCCGAGTCAAGGAAGGGTCTTGATATGTAAAGATGGTCACCCATTCACGGGCCGACTAATCGATAGACCCGTGCGGCTTAGCCGCAAAGCCCTCTCTTCCAAAAATCTTAACAGACATTCACATAATTATCGTAATGCTGTTTTAAAATTTCATCTTTTAGCTCCAGGTTCTTTTCACCGTTCTATTTGTCAGCCATTCTTATACTTCTTGTCTTTTTACATACTTTGACTTTTATAACAATTATAACAGATTATCATCGAAGCGTCGTTACGGCAGTATGTCGTCCCTTCCATCCAGTTCCGTGAGCAGTCGACCCGCGAGAGACAAGAGACGAAGTTCCAACGAACATCGAAAGAAACATGACCTAAAGGTAACGGACTGTTTGTTAAGAAGACGATTTTTGAGGGCTTTTTTTTTATTATTGGAGATGGGTTAGTCTTGACTCTAGTCTAGGTCAGAGGTGACACAGACAAATTCTACGATGTAGTGAGCTTACCCAGAAGAAACCTGTTCACTCTAACTTTGAAGAGATTCGGCTTGAATGGACTAAGCAGGATCCTTTAACAAATTGGGAATAATCTAACAATTTCGTACGTCATTCTTTGCAGCCTGTAAAACCTTAAACCATGATGTATTCTTCAAACATGAATCACTCATAATTTATCATATGAATCCACCTTCTCTTCCAGGGTATAAACAAGCGGTTCCAGCGCTTAGAGTCACACGTGGTGACGCTGGCGCGGTCGGTAGCACACCTGTCTAGTGAGATGAGGACCCAGCATCTCGTCATGCAGGAGATGGACAACATCAGAGCTGAGATAGCGGCTCTCAGGCATATGTACAAGTGAGTATCATGATTTTGGAAACAGACGAAAACGCGATGAGGGGTTGTGCGCTATGGTTACTCGCGAAATTCAATTTATTCTACGTTTTTAGCAACATGCGGGTCAGAGTTACGTTGTGTTGAAACAAATATTTATTTACAGAAGTAAATTCATTACAACCATCCATACAACTCGTCGTGTGTTGTGTTTAAACGTTATAGATAATAATGGTTAAATATAAGTTGGAACTTTGACTTTCAATATCTTCGTAACCCGGTTTTCTGGTATGGTCGGTTATAGCCCGTTATTATAAACTATAGCAAGTTTTTTGTATTTGATGACTACGGAAACTCAATTTAAAAACCTTCCTCTCTAACCCCAACTACTTTACTTCCAGATCCCAGCAGTACATTCGTTCAGGCAGTCACGGTCGACACCTAGACCCCTACTCCTTCAGCAACCCTGAGCGCGTGAAGCGGCTCACCAAGTTCTTCGGAGACGAGCCCCCCCTCATGAGGCTGTTCCTCAAGAAACTTGGATATGAGGTACGTTGGTATACAGGGAGGATCTTTGAGATGGGGTAGTAGGGGCAGGTACCTCAACCGTTATAACTGTACTAGGATCACTTGGATGGTGACCAAAATCGTAACGAACTCCGCCATCTTGTTTTTTAATGTCAACTTTGAGCGCCAAAACATTCCTGTAGCAAAAATGCCGATCGAATTTATGCATTGGCCAGTTTCATTCTAAAGTGAAAAAATACATTTTAATGGTTCTGCGTTCGATCCTGATGTAGGCCAAAGTGTGAGTGTGTGCGAGTGTGGATTTAAATGCGGCTAGTTATAATACAAGTCGCTAGCCACCGTTTACAAGGGACTTTAAAATAACTGGCGAAATGTGGATCTACAGCTATACACCTCTGCCAATTCCTTTAGTGAAAACAGGCTTAATGTTATATCCTAATACTTACCTATTTGCTTTACAGAAATACGCAGCTCTACTAGAAAAAGAGAAAGTTGGTGCAGCTGAACTGCCGTACGTCGGCGAAGACAAGCTGCGAGCCCTGGGCGTGCCCCTGGGGCCGCGGATGAGGATACTGAAGGAAGCCGGCATCCACCAGGACATGCACCACATGTCCAGAGATGACCAGCACAACACCACCACTACCCTGGCTATCGTTTGAAATTGAACTTTATATAGTCGTGTTAAAGAATATGTTTGCGTTTTGAGAAGACTGAATTGTATGGGAGTAGCTCAATAAGGCATGTACTTAGTTAAAGTATTATTTCGAATTTAAAGGTTCAGCTTTATAACAAAGCCAGGTCCATTCAATAGGTTTGTAAAAAAATACTGAAACGAAAACTATTTATTTTGATGTACTGTTGATACACATGAAACTTTAAATATGGGACCAACACCATAATATTTAAAACAAACATAATTTTCATTTAGTTAGCCTACTACTAGAACGTATGAACCTGACTGCTTTTCATAGCACTTTTTGTATGAAAACGCATATTTTTATCATGATTTTTAGACTTGTTAACTTTCACGCCCATCATGGTATCAATGCCATGATTTTAAAATTGAATAGTGATATCTACAGATCTAACTAAGATCCAATTTAGTTTTTTTCAGCCTCTCATTTTTATCTCTATTAGTTTACGTTTCAAACTTTTAATAATATTATTATTTACGGGTAATTCATAATAAATAATGTGCAAAAAACTTAAATACTCAAACAACGAAACATGACATTCCAAGAAGAATTTATCTTGTACTGATAGTTTATACATACTCGTATTAATCATAATTTTGGAAAACACCCTTAAAATTACAAAAGGTCAATTTTGTTATTATACCTACATCTTCAAATACACATGTTGTATTTTCCAGAAAAAAAATACTTTTTATATATAATAGTATGAAAAGTTAATGGAAATGTAAAAAAAACTCAAAATGATAGGTATCCAGAATTATCTCTTGTTGTTACGTAAACTCCAGCAATTATTAACATGTTGTCGTTAAAGTATTGATAATGTGTATTTTCAAAGTTTATCATTATGAGGCTCTTTAAACTATACCTTGAGAGGAATTTAAGTATTGGCACTCCTCATTGCACTCCTTCAGCAAGCGTAGCATGACAATGATGAAAAAACAGATAGAAATGACAAAATGACGGTTTTCTTTTTGTCTATTCATCTGTCATTTTGTCTATTCATGTATCAATTTGTCTATTCCTGTCATTTTGTCTGTTCATCTGTCAATTTGTCTATTCGTCTGTAATTTTGTCTATTCATCTGTCATTTTGTCTATACATCTGCCATTTTGTCTATACATCTGCCATTTTGCCTATTCTTCCGTCGACAAAACTTGTTTTTATGGAGGTTTTGCTACGTGTGCTGTGCTAGGCAGGAACCAACAATCGCTCGGATCATTCGCGCATGAATTTTCGTTGCGTAACAATGGCTCGTGCACCGAATGTTTGAAAAACAAATTCACGACTATTTTTTTTCACTTTTCTGTTATGTAACCTCCCACATATTTGTATACAACTACTTGCCATGTAAATAACAGTGACAGGAAGTTATAACATCTTCAACATACACATTGAAAAAATACTTATTTTTGAGCAAACTGAAAAACTACTACTTCTTTGTTGGCACGAACCGCATCTTTATTTTTCCTACTCTTTCACAGCCAGCTTCTGAATGCCATGACAGCGTAGGTAAGTGCTCCAAGAATACGAATAAGGCACGTCTCAGTGTAACTTCTGAAATCCTAGAATTATCCATGAGATTGTACCTATAATTAAGTTAAATAATCAATGCACTCAGACATGATATGCCAAAGAGTTTACTCGGCGTATAAAAAAAATATGTATTAAATTGTATATAAATAGTTTGTTAATAGAAATAATTACTTCTTTAAGTTTTAGATATTCAATGCACGAAGACAACGAAATTGAACAACGTACTCAGTTAATTGTATTTTAATTCCCTTCGCGTATTTGAGGGAGTTTTATGTAAATAAATATTTTATACTTAACTTTTTTTTACTACTTTATATTTTCTACCTTCTCTTCGTCAGTGTGGACGAAACAAGACAATAGTAAATAAAACAAAGTCAACCGATTTTGACTCAAATCGTGAGGCGAATCACATCAGCCCCTAGACAAGAAGCTACACGTGAATCGTGAAGTGTTACGAAGAAGAAGAAGACCACAAAACAACCTGTATGCCTAGACAGGTTGTTTTTTAGCTTAATCAGTTTACTGGCAGCCAAAGGCCAGAGCAGACCAAAATATTATTGACTGTGGAAATAAGTATGGTGTTGGTAGTATGTAGAGGAAGGAAGGTTACACTGACCCTGCAGGACGAGGGTGCAACTTAATAACTTTGAAAGGAATAACGCCATCTCCGAATGAGTGGTGTCATGAGGAAGCTCTTCATGCTCCGTCTCTTGGTCAGCGTTCTCAACGCCGACGACCACGTTAGCACTGTTTTAGCAAGGAGAGTGTGTTTTTCCGTTTTCTGATGTAACTGCGACAATTTTCAATTGAGCTACAGTTACTTACGTTCTGAAGGTCTTTGTATGCAAAGTGACTTATGATCGAACTAATATCAAACTATCGTATTAATGAATAGTTTTTTTCGTGGTCCGTTCTGCTTTCCCTTGATTAAGTACTACACTCATATCCCAGCTTAACCGTGCAAAACATATACAAATGATTAACTAAACATCATAATAACTTAATAACACGAATTCACAATCAATTAGATTTAATTAAATAAGTGCATCCACCCAAACAAAATGCATAATAACTACTCGTATTAGCAAATTACCCACAATTACTGATCATGTGTGCACTCTGACCGTAAAACAAACATGTCTACACCAAAGACATAAAACAATGTCGTTGTTTATCATTTATCTGTGACATGGTCCGGGGTCGCTGTGTCAGTGATAATATATACGTTCGGGAATGATGCGCAGTGACAGTCGCTAGTCGGTTTCAAGATGAGTCTGGTAAATATTGTGCTGTTCGCTGCATTATTTGCAAGCGGGTACGCTGAAATTGTGAGGACTTCGACATGTGAGGAAAGTAAGCAATCTTATTTTATTTCTTTGGATCTTATTCGTTGAATTTCTTCTTGCGAAGTAGGACCTGATCGATGGCTTTGTGGAAGCAAGCACTCCTTGCGTTCCGGATGAAGACGAATTGATTCAAATTAAAGTCAATTTATAAGTCTTTAATTCACACGTCGACAGCTAATCTAAAATAAATAAAAAAACAATTTTCGAACAGCAGTAATAAATACGTAATGTCTTCAGTTTAAAGAGGTTGAAAATTTTGACCACGGAGGTCGTCAATGATTTGGTAGCTTCTCCACACATGGGATCATAAAATAAGGGACTGTAAATTATCTCTGATGACCGTGACCTTAATGATCATCTGCTGCGCTTTTCCCTTTCTTATCTATGCTATGGTTCGCTGAGCATGGGACCTTAAGGACTAGTAATTGGTCGAAACAACTTCTTTAATGTTAGGAAATGGTTCTTGCTTACTTATTGAGTATTCTCTGACAGTTACTTTTCCAATCTGTTGAAATACTCTTATGGATATTGCAAAAAGCAATCCTTAGTCCAGTTAGACCACTACAATGAAATGCGTGCTGCATTTCATTGTAGTGGTCTAACTGGACTTATTACCTACTTATTCGTATACTTTTCAACATTTTGCAAACATGAAGAGAAAGCGTTGTTCCTTCGACTTTTTTTAGGGTTCCGTACCTCAACAGTTACAAAACGGAACCCTTATGCGACCAATTCATTGCCTGTCCGTCTGTCCGTCTGTCTGTCAAGACCCTTTGTCTCAGGAACGCGTAAAGGTATAAAGTTGAAATTAAAATCAAATACTAACGTCTGCAATCCCTTGGCGCTGTAAAAATATCGAACTTCTAAGTTGACGCAATCAAAAGGTAATGCAAGAGAATCAACATCTATAGGGAACTTCCTGTTGAACTAGAAACATGAAATTTGGCAAGGAGCAAGGACTTACAGCACAAGTAAACGAAAATGTCTGAAAACCGTTAATTTAGCACAAAAATATTTCTGCGATTACAAACTTACATTTGCAGTTGGAGAATTGACCGAGACGTATACGATGTATGGAGGAAAACTTGTTTATCAACGACATTATTTATTTTGTTCTTGGAATAAATTCATCCCAAGTACGTTCCAACCCTTCATTGTGCGTTGTCCGACAAGCACTTAGCCGGTTTTTTTCTCTTCTTCAACCCGTATCCACCCAATAGTGAGTGAACGCCATTGTTTCCGGTCTTGGGTCTTTCTGCATTCAGTTCTTACCGGTTACCTTGACTCAGCTCGATTGTCCACCTCATGCTTGGCCTGCAGGTTAATTCCTCTGGGCCTCCATTCTAAGGATTGCTAATTTCAACTTCTTTCCCGCTATTAAAAGGCCTTGTAATACGTGTCCTTGGAACATTTATCTGTATTGTAATAAACGCACCTCCTAGTAAGGGACGAACTTTAACCTCTCTTAGAAGGTAAGGTCACGAGAAAACTTGCACAAGATCCGTAATTTGTCAACTACGTCTTCACATATTCAGATTTTTGTTTGCCTAAGGGATCTTTCGATTTAAGCGTTTATTACCTGGTTGGACTATAGACTTAATAGTTTAACTAGACACCGTTAAACTACAATAATAGGTACAACTTTACTGCAAAAATAAAAAAAAGGCTTACTTATGTATACATAAACACATCTTCGTCACGTGGGGTAGGTTGAAACTACAGAACGCCACCTGCCGCGATCCAAAATCTTAAATGTGGTGAAATCTAGTAGATTATTGAATGCTGTACGTTTTTTTCCAGCAAATGAAGACATCTGCAGCTTCGGTGAGGTGCACATCGACCCATGCGTAGGAGGCACTATGTGCACCTTCAAGAGAGGAACAAACGTTTCCCTGACCTTTGATTTTACACCAAGTAAGATATACGATAAACATTTTAACAATGGTCTTCTTTACGGGGTGGCAGGGACATCGACGCCAAACTGAAACTCAGATTTTAGCGTTTAAATTACGTTCGAGGGTCATATCCCTCGAACGTAATTTTTTTTTCGTTAGTTATCATAACACAATACCTACGCGGCCAAAATGTATGGCAGAGCAATTAATGTTTTATTTTTAACTACTTGTTAACTACTACTACAACTTTTTCTTACTAATACTTTTACGCAGGGGAGTTCAGAATCATGTACCAGAATCATGTACTAGTACCCATTGTAACAGTTTGTGCGTGCAGCAGAATGTAAAACCCTGTATTTTACCGCTGTCTATAAACATTGCTTAAAGTTATACATTTAACGATTCAACGTTATAGATAAAGGCGATTAAATCTGCTGCTTTCTCATGAAAAGCAATTTAAGGCAACATATTAATTTTATAAACCGTTTGGAATACTACAGTCGAATCGTTCGATAAATTCGGCCTTTCATTAATAATCGTTCATCAACTCCTCCAGACTTCTCCATAAGCAATCTGCAGACTTTGGTGTATTGGGCCCAAGGTGGAATGGATCTTCCTTTCGCCGGTTTTGGTTCTACTGATGCCTGCACATACACCTCATGTCCTACGGTGGCCGGCCAGACACAGACCCTGACTTACAACCTCCACGTGGGCTCGAAACTACCAAAGGTTTTTATTTTCATCATCCATTAATTATAGTTGGTTGATGGTGCACATAATAACGAGTATTCTATCCTATTATTTTTTTAGAATAGGCCATATCTTCGGAAGTAGTCAGAAGCCCGAACCGTCTGACAACCAGTCTTGCCAAAGGGTATCAACCATCAACCAGGGTGTTAACCCTGTCACTCGGTTGTGGGGTCAGATATGCAGTCGTCTATACTAATGTTAACATAGGCTACTTTTTTGTTTTTTTTTGTTTCTATATATACTTTTGTCGGCGAAAGAATAGAGAAAATTACATATAGAATAGACAAAATTACAGATTTCTTTTATTCATTTTGTCTATTCTTTCGTGAACAAAGCTCGTTTCTATGGTGGCCATGCTACTCATGCTGGAGGAAAGTGTTAAACACCACGTATAGCTACCCCGGGCTGTATTTATTGGAAGACAATAATTAAAACATACGTTCAGCGCACCTAGGCGTCAGGACAGGCAGCGCTGGCACCCTGACTGACTGACTATACAGGATCAAATAAAATTAGCTTCGAAACTCCGCAGACGCGATGGGTAAACCAAAACTTGATAAACCAATTTTTTTTTTTTTTGTTATTTTTTTGGGCAGTCCACCGCAGTTAGTGGAGTCTAAGGATGGCGAACCAATAGCACGCGGATCATTTAGGCACGGCATCAATTGAGGAGTCTAAGTACCGAAGTCACAGTAAACATAAAAATCTGAGTGCGTCCGGCTACGATAGGCGCTTTAATTTCGGCTATTATGCTGCGGAAATGCCAGGGAAAATGTGAATCGGAGATTCATTATTTGGCATCTAGTATTTTTTTTGTTTAAATAAAATAAACCGCGATTTTAAGATGACTGAGTAATAGTACCTAAATGTTTATTTCTAGTAGGTAAAATTGCACGTGGACGTATAGAGGTTTGGCATCCCTGGTGTAGGCACTTGAAATATCAGTTTAAATATACCTATTTCTTTTAATAAACTAAAATATATGGCGTCGAAAAATTCCCGTAATGTAATGGTAATGTACCCAAGAGACTGGCGGCATTGCCACGTTGTATGGCAGCCTCATTGTCAGCCTCTGGCCAAGATAAAAGCCAGCCCTTGGGTCGCTGAAAGTGGCAACCAGGCGTTTGGAAAATATGTGTAAATTTCACAGACGTGATGGATTTCGATATCTAAACACTATTAAACAAAAGAAAACAGATTCTCTCAACTCAAACTTCGAGTATCAAACTACCAGCGGTCGTTGACTTACCAAAAAAACATCAAACAATTTAGTTTTTTTTAAATCGTTAATTTAATATGATCTTGCATGTCGATCCTGTAAACATCTCACCGTGAAAACTTCCCTGGAGTGAGCTGTCCGTGTCATCCCGTCTTGGTAAAACCCTAGCATCAGTTTCACTGAGAGATCAGTTCACGATCACTTCACCTAAATTTTCACGGTGAGATGGTTACAGAATAGCACTACTGTATCTTTAATTGGCGTGATTTACTAGTTTATAGTTCGTGCATATACGCAATAAGAACAGGACCACAGCAGCCCGTTCTAGGCTCTCTGATTGGCTATATAGTTTCAATTAAAACACATGATATTTTTCGACCATCTCTTTCCCATCGGCCAACACGAATGATTTCCTCTCCATTAGTCATACTGACATTTTTCTATAAACTTTTCAGGGTAAGTACAATTTGAAGTGGAAGGTTTGGAACGAAGACAACAAGAACGAAATGTGCTGCTTGAGGTTATCTATCAGACTGGTGAAGTAAGATAAGAAAGTCACAGCGCCCACGGAGTAACTACTTTAAATAAAGAATTGAGAATAATATTGCGTGGTATCGTTTTATTCTATTTAAACACTTGTAACACGTATTTTTTTCGGAACATGAAAGTATGACCCATTTGCAACAATTAAGCACCCCGTATAGCTTAGGCTAACCTCATGGAATTCAAGAAAACCCAATTTTATTGTTATATTTGAAAATGTGTACGCGTTAACGACTCAGTAAAATTTTGAAATAACTGGTGTCAAAGTAGATGGATGATTTTTGTAAAAGGTTTGATAAACTTCTTCCTTTAACTTTTCACTGTTTAATGTTTTAGAACATTTAGATGCATCGAAAGGTTTGTTAAGGTATCGGGTACCCAACAGAATAGCAATGACGGCTATTCAATTTGAGAGTGCAGAGAAAAGTGACGAATTCTGGGATATTTAAAAAAAGAACATAAAAGTTTGGTTATCTCGAATCCCATGAATTTTTGGCTAGGCTTTATGGGTTGCATAATTGAGGCAAATGGGTCACACGTCACGTCCTGAAAGGAATACGTCAAATTACAAGTCACCCTATAGAGTTTTGTTAATAAACTTTTGTTCGATAATGAATTAAGTACTTATAGTACGTAAGTTTATACATCATCATTATAGTCCAAAATAAGGCAGACATGCCTTTATAAAAAGGGAAGAACGTTGGAATAACTGATGGCTGCTATAGTTCGTAAGGCTCCAGGCTTATAGCTAATTCGGGGCCGACTCAATTTAGATTGCCATCAATACGGCAAAAAAAAATATGCAAGAAAAATACCAAAACACGTAAAAAAACACAACCTTGTGCATCAAGAGGCTGCAAGGCAGCAACATCATTATCAAGAACGTTCTTCATGTTTTCAAACAGCAAAATATATTTTTCTATTAAGACTCGTCTTCATGATCTGAGGCAGTAGCTATTAGGTATGTTTTGTGCAAATTATCTTGAATGCCAATATCAAAGTTCAACACTAAGGGTCAGACACAATGCCTAAACACTTGATAAGCTCTCGAGTCAATGTACTCGATCACGAAGCTCAGGAATATTAACAATGTCTCGTGGAATGTTCATTTTACTCGATTACAGCAGAGAGACAAACTAAGTAGGTATCATCATATTTCTCCAGGCCGATCCTAGGCTGCATTTCTAATGCGCTGTAATCGATTTCGCTCAAAATCGGCTTACGTCCTTAGTGAGCGCGCTATCGATGTACCGTAAATCGTCATAGATGACGTCATGATATGCGCCATCTTGCGATAACGCTGACCATGCCCTAAATTAATATCACCGTGAGCGCTGTCAAAAATGGCATTTTCGATTTTGTGGTTTCGGCTAGAGTCACCACCAACCAAAGAAGAAAAATAAAATTTTGGTGTATACACAAAGAAATACGAGAGCTAGTGTCAATGCGGACAACTTATTTTTTCACAAAAATATCCAATCAGTCTTTCTTGTCAGGTTTGGGGTTATGGGCTTTAACGTTGCGCGAGCACTGTGAGCGCGTTCACGAGCGTACGGAATTTTCGACAGCTCTCAGCTATCATAATCGTGATATCTAAATCGGAACGCAAATGATTGATGTGAGCGCTTATGTTCTTATTCGGAATGTACCCCAACTGAAGGCTTGTGAAAATCTCTATTTACCGTCATGTCAGTAGTCCCTCCCTTTCCAATCATGTCAGTATTCCCTCCCTTTCCAGTATTGTCATAATTCACAAAGTCCTTCCATCGTTTCTTTGGTACCCTCTACTCTTGTAGCCATTCACAAAACAAAACAACCACAAATGGTGTTCTTTGCTCATCAAATCTTAACGTAAATAACGCCCTACTGCAGGTACAGTAGCGATCATAAGTCCTGTAATCTCACCGTGCTTGGGTAAAAGCGATTATGGCGAAACCTGAGTTCGAATCTTACCTGCGCCTGCTGATTAAGCTTGATTTAAATTTTAAATAATATCCATTTATAGTTTTTAAATCTTATTAATAAAACGCTATACTATATTGCGCTTTATCCGTGATTATTCCATAAAAAAAATTGAGGTTTAGTTTCAATCTTCTTTTCTTAAAGAAAATGAATACATAAGCTATAACCTCAGGATGTAGATAACTGTTACCTATTCACTAAAGCCAAATTCGTTCAACCAGGTTTCAGAATGGCTAAAGCAGATTTATCCTTCATGGGGTACCCCACATACTTCAACTGAATAAAACGAAGTTTAAAACTTGTATAAAACGCACACTATGCAGCCAAGCATATTTTAAGTTGGTTGATTACATCACTGACAAAAATGCTTGGCTCAAGCAGCTGGTTCTGCTCTACAAGGGCGTATAAACTAATTGATTAGGAATTGAAAGTCTGTTGGAGCAGCTGAAGATTGTAAAAACTATCTTTGCACTCTATAAATTAAATCTTTTATTATTGTGTAATTGCATGTGTGGGCACTATGTACCTACTATAAAGCTACCATTTACTGGGTACGTCTTTCATTGACTTGAATGTGCCCTGGCGGCTGATAGTATGTCATACATATTCAAATGTCTCGCTGGTGGTGGCGTCTGTGCTGGATCATTGAGTTCCCTTTAAACTGGTTGAGCTGAATGGTGATGATCATTACGTCATGTTCGTAAGCGGGCGTCGTCAGAAGTGACTGGTCATCTCTTAGTTTCCACGGCTTGTTTTAATTTCTGAATGTTTTTTTTTTTTTTTTATTACGTACGCAGATAACGTGCACGTTCGTTCTCACATGTATAATTTAAATAGGACTGTAACAAATTATATATTTTTAAAGAGTGTTCCTTGAGTTTCTTGCTCGTTCTACTCCATAGCTGCCTACTACGCTTTGGAATGGGCAACTAGCTTTATCTTTCTGAGTGACCGACCACTTGACAATTCAAAAGTGCCTGTAATCGGTTTATTTTGAGTTTGATCCACATACCGCACCTGTCCTAAGTAGGTATGGCGTCTACATATTATTAGAGTAGTTGACCTCAGTAGCTGCCTCCCAGCCTAGTACAGTAGGCAACTGCTTGTATTTTCCATAAATCATAGATTATAAAGGTATGAGGAACAGGGTGTCAAGTTCATTCATTCTCCATAGAAAAGAAAGGATCAAAGAAACTCTGCACTAGCGCAGTGTGTTGAGTAGTTAACATGTGAAGATCTAGATGTTGCCTCAAAGACATCCTCTCATCCAGAGGAGAATCTTCTTTCCTTTCTTAATTTTTTTGCATAACTTAACAAGCGTTAATCTAGTGAATGAATGGAAGAAGGAGAAGAAGCAAGGCTACTTATCCTAATTAGTTAGCTAATTAGTATTGTTGTTTTTCTGTAAGATTCCAAGCTGTTCCATTTTATTATCATTCCAAAAGTTTTCGTAATTGTCGTCATAACACAATCAACTCTTGAAACGTACTCGTACATCGCAAAACCACTCAGATCTGACACTTGTACTCAATAATTAACAAACAGACCATTAAACACAAAAGAGCACATTCCATTTGTTATCAATTACTGGCATTAGTAGCCATTATACATTAATAGGAAATACAGAATGCCAACTAAAAAAACATCATTAATATAATAAAATCACTAACACCATTTTAAACCTAAATTATGAAGAACGGGGAAGATCAAATTCCGTGCCCCGGAAAGCAGGTTGCAAAGCACTATGAGCTCTACAGTACAAAAGTGCGACGAGCTAAATTCGTAAGTTGTATTAAGTTCCTTAGTTCTTGCTTGTTCGTTAGTTCTTCCTTCCTTCGACTTCAAGTTTCTCTTTCTGGAATGTTCTGGATGACGCACGCAATAAACTGAGATCTAGACCACAATGAGGACGTGACCTAAATAGGCTGCATATGAAAAAAATTGTGGAAGAATGAACCAACAGACAAGGCAAATAAATAAGTATCTATAGGCCACCGTTTAACATTAAGTGAACCATATGGTGTACCGGTTCTGTGAAATACGTAGGCAATAAAAAAGTTGTAGAAATCCTGAGCATCTAAAACAAGCAAATGCAATATTTCCGTCTCTCACAGCCTCAAGATGGGTTGCCCGCGTGAGATCGTAACGGCGCATTGTATCGAGTTGTCCTTCTACTCCAATCTATTTTGCGGTCAATAGGACCATTATATTATCACAATAATAAGTTAGTGTACGTCGAGTGATAGCTTGGAGACGTTGCAAACATGAGAGGTCTGGTGCTGGCACTGTTTTTTGGCTTGGTGGCTGCTGAGTCAGAGTATGTGACGAGGAAACTTTGTAAGGATGGTGAGTAAGCTTTTATATATTAATTTACCTAACTTTTGTAAGACTTTATGTAAGAAAGAAAGTGTTTCTAGAACAGCAAGTGCAAAGTAATAGAACTTATGGAAGTTCAAAATGCTTGTAGTTTTATTAGGACAATCTTGGGACTGCCTTCTCCCTTTTTACGTGTATTTGCTAACTGACTAAAATCCTGAAAATATTAAATCTTTTGCTAAAGATCGACTTAAAGTTTTGTTGTGAAAAGATCCTGCTTTGTGGACTTGGACTTATTGGATGTTGGACTGTATCTGCATTTTCACAACCTTGGTTTTAATTTTCCAGTGGACGCCACTCAATGCAGTATCCACAGTGTGATAGTGGACCCGTGTCCTCATGGTCCAGCGTTCTGCACCCTGAAGAGAAGCAAGGGATACGGCATCACTTTGGACATGACACCACGTAAGTTTTAAAGCATGGGCATCATCATAACCTTGACTCAGGTGGCTGCTTCGTGTCTTCATTAAAGCTCAAATTGGTTAAGAACTCAACATGCGAACTTTGGATGAATCAAGCATAAAAAATATCAAATTGCATTAGGAATCTCAACAAAAAAATTGTTTACCAATAGATTACAAGGCAATTAGTAACTATGCACCCCTTAAAGTTAGTCAGATTAAAGATCAACTTTCCATGTTCACTTTTTAGACTTCGCTGCAGACTCTCTGAGGCTTTCCATCACCAGTGATGTCGACAACAGCGGAAACTTCTCGACTGTCATCAAGACTCCGGGTGACGCTTGCAGACTCCTCTTCTGTCCACTTGAAGCTGATCAGAGGAGGATCTTCGATGTGGACCTGATGGTGGACAAGAGGGCTTCCGTAAGTATTGTAAATTCCAGCTGGAATATGTCTCATTGCTGGGTAATCTAGGCATATTTATGACATATCTGTGAAGTAAAAATCAACAAGGGACATGCAGTGATCACTTCATTTGCTGCACCTACTTGTTCAATCCCTGTGAATGCTTTCTTTCAAATTAAAACATAAATATATTTTAAAAGTAATAGTCAAAATCATAATAATTATTCCCAAATACCAGTACGTACGCTTATCTTAGAGATAAATGTCTATCTTTTCTCTCTTACTGTGCCATTTGAAAGCGGTCTGGTATTGGCTGGCTGGTGTTTTCATCTCACACGCTTAAAGGTCAAGTAAAAACTCGTTATAGTAATTTTAGACAGAACATAATTATAATTAAACAAGTACTGCTGGAAATGAATATTCTTCATTATACGAATGATGGGTACCGCCGTTGGTACACGAAGTAGTCATCTGCCGCCGTAGGTCAACATCCTGCGCTGATGCCAACTAACCTCCTTAAAACCTCGTTTGAACGTCCACGTTCTTGAGCCCTCTAGCAGGTATATAAAATAGATATCCCGGACACGAGCTTGACGCCTACAGGCAGGATTGGTCCACATTTGTTCAAGAGAGAGAAGAGTTGAAAGGAGAAAGGGAGGCCTTTGCCCTGCTAAGACAATATGGCTAAAAATAAAATAACATAGCATCACGCCTGTAATCCCAGAAGGGTTGCTGTTCCCATAGGGCAGCGGTGTGTACCTATAGTACACCCAAATTTCGCCAGTTATGTTTAAGACCCATATAAAAGGGGGGGAGCCTATTGCCATCCGTATGATCCAGTACCGATGTTAAACTAACATAGGTACATGGTTATACGTATCACATCATGCCATGTTTCCCTGAAGGTTTGGACAGGTGTCTATAGTACACCCACACTTCGCCAGATATGTTCAAGTCCCATGTGATAGAGGGTCAGCCTATCGCCATCAACCGGACACAAATCTAGACTCCGGGCTAATGAGAAATCCCAGATGGACAACCCAATAACGCTGTGCCCGATCACAATAAAAGAACACGCTACACATGGAAGCATTCGTTACTACTTCTTCTTCTGCCACTGACGCTACAGGCACCACCTAGCTCAGGAGTCAGGGCTTCAATTGAAAATGTAACTCTTTCTTTCTATTTTTCTTCTCTTGTTCGTATCATGATTCTATGAGTTACCAACTAAAACGATTACTTTAAGTTTCATGTTAAATTTTTTTGTTCCAGGGCAAATTCCCAGTCAAAATAAAGCTGTGGAATGAAGAGAAAGACTCCGAAGCGTGTTGTGTCACCTTCACCGTTAAAGTTAAATAGATTTAGTTGAATATTTTAGACTAATAAACTTTAAATGTACTGTCTCGATGTTCGTGTTCTAACATTATAATTTTGAGTAGATAATAGAATAATAAATGGCATCTTGCCTTTTGCTTGTTTTTACTACCAGAGCTTATTTTGCTTCAAGAAATTGGATAGAAAAATATGAATTTACTACAAATCATTGTATTGAAGTGCACGGCTAATCATTGGCCAATCATCTAGGTTTGCTTGGCAAAGGATTAATGACCCTAGTTTTTAAGCTGTCATCCATCCTCTAAACCACAAGATAAATGTATCTGTTCTGTGCTCTGAACCATATTCTTGTCCCCACCCAACGCCTTATAAATCTGTTAGAGGAAGAAGGAAGGTTATTTTCGCTTGTGAACACTATGGAAATACAGCGCTGTTTTGTAACAATTCCAAACAGTCTGATCTCTTATAATGTAACAATCAACTGATCACACAAGATGGGACACGGTTTCAGATAAAGTTTGCGAAAAACTATACCATGTCCATGCTTCTAGATATATTTCTATGCTTTCACGCTGATATTGATGCGGTCACAGTTTTACTTTCTCAGGGGTCACGGTATCGGCACCCGAGTACCGAGGTGAACGCACCTAACAATAAGGTTCATTCTTATTAGATGTGCCAGCCACCGGGGACCGTGAGATTCTTAGTAAACTATCGAACGTTTTAGTATTTTCTAGACAATTCTGCTATGGTCGTTCTGAAGGAGTATGGCGGTGGAGGACTTCTCTCAAAACGGTGAAGGAAAACATCTTGAGGAAACCGGCATGTCTTAGAACCAAAAATTCGAAGACATGTGACATCTACCAACCCGCACTGGGCTCGCGTGGTGGATTACAGCCTACTCCCTCTCACAGAGAGGAGGCCTGTATCCAAGCAGTGGGAACATTGGGAACATAATAGGCTGATTATGCTACACCACAACTCAAAGGGAACGTCCAGTCGCTACAAGCGGTAGAGCGGGACTCTCCTGAGGCGGTACTATTGAGTTGTGTGCTACATTTAATAGTACATCACAGCGCCAGGGTGCCCGCGAAATTAAAATTTTCTTACTTTGTTTTGCAATTTGCAGGTCAGTATCAGGTTGAACTTGACTCGCGATCGTAACAAACATGTATTTACAGGAGTATAGTCATTAAAATCATCAATACAACTCTCTACGTTCCTATTTATAATCTCATTGTCTGACTATTTCAGAAAGGGCCACTCTTTTAAGAACTGAGATGGTTGTATGACGATGACAGTGGATGCCGCAACTTTCGTCAGCTGCTTGTCAAGTGATTTAGAAGTTGTCACGTACATACGTCTCACTCAAGTAACAACAAATAAGTTTGTGGTCAACTGTGTGGGTGACGGAGATCTTTCGCATATTGCTGTGTTCAAACACTAACAGTTTGATTGAAAAATGTAGGTACTTGTAAAGCAGTGACTAAAGCCACCGACACATTACTGTTTCGTGTTGTGTTATGACGCGAGATACACCAATCAAACGAATTATGTAGTTCAAAACTACGTCACATCACAATGAGTTTTGATTCGCTAATACTGCGTCAGAAGGCGTCACGACACGACTCAACACGGTAATGTGAATCCGGCTTAAAGTTCTTACATTATTGTATTTTAGGTTAACCTTATATGAGAAAGTCAAAAGATTTTTATACATCCGACTTTTTGAAGTGAATACTTCTGTAAGCGCACTGCGCTCTTTCTGCAGGCCTAGAGATAAGAACTGATAGCGTTAAAGCCAGACGCTAAAATGGAAATGGAAAGGATAATAAGGACGCGTAATGTTACGTTAAGTTCCGAAACAATTAAAAACTTATAACGAAAGGCTACCGCTAATGCGACGTTAGCGTAGAGACTCTCAGACAAAGTGGTAGACAAGTGGTGTTTGTGACAAACGCAACGTGAGCAATAACACCAAAACTGACGATTCCAATTTTGGTGTTTTATAACAAAAAAATGGTATTTAGTTCATACAAAAATTCCACAGAGAAAAAAACACCTTCAGTTTTCCCGAATTTCCCGCCTTTCCGTGCAATTTTCTCTGCATAAGAAACTTCGTCGGACTTCAACAAATATTTGGAAATTGTCGAATTGGTCCAGCCGTTCTCGAGTTACGCGCTTAGCAACACATTTAGCTATTCGTTCTTTCTCTTTTCATCTATTTAAATTACTTATTTGCACACTTAACATTAATCATAAATCATCCAGGATGAAAAGTAGCATATGTCCTTACCCAGGTCATGGTCTACCTGTGTGCCAAATTTCATCCAAATCCGCTCAGCCGTTTTGAAAGCTCAAACAAACAAACAAACCAACTTATTTTCGCATTTATAATATTAGGACAACTTTATAGCTACCTTTAAAGTTATAACACTCGAAACACACTCAACTTTTTGAAATGGTTTAAAATGCCCGCCAGTAAAGACGCGTCAAGCGTTTGACGTTACACATTGACTTTTGTTTTTTTTTCTTTCTCACGCAAACTTCCATTGATTATTGTTTTTCCTTCCGACCGATCCGATTCACGATAAAGTTCAGTACGTAGTAGCGTGTTCAGAAAAACGTACGTATGTATTTTGTCTAGGCTGAACAGTGAACAAAACTAAACCGTCACGATTGGGTCGGTGACGCTGAATCGCGTATACATACTCGATACGCGTAAGTCCAGTCATTTTCACTTCTATCGTGTGGGAACACACCCGGTTTTTTCAGCTTTTTAAGAACTTATTAATTGAAGCTCCGTACACTCAAAGCTTTCCCTTTTTTCCCAAAAACATTGTTTAATGCAAACATTGTTTGAAAAGTAGGCTCCGTACATGCACAGGTTCTTGGGTAAAACGTTTTATAAGTTTACCACGATTTACATCTGGTTATGATCACCTTTTAAATCAAACAAGCCCCAGAGAAAGCGGCCTCTCTTCATTCAAATATCAGAGAGATAGGAAATCTAATAGTTTTTATGAGAATCTGATATTATTGTTGGACTTTCATTTCTATTTTAAATCTGTAACAATGCTGCGTTCAATACACTATCGTGGCATCTATTATGCTGGAGGCCGTAGGGGTGAGAACACATTGTAGGAAGAGAGAATTAGAAGAATGCGTATCGTTAGAATAAATTTCCGTATTTAATCGATAAATTCGACAGTTAATAACTGCGTCAAATATTTTACTAATATTGCTGCGTGAGAGAGCAGTGGTGGCCTAGTGGTGGTCCAGTGGTAATGGCTGCGACTTCTGAGTTATAGGTCGTAGGTTAGACCATAGACAGGCGCTTTACTTTGTATAAATTATTTCATTACCACAACTCTTAAAACGATTAAGGAAAACACCGTGAGGAAAACAGCATGTCCAAGAACGAAAAATTTTAATACCAACCCGCACTGGGCCCGTGTGGTGGATAACGGCCCACTCCCTCTCGAGAGGAGGCCTGTGTCCCAGCAGTGGGAACATTAAAGGCTGTGTGAAAAACCGTATTTCGTTTATAGGGACAATTTTACTAACAAACAATCCTCATTTCCATCACATCGGAAAAAGGTGATCTGATAGAATGTTATCAAAGCTTTCCTTAAAGTAAAAACTTATTTAAATGCTTCATAATTGTATTCTCCAACTGCATTAGCTTCGATTATGATTTCACAAAAAAATATGGAACGTTAATTTTTACTACGAATCAACTAATTTACTGCCTTCCTTAATTTGAGAAAATCCCAGAGATCAATGAAAAGATTGATTTACAAATACATTAAGGAAAAAGTACATTACAGGCACTATCATATGACACCGACGAAATTAAGCCTTCGATAAATAATAGTCGAAGAATTAAGCGAAAAAAGCGGAAATAAGCGAAACCGCAAAATGGAATCGTGTGTCCGAAGCTTTAGCGAACTTTAGCTAATTAATCAAATTGCCGATCTCGAGGGGCGATAATTAATATGCATTTACAACTAACGATGATCTTAAAGGACATTGACTGCTAATTTATATTTGGAAACTATCACTTTTTATGTATTATCATAATAATTTAATAGTTACATAATATTATAACAGTGAACTTTTTCTTGAATAAATTGAGGAATTGTACCACTTCTACTGATATCAGTGGATCAATTTAATTTATAGTTTATTAGAAGTACCTACTTATGAGATGATAGAAGTGGTTGTTTATTAAATTTAGTTTCAAAAGGTAATCAATTACCATACTAGCTCAAAAGTTTCAAGTTTTGAAAGCATCACCAAAGAAGAAAGAGACTTCTCTGCCACAAGTAAGAAAGTATCTCCCTGAAACTTCGCTTCTCTCCAAAACTCGCCTGTCGTCTTCATATTGCAAAAAAAAAAAGTATTTCTGGACAATGATTGTTTGCTCATGCAATTCACAACATTATAAGGAGGTAAGGTTTTTATTGTGAACCCTGTGTTCTGTTTTTAACTTTATTCTCAACAACAAACTTTCTTCTCCCTCCAATGAACTGTGAAACTAAGAGCTAATTTTACCAAAGTCAGATCTTATAGCCGTGGACTAAAATTGACTTCTGACGGTTCTAGTATGGAAAAACTGACAAAAATTCAAAATTTATAAACAGAGTTTACTCTTGAACGAGTTTGGTGAAATTTGCCCAAAAGGAAATTGATCAATATAACTCTACCTAGTCCTTTTTGACATACGAAGAAAAGCAAAAATACAATTTTGATTGCTATATAATAAAGAAAGCTACAATTTAAGCTGTTACTACAGATAAAACAGTTGTTACTTTCTAGGGTGCCAGTAACTTGTAAGTTATGAAGCGGCGAGCGACAGGTGCTGGGCGAGGCGACCGTTGACGCCAACTGCACAATCTGCACACGACAACGCGGATCTGTTGACCACAGGTGTAACTATTTAACTATTTCCATTGACTTGTTACTTTGACGTTTTTCTGTTGTAATACCTTCATAGTGCATGTATAGTATGGTTTGGTACTGGAAGAGCTTCTTATGGAATGTATAGTATCGACTACCCACCATCAGCACTGCAGAGTACAAGCAATTTAAGTCTACGTTGACGGGGGATAGGTGATCAGGAGGTTACAATAATTTCCCCCAGCGTGATTCAAACCATGCTCCTGTGATCTATTTCAGGAATGTACTAGTTTCACATCAGAACTTAAAGGAAACGACAAATAAAGATTTAGATCCCAAAATAGTAAATAGATATCTGCTGATCTCAAAAAGGTAACCAGACCTTCATTCATATAATGTTGTGGTAAACATCACAGAGCTGGCGACACTTGATGGCCAAGTAGACAGGTAAGGCGTCGCGTCCGCTTGCTATCTTCAACATGCAATCTCGACGTTGGTCGAGGCTCTTGTAATCGCAGTACCCTGTATGTGTTTCCATTTTTGCAAGACGAAGAAGGACTATTTATATTTACCTTCTGTTTGATCCGCCTCATATCTTTTTGTAAAGTAATTGGTTCGACCACACTATGAATCTATAATTTCCAATTTTGTGCTGTAAGACCACGTTCGCACGGACGTCAAAATATCGCGGCGCGATTTTTTCGCGCACTGGATCTTTAACGCACTGCTTGGCGCGGAGAGTTGAAAATATAACAGTGTGTTTTTTCGACGTGCTGATTCTCAAAGCTTGGTTCAACACCGAGTCTTGAAAATCCAGTGCGGGATTTTATTATGTCTGTGGGAAGGTGGGCTTACAAGTCAAATAATATCAAAGAATATTCAATATTTACTGTGTCGCAAATGATAACTAACTACAGTCGAGAGTAAGTTATGTTGTAGTTAATGTAGGTCTTCTACATTAACTACAACATAACTTACTCTTTTGCAGTTTTTTATTTATAAGCCAAGGCCCGCTTGTATTGCGTCTCGGCGGGCACTGGGCGGCTACGGGTGCGAACGCTAGAACTTCTAGATTTTGTACATATTTTAAAATAATAACTAAATTATAAAATGTGTTCTCAACATTTCCCAAAAACAATAAGCCTTACCTTTGATATATCTTCTACATAGCTTCATGATGGAATCTCTTCAAGGTACATAAAGTGTAAATTGCGAAAAAGTGTTTTTTTTTTATCGAGACACTAAACTTAATTCACTTTTCTATCTATACACAGCGCTAGTTCAATTTAAAAAAAAACATTTACTTTTGCTCATGCTAGGATTTTACAAAGGTTTAAGAAAGTAAAAAAGTACTGCACTACTACTGGACTGAATAGAAAATATTCCTTCTTTAATTCTTACTTTATTATTAATTATGTGAAAACTTATGTGAAGTGAGCTTGATGTAAGCTGTCAATAGTGTCAATCCTTATCACCAAGTGCATTCCACTTCAGCTCAGCATAACAGCTCACTTCACCAAAATTTTCACGGTGAGTTTTTGACAGAAGATACAGGTTGATCCTATTTTCTACTTTATAATGAATAACTGAGTAACGCCTTTGCTTCTCGCTATGGCAAGGATAAAAATAATATGGTTCCTTGCTATTTGTCGTGTTACATTGGATATCTGCCATATCACCGGATGCGGTTACAGCATGGAGTTTTTGCGCAGCTAAACATAGCCAGTGCCTTATCAGTGAAAACATTACACCTTAACATGGTCTTACTGAGAAATATAATCATTTTTCTTCAGATATTTACGTTTTTGTTAACTATTATCATTACATTAAGTTGAAGTGAAATTGATTGCTATAATGAGATATATTTTTCTCTGAAATTTTTATTTTTATGTTACTAGTTTTTAAATTGTTGGTGTGTCTGATAACATGATGATGCCATACCTACTCTTATGCTTCCCAGCTAGAGCACTATAGGAAGTGGAGGGCGGATGTTTGGAGGGACTTTATTTATAAAAAAAATCGTTCTAAAGTACTGATTCCAAGCCAAATTTCAATTTAAATAAACCATTTGTTTAACAACCTCCAGATCCTCAATATCAGAGACAGCTCCAACAGTTTTGTCATCTTTGTAGGAGCAGGTAATTACTTACCCTGCCTACCTTCCTCAGATCTTCCCGGTACTTGATAGACCGGTTAGATCAAGGACCACACACAGCTACGCAACATATGCACTTAAAAGCTAAATCAAGTGTCACTCACCGCTGGCTGTCATTGATTACTTGTCGCATCCGTCGCGTCGGTTCCTAAGTGCTCTTATGTGATCTGATCACATGATTTCCTTATTGCATTCACATTAGCTATTAGACTTTAGGGAAAAATGTACGTTTGTCCGTTTTACTTGATCGATAAGTACCTTATCACTTTCCTGTCCAGGTGAGCTAAGCAAGGGCAGGGAAAATGACTGGTGCTTGGCAGTCTTACTTAGATCTTATTTTAAGGCCTTTACCACTAAAATAAATGCAACATGAAACATAAAATTCCTGTGACCTTCAGACCCAAAAAGCAAGAAAACCGAGAGAGTATTTTCAAAATAGTCTCCAACTTGTCCTTGCATTCCTGGGACCCCTGCCAATATCCTCGCTTGCTATCAAACTATTGGAATATTTGGCGAGTGAAATGTGAAAGCCCTACTGGGCGCAGGGCAGTCGCGGTCGTTCGCCTGGCAGGCCGCATTCCGCAAATATCTTGGGCCGGTCTTGGTCCACTCTGCCGGGTTTAGCACCTTAGTGAGGGTAGGTAGGTATTGTGGTTAGCGGATTTTTGTATTAGGATGTTGTGATCTGGAGCGAAAGATCAGAGGTAAACGACTTGTAAAGGTATTTTCCCGCTTTGAAAACGGCATGGAGATATGACTGTATGGAATCTGGTGGAAACGGTGACTCAGTTTAAAAGTGAAATGTTTATAAAACTAATTCGAGGAAAAAGTCTCAAATTCATCAACAAAAAAAATGATTAAAAATTCGTCCGATGATTTTGAATCTTTTTTTTTTCTTAAGCCTTGCTGTATTTTACAAATTCCTTAGTATAAATGCTTAAAAACGTTGCATAAAAGAAACGTTTCTTTTCATCCATCAACCCTGGTGTGAGCAGGGGGCAAATGCTCATCTTATTTGCGTTATAGACAAATCAAATCAAAATCGAAAGTCTTCACAAAATCAAAATTCAAGCTAGGCAAAAAATCTGCATTTTTTAAAGTCAAAATAACATAAGGCAGTCCCTAAATGAATTGCCATATGTCAGCTAGCACACGCCAATATTTCAACAAAAACATTGAAAACTATACTGAAGCACGAATAATGAAAACGTACAACAGAACTTAATAACAAAATAAAACCTCAAGACATAAAGGGCGATATAAGCTATGTGAACATAATGCAGCATTGCATTGGTAAGCTGGCACAGCTTACTAATGCAATGCTGCATTATGTTCACTTGGAGTCACAAATGATAAACTAGGACAATAACAAAACCATAGACAGCAAGACGAGACCTGTCACCATAAACAGCACCCGTTCACGAGCGTAACGCAAAGATCAGTCATTATCCCCAACCAAATAATTCATACAAAAACATCAACAATCATAGTCAGGCAACAATCCTTGTTTACTTCAAACATCTGTCACAAGCAACATGCTATTAACTATTCTACCGACAGTTAACTACAATTTGATCTCTTGTAGTTTGTTTAATTGGCAACAGCACAGTTATTTGCGCGTTTCTTGAATATTTGCCTGCTGAGTCGCGTGTTGCATGTTTTAGAAGTTTGAGCATAAATATTCGTGACTCATGAATGTCATATATAGAACTGGACTGTTTTAGTTTCTGACCTTATAATTTAATTACTAAATTGTTCCGCAAAAGTGTCTAGTTTTCTCAAGCTCAAAGTCACCGAGGGCACCCATTATCTATGACTGACTAGCTTTTACCCGCGACTTAATTCGCGTGGAAGTCTTAAGATACTCAATATACTATCATAACATCAACATTTTTATGAAACTCACTCGGTCCTTGTCGCATCTCATCGCCCGCCCGCGCTGTAACTTATTTATCGCTTAGCGTTTTTTCAGACTCATTTACCTCGGTTCCTAAGGGTTAAAAAGCCTGTAACCTTCCTCAAGAACTGTGCCATCAAATGCAAAAAGAATTTTTCAAATCCGACCATTAGTTAGCTCCAGAGATAAGCGCGTTCAAACAAACAAACTGCTTTATTATTAGGACTTATAGATAGACCAGCAGCCTAATTGCGTAACACATTTTCGTATAGGATTACGACTAATCTGTTTGATTTTGACTGTTCAACAACATTCATTGCGTAATTTACCTTGTTGAACAGAATCTTTTATCGAACTTATGAAGCAATGGATTAGCAATCTGTTTCAAAACGATTCCGATTCCGATTGATTGTGTATTACGCAATTAGGGTACTGATGTAGGTGCCATTACCTAACTCCACCATTCAATGAGAACTCGTTTAAGGCTTGTTATCCCGAGCTTTTCTTCAATCTTTATTCTATTGATCATCACTGTTCTTCTTCCCACCTACGACTGGAGCGATGTCGACGAAAGACGTACCTGCATATTATATATATAATTATGTGTGGTCACGCATTACCCCTAAACTTTGAGGCCTGAGTTATGACTACTAAATGCCGTTATGGCTCCGGTGATACTTTACCGACCTCAAAGTGAGCATGCCAATTTTCTTTCTCAACGATGATCTTTCCTAAACAAAGCTCTGGTACTCGTTACAATGCAAGAATGGGTTTATGTCCATGTGCCAACTACATGGTTGAATATGTAGTTCTATGTGTTGTAGCGTTGTGAGAAGTCTCAACATTAAGTAGTTGAGTGATGCTAACTATTCTATAATTAGTAAGTTGCTACACACATCACTAAAATCATGGTACAACACTAATAGGGATGATGACAATTTTTTAAATTTTAATCTCAAGAAAATGTTTGTTTCCAAATAGTGCAAATAATATTACAAAAAGTGTAAAAGCTAAAAAAATGCCAAGTTGTAAACGTTTTAAAGTAAGTGTTAGACAAAGACAGCACTATCGTATAAGTGACGTCACAACTATGTGACTTCATACTATTTACTGACCTCAGGATTCCTTGTACCCCAACCTAGGGGTTCTACGTCCCGGCTGAGGGCTTGCTACTAAATCGGCACGCTGCTCCAAATCTGCACGCAGCTCCAAAGACGCGCTGAAGACGTGGCTGTTCTGTGCGCTACTGGCGTCTTACGGCGTCGATCTCAGCGCACCCTAACTATGGCCCCTTCGTAGGCCTTACCGACAAAGCGCTGTTCATCTGCTGCCACTGCTGGCAGTCTCCGCCGCCAAAGTGATCCAAGGACGGTACCCTTCTCATTAACTAAGGTGTGTCAGTGCTCAGTACAAAACAGTGTCCTTACCAACTACCTAAACTACTTACTTCAATATACATATTTGTAAGCATTCTAACAGTGTTTTATTTATCTACTATCCTAACTACTAGTTAACGATCTGCGCAGCCTACATGCGAAGCCCTAGCCGTTACAGTGTACCGAAATATCATCTGAAAGAAACGGTTCATGGAATACATAATCATTGGTTACTAAGACATCATTTTAATGTAAGTAACCACAGTTAATACCACAAACATTTTGGGGCTGTAATGATCTGATGCTAATGTGTATGAAATCGCAAGTGATAGTTGACCATTAACAAAAGGTTCAAGTACCTCTAAGTTATAATTATTTATTTCAAACAGAATGCCCTGCAGCGGTCTCCCACAGACAGACGGACATTAATACGTTGCGGCACTTTCTTTTCTACTAATTGACTTTACACTGATTTTTGTTCATGCTCAGTGACCACGGTTTTTTGGCAGAGTATTGTTGAAGAGAGTGCGGGCTGTTGGTTTTGCAAGCCCTTCTGATTCTCCACTGTCACTGGTTTAGCACTGGGAACGGGCTCAATATTTCTGGTCCAAGAAATCCTTCTCTCTTGCATTGAATCTCATTATTTTCAATCATTCTCCTCAACGCCAATGTCTATTTGAGTTACGAAGAAATTGTGGTTACTAGGCTTCTTTTATCTAAAACCACTAATTATTTCAATCAGGGGTCTCTATTTCTCCTGATCACTACCATCAGATGAATCGTCTAGACGATTCATCTGATGGTAGTTATTTAGATGAGCGAGTAGTACCTAGGTTTTGTGATGATTTTCCAATTTATCCATCTTTCTTTCATAATCTTCATAGCTTGTTACGGCGCTCATATAGATTGATAAATCTCTGTTCAGGACATAACACGATTAGCTAAACGTCTCAGTGAAATCACTAAACAATTCTACATCCGCTAATCAAACGTTCTGTTACGCTCATCATCAGCAAATATAGTAAACACTTCCCACAATGTATCGTATCTAATCCGAACTCTTCGCAGACAGTTACACGAACCATATCACTTTCTCACATGGCCGTTGTTTGTTAGACGATTCTCCGCACTCTCACTGACTCGAATTACACTTGATCATGTTACGCTGACCATGACGTGGGAGTTAGCGGGCATTTCTACCATATTTTTTCGTAGAATTAAATAATTTATTGGCGATAATTATTCAAATTAATTTGGTAACTTAATGTTTGATGAGAAATGGCTAGTCATAATATGAATCACTTTTTGGACACCAGCTTTTTAAACAGCTGTGAGGATAAAGGTGGTTTTCGTTTCAAAAAAAGATGCAAAGCCCCTTCATGATTCATTACCACATTAATAGTTATACCGTGGGATCTTAAATGAAGATCTTTAAGTCGTTATTGTTAGTTTCTGGAATATTCGCATAGTAATACGTATGCATCAAAAGCTCTTACAGACAAATTTAATAACAACCTACCCATTTCCAAAAACAAACTCCACATACACACATTTTGAAAAAAAAAAATTACGACCAAAAATCGACAAAAAAAATATAAAAAGTCTATTGAATGATCAAAAATTACGATCTTTCCACGAGTCGCTGATTGCCCAATCGTGCGCCGCTGGCCGTCCAATCAGGCGCATTGCCGCTATCAATCAATTCGTCTGAAATTTTATTGCTGTAAATGAGTATCAGATTAACCGATGATTGGACTTTCTAACAGGTGTTTGTATGGAGAGGAACTAAGTGAAGCGATTGGCGAATTGAAGCGTAGAAATGTAATTGGAGATCAAATGTTTATTGAAACTGCCACATTGGTGTAGCGGTCGCAAGCGCTAATGCCGAGCATGAGGTCTTGGGTACGATTCCCAGGTCACTCAGAAAGTACTGCGAAAAAAGTTTTTATGTATGAGAGACTGGACAGCTATAGCCCATTTTGAAAAAATGATTATTTTAAAGTAAAAATAGTTACGTTCGAATTTAAAAAAAATCCCTCTATATTGTTTGTGAGCTAATTTAAATTATCGTGTCTCATTAAAAATGGATCTGCGCCGGGAACACTTTCGCGCCACGATTTTTACGATTTCAAGTGTCGGCTGAAACCGGACGAATCGTATGATATACTTCAAATGGCATTCATGGTACCCAAGACCAGCGTTAATGCTTCTTTGGTTCCTTTACGGAACCAAAGAAGCATTAACTCTGAATGGTATCCTACCAAATGCTGGGCAGAAGTTTTCTCTGTTTTGAGCAACAAGCGACCAAACAAACGCCGGTCAAACTCCTAGGTGACGTGTGACAACTTTTTATTCCCGAAAAAAATAAACTGCTACGGCGGTCTGGAAAAAGTGTTTCGAAAACTGGTTCAGACGCATGAAACTTTGTATAGAGGCTAGTGGAGAGTACTTGAATAGATTATCAAATATATTTACCGTTAGAACATTTATTTTTATTTTCGCAAAACTTTCTGAGTGTCCCACGTATTATTGGGTCTTTCCATCTGGAATTTCTCAGTAGCAGACGGAGTCTGGATTTGTGATGGCAATAGGCTCGACCCTTACATAGGACTTAAACATAACTGGCGAAATGTGGATAATATGTACACATCTGTCTAACCCTTGTGGAAAACAAGGCGTTTTGTTTTGTTTATTAATTCTTTTTTATTTTCATGATTATAATTTCATTATTTTGATAGGAAAGTAATGATTGGATGATGCATCTTCACAACTATTTATGAAAAAAAATACAGGATATGATTGGTTGCGTCGTCATTGGATCACATCATCGTGTGTTCAATTTGGACTTCCACAGAGTCAGATTTTTTATTTGTAATTTGTCTGGTCATGAGACCATTTAAGGAATGTCATCAGCATGTCGATTCTGTAAAAATCTCACCGTGTGGTGTGAGGACTTGCGTAGAGTGTCATCCCGTCTTGCTCAATGCCTAAGTTTTCACGTTGATATGGTTACAGAATATCACTACAGAAGGTGCCTGAACTCAAGCGAATTACTGCATGCCAACCAGGAGGATTAGCAGCTTTAATGGTGTGCTTAGTGGAACAAAGTATTCAATCCACTGATCCAACCAGCACAAATCATTTTTATAATTTATTTTGCTTGTGGCACCGACTCTAAATCAATCCAGCCTATAAAGTGAAACATTTCGAGCTGCTTCTGAATCATCCAAAAAACTTACGTAACTTTCCAGATCCCAATCATGTTTGCAAACATGTTCAACTCCAATTCTTGTACAAGTCATCTCGCTTCATTTACTTCAGATATAAATCGATCAAGATCCGCTAAGTGTCTTGTTTAAATCGAAACGTGTTCTTAGGAAACAAAAGCGGTGCCAATGAGTCAGGCACACAGGCACATTCCTCTTTGGGTCAGTGGGTGCATTAAATTCTCTATACAAGGTACTTAAAGGCCGTCTACTAAGCTTAGATGGAATTTTTCATTCACTTTGTTAAACTGGATTGTTATGGCAAAGCAAGTTAATTTATTGGCGATAATCGTAAAGTGTGATTTTATTTATACTTAGATATTTTAGCAGGTTTTGCGATATGATAAAATATGTCTATACCTAGATAGAAAGTTGTTGTAGCGAGTTAGACGAAATTGACTTAGTTCTTTCATTAAAAAAAAACATAATTATTTAGGTGACATACAAAGACATATCTAAGAAATTTAATACTTAGCCTTCATACTTCTTAAACATTTGCTTCGGCCACACTTTGGCAAGATCTCTAAGAGTAGGCTTGGGACGACGAACTTTTTTTAAAGCTGGTGTGAAAATTGTTGTAGGCCCAAAGCTTCGTTGATTCATCCATAGAGCTATGCAACAAATCTATTAGAAAATCATACCTTCTCTCCACGATATTAAAGTACAATTTCACCGACACAACCCGCTTCAGTCCAGTTTTGGTAGCGGCGACCTACACACCAGGGTCATCAGGGTCGCCATATGGTGCACACGACCATTGTGTACTTGATCTGAAATCTTCTGTTCAAACGACCGTGTCTCATACAACACTGAGTTGGCTTTCTGGAACGCATCGAATTGCATTTTGGTTTCATCCAAGTTTGTCTTGATAGTCAAAGACTTTTTCTCATAGCTTAATAATTCTGGTTCAAAACAAAATGTTTCATGCATGGTAAGAAGAATAAGGAGTACTTACAATGCAAAAGAAGGGTTTCTGGACAAACCTAACAACAACAAAAAAACCTACCTAGTTGGAACAAGGTAAAGATTAAAATTAATCATGCCACGTGTCTGTTTCCTGCGTTCCTTTTGATTTAAAAGGTTATGCAATAAGCACAAGATACCAACAAAACAGTCAAACTACGCATGCAAAATTCTTATACAGTACAAGTTTCAAAGTGATAAGTAAGTCGTTCTTCCAACAACAACAATAATTTACGAACTACGAACGAAATTCGCAAATACTTGCAGAGCCTATCTATAAGTAGTGACTTGTAAAATGTCAACGTGACATGTCTAGGGCCAAGGTGAGCTACAGTTTGTAACAGTAATCCGCGATACAGAGCTGTTGATCTAACTAGAACACAAGGCGAGGTGAAAGATGGTCGTGTTTTATTGCAGCTAGTAACAGAATTTTATGGTCAGAAATAGAACAAAATTAGTGTCGAAAGCAGAAATCAAAGCGTTTGGCCAATTGTGGAACAACTAGAGATACTAACCAAGGAACAGTAAAGAAAGAACTCTGCAAGTCAATTATTTAAAAATATTTAAGAAAACAGGTTAGTATAGAGAATGTCGAGGTTAATAAAAAATATAAGACCCTTATTATTTTATATCGTAGCCAACGAGCTTGGTAAGACTGAATCATGAAATTGAAAGATCAACTGCAATCTCGGAAAAGTTTATGCCTCTTATTAAGTTTTTTGAAGAAACAACACTAACAAGTTTGAACGTAAAGCTACACGTATGTAAATAACGGGTCAGAGATCAAGATGGTGAGTGGCAAGTGGCAACTGGTTCCTAACTTACAGCCTACAAGCACCATTAACAACATGTTTCCTCCATTTCACCTTTAATCTATGGAGACAGTTGACAAATGATTTTCTTTTTAACCCTGACAGAACCGAAACATACTTTTAAGATTATAATTGTTTTGATTTCACCCAGAAGTTTTGCAATAAGTTTTTTTGTTACAAAATGGGCCAGCTCTCTCTCAGAGAGAGACGATACAAGCGCTTCAAGACAGGAGACAGCTCTTGAGCAAAGCCTTTCGGGTCTCGTGTCGGTATTCCGTCAAGACTGCTGGCTTTATTCACGTCCAAACTGCAAAAGGCCTTACGGTCCTCTTTCAGGTGGATTGATATCTCCAACATTGCGGAGCCACAGTGAGGTAAGTTAGAGGCCGTATCTAGACGTGAATTTTCAACAAAGATATAGGCAAATAGATTTGTTGTCTCTTGCGCGGTATGAGCAATCGTTCCATCTGGTTACAGCATAGGTCGAAACGAATTTCTGTTGTCCTTTGCTGCCCAGCAAAGGACGGCAGAAGTTCGTTTCGACCCATTTGGACAGGGAGCAGAACTCTTTGCTACCCGAAGGGCAGGACGCCAACTTGGCCCCAATTTGTCCTGTAATTCGAAACTTTCGAATTAAACGCTCTTTTCAATGCGCGAAGACCTTGACTATCGCACCTGTCGCTGTCGCTGTGAGCTGAAGCCCAGGCCTGGTACGCCTGCTTTTTGCGCAAATCGGCTTGCGCTTATATGTCGAAATATACCAGACCTAAGCTGTGAAATATTTCGGGATTTTTCGCGAGGTGGCGGGGCAGCCTTTCACACGTGGTTGGCGTGCTAGTAGGGCGCCCAACTTACTACGGTCGGCTAACGGCAAGACCATGCTTCGGATCCCGCTACCCTGCAGAGTGAGTTGCCATGATGAGGTTCACTCGTAGGCTGAGACCAGCCTTGGACAACGCAACAAGCAAGTCTATGTTCAGCTTTCTAATTTCCTAAGGCACTAGCACTCCCAGCCACGCGTCGACGAAACACAGAAGGCTGCTTGACGCCGAAATCCGGTAGGAGGGTGGTCCCAAGCCAGGCGGACTGAAGAATTGGCCAGTTATAGAAGGTGTGACTGTGCAGGATGCGCCGAGCACTTGGCTCATTTCAGTTTCTGGTGGAACAAACACGAGGAGGCTTCTTCACGCATACCAAATTAGTCCAGTCTAGGATGGTCGGATGATAGGTCTATTCTAAGGATTAACTATTTTTCCGATTTTCACAACGTAGTTTGCCGTTTCGATATGTAAAGAACGTCCTTAATTCAATCATGTATGTGGTGCAAATCTACTATCTGCTCTCAAAACGGCGAATTAAAATATCGTGAGGAAACCGGCTATCCTAGATCCAAAACATTTCGAAGACATGTGAAATCTGTTACAACCCGCACTAGGGCACGCGTGGACGTAGGCCTCCTCTCGGTGAGACCTTTGTCCCAACTGTGGGAACATTATAGGCTGATTATGCAAATCTATTAAGATTTGTCTGTCTACTCCGATTCCCCTTCTTCCACATACCCAGGCCATCGTTTATTCAAAAATGTTGATTGTTTGAGGCGAAAATACCAACAGTGACAGGTCTACCGATATTCCCGCCAAGTAACAAAACACGATCCCTTGACGTATTTGAGTACTTCAACTCTTCAAACATTCACAAACGATAATTGTGGTAATCATTTGGAAAGTAAGATGGCGAACCTTAGCGCACATCGCAGTTTCGGTGAGCAGACTAAGGCATGGCCGATGTTATTATCTTTTATTTTATTTATAAACATTTGTGCAAGATAGCGTGTGGAGTCACCCGTCTTAGGATATGGTCATCGACTTAAAACGTTTGGTTGTGATGACATGACAGGTTGGTGCCCGATAAACTGCTCCCTTTTTTTAAATCTGAGCCAAACTCAATAATAATTATGACTACACTGCATGATGGAAGAACAACTTATTTCTCTGCATTCCTACAGTTACCTAAGTTTTGAGCTTCAAGCCGGTATTATATATTTATGTTTTCTAGACGTTTTATACAAATTATCTTCACGGCCTTTCTTCGTGCTTCAATTACCAACAAAATCATTCTAAAATATGTAAATATCCGTTCCGTACAAACACACAAACCTACGCTTACTTCTTCACTTGCCGTATAGATCATAGCTTTCTATACCCGGGAGCTTTATTTACCCTATTAGCGTCACTTGAAATACGCTTACTCATCTTAATATATTGTCATACAGACAGACAAATGTCATGCGGTCTCTTCCAATTACAGATTTCCGATATATATTGAAAGACGGTGTATCAAGGAACTGAAATTAAATGTACTGGATTTAACAGATTGCTTCATTTTCCCTTGGCAAGAAGCGCCACAATGGAATGGCAACATGTACCATTTAGCCTGTAGAATTTACATCGAATGAAAAGAAAGTTCAGGTCAACTAGGGTGTGAATTTGACTAATTTATCAAAAATTTACCTACGCTACTAATGTTTTTTTTTCTGATACAGTGTCTAATCTGTTTTAGATTTCCAAATTACCTGGATAATAAGCTTTTAATCTCTTTCAAGTTATGTAAGTCTATCAATCATTAAAAGACACTGGGATTTAAGAATAAAACTTTGTTGACTTACGTCAGGACTTATTCTTCACAATTTTCAAACTTGTTTTTGGTTTTCCGACACTAACATAGTGTTGGAAAAACAAAAACAAGGAAGCTGGCAATAAATTACTAATTACGATTAAACGATTTTACGATTAAAAAATTTTACGATTTACATTGTTAAGCAGATTTTTTATCGAACTTATGAAGCAATGGATTGGCAATCTGTTTCAAAACGATTCAGATTCCGATTGATTGTCTATTACGCAATTAGGGTACAGGTTTTTACAAACGCTGCAGAGCACGAGTTCACTACACATGACATCACCTTGTAATTCCAATTCGAAAGAGCATCCGTTTATTCTGTATAAGCCACACCTAAAAGTCAAGTCGCGAAATTTTGGCACCGTCGACGATGGCATCATGATACTAATTAGAAAAACTTTAGCTATCCCATAACGTTTTCTAAAGAACAATCAGGTGTTCGGTTTTCCTTTGAGTCATAGAAAGTACAATGTGTGATGTCCATGAGACGAGGAGACAATGGGATAGTATGCCGTGTTGTGCATGGTTACGATTGAATGCACTTCATGGAATGTTTTTATAGGATTATGGATATCGTAATTATCGTCATCCGGTAGAAGAGAACTATGCAACATATTACTGTAACAATATACTGGAACTCAAATTCAGTGGCCCACTTTCAGATTTCAATCTGAAAACTGGCCCCTGCCCGCATGGCTCCTATCCCAAGCTTTTCAAATTTTTTTTGTTGTTCTCTCATCTAACAAGTTACTCAGGTAACAAGTTTTCTAGCTGAAATTGCTTTTAAAAATTCCTGTGGGCTCCCCTACCACTGAGTTCCAAGTGGTAAAGGACGGGACAGAAGTGAATGGCAGTGGGATGTTGAGAACTGTAGTTAAATAAATTATTTTGCCATGGTGCTGTTACCACATTTCCTGTATTCATTATATTCAGCCTCTCATATTAGAAAGATCAGTGTTATTTGTGGTATTATACATATGCAAAGAAAAAATAAAAACTCAAAAACGAACTTAATTCTACGATTCTTAAGATGATGAGATACTTCATAACATATATCATGGGCTGGCTCCGACTTAGTGATTAAAACAATATTGCGAAAAAATTATCATCTGTTCCCTACACTTGTGTTCGCATAACTCTTCACAATGTAGGGAACTGCTGATGTTTTCTTCGCGATTTCAGGTTTGGTCCCATCTTCGATCAATAATAGTACTATTATTGATCGAAGGGTCCCATAGTAAAAGGTGTTCATAATGATGAGTGCATTGACCCCTTAAGCTTAAACGGATACCAATGAATTTAATTTCAGCCTGTATACGCGGTAATAATCAAGACTGCAACCTTGTGAAAAGGCAGTCCCATGTTTATTTTCTCTAGGTTATGTGGTAAAATAGTGCCAAAAATAACGATACATCCTTCACATAGCATAAACATTATCAAGATTATCAACTTCCGCCCGCCGTTGAACAACGCAACGGTTTCGATACAGGTCAATCATTTCATGGTGTATAACAATGAAAGGAAATAGCTTAACGACCTACGATATCTCGTAATCTCTGTGAATAATCACCAGTTTCTGTTATGGTCATTAATGATTGCTGAAATAACGGCTCGTCCAGAAAAACTAAGCTACTGTGTAATAAATTGATAAAGCAGTTGGGGCTGTTGTGCGTCAGGCATACTTGCAGAGAGTAATAATGATGGTTATGCCGCCATGTGGATCCCTGATGACGAGTGTTCGCGCCAGCACCAACAGTATTCTCAGTGAGTTCACAAGTCGGTGGGATTGCCCGATTTCGCGGATGTGGATACAGCACCACGCTGAATTTAAATTGAATGACACTAGATTTTAACATGTTTGTGACGGCATCTACACCGCCACATGCGAACAACGCATCACACTGACGTCCCACAAATCCTGCATCTCGCAATCAGAGTTTACCGCGCAGCTAGCATATATACAACTTCCCGACAACAATCATTGGGCAGTTGCCCACCAGATACATCCATCTGGTCGGAGGATCCTCCCTTATCCAAGAGTATGAGTGAACTTTACATCCTGTTCCTCATATCCCTAAATTTTAATTGTTAATATCCTATTGACACTGTCTGGAAAAGTTTTCTATTCTATGTAAGGCTATTATCAAGAGCATAGACTAACATAACCCAAAGGACCCTTTTTTTTTTTTTTTTTGTTTTTGTTCCGGGGGTGGAAAATCCTCATGGATGTCCTCCGCCCTGGGGCGGGCGGAGGGGTCTGTCAGGCTCTTACTGACTAAAAACCACCCCGGTGTTCCATCTCACACCTACGCCGGGGTCGCGGGAACACATTATTCTTCCACAACCCCGGCTGGTGCCGGCCCGCTTGCGCGGGCCCCGTCTCGGGCGGGGGGAGTGAGGTGTACTCCCCCCGCAACGTCTGTGGTCGGAGCACGAGGAACACTACGCGCGCCGCCTTCTTGGGTCCTGATGTTGGGGGGCGACAGATGTCCCCGAATCCGTCGCCCCTGGACCCATTTAGGGGGGCCGGAAGAGGGCGTCGTCTGCCCTCCTCCGATGCCCGGTGCGTCTGCTGCGGGCCGGGTCGAGAGTCGAGATCTCTCTCTCCCTTTCCGCAGCCTCCTTCCGCGAGATGAAGGAAACCACCGCGTCCCAGGACTCGACGCTGCCGACCATCGAACTCACTACGGTCGGCAGCGACAGGTCACTGCCTACTTCTGAGATGAGGGCACGGCGCGGCTCCTCCCAAGCGGCACACTCTGCCAGCGTGTGCCACGCCGTGTCCTCCCGGCAGAACCCAAAGGACCCAAATTATGTTTACAACAGATTGGTTACATCATTCATGTTGAAATTATGCATGTGAGAACGATGCAGAACGTTAAAAGCGTCCGTTATATAAATATGAAAACAATTCAAAAATAAAATTTAATTAAAATACGCCGTGGCAGCTAAGAGATGACCAGTCTCAACTGACGGCGCCCGTTCCCGAACATGACGCATGGCTTAGCACCATTCAACTCAACCATTTTGAAGGGAGCTAAATGATGCAACACACGCGCCACCATCAGCGAAACATTAAAGTGAGCATGACATACTCTCAGCTGCCAGGACACATTCAAGTCAATGAAAGACGTACCCTGTAAATGGTAGCTTTAAAGCATGTACATAGTACTCATATAATATGGCATATAGCAATTACAAAAAATACAGTACTAAAATATTGAGTTTATACAATGCAAAGATTCTTGTTTTTAATCTTCAGCAGCTCCAACAGTATTTTCAAATGCTAATCAATTAGTTGATGCGTCCTTGAGGAGCAGGACCAGCGATTAGCCAAGCATTTTTATCAGAAATGCCCTAACTTATAATATGCTCGGCTGCATAGTGTGCGTTACATGCAAGATTTAAATTTGGTTTCATTCAGTTGATGTATGTGGGGAGGTATTTTCTTGTAACATCTTAAACAGTACCCCATGAAAGATGAGTCTACTTTAGTCAGCCTTTTTTTTTTTTTTTTTGAAACCTGGTTGAACTAATTGGTCCCTATTTCTAGTGATAAAATTGTGTCTTTAACCTCTTTTACTAAAAAGATGTAAATTTTTCCTTACGTACATGATGTTTTCATAGATATATTGACAAGGTACCGTCATGATGTTAATATCTTTGAACAATTCCCTTAGACAGTCGCGCCAGCGGAGGCCATATATGGATCTGATGGCTCTTTTCTGCAGAATGAAAATGGACTCGATGTCTGCAGCCCGTCCCCATAGTAAAATACCGTACGACATAATACTATGAAAGTAACTAAAATAGACTAGTCTTGCGGTATCTACATCAGTAAATTGACGGATTTTTCTCACAGCATATGCTGCTGAACTTAGCCGTCCCTGCAAGGGATGTTAAATGAGGACCCCATTGAAGCTTTGAATCGAGCGTGATCCCCAGGAAAACAGTTTTATCGACGAATTCTAGTTTCTCTTGATTCAATACTATCTCACCATTAGTACTTTTGACATTTGGTAAAGAAAATCTTATGCACTTAGTTTTTTTCCCATTTAATACTAAATTATTTCTTTCAGTAAGGCGTTATTCACGTCGTCAAGATTTAATGCACGCCTATTCATTTTAAAAATTAACGAAGTATCGTCAGCAAATAACACCATATGTGGTTAGGTTATAAACAAATGAGGTAGATCATTAATATAAACTAAAAAGAGGAAAGGACCCAACATCGAGCCTTGTGGTACACCCATTTTTACTTTTAGACCGAGTGAATTGACACCGTTTATTTGGACTTGTTGTTGTCTATCATTCAAATAAGATTTTACTAAACTGAGCGCAAGTTTTCCAAGTCCGTAATGTTCAAGTTTTAAGAGCAAGGTTTCGTGGTCGACGCAGTCAAATGCCTTGGAGAGGTCACAAAAGATTCCTATGGCGTCTTGAGCCTCTTCCCACGCTGTAAATATGTGTTTTAATAAGGTGACACCGGCGTCAGTCGTACAACGTCCCTTTGTGAAACCATACTGTTGACCGTGTAAGATATTGTTGGTGTCGAAATGATTTAACATTTGATTCAGCATTACCTTTTCAAACACCTTGCTGAAAACCGGCAACACGGATACGGGTCTATAATTATTGGAATCTTTACTATCCCCGGATTTGAAAAGTGGTATTACCTTACTGTATTTCATTAGATCCGGGAATACTCCTTGATCCACACACAAATTAAATAATAAAGCCAAGTATGGCGCTATAGTCTCAATAATGGAGGTACAAACTTTAACAGACATTACCCATAGATCTTCTGTTAGTTTGATCTTGATTTGCTTGAAAGCTTTCACTACTATTATGGGGTTTATGTGCTTGAATTTAAATTCAATCTGGCAAGATGAAATGTTTGCTTTTAATAAGTCAATAGAACGCAAGGGCGAGGAGTTTAAGGTTTCAGTCGTTTTAAGTGGGATACTGGTAAAGAAATTAACAAATTCTTGAGCAACTTCTTTGTTAGTGCTTACGAGACCACTTGAAGTCTGAAGTGTGAAATCATTATTGTGTCTTTTATTCCTGTTGGTTTCGTCATTGAAAATTTTCCAAACCGTCTTTATTTTATTATCGGCTGTTTTGATCTTGTTGCTAATGTACAAGGCTTTAGCTACCTTGCAGGTCTTTTTAAAAGTTTTAGAGTAATTAGCAACGTATTTGTTATACGTTTCAGAGTTAATATAAGGCTTAAGGCCACACAACTCAAACAATTTTTCCCTACTTTTCCTAATACCCTTTGTTTCCCAGTCACTAAACAAAAAATTGAGACAAATTGTTTTTGTTTTTTTCTATAATAGTATTATTGAACTCGGTGCTCACTACCAAAAAAAAATCCTCATATAATTCGTTTACGTTGTTTCTAACATGGCCCGGTATACTTAACTTACAAATTAAGTTATTATTAAATCTATTTAGATTGCTGGGCGTTATTTGTCTAGATTGTATCTGATTTTTTTGTAAAGGTGTGTTTGACTTGAAAGCAACGGTTTGACCACTGTGATCAGAAGGGAGATAATTTACAATGGCTTTATGTAAGTAGTCGCAGCAACAAAAAATATTATCAATGCATGTAGCAGAATTTGTAGTTATGCGGTTGGGTTCTGAAAACACATTTGACAAATTGAATGATTTAAAGAGACTTAATAATCGACTGCTATTTGAACTATTCTCTAAGATATTAATTAATATTGAAGTCACCACAGATAATTAGCGATTTTTTACCAGTTGCCAGTTTTGCTAGAACATCTTCCATTACTGACTCAAATGTTACCTTCAGCAAATTGTAGTCCTAGATCGGCCACACAACTTGGCCACCTCATGCCATTATTATCCAGTGTCAAGTGCGAACAATACTGCGTCCATATCGGCAAGGCTGCGCGTACGCAACCCGGTCACGATCCGCGTCCCATCGTGTACACTCGTGAACACTCTGTGATTATTCGTAAGCGTCATTGCTGGCCATTCGTTTCACTTTTGAAACGTGCTGATGGCTTTATTATGATTTTATGAAGTTGTGTGTTTAAAATTAACGTTTGTTAGTTTGGTTTATGGCTGATTAGTTTTCTTAGGCCTCCGCTATTTCTGCTATGACAGTCACAGAGTCCTGGCACTCAGTAATGCCTGGAAATGCTTAGCTACAAGCTCAAAAGCTATGTTGGGTGGGTATCTAGACACAACGATGTTCCTGAGTCAAATTCAGGTCTGAAGGGTCAAAGGCTAATCGAAACGGCCACTCGTAGCCGTATCCTGTCTAATAACCTGTGTATCTGCGTAAGATCGAAACACTGAATGGGAATGTCTTATACCTGACCGTATTCCAAAAACCGCCATAATATGAATCGGACCATGCACAAGGGAGGGTTACGTAGTTGAATGAATGTCTCCGAAGAACGAACTTATCATTGTAGTTCAAAACCAACATCTTCCACATCCCAACTGCAAATGTAAGTTTGAACGTACAACATTGAAATATTTAATTTACCATGTTATTTTAAGAAAAGAAAAATTTAGAAAAAAAATAAGTACAGTAAAGTTGTTCAATCAGTTTCGAAGTTTTTGACTTAGTAATTTTGGTGATCATGGATAGCTAATAGATGCTACTAGAAACTAGATGGAAATTGACCTTTCCTCTCCGAAAGGTCATTTGTTTTGGATTATTTATTTTAACCCTATAAAACATGAGACTATAACAGTAAGCGTCTACGGTACACTTTGTAAACTTTAAAAAAAAAAATCGTATTGGCTTCTCAAAATGCAACCCCATTTAAAAAATTCATTTACTTAAGTTAACGTCCGTGTTTGGGCCAAGATATTCATATGTGTACCAAACTTCAACTAAAGCGGTCTATTAGATTCGAAGCAGATTCAGACAGACAGACACACGAGTGACCTTATAAGGGTTCCGATTTTTTATTCGGACGTAAGGAACCCTAAAAAGGGTCAACCAGTGCCAAACTCCTTGACATCTTAAAAATCCTAACTCCTTGTTTTAACTTATAGTCAAATATTTCTCTATTCTTTGTTTCAAACACCTTGCGTGCGTGTTGCTACCCAGGCATAAAAACAAACTATTGAATGAAGATTGAGTTTTTATGAAAGCAGGTAACAACACCTGTTGTCCGAAGGATCTTATACCTCTACCATAACATGTCGTATAAAATAACGGGAACATACCTCTATTTCTGATACATCGCTGTTCAAATTTGTTATTGATTGGGTTCTAAATGTACTGACGATGTAGTGAAAAGTGTGAATCAAGAGGTTATCGTTCTATTGTACCTATATGGTTTAACGAATTAGTCATATGGCCGATCAGCTGTCGCAGACCACTGTTTTTGTTATTATCAAGGTATAGTTGATGGAATACACCAGCTGCGTGTTTTTAAGGGACGAAATTACACAACGTTTGATGTTTCCATTTTTACGTTTATAACATAGTTATTTAGGCCAGGTGGGAACCGTTTGCAAGGTTTAGTCTAGTCTATGGTATGTACCATATATAATGTTCACATACTAAAACGAGGGAAACTATGTTTAATTTTACTGGCGGAGAAAGTATGTTAAAAAAGCTTTAAAACTCATTTTTTAAATTAAGTATATCATTTCTATACTTGCTTTTTTGTGACGTTCTTTGTGACCCCCTTGTAAACAAAATGGTATTATCTACTTTTAAACTAAACGATGTATCACGATGTATCACGATGTAACAAAAACAAGACGTATTCATACAATAAAAAAAAACACTCAATTGAGAATTCAGGTGTTTTTAAACAAAAATCTAGTCGTTTTTTACCACTTTTAATATACCTGTAAAATTTCGCAATAAAACGCCCCCATTCCTACCTTTTTTATTCTAATCAAATCATTTAATTTGAGGCATACACCCTTCAAAAATTTGCACAATATTATAAATTATTACTTTAAATTAATCTACATCGTATGAGCTTTCTAAAATTAAAAATACAACGTTAATAACTCAATCACAACATTTCCAATGAACTGTTTAGAGACACGCTTGTTTTTGTTTCTTCTATAAAATTATGCATAGTTATCCTCGTTTTAAAATGTGCACATTATGAAGCCTTTACACACTGTATAGTAAGGTACAATACTATAGGTTACCCGGGTCGATCCGATAAAAGAGTAATTAGAGTCTTGCTTAATTATTTAGGTACATTATGGTACCTCATGGAAGAGAAGATGATGTATCGATGTGTGATGTCAACATAAATGATAAGAATGTGGACCAAGTAAGTGAGTTCGTATGTTTGGAAAGTCTGTTTACAAGGGATGGAAAGATGGATCTCCATCTATAATGGAGAATTAATTGCTGGACATAAGTGAATAGTGCTACACGTGCAATCGTGACCAACCAGTTAATGTCCAAAAAGGCACGACTGGCAGTTCGCAATGGTGCTGGTGCCTACGCTTACGTATGGAAGTAAATGTGGGGCAAAAGAAGCATTTAAGTAAAATGAATGCTGCGGAAATGCGTTCCTTGCGAAGCATGTGTGGTGTACTAAACATAGGCTGAGGAGTGATGTCGTACGGCAACGGAGCGGCTTAAAAGAAGATGTAGTGGCAAAATCTGAAAAGAGTTCATAAGCTTAGATGATGTTGAGAGTATAAATGAAAGGCGACTAACAAAAGGTATTTACAAGGCAGATGTGAGTTGAAACGCCGGGAGGAGGCAGCCTAGGAGGGCCTTATTGGTGATGTTCTTGAGAAGGGCCAAATGTATGATCATAAACGAGGCAAAATGAGTATGGAAGGATCGTAGCAGGTGGCGGTCTGTAGTTTCTGCCTACTCCCATGGGAAGAAGGCGTGAGTATGTACCGTAGAACGGGGTGAATAGGGATGCAGGGGTGAATCAAGACGAAAGGGATAAAAAAATTGAATTAATATAGTTCATTGCTAACAAGGCACATAAATGTCAATTTTAATACATTCAACACATTAGAGGCGATACAAAAATACGAGTCTTGGAAACCTTTATAAATCGGTCTGTTTTAACGTAAATGCAGTTAGAACTTTTATTCATTTTAATTTATAAACAATACAACATCATATTATTCGTGGAACTTAAAATATTGTTGTGGAAGACCTTCGTCTATGGGCGTGGTTTCAAAGCTACGAAAATGCGCAGCGCGATGGCGTCGCGTCGATATGCCCAAAGAGGACAGAGAGTGGGTCTCCCTCACACAACGTGTAATAGATAGAGGCGCTGTGCTCACCCCGCGAGCTACACGCTTGTTCGACGGGCAAAAATAACGCAAATCTGAAAACCTGTTTCATAATATTATTGACAACTGAATTAAATTAACTGATGCTACGTTTTTTCGCCATTTTATCGCTTCCCGCCACCACCGCCATTGTGTACTGTGTTGACTTCAGTTCGAGACTTCGAGATAATGCCTTGTTGTGCTGTTCGAGTCTGTGGAAATAGGAGCAGCGAGGCAAATTTTAAGACTTGTGGTGTGACTTATCATCGGTAAATAATTATGATCTTATTCTTACCCGACTACGTCGAAGCAAAAAGGAGGGTCATGATTTTGACCGGTATGTATGTATGAATGTATGTATGTGGGTATGTATGTATGTTCATCTGTTCTCTCATAACTTCTAAACTACTTATCATAATTTGACAAATGAGGTGTTGTTGGAAGCGTCTTGATCGTCCGCTATGGCGACCTCTAGAGGACGTATGTATATATCAATGTTCACGGCTGTAAAAGTAACAGAAATATTTCTGTTACTTTTTAGAGCATGATTTTTCAGTACCTAGTCGGGTTTTTTACTTATTGTTTTGGGCAAGAGTGGTGATCAATGCTAGTGCCTTATCTGTATGAGCAGAAGCGTTTGCTCGTCAGTGGGAAAAGTAGTAAAAATTAAAATAATAAAAGCCTACCGTTTTTTTTTTGTGAGCAAAAAAATATATCTCTATCTTCTTAATTAGTTTCTTAACTTTACGTTTTCTGGGTTGCAGTTTCCCAAAAGAACCTAAACAGAAAGAGAAATGGATCGATGCTTGCGGCCGGAAGGACGACTGGGAACCTACACAAAATGGCGTCATATGCAGCTCACATTTTGAGGAGAAGTGCTTCCAACCCATAGCGAAGAGTCGGAGGTTGTTCCCCGCAGCTGTGCCTACTCTCAAGCTAAGACTGGTGTTTGAAACTGTTAGCTTCTTCATTAACTCAATTAGTTGGTTTTATGTTGGTTAAAAGCACACGTTCGATATTCAAGGTAACGTGCGCTTTTATAATATCTAACTTGATGATATTAACGTAGACGTCCACGTCCACGTCACGGCAACACGTTAATTAACACAAGGAAGTAAAATGTATGGAAATACATGAAGACGCTTTTAATTTCCATCCACGATAACGTTATAACGTGAACGTGGGATGGCTCAGCTAAATACTAGCATGCTGCACTTGACTCAGTGGAACGCAGAGCAAAAAGGCTTAAAGGCGACGAGACGTTGGTGGCTAGACTTCACAGCCTGGCTCATCGGCGTCATGTTGCTTGCGTGTCGGTCTTCTACAGACTGTACTTCGGAGAGTGTGCGCAGGAGCTCCACCACCTGATCGTGCAATCGCCCTTTTACTACCAGACTTTCAGACGTACTGCATCCGCACATGGTTAATGTCCTGACCAGTCATACTCAGCGCTTCTCCTCATCCATTTATTATTCGCCCAGCGAAAGTGTGGAACTCTCTGCCAGCGTCTGTGTTCCCTTCCACATTTAACCCGTCTGCCTTCAAAGCAAGAGTGAACAGGTATCTTCTGGGCACACTCGTTCCATCATAGACCTCATCAATCGCTTTCCATCACGCGTGATATAAAAAAAAACGTATCCTACTAATTACTCTTCCACGCAAAAACTACTGAACGGATTTTGATGAAACTTTACAGTAATATAGCTTATGCATCAGAATAACACAAAGACTACAATTTATTAAGATTTTGTGTAATTTGTCCTTATTATAACGCTAAGTACCAAGTAAGTCGAAAGAATTCCTGCCCTCTGAGAGCTATCTTGGCGTGCGCTGCCTAAGATAATGTATCGTGAGATTGTTTGTGTTAAATAGTTCTAAATAAAAGTCCGCGATAGTTTATATGTATATCTATTTTTAATGTGGAAGGTATTATAGCCAAAATAGTGCGCTATAAATAAATTGAAAGTGGATAATTTTGGTATTTAATTAAGATAAACTTTGTCTTTTGCGCTAAGCAATTAGGGCTGATGGTTCAAAAGTTACCAAAGTAAAAACGGCAGCACGGGGGCGCGCAGAGCGGGGTTTTGATGTTTCACGGCTCATCCGTTGAACTGTGTCTGAAGCCTGGGGAAGGGCATAGTCTACTGGCGAAGCCGCGGGCGGAAGCTAGTTTCCATATATTTTTGACGCCCAAGATAATATCGTCACGATAGAAATTATAAAGCGCCGGTGGCAGCCCGGAGTCTGGATTTGTGCTCGGTTTATGGCAATAGGATCGATGCACATACTCTACCTACCATTCTGGGAATTCAGTCGTTGTGATTTTTAAGTCAAGTTGTGTCATACAATCCGCGAGGCCTAAGCTGAGCTTTGCATTTGTGTGAGTGATTACCAATGGCACCAATGAATCGCGCAAGGGACGCACAGCGTTTCAAGCCCATTGTATAAACCGGTTTAAACCAAGCAAAGAACGTGTCGCTATGTCGTCAATTGCAAAGCTCAGCTTAGGCCTCGCGGACTGTACCAACTATTTTTTTTTATCGTAACGGTTCATCACACCAGGTAATCTGTCTAATGTTTCTTTTGTGCAGCCATCAAAAACCTCAAAACATAAAATTAACTCTACGAAAATTATTATCAAACCTGGTGAAAAAAGATCGATTGTGGAAAGATATAAGGTACAAATAGAGAAGTATAAGAAAGGGATGCTGCAACATAAGATGCACATAAAAAGACTCCAGACGATGGTCAGAAGGTACCGCAAGAAGGCCGATGTGATGAAGAATATTTTGACTGCATTGAAAAACGAAAATGCTATCGCTGAAGACCATCTTTGGTTGTTAGAAAGTGATGTTATAAGTAGTTCTAAATAAGTGATAATTTAAGACTGTACCTAACTATTAATTACGTTTATTATTTCAATAAAATGATTGTTGTTAAATATTGCTTTCTTTTACTGGATTTGTGCTTGACGTGTTCTTGAGTGGAGACCGCGATCGGCAAAAGTAGGATGTCCCCAGGCTTGGTGGAGCGACGGTCTTCGCAGGTAGCAGCTGGATGCTGGATGAGAGTTGCCGAGAATCGAGCTGAATGGTGTGAAATTGGAGAGACCTATGTCCAGCACTGAACTGCTGCAGGCTGATGATGATGATGGACTTTCTGCATTGCTATTTAATGTAGGTAATTTTTCCCAATAAAATAAATATTAGACCAATGTTTGAAACTGTAGAATAATAGGTAAATTCTGCATAAGTAAAGCCTTTCTTATACAGTTATAAGACTAAAGTATTGTTTGCACAATCACATACAAAATACAAAATATATTTATTTCATAAACATTGCATACTTTTAGTTGGTGCAGGCGCCTCCTTTTAAGCATATAATGCCTGTGTTAGAAGACGCCGCTCTTTCTTACATGATTAATTTAAAGAAGAAAAAACACATACATACATTAACACACGCTTTCTTCCCATGGGGGTAGGCAGAAACCACAGAACGCCACCTGCTACGATCCTTACATACTCCTTTTGCCTCGTTAACGTTCATACATCTGGTTTTACACGAGCGCCGGTTGCAAGTACTACGCAGCTGACCTTTCTGAACATCACCAATGAGGCACTATATGTCTTCCTAGGGCGTCCCCTCCCGGCGTTTCCACTCACGTATGCCGTGTAAATACCTTTTGTAAGTCTCCTTTCATTCATCCGCTCAACATTAAAAAAACACAGAATTATTATTAATTTTATTCTACAATTTTGTGTAAGTAGGTACCTATCGCAATTTCGCCACATTCCTCAATTCCTTCAGTCTATCGCATCGCAGCGCTCGCTAGTAGCGTCGCCGTCTTCGCGTCAACTCAACAAACTAGTTCCCGCGACGGCCGCCCCGCGCGCCGCGCCCAGCGCTAGTAGCAACAGTGTCACCGGCGCGAAAAGACGCATACCGAGCCTTATCAGTTCAAAACTCTTTACGTAAAAGTATCGATGTTTTTGACAAAATTACACCTCACACGTAATCTGTGTTAGTGAAAACTGTGTTCAAGTGCGACTAAACAAGTGTGTCAACAATAAAAAGTGTGAATAATTCAGTTTTTACGTGATTTTCAAACAAAAATCGCGGTAAAACTTTGTATTAACGGAACTGAATCGTGTCGGATTTTTCTGCTGATAATATTGGGTTATTCGGTGAGTAGCGTTTTCTTATGGTGTTTAATGTTTCATGGTGAAATAGCGGTAAATCTACGATTGTATCTGAGCAAAAATAGTTCGTTAATTTAAAATGTTTTGGCTCTGATTGGGCGCAGATGACAGAAAAACATCGTTTGGTTTGTATCTGGCAGGCAGGGCAGTTTATTTGAAATTCGTTACCTTGATATTATTGGATTAATTCATTTTGTTTCTCTGTATCTCTTTGGAATGTACGTACCTATTAATTAATTACAACAATAATATCTAGGTTGGTACTCAAAGTTAATCAAAGGTACAAGAAACTAAATATGTACCGGTCTATTCTATTTCACTAATTAGGGTCATTTCGCCTGTTCGCGTCCATCGCCCAATTCGCGTCCATTTTACGGATCTCCTTTTAAAAATCCTCGAAAATAAATAAATTAACAAAACAATCAAAAGAAAAGTCATTACCGCTAATACCTCAATGTATAAGAGGCACGGACACATGGACAAAAGGTCCGTACGCCAAACCAATCCCGTTAAAAAAAATAGTTAATCTCGGCTGTTCAACAAGGGAGCGCGTACGCGCGTGATTTTTAGATAAAAAATAGTCTGCAGCGGCGCGTTCGAGGGTAAGTTTTTATTGTTTTATGTGAATTTTAGGATACATAGCTGTTTCTAGACTTTTATAATGAAAAAAGGAATAATATAAATCATGAATTTGCTTATGTTTTTTTATATTTAACGTTTAAAATAAGGTGGACGCGAACTACTACATGGAATTAACAAAACTTCCACTTTGCGTCCGCAATGGACGCAAACTATACCTACAGGGGAAAATAATAAACCAAATTGCGTCCACTATTTTCGTTAAATACAATTGACTTGCTTGTAAAAATCAACTGTATCGCTACCACCCTTTTGACCTACAGAGTCTCTAGTAGTTCAGCAGCAGCACAAAAGAAAAGCTCCGATCCATTTAAACACCACCTGATGCTACCTGAAATTTGTAACAAAGCACGAAAAGTTCATCAAAGAGCTCCAGCAGCCATATCTTCTGCTGCATGGCGAAAGTATTATGAAGATAAAGAGCAGATCAAGAACGAAAAGAAGGAAACAATACGAAAAAGACTTAAAACACTCTCAAATGGTTCGTTTAACTGCTCCAAAACGACAAAAGAAGATCATCTTCAAGAAGTCATACAGGAAACTGTAAATGAGGAATTCGAGAAAGAAAATTTAACCAATTACAGATGGAGAAGACGACGATGCGAAAAACATAGGCTGTGACAAGTGTATTAGTGGTATCATCTGAAATTTCAGGATTAAATCATTAGTTATTTAAGGATTAAGTTATTTAGAGGCCAAAGATAAGTCTTTTGAATATGACCTGTGTCATTCATTAATTGATTCAACAATTCTTTTAGTTGTATGATTAAAACAAAAATTTTGTATTGTTTTGTTGCTTAAATATAGCCAAAAACTTATTATTAATCAAGGCTGATCTTTAGCAATAATAATATACCTTACGATTTCATGGTAAAATTAACAGAACTGATCCCTGATTTATTCTTAAAGGTGCAATCATTACTTACCTGCTACTTAGGTACCTAATTTTAAGTTAAATCAATGTTGAGATGAATATTTTTAATATTTTTGTTATTGTTAATTTTTAATATTTATATTTTTAAATAAAGAAATTGTTGAAACACAATCTTCCGTAACAAATTCTTAGAAATATCACCCCTATTTTCCTTTTCTAAGCTGTTGGACGCAAAATGGTACACGGGTGGACGCAATTTGGATTTTGTGGACGCAAAGTGGGTAAAACGCCTAATTCTGATGTTTACCTATTTAAAAAAAAAACTCAAGATGTTTCGAACAAAATTGAAAGTTAATCTTAAAATAGACTATATAATGAACACATTACATACATTTTTCATAGAAATTAGCGCTAAGACATTTTTATAATCGCCGTCAAACTTGGCAACTGCACTAAATGGACGCGAACAGGCGAAATGACCCTAATTACCTTCTAATGTAATAAATACCTACCAACATAATTGATAACTGGTAAGTGGAATCTTCATTCTTCTATTTATATTTAATGGCATCGGCTTATGCACCGACCTAGGCAGGTGACATTCCATACGCCGTCGATATCAGTGTCCAGCGTATGTACACACATTTATCTGGCAGATGTGAAGAAAACCTACATACCTAGTTAATTACAGCACGCAATTGGATGAAATGTTATTTGGCGTATGGCACTCGTGGGTTGTAACTGAAAATCAGCTTCAGGTGGTACACCCTGTGTTGTCATCTGACATTATGCTGAGCTGAGGCCTTTTTGCCATTACTAACTTTGTTTACTGTTTTTTTAGTTTTATGGTGTAATTTTTTATTTTTGTGCTGTAATGCCAATTAACGCATATTTCTTTCTTCAAAACATCATAAAGTTCATCTGATCGGTAAAGCTGCGCAGTCTCGTTTACTTGCCAATCTTGCTAGGTACGAGTATGTCAAACGGAAAAGAAAACTGACGTTAGGTACCTATTTACTTAATTTTGTTCAATGAATTCCTATCTCTCGGTAGAGAGTAGTTACCTATATTCTTTGAAATCGAATTGATGTAACGGTAGTGATAGTAACACAAACAACCATAGACATTTAGATGCAACGAGGTCTAGGACTAAGCAGTTCCATTATTCATCACAATACATGAAGCAGGATCTTTCTTTCTAAGCTAACTGGCGAAGGTCAGAAGGCTCTGGAAAGTTCCAAGGTAAACTTTATGCGGGACTGCGGGGCGTACGCCCTTACACGATCAGAATAAGAAAAAGCCGGTTTTGTGACCATTGACGTTGACCACAGACGTAATTTTTCTTTTAAATTCCATGCCGGTATTAGATGCGACGCGATGTAATAGTACACATTGTGATACAAGTGTGCTCTTTACCCACTCGGCTCACTCGATTCGCGAATAAAAGCGCCTCGGGGCTAATGATCAATGCACACGCGTGTTACACGTTTTTCAACACACTTGCGAGGAAAAAAACAGATTTTTAATTATTGAAACTGATCTTTAATTACTGAAACAATTAGTGAATGTACAATTCTCAAAAAGATTCCGAACAGTTTTTGTTGGCATTTTTACAGTTTGTGATAGGAATGGTATTGGTATTTGGTATTATTTATAGGTAATTTTGTTGTTTTCGTTTTCTTGGGTAGTACCTATATGTCGAAGATGATAAAAATATTCATTGTATTTAGACATAAAAACTCTACGGAGATGAAAGAAAAAAAAGTTATATATAACACGAGTGCGGGTAATGTAAAGTAAAATGCTCGCGTGTTTAATACACTGCATTATGAAATTAAAAGCGGTGTAATAAGAGCCACTTTATGAGCAACTGTGTTGAAAAGTATTTTTTGTAACTTTATGCAACAAACAACATTCGAGCAAGGTGCCAAGTTAATTCGCCCACATTCGAGCCAGGTGCCAAGTTAATTCGCCCACATTCGAGCCAGGTGCCAAGTTAATTCGTCCGAATGGTAAATCATCAATCAAATATTTTACTGACGTAAGTTGACATCTGCCTGCGCAAACGAAATTAAAATACCTATGTTTCCTACGATTTCTACGTACGGTACAACAATAGAATGTACTTATGTAGGTCGCCTAGAGATGAGACCTCACGAAAGTACGCGAATGAGTCACCGTTTCTAACTATCGATAAGAAATCATCAGTACCGATCTGTAGTCGTAGTAACAGTTTCTTAATAGGGCATCCAACGACAATATACCTATTATGTCTATGTCTCATCTTCTCGTCAAACTACTTTATTAAAGTCATTAGAAGTCATTAATTTGGCTGACGTAGGTTACATCGGTATTTAATTGACAATCAAGATTCAAAGGTATTCTATTACCTACTTTGCCATATTTTGCTGATCGACCATTGAAGTGTAGGTACTATTCACCTACTTATTCCAAAAATTATATGAATTTGAACGTCCAGGCTCTGTCGATCTAGGCTATTAGGCAAAAACAAAAGAGTCATAACACTAGGGCAATATACGTATCTACGGCAAATAGAAAATGCTTAAAAACCTGCTTCTACGGCTTTTAATCCTAGGTAAAATTATACAGCAACTATGAGATCAAAACGTTATTGTAATAAACAAAAAGGTTTTTTTATACATAAAACGATCCGTAATCGGTAACGTCGCATCACTAACCATACCTGTTTCCGGAGGTCACCGGCCGTGCCCGCACCATAACGCGCAGATAAAAAAAACGTTAAAACTAAGTAAATTATGTTATTAATTTTTAGCGACCCCATTATGGTCTTGTAAAACTAGGATTTCTACGGTGTTGTAATTTTTAAACAAAAGCGTGTTAGGCAACTGAAGAGATAAGAAACTAGGTAGTAAGTCTTATTATCTCACCATAATTACTGTTGGTAAACGTTCTCGGAAGGACGTGATAGACCACCACAAAACCACTTTTATAATCACCAGGCTACTGAATAGGTTGGTGGAGGCATTAGTTAAACCTTATCTCTAACAGGCAGGTGCTGCAAATGTGGGAATTACAGTATCCCACGTTATCAGTTAACCCACGAGTCCATATCTGACAACTACGTAACATTACTGAATATGTTTATCCTACTTAATAATAATAATATTATCTTATAAAGTCGAAAGTTTGTGAGGATGGATGGATGAATGTTTGTTACTCTTTCACGCAAAAACCACTGAACGGATTTGGATAAAATTTCACGCACATATAAGTTATGACCTGAATTAACACTTTTTAGTACGTTCCCGACCTCCACTTGGGTGAATCCGCGGCCAACAGCTAGTGTTGCATAGTCCTCCCTCACTGTGTTCAATACACATGATTACCTGGCTACCGAAAATATGTACCCACAGCAATGTTTTTTTTTTGCTATCTTGGTTTTTCTGTTACTTGTGTATTTGGCCGGCTTTCTGCATACACTACACAAAGTGGTAGTACCAGGGTGCTCTTCCACGTGCTCGGTACAATAACAAAACCTTCATCTATGCTCTGTTTAGTAGCAGATTTGTTAGCCACTACTAGCTGGCTTGGCAGGAGGAATATTTGTCGGAAATCTGCGATCGCTAAGAAAACCTGTTGTTTGTAGACTTACGGTTAAGGTTTTTACCTAGTTCTGAATGCGGATCAAGAATTCTTCATTTGCTATAACATGGTAACATAGCTTACCTTTTTACTTCAATCAATGAATCTCGTAAAAGTACCTAAAAACAGTTTTTTTTGTTGCTTTTTCTGTCGACCTTTTCACTACAATATGGAAAAGTTATATTAAACTGCTCCGCAAAGCAATCACATCATTTTAGCCGAACGACGCGGTCCACTGCTGGAAGGCCTCCCGCAAACGTCGCCCCATTGGCCGAGCCTGTGCTAAAAACGTGATAATAAAATCAGCCCTGAACTGCCAAAATCCGTGCCAAAAATTAACTAAAACATTCTCTTTTTAGTGATAGTAAGCTATCGACAATTCACACGCTCGTTACTTTGTATGTGCAAACGCAGACGTGCGAATAGGACCGAGGTTGCTGACCGCTCTCCTTTACGCGTTCGTAGTGTAACCTGAAATTATTGAAAGGACAACCGAATTCCTGTTTGTACTGTTAAGCAATAGATAGTTTGAATATTGTCATTCCAAAGGAATGAATATGCCTTTGGAATGACAGTAGAGTTGATTAGTATTCCTAGCACGCATGCATACTATGCATATATCCTTTAGTTGATAATTTTACAAATAGTTGATAGTTATTATGGAGTTTGAAATTGAATTATCATTCATTATCTGTTAATTATTTCCTTTCTATGATAAGAAGTTCATCAATTACAATTTTTTAATACAAATTTTACAGTTTTCATACTGAATAATTATCATTATATCATCAATGTAAGTATATTGTAATGAATGAACCGAAGATGATCCTTAACTTTTTGCAAGCAAAACTTTTGCGCATATTATATTCTGAATTCGGTTAATTTCTTCCTAATTATGGTTGAAAAATTCGTCTGCTCGACAACGTAAATATCGCAATGAATGTTGTGGAATTGTCAAAGCGAATGGCATTGCAATTGATAGTGTGTCACGCAGTTGTCCCGCCGGTCAACAAAAAATAGCAGTGGCACTGACAATTCCTTTTGACTTAATTTTATAATTCACAATCGCTATCAACTTATCACAGTGGTAAAATAATTTATTTGTTACTAGGAAGTGACGCAAATCAACAACATGCTGTATGATCTTGTCGTGAGTGTTGATAACGATTCCGCCACGACAAATCATATCGAGTGAAGTATACTAATCAAGTAGAACAACATAGACGAAGCAATCTTACCCAGACAATTGGACTGTGGAGGTGAGATGCAGACGGCTGTCTTGATTGCAATCAACCGAACCTATCAAAGTCCTTAGCTAAATATGGCCTCTCTGAAATGGATTCATGAATGAATTCTATATCTATTCTATGAATTCTGTAGAAAGGCGTTGTAAAAATACGTAAGCGATTGTCACTTGTCCACCACCCACAGACTCGCATCAATAATGAAAAAAAAAACTGACTTAGGTTTAATAAGATCTATTTGAGTAGTTTAAAAGCCAACCAACAACATGAGGAGGAAACGGAAACGCTAGATTTTGACTAAGGAATTATTAAATTCAAAATCAACAATGGAGCACGGATAATCCTTCTTCTTACTTAATTTAACACGGTGTGTGTATATAACTTACGAAGAAATGGCATGCTTACTGGCTTAAAATAATCTTACAGCAAAAACCTGGTTTACTTAAAGGTCGTAGAGGCTAGACGGCAGCCATTTGTATGACATTATGATGGATGAAGAAGGGCTTGGAGCGGCTTGCTCTTTGTAGAATAATGAGTTAATGGATGATACGTTTACCTGTTCAAATAAGCCGAGCGAAAAAAAAGACCTGTTTAAGAAACATAAACCAAAAATAGATGTATCAAAATTCTTTATATGTATTTTACGCATCAAAATCCTCTTTGGAAACACCGAATTTAGTCCTAAGCCTCTCCTATTAGATTCCAAACTGTTTTAAATTCTTTTGTTAAGCGGGTTTACACAAAGAAATCCTCCCGTTACAGGTAGTATTTTAAGGACTGCCTGTTCGCCAGGTTATCTAAATGGGTAATGTCAAAATGCACCTAGCGTCGGGCGTAGGCAGACTTGCAGGCCTTGTTTGGCATCCTCGTCTTGGCTAAAATGTCCTTAATGATAATAGGACTTGTGCTACTAATAAGGCTGTCAATTGTCATGGTCTCTGATGAGTTCCGTTGAAAAGGTATGATCGTATTGTAGAAAAGCAATGGTTTTTTGGTCAACGGTGCTTTGACATGGCTTGAACCCATTTATTGAAAAACTTTTTTGTATTTGTCAATTTCAATTGATTTGCTCTAAATTGGATGACCTAATCTTGACAAACTTTTTTATAATACCTTCTTACTTACTGCACATTACAGGCGCATTTATCTTGCCTACAGTAAAATGGTTAAACTTCAATTGACTTTGTTTACAGAACCCAAACCGTCTGGATGTCACTTCCGGAATCAATGTTTCAATACTCGATATCAACAAGGTGCCATTGAAGGTCATACTTGCCTAAAATATACCTACAGAGACAAATTATAGTATTTTTGCTTCAAAAAAAGACTGATCACGAAGACTTTGTCCGTAACTGATTACCTCAGTACCATTCACCTATTGTTTTAAATTATGTTTAAGGAACTGCTCGGCCGAACACTGCCTCTTAAAATACAGGTGATCCTAGTTTAAGAGGCAGGGTTATTTAAAGTATTGTACAGTTTATGCAACATTTGTATTGTATTATCTATATCTGTAACTTTTGTTGGTGAATATACAATTTATTAATATTATTTATTATTAACTCCAGTGTTTGTTGATTGAAAAGCGAAGATCTACGCGTTAAAAGTATACCAGTTAAAAAAATCACAGATTCTAGATTCAAAAAATCTTTATAAATCTAAACTCTATCAGATGTCTATAAAGCCTTTCACCTTCAAAGCCTTACGGATGATAAAATTGATAATGTTCCGGAGTGAAGTAAGAGCCGTTCACTTGCAAGGTCGCCACACTCGCCGCGCAATGCATCTGTCTGCGTTTATCGGCGAAAAAACCGGTCAGCTACCGACAGTTTACACTATCCTTTTTATGTACTGCCAGACTGTAACCTAGGCTAAATGCCAGGCAGCTAAGCTAGGCCGTACTTATTACTTACTGTTATGTAGTTTCCAGGAAAAAAGGACCTACCTGCAGTCCTGCAGATGTTGTTAAAGACACTTAAACTAGGAATATAGTGGGAGAAGCGCTCATATTTCTGTGCGTTAAAAAATTGCAGCTAATGCTCGATTCCGAATACAAATTCAGTGCTCCTGCTGAAGACTTGATTATGGCTAAAAAGTGCCATAATCACTCTTCAGGAAAACAGTATTTAAGCGATGCAAACAGAAAATGTAGTCTTTACATGTTTAATGTGTTTTGGGGTTGGATTAACTTTAGTTTGTTTTTAATTCATGGTACATAAGGTTTAAGTCTAAAAAAACCAGGCAAGCGGAACTGGCCATTTAGATAATGAAATGCACTTCAACTGCACCTGTCCTTTTGAAATGATTTGCAATTTGCTGTCTGGTGCTAAATGTCGACGCTCTGAGTATTATGTCAGTCTAATGAAACTGTAGGTCAGTCGGTCAAAGGAGGTTGGATGTGAACGGCTTAGAACGCCAATTAATTAACGGAAAAAAAACCTGTCTGTGCCATCACTTGTTCAGATGATCACGTGGCTTTTGCTCGCAAATGTTGCACACGTCAGCTTCAAAGCTTTATGCAAGAACTAGACAAGGTAACTATCTATTGTTGATCCAAAACTTCGCCACCCTCGCGGCTCTCTTGGGGCACAGAGGGCAGGATAGTAGGTAACAACATTATGTCCAACCTCCCATCCTGCCGGCGGCCGGCAGAGTGGCGAAGTTTTCGATCAACAGTTGATACACTGTCGTCACGACACATAAGAAGAGCAATCCCGTGGAGCAATCAGAATTATTTTGTCTATGACGCAGCGTGCAGTAAAGTCTTACTTGACAATCAATTTGCCAGGAACAGAAGCAAAAAAAACGAATCTTTTTGAAGACTGCGTGGGTCTGTGTACAAAGAATTAGCTTCCTCCTTATTCTAACAAAGGATCAGCAAAGGCGGTTGTGTAGGTTTAATAGTCCAGTCTTTTGGTAATACGAAGGAGGTCAGACTTCGCAACAATTGGTAGGATAAGTGATTAACAAACCTGAAAATGGTATGAGGAAGGAAACTTACACCATAGCAACATTGTTATCTTACGGTATATTTCCTAAAACACTTGAAATCGGCAGAACGAATTGAAATACAACCTACGGATATTACTAATCCGGCCACAGTTTTTGAAAAGGATATTACACAAGTCTTCCATCTGGAATTTGTACGCCAAGGTCCTGGAAGCTATTAAGGTTATATATTATAAATCGAATGTTTCTATTGAAATGCTGAAAAGAAGTAGACTTACTCACAAAAACATTCCAGAATTGTTTCAAGCGTTCTAAGGATAGAAAATTTGCAAGGCCACTTCCAGGCATGCTAGCATCATGGACACATGGTCCACCACATAGGGTGTGAGAGTGGTCAAATCATGCCTTTCCAGTAAAATACAACATCACGCCTGCATTTCCCGAAGAGTAAGGCAGAGGTGTACCTCACTTACATTTTCTCCAACCCCATGTAATAGAAGCGACGCTATTGCCATCAAAGAGGCACAAATCCAGTCTCCGGCCCCGCACTATACTGAAAAATTCCTGATGGAAAAATCCAATAACACTTTGCCCGACCTAGAAATCGAAGTGGCGCTTGGGACCAGTAGACCAACGAGACCAATAAAAAGTTTCCCAAGAAAACTTTTTTTGAAAACGAAATTCTGAAAAGTGTCCGCACACACCTACCTACCTGTAGCAAATGAAATAACAGCTTACAGACAGTATGTAATTAATATTACATAAACATTATGACTGTTTTTCGTGTCAACTTACTTTCACTTAGCTAGTTACTTACTTAATTATGTAAAGATTGATTGCTTTGTTTGTAGTCGAAGCGGCTAGAAGAACAATCACTTGATATACTGACCTATAGAACTTTAAGTTTGAGTTATGTAAGGTACAAAAGTTAACTGATTTTTTATATGTTACGCGTGACCAAATTTTAATGGACTTGTTTTGTAGGTAATCTCTGTCGTAGCCGTATGGACTCGTATGTGGCCATAAAAAGATTTGTGAAAAATACATTAAAATACAAGCTAATGCGTTGCAATGCCTCAAGGTTTTTAGCCGTTTTTGAGTTTTAGCGATACTAACGAAGACATTATTGTATCATTCATAAATTTCTATGTTGTACTAAAAATTGAAGGAACAGGGAATTGATTTCATAATCAGATCTCTCGCATAATCCAAACTTAAAAACAGTTCTAAAATATTTGTCAACCCGAAAGTCTAGGTAGGTATTAATGTATCGTTTGCATGCATCTAAATTCAGATCAAATACGACCTATATCCTTAAAAAAATTACTCCAGTATGCCACCTTACTCAATCAACAACAAATAGGTAAAAAAAAAACAGTTCATAATAATCCACCTGCTGTGCTTCCTCGTAATTTTCGGAGAAATGTTGTTACGTAAATAAAACCCATAACGTAACGAGATTTCATATGAAATACGATCAAAAATTCGTAGACCGTCACTGTACTCGAGTGAAATGAAATGAAATGAAATGAAACTTATTTATTTGCCAGAATATAGGTACTTACATAATAACTATATTCGACTTCACAGTCGTGCAAATGTTTGAAGTACATGCATAAATTCATCATAAAATTACATCAAAGACAGCAGTCGTTAGTCATACACATCATAATCATAAAAAATTACAGTCTTGCTTTGTTATTATTAAATAGGCACATTACTTTATTAAATATATTATATTAGTTTGTTAGATTATACTATCTCGCAGTTAAGAGAGTCGATCAAATGATTGATTAGATTTATGAATAATGTCAATTTAACAATTAGTTAGTAATAATAGTAATAATTTAAGCAAGTGTTCGTTAATTTATATTATATTATACATTATGTCTGTTTTAAATTTATATAATCATCAATTGAATAGAAACATCTGTCACAAAGCCAATCTTTTAAAGTTCTATGAAATTCTAAGTTATTAAGTTTTCTTATTCTTTCCGGTAGTTTATTAAAAAATTTCACCGCCATGGTGTAGCAGTTTCTGTCACATAACTTTAATCTGCTTCGAGGTACTACCAAAGGTTTTTGCACTATCTTCCTTTTAAATTGGACCTTATCATCTTGCTCAAAAAGTGATAGGTGGTTTCTAACGAATTTACACATTTAAAAAAACGTATAGGGATGGCCGTGTAAGTAAACGTTTATCAGTGAATATTGGTCGGCACGAATCAGTCCACTTCAGACTATAAATTGACCTTATGCATTTTTTCTGGGCTATAAAAGCTCTCTGGGCGTCTGTAGAGTTTCCCCATATGATAATCCCATACCTCAATATTGAACATACATGACTGTGGTATTCCATTAATGCTGTTTCTCTATTAGTAATTTTTATAATTTTACGAAGTGCGTAAACGAATTTGTGAATCTTTTTACAAACAAGATCTACGTGAGATTTCCAGTTGCAATAATTATCAATTTTTACGGGTGTGCTTTATGTAAACCATTTTTATATTGAGTATGCAAGGAGCATATCGATTCTGTAACCATCTCACCGTGAAAACTTAAGTGAAGTGAGCGTGGAGTGAGCTGTCAGTGACATCCGGTCTTGGCCAATCCCTAGCATCAGTGGCACTGACAGCTCACTTCACCTTAGTTTTCACGGTGATATGGTTACAGAATAGCACTACAGGGTCGTTAGTTACCACACAGTGCACCAAAACGAAAGGCTTGCCGGTTCGACTCCCGCGCCGGCGCACCGAGGGGATCTACTTTCGCCATCTGTCACATCTGCATACAATGAGCGACTATATTTTCGGTGGGGCCATGAAAATCGCGATTCGAACAGCCTGTGTTCTAAATTGTTTCGACAGACTTGAAATTACATTTCGAATCAATTCGTATAGGTGGTTATTGTTAAATTGTTTAGAATTTTCCTAATAGCACAATTGCCTACTTACTGTAATAGGCGCTTACGAAGGTGTCTATTTGACAAGTGTCTGTTGTTCCTTTGTTTGTTTCTGTTTCAGGTTTCTTGTTGCTTAATTTCTTCACTTCGTACCATTTTAAAAGGACCTCAGTGATTGCGGTAGCCTATTGGAACGAATTGTTACCTATATATTGTTAACAACATAATCTACGCTAAACTGCACTTGGGAGCAAATAAATCGAGCCACTTCCTTTTTCACGCATTATGGTTATTATTTTTGGTATTATGGAACGCATCGATTCGAAAAATATATCGCCTATACCTACCCTTTGTATTTAATAACCTTTACAATGAGGGTAGTTAGTTGTCAAAATTTCATTTTAATTAAAGTTTAAAGGGTAGAATAAAATTATCGCATTTAATTTGCTTATGACATTTTTATTGTACTCTGTTAAGAAAAGATTAAATTTGAGGTTTTTGTTAATCATACCCATATTACTTGTTATTGTTGTCTTTATCTGTGTCTGTGTAATCAAAATAACCTGATAAAATGGATACTACACCGACGGAAGCTGCCCAAGTTGTAGCTTTACTTGAGGTTGGACACGGACAACGTGAAGTGGCACGCAGACTTCATTTGAGTCGTTCAAAGGTACAGCGGGTATACCGCAGGTATCTGGAGACTAGTGCTTTTGTTCGGCGACCTGGAACTGGCCGACCACGGGCAACAACAGAACGTGACGACCGCTTTATTGCAACCAATTCGTTGCGCGACCGTGGACTTAATGCTGTTCAGCTACAGCAAGCGTTACGTGACGTTCGAGGTGTCGCAATCAGTAGGTGGACAGTGAGACGAAGACTAAAGGAACGAAATTTAACATCACACAAACCAGCAACTGGCCCAAAATTGACTGTAGCTCATCGCCGATCTCGCTTGGAGTTTGCTCGAGAACACATTAATTGGACGTTAGAAGACTGGAGGTCAGTTTTGTTTTCTGACGAGTCAAGAATCTGTCTTTTTAGCAATGACGGGAGAAACCGAGTGTATAGACGTCCTGGTGAAAGATTTGCCCAATGTTGCATTCGAGAAACTGAGTTTTGGTGGTGGTTCTTGTATGGTGTGGGGAGGAATTTCTCTAGACGGAAAAACGGAACTTGTCTTCGTCGACCCCGCCAACGATGGCAGTGGTAGACGTGGATTAACAGCTGACCGATACATAACTGACATTCTTGAAGACCACGTAATGCCGTATGCTGGTTTTGTCGGAGAAAATTTCTTGTTTATGCATGACAATGCGAGACCTCATACCGCGCAGATCGTTACGGAATACTTGTCTGCGATCGGGATTCAACAAATGGTATGGCCAGCACGAAGTCCCGATTTGAACCCGATCGAACACCTATGGGACGAGCTAAAACGGAGAGTCCGAGCCAGGGTTCCCGCTGTTTCATCCATTCCCGAGCTTAAAGTCGCTGTGCTTGAAGAGTGGGAGAACATTCCACAATATGTCATCGTAACTCTGATCAGATCGATGACTAATAGGCTACAAGAATGCATCAGGGCACGGGGGGGTAATACCAGTTATTAAGAATATTTTTTTTGCAATAATTTTGTTTTTTATTGTTTTTATGGACTGTTTTAGCCCTACTAAATTTTCTATCAAAATTACCATTTTTCTTGCAGAGCCAATAATTTATCATTCAATAAGGTTATTATTCAATAATTTACCCTCATTGTTAAGGTTATTAACTTAACTTTTAGGCGATATATAGTTCGAATTGATACGTTCCATATTCCCAAAAATATTTACCATTTTACGTGAAAAAAGGTAGTGGCTCGATTTATTTGCTCCCAAGTGTATGTTAACAAAAAAATACGCTGAGCAATAAAGCATATGAATTTGAATTGAGTTTTTTTAACGCAGCTTGCGGTAGGAGTTAACCAGGAAATCGTCACATAACGAAAAAGCGTTATGCGCCCCCTCCTTGCGATTTTATTAGATATTATATAAAGAGACGGAGTGAGAGAGAGAGAGCTAGTTTGCATGGAATGAAAAGGAAATATGGCGAAGACGAAAATTTTCAAATTTGTCGTCATCGATGTCGTTTTCATGCTTTTCGAGGTTGCTAAAGCCGATAGCGAGTTCAAAATGAAAATACAAGAGGGCGGATGCAAAAATAAAACAAATTTTTCCTCATGGTTGTAGTTTTCATAGTTTCCGAGCGAGCTGCAGTCTTTGAAATTCGTTCCTGCCGGGGTCCCCCGACCTCTAAATACGCGGCATTTCAGAACAACTGAAATTAAATACTGCCTCGGTTACAAGCACTACTGCTGAGAGGTCCTGCCGGTTCGATTCTCGGGTGTTATTGGGTTTTTCCATCAAACACTTCTCAGTGGCAGCCCCAAAGTCTAGGTGTAAGTACTCTGCATAACGCTCCAGGTATAACTGGCGTGATCTTATGTTATTAAACTGAATCAATTGTGCAGCAAGCTTCAAAAAGCGTTTTAAAAACGCTCCCTCAAGTCACCTCTTTTTTCTTTGCCCCAATCTCATAACGTTTCACATGGCAGCGAAACTGTGCCGCCGGTAGATGTAACAAGCATTCACACAGCAGGTTGTGAATGGAGATCACTCGATTGATTAATTGTAGCCAATTGGAGCCATCTGATAGCCGAGACGGACGGCTTGTATGTCTTTTATATTGCCTCATTGGCCACGTTGGTTAGATGTTAGAGCTGTCAGGGTTTTGTTGTACTGGAATGTGAATTAATCAGAGCTTGCTCAGTGTCAGAAAGGTCCAACGGCATCGCCGGAGACTCAGGCGGAGATGGCTTGTTGAACTTGACGCTTATAGGATGGGTTGGTCCAAATTGGCTCAGGATCGAGTTGAGTCAAAATGGCGAGGTAATCGCGTTTATTTTGTCATTTCAACAGCATTCATTGCATTATTTGCGTTGTTGAGCAGATAAATTTTTCGAACATATGAAGTAATGGATTAGTAATTTATTCCAAAATATGGCAGATTGTGATTAATTGTGTGTTACTCAATTAGGGTGTTACAGTGGGACAACACTGGCCGATTATTATTATTATTATAGTAACAGCGATTTCGCTAGCGTCCCTTAGAGTCGCGCGACGCCGAAGAAGCTGACGCGTTCTTGGCGCGACCTCGCCCTCTTGTGCCCGTTGGCCCCATAGGGGCCGATATGTTCTCTTTGCTAGTGGAGAAACCTGCCATCCGAAATTTGGCAGGACCACCATCCACCTCTTCTTCGGCCACTTGGCTCTTGCGCTTTGAGCTTACGCTCGCCACGCTCACCACACTCATCTCGGATGCAGTGTCAGAATCTGCCACCGCCCGTCCCATCTGCTCGACCAAAACGATCGGCAGTTTCGTAAGTTGTTATTCTTGTTCCTTACGTTGTGAGTCCGTTTTGGACATACTTTGGTCCCCTGTGGGACTGGAGCCTCCTCGACTCTTGTTGCCATCGGCAAACGGAAGACAATTGATGTCCCCCCCAGAATACGTGAGACATGACGCACCCGAAGGTAACGTGGCGGATTCTCCAGCCGCTGAGCAGCTGGTACCGCCCTGGGGTAGTATTTTTTCAATTGGCTTATTTATTTATTTGGTTTCGCTTTTAAAGGGAGCGTACCCTGAAGCGCTAGCGACTGGTCTTATCCTCTCGCCACGCTTCAATGCTTAGGATTAGGTGGTTTTTTATCTGAGGTGTCCTTCCTCTCCGACGGCGGCATTACACATGCCTCCGTTCGCTGTCTGGCCGGCTCAGCGAACCCGCCGAGAGTTCTCTCCTCAAGATTGCTCTTGAGGGAGAAACGTCAGCCACGTTGGTACGCCTGCACCATTGTGGCAGGGTCGCGTCCAGTGTCAATCGACGACCGTCGATCGATCAGGAGCGACCCATCTCCCTTGTTTCTCCACTGTGCCCTCTGCTAATCAGAGGGACACAAAAAAATCAAGTTGGGGGAGAATAATATGCGTCACATCCGCGCAAAACGGCCATCGCTCAGCATAATGCTACGACAAAGGATAATATTAAGTTTTTATTAAGTTTTCATCGACAGCCGGCGTTAACGTGATGACGTCAACCGGTGCAGCAAACGCTAAAATACAATCACACATTATGAAATAAAATAAATAACACAATAAATACCTAGTCAGACAGCCAAAGAAGAAAGCCCAGTTCAGGCGACATTTTGACATTGCACGAGGTTTGATTCCGAAATCTTGAAAAGTGTTATTGGGTTGTAACATCAGAATTTCTAAGTAGCAGCCCTGAGTCTGGACTTGTGCGTTAATGGCAATAGGCTCGCCCCCACGGGACTCGCCTACACGGGACTTCTGGCGAAATTTGGGTGTACTACAGGTACACCTCTGCGATACTCTTCAAGGATTACAAGCGTGATGTTATTTTATGTTATTTGTTCACAAACACACGTTTCTATAAGAATTTCATCAAGTTCGTTTATCATGCGATACAATCGGTAGTGCTGACACTTGTCCAGTTCCTACTTTCATTTATCAATGTTATCATTTTATCTTCCTGTCGATAGTGTTCGACCTTCAGTCTTTTAATATTATCCTCTGTCGACCGTGTGTCTATGAGCGTCATATTTTATTTTTTTATTTTCAGTTTAAATTATTGTAATGGTTGTACAGATTAGATTGTTAATTGCCAATTGCCAGTCGTGAAGATGATGTGTATCTGGCAGACAGAGTAAGTTGGTGTCGATAAATAAAAATTTAAGAGATATAACTACACTTTTCTTAAATTACTGAGATTCTTTCTAAAGTTTAATTTCATTAACAAAAGGAAACTTGAAAAAGTGAGCAATGAAATGTTCTTCGAAAGTTTACATTTTAAGTACAAAGGACCTCAGTAATTCACTCAGTGTATAAAAATCACTTGATTGCGTCGAGGTTTTTGTACCTACGTTCATACATAAGTATACACATACATAAACTCACGCCTTCTTCCCATGGGGGTAGACAGAAACCACAGAACGCCAACTGCTACGATCCTTACTCCTTTTGCCTCGTTTGCGTTCATGCACCTGCCGGTTGCGAGTACTACGCACCTGACCTTTCTGAAGATCATCACCAATAAAGTCACTATATGGCCTTCTAGGGCGTCCCCTCCCGGCGTTTCCATTCACATCTGCCTTTTAAATACCTTTTGTTCATAAGACTGAATATTAACAACCTACCTATCTATGAAGGCAGGTAGCTACTACAATACATTACTCTTAACAAGTTGATGTCATCCTATTATATTAGATGGAAAATTCCACACTGCAATCTATCATTCACTACATAATAATATGTACACCATCCTACATTCAAATACCAAAAAATAGGTATACAAACCCATCCATCAATTTCCAAGTCCCCTAACAAAATATTTACACAGCGCCAGTCATTGCCCTCTAGGGCTTCCTGTTTGGCTTCTAAGCTCCCTATTGCAAGCTTATCAACAAGGAGCTAGGAATAGGAACAAAACATTCAACACAGTTGCGTCACGACCGCCCCCGAATGCGTGCGCCTGCGTAGCGGTGACTGTGACGAGAGTTAGGGCTGGCACCCAAGACAAGTTTATTAAAGTAATTTTTTAAGAGCGTATTTCAGCAAACTTTTAAGAAACATAGAATTCCTAAGCTATTTTGATTTTTGACCGTTTTTCCTACTAGAACTGTCAGACGTCAATTTTATTCCACGGATAAAAAATAGAAGATAAAAGTTAGAAGAATTCATTTGGTAAAATAAGCCCTAAGTGTAGAGTTTGGATGAAATCGCAGAAGAAAAAGGCAGAATCAACCTTTATCTTGTCAAATGCCCAGACACCTTAACCTGCAGTCGTCATAAAGGCTCGTTCAGACTGGCGCTACACACGAGGCGAATGACGCGCGACAAAAAGGCACCGCTCTGCGCTCGTCGCTCGACACGCGGCGCTTTTGTGTCGCGCTTGTTTTAAGGAGCCGAAACACACAAATGACAAATGATCGCATTTTCTTTCATTTCCATGATGTTCCTTCTACGATATGGCTGTCTTCGTTTAACAGTTGTTTTAAACATTTATAACTTGACAATTTTTTATGGCGTTTACACTTTTTATTATTATTGTTTACACTATTTGCAAACAAATATTTTTAGGAGTTGAAAAAAATGTCATCATCCCTAATATGGAGCTCTAGGTTGTGGTGTCGCAAGCAACACGCAAGTTGTGATTTGCCAAGATAAGGCTATTTTATAATTTATCAGTAGATGTGAGTAATATCGTTGCACTAACGCTCGTGGTGTGATAATTCAAAATCATACAGCACGTGTGATGACGTATTGTTTTTAAGGATTCCGATTTCATTCGCGGGTCTTATTGTTTAGTGTTTATAGACACTTTATTATTAGATAAAAAATAGCTATCATAAAGTAGTGTGAATTGCTGATAATACAATAGTATTATCAGCAATTCACACTACTTCCCCGAAAAATCCATAATTTGGCATATCAGGAGATTGATAAAATAGTCATAGATATTAAATTATAAATAGCTTTATATAAATACTAGCAGCTGCCTGCGACATTGTTCGTGTAACATTAATACCTTTTGATTTTCTTTATTTTTCTAAAATAAAAGTATACAGACAGACAGCAAAAAAAATCAAAATCGTGTTTTTGTTATGTTATGTTATGTTTATGCACTTTCACATGCATAAACATAACATAACATCACGCCTGTAATCCCAGAAGGGTTAGGCAGAGGTGTGCCTATGGTACACCCACATTTCGCCAGTTATGCTCAAGTCACATGTAATAAGGGGCGAGCCTATTGCCATCAACCGGGCATAAATCCAGACTCCGGGCTGCTACTGAGAAATTATAGATAGAAAAACTCAATAACACATTGCCCGACCTGGGAATCGAACCCAGGACCTCATGCTCAGCAGTAGCTCTTGCGACCAGTAGACCAACGAGGCAGTCCACTTGTATATCATCTAGCTGTCATTTTCGCACTACAAACAGACACTTCAATTTTATATATTTGTATTTTAAGTACTCGTAGATTCATTTTTCGTGTATGTACTTCGTTTTTGGTCATTTGTATTATTGCTTTCCGTTTCTAATAATTTTGTAAAAAAACAGGAAGTATCTAAAAATAATACTTAAGTGCGGTAAGACAAAAAAAAAAGAAATGGCACATGGCATATGGATAGACCATGACCTGGGTTAGGACAATAGATAAAGATTACTATTAATCTCGAAATTCTCACGGGATCGTGAAACCGCGGGGCTAAGCTAGCTTGTAAATAAACGGGAATTGAGGAAATAAAAATTCCTAAGAATATTAGAATTTCATGTTCATTGGTTTCGATCGCATAACAAGGCCGTCTGATATCAGCGAGTTGCAAAATGGCCGCTTATCAAAACATTGACATTGGACACGATTTATTTATCAATAATGTACATTATATGACGTTTGTTATGTCATAGTTACATGTTATTTAAAATGTATTTGGCCTTTTCAACAATCATCACCATTCGTTTCCTTAATATTTATAATTTGGGGTCAGAGCAACATGACTTTTATTTTCTTCCATAAAACTCAAGTCAAAGCACTTATTTCAATTAAACCATTTACAGGCACTTTTGACTTGTCAAAGAGTCGGTCAGTTAGTCAGAAAGTTAAAGCTAGTTGCCCATTCCAAAACGTAGATCTATATGGAGAAGAACTTCTACATATAATTCTGTGAGAACAATGTAAAAAATGAAATTTATAAACAGTTTACAATATAGGATTAAAATAAAAAAAATGCCGTGGCAGTTAAGAGATGACCAGTCTCAACCGACGGCGCCCGTTCACGAACACGACGTGTGGATCAGCACCATCCAGCTCAACCATTAAGTATGGAACCGAATAATCCAACCCACGCACCACCATCAGTGAGAAATTTAAGTGACTGGCACCATACTTTCTCTATCAGCCGTCATCTATGTAGTTACCCTGTTTCCAGCCATATCATCTTCCACACAGTACATTTATCATTTCTTTGGTCTACTGTTATAGCCATCCTACTTCATGTTCAGTGCCTTTTCGACAATATTAACTCACTAGCGTCTGCCCGCGCCCTCGTGGATATCGGAAAATATACCACGGGAACGTGCTACCGGGACAGAATGTCCTTCTCCATGATGACAACTATCTCATTGCCAAATATTATCGAAATCCGTTCAGTGGTTTATGCGTGAAAAGGTGAAAAACAGACAGAGTTACTTTCGAATTGAAATGCACATTATTATCCATAGTAATATATGGATAATATTGTGCAGACGAGCCAACATATCCTTTGCTTGTCTATGCCGTTAGAAGAATATAAAGTTATGTATTGAAATGCAATTTGATTCTATCACTCGTCTCTTGGGCCGTTAGCAATATAAAATGCCGTTGTGTGTTTAAATTAAATTGTCACCAACCGATCACCATCATCTCCGCTTATATCCCACCCGACAATGGTCCGGAGGATCCCATCTCGCTCCAAAAGGACTTCACTGCCCTCTTCGGTATGAGTGACTCCGTAATCTTGGCGGGGGATCTTAATGCCAAGCACCCGGCGTGGAATAGTAGCACAACCTCAACCAGAGGTAGGTTAGTTTTCAAGTTAGGCGAATCCCTTAACTTTGACGTCATCGCTCCAATGAGCCCGACTCACTTCCCAGGTAATCCTAATCACCTTCCCGATGTTCTCGATGTAGCGCTGCTCAAGAATGTGAACCTCCGTTTGCAATCGATTGAGACGTTCCACGAGCTAAATTCTGACCACCGCCCTGTAGTCATGCATCTTGCACCCTACTCGGGCCCGATCGACCCCAACCGCCCCCCTCAGACCCAGACGATAACCGACTGGAGGAAAGTAAGCGAAAGACTGAAATCCACCACGTCGCCTCACTTAGACACCATCCCCGATCACTTAGTGTCAGTCGCTGACACGACGGCCGCAATCGACTCGTTTACAGAGCACGTACAATCCGTATTGACGGATTGTTCACGGGAAGTTCCGGTGATGGAAGACCATCGCTGGAAACTACCTACTGACGTACGTGACCTGATAACCGAGAAGAACGCGGCCATCCGTGCCTACGACTCCTTCCCTTGTGACGCGAACAAAGCCCACATGCGCCATTTACAGCGTGCTGTAAAGAAACGCATAGGGAAGGTTCGCTCTGAGGGCTGGAACAAGATGCTCAGCGAACTCGAGCCCACTCATCAAGCCTTCTGGCAATTACAGAGGAAATTACGTTCCTCAGAAGAGGTCTCTATGCCTCCTCTCATCCGCCCCGACAATAGTGTCGCTTTCGACAGTCCCGATAAGGCTGAATGTCTTGCCGACAGCCTAGAGTCCCAATGTTCTCCCAGCTCCCAACCAGTAGACCAAGCTCACCTGAACAAGGTCGACGCTGAAGTCGAACGAAGAGCCTCCCTCCCTCCCGTCGAAGACCCTGATGATCCTCTGCCTCCCGTTACTCCAGACGAAGTGCACGACATCATTAAAGGGCTCCACGCTCGTAAGGCCCCCGGTTCGGATGGTATTACCAATAAGGTATACAAACTCCTTCCTGCCCCGCTAATAATGCTTATGACCGCCATCTTCAATGGCGCCTTGAGCAACAACATCTTCCCACAAGCATGGAAAGAAGCCACCGTCATCGGTATCCCAAAGCCAGGCAAGCCAAAGTCTGAGCCCTCCAGCTACCGCCCTATTAGCTTACTCAATGTCCTCGGCAAAATCTACGAGAGGCTTATTTATAAGCGTCTCAAAGACTACGCCGAAGCAAAGAGCCTCATACCCAACGAGCAGTTTGGATTCCGTAGCCAACACTCGGGCACCCAACAGGTCCACCGTATCGTAGAGCACTTATGCGCTGGTCTGCAGCGTAACGCGACGACGGGTGTGCTATTCTTCGACATAGCGAAAGCCTTCGACAAAGTCTGGCACAACGGCTTGATATACAAGCTCTACCAACTAGGAGTGCCAGATCGTCTCGTGCTCATCTTACGAGACTTTTTGTCGAACCGGACCTTTCGCTATCGCGTCGAGGGAGCACTCTCGTCCCCTCATCCTATTCGCGCCGGTGTCCCTCAGGGTTCCGTACTATCTCCTCTCGCCTTCACGCTGTTCACTAGCGATATCCCAAAAAGTAAAAAGGCTCAGTTGGCTCTCTTCGCCGACGACACTGCCGTTTACTATACCGGTCACTGTCCCAACGCTATAGCTCGTACTCTCCAAACCTCCGCAAACGTCTTAGGCGCTTGGTTCCGGAAATGGAGAATCGAGGTCAACCCCGATAAGAGTCAGGCGGTTCTCTTCTCGAGACGTCGTCGACTCCCTCCCCCACTTCCCAGCCCGATCACTATGTACGGCAAGCCAATCCCTTGGGAGAAGCAAGCCAAATACCTAGGCGTGATCCTCGATGAGAACCTTACCTTTAAGGCTCATATTAAGGCGGTTCGCGCGCGCGCCTCCTTCGCTCTTAGCAGGCTGCAATTCGTACTGACAGCCCGTAGTAAACTGTCCCTTAAATGCAAGCTCCGCATCTATACCGCAGTCATCCGTCCCATCATGACCTATGCCTGCGTTGTATTTGCGCACGCTCACCCACGTCATCTCCATAAGATGCAGACCCTCCAAAACCGTTTCCTCAGAAGGGTCACGGGTGCCCCCTTCTATGTCCGTAATATCGATCTTCACGTCGACCTCAAAATGCCAACCATAAAACAGTTCATGAAACGCTTATCAAAGCGTTTCTTCGACTGCGGCATCAAACATTCCAACCCCCTGATTACAGCGGCCGCCCGCTACACTCCCTCTCGCATTAGCAGTATTCGCCGACCAAGGCATACTTTAATCGACCCCGACGACGCCACTACCCTCCTCCAGGAGAGTAGTAAGGCCACTAGCACGCTACATAAGCCCAAAACCCGATCGCCGTCCTACCGCCCTCGCCGCCGAGGCCCGCCGCGACGCCCAAATCGACGCCCCTCCCGACCCTTGCTCGAGCCAGCCCGCGCCGCTGAGCCTGTAGCTTTAAATTCGTCCATAAATAATATCAATCCTGATCCAGCTAGTCATTTGCTGCCCTCTTCCAGCGACGCCCTAAGCCGAGGTTCGTACCCCACAGGGGGTGCCCTTAGCGTTGTCGCTTAGTTTTAGTTAGTATATAAGTTTAAGTCCTGGCTGGAGGCCTTAATTTATTAGGGAATCCACAGGCAAGTCCGCTTAAGCAGACGACAACCGCATAGGTTGACCTGCGAGATGCCAAACAAAACAAACAAACAAAAAATAAATTAAATTGTCATAACATGTATCATGTTGCATCGTAACTTGCGAGACACTGGCTGTCAATTTATTTGTATCGTAATAATGAAAGTTACTCCAAAGATTTAGTATGTAAGTGGATGGCTATTAGAGTAAAGGTAGACCAAAAGAAACGTAGAATTGTGTGAAAAATGATATGGCTAGAAAGGGAAAAAGGACATTTTGTGTCGCGATTCGCGTCGCGTGTCGCGCCTGTCTATACGATCCTTCAGTTGGCATAAAAGCAAGAGAATCATGATGGTGACACTGCATTTTTTTTTTTTAACTACTCTGTTTAAAAATATAAATATTCCGTTTCGAAACATTCTTGGCAGCCGTCGATAGAAACCATAAACATAGAATCTTAAAGACAGTTTTGAATATCAAACTTATTTTTATTTTTTTACTTGTGCCAGCCCTACTGCCTGAGTGCCTGCACAGGTAGACGTAGGCGTGCGTTGGTGCAGTGCATTGAGCCGGGAATTATAAAAAAGCAAACAATGATGGCGCCATGTTTTTTTGTTACGCGCCAAATTCGTACGCACACAAAAAGTTATATTGATTGCATCATTTAATCCTCGTAATTACGGGTTCCGGGATAAGGTGATAGATAATTTTATTCAATCATTTTTAGGACATGGTTAGTAGATATTCGTTGTCAGATGATTGAAACAACCGTCAAGATACCTTCTGTATGATGACTTGTATCTTGCTGGGAATCTAATCTACCAATCTGCCTGATGATAAAAATGCGCGATCGCGAATTATACTCATGACATTGTTGACGTTCAAGACGGCGCAGGACCCGTCGTTGTGGCTATACCAGTTTATGATGGTGTCTTTGATTGAGGCAGGCACTTTGCCCAGCAAATGACGTCTTTCGGCTGTAAAAGATTTTTCTGATGGTATTCCCAAAATTGACTTCCGTAACTAACCAAAACTTGCCAGTGCTTGTACTATAGGTACTAGCTAGAAAATGTCAACACTCCAACAGCTTCCCAAAAACCTTCTCAATCGATTTCCACAAAAACTTGTTCTGGCATTTATATAGGCCTCCATAATTCACTAAATTCATAGAAAAACCTGACTGACCAGTTTAGCTGTTTACGTTCTTCTTCAACAGTTAATTCACGGTCATGGTCCAAGAGTATGTGTTTACTATTGTGAAATATTGACACTGGTTACTTCAGGCAGATGTGCTTCGCTCATTTAGGTAAAACCTAGACGTCTCTCTATTCGTCTACCTTTCGCCATGTATATTCGTAGTAGGGAAGCTTCTTCTTACGATTGCACAATTTCAGGCTTGCTTACGAAGTGAGCTGCCCTTTACGTATTGGTACTCTAAATAAACTGACAATACGAAAGTAGTGACGCAAGAGTCAAGAGATAAGATTTCAAGAAATCAAAATATCACAAACTTGGTAGACAAATTGCGTTCCCATGCAGATAAGATGTGAATGATGTAACCGACCAAATCGGTGTAATAAAAACACCTTCCTTTATGTCTAGGAAGTTCACATCCAAGTCCTATTTTTCAATTGCTGAAGGAAACATAAGATCTATCATTTGACCGACGAATTTGCCCAATTACGTCCGTCTTATCATTGTTCTTCATTGTCAAGGCTACATAACCAAATTGAACCCAGAATCAAGTCAATTGAGCAACCAAAGGAAACCAAATTGAATAGACATGAGACGTATAAATTACTAGAACTGGTATGCGCACTAAGTACTTATAAAGGCTTGTACTTGCAAACGCACCGCGTGTCGCGCGACGAGGGGTGCCTTTGTGTCGCGCTATCGCGTCGCGCCTGTTTGTGGTAGCATTTATGTTTCTGGTCTAGGCCGCACTTGGAACATACGTGAAGTAAGAAGTATTTTTATTATTTAGTTTGATCAAAGCGATAATTGGTGGACCTAGTACGGCACAGGTCTCTAAATGTAACCTAGAATTAAATCAATTGAACATTTTTCTACGTCTCTAGAGACAATATCCAAACTTTTTCTCATTAACTTCACAGAACACCGCACATTCTACCTCTCGTATAAAAACGAGGTTGATTTCATCTCAGCACAATGCTCCAATTACCGTAGTCAGTAATAATAGCACCTACCGCAGAAATGGTCATTTTAATTTAATTCCGTGCCATCAAAAACAGTATTGTTTTGACCAATTTTATGATGGAATCTAGGCTGACGCCGCCAATTGCGAATGTAAAAGTGGGTAAAAATCGTTTCATCGATTCGGGTCGAAAGGATTTTTTTTTGCTTACTTGTATGATTATATTTGGATGAAAAACGTACGGATAGGTAACTTATCATAATCTGGCAAAGTTGTTTCAATATTTCATTATAACAATTGATTTTGCTACTTCTAACTTTTTAATTAGCTGGGTAAACATTTTCTGTTAAATAATTACATAGAAGCCTCACGCGATGCTAACCTAGAACATGATCTAAATAAATAACTATTCTGAATAATCAGCTATAGTGATGAATGTAGGTCTCATTAGCCTGTAGATTAGCCACGAATCGTGCAGTTTCATTTATTTTTATAATTAAATGACTCGTTGAAATGTGGTTTCTTTTGCCGTTAAGATCCTTTTTGGGTTTCTTTAATAAACTTTCGATTTTCGTCAGCCTAAACGTTTAAAAATATAATAATAAAAATAATAAGCATTTAAGGGGCCGACGTAACAAGCGCGTAATTAATTCGGAATATTGCCATCTCTGTTTGACAAAAGAAGGCGAACGAGGGACGCGTGCGCAGCCGTGTGTGTGTGTGTGTGTGTCTGTGTGAGTATATAGATAACTATTATTAGCTGTACTGTACTTTACAGTTAGTTCCTACCATTCATTCATAACGACTCGGAAGATATTTCTATCTATTAGTAATTGGTTATGTTCATGATTTGCTTTATTTTTGTTGACTACTTTGGGGAATCGTTTGTCTCACAGTCTACAGACTAGTAATGCGCTTTTTGGTAATTTCTTTACAATGTCGGTATCTCAACATATAAGAATATTTCGAGATCTAGGCCTTGTAGAGAAAATCTAGCAGATATGTCATACAAACCTTTCCTAAATGTACCTATAAGCTGTCGGTGTTCTTGAATAAATTACTTATGGTACCTATACATCGTCATAGCGCGCGGTCTTTGAGGTGAACCGGCCGACGACGTGTAAATTTAAATTATAGGGATATTTATTATTATTGTCTTTATTCATTTTAAGCCGGTATAGGATTATTTATTCCCTTGGTCTTCACTTAAAAAAAACGAAGGCTTCTTATGTCTCTCTGGTGTGATGTCTCTTTACCGTTTTGAGAGCAATGGTGATGAAATAAATTACACAAAGTAAAGCGCCTGTCTGGGTTCGAACCTACGACCTACAACTCGTAAGTCGCGGCCGTTACCACTGGGCCACCACTGCTCTCTAAGCAATAATGAATACAGGTCAAGTAATAAAGTGTTATGCAAAATAAAAGACAAATATTCTAGGTACATATAAATAAAAGGATTCTGTGCTAAGAATAATAAAAATAAATAACATAAAAATAAATAACAGGATTTTGTATAAACATTTATTTTGATGTGTTCTTGCTTCATAAATATCATTGTTATTATTGAATTATCTATTTAAAAAATAATAATCGAAACTTGATAAAGGTGACCATACATTATCGACTAAACGTATAATACAGTTATGGTAGTAGGAGTGTCAAAGATCCACACTAAACACTCTGATTTATATGATTTGGCTTTTTATCCATAGTACCGTGCATAAGATGATAACCAACCGTATTCTAGCGGCAAGAAGTTTTATTATACAATTAAAATAACATTAAATTCCTTCCAAGCAAAATAAATGCGACACAATACGAAATGTTTTAGTACTGAGCTCGATATAGAATGGTTATGTATGTGCTACAGCCAATTTAATGAATATGAATATTATTTATACTATTCAGCCATTATTATATAGGTAATATGTACTCAATTTAGACAAACTGATTATTGAGGTCTCAATATCCATCATATCAGGGTAGTTGTATGCAACCTGGTTACTTCCAGCAAAAATATAATAATAATAATGTCTTCCTGGTCCTTACGATTTCGGTCACAATATAGTTAAGAGCACAAGTGTGCACAGACACAGGTGCACTCCCTGTAGGGCCTATACCCTCACTCTCAAAGTCATTTTATGCGTAAACAAACTTGCAAAAAAATGTTCAACAGTTACTTATGATATTGACTTATTTTAAAGCAAGCAACAAGCATAACTATTTTGATACTGTTGTAATCACAAAACGATTGTCCATCTATTTTATCCGCTATCGCTTCAATAAGATACTACGCTATGACCTTTGATTATATGTATAATGACAATAAATAATCAATGCAATATGATATGACCTATGATCACGTTACGTTTCGATAGCTTATGTCAACCCCATACATTGTTTGGCTTTTCTACTAGCGTCATCGCTAATCGAATGTTACTTTGTACTTGAGATAATTACCTACGCCGTAAAAATCGCGGCGGGATTGTTTCGCGCACTGGATATTCATCGCACTGCTTAGCACCGAGAGTTGAAAATCCAACAGTGTTTAGTCGACGCGCTGGGTAGCACTCTGTTAGATTCTCAATGCTCGGTTCAACACAAAGAGTTGAAAATGCAGTGCGCGATAAAATCCCGGAGCGAGATATTTTCGTTAGTGCGAACATGGTCTAAAGAAACGGAAATAACGATGCTTCATAGGTAGGTAAATACCAATTTATGCAAAATATACTTAGGTACCTACTAGTGTGAAACTCAGACCGAGAAAAAAATGTCTTTATTTTCTTGGGCTGAGTCGATGCCCTCAAGCAATAAGTCAGTAAAATTGGACTTTTTATTGTAATGTCGAATTCGTCATTCGAGTTGGGATACATCTTAGTAATTTGTTTTTAATTTTTCGTAGTGTGATTTACAAAGATATCACGAAATAACACTTTTATTTTAGGGAAATTCCAAACAAAAATTATGGCAAGAAAAGTATCTTTACGTATCAATACAAAACTGTTTTGCGTAAAGTATTGAATTTTCGTAAGTTGCAATTACTGACATAATGGCGTAAATGAATCGTGCAGTTCCTAGTAAATGTTAGTATTGTCGAATCGAAGGTTATTTTGAGTCAGCTGAAACCGTTATGGGAACTTACAAGCTTTTAAAAGTAAATCATTGAATAATAAATAATTATGTGTCCGGTCTCGTTTTCGAATACAACGGTTTGTAACGATACTGAGACTGTTTCAATCTAAAATAACCACAACAAAAAAAAAACGTATCGTCTTTGAAATCCTACTATCCTACTAATCTTTCTATCCTACCTACTATACTACTCCATACATGAAAGTTTCTAAGGATGTACGGAGTAACAAACATCCATCCAGGATGTTTGTTACTCTTTCACGCAAAAACTACGGAATGGATTTTGATGAAACTAAACAGTAATATAGCTATAGTCTGTGTGTTATTCTGATTAAAAGTCTGCGACAGCATACATCTACCTTTTATGTGGAAGCTATTATACTAATAGTGTGCCATAAATGTATTGCTTTTTTGTTTTACAATACACATTTTAGAGTATTTAGTTAACATAAACATAACATATCATCACGCTTGTTTCCGCGAAGGGTTGGGCAGAGGTGTAGCTATAGTACACCCAGATTTCGCCAGTTAGTCAGTTTATTTAGTTATTTCGCATCGAAATGAATACCTTTGTGGGTGTACTATAGGTACACCTCTGCCTAACCCTTCGGGGAAACAAGGCGTGATGTTATGTTATGTTATGAATACCTTTATCGCCTTTGGTGTTTGATGTAGGTGAACTTTGTTTTTACACTTATTCATTTGGACGGATGGTTCAAAAGTTACTGAAGTCAAAGTCAAAAGTTTATTGCGAACTCAGTACGTAAACACCGTGGACACCGCGAGTGGTGCGCACAGCGGGGCTGTGACGTTTCACGGCATATAAATCCGATTAACTGTGTTTGAAGCCTGGGGAAGAACATAGGCTATTTTTCATCAACACTCCACATGGGAGAAGCCGCGGGCGGAAGCTAGTAAGAAATAACGTTAGATAAGTCCGTATTGTAATGTTACGTATCAACTTTTTCAACAAACTTACTGCATTATGTGTATATTACTCAAACAATTAACTTGTCTTATTTTTGCAATATTTATTTTCTTAAATTGCCGAGTATTTCCCGCACATAAATTAATGTTGACATCGTAATTGAATTAGTCAATTGTGTCAGAAATATTACAATACAATTTAGAAAGCAAATAAATACGCACGCACAGCACAATAAAGTATCGTCTAACACTGACAATAAACACGGAACGGGAACACCCTGGCGGGCATAACGTTGCGGTAATGTGTGTGCTTGTCCGAGCGATACACACCTACTACCGTGAGCAGTATGACCACGCACACATTGATATTTGCTTGACGCGATAGCACTACTAGCTATTGAAAATGTATGATAAATTTTGATGTATTCCGTAATACCAGAAATGATGAATGAAAAATTAATATTTTTCCTGTTTTTTTCGGCTATTCGTAACTTGATAATATGAGCTATGTTTCTAATACAACAACATGTTGTTTATAGTACAAAAAAAAACGATAAAAAACATGTCATTTACGCTGTAAAACAGTGCGAAATACAATTAGCTTAAACATCATTTTCGGTAAGTATTTGCGATAAAAAAAGATGTAGGAACCTAGATAAATATTGTCTAAATACGAAAATAAGCATAATATGATAGAAATATGCTTAAATTACAAATGGTTTAGGTATTACGTTTGTATGTACAATTCGAGCGTCGCCCTGCTCTTAAGTCACTTGTATTGTACTCTCCAGGCAATGACATGCTTGAGCAAAACATATTTATTTAAACCCTTTGCTCATTGACACAAATGCTTCAACACACCCATTATTAAAGTGACATTTGAGTAATACCAAAACCATAAATCCCAGGATCACTAAATTACTTTAAAAGCAAACGATAAAAGCACAATCACATCAATTGAATTGCCCAATTACAGTCAGTCAACAAACTGAATTTGGCAACACAACGTTTTTGCAACCCTTTCTTACAAACTTATCTGACGTTTGGAAATTATTTACAAATCCTTTTCAATGTGGGTGTGGCAGCTAATTGAATTATCGTACTTGAGGATTGTGTTTTATTTTCATCAGATTATTTGCAGAGGTGTGAAGAAGCCAAGCAGCTATTGACATTTAGTTTGTGCTGTTTTTACGATACAACATTGCCATCGTCGATACATATTTGGATTCAACAAGGCAAAGCAAAAACGCGTGTTTGAAGAGCCATCCATATATGTAGCCTTGACATACAAAATGCATGCTGTGTGGAAATTATTGACACTCGCGAGTAGGTTTTCACCTAGTCTACTTTATCTGCGGTCAGATCGAAATTAGTCCTCATTTTGGTGTCCCTACTCGCCACCTGCCATTTTGTCCTTTCACCGCACCGTAAAACGCTCAGTTTTTTGTCGCACAGTTGGCGTATTGGTACATATTACCAAGCCATAAAAAAACAATTGTATATAAAAATATTAAAAAAAAAAATAGTATCATGACAAAACGAAACGTCAAAGCTCAAAAAATATATTTCGTCGTATACTTCTTAAAAACTTGAGCGTTAACTATATTTTTTTTATGTAAGACTTAAATTCAATCAACTAAAGAAATACCAAAAAAAAAATCTACTGAGCCGTGCATTTAGGTACCTTTGTTTTTTATTAAAACTGCCTATTTACTTTTATTTTGGTGGTCATTCGATTCAACTGACATCAAACGCATCGCTGTTTTGAACCTTATTTGTTGCCGCGATGTGCTATTGTCAATTACGTAAAAATTTGCTTCTTACCGCGTCGATACCCCCGGCGAGCGCGCCGGTAGATAGGTACCTACTCGGTAACGGAACCTGTATGCTAATTGCGTAACACACTATCAGTAGCAATCGCTTTCATTTTGAGTTCAACAACATTCATTGCGTTATTTACGTTATTGAGCCAAACTTTTTTTCGAACTTAAGAAGCAGTGGATTAGAAATATCGTTCAAATATACATTTTAATTATTCAGATTGTGATTAATAGTGGGTTACGTAATTCGGGTGCTGGACTAAATTCCGGTCTGCTGGATACACGTAACCCTAAGCAAAATGTATTACAGTTTTCTTTAAAGACAATCACGACTTTTGCCACAATATCTCAAATCTAATCTTGAATCTCCTTGTTCCAGCATATCGCTATGTCGTGGTGAACAGGCGTGATGATGAGGCTGGACGCGCCCGAGAAGCAGCACAGATACCACAATCTGTTGCACGACGACCATGCCAGTAAGTACCATCAACTTTTGAATTTAATTTTATTCATGCACGATGTAGGTTTAAAAGTTTTAACACGGAACACTGAAGAAGTGGTCCGTCTTCCGTCTAGTAGTCTTAATTTCTTTCTATTTTTAGTCGGAAAGTGAAACAACTTTTTAGATTGTTGTACTGAGTCAGTTAACAGAAAATATGATGCCCACACATCCACAATTTAAACGACTACAAGCAAAACATACTGGCAGATCACGTCTACTCAGTCAAAGTCTCACCGTGAAATCTTAGATGAAATGAGCTTACATAAAGTGAGCTTACTGAATATACACTCACTCTAAGATCGGTACTATGTGATTCTTAGTAGAAAGAACAAGTCAACCCACTTAAACTGTTAAGTTAAAGGAAGCAAAAGGCATTATCAAGTTGATGAACAATCTTCTTTAGAGGGCCTAGATTCTATTTCTACAATCGCTTTCGCTTCACTCCTATACTACGCTTATGTCAACCCCATTCATTCTTTGACTAGGCCCTCTGATAGTTTTTTTAGCAAAACGATCAGCCTGATGTGATTTCCACCATAATTCCATAACCCAATAAGTGTAGCGGTCTTTGAAAGACAACAACAAGGAACGTTTACCGACTAACAAGATGATGCTAATGAAATGATTAACATAAGTCATCATTCGACATGCGAAGATTCCTCAACTAGTTTATTCAACAAAAACTACATATACTCATAAACTCACGCATTCTTCCCATGCGGTGAGGCAGAAACTTACAAAGCGCCACCTGCTACGATCCTTACGTATATAGGTACTCCTTTTGCTTCGGTTACGTTCATACACTACTTTTCAGGTCGCACGCCGATTGCGAGTGCTACCTTTCTTAGGCTTTTCTGAGGAACATCACCAATCGGACGTATAGTGAAGTGACCTTCACTATACGTCCTCCTAGGGCGTCCCCTCCCTGCGTTTCCACCCACATCTGCCTTGTAAATACCCTTTGTTAGTCGCCTTTCATTCATCTTGTCAACCGCTCAAAAAAAACTGTTGGCATAATAAATTACACCGCGTTGACAATCTCATAACCTCTGTTATTATAACCGCTTGTTACCGTTATTACGTTTATCAGGCAAAACGCAAAGGTCTTGTATTATCATTTATGAAGATATAAAAACCATATTTAATTGTTCTCTATTCCCATGGCTGTTTTTATAATTAGCTTTGCGTGCAACTTTGTACTGTCGGTAACAAAACGAATTATTTCAGGCTTATAACCAGCTGTTGTCTGCCATTTTGTCCGCATTGAAACTTCAACCAGTCGTTTGTCTAGGTTGTATTAGCTAAAGGGTTGACTTGAAAAATATACTTTTGTAGTTCAAATTCTTAAAAATCTAGTGTCAATTCTTTAGTTTTAGTTTAGTGCATTGTCAGTCAGTCTGGTAGTCATTGAACTTGTACGGATTAACTTACTTTGAAACTTGTCTATTAGATACGAAGATTCCGTTCTGCCACTCAGAAATCAGTAGCTGACCGGAGTCTGGCTTTGTGCCCGATTGATGGCAATATGCTCGCCCCTATTACATGGGACTTAAACATAACTGACGAAATGTGGGTGTACTACAGGGAGATGTTACCTTCTGCCTAACCCTTCAGGTAAATGCAGACGTGATGTGTGAAATATTTCAACGCGGAAAACAAAAACCGTAACCAGAGGCAGATCCGCGAGACAAGAAAAAAATCTTTTATTGTAATTTGAACTAAACAGCCACTGTTTAGACCAATTACATAATAGTACATTATGTTAGGAGTGCGGTAACTTCAAATTTACAGCCGAGGCGATATTGCTAGCCCGGGCCGCGGACGAGGCCTACAAGAAAGCAGAGACTGTAATCATCAAAGCGCACGTATGTCTTCTGACGTTTTTGACCTGGACAAGAACGATCCGCCCATGGTTCTCGACATCACTAATTGTGTGTTGTGATGTTTGCCAAGTCTTGACTTCTAAAAACAGCGTAAAAAAACACCTATATTGTAAAGAAATACGAAAGTGAAAGAAGTTAATAACAATAATTTAGTTTCAACTGACCTTTGTTGCCAAATATCAGCAATCCGGAGCTTCTTTTAGAACTTCTTGACATTGTCAGCCGAAAATACTTTCGACTTTTTACTCACATGGCCACTTGAGCGTCTTTTTAGAAATTCCAGCAAGTTAGAGTATGACTCGTATGTTTTTTTTTCACATTGCTTTTTAGCATCGAATAGTAGCACCACAATGAGCTTGACTTATATTTTTAAGAAAGTTCCACGAAATAGGCTAAAAACACACTTTCTGAAAATGAATTTGCGTCTTTGCTTGTTTTCCTTATGATGAAATTTTGATACGCTTGTCGCGGTCGATTTTTCGGCCAAGAGGCTTAGAGTAGCCTTTTTCGCTGCCTCAGAGACTTCTAGCGGTGTCGAATTAATAAATTCATCATTATTTGACGACATTTTCAAATAAATACAATACAGCGAAAAAAAAAGCGCGCGGAATAGTTTTTACTTGTTCACAAATTAGCGAAGCGCGCGCATCAGCGCTTTTTTTAAGGCAAAGGCACAAAAACAGCCAGGATTACTAATAAAGTAAATAAATATTTTTGTGTTTTTGTTACAGATAAATGGTTGTAATTAATTGTCAAAATAAATTAAATATAAGAAATAAATGTTTATATATTACATAATTTTATCTCCCAAAGTTTATTATATTCATTAAATGTCGAGAAAAGTTTCTGTCATAAAAACTCTTTGCTAAGATTTAAAAAAGTACCGTTCGTTTTAGACGGAGCATCTTGATAAACCGTGCGTTTTACATTACAATAACGCACTAGTACGTAATGAGATACATTACGATATTGAAATTACTGACATAAGAGACCCTGTACGAGCAAATGTGTTATAAAACATTTTTACCAATTTATTTAACTTGAGCCGTCAAGTTAGAACGACCCAAACTTATAGAGTTGATTTTAGATCGAATTTGACAGCTGTCAACTTGACGTATCCCTGGTTACTGAGAAAGCGGCAAAAAGAATACTTGATACTTAGGTATTTAATTTTATTCTTTGTTTTCATTTAACTGTTACGAATACTTGTAGCGAATGTAGCGATAGGTACTTAAGTTTAAAGATAAAACATTTCATGTGGAATTGTAGATACAAAGTACAGTTTTACTAAAAATAAATATGAGAGTTACCTAGCTTGAGTTCAACAATGTATGGTGATACTACAAATAAACAAGCAAAACACAAAAAGTAACTAATCTTTTATATCTGTAATTCGTATGGTTGTGCTCAACTTCCCTTTATTAACAATTCTGTAGTATTTAAAATTGAAAGCTTGTATTATCGCCTCTACATAAACTTAATACAATGTCATAGGGCGAGGGAAACTGCAGCAGAATACGTGCTCGTGGGAATATCTTCATACAATCTGATGCTGATCATGCGAAATTTGAATATGGGAAGAAGTGTGATACCTTACACAGTCTGGCCGGAATAACATTGCGAAAATGCATAGAGTTGGTAGGCCTTCGTGGGAAATATCATTTTATTTATTTTATTATTTATGTACACACAGTAAAATACAGAGGAACACGTCATAATCACAATTTGAGTACAAAGGTACTGCTTATTTCTTAAGAAATTTCTTCCAGCAGACCTGCGAAAGGAGAATTGAAAAAGAAATGTCGACAATAGTGTGTGAAAACAAGAAGAGAAAAATATGAACAATGTGAAGTGTAAAACTAAAATAGAGCAAAAACATAATGCATGCAATAAATATATAAAAAAACATATATATTATTTATATATACATAATATAAATACTCACAGTTAAGAGGAAAGGTAATGCTCTCGTGTTATCATGTTATTCTTCTTCTCGAATCGAAGGTATAATACAGTTTATGGTGGCAGGGTTGGCATGAATATATCACTTTGATTTAAATCACGATTTAAATCGAATGATTTTTTCAACAAAAATCAATGTTTTTTTTTTTTTTTAAATTCACTTCCTTTCAAAGAAATAAACATAAAAAACTGATTTAGAAATTATTATTAAGTTACAAACTAGGGTCGTTTAAATCGGAGAAATGATTACTTATAATATTTAAAAAAAAAATAGTTTTCCAGCCTTTTAAATTCCCAGTCGGTTTCCTAAATTGCTCTGAACAATTCCAATGGTGGAGAACACTCTTTCCACAGCAGCTGAAGAAGCTATCGCCCCAAACAATTGCTTCACTACTGGTAAAAAAAATACTGTTCCAGGTTGTTGATCAAGGTTATCATTCTTGGATCTTTGACCGTCGTAACCGGTCGTCAGAAGCCCGAATATCTGACAACCTGTCTTACAAAAGGGTATCGTGTAACCCAGTACCTGGGTTGTGGTGGTCAGGTAGGCAGTTGCTCCATGTAACATACTGGAATTCAGCTGCATCCGGTGAGACTGGAAGCTGACCCCAATTAACATCGTTGGGAAATGTCTAGGCAGATTGATTGTTAGAATGATTGGTTGATATAATTCAGTGTATTAGATTACTTGGGCCCAGTAGGTTGTCACGTTTTAAAAGCAGCATTAGTCGCGTTAATTAGGTCCTCAAAGGTGTGTGTATGAACCACATAGCATCATATTCGGTTGAGAAGTAGACAATGAAAATAACAGTAGAGGGTTTAAGTGAAGAGATATGAGGAACAGGGTGTAAAGTTCACTCATATCCTTCGAAAAAGGGAGGATCCTTCGACCAGAGGGATGTCGTATCTGGTGGGCAACTGCCCGACGATTGATGTCGGGAAGTTGTATATATGCTAGCTGAGCGGTAAACTTTGATAAAGCGATGCAGGATTTGTGTGACGTCATTGTGATGCGTTGTTCGCATGTGGCGGTGTAGATAAGTATTGTTATACCACATAAGTATTGTTTCTTTAACATCTTCTTGATTAAGGATGTCTTGATAAAACTCTGCTACCTTCACTACTTCAAGTGAATATTGCTACTCATCTATTTATGTACTTCCTCAATCACTTTTTATTCTTCTCTTTCTTTTCTTGCTTCCCACATGGTAAAGAAGGCAACTTTAATCGTCTATTAGCTAGCGTATTGCTTTGTGGCGCTGTCTTGACCACGTCCTTCCACCTAGTATTCGTTCTTCCCTAGACCACTTTAAATAGAAAGGATTTACAAAACACAACGTGACTTCCGTAATGACGCTATCGCCTTTCAACGCAAATGAAATATTATGCACGAGTAGAGGATTTTCGCTAAGTTTTCCTTCACAAACAATGCATGCAATATGTTTATACATACTTGCTATGTATATGTATACTTGTTATACATGTTTGTGAGAAAACACATTAGCATTTGTTTAGTTCTCAGCACGCCCAGAAGACTGCACGAAATCTTACGTTATAATAACATACCACCGCCCCTGTTCTTTCTAAAAGAGTAGACAGAACTACTGAAGTCGAGTTATAACCATATCTCACTGGTGAAGTTGTAGCGCCATCGACGAACCCGACTTGGATCCGCATGGTCCACTCCCTCCCTCAGATAGGAGGCCTGTGTGACCTTGGTTCCAGAAAGAGAATTCCAGGTTGATTATCTTTATTTATTTCTTATTCTTCTTTCGTTACTCATTGTGCTAATTACGTAAATGATAGCAAGCCGAATGCACAACTTTACCAAGTAACAACAAATAACAATAAAATGTTTTTTACAGGGACTTAAAATACCTTCATAACTGTTACAGATTTATAAGTGTTACACTTTAAATTGATATCGGAATAAATGTAACACATGTATTTTTCAATGTGTTACCGAAACACTTACAAAAGTGTTACAGTAATTTATCTGTAACCGATTTTAAAAGTGTTGACAGTGTTAATAAGTGTAACCTGTAACACGGCCTTCCTAAAATAACCGCAACCCAGACTGGATTAAGGCTATTTTGGCATCACCGAGTCTGTTTATCAGCCGCGCGTTGTTGCGGTACCGTGCAATAATACGTAAAACTGCATTTCGGTTACACATATTAACACATATAAAAGTTTACACTTCGATACTGTATAATTATTGTATCTGTTACATTGGAAAAGCGTTTTTTAAACAGCTTTAAAAAACAGTGTTTAAAACACTTTTAACTGTTATTGTTTGAGTCACAGTTTGTTCAAAACTTTACTATCGAAAACTTTATTCTAGCACTAGATGCTCCAATTTTTTAACTAAATGTTCTCGTAGCCCGTAAAACTGGTGTCGTATTTATAGACAAGCGAATACCATGATTAACGCAAACCCATTAGGTCAGACAATAACCCCGCATGCGCGCCACACCTGACTTCCGGTGGCAGTTTCCTGCGTTTTGTTGCGCAGGATGCGAACCTGTGACGTTACGCGTGGTTGCTTACCACCACTCGGCTAATGAGACTTGCCCGTTTTAGGTATTTTTTAAACGCAAGGGGGCTCGTTTCCTGTTATTTTAGTTTGGGATGGGTTAGGGACCTCTTTTAAGGCAGACATAAATTGACCGAATTTTTCACAAACCTAAATTGATTGATTGATTGATTAATTCATCAAAGCTATAGTTTCTACAGTGTAATTGATCGTGACATACTGTCGATATATCAATTAATAGGTAGGAAGGTTTCTGTATGATTTCATTTTGAACTTTGACTTGAACTATTAGTTTACATCGCAATACGAAAGACTTCAAAGTCTACTACAAAACAAATCCACAAACACTGATAACTTACAATAATGCAGGTATTCCAATCAGATCTAAAAATCATCACTGAGATAACTGCAATCCATAAGGTAAAGCAATGTTCCATAAAGGTCACAATCCTGCATTAATTTCGCCGGACAAACGGGTTGTTGACCGCACACTGTCCTTTGAATGCAACCGTCTAATCCAGTGCCCATTGACCTTTCAACTGCTTCAAATCCTGCGCAGGTTAGCGCAGGTTGTTGCCCCACATCTATAGTACAAAATACCAGAACCATCCACATTATTCCAGTATCAATGGCACAATTTAAAAGCACCAACAATTGAATTAACGACTCATTGTGATTGTGCAACTGGTTGTCATCGGATACCGCTGTCGTGTGTAATTATGATTGTCGACCCTGGCCCGGTAGCTATGTTGCCAATATGGCCGCCCACTTGACGCGTGCGCCTTTGATCCGCACATAGATTCTAGATCAGATATGGCAATTCATTGTTCTGTCTTTTCAAAAGTGATTTGAGCTGCCTTTCAAGTAAATTGGCATTGGACCTAAATTATGTCACGTTTATGTAGTTAAAATATATCTGCGTGTACAACAAGCATCTATTAAACGTATACACTTAAAGAGATAAGTCGTAGTAAAGCCTACACTTGATATAAGTACAAGTATTATCCTTAGTCAATCTTCTGTAAACCCTTATAAATGCTGCAAATCATTTCTTTAACGTTATCACCGAGAGTGCTTCAAGAGACGGTAGTTTGTGCTAACTTGTAATCAAACAAATTAATATTAGAATGGCTAGCCAAGGAAACTGAAGTTAATACTTCCAACCGGAAAGAAGCGCTTGTCAATAATAATAATGAGCAATCTGTCGTAATGATTTCCTCAAGTCCCCAGCTTATGCAAGATATAATCAACAGTAAACGACTCGATGGATGTCAAGAAGTAACCATGGTAACATTTTAAGATTTCTCGATGACGCAACAGTAACAGCACCTTCTGCTAAACTGTTTCTTTTACGCACTTTGAACCCTCGGTGTAATCGAGGTGCGAATTTCCGCGACATTGAACACCGCTAGTCTTGGAAACGAGTGTACAAAACTACTACATTCAGTAGATTTTGTTACAGATGACTTAAGAGATAGATATAGAATAACATCCTCATAAAAGCCATAATGCAGTTTGGCTGCCGAGCAATGGAGCTTGCAAATACATATGGTTCGATATTTCGGCATAATGGCCCAAGTCCAACTGCACTGTCCCAAGATTGGTTCGCAACCATAGAATTGCTTATGTTCAGCAAAGAATTAGAGATCTTATTGAGGTTCCCAAACTGATCTGTCTAGAAGCCTTGAAGGCCGAAGACAGCTTGAGACATCAGTTCTCTCTTCTAAATATTCAAGAGATAAGTAGAAAATTATTCTGTCTAGGGCGGAAAAGGCCGAAGCTCTTTGTCGTTTACCGACTGTTCACGAGAAAACAGCTAGGTGTTTATTGAAGCGCCTCGGAGCGTGCGTGCGTGACTGATCGTCTAATTACTTATTCATCACTGATCTATGGCCGACGCAAACGCCGGCGTTAACCCACCAAAGCATTGTTTACTATGCTAATTTAATTATTGCCTACACTTTATTATCTACCTTTACTTTAATTGCACCACCGAATTCTTAGCCTGATACTCAATTTTGTATCTTAATTCACTAGCCATATGGTTCTATAAGAAATAAGAGCAGTACGATTGATAAAATTGCTTATAATTACGTGGGCTGGCCATGTAGATCATTGACTTGAAGAGACATTGAGTGATAATAATGCTGTTTAAATATTAGAGGTCGTAGAGTAGCTAGGTGTATCTGATCATCATTGTATTGCCAGAATCAAATGTTCACGAGTATCCAATTGTGCCAATTAGAGGAATCTTGGTTGGTAAATTATATGTTATACATTCTAAATGATAGCGTGATCATGACTTAATAAAACGAGTACCAAGACCATGTAGAAATGAGGAATATACAAATAAATTCAGATGAAAGGCAATGATAAATTGAAAAGAAAACGTACTTACATAACTTACGCCTTCTTCCCACGGCGGTAGGCAGAAACTTCAGAACGTCACCTGCTAGGATCCTTACATACTCCTTTGTCCATCCTCCAACCTCCTCGTTTACAATACCTACATCTGAGGGACAATTTCCGTAATTTTAAGAGCGTTCGCATTCTAATCTCAGTCTTAATCTGTCAAAAATAAGATCAATTTACATACTTTTTTGAGAAGTTGACATTGATTGACTTTAATTTGTACGTTTTTTTTTTGTACAAGAATTGGCCTACAGGTCATACACGCACGGTTGCGAGAAGGTGCTACGCCTGACCATGCTGAAAAACATCACCAACCATGTCTCTTTTTATGTCCAACATGCCAACAACATGTGCAACGATACGGTTATTATAGAACTACTGCTCAACCAGTTGTAATCAAATTGAGTAATCCATATCACCTACTATCACGCGATAAAATTGCATCGTAGCAATTGTGGAATAAGCCTTTAATAGGCACTATGAGAATTAAAAACGGGTACCACTACTGGCAAAATAGTATAAAATCATTATTGAGCAACTCAAACAACGAAAGGAATTAAAAAATCTTTGCAGATTCTCTTAAGCCAATCTGTCGATGAAATGGAAAGCTCTCCAGCTGGACTGAAAGACCCATAAAAGGCAACTGAGACAGAAGTTGGAGGCAGAAGAAGATCAAATCAAAGTCAAATCATTTATTCGCATAGAATGCAGGTATTGTACAATAAAGATGTTATAAAAAATATAGGGTACATTCTGCCTGAGTTTTTGCATGCAAAATTTAACAATGTCATTATCAATAAGCTTATGCATAAAATTATGAAGTAGTGACAAATAGTGTAATGGGGTTTTATGGCGCAACTTGGAAGATACCTATCCAACTGCAGACTGAATTGTGGTAAGCTGAGTGGATTGGAGAGAAAAAGCTATTAGCAAATAAATCACTGCGTAAAACAAACTTTTCAGTTACGTCAGCCTTCGGTCAAGGCCGAGTGGATCTGATTATACTTCAATTTGTGCTATCCGATTAGTTTACTGACTGCAATCGCTGCAAAAAGCGGGAAATCGTGTCTTAATTGCTTTACAGTAAAAAAGTGCTTCATAAGTTTGTCCACATTTGGGTTTATCTATACTAATATAATTGCTGATATAATTAAGTATTTATTATTAAAGAAAGTATAAATATCGCAAAGTTTAATCTCTGCCATAGTTTTTCCTTTTCGCAATCCGAATGATTTATAAAGAAATTCCTAATCCATCGCTTCATATGTATCTTCGATCAATAAGCTATTATTGATCGAAGCTTGCCTCGTTGGTCTAGTGGTTGCAATCGCTACGACTGAGCATGAGGTCCTGGGTTCGATTCTCAGGTCGGGCAACGTGTTATTGGGTTTTTCTATCTGGAATTTCTCAGTAGCAGCACGGAGTATGGATTTGTGCCCGGTTGACGGCAATAGGCTCGCCCCCATTACATGGGTCTTAAACATTTCGCCAGAAATGTGGGTGTACAGGTACACCTCTGCCCAACCCTTCGGGGAAACAAGGCCTTAATGGTATGATTTTATGTGATCGAAGCTTCATTTGTTTGAAAAATTTGTCTGCTCGCCAACGTAAATAACGTATGTAAAGAACCTGTTGTCGAATTTAAAGACTTGTTAGGCCGCATCTTATTTATATGCGGTCGTCGCAGCCATGTCACGTTTTGTTGTGTTGTGAAACTGAACTCGTGGTCGCGTCGACATTTGGCGCTTTCCGGTTTTCCCAACAAAAAGTGACAACGATCGCGTATTCGCGCGACCGTCGTCGCTCTTAAATAGGAAGCGTGGTTACTCAATTACCCAGCTGGAAAACTTTCCTGCTTCTTCGATCGAAATATCGAGTACCACCTTCAGTAACACACTACAATGATGTGGTGATGTTACATTGTAAATACAAGTTTACAATGTTACATTACCCGAGCTCCAGTGTGTACAATCACGGATGTGCTAAGAATGCGCAACACGATCTGAATACGTAATGTTGCACATTATGTGGTTTCCTTCCTAAAAACAAATAGTCTAGGTCTCTAGGAAAGAACTACTCGTATGTCTAGAATGCCGGACGCTGTTCTCAAAACCTTGATTACTTTTATAAATAAAAGAAATGTAGTCGTAGTCTGGTAGAGGAATTATTTATTGTAATTTGTGGTTATAAGTAACTAGCACTTCGTATTAACTTCTACAAAGTGTAGCACCCCTTTTATCGGGTAGTTTTATTAAATGAATGATTACGATATTGTTACATACTTTGGCTTAATTCAGCCACGCAGTGTCGTCCTTCTCCAAACACTTAATTACCCCCTTTTGCTGGTGCAATAATAATAACTCTGTACTTTCTGACAAATTAATACCGTTTTTCGTATTCGAGATATAAATAGACCGCCTGATGTTAGGCTCCCACAAACAGGTGCGACGCCACAGCGCGACACAAAGGCACCGCGTATCGTACAACGAGCGGTGCCTTTGATACGAGCTGTGGCGTCGCGCCTGTTTGCGTACAAATTTGGGCACCCTCAAAATTTGAGGGGTAGTTTTGAAAACCTAATAATGTGTATTTGGTCTAAGTTTCAAATTGATTAAATCAAGAAGGAGGAAGGTTTTTCATACAAACGAAATTGAAAGAGGTGAAAAGAGGTATTTTACCTGAAGGAACCCTTAATTTCTGATGTGTCAGTCATTCAGCACTTCGCCCCCGACTTCGTTCGAGTGAATTTCGGACTAAATGGTTAAAATCTTTATTATTTATTTAAACATAATGCATAATACATTAGAATAGTAAAAATGAGTAAGATTATATATTTATACATAAGTATAAGTATTCGGGCCTAGTTTCAAGTTTATTAACTCGCAGAATAAGATTTTTCATCTTTCCTTTTCACCCCCTTAAAGCCCTTCTCAGTGCTACATTTTAAAAGGAAGCCGTGTGCAAAGTTTCACTTTCCAAGACCCAAAATTTTTGGCCGTGCGTTGATATGTCAGTTAGTTTTTCCTTTTTTATTTTTAGTTATAAAAACTTTGATTGGTCTACAAATAAAAAGATCATGTAAGGAATGGTGCTGTTATTGTTTTTTTTTTTTTTAAATCAATGAATCACAATAAGTTAAGAATTGACTTCGCAGATTCGAATCAGATTAGCAGATTAATAAGCTGCTACCAGAAATGGTCCCAAGTAAACGATGGGTCTGCTATAGAAATGCATGCTTTCGTGCATACATTTTCTTTTCTGCTCCGGAATAAATATTTGCACGCGCTGAAGACATTTCTTGTGTGTCTGCCTGTTCGTGATCCGAGTCTGTAATGCCAGCTACAGGGAATCTTTACCCAAGAGTTATTGCTTTTATAAAGATAAAGCTTATTCCAAAGCAAGTCATAAATCAATCCATTCAAAGTTAAAATGTTGTTTCATTACGCATGCAGAAAATACCTTATAAGGTATATTCTAATTCGATGCTTAAGGTAGTAAACAGACAAATGCATGGGCTATTTGCATGTCAATAAGGTGAATAGTGTTTTAAAATACTGTCACGCATGCACATGTTGATCGATTAGTGCAAGACTAAAATTGCCTTGATAATAGTCATTCAAATGTGTAGTTTTTATCTCTAAATTAGCTTCTTACCGCGACTTCGTCTTCGTTGAAAGAAGGATGCCCATTTTTCACCTGACTATGTATAGAAATGAAATAAATCATAAAATACAGCTAATTAAATTGTTTATTAATTACGCTTATCACAATGTTAAAAGAAACGCAAGTTTTTTTTTTTTTTTAATTTTTCTTTATGTTTATTCTACGTCAAGGGTAAACATATTAGCATGTTTTGAACGCATCTCAACTACCCTTTTTTACAACGTTCCATTTTACATACTGCTACTTGACTTTATTCAACTCTGTTTCTGAGTTTCATACATTATTTTACGTTTTATTTACTCAGTAAGTATTTCTGTTTACGTGAAATACAGATTAATTAAAAATAAATTAATAATTAAATTAATTAATCATGCAATGTGCAATTGCGTTAGGACGATTGAAATGAACTTTTTGACGTTTAACATTTAATGCTGGACACTCAATTTATAATGACAATCATCGAGAGTCTAAGCAGTGACATAAGGGTAGCTGGTTTTAAGGAATTCACAAAGTAAAAAGACGTTTTAGAACATAGATATGTATTATTAACTAAGTATTACTATTTTAGACTAAACTTCGAGGTTTCAATAATTAGTTCTAGCACATTTATTTCTTTATAACGGCAAATCCTAACCTAAAAAGTAACATTAATATTTTTTGGACTTCGTAGCGTTTCAATTGTAAAAATGACCATAAGACATTATTTTCTAAACTTACAGGTAGTGTTTCTACTATACCTTTTAACTATACATTCACTTTCATTATCAGGTTTTGAAATGTATGGGAAGTGCCGCCCGCTCTAATATATCGTTTTCGCATAGCGATCTTTCTTTGTATTTTTGCTCGGATCACCAGGTTCGTAGCGTGATGTTAAACAGCGTATGACTTCACTCAAGGATTGGGCTAACAAAAGCATAAAGATGTTTTGGAATACGACTGTTAGTTCTAGAGATAAGCGCGTTCAAAAAACAAACCAACAAACTCTTCAGCTTTATTATTAGTATAGATATGGAATAGTGCTCTAATTAACGATTGATTATTTTACCAAACATGGAATACATTACCAAAGTCATCATTATTGGGGACAGGTCGTAAGAATTTCTGTAAATAGATAACCCAGATATTTGAGGAACTAAAACTTATCATATCTGTATATATCATATTTGAACAACTGCACAGTTCGCGACATAAAAATAAAATAAGCGGTAGGCAACACAAAAAAGCAGTATTCCGTAAAAACTTCCTAGGAATGGCACCACATATTTATAATAAATTACCTAATGCTTTGCTTTGTAGTATAGATATAAATGTATTTAAAAAGCAACTCAATAATCTACTGTTATCTAAGACTTATTACACAATTAACGAATACCTGTTAGATAGAAGTTTGTGCGTATAATAAATACATACAGTTATGGGAATACTTGAGTCCGACTTATTTTATTTTATTACAACTATTTTATTTGTATTGTTAATTATGTGTTGACTGTTTTAAGACATTATATAATAGATAAAATAATTAATTATAGTATTAATAATGATTTTATGACATTGTATAGAGTACTAATTGTAATTTATGACATTGTATAGAGAACGAATTGTAATTTATGACATTTGATAAGGTATTATTTGGAATTAATGACATAGTATAAGGTATTTAATGGAATTTATGACATAGTATAATTTGATAATCGTTTTGCATGCCTAAATTGGTGCAACGCAGTGGACTACGCATTCACATGACATCTAGAAATGTATGATTAATTATGTACTGTGTTGAGCAATAAACATTTGAATTTGAATTTGAATTTGAATTTGATATCTTCCTATCTATTCTACTCGTAACTAATATTATATTGCAAAAGTAAGTTTGTTTGTTACCTTTTCAGGCCTAAACCACTGCACAAACATAGAATTATTAGACCATCCGCCGTACAGCCCCGACCTAAGCCCTAATGATTTCTATACTTTCCCTAAAATAAAGAATAAATTGCGTGGACAGAGATTTTCATCACCTGAAGAAGCTGTGGACGCCTACAAAACGGCCATTTTGGAGACCCCAACTTCCGAATGGAATGGTTGCTTCAATGATTGGTTCCATCGTATGTAAAAATGAGTCAAATTTCGCGGAGAATACTTCGAAAAGCAATAAATACATTTTTAAATAGTAATGTTGTGTCACTTCCTTGATTCCCGAAATTTTCAGTGCCGCCCTAGTAGTAATCATCCCAATTGCTTTAGGACGCTAAATAGCGCTACGTGTCTTTCCTATTATGATTAAATTCTATTATTAGAATTTTTGTAGTGAGTTAAAAGTTTTTTTTTTTTTTAATATAAGGAATCAATTTTGTGAGTTTATAACCTGTATACTTTTTATCCAGGTAGTGTATTGGTTGTTTCCGTAGGATATGTTCCGACCTCAACGTCATGGGAAACCTAATCCGGTGGTCTAATCTAATCCGAGATCTCACGCAGCAGCTATAAAATTCTAAAGAATAAGCGTGTTACGCATGGGTGGCTGAACAGAACGTCATAACAACAAACAATAATTTCTCTGTATCATTCTCAGAATCCTTGATAACTATCTAGAAAGCGGTACAGCAGATAACGTTATGAACATAATAAATATTCGCCTACATAGATAATGTATAATATAATAAGACTTCACTGTCGTCAAACGATACAGAGATAACATAAAGATGGTAGCTATATAATTTATTGAGTGGAATATTGTAGAATGTAATGGCCTGTGACAATGTATTGACGTTCGTATGACAAGTATGGTGCTCATAAAAACAGCATTGAAAAGTTGTTTGGGACATTGAATTTTTATTTCCAGTGTTTTGATGACTTCGGACAAAACATGGGTGAAATGGACGATAGTGACTGATCGAATATTGCAAAAGTTTAAGAGAAAAGGTTATTATAGCCCGTGTCCTTAAGGCCTTAACGATGCTTGAAATCAATCAAAACACAAGATAAGATGTTTTTCATTTTAAGTGTCGAGGACGAAGTGGCCATGGATAAAGAGAATCCTGATAAAATGCTTGAAAGAAGCCAAGATAAGACACAAAGTGGTAAAAGTGGAAATAACTTTTAAAGTAATGCCCAAATTCCTTCGCTTTAGAGAACCACTGCTTGTTCTTGTGTGTCCGTATACACAGCTTGATTTTTGTGTCATGTCCTCAGTAAGAATGTAATTAAAATTCTTGTTTCTTATGGAATTCCTCACAACATATGCGTAACCTTAGAAACGTGTGCGGGTAAGGAGTACGAAAACCATGATGTTTACTTTCAAGTATACGCAAATAATGTTTCGGCAGAAAAATCAGTAACTGTTTTAACAAACAAAAAAATCTGCTTATTCATTAAGGTTTTGGCACCCATTCGTCAAGCTAAGGCCAAGTATACCAGTGAAGTCCAAAAGAGCGTTGGGCAGACCTTTAAAGTATGGCAGAATGGAGAACTAATCATATCCATAATGAATCCAGCCGAAAATGATGATGGCAATGATTTAATTCCTTTCAACTACGAATGATAATCAGTACGATACAAGCACAATGTCTGTGTATATGTTAAAAGATTCATTATTCGCTCGACAGGTAACATTAAGTTGAAACCAGACAATAAAATAATTACTATAGGACCAGCCAATCAATGTGACATCGAAGGTCACATAAGAATAGTTTATGTGCCATCCATTGAATTGAATGGCTCATGATGTCAATATTACATCATCACTAACCTTGTTGACCGATGAATATACTGGTTTAGGGTATTATTTACTTGCTTAGCTTTTCAATAGTTAACTATTTAATTATAACAATTTAAAAAAAATGAGAAGAGCAAGTAACAATCTACAGATCCTCCAGAAGAAAAATGTAGTTCTGTGTAGAAAAAAGGTCGAAGGTTTTGTAATCTTTTTGGAAAATAAGCAAAGCTGTCCCCCGAGACTTTTATGACGGGATGGATCTGGTTGCTTTTATAGTCATTATTATCTGACCTTTTCAAGCATTCTGCAATCTTTTAGATTATATTAGTATCCTTTTACCGCTGGCTTTCAGCTCGTATTGAAATCGTTACGAAAACTTTATTAGATTATTCCAATGAACCGGATTCTAATAATTCCAAGGAATTTTCCATTTCATGAATCTTTTTCCCTAGCACTACATTACTCTCCACTTCGCTTGTAACTTCTAAACAAATCTACCACGTATTATGTACACGACTGCCTACATTTCCTTGTTTACTGTTTGTAAATCATGCAAAAAAAATATTTCAAATATTTACTACTCCACAGCTGCTACACGCACGCGCGTCATGCCACCTAAACAACTATCCACCTTTCCACTTCGTAATAAGAATTAAATTCGAATACCCCCAGTACTTTTCGATGGTCCATTGTGATAGCACACGCATGCGCGTCGACCTACCCCACTTACAACTACACGGTTCCTAGCATTTCCATTTCCACCACTTTCTACTTTTCCGCTATCAGAATAAGGTTCTATTTCAGATCTGGTTTCATTTAGAACCATTTCATCTTGTGTTTAATCAGCTGTGTGTCCCCAATTGATAATTCAGTTAGTGCTGAGGCTGCCGGCTCAAAACCTGGGCCACGTTTTGTTACAAAAAATAAGCAAAAATAAAAGAGTGAAGTGTGAAATTGGTGCTATTGTCTGTGATTGAGAGTTTTAAAAATAGAGCTGCTATATTGAGGTTGTGATATAAAACATAACTATCTATCATTGTCCAAGAAACGTAATTTGGAATAACGTGTAATTTTTTTATCTGCATTAATTGTTTTGCTAAACGCTACAGCATGTTTTAATAGTGAATTCGTTAATTCTGAAAGAAGCCTTTTTTGTGTGCGCGTGCCAATCACTAATCGAATTTGTGTGCGCTCCGTGACCGGTCAATATGGATAAGATAATAGGGGAACGGCTTTTATTTATGATGAAATGATCGAATCGGTCGTGAGTTCGTACCCAAGCAGGCGCTTTACTTTGTGTAAATAATTTAATCACCACTGCTCTCAAAACGGTGAAGGAAAACATCGTGAGGAAACCGGCATGTCCTAGAACCAAAAATTCGAAGACATGTGACATCTACCAACCCGCACTGAGCCCGCGTGGTGGATTACGGCTCACTGCCTCTCATAGAGAGGAGGCCTGTGTCCCAGCAGTGGGAACGTTATAGGCGTATTAGATTATGATCGAATCGGAAATGAAGCCAATTTTGTTATTTTATGCGAGGGAAGGAAATTCTGATAATTCCGCACAATTTACTGCGCTTAAATGAAAGTTATTGAAAATTAAGATTATAAGCAATCTGCAGGTTCGTAATTATCAACAAAAAAAAAAACTTAATTGGCTTAAGAAATATTTTTCTAGTTAACTGCTAAAATGTTCTGTACAGTTTTAACTCCATTTAAACTTATCTCAAATAATTATCAGATATCTGCTAAACTGCTGGTCATTTCATACCACAATTCTTGTCTAATTATAATAACGCGGCCTCGATTTACCTGATGTGAGGCTTGGCTTTGGCCATATTCACTAATGTCCACCTTAATTATTCCATGGACCTTGGGTTTGCAGATATATGGGTTTTCCTCATACACATCGTTTTGGTCAAGGTTTCTTGTTTCTGAAAAAAAATTGCTTTTCTTTTGGTGTTGGCTTAAACCTATTCTCACCTACACATACACGAAGAAGGATTAAAATTTGGAAAGGATCAGCTTCTGACGTTTTTTCTTGCCAATATTTTTGGTTAAATTTAATTTATTAGAATACTTGAAACATCAGGGGTCCGACTGCCCACTTGTTTTATTTTTTCGAGACAGCAAAAAGAGTATAGTTAGCAAGAAAAGTAGAAAGATTTGACTGAAACAGGAAATATGGTAAAACCCTTTGGGTAAAACCCATGACTATTGCTGCCAATTTAAATGACTGCCATAAGGAAGGACCTGGGGATCTGGGAAAGTTAACATGTGCAAAGCCACGCAACCGATGTCAAAAGAAAATATGTAAAGACTACAAAAATTCCTTAGGTATAACAAAATAACCCATTCAGATAATCTTGTTGAAGATGAAGATGTACAACGCAGCTTAAAATAACAGATGAATCGAGAAGTTATACTACTTGATTCCCAAGTTATTGACTAAACTATTCAGACAACTGCGAGGTTATTTAACAAACTTGCAAACGTTTAAATCAAATATTGTGACCACCAGACCTTCGTGACGTCATAACTGTGTAAACATAGAATAATTTTTGTACATACGTGACTGTACTTCACGTTTTTAAAGTCTGAGGTAGATCATATCCTGTTTCCTATGACTTTTGCTTCAGTTTATGTCTTAGGGTTAAGTGTCAGATTTGGTTGAAAGTTAATTATGTTGGCTGGCACTTATATAATATATCCGAAGGACAAGACCATGCAAAGAATGACTTCTAAATTTTTAAGGAAAACTAAACAGGTAGGCCTTGATGCAAGTACTACGTATGTGTATAGGCAAAACTGTAGAGCAATGTTTCAATCGTCTTTTAGCGTTATCTAGAACATAGAGTAGGTATATTGTCTATCTATGTTTCAGTTCGAGTATCGACCAGGATTTGCTCTATAACGCTGTCGTATCCATTATTTTGAATATACTATGCAGTTCTGTCTTGTTCCACAATTCTCAAAATCGATTATTGATTTAGTAAATTTATTGATAATTTGTTCTCCATTATTAGGGATTTGGTTATTTAAATTATGTTTGCTCAATCAATATTATAATAAGCCAGTCATGTATGCTATCCAAACTATAGGTGATCTAAACTTTAATTGTTTGGCACGTAAGTTTGACAACATTTCTATTTTAAATCACCGAGTCGTGTTTACATGATCTAAGACGTGTTTAGTGACTGCAAAGCAAAAAATCCACATCTAGTTTGGTCGTGATGCAGTCATTTTTACAAAATTATACTTACATACATGCAGGTCTATTAAACTGTTAAGTGTATAATTTTAGGTTTGCAAACGTGACTTCAATTATAGTTAGGATGTGATAAAAATTATCAAAGAAGAAAAACTATAAAGACTTCCTGCGGATGGCACGATTAAAGATCATAATGTTGAAACAGATATATTAGCATCTCTTTCGAAGCTATTGCCAATGGGCGATTTTGCTCCCGATATGGAAATATTGATCGAATCGTCCGTTTTCTGTGCAGTTCCGTAACTTATTAATCCCAATGCATTTCTAAATGGAGCAGACAGGCGGGTTTCCAACATTATATGGAACAAACTTTGAAAAACGGAAGGGGTTTCGTGTCCTATTTACTCGTCCCTGGCAACGTTAATGGTTTTATGATGCAAGCGATTGTATTGTATCTTCAATACAAATATTCTTTTGATGTTATGATACAAAGGTCAAAAGCCATTCATTGTCCAAACTTGATTACCGTAAATTCAGACCACAACTTATTTTGGAAGAGACTGATGATTCAGAACGATGATTTAACATTATGTTTGTACATCCTCAACGTGATCTGCCTCTATCATTGTTATAAAACCACGGCCATCTCTGTGTACAAAGTCAATCGTTATAGCAAAAACTACTGTTAACAAACTTGTATTTACATTCCCACTTGTATATCTAAGATCAAAGTCAACATTTTCCGAAGTATCACGTTCGAATGGAGCCGTCCCGCTGTCCATATCTTATTGACAAGCATCGTTTTCAATACCAGCGGAGCGAGACGTTGCGTCGCGTCGGCTGAATACTATGAGTATCTCGCGTTCATCACCTACTGGTTAACTGTCATGTATTACAAGTTTTACGTCTGTCTTGGTGGTTGTATTAAAGTTGGCTGTTGAGAACCTTTTTGAGGTTTTTTTTTTAATCAGGCGGATGTGGGGTACGGATCTCGGCTTAGGGCGTTGCTGGAGGCGGCGTAGGTGAGTGATGGAACACCGGGTTGGTTTTTAGTCGGTAAGAGTCCGACAGACCCCCCCGCTCTCCCCGGGGCGGCGGACATCCATGAGGATTTTCCAACCCGAAACCAAAAAAAAAAGGGCGTTGCTGGAGGGAGGACAGCAAGTTGGGACAGGCTGGATCAAAATTTGATGATTATTATTATCGGGGGAATTTAAAGCTACAGGCTTGGGTCGGGGGGAGAATCAGGCAAAGAATGTTACCTATAAATACGTAGGTAAAAAAAAATCTAAACTTCTTCTCAAATGTTTTCCAAGCCATTACATCTTTGTGTTCGAGAATGTCGTGAATAAACCCATCAATTTATTTCGCCAAGACAAACCTAAAAGTTATGATGTCGTCAGAATCGCGACAGGCTGTCAGAATTACAGCGATTTTCGTCATTTACATCATTTCGTTCCGTATTAAAATTCAAGGCGTGTTTAGCTTGCATGTAGCGGTCGCATGCGCAGCATTACAATGAGATGTTAGGAAGTGTTCTCACCGAAGAAACGTCCTGGAAGTTTCATGGATTTAAAAGATGTAATGATGGAACACCTAGCTTAACCTAGATTCAGAAGTTATCATACTCAGTCGTATAAACATTAACAAACTTTTTTTTAAGTTGACAGAAAGGGACAAACAGCTCGATACCTAAAATAGGTTAATAAAGCGAATGGCTGCATTATGAATAAGACGGCTAGCATTTTAGGTGAACATTTGCGATAATGGACTCATCTAGACGACCGAGATGCTTTCGCTGTCAACGCATCCATTGTAGGTTCTTTGACGCCGATTGTGACAGCTATGCGGTTACTTCAGTTTTGAAAGGCGTAAAGTGTACCTATGTCATGCATGTGCGTAATTGCGTAGCTTGCACGTTCACCTTCACCAATATATCGTAACCCTTAGAAATGGAAAAGATGGCTAGTTGCCGTCATATCCGGTTGTTCGCCGTCAACCATGGGATTACTAGTCTATCATGCCGTGCTTTGATTGGCAATGCTGCTCCTACTTTGACGGATGTACGATCGCCCTAAGTGCGTACTTAGTCTGGATTTTCCATTACGAAGTGAGGGGAATACTAAACTGTTCAAACAAATGATTCTTTAGTATTATTAAAAGGCTTGTGTAGTCGTAAAATATTAGATTTACAAGCCGATCGGTGGAGTTTATTTGCCTATTGCGATAGTAATGGCACATTTCATGTTGCTTTTAGATCATAAACTTTGTTTCTATACTACCTGTTGTCATTCGATTCTCATGGGCCTCCTGGCTTATAATAATTTGTTCGTTTTTCTATTTGATATGGGTGCCTAGGCTCTGAATAATGTTCCTTTCTCTCATTTATTTTGCTCTTCAACGTCTACCTCCAGTCGTTTGTCCCACTTCTTCCAGCTCTTCCTGGCTTGAGTTCATCTTGTCCCTGTCTTTCCGCGTTTCGGTAATGATGGCGTTGTCCCATCTTATGTCTACCAGCGCTCCATGTGAATGCTCCCGGGCTCCAACCGGCAACAATTTAACTACAACTACTTTCTTTCCGTCTTCTTTATTTGTTCCTCTATAGATCGTGTTATTGTCTTACTATTTCCTTGTTCCATCAATAATAAAACTTATTTTCATCACTCTAACTAGAGACGTGGTGATGTATAACAGCGTTTCCGGACACAGCTCGCAGGCGCCACGAGATTCGTGCCAAGCAATAAAATGGAACGTTAGATCTAGACTCAGCGTCGCCGTCAAACGAGATAACATTGATATCTATCGGATTAAAATTAAATACTAAATAAACAACGGAAACATTCCCGTTACCTTTCACGTCAATTTAAACCATTTTATATTCAAATTCATGCTATATGTAACACTTTTTGAGTAGGTAACCTATGTTGTATGAATGTTGTGAATTAACTGGAATTTTAAACGCGTGACCTTAGTTGAGAAGACAAATGTTATTTGATTAAATTACGTTATTTTATTATAAAATATCAATTATTTAATTATTTATTATGTTACTACAGATTTGTATATCGATTTCTGTGAATGGTAGATATTCACAGAAATCTATATACAAATCTGTGCTTTACATTAGCTAAACATAAAAAGTATGAATAAAATATTTATGTTTTTTTTTTTAATGTGCGGTTTGTTTGTGCAGAATAAACTATTTTTCTTTCTTTCTTCTAATAATACTATTTACAATAATGAGCCTTGAATTCTCCACACCACTGAACAATATTGTTGCTGATCAAGATTTGGATGAAAATTTCTAGCATCTAGACATTGCTACTAATATTTGTTTAAGTACACTGTGTAAACTTGGAAGTAAATTCTTGTAATTTATTCAGCTTACCTGGACCTGTAGAAATAGACTTTCCACATATCTTTTTTGCATTATCGGTAAACAAAAACAAATGACTTCGGCTTTATGTAATTATTAACAAGGAGTTTATGTAAAACTCCTACAGGTAATTAAAGAAGCTGCCAACACCATTACCTACTTCCTAGACACGTAATTATTTACTACAGAAATAGTTTATTAATTTTAATATCTACGACAAATACAACTGGATCTCACCAAGGAAATTGCGAGTTACCTACTTGAGTAGAATTGCTTACTTCTCAGTGTCCCAATGCTGGGCAAAGGTCTCCCCACTTTTCCCTGTGTCTTGCCTTGTGCGGCTCATCTCCTAAAATCGCCTCTAACGGCCGAACCCAATAACATATCTATCTCAAACATTGGCAAACTGGAGAAAGAAAAACCTATCAATATCTGGTTTTAACGTCCCAATATAGACGCGTCCCTTCATATTGACAGCTATTTGTTTGACAGTGACAGATCTACGTGTACTCTCTATCATTAGTAGGTTATTGGATTTTGCCGTTAAAATACAAACAAACAATGGAATTTACTTGCAAAATTATATGATGATCCGAAACACTGATTATTTCAAAGATTAAAACCTTATGCCAACCCAATTGTGTAAACAATCTAAGCGCCAATATAAATGATACAGTATTTATTCTACCATTCCACTTATCTATAATAGAGCAATTTAAATCTATGGCCGACCAGCGACCTTATTTCGCAGGTAGAGATCGTAATGAGCTATCAAAACATTGCGTTGACTTTTTTTTTGTTCATATCTTCTCACGTAACTTTCTCGATCGTGAGAAAAATCAACACTTTGTTGTTGTGCGAATATTAGTGTTGTGGTTCACGAGACTGTTTGCTGTAGGCACTATCGATTATTCAGAGGAACTTGTTATTAATAGACTTCTGATGAGCAATAAGCTGTCTACATCTCTGTATCTACTTTCCTGTCGGAGGTATGCTGGAACAGATTTCTTTATAAATCAGCATAACCTTTGTGTTTCCTATTACTCTGTTCTTTCTATAAATGTCTTCTTGTTTCTATAAATGTGTGTACCTACATACACGGTTAAATATAAAATAAATAAAATAAGTTATTTATTTTTTTATTATATAATTAAATATATAATTTAAGATTCCTCTGCGTTTCTTTTGAAAGGAATAAAAAAAAAAATACTAGAATGGCAGACTCAATTGCTGTTGTATACTTCCATGCTATTTGCACGTGCAGCATGTCCACCAGAGCAGGAGAGTCCACGACTTTTATATATAAATAGAAGAATATACAAAATGACAGATGAATAAAGGAAATCTGTAATTTTGTCCATTCTTCCATCGACAAAACACGGTCATGAAATGCGTGCAGATGCTTAACTAAAACTAAAAAGAGATTGAAGAGGATACATTTATCAAATGTTCTGAATTTCTGAAGTACCTACTTCATCCATGGTCTTCATCACAACCTATAATGTCTCTGTGAGAGGGTAGTGGGCCATCATCCACCACGCGGGCCCAGCGCGGGTTGGTCTTGGTCACGCTTAAGCTGTAATTATTTTATTTACTTCAACTGACTTCAAGCTCGGCTACGTTCATACGATCGTGTCTTGTGGCACCAACTCGCTTCTTTTCATGGTGATTGTCGTCCAATAAACGGTCACTTGTTTGCTCAGTCCGTTGCCCTAGCTCTAGTTTAATAATAACTTCACAAGAAGTTTCACAGTCAGTCATCATAAGTTAATGATGATCACTTTTGGACTTTGTCACTTTCAATTCGTTAGTTGTCAGTTGGTGTAAGCCGTCACGTTTTTGACGTCACCATTGGCATCGTAAAATATCTGACAATATTCAAAGAGTATGAAACTTAAGATTTTCGTAAGTCGACCGTATTACGAAATTAGATAGTTTTATTACGGAATCGTGGGAATTGATAACGATCGAGCATTTCGAAAGGCAGTATTGGTTTTAATCAAGTGCTGTTCAAGAATAAGAGTAGGTAGTTTCGATGTTCATAAAATTTCGAGTGGTCTTTTGATTTCGAGAGGTCTTTTGTTTTCGAGTATTTTTAATTTGTTTTGTTTAGTTGACACCATTCTCTAAACTATTAATACATATGTATGCGCTAAGCTAGAGTGTTCTGTGTAGTGTGAATGTATCACTGGCTCAGTAATTCTAAATAAGATAAAGAAAGAGAAGGAAGGAAATGGTTCAAAATCTCATTTACCCATAGTAACTAGAATAACGGGTCACCATAAAGGTTGTAAACAAATGATCAGCGCGGCCAACAGTCGAGAAATCGAGATGAGTCGAGGTACAGTTATCAATAGAATGCACATGTTTATGCAAACGGCCACACCTGTACATTCACCGTTACCCGAATTCTTCAATATGTGGGAAAGTGAGTTGATCGTGTGACTACATTGTTACACGCATTTTTGCAGTTATTTGTTGACACTTTACTAATATGCTTGAGATGAGGATCCAAACATAGAAAGTGTGGGAGTTAGAATATTGAAATGAACGCTGCGAATGATTAGTATGATTATTTTGACGCCTTAAAAATTTTGTTCCCCAAGTATTGTAAAATCATTAGGCTGTAAACGACAATAAGACCAAAAAAACAATCTTTTTTACTTTTGAAACTCAACTTACTTAACATTGCAACAAAACTATTACATTCAAAAAGTTTCAAAACAAAACAGCTGTAGCAAAACAATTGCAGACACAAAAAACAAAACCCATCAAAAAAATTGTTGTTTTCTAGGCGTAAGTAAACCAAAAGTATGAACTGAACCTGAAGTGTAGTACCTAATATGTGCCAAATGGTCCACTAAGTGCCACTGAAGATGGACAGCCATGGAGACCGTGAATCCAGGAGTTCCAGGGCTAGTGACTCTCCTGGAGACACCATGAATGATGTATATGCAGCCTGGCGTGAGTCCTATGGATTTAATCTACTTTTGGCACCTTTGTAGTTGTTTCAAGCACTGTTTTTTGGAGCTGTCCTTGATGTTATGATTTCTATGGTATTCTTGCCTTCTGCCTTTTATATCCTGGGTTTATACTTGTTTGTAGCCTGCATTAAGAGAGTAGCGCCTTGTTCTGAAAATATAATTTTGTACTAGCAGTCTATCTACTCCTATGTCAGACTTATAATACTTTTATGAAAATATTGTCAGTGTAGTAAGTAGCATTTGAGCATACCAATGCATGGATGTGTAAATATTTTTTTGGTAACATAATTTTCACGATATTTAAATAGCAGCAAGATTGAAATTATTTAAAATATTTTTAAGTAGAAGGTTTCTCTCCTATATCGCACGAATGCGATAAAATGGAAGAATAATGAATGTCCGAAACTGAACAACGATAGAGTCAATTTTAGGCATTCAGTATTCTATTATTTGTCCTAGTATATACATGTGTTACAAATTATGTAATGTGCTACGAGAACGCTTGTAATACTATTGAATACATTGAAAACAAAACAGCTATAAATATAAATAAACACAACTAGTCCTTCAACAAGCGACTGCCGATATAACAACCGAAACATTATAAGTAACACAGTCACATACGATAATAAAACCTCAGCGCTGATTAACCTATCTACTAATGACATAAAGTTCAAATTCCCTTACACCTGTTTATGCAATTTTTTTCTTGCACACTCTTGTATAGTATTGTTTGGGACACAATAGTGTGCCAACTAAGGAGCTGAATTTGCAAACCAATTCTGTTGTACTGAGTCGGACTGCTAACTGCTACATTGCTACATAATGTGGTGACTGGTCAGAGTTGCCAAACAATCAGAAGTAACGATAAAGTCATCAAGGCTTATCTCCTTGTATTTGCGTAAGCATATTTTGCTGCAGCCTAAAATGTTAATCGGTCACCTTGTCACCTTCAGTTTCCATTTCCGACTCTAAACCTTTTACAAAATAATCGGTCATGTTTGTATTACTTCTTTTCGGTTCTCTGTATTAGATTCATCAATCGAGTCTTTAATAACATCTTATTCAATACTTCCTATTGACGTACGATCATTTGTAACATTATTAGTCTTGGCAGCATCGCAATCATTATTAAGAAACACCTCAAATACATCACGAATATCATGAGTTACGACAATGTGTGAAAGCAAATTAATTGCCGATAGCATTCTATTAATGAATTTGCCATCAATGCTATAAAGAATATTTGATAACGTAAGAAATAATTAATTTCCGTGATCGTCAATGAAATGTAGATTGGCACATCTTTCATTATGAGGGCTGTGTCAATTATTTCGATCAGCAGTAGTAATTATTTTCGTGTGGAGTGTCTCATCGCTGGTAGGTGGGTCTGTCAGAATCTTACTTAGTAAAACCACTCGGTGTTCTTCCAAATACCTCTGGCTGGATGGGTTTGCTCCCACAGCCATTCTTACCTCCGGCAGGCCATTAGCTCGTCACACGTTAAGGCGCAGACAAGAGGCAAATGTTCTAAGAGTGCAGAATTGTCTTTAAAAAAAAGCCAAATCTATACAAGTTTGTGGTAGCGGAAAAAAAATATATTAATCGTGAATATATTTCTTAGAACCCTGTTGTATTCAAAACAAGTTTTTTGAAAACTTTTCTCGACACAAAAAAATTACTAACCTCTTGAAATGATCTTCCAACAAAAATATCTGTATTACTTATCAACATACGTTGGTAAAATTAATTAAAATAGCGTATCATATTTAAATAACAATATGAAACTCAACTCATTTTTGAGTCAATAGATAATTGCTTCATAGTTTGCAATAAGTTAGAAGCGTTGTGCCTTCTCGCTTCTCTTTCTTTTCTATGCAGTCCGACAGTGACCGCGCTTTAACTGTTGTCCACATCTTAAGGCGACCCGCGTCAACATAAAGCCGACATTTTATGGCCACAGTTACCCCTAAGATTCATTGTAGAAAACCCTGGACATTATCAACTCATCTAACATCCTCTTTCTCAATTCCAGATGAAATGCTAGAAGGAGAGGGCGCGGGGTTGGCGGCCCGCGTGGCCGAGCTGGAGGTGCGATGTGCTCGACAGGCGGAGGAGTTGCTGTGCCTTCGGTCCACCCTCGCCGATGCTCTGCGGAGACTGAACGCGCTGGAGGGCAGAGCGCCCACAGCCCCCAACACGGGACAAAGAAATGGTGCTTATACTGGTGAATATTATGGTTATTAGCGCTGCGACGTTTATTTTTAAATGTTGCAACATCATGCGAGACTATTGGCGTATATATACAGCTGTTTTGTTTTGTTCGAAAAGTAATAGATAACAAAAAAAAAGAATATGTGGTGAAAGAGCGCGATAACCGTAGAAAAAACAGTGCTGAATACAAAACGTTGCATACTTACAAATACCGTTATTCGTAGTAAAAGCCGTAATTAATTCAAAATAAATAACACCTATTTAGCTAAAAAATGCAGACAAGTACAACCGCACTGAAAAAATATAGTCATTTTACAACATATGTATTATTATTTGTTTTAGAAACTTTCAGTTAATCTTGACAAATTGCTGCTGTGTGAGACAGCAATTTATTTGAAGTATGGTTATTAAAGTAACTGCTATATCATTGTTTTATAGCATTTATCGACGAGCGAAAACTAAAACTTATATCGCGCCCATTTCACCTTTTCGAACTGTAATTTGCATTAATTTTGACAGTACAGTACTTATTTTGTCAATAAATGACACCTAGACGTTGAAAACGTTTCTTGCACCAAGAAAATCGACCCAAAAGTGCTAAACGTTTTCATTCTTCGACTGTATTTCACGGTTATAAAATATTAAATCATTCTGTTATTGAAAGTTCCGCAATGTATTTATTACAGCATACAACGTTTAAGTCAATATTTACGAAACCGTGCCCTTTCACTGTTTGGTTAAGTTTTTATATAAAATGTAATAAATTATAACACTTACATGAATAGGCACGGCCGGTGGCCCAGTTCATGTTAAGCCTTTCATATATCATTCGGTGGACGTGTTCCGTTAAAGTTATTTATTAAAAGTTTCATAACATTTTACATTCGTCTTACAAATTAATTACGTACCTTGCCAGCCATTTGGGCACTTTTCCAGGCACAGTGATGCAGATGTTTTTTTTAAGACCTATGAGCTTTTCACCCTTGTATAATCTAGGTGAGGGTTTGGTTTCCGCACTTATTCCTTCAGGTGGACCGTGCGTGGACCATTGTGGCCGTCGGTGGTTATTCCAACCAGCCCATCTCCCTCCAGAAGTTGATTTCATCTCCTGCAGGCTTAGCACGAGCGCCCTAGAGAAGCGTATTGTCGACGGAAGAGTAGACAAAAATGGCGTTTCTGTGTAGACAGTAGAAAGTTTTCTACTGTCTACACAGAAACGAAACGCAATTGTACGGTAAAAATGGGTAGTTATACACATCACTAGCAACTAACCCGTTGCTATGGACAATCACTGTCTCTAAAGCAACCTGAGTCTAAGTGTGTCCTCGTGCTCGCGAAACAGAGATTTCGAGGAGCGTAGAAAGCGATTTCTATTCTACAGTAGAGTAGAAACAGAAAACGCCATGCTAAGCCTGCTGGTCTGAGAATCACATCTGTGTAAGATCTGCGTGCCTCAAAGGTTTCTGTCCTAATGTCTGTGCTGTAACTCTCCTTGCTTCTATGGCGTAAACCCCTTGTATAATGCCCACACATTCTGCCTGGTAGACGGCGACATGTGACGCTGGATATGTTTGAAGTTTAGGTCGTGTGAGAAAACTCAGATTCCGGTCCCGGAGTCGGTCTTTGATCCGTCGGTGTATACTGTCGGCTCTTTCGGGCCTGAGTAGTCACACTGTTCTTCTGTGAGTATTATGTTGTAATGCTTTCGAAAGTGGTGACGTTTCGGGGTTGGTCGCAGGGTGAAGCCATATAGCCATCATTGGTTGTCGTTTGAGCGCAACTTCCTTTTATGTGCTTGACTCTAGAGTCTTTGCTCAGGGTTCTTGATATATTTAGCCTTTAGGAAGCCAGGGCCACCTCCTCCCGCACGATGAGTTGTAGAGGTGGCAGTCCAAGCATTGCCTGTAGGGCAGCAGTGGGTGGAGTTCTCATAAAGCTAGTGATTGCTATACAAGCGAACCGCTGCAGTTTTTCGAACTATCCCATGGAAGTTATTAATCTCAACAAGTTCGTTAATGCGCGTGCGAAGATTTGTTATCGAAAGTACGTAAGACATAAGTGTGTTGCAATAAATGCACATAATTTTCTATAGAAAGGATGGTAGGTAGGTGCAAGAAGAAGTAGTTAAAGTGATATTACTTACGCCTATAACATAACATAACATCACGCCTTGTTTCCCCGAAGGGTTGGGCAAATGTGGGTGTACTATAGGTACACCTCGTACCTATAGTACACCCACATTTCGCCAGTTATGTTTAAGTCCCATGTAATAGGGGGCGAGCCTATTGCCATCTACCGGGCACAAATCCAGACTTAGGGCTGCTACTGAGAAATTCCAGATAGAAAAACCCAATAACACGTTGCCCGACCTAGGAATCGAACCCAGGACCTCATGCTCAGCAGTAGCGATTGCGACTACTAGACCAACGAGGCAGTTATAAAAGGTAAAATTTGTATGTCGGGGGCATGGGGTCTCAACTCGAACAAATTATAATTTGTGAACTTACAGTTCTGATGTGAAAAATTCTTTATGCATTTGATAGCCCAATTCTTGAAGAATGCTATAGCTTAACATCACGCTATGACCCTTAGGAGACGAAATAAAAGGAAAAAAATATAAAGATAAAAAGTCATAAAGAACACTAAACAGATGCACTAGGCAGATGATGCTAGTGGGGCGGGGGAAAAAGTAATTTCATGCGGTCGAAGTCGCGAACAGAAGCTAGTCAATCAATCAATCAATAAAATGGAAAACTGATTTTATGACGTTTCCACCACTTTCGTATAAGTTCCGGTTTACTATCTAGTAGATTTTATTTTTATTTACATTACCTTTTTTTTCATTTATATTATCCTTCTCTCGTTTGTTTGATACTATTTCTCAAAGAAGTTCTCCTTTGTTTTCAGGGTCTGCGGGTACTCCGACAAGGGAGTTACGACTGAGGCAGCCGTCCTACCGGGAGACTGCCAAGAGGACCTCCAGCTACGGCTCCAGCACCTCCTCATTACCACAAAGGTGATAACAAAAAATTGCGTTATCAACTTTAAGACAATTAGGATTAATAATAAGAATTTTAAGCTAAGAACTCAGAATGTGTAAGAAAGAAAGAAGAATAGATTAAGCGGTAATAGGGTTAGCGTTAGTGACATGACTTGGTGTTGACCGAGCAGTGGTGGCCCAGTGGTAACGCCCCCGTCTTACAAGTTCTTGGTCGTGGGTTCGAACCTAGACAGGCGCTTTACTTTGTGTACATAATTTCATCACTTGTGCTCTCAAAACGTCGAAGGAAAACATCGTGAGGAAACCGGCATGTCCTAGAACCCAACATCCCGGTCCCGCGTGGTGGATTACAACCCACTCCCTCTCGCCGAGAGGACGCCCGTGTCCCAGCAGTGGGAACATGATTGGCTGATTCTGCGGTTAGGCTGGAAACCGACCACGACATAGTAGGCAGATGATGACAATAATTACTTTGTAAACAGAGTGAACAGTTGCTCATACACAAGAGCGACACGCGTCAACGTGTTTCGCCGTCGACGCATTGACGGTGGGCGTGGACGGCTGCAGTTGCCTCTGCCATTGACGCTTGTCGCTCGTGTGTATGCACATCGTCAAAGATAATATAATACTACGTACAGATACCCAATCCAATACAAAGAAATGGCACCTCCCTAAGTCGGGCTATTGAGCTGGCTATTTTTCTTCGTCCAAATTTTTTAACATATGGCAGCATCAGCGACTCCACGCCAGAGACTGTAGTTTTACAACGCCGTCTAGGAGTCGACCTACTTTTAAAACGTTTCCTGCAATCCTTTTATAGAAAGTTTAACAGTTCCGGGTTCAGAAAAACATGTTAATAGATTTCTTTTATATTTCTATGTACACTAACAAATAAGAACAAAAGTTGTTTGAATTAAATGAGTAACGATAGTGGTTACTATAATGACAGGACGAATTGAGTAAAACGCCATCTATTGCAAAGAGATCTAAACGAAATGATTAACAGATGGCTACTTTTATCATTATATTGGTCCGAATTGAAGTTATAGGCTTCATTTTATGTTTTTTTAAATCAAAATCAAAATATTTTATTTCACATAAACCTTCATGGGCACTTATGAAACGTCAGATTGGGAGCAGTTATTAGAAATTTACATAGTGATGCCGTTTATGAGGTACCAGGGAAGCCACATGTGCAGAGGGAATTATTGCCAAACTTTCCTGTCTTCGACGTAGTCTTTAATATTATAGTACGCTTTTTTGATAAGAAAAGCATTAAAATTATTAAAAGCATTAAATATTAGCATTGTTTGAAAAGTTTTGTTTATTTCTAATCTTGCTTCAGCAAAAATTCTGCCGTTTATTGCTTTCTAATGATTGCTATTTTCATAATGGTTACCTATGCTGCCATCTGTGTTTTTTTTCACGACTAATATAATTAGTTCTAGTTGAGACCCCATGATATCGTTCTATAATCGTATGTGACGGTCCCTCCCAGACGCGGGCCGCAGCACCAATCCACGGGCTCGCTGCAGTCGGACTCGCCGGCGTCGTCGTCGTCGCTGTCGCCCGCGCCCTCGCCCTCGCCGCGCGCCACGCCGCAGCCGCACCACGCGCCGCACGCGCCGCAGCCCTACAGGTACTACGAGGACCTTCAGCTCTATTCTATCTAAATCTCACCGTGAAAACAAATATGAACGCAGCTGTATATAGTGTCAATTCCTAGTATTAGCACGTTGATCCTGTCAAAATCTCACCGTGAAGACTTATGTAGCGGACGGGAGGGGCGTGTCCAGCACCCGCAGTGGTCCAGGGACAGTCTCCCACTATTGTTGACATGTGCTCCCTACTACCTGTGTCGAATGACTCTGCTGGTTGCACACGTCACCACGCACCCCTGAATGCGTATGGGTGGGTACAACCCACAAGAACCTCGGGGAGAGACGGACAGTGTAGAGGAGGCCGACGATGAAATAGAACCAGTTTTCGTCTCTTGAGTTTGTCCGCAGACTTTGGCTTATCTTTTCTTCCTTGTTGTTGTTGGCTCTTACACGGCTGTACTGCGCCTACAACTTGCGTGGAGTGAGCTGTCAGTGTCATCCTGTCTTGTTCAATCCCTAGCATCAGTGGCACTGACTGCTCACTCCACGCTCACTTCATCTATGTTTACGCGGTGTGGTTTTTATAGAATAGACCGACTGCTACTGCTGTGCACCGACTGACCCAAAAAATAAAATGAATTGTGGGCCCAGTGAAAAGTTTAAGGCAAGTCTGATTTTTGTGAAATTTAATGGAAGCTATTTTTACCAATGGATCTCTCATCACGATCTAACGGTACGGCCATCTTTAGATGGTACTTATTTTGGCTGATTGATTGTTTCACAAAAATAGGACTTTATTTTTTTTTTCATTAGAGACACTTATCCAATGGCCAGACTGAATCTAGCCGCGTTCAAGAGCTGTCAGTGTCAATATTCCAAGAAAATAATGACACCAACAGCTCTTTAATGGAGTTTATGTACTGATCGCGTTCAAATTCATTGGTGAAATCAGTCTTTAGTCGGTGCGCAACGGAACTAGCAAAGTATTTGCTGATAGTAGAGAATTAAGTAGTTTGGTGATGAGGTGAACTTAAGAAAGTACGTTCATATCAAACTGTAACATGCTTTAAAAGTATGTTGTATATCCAGGGTATGGTCGCGTAGTCTTCTACAAAGTGCAAAGCTTTTTAAGTTATTTGAGACTTTGATAACATTATTAATTATTTTATACGTTAAGCTGTATGGCACAGTGTTGAGCTACCTTAGCCTAACGGTGACTTTTTGCAACGATATAAATGCGTGATTTAATATTTTGAAAGCACATTATTTTCGTAGTATGTTACTGGGGACACGTTTATGAGGGTTCCGAAAGAACAAGGTGTGAAGCCATAGGGTGCAAAGTGAGGATCCTCACTTTCCTTCGGAAAGACAACCTCCAAAGCAATAACATTCAGGGATATAGAATGAGTATTTCTAAGCATATCTGCTACTTAATCAAGATATTAAGCAATGCATGTACATTGTTGCAAAAATTCGCCGTAATTATAAGTTCTGTGGTGTGGTGTGCACCGATATTTTAAGGTGTTTGTCGAGCCTTTACCAGGCTTTAAAATAGATAAGTATTATAGATATCGTGAAGTAGAGGTTTACATGGTGGTGGATATAGAAGAAAATACACGGTATGTTATAGCTTCTTTTGCTGCATTACGCGTATTTTGTAAAGCACCTGCATAAGTGTATACCCCTCCTCCTAACGGTGCTCGAACTTAATTCTTCCAATACCCAATTAATGAATGCAAAATCTTCCGCCCTTACCGTTTAAACGGATGAGAATTAGTAATAACAACATATTGCTGTGACCAACCTAACCGACCATAAGCGCTCGAAACTAAAGAGGCTACGGACAGATTAGATTAAGATTATGCAGGTTACATTGTGGGGATACTTGGAAGAGACCTATGTCTAGCAATGGACATCTTCCTGCTGAATGATAATGTCGAAGACAATAAAAACATAATCAAAATGATTCCAAAGCTAGACCCGACGTTACTTAGCCGCTTGCTTAGCCCAAAAGCATTAGCTTCATAGACGAGTAGCTAAGCGCCAGTATCGTAGTGATATCGTATACATCTAGATCACGAAACAACTCTACGTCCAGCAACCAGAGCGTCTCGCCCGGGGTCAACAACCTCACCAAGCGCTGGAACTCCACCGGAGACTTCAACGCGCAGGGACTGCTGCCTAATAGCAGGTATGTGGACGACTTATCATGAGCCTTGGAGTTAGCGGTGCATGGAAAAAAACAATAAGCAAAAAGATCTGCAGCGTCATCTATCGGAAGAAATATGAAGTGTTTCAATAGAAACAGATGGCGCCACTAAGGTCACAGAATCCTTGATCACGCAATTAAAGTTTCCTAGTCGTAACATTTTACTTTATAATATACCCACAAAATACAATTATACGTATACAGTTGGGCTTCGGATTGCAGGCAATTAAAATACCTGTTGGAGCTACTTTTTTCAGCAATCTATCGATTCCCTCAATAAAATACTGTGGGAGACAAATAAAAATGATCAAGTAATCTAGTTGTTTCATATAATTCCACAATTATGAATCACAGTCCAGGACCTATAACTGTTAAACGTTACAAGGCGTTATTTGATCTTCAGATTTTCTACTACTTTGCCAAAAATCTAGAAAAATATCTAGGTTGCCTTGTAGTAAAAAAAAATATGATCACCGCTAACTTCGAGTCCTACATACACAGACACTAAAAGCTTTTATCGTCTCTGTATTTCTATGTATACTTTGCACACGAAAGCGCTCACTATTCATGCTCATTGCCATAGTTCGTTATTATCTCGCTATTTCATATTACTCTAATTTCCTGTAATGTCTAATTGTTAATTTGTGCTCTCTTTAGATTTACAACAACAAAGTCGTTGCTAAACTTATATTCTAAGCAGCCGTCACAAAATGGATCGATTCTGAAACACGGGTAAGTTCGTACAAATGTTGGCATTGGTTGGTGAAGGGAATATAATTTAGGACTAATATTGAATGCGTTTGAGTTAATTAATCTATTTAAGGTTTTGTATGTAATTCAAAATGGCGGTGGTGGTACTTAATATAAGTTAAATATCCGATAACATTAACAATAACTAAGTATGTACTATGTATTTTCTACTAATTTATCATTTACCTAGCTAAGACGTTGTCTTTCACGGACTACCTACTTTAAGGCGTTAACAATTTCCATGTAGGTTTCATAGAAATTGTTCCACCAGAGTCGCGTCACGCCTGCAAAACTAGTACCGTCAAACAGGGTGAATCGGAATGCAGGGGTCAATCGGGACAAAACTTTAAAAGGGGTTTTAACAATTGACAATTGATTGAGGGGTTATGACAGTTGTTTATTATCCCTTAATAAAAAAAACAACAAAATAATATAAAGGATAACTTTTAACCAGTGCGAAACTGTAAACGATGAATTCAGCACATGATTCTGTTTTTTTTTTTTGTATGTCCGACGAAATACGTCTATGCTAGGGGGAGCATAGACGTATTTCGTCGGTTATTAAAAAAAAATGCTGTTCAGTACATTTTGACCGCGTAGGTATTGCATTTTTCTATGAATAGGTATGGTTACAGTTTGCGCAATGGTTAATTTATCGTGTATTTTGCTACAAACATACATATTTAAGCAGTCATCACATTAGAGTCCTTTTTGGCAATTAACTACATTATGTCAATGTTAAAATCCCTCTTAAAGTTTCGTCCCGATTCAACCCTGAATAGGGATCTATTCACCCCGTTTGACCCGGTACCAGTAGGTTTATATATACTATGGGATACCTAAAGCAATATGCATTGGTAAATTGTTGTCATTACGAATGCTTAGGACAAAGCGTACGAACATCACAGAAGAGTCACCAACGATATCACAAAATATAACGAAACTATATTATTTTTGTTTGGTTAATTACATCAATCAAAGAAACATAAACATACCTCAAAGTCTGTTATAAAAACCGACAATTACAGGTAATTTAGAGTTGACGCAAGACAGTAGTCTTGAAGATGCTCCTCGAGTAGAGACAAATCATCTTGTGTGACCTTCACTGCAATTGGCTTAACGATACACGTCGAGTTGTATATTTATGGACCTTGTGGAGATGTGTGGTGTATAGAATTTTCCGGTTCTGTACAAATATTAGAAAACCAAATGGATTTGTTGGAGTATTTTTTGCTTTCTCGTAAATATTATACATTCAAATAGGTTCTACAATATATGTACAGTTATATAACTTTTTATTTAATTGATAGACTGATTTACACCCCTTGTATCGTGATCAATAGCCATTTCACACAAATAACATTTTTGATTTGACTTTACAAAATAAATTTTATTCCTTGGATTTACATTAAATCTCGTAGTATTCGATTATTTGTTGTACTGACGAGATGTAGGTCGTGGGTTTGAAACCAGGCAGGCGCTTTACTTTGTGCAAATAATTTCATCACCACTGCTCTCAAAACGGTGAAGGAAAACATCGTGAGTAAACCGGCATGTCCTAAAAGAAAAAAATCGAAGACATGTGACATCTGCCAACCCGCACTGGGCCCGCGTGTTAGATGCTCCTCTCGAATAGAGAAGGCCTGTCACCTGTGTCTGTGTCCCTGCAGTGAGAACATTATTATTCTAATTATGCTTATGCTCATAGTATTGAGTCCAAAAGAGCCCTAAAACGGGCCTAAATCTATTATTAATTATGTCTAGTCATGTCGTTTAGTGCTAAAGATTTTTGAAGTACCTAAATTACAAAAAACTCAGATCTACAGTAGAAAGTTATCCAATCCAAATGTTTAAACAATTTGTACAATACACATATTGATAAAGTAAACCGTGTATGCTTTGTACATACACTACTCTCTAGAAAAATAAACCCAGATAGTATAAAACAATTTAAATAATCTTGTTTTAATAAATAACTCATTATTTTTAAACTTGTTTGATCTCCACCATCCTCATAATATTTGCATACATAGGCACTCGGTTAGGTCCGCATGTCAATTTGTTCAGTGTTCAGTCGGTACTTCGGCAGAGGACAAAAAGCGTGTATTGTGTAACTTTGCGTACATTCGGCTTCGACGATACATTCGGCTTCTGTTAAAATTGTAATAAAACATTTGGATATTCAAATCTATGCTTAGAAATAAGTAATATTGTAGGCCAAGGTCGAGGTCCACTTGGTATACCTACCACAATCGCAACAAGGGGATCCTTCTAATTATGTTGTTCAGAGGCATACCTACAGAACACCCACATTGCGCCCGTTTTTTGAGTCCCATGTGATAGGGGGCGAGCCTATTGCCATCAAACAAGCAAAAATCCAGACTCCGGGCTGCTATTGTGAAATTCCAGATGGAAAAACTCACTTACACTTTTCCCGACCCGGAATCGAACACAGGACCGCATGCTCAGCAGTAGCGCTTGCGACCAGTAGACCAACGCGGCAGTGTAATTGATTGTTCCTCAAAACCTCGTAGTTGTCCAACTTCAGACATTGCAGTGACTTAATTATTTTAAAGCATAAGCATAATCAGCCTATCATGTTCCCACTGGCTGGGAAGGCGGCCTCCTCTCTGAGAGAGGGAGTGGGCCGTTATCCACCATGCGGGCACAGTACGGGTTTTGAGAGCAGTGGTGATGAAATAATAATTTACACAAAGTAAAGCGCCTGTCAGGGTTCGAACCTACGACCTGACCTACAACTCGTACCAACGACTCTCATTTTTTTTAAAGTGACGTTTTTTTAGGGATTTGGTCTGGTTTGGTCATCTATTTTTCCGCATTTAGCTGACGTGCGGGCATTAGGCCGAACAGGTTTCGGCTTAAAACCTGTTGGAATTGTTAGGTCCAACACTAGTAAAACTAGAAGAATGTATTGAATATTACATATAGAATAATAGCGGCACTTATTTGTCACGCGTGGGTGGATCAAATATATAATTTAGTCGCAGGAAACCGTCGGATCGTGAGAAATCGTTGCTTTTTTTATCTTAATAATAATCCAAGCCACTGTGTGACTGATCTTTTCTGTTTAAGATTAAACGATAGCTTTTGAACCTACTCGTACTGCATTGTTAAGTAGTCGTGTCTCGTGGGCTCCTAGGGGCTCGAGGCTACATAATAACAGCCGCACAAGTCAATCTCACGTTAAGCTGTGCTTGCAGCGGTCGGTTCGCGGATCTATTACATATCGAGAATTCCTGACCCCTCCGTGCTTAACAAACTGTAACCGTATTATGTGTTTTTAACACTGTTTTAAAAAGAAAACCCGAAAAAAAAACAGACCGATAAGTATGAAAGTGTAACCTTTTATAAACGTGCGTTTTTATAGACTTGCTATGCCAAAATAGCCTCAATCCAGTCGGGATTGTGGGGGGGGGGGGGGGCTATTTTGGCAACACCGCGTTTACCTTTTACACTTTTGAAAGTGTTTCGGGTTAGCACATTGAAAAACACATTTATAAGTGTTACATATTTGATTCTGTTATCCTTTGAAAATGTAATTATAAATCTGTAACCTTGGTATTAGTTTCCCCTAAGTCCCTGGTTATTCGTTTGTCTTTGTCAGTCGCTTGGGTAGTTAGAAGATCAAATGTCTGACAACCAGTCTTACCTGGGAATATCGTGTTACCCAGTAACTGGGTTGTGGAGGGCAGATAATAAGTCGCTCCTTGTAGAATCTGGCATGCCCCCCATCATAGCTGAGAACAGACTAAGCATATTGACTGTGGCGCGGGGCGCGGGGGCCACAATTCTAAAAAATAAAATGTTAATGTAAGTATCCATTGACATGACTGCCTCTTTGGTCTAGTGGTCGCAAGAGCTACTGCTAAACATGAGGTCCTGGGTTCGATTCACACGTCGGGCAAAGTGTTACTGGGCTTTGCTATGTAGAATTTCTCAGTAGCAGCCCGGAGTCTGGATTTGTGCCCGGTTGATGGCAATAGGCTCGCCCCCTATAACATGGGACGTAAGCATAACTGGCATAAATGTGGGTGTACTATAGGTACACCTCTACCTAACCCTTCTAGGATAACAGGGGTGATGTTATGGTACGTTAAGTCTCCATTGTGCCATTTTCCTTAGGTATTTCATGTTTTATATTTAGACAAGGAAAAATAAGATAGGAAAAAAATACTCTTACTACTTTACAAATATAAATTTATTTTAATTAGATTAAAAAACCGGGTTTCTAATAGCCGTAACAAATCAAAATCTTGTTCTATTGACTTCACCAATCCTGAAAACGACGACTCAAATTAGGTAATAAAAACAGTGACATATTTTCTAATCTTGATCATATTTGACCTTGATCTGACCGCGGTAACATGTGTCTTAGTTATCTAGTCAACAATAACACAGGTAAAATGGTAATTTCCTTAAATCCAAGGATACGTCATCGTGCATTGAAGTCATGAGAATGACTCACTTAACTAGCTATAGCAGCATTCGCGAAACTTGTACAACGATGCTTGAATCATTCAGATGAATACACGTTACTTAAACTACATTGGCTGTTTTCCTCTAAAATACTTATTAACGGTCTAATAAACCCAGCAATGGAATCCAAACCATTCAAAAGTTTCGCGTTCTAAGCTTGAAATTAACTTCATGGTCCAGGGCTGCCATTTGTACGATTTAAATCGTATTTGTACGACTTTTTGCAGATTTCATACGAGTACGATCGAAGCATCGAAATCGTACGGAAAACATACGATTTTTTACATTCGATCCATTTATTTTATTCAATTAGGTCTGGCAACAAATTAACAAACTTTTGTCTCAAAAGAGTAAGTATCTAGAGCAGTGACAGAATAATATAAATAATGAAACGAACGTGCTCAGCCTGCCAAGAGTGTTGAGGGAATTCCCTTTTATTCTAATTTCCAAACTAAAAACCAAACTTATAATAGAAATAGTTTGGCCAACGAAACTGTCAATGGCACCTTGCTGGCAAAGCAAATGATAAGAGTCACCGGAAACTGCACCGATTTTAAACCAACAGATGACATGATTATACTAATGAATACGGAAAATGTATACAAAAAAAGTGATTTCATTACTATAATTTAAATTTTCATACTATTTTCATTACATATCATTACTTATTTCGTAGTATTTTTATTGTTAATTTTGTAATAAAAGTCAATAAACGGATGAATAATAATGTACGATTTTTTGTTTCGAATTTTCCTTGGGTATACGACTTTTTTAATGCTGTGGTACGATTGTAGAATTTTTTCACCTGGCAGCCCTGTCATGGTCCGTTTATTTCTCCTTGCACGCAGTCTGTCAAAGATATTCTCGGCAACCGGCTGCATGATTCGCGTTCGTGCCTCGAAAACCAGTTTTTAAAAACTTCGTGTTGAGTCTCGGTAACTTTGCCATAGTGGAAAAAAATAAAAATAAAGGTTTTGGTAATCTTTTGGCGCCATGGAGGAAGGGTAAAAATACTGTTCCATTTATATATCGATTATTATTATCAGTTTGATTCTGTATAGTTTATGTTGTAGGTGTATTCACGCACCTTTCGTAATATACAATAATAAAATCAGTCGTGAAATGAATTACCTACAATAAATTGGAATCCATTATCTACACATTTCATCGCTGATAAAAAATAATTGTCATAACATTTTTTTTTAAATTGTTTGTAAATATTGTACAGTTAGTTCGTTCTAATGAAATATCGTATATTCAATGCCTATTGTACAAAAATAGATGTTATCAGTGACGATTATTTGTATAAAAGCGTAACATATGTATGTTTTTATTTTAGATTAATTTCTTTCGCCTAGTCGGACATTCGGTGGCTTACTGCGCGGGTGGCAATTTTTTTTTTATTGTGGGCCTTTGCCAAACGCATCTTCGCAGTAACAATGTCATTCACCTCGATGTAAGTTGCTTGGGGATTTTTGCGAATTTAGGCTTTTGGATGTATTTTGCGGTGCCTTGGTCTTTGCTTTTTGGTTCGGAAATGCTTGAAATTTTGAACATTTTTTTAACTTGTGGAGGGTTTTCGGTCTTACGATTCTTCAATGTGTGGTCATAATATAGTGTAATGGAAGATTGGCTTATTACATTCTTTAATGCTCACCTCTTGTTTGTACATGGATGGATAAGCTATTGAGGTCATTATTCATTATGTACTAAAGCCTTACTACCTACATATGTAGTTAGGTAATGTTGTCTATGACCTCATTAAATTCTCAGGTAGTAAAATAAATACAGGGGAGTGTCTGTTCATCAAATTAGAAATAAATGAGTCCCCACTTAAGTAATTTAAAACAAATTGCAGAATAATAGTGTCATAGTAATTAAAATATTTAATTAAAAATTAAAACCTACCAAATTTTAAATTCCTTAGGTACTCTTTTTTATTGCGGAACAGACATTTCTAATTAATTTTATCAGCTCTGAATACGGTAGCTAAGCTGTGTGACGTCATCTAACTAAGCATCTAACAATGGGACTGCAGGCGCTCATCTTTACATACTAACTTATATTAATTAACAATCTACTATTGGATTTGATTCACTAACCAGTACTATTGACTAACATAATTATGTTAATTATAATTAACTGTTTGTTTACGTCTAAGTTTTAAGAAATACGATTCATTGGTTTGCGGTTAAGTAAATTGTAATGATATACCTTTTCCTTAAAATTTGACGTCACTTAAAAATATGAAAATTTTAAAAGTAGACATCTCCATTTTTATCTTGAAAAAAGTGTTATCACTTCTTCAAACACTCAGGTCGGCTTACTTGTCTGACAAGCCAGGTGTGGCCGATTTTTTAATTTTTTATAACCTTATTCATACCTACTCAAAAAAGTTGAAGATCAAACAGTAATTTCTTTATGGGTAGGGTCAAATTGTAAACAGGGGGTGACTGGAAACATATTTCATCCTTGGCTGACTACTTACCCAAGCGAGAACTATTCCTTTCCAGTTACCACTTTACAAAAAATAAATAAGTAACTGAAAATCGACGCAAGACAAGCATAAATTCCCAAAAAAACCAAGCATAATAATCTTACTCTTATTGCCTTACAGCACCCACACATGCCAATACAACGAAGAAGATGGCAGCATGCGGATGTACCTGCGAGGTAGACCGGTGGTGCTGTACGGCCCCAGCGAGCACGAGGGTCTGGACCCTGCGAAGGTGGCGCCCCCGCCGCAGAATAAACTGAAGCTGGAGTGGGCGTATGGTTACAGGTAAGGTTCTTTCATGAAGATTACCATGGCATCTAGTAGTAGAGGCACAGAATACATAATAGTACAAATGTTAATGTTGTAAAACATCTTGACCGGGAAAATATTATTTACTAGCTCCTGCCCGCGCCATCACTTTATTTTCGCTAAGTTAGTGTTCTTTTTTTTTAGCTCGTCTCCTGAGGCTAAAGGCTATTTAACGTCATAGCGTGATGTTAAATAGCCTTAAGCCACCCTCAAGAATTGGGCAAAAGTATTTTTCAAATCCGATCGGTAAATGATAAATGATTTTATTTCTATAAATAGATTTGTACAAACACTTTTACAAACAATCGTATTTTAAAAACTAGATGAGATCGGCGTTTCCTATCTGACTACTCTGATAAGAAAGGCCGAAACAAACTCAGAGGTCACAGTCTCTTTTAAAGTCCAGACATAATCTTGGTCAGGTCATGTGAAGACCATGTAGATTGGTGTCTGAAATGGTCTTTTGAGGAAAGAACCACACAGAATGAGTGTACCTGTCCAGTCAGAGCACGCATTTGTCAGTAATCATGCAGTTCAACACAGAACTTAAGGAGCTCAACGATTCGACGAACATTACCAAAGAAAGGACATTTGGGTAGGCCGCATAAATTACTCAAACAACCAGACCATGATTAAATCTAATTTAAAAAAAAGCTTTGATAAAAAAACAACAAATACACATTGCCTTCACATTCACAATAATTAAAATATTATAATTCTTTACAAAGTAAATTTTCATGTCACTGTATATATTAAGTCCATCAACGTCAAAGTGTATAAAAAACCGAAACCAGTCTACAGGGTCCTCATATGATCTGACCAAGAAAAAAAAGAAAAATACAATGACCATATGACCATATGACCACCACATAGTCCTCACATTCATAAAAATAAAATAATATTATACTTAAACTCGTACAGCATATTGAAAATAAACATAATTAAAATAAAATAGTTAGCAAAATAATATTAAACATCTACATTATCTGTGTAAATTTATTGGAGCAGCTCAATCCCAAGCCTTCTTGTCCTCAATATAGTCTTTGACAGTATAATAGGCTTTCTGGCATGATTTCCACTTTATGAAAGATTTGAATTTATTAAGGCTTAGTTCTTGAATGTGGCTAGGAGGTTTATTATAAAAACGTATAGATTGACATTTAAACGAGCTACCTATATTATTGAGCCTGGTAGTGGGAACAACTTTGTTTATAGTATTTATATTATGGGTGTAGTTCCATAGATTACCCACTTTATAATATTAGTATAGATTGATTAAACTCTTCATTGTTCAACACATAAAACAAAAGGACAGACATATTTACTACCATACCTATTTCTGTCCATACCAAGAAGTGGTGCTGAATTTCGGTTGGTTAGGAATGAGACCACGCTCTATATACAGGGTGTAAAAAGACCAATCACATAGCCATCAACTACGCATTTTGTAAAACTCATCAAACTGAGTACCTAACATTGCACAAAAATAAATTCTTCGAAACGATTTATTTTTGGTGTGAAAATTTGCTGTTTGCAGTGGTGCGCAATGTAACGCACGCAAAACATTGTGCTTATAAGTGCATGGAACCGTTCAGGGGTCGTGGGGGTATTTAAAGTTGTATTATTATAACATTCAAAACTTATTTTCTTAATAAACAGTAAAAGTTGGAATTTTGACAAATACAATGACAGGGAGATGACTCGACTTGGTTAAGTGACATTTTACACCCGTTATAACCTTTAACGGAAAAAAAATCGCCGTACCGCGTAAAAGCTTTCCTGTTGAATAATAAACGAACCCACTTATATCAAACGTTATCGACCGCTCTGCCTACCAAGGTCACAGATATGGCGATAACAACTCCATTATATATTTATACTAATTAAGTTAAGTTCGTAATGGACAGGATAACACACCCTCTTGTCAGGGTAGATAGTCTAGACAAATAAACTGTCCAGATATTAAGTTATGCTTTAATAATAAATGTATGTGACGAGACGAGTGACGACTTATGTCCCCTAAAATTTATACATATGTGGCGGCATCTACACCGCCACATGCGAACAAAACGCATGAATCCTGCATCGCGCAAGCAGAGTTTACCGCGCAGATAGCATATATACAACTTCCCGACAACAATCATCGGGCAGTTGCCCACCAGATACGACATCCATCTGGTCGGAGGATCCTCCCTTTTCTGAGAGTATGAGTGAACTTTACACCCTGTTCCTCATATTCCAAACATAGTTAGTAAAACACACAAATCACGAAAAGGCATAGGAAAACATCGATGTTATTCAAACACTATCGATATCAACATGACTTTCTATACTTATCGTTTGTGTATCGATTGGATAACATTGTTTGAACTCTGATTATTACTGGAATTTACTTTTTCCTGTGTGGATTTGTTAGACGGAAAACTATACCCATCATGGTATGTCTCTATTTACCGAAGGGGAAGTCATGTTGTGAGGCCCGTGCAGTAGGGGGCGATAATATTGCCAATGTTTACAGTCAATAACTGCCCCGAGTCTGGTTTTGTGCCCAATCACGCTGTCCGCAATGCTGGTGCCTTCTCTGTATAAGAAGAGGCTGGTATTATAACCCCACCCGACCCGAAGCCAGGACTCCGCCACGCCCAGCAGAGCGTTCCGAAATAATACACCAACAAATCAGTTCAAAAGACCAAACCCATGTTTCTATCTTGCTAAAATAAAACCATCCTGACTTCACTATACACAAGTGTCGGAGAAAACAAGATTACCATCTGAAATGCGAAATTATCTAGAATGCGCAAGAATCTACATATTTTTGGTTGGCTAGTCAAGCTAAACGAGCCAATTATGGAGATAAGAGTCTTTGAAAATATAGGAAGAGGGAAGCGATCAATCTCATTTAACTAAAAACTTTGAAAAGCGGAATAAATGCTGTGTAAATGCGTTCCTTGCGGAGCATGTGTGGTGTGACTATGAATGATAGGCTGTGGAATGATGTGATAAGGCAGCGGTGCGGTTTAAAAGAAGAAGTAGTGACAAAAATTGAAAAGAGTATGCTTAGATGGTTTGGTCATGTTGAGAGGATGAATGAAAGGAGACTAACAAAAGGTATTTACAAGGCAGATGTGAGTGGAAACGCCGGGAGGTGACGCCCTAGGAGGACATATAGTGACTTTAATGGAGATGTTCTTCAGAAAGGTCAGGTGCGTAGCATTCGCAACCGGCGCTCGTGTATGACCAGATGTATGAACGTAAACGAGGCAAAAGGAGTATGTAAGGATCGTAGCAGGTAGCGTTGTGTGGTTTCTGCCTTCCCCCATGGGAAGACGGCGTGAGTGTATGTATGTATGTATGTTTGATAAGTATAAAATTTAATTAGGGACCTGCCTACCTGAGTAGGTATTAGCTAGATTTGACTTTTTGGATTTGTGCCCGGTTGCTGTCAATAGGCTCGCCCCCTATTACATGGGGCTTAAGCATAACTGGCGAAATGTGGGTGTACTATAGGCATACCTCTGCCTAACCCTTCTGGGATTACAGGCGTGACGTTATGTGATGTTAATTAACTAGCTGTATATAAAAATAATTATGACCTAATTTACATAATACCTACATAAATGTTTAACACAAGGAATGTTGTAAGTAATTTATTCATGAAAACGAAAATAAAGGGTTACTTTAGGGAATTAAACACGTCATTGTTGCTTTGTTGTTGTTTTTATATGACGCAGAAATTGTGTCATTAATTTTCTGTAGACCTTTCATTACTTAGGTATAAAAAGTTATCTTCGTTACAAAAAAATATCCACATGGGTAGGTAGGTACCTATACCTAAGGTGACAGAACTCGTTTTGGCAGATTCGGCAATGTTTCCCAAAAATGGACAACTTGCACTGCACAGCTCGAGTACCAGATGGTGCGATAATCGTTCAAAAAAAATAACAAAGATAACCTGTTACAAAACAGATGTCATGTGAAACCGACGTCATGTGGATTTCTGCTAACTTCGTTTACCTCCTAATCTCTAATCGCCTTCGTCAGTAGCCATAAGTTCTATATTGAGTGAAATTCATTGGACAATTTACCAATTGTTCTCCATACAGTAGTTCATTTACGCCTACACGCGTACCATACTCGGAATTATTCCAAAACGCGACACGGTTCCGTAATCATCCCTTTTAATGTTCGTAATTATGTGAATGTCGCACGATTTAAAGTACGAACGTTTATCCAATTTGTTTTAATAGTTAGGCTATTAAGGAATACTTTAGAAGTCCATTGAAAACCGTTTTTGTGCTATGTTTAGTGTGCCGGTGCACTTATTCATGCCCGCATAACAACACAAATGTATGGCGACAAAATACATCGAATGTGAAAGCACTACTTTCTAAAATCATTATCTGTTTGATTTTACAAAAATTGTAAAGTATGTCATACTGTAGGTATATTACACACCAAAAATTTAAATAAAAGCGGTGACTAAAACCCTGAAGTCAGGTATACCTTGACGAAAAAATAAGTATGACAACGTTTTGTAGCGATACAAACCGATCCCCGGAAACCCAACTTATTACTTGTTCAACAATTACTTTGCTCTGTCAGCATAAAATTGCGCCTTTGTCTTAGCAATACTGCAATCTTTAGCATTTATCCAAGGTTGATGACGCTTGGGCACCCAAGCTTTTCAAAGAGTTGAGTAATATCTTTGACACCATAGCTTGTTAGCCGTCTATAATTGATATCATTTGTTTCATCACCACTACTATATCAAAAAGTGAAGAAAAATATTGTGAAGAAACGAGCATGTCCTAGTACCGAATAAGTCGAAGACATGTGTGACGTCCAACTTCCCTCTTACAGTAAAGCTACCAGAGTCCCAGCAGTTGAGAACTCATCATTTGCTTGTCAAACTTTCGAACTGAATCACTTTAAGCCTCGCATTGTGGTAAACATAAGCGGCTAAGGGTATATTTGTAGTCGAAAGATAGGCGTCTCCCAATTGCTGTCGTCCGTTGTCCGTATATATTTAATCCAAAAAGGCCTTGAATTTTATTGGTGTAATTTATTGCCTAGAGGTCAACGTTCCGGTAGCATTTAGAATTTTAGATTATATTTCATAGGAAATGCTAACGGAGCTTATCGGTCTTTGAACTCAATACTTAAACACCTTTTCGTAAACATACAGTCGTTTACGAATATGAAATAAGCCGTACATTGAACTAGTTATAAAACACGCAACTTAAAAGTAGAGCATCCTGGTTAGACACACGAAACGAATACCTGTTCCAGTTTTGGTACAAGGCTCTACCGCAAACCGCGGTCTACACACGAGATTTAGAATAATAACCTTTACAAACATCAAAGTAACTTAGCTGTTAATACGATACCTTTATTAGGCTGCTCGCTAGATGTATACAAGATGATTCAATTCAGCTATACTTCTTTCTTAAACTTGAATGTACACTCCCTCTAGTATTTATTTTCGTACTTACATCCAAAATTACTTGTTCGACTCCATAATCACCGGTAACATACATTGGTCCTCATTAGCCTTGGACCTAAATAGCTGGATGTCACGATGGTAAGGGGCTGATGCTCAGGCTGGCTTATAACTAAGTTGTAAATGATGGAAACGTCTCTATACAACAATTGTTTAAAGAATCCAGTATTCCAAATTTATACTACAACTAGGAAAAAATAACAGATGTAAGAAGACGCTACAGAAAGCATGTCATCTTTTCTAAACCAGTAGTACTACAATCACGTCCCGTTCCGCCAGAGTGACCAGCAGCCAGTTCCATTCAAGGCCATGAACTAAACAATCACATCTCGGCTTGAAACAAAAACAGACATTACAATGATGTTTATTGTTGCAACTTGTAAACTGACTCATTCGTTTTTTGTATAATGATGCTGATACATGATCAGTGTGTTCTGAACGTTTTTTTTAATGACCATAATAGTATGGTAGAACGTACGCATGCGTAAGCTGGGTAGTGGGTGCAATAGGAATGATGCAAATAGTGATTATAAAAAGTGTAAAGCTTATAAAAAAACTGTTAGAAGAAGACAGCACAGCAGTAATGTAGAAGTGACGTCACGACTACATTGTCCGTACCGTGTAGCTTCTGCATAATTCAATCGATTTGACAGTTTCTTTCGATTATCTCATTTTACCATGCCTTCTTTGAAATTACATTATTTGTTCGAACATTTCTAATATTAGTCATCATTCCTATTGTGGTTTTTTTTTCGGAAATGGCATCCTTTAGATAAACAAACCTTCGCCTTTTTCTTACACATAATCTCTGTACTCCTTTTGATTCGTATAGCAATTACCATATTTCCAAAACATTTCTTTGACTTGTCCTGTCAATCATGTAGACAGTCGCCAATCGATAGTCCTTCGACAAACGTCACTGCTGTCTTCTGAATGATTGATCAGTCTTACTTTCAGCGGTTACCGGTGGCATGCACGTATTCTATCGATTGCTTGTGACTCATCCGGCGATACCGTTGACCACTCAAGCGAGACCACGACCTTGGGTTAATAGCTCACTGGGAATTTTATACTGCAATATATACTGCAATTTCTTAAGACTAAGGATGCCATTTAGCTTTGGTCCTTCCAGTGTACAGGCTGGCATGATTTCAGCACATGATTCTAAACACCTTAGTGTAGTCAGTTATCAAAATAAAAAACTGCTGTTTCATAGCTATGTGCAATACCTACGCAGTCAAAATTTATGGAAAAACCTTTTTTTTATACCGGCGAAATATTTCAACGCAAGGGGGATTTAGAATCATGTATCCGTGGTAACAGAGCGGCAATTCTCGTATTTTAAAGTACGTCCGCATTCTATTCTCAGTCTCAATTTGTCAAAAATACTTCTAATTTTCATACATTTTTGAAAAGTTTTTAATTAGATTCGATTTTTAGGACTAGATTTCGAACGCTTTTAATTAAGTACGGGAATTCACCTTCAGGTAGCGTGTCGATGTCCTGCCACGCTCCCAGTACTAGCTTCTGCCCGTGTGTTGCCAGCCGTCTGCGAGGAACTCAACTATACCTACCACAAAAAATATACTATGACAGTCCGCACTAGTGCAGTTTTCTATCAGTGTAGAAATTGTTGTAATCAGATCAATTAAATCAAACTCTCAAACTCAAAGCAATTACAGGCACTTTTGAATAGTCAAGGTCGATCGGTCAGAAAAATTAAACTAGTTGCCCATTCCAAAGCGTAGTAGGTACCTATGGAAAAGAACGGGCAAGACACTCCACGGACACTGAAATTATGGTTACAATATAAGCTTGCTATAATTTAGTAACGTAACATAATAAAATTATTATAATTGCATACTTCGAGAGATTACCTCTTACGAAGCCATTTTATCTTATTATCGAATATTATAAATTCGAAAGTAAAAAAAAAAAAAAAAAAAAACTTCTTTATTTGCCAAATAAACATAACAACCTTGCACAACTCAAGTTAGTAATAGATAAGCAGTAAAGGTAGGTAACATTTTTGTGAGGTATGTTTCGGTACATATCATGGTTGTTAGTACGGAACTGATTCACCCTGTTCCCCGTACTAGTATAAACTGTATTACGGTGGAGCAGTTTTCCTCGTTCTCAGTAAATTTACTTATAGTAGCAGACTTGTGACAAAATAATTATTTTGGTAGCAAAAAGAATTCTAATTATTAATAAATAAAAAAGCAATAAAGCCAAGTACAGCATAAATCAAATGAAGGTAGTTAAACATAAAAGATAACGTAACAGCTTGATTTTAGTAACTTTGTATGTTACCTTTTCACGCCTAAACCACTGAACGGTATTCGATAAAATTTGGCAAGGAGATAGATGGCATACTAAAAAAGCACATGGGCTAGTTTATGCCCCGGTAGCACGTTCCTGTGAGATAAATCCCGACATCCACGCTGGCAAGCCGCGGGCGGAAGCTAGTAGCATTATAAATGCGAAATTAAGTTTGTTTGTTTGTGACGCTTTCACACTAAAACGGCTGAACGGATTTTAATGAAATCTGGCCTGGCTTTACCTGGCCTGGCCTTGCCTGGGTAAAGGACATAGGCTACTTTTTATCCTGGGACGCAAACGGAGTCGCGAGCAACAACTAGTTTTTAATTAATATTAAGTTTAGATTTGATGTCTCAGGATGAGAATACACGTAGTCTATTAGAAACATTGACTATTCAATGATTAGAAACATTATGATTGAGGGGTGTCGGTATTGAATACGTGACCTCGCAAAGTTACTGGAAACACTGTATGGGTTTCTCGTCTCGTAATTGAGACAATTGAAAGCGACAAAGTGACGGTTGTTTCATCTAATCAAATTCGTTGAGCAAACATGCCTAAAGTATGTTTGATGGAAAGTGGTTTCCGCCACCAAAAGATAAACAATACGTCAGTACTTTAGCAGCACCAAGAGTTTCTCCTAGACTACAAAAATTAAATTCTTCATGTACTTAGAATAATAGACGCTTTTGCAATAACGACGTTTTAGAAACATTTTCTTACCCAGCAGGGGTATCGTGTTACCCAGAAACTGGGTTGTGGACGTCAGGTAGGCAGTCGCTCCATGTAAAATACTGATAATCAACTGCATTCGGTCAGATTGGAAGCTGACTCCGACATAGTTTGAAAAGCTAGGCAGACAGAATATCTGAGAGACGTTATAAATATCTTTAACTTATACACCAACCCGCACTGGGCGCGCGTGGTGAATTATGGCCCACTCCCTCTCAAAGAGAAGAGGCCTCAGTTGTGAGATCATTTTAGTTTGGTTATTATTATACTTTAACTTGACTTGTTCAATTGTTCCAGGGGCAAGGACTGTCGCAGCAATCTGTACCTCCTCCCAACCGGAGAGATAGTGTACTTCGTAGCGGCTGTAGTCGTGCTGTTCAACGTCGAGGAGCAGTGCCAGCGACACTACACCGGCCACACGGATGACGTCAAGTGCCTCGCCGTGCATCCCAACAAGCTGGTGGTAGCGAGCGGCCAGTGCGCGGGTCACGACCGGCTTGATGCTAGGGTGAGTCGTTGGTTTCTGTCTGGACTCTTCTTCTTCCGTATCTGTGCTTACTACAAAGGCAAAAAAAAAACTCGACAAAAAGTTTTTTATTTTTGCCGATCATCCAGTTGGTAGGCAGTCTGTGTGCCCAGGGTGCACTGGAAGGACATCTTAAAACGGAAAAGCTAAAAGACATACAAAAGTAGTTAAAGGTCTAGGTATTGTTAATATGTTATGTCCCCCCCCGCTCCGACGCCGGTGCGAGTTGACGTATTTGTAAACGCTCCGCAGTCTTTATTAGTAAAAAGTTGTTTTAATTAAAAGAAATCAACCAAAAACTATTGTGTATAGTGAAAAACTAACCTATAAACAAAACTGTTTAAAATAATAGCAATATTCGAAGTGACTTTAACAAAATTGAGCAAAAAACGATTTACAAGTTCAAAATAGTCGTTAAAAGTGGACTTTCGTGTGTTATCATTGCGTCCCGAGTGCGCGAGCGACCTTCAAAGTGAAAGCAAGGATACTCCACTAACACTGGCACCCTAGTTTAGGCATCAGTTGACTTATTTGAACAGCAGTCCATGTAACACGCCTGGTTCTGAGGCGGTCGTGTGGATTGACAAGTTAAAGAGTGGCAGTTCTAATCCAACGCAGGAGAGCTCTTTTTGGATGTTCATTTGAACGGTTTTCAACAATTTCTACATTATTAGTTATACACAACATAATTTATCAAAAAGCTTTGTATAATTATAAACCGCACGAGTATTTACTACGTTTTCGGTGCAATGGCGGTGCCACGCTCTCCACCGATCATACCTCAGCTTAATCCTCCAACCAATACCATACATTACAGCTCGGACTCAGCCCTAAATAATATGTCGAATACCTCGGATCCGACTGACAATAACTATTTTAACATTACTAAGCGCCAGAAACGCACTTTTGATAATATCAAGGAACCATCCGGCCACTCATCCGAATTAAAAGTAATGCTTGACCAAATCAAGGACTAGCAAGACACCAAGTTTGAGCTGTTAAACAATGCCCTAGCTATCATTATTACCCAAAATCAGGATATTCAGAGATCAGTCGAATCGTTAACCATTAAACACGACGACCTTGTAGCTAAAATCAATCTGCTGGAACAGGAAAACAAGGAGTACAAGAACCGAGTGATGACTCTGGAACATTCGCTTGAACAACTGGATAAGAATGCGCACTGTTCAACAATTGAAATTCGGAACTTGCCAAAGCAGGAAAACGAAAATAAGAAAGTGCTTATCGACATAATCCAACAGATCGGTTCACGGACACTGGGCCTTGAAACACCTATACACCAGTCCGAGATTAGGGACATTTTTCGCTCCAAGTCTGAAGCCGTATTTGTGGATTTCACCACTACTCTCAGAAAGGAATCACTGATTTCAAAACACAAGACTTACAATAAATGCAGACGCGAAAACAAACAGCCGCAATTGAACTCCGAGCATATTAAATTACCTGGAATGCCATGTACATTATACATCTCGGAGTACTTAACAGCTAAGGCAAGATATCTTTTCTACGTTGCGCGCTCAAACGTTAAAAACAAAAAGCTTCTAGCGGCCTGGAATTCATTCGGGAAAATCTATGTTAAAAAAGAAGAGGACTCGACACCAGTTCGTATTGATGAAGAAATTCAACTTCACAAACTTATTATGTGACTAGATAAGGTTCAATTATTTTGTTATTTTGGCATGCTTTTCTTTAGTATTTTTAATTGCATTAGTTATTTACTTTGGCTTCATGCTCACGTTTATATGTTTAAGGTTTCATTATTATTGCAGAACTACACACACACACACACACTCCTCATCACGCTCATCCTTCACTCAACTCAACACGCACGTCATTCAAGCGAGTCCATACCCTTGGCTATGGTGTTTACCCTAGCCAACTATTTTGCACTATGTCAAACCCTTGCATACAAAACTACGAAGGTTCCAGAACTGAGTTTATTCGACTTCATTTTCAGCATTACGTCACGTATTCGGCGTGACTGTATCTTTCTCATTGTAAAATCAAATGACTCTTATGCAAACTATTAACGAAATAAACTCTGATCTGGACGCTATTCTAGTAGCTAAAACTATAACCTAACATGCAAAAAATTATGTGAAGATAAATAAAAATACTATCAATATCCTGTCTCAAAATATTCGTAGCATTAACTGTAACATGCCCAATTTCGTTACGCTGCTCCAAAGGTCTGAAATACCGTGGAATATTTTAGTACTTACAGAATGCTGGCTGCCGTCTGCAAAGTTTATCCCTTCTCTCGACAACTACAATCATATAGCGACCACCTCACACAAAAGTCAAAATGAAGGAGTTGTCATCTATTATAACAAGCTTCTTAGCGTAATATCTGAAGAAACTACAGTTACTGAAGCTAACTGCCTTGTATTAAAACTGGATCGAGATACTTGCATTGTAGGATTATATCGCCCACCTAGTCAATCAAACACTGTTAAATTTATAGACTCAATTAACACGCTACTAAATAATCTAAAAACTTTTAAAAACATTTTCTTTTGTGGTGATATTAATATCAACATAGTTCCGAACAGTACCGATAAACGATCATACGACTACCTGAACACCTTGGCTAGCCATGGTTTGCTGCCGGCTCATACTCTGCCAACGCATGGATCAACATGTTTAGATCACATGATGCTGAAAACTAAAATGGACGCTTGCTGTTTTGTTTTCGAAACATCCATCACTGACCACGAAAGTGTAGCTATTAGTTGTAGACCTAAAACGCGTCTGAAGTATCTTAATCAAACATATTGCTCGATTAACTTCTCCAATCTGGACAAAATATTGCAAAACACGGATTACCAGCCTATCCTTGACTGTCAAGACGCTAACGTATCAACCGATCTCCTCGTGGCTCACCTATCCTCTGCAATAAAAAATAATACCAGCATAGCTAAAACTTCAAAAAGAAAACTAACAACAAAACCATGGGTAACTAAAGGGCTTCTTCGCTGTATGAGAAACCGGGATAACTTGCACAAAAAATTAAAACGTAGCCCTGACGATGAGATACTAAAATTAACATACAAGCGCTATAGAAATTTTGCTCATCCTTGCTTAAAAAAGCTAAGAAGAGCTATGAAAAACAGGAGATTGAAAATGCAAAGGGTAACAAAAAACAGTTATGGGATGTCATTAAAAAAATTAGCGGGTCTGACAAGAGGGCAGACTTCTCTTCATGCCTCTTGTCTTCTAATAGTCCCGAGGCGGACCTAAACGACGTCAACAGTTTCTTTGTGAACGTTGGAGCAAAGTTGGCAAATAAAATCTCTTCTTCGAAATCTTCAACTCCTAGCCACACCATTGATCACACATCTGTAAGTCCTTTAAACTCGCTTGTCCTCCTTCCTACCGATGAAGAAGAAATTCGCAACCTCATTGGGGACCTGAGGGAAAATTGTGCGGTCGGAATCGATCAGATTAGCAGCAAAATCATTAAGAGATACGCAATCTACCTCTCTTCTCCCATAACACATATCTGCAATCTGTCAATTTCAGCGGGGGTTTTTCCTCAGGCTTTTAAAACAGCTGTTATCAAGCCCATCCATAAGGCTGGAAAAAAAGACTGTGTCAATAACTACCGCGCCATCTCCATTCTACCTGCTCTGTCCAAGATATTGGAACGCCTTATAAATCAGCGTCTAGTTAAGTTCTTGGAAGCCAATAATCTCCTTTCGTCTTCACAATTTGGTTTTAGAACTGGCAAAAGTACCAATGATGCAGTTAACGACCTGTTAAACTCTGTTGTATCCCGTTCGGATGACAGAAGGAGATGCCTTACGGTGTTCCTCGACCTTGCAAAAGCGTTTGATACAGTGTCTATTCCGCACCTTCTAAAAAAACTTGAACGGCTCGGTATCAGAGGAATCTCTCTGAAACTGATGGAGGACTATCTAACTGGTAGGAAACAACGAGTAAGGATAAATGACTGGCTCAGTGATGAGCTCTCAGTCAATTTTGGTGTACCACAAGGTAGTATGATTGGCCCAACACTATTCCTGGTGTACATTAATGACCTCTGTCAACTTTCTCTTCTAAAGGGAAAGATCATTACTTATGCTGACGATACCGCACTGTTCTTTAGTGGTGACGGATGGGAGGAGGTTTTCGATGTTGCACAACTGGGTCTAAATCGTGTCAGTAACTGGCTGCAAGACAATGTTTTGACTCTTAACGTCGCTAAAACTAAGTACATAGCATTTGCACAAAGGTCTAACTTGCTCCCACCCTCAACTTTAACAATTACTGCTCACACCTGTGGATCCGAAAATACCCAGTGCTCTTGTCCTTCCCTTGAAATGACCGAGGTTACTAAATACCTTGGAGTCACTATTGACCAATATCTCTCATTTAAACCGCACATGGAAACCCTCGTGACCAGGTTACGAAAAGTAATTTATATTTTCAGAACCTTAAGACGCTCGGCCGACCGTAAGACTATTAAGATGGTCTACTACGCATTATGCCAATCACTTATTGATTACTGCATCACATCATGGGGAGGTGCCGCAAAAACATACCTAATCGAAGTTGAAAGGGCGCAGCGTGCCATACTCAAGGTTGGAGCTGGTCTTCCCTTTAGTTTTCCAACTACTGACCTGTATAAGGAATGGGACACTCTCACTGTCAGACAAACGTTCGTACTACGTACATTACTTAAAAAACATTCTCAAATGCAGTTTGACGCTAACCTACTCAAACAGACAAACGACGAAAGGGTAGGGTTTGTCCCACGGCTCAATTCAAGTCAACACTCCCTAAAAGATTCTTTTGCTTCCTTGGGCATTATCTTTACAATAAATTGAATAAATTTCTAAACTTATATCCAAAAACTCAATCAAGTTGCATTAAAAAAATAAAAAAATACTTAAAAACTCTAGACTATGATCAAATTGAGAATCTTTTAACCGTTCTGAAATAAATTAATTCGACCAACCCCAACATACATAGCTGTTCCTCAACTCCTTGAAAAAACAACTCTTACTGCACTCACTCCACAAAACTCACACACTGCTCATCTGAATTACTTACATATATGTATCACCTATTAGTCTAACACTTCACACCAGATAAACACTCACTCACACATGGTCTGAAATGACTCAATAACTTCTGCAGAATTATAGGTAGGTATTCCTTATTCCTTATTTTATTTTATTTGTCTAATCATAATTATTGTTTAACTCTTACTAAGTTTTTATTTTTGTTATGCATATTGTTTAATCTTCTCCTGCACGGTATCTCTGTAAAAGCTAATTCTAGCCGTGGAGGGGGCCTGGTGACCTGTAGCACAGGTTTTTCTCCAAAACCCTATATCAAGCACCAGTCTCTCACAAAGGTGGAATACAGCTGAAACATTTGTTGTACGCATTAACTTTAAGTCAGCTTTGTGAAGAGAAAATAAATGATAAATTATTAAATTATTATTATTATCTGGAAGAATGTCCAAAAATCATTGCACTGCCTGTAACACAGGGAGGCAGGAACTGTAACCATGAATTCAGCACATAATTCTAGACACCCTAGCGTAAATTTCAAACAAAACAAACTCTTTGGTCGATGTTTTTGTCCATTATGAAATTCGCAATACACACTAGATATGATCCAAATAAAAACAGCACTGTATACATATCAGATGCAACTCAATTCCCGCGCCAAAATAGAAAACAGTTGTGCCAATCTAACAACAACAAAAAAAAACATAAATTTGGAACCTTAAACAAATCATCCATTACCGATACTTTTTTGACAGAATGTACATCGGTTTACGGACTCAAGTGAATACTTTTTAGTCTATAGCAAATTAAATTTGCAGAAGTTTATCTCGCGAATGGGTTCTTCTTTCAAATACTGCAAACATTACACCATGGGATATTCCCCTTGAAAGGGCGAATCAGTAATCTAGCTCCATTATTGGCAGCCTCATGTCCGCGTCTGGAACTCAGTGTCTCTCGCCACGCTGGCAGTCATCGGCGCGGGCCACCTGGAGCGCGCCGTGTCGTGCGTGACGTTCTCGCGCGCGGACGGCGGCGCCCTGCTGGCGGCCGTGGACGACGGACCCGACCACACCATCTCCGTGTGGGAGTGGCAGCGGCCGGATAAGGGACATTGTCTTGCTGAGACCAAGGTAGGCCTTCAAAGACTACTTCGGCTTAACAACTCTAATACAAACAACAACAAAAAAACTGTCGACGTAGGTTTTCACTTCATGCTAAGTTGCCACAAGATTCTGAGTTAATAACATAGGCAATATCCAATAGTCTATGAAAGAATCTCCGCCTTTTTGAATGTATGATTGCAATAAAAGCAATTAAAGATTGATTCTTACTCAAAAATATGATTTTCATAAATTCTGTTAAATCTTTATTATTTTCAAGTTTCCTTCTATAACCCAATATCCCACTTCCAGTGCTCAGTAGACACGGTGGTAGCGGCCGAGTTCCACCCTCTGGATCGCAACCAGATCGTGACGTGTGGTAAGAACCACATCGCGTTCTGGACGCTGGACCAGACCAACATGCTGTACAAACGGATGGGCGTGTTCGAGTCCAGGGACAAGCCTAAGTACGTCACCTGCCTTGGATTTAATCATAATGGTGAGTTTTTTTTTGTACTTAAGTATAGTTGTTAGATCAGCGATATAAAAAATGGGACTCACCATCACAATAAACCAACATCTTTTTTTTTTACTACAGGTATTCTGATTTCCCGTCCCGTTAACCCGATTTATATAAATACCTCAAAAATTTCAAAATCAGGAATCGAATTTAGGTTTCAAACAATAGGTTTCGAATTTTAATTAAGTCAGGGAAAATAATTGACTTAAATTGTTTCTCTGCGTCCATTCTAATCACAACTGTCAATCTCTCATTCTGTGAAAGTTGTATGAAATAGCTTTAATATAACACGACAAATTGGCGGAGGATGTCTGTTTGCTTAACAATAAAATTCCCTGACTGTACCTTTTGAAATTAAGGAGAGTGTTTAATTAAGTATCAAACAATTAATCCAAAAGTGTAATTTGGTACTTTATGAGCAGCAACATATTATACAAGTGTAACAGAATAAGCGCAAGACCAAACTCAAACTCAAACTCAAAGCATTTATTTCAAATAAACTAATTACAGGTAATTGAGATAGCCTGTATCGAATTGGAGCAGTTCATTATATTAAGTGTGTACAGACCGCCTTCAGGATTGTATGATTGTTTTGAAAAGGTTATGGATGAAGTGTTGAACAAAATCTGTAATTCTAATAAGTCTATTATCACTTGTGGTGATTTTAATGTTAATTTGTTAGAAAATTCTGGGTTAAGTACTAGAATTATAAGTTTGTTTCAGTCATACAATCTTGCTAACCAATTTTTGGAGCCCACTAGAATAACTCCCACTAGTGCCACATGCCTAGATAATGTTTATACAGATGTTATACCAACCCACAAGGAAATTATTAATTTAATAGACTCAGATCATTGCGGACAGTTGGTCACTATTTCAAATATTAACAAAAAAACTAAAAAAAATGATATCACTGTAAATCCAAAAACTTATAATCGTTTGGAAACGTTTAAAACTAAACTTCTAAGTAATTTACCACTTTTTTCAACTAATGATGACTCTAATCAACAATATAATGCTTTTTTCAAAATGTATTGTACACAATTTGATAATACTTTCATTCCAAAGACATTTTCGGTTAATAGTAATGCTTCCTTCAGTGACTGGGCTACCATTGGTATACATAAAAGTAGAAAACGACTTTATGAGTTGTATGATGAACGGACTTGTATAAACACTGCTGAATTTAATTTATATGTTAGGAATTATTCAAAATTATTTAAAAAAGTTTGTTGTATGGCCAAGTCACGTTACTTGAGTTCAAAAATTAAAAATAGTCATTAATAGCGAAACGGGAAGGTCATGCAACCGAAGTAGTGACTTCAGCCTTGATATTGATGGCAACATAATTAAATCAGATTCTCAAATCGCCGCGGCCTTTGAAAATTTCTTTGCAGAGATTCCCGTATCGACTACTAAATCTCTGAACTCATCGCCCACTACCGCAGAGTCTTTGCTTAAAGAAAACGTTCCAGTTTGTGATTCTGAATTTAATTTCCAATATGTCACCTGTAGAGATATAATTAAAACCTTACACACATTAAATGTTAAAAAGACCGCAGATCTATGGGGTAATTCTGTGGACGTTGCTAAGTCAATTATAGATATTGTAGCACCTACTTTAGCTGTTATTTTTAATAATTGTATTGACCGTTCACCACGGGTTTCCTGATCTTATGAAAAACAGTAAAATAATACCATTGTTTAAATCGGGTAGTACATCTGACCCTACTAATTATAGACCTATTTCAGTGCTACCTACCTTTAGTAAAATTTTTGAAAAACTTATTTTAGATCAAATGCAAAGATTTTTTAATAAACACAAATTACTGCATAACAAACAGTTTGGTTTTACAAAGGGTCGTTCAACTACTGATACTTTCAAAACTTTTTCAAGAACTTTTAGGACATGTTTATAATGCATAAAGACAAGTGCGATGCTTTGGGCATCTTTTGCGATCTGTCCAAGGCATTTGATTGTGTTCTTCATGAAACATTAATCAGGAAACTGCACCACTACGGAATACGGAACGCCTCTCTGGATCTTCTTACTTCTTACTTAAGTGATAGAATTCAAAGAGTAGATGTTAACGGAAAAAGGTCACCTGGATCTGTAGTTAGAATGGGGGTCCCCCAGGGCTCAATTCTTGGCCCATTTTTGTTTCTTATTTATATTAATGACTTGCCATACCTCATAAAGGATAATCATGATATAGTGTTGTTTGCAGACGACACTTCACTTTTATTTAAACGTCATCAGCTGGTTACTGACAATGTAAATAGCGCCCTCGCTAAGGTAGTTAACTGGTTTAATGTTAATAACCTACTTCTTAACGAGAAAAAAACTAAATGTATTAAGTTTACGATACCTCATGTTAGACAAGTAGAAACTAGTGTTCTTTTCAAGGGTGAAGAGTTGAAACCCGAAAACTCCACAGTATTCTTAGGCATAACTTTGGATGCCAAGCTTCAATGGGGCCCCCATAGGTAATAGGTAATAGGTAATACGGGCTGGTGTCCGCAACTCCACGTCAATGCGCGTATTTTGCGTACGGTGGGAAAATCGATCATTCGATCCACCCCAGCTCCTCGAGGAAGGCCAGCAACGCCTTGATGTTACTGACAGCCTCGCGTAGGGTACCTGGGTTACCGAAGTGCTTTGCCCTGTATGTGGCGACCACCGGGCAGTTTAGAAGCAAATGAGCTGCTGTCTCGTCCTCCTCCATGCAGGCCCTGCACAACGGACTGTCTGTGACTCCTATGACAAAGAGGTGTTTGTTAAATGACCCGTGGCCAGTCAAGGCTGCCGTAGCTATGCGCAGCTGTTGCTTAGTTAGTCGGAGAACTTGTTTCGTGAGGCGGCTATCAATTGCAGGGAGTGCTTCCCTAGCCTGCCTGCACTCACCTTGTTCCAACCATTGTTTGTGATGTTGTTCCCTGGTGCGTTTCCTTACCAGAGTGCGTAGATATCCGAAGGGGAGTGGCACGATGGGTTCTGGTCCCACTGCTGTCTCACTCGACCCCCTTCTGGCAAGTTCGTCGGCTGCATCGTTGCCCAGCGAACCGCTGTGTCCTTTGATCCATTGAATGGTTATTTTATTGAGTCTACCCACCTGGTTAAGGCGCTGGTGACACTCGTATATTAGCCCAGATTCAACTGTGTAGCTGTTTAGCGATTGCAGAACAGCCATGCTGTCTGAGAGTATACGGATCGAGTGGTCCTTAACCTCCCTGGCCATGATGGCCGAAGCAGCCAGAGAAATACCCATGCATTCGGCCTGGAACACTGTGTTATGGACCCCCAATGGTGTGGCTATACGTATGTTGAGGTCCTCCGAGAAGACTCCAGCACCTGTGCCCTTACCTGTTTTGGAACCGTCTGTAAAGATGCGCAGCTCTGCAGGGCACAAACCCTCGCATCTGCGATCCTCGTGAAGCTGGATCTTGTATTTTTTATCAAAGATAAATTGTTTGGGTACCCGATCATTGATGGCTCTCGTAATGGGGAACTCGTTGTTGAGTCCCTCAAGTAGCGCGGTGTGTGGTGTGTCTCTCTTACCCCAGAGATTTAGTGTCTTAAGACGCACCGCCGCCAGTGTGGCTTCCTGCTGTATGAACAGGTGGAGCGGTGGCAGTTCCAGCATGGCTTCAACTGCTGCAGTCGGAGTGGTCCTCATGCAGCCCGTAGCCGCCAAGCAGGCTAGTCGTTGTATGCGTTGTAGTTTGTTTGAGGCTGTAGCCAGCTTGGTTCGGGGCCACCAGACCGCGGCTCCATAGGTGATCATGGGGCGGATCACTGTGGTGTACAGCCATAGTATAATTTTAGGGGATAGTCCCCACTTTTTGCCTATCATTTTCTTGCACTGCCAGAAGGTTATGCAGGCCCTGTTTAGTTTGTTGTCCAAATGACTACTCCAGTTTAACTTACTGTCTAGAATGACCCCCAGGTACTTGACCTCGTTGGCCAACTGAAGTTCTGTATTGAACAGTTTTGGTAGGCGGAAAGGGCCTAATGCTCGTTTTTGGGTAAACATGACAAGTTCAGTTTTGGTAGGGTTCACTGATAGGTCATATTCCCTGCACCAATTTTCTACGATACGTAGTGCTTGCTGAGTTAGGTTGCAGATCGTACCCGTCACCTTCCCCGAAACAAGGATTGCGATATCGTCTGCATATCCTATAGTATAATAGCGGCTGGCGTTGAGTTTGTTGATGAGGTCATTGACCACCAGATTCCATAGAAGGGGGGATAGCACCCCTCCCTGGGGGCACCCTCTGGCTATCATGGCCAGTTGCTGCTCACCCTCAAGGCGAACCACACGTTTGCTAAGCATGTTTGTAATCCAGTACGTTAGTACCTGTTCTACTCCATGTCTGGAGAGAGCGCTGCTGATGCTGGAGAAGCTGGTTTTATCGAAAGCTCCTTCGATGTCTATGAAGGTGCCCAGGCAGGTGCCTTTTTGATTAATCGCTTCCTCTATCTGGCTGACTACCAGGTGAAGAGCGGATTCGGTCGACTTACCCGAGCTGTATGCATGTTGGTTACCGTGTAGCGGTAAGGTTTTCAGAGCGCCGTCCCTCAGCTCCCTATCACACAGTCTTTCCAGAGTCTTTAATAGAAAGGAGGTCAGGCTGATCGGTCTGTAGGATTTGGCGTTTGTGTAGTCACCCTTACCTGGCTTAGGGATGAATATAACTTTCACTTCCCTCCATCCCTTGGGAACGTATCTAAAGGCCAGGCACGCCCGCATTAAAGGCACCAGTCTTATTGCGACACCGGTGCCACCCCACTGTAGTAAGGCGGGGAACACACCGTCAGGACCAGCTGCCTTAAAAGGATGGAAGCTCTGGATGGCCCATTGGAGTTTCTCCAACGTGATCACCCTGCTGGCGTAAAGTCTATCATTGTCTGATGGTGTTTGAATTACCTCTTGCCAGTCGATACCCTGCGCGAAGATACATCCAGGGAAGTGAGTTTCAATAAGGATGCGTCTCGCTTCTTCTGGCGAGGAAGAGAGTGTGTTGTCGGGTTTCCGGAGGGTAGCGGGCCCAGGTGTGTTCTGTTGCGCCAGTACTTTCCTTACCCTGTTTGCTTGCTGACAGGATTCAATGCTACCACAGAATTTGCGCCATCCCGTAGTACTTCTGAATCTGATGCATTTTTTGTAGCTGGATTTGGCTGCGTAATATTTATCCCAGTCCTCATCCGCACATGTGTTCATGGCTCTATTAAGTGCTTTCCTTACCTTGCCGCGCTTGCGCTCCAGATCAGCGCCCCACCAGGGTTGTTTGCCCGGTGTATTACGTGGGGTGGTCTCTGGGCAGGCAATTTGGTAGCTGTCTATCATTGATTTAGTAAGATGACTTACTTGTGCCTCAATTTGTGTCGTATCCGCAAAAGTCGTCGGACCGCTTGATAACGACAGCTTGCATTCAAGGCTGCGTGTGTAGGTGGCACGGTCCGTGCTACGCGGATAGCGCCGTGGTGGTTTTGGGGTGACACAGACCTGGATGTCGAAGCGGATCCATCTGTGATCGGAGCAGGAGGCCTCCTTAGACACCTGCCAGCCCGTGGCAATTTCCGCCGCGCCCTCTGTTGCCAGAGTGAGATCTATGATTGTGCGGCTTCGCCTGGTTACGAATGTTGGTTCGGAGCCAGTGTTTAGTAGGGATAGGTTAGTCGAGAATAAGTAGTCAACTAAGGCCTTACCCCTCTCGTTTTGCGTGTTCATACCCCAAAGTTGGTGGTGAGCATTGGCGTCGGCCCCGACGACGGCCTCAAACCCGCTTCTCTCGCAATGGCTCACGAGGCGGGCGAGGTCGTGTGGAGGCGGCGCCTCCGCCTCGGGCATGTATGCCGAGGCGAAAACGATCACCATCTCCTCGACTTCGCCACGCTGTATTTGCAGCTTTACTGCAGAGACATCTCTGCAACAGAAGTCATTTAAAAACTGTGTTTTAAGGTTACCTGTGACATAGATGCACGATCTAGGATGAACGTGATCTGTGGTGACCAGGAGCTTACCGCCAAGATTGGAGAGTCCTTGTATGCGGCCCGCCCTGACCCACGGCTCCTGGATCAGGGCAATGGCTGTGTGTTGAACCTCCAGCCACTTGCGAAGCTGAGCCGTCGCGGTCTGACTGTGGTGGAGGTTGGCCTGGAGGACTCTACAGGTCGACGAAAGGGACGCCATCGTTGGCCGAACCCTCTTCGTCCCCCTCCAGTCTCAGCCCGGCAAACAGGTCGCCCTCGTCGAAGCCGTCCCCCCCTCGGTCCGAGGGCGGGGACAGGATGATGTCATCCATCTCCTCACCCGATGAAGGAACGGCGACCACGGTGGCGGCAACAGGAGCGGCCAACTCTGCTATTGCAGGTTCGGCCGCTGATGCTTCCGGGTTGTTTGATGGGGGAGTGGACTCCCCTGCTGGTGCTGGCGTCTCGCCGATTGTTCCCGTGGCGGGGTCCCAACCCTGGGGGACGTCGGTGAACCTCCCGTTCCGACCCTGAAACTTCACGTACACCGTCCCTAATCCAATTGAGAGACGGCGTCCAGCCTCCATCAGGGTCGGAATTTGGTCTTCAGGGACACCGACCACCACGAACCATGCCGCAGCCTGTTTGTCGGCATGCAAGAGCACCCACCTCTTGATGTCGACCCAGGGGTTCTGGTAGCTGAGAGCGCGCCCAATATTGGTCGGCTCTCCGAAGACCCCCTGCTCGTCTGGGATCCACACGACACCACATCGTGCTCGCTTTAGAATCTCCGACTGACTCTTGACAACTAGCGAGATGCTAGTTGGGAGAGAAAGGTCGGAGACAGTTTTCCTTAGCCAGGCTAAGGTGTGGTCGTTACCGCACCACAGTTTCAATACACCCCCGGCGAACAGCGGCTTGGCGTTGAATGTTGGCCCTGGAGTGTCTTGCTTGGGGGAGCAGGCCTCGAGAATGATCTGCTTCTGGATAGCAGCGAGTACCTGGTCCGATACGTCCTTGCTGAGGATCCCCGTGCGGTCGCAAGTGATCGCGACGTCGAGGTTAGCGCTGGCAGCTTGGGCGTAGCTTCTTTGGGCGACCCGTTTGGATTGGTCAAGGCGCGGCCGCTTATGCTCTCCTCGAGGTGTCAAAGTCTCGTTGAGGGCTCGCTTGGCCGCGGCCTGATCCATCCGACCGGGTCGCTGTGTTTTAGTGGCACCTTCAGCTTTTTCCGGGACACTGGCTGGTGGTTGACTGGGCGCTGGTCGGCTAGTGCCGGCCTCTGCCTGCGACCGCTTACCGGCGGAGAAGTTTAGCTGGCCGCTAGTCGATTTGACTGACCCAGCGGCAGTAGCCTGTTTGTTCCGGGAGCCTTTTCCCTGGTTCCAGCGTGCTTGCCGACGCTCCTTCCTCGTGGTTTGAGCCCTTTGCTTGCCTTGTACTGAGGCAGCCGGTGGACCAGAAGGGTCAGTGCAAGGGCAACGGGCTTGTTGAGTGGATTTACCCTTGCCCTTGCGTTTTTGTACCTGCCATGCGCGTGAAAACGCGTCCTCGGTGCACTTGGCCGTCGCCGTTTGACCGGTGATGGCCTTCTGGTGAGGGGAGGCTAGAAGAGCCACAGGAGGAGGAGGTGGTTTGGTAGGATGCCCGGTGCCAGTATTACCTAGCGCCGGGGTCTGTGTGGAGAGGGTCGGACCGGCAGTGATATGAGTCGTTGCCGTCTTCGCCGCTGTGTTAGAAGGGTCGGTACTGGTCCCAATCAGCGCCGACGTCCTTTGTTTCAACTGGGACTTGTGTTTTTTGGTCTTAGCTGCGGTTTTCGCCACAGCCGGACCGGCGCCCGCGCTGGTACCAGCAGCGTTAGCCGCATGGCCACCAGGGGCGAGGGAAGTGCAAGCACCTCCCTTGGGAGTCTCATTGGCTTTCGCCTCCACTCCGGTGTGTTCATGTTTATTTAATTGGCCTTTTCTGTCCATATTAAAGTGAATTTAAAATTTCGTCTCTCTGGCTCCCACCCTCCATGGAGCCCGCAACTGGGAACGTCTTACTGTAAAATAGCTCGATCGTTAGGACTACCAGAGAGATATAGGGGCGCAAGGCTGGCTTACAGTGCGACATCGGGCGCTCGATCGGGTTGGCGTAGGGGGTCCTAAGGGCCACCCCCTTCGAACTGATCAACCCTCACTTACACCGTCAGCATGACCTTTACCTACCGCTTCGGCCGTCCGAGGACGACCTCAGCGGACCTCACGCACCTCGCCTGTGGCCCTCTGACGGGACACTATGACCATTTCCCTACCCCTGGCTAATGGGTAGGGCCACCGTTTCGCTTGAAATCCAGACCAAAGGGGGCGTGTTGCCTTACGGGCACATTACAACCAGAGCCGCTCGGCTCAACCCCCCAGGACTCCTTCATCCCCGCTCACGGCGCTCAACTGCGCAGGTCCTAGCGCAGGTAACTGCTTACTCCTACTCGCCATCAGCTGTCTTTAGTGACGGACGAGCCTGCCACCACCCAGTTACAGGGGGTTGCAGTAAGGAGTGGGAATTGTGGAGATGGAGGTGGAGGGAGTAGGGATGTAGGTAGGATGGGGTGGGGGAAGGATGAGATTTGGGGCAGGAGGGGCATATGAAGGGAAAGATAGGGGTAAAGGGACTTTTGGGAAAGGTTGTGCTGTGATGGCGCCTGGAGGTTTTCGTTACGTCTATTTCTTAAGGAATTAGACCGAGAACGGGGTGGCAACCTCGGGAAGGGACATCCTCCAGACTTGCCTTGAGGATCTACACGACTGTAGCGCTCTCCCTCAAGACCCCGCCACCTTGCCGCCTCTGAAGGAGGCGGCAGGGTAGGCCTGCATCTATACTACCAAGCAAAGCAAAGCAAAGCATGTCGTTGTGCAACCGTGAAAGCATAAAAAGCAGGCTCCTCCCCATGGGGCCCCCATATAGATAAATTGTCAAAAAAACTAAGCTCTGCAGCATACGCCGTTAGAAAAATTCGTAATTTAACTGATTTAGAGACAGCGCGATTAGTTTACTTTAGTTATTTTCATAGTGTGATGTCGTACGGTAATATTTTGTGGGGAAATGCCGCCGACATTCAAACAGTTTTTGTTTTACAAAAAAGGGCAATTCGTTCAATTTATAAATTAAGTCCCAGACACTCCCTCAGAGACAAATTTAAAGAGATTAATATAATGACTGTGCCTTCTCAGTCCATTTATGAAAATCTTTTATATGCACATAAAAATATTAATCTGTTTAAAAATACAGTGATATCCATAACAAAAATACTAGGAATAAACACAAATTTGTTGTTCCCACTACCAGGCTCAAGAAAATAGGTGGCTCGTTTAAATGTCAATGTATACGTTTTTATAATAAACTTCCTAGCCACATTCAAGAACTAAGCCTTAATAAATTTAAAACTTTTATAAAGCGGAAATTATGCCAGAAAGCCTACTATACTGTCAAGGACTATATTGAGGACAAGAAGGCTTGGGATTGAGCTGCTCCAATAAGTTTACACAGACATAATTGATGTGTAATTTGCTATTTTTACTTTTTTTCTTTTACCTTTTATCTAAACAATGACATGTATATATTTACTGTATAAAGTATAATATTGTTTTAATTTTTGTGAATGTGAGGACTATGTGGGTCATTGCATTTTTTTTTTTCTTTTAATGATGATGGTCTGGCTGTTTGAGTACTTTACGCGGCCTCCCCAAATGTCCTTTCTTTTGTATTGTTTGTCGGATCGTTGAGCTCCTTAGTTCTGAGTTGAGCTGCACGATGATTGACAAATGCGTGCACTGACTGGACAGGTCCACTCAAATCCGCGTGGTTCTTTCCTCAAAAGACCATTTCAGACACCAGTCTACATAGTCCTCATATGATATGACCAAGATTATTTTCATATTTTATTTACACTTTGACATTGATGCACTTTATATATGCAATGACATTTACTTTGTAAAGGATTATACTATTTTAATTATTGTGAATGTGAAGACATTGTGGATTTGTTGTTTTTTTTAATGCATTTTTTTTAAATTATTAGTTTTAATCATGGTCTGGCAGTTTGAGTAATTTATGCGGCCTACCCAAATGTCCTTTCTTTGGTAATGTTCGTCGAATCGTTTAGCTCCTTTAGTTCTGTGTTGAGCTGCATGACAACTGACAAATGCGTGCACTGACTGGACAGGTCCACTCATTCTGTGTGGTTCTTTCCTCGAAAGACCATTTCAGATATCAATCCACATGGTCTTCACATGACCTGACCAAGATTATGTCTGGACTTTAAAAGAGACAGTGACCTCTGAGTTTGTTTCGGCGTTTCTTCTCAGAGTAGTCAGATAGGAAATGCCGATCTCACCTAGTTTTTAAAATATGATTGACGTGTAAAAGTGTTTGTACAAACCTATTTGCCATTTACCCCCACCACCATTTATCATTATCAGGCACTTTTGAATTGTCAAGGTCGGTCGGTAAGAAAAATGAAGCTAGTTGCCCATTCCAAAGCGTAGTAGGTACCTATGGAGAAGAACGGGCAAGAAACTCCACGGACACTCTTTTAAATCAAATTATGTTTACAATAGATTGGTTACATCATTCATGTTGAAATTATGCATGTGAGAACGATGCAGAACGTTAAAAGCGTCCGTTATTTAAATATGAAAACAATTCGAAAATAAAATTTAATTAAAATACGCCGTGGCAGCTAAGAGTTGATCAGTCTCAACTGACGGCGCCCGTTCACGAACATGACGCATGGATTAGCACCATTCAACTCAACCATTTTGAAGGGAGCTAAATGATCCAACACACGCGCCACCATCAGCGAGACATTAAAGTGAGCATGACATACTCTCAGCCGCCAGGACACATTCAAGTCAATGAAAGACGTACCCTGTAAATGGTAGCTTTAAAGCATGTACATAGTACTCACATATATGGCATATAGCAATTATACAGTACTAAAAAAATTGAGTTTATACAATGCAACGATTCTTGATTTTAATCTTCAGCAACTCCAACAGTATTTTCAAATGCTAATCAATTAGTTGATGCGTCCTTGAGGAGCAGGACCAGCGATTAGCCAAGCATTTCTATCAGCAATGTAATCCCCTTACTTATAATATGATCGGCTGCATAGTGTGCGTTTTATACAAGATTTAAATTTGGTTTCATTCAGTTGATGTATGTGGGGAGGTATTTTATTGTAACATCTTAACAGTACCCCATGAAAGATGAGTCTACTTTAGCCAGCCTGAAACCTGGTTGAACTAATTGGTCCCTATTTCTAGTGATATAATTGTGTCTTTCACCTCTTTTACTAAAAAGATGTAAATTTTTCCTTACGTACATGATGTTTTCATAGATATATTGACAAGGTACCGTCATGATGTTAATATCTTTGAACAATTCCCTTAGAGAGTCGCGCCTGCGGAGGCCATATATGGCTCTGATGGCTCTTTTCTGCAGAATGAAAATGGACTCGATGTCTGCAGCCCGTCCCCATAGTAAAATACCGTACGACATAATACTATGAAAGTAACTAAAATAGACTAGTCTCGCGGTATCTACATCAGTAAATTGACGGATTTTTCTCACAGCATATGCTGCTGAACTTAGCCGTCCTGCAAGGGATGTTAAATGAGGACCCCATTGAAGCTTTGAATCGAGCGTGATCCCCAGGAAAACAGTTTTATCGACGAATTCTAGTTTCTCTTGATTCAATACTATCTCACAATTAGTACTTTTGACATTTGGTAAAGAAAATCTTATGCACTTAGTTTTTTTCCCATTTAATACTAAATTATTAGCAGTGAACCAATTTTGGATCAGCAGTAAGGCGCTATTCACGTCGTCAAGATTTAATGCACGCCTATTGATTTTAAAAATTAACGCGCGTCAGCAAATAACACCATATGTGGTTGGGTTTTAAACAAATGAGGTAGATCATTAATATAAACTAAAAAGAGGAAAGGACCCAATATCGAGCCTTGTGGTACACCCATTTTTACTTTTAGACCGAGTGAATTGACACCGTTTATTTGGACTTGCTGTTGTCTATCATTCAAATAAGATTTTACTAAACTGAGCGCAAGTTTTCCAAGTCCGTAATGTTCAAGTTTTAAGAGCAAGGTTTCGTGGTCGACGCAATCAAATGCCTTGGAGAGGTCACAAAAGATTCCTATGGCGTCTTGAGCCTCTTCCCACGCTGTAAATATGTGTTTTAATAAGGTGACACCGGGGTCAGTCGTACAACGTCCCTTTGTGAAACCATACTGTTGACCGTGTAAGATATTATTGGTGTCGAAATGATTTAACATTTGATTCAGCATTACCTTTTCGAACACCTTGCTGAAAACTGGCAACACGGATACGGGTCTATAATTATTGGTATCTTGACTGTCCCCGGATTTGAAAAGTGGTATTACCTTACTGTATTTCATTAGATCCGGGAATACTCCTTGATCCACACACAAATTAAATATTAAAGCCAAGTATGGCGCTATAGTCTCAATAATGGAGGTACAAACTTTAACAGACATTCCCCATAGATCTTCTGGTAGTTTGATCTTGATTTGCTTGAAAGCTTTCACTACTATTATGGGGTTTATATGCTTGAATTTAAATTCAATCTGGCAAGATGAAGTATTTGCTTTTAATAAGTCAATAGAACGCAGGGGCGAGGAGTTTAAGGTTTCAGTCGTTTTAAGTGGGATACTGGTAAAGAAATTAACAAATTCTTGAGCAACTTCTTTGTTAGTGCTTGTTAGTGCACTTGAAGTCTGAAGTGTGAAATCATTATTGTGTCTTTTATTCCTGTTGGTTTCGTCATTGATAATTTTCCAAACCGTCTTTATTTTATTATCGACCTGAAACTAGTCTGCTCAGAATTAGCTTCTGAATCGATTTCCGTCATTATTTATATGTGTTAATTTTTCACGGAAAAATCTTTAATTTTCTTGAATTTAGTACCACAGCGTCGTAAAAAGGTAATACAATATTTGATTTAAGGATATTTAAGCCTTATCACAAAGAAATAAAGCCTATTCAAATGCGACCGAATTTGCAATTCGCTCATAGTCATCCTCTGTGTAGTGCGCGTTTAATAAAGTTTTCATTATTTCGATTTGAATAACATGAGTACTATAATATGGATATTATAAGATATATGGTATAATAAGATTCCAAAGCAATACGTCTTAAATGCAAAACCGAATTTGAAGATCGATCATAGCTTTCTTACACACATAAACATTGCGTTTTAAAACACTTAAGCTAGTCCTGTTAAAAAAAGAAATTAAATCATGGCAATTTATTTTGTATTTTCTTCCGAATAAGTATGGGCGAAAATGTTTGACTACCCACGAGATTGCAAGTAGTTCACGTTTTGTTGTTGAATAATTTGTTTCACCCTTATTAAGAGTACGGGACGCATATGCAATAGGTAAGTCTTTACCGATCTCACCTTGAGATAGTATTACTCCTATAGCATCAAGTGAAGCGTCAGTGGTCAAAACAAATTCTTTATTAAAATCTGGGTATTGTAAAAGCGGAGTTGTGGTCAAGATATTTTTGCAAGTACCGAAAGCTTCGCGACGTGACAGTATGAACGAACCTTAAATGAATCAGCCTCCGAGGCGACCGTACGGCGACGGCGGCGCGGGCGCACGTCGGAGGTAACACCCTATCGCCAACACGCGGTGCCTTTGTGTCGCGCTGTGGCGTCGCGCCAGTATACACGAGACTTTACGTGTGATCTGTACGTAATTTCGGTCATTGAACTACCGTACACACATACCTAGTGCGTACTCTTGCAGTATTTACCTACCTAGCCAGCTGGCAGGCACACGAGTGTGCGGTGCGCTATTAGTGTGCGTAGAGATCGAGTAGTGCGCTTAAACGTTTTAGGTTTAGTCAGGACAATTATTTAATAAAAAGTTGCTAGGTGTGGTTTAACAAAATTAAATTTCAGATTTTATTTTAGTCTTATAATTTAATACTCTTATTGGGGTTTATGAGCTCTTGCGTTTATTCCGTTACACGTTGTATACCCTGGATAAGGAAAAATGCTACTCGGACTCCTTTAGAAAACTTTCAAAAGTGAATTATAATGATTATCTCCTGGCAACTCCTTCAGAGCATAAAATAATGTGTTATATGTATGTATTTGTTCCCACAGGTGACGTCCTATCCGGCGACTCCAACGGGAACATAATAGTGTGGGGCCGCGGCACCAACACGATCGTGAAGCTGGTGCGCGGCGTGCACGACGGCGCCGTGTTCGCGCTGTGCGTGCGCAAGGAGGGGCATGTGGTCACGGGAGGGGGGAAGGACGGCAGGGTCGTCATGTTTGATCCCGACATGAACGCGGCTGGAGTGGAGAATATCGTGAGTATTTATAATTTTACTATGGATCTGATTCGAGATTTCTTCATAATACTATGCCATTTTAATTTATAAATTGTATAGATTCATACCAACAGTGCAGGAAAACATCGTCACAGTATAATTAAGGACAGTATGGAAACTAGGCCTATTTATTGAAATAAGCACCTACGGAGTTTGTGTTACCGTTGATCCACTTTCGCCAAAGTTAAATTGTTCAAGATTTCGTATCAAATAGACAAATCCAAGTAATACCAAAAATTTTTCAAAAGTTTAAAAAAACCTCATGCAAATACAAAAAATGTAAAGAAGTTAGTTAACGAAGTGTGGCGTAATTATAAGTTACTAGCAAAGTCCGACAAGGAACATGATATTAATTATTCTAAGAGAATTGAAGAAGAATTGCAAGCAGCGACTAAGAATTAATCCAATCTACTACGTTTTTTTTCAAGGTGAGAATTGGTACCATTTTAGTTATGAATACTAGTAATATTACACTACACAAAAAATCATTAATCAATTGTACCAATGTTTACGTAAGCATGGGGGGAGGGGTAAGAGCTTTGCTTACTTTTACTGACGAGCGGGAGGGGTGGGTTAAAAATTGCAAAAGAACTGCTTACGTAATACTTGAACGGCCTCCAAAGCGTAGAGTCTGTAGCAAATTTTGAGCATCCAGTACAAATTGTATGAAAAATGTCCATACTTTTTTTGTAGTAAATTATCCAATTTCGTAGGACCGACCCTGGAATTTGTAAAACCCATAAAAAGTTTCAGGGCGTTTAAGGTGGATCCTCAATTCAGACGGCTGGATTGAGGAGGATTTTAACAAGAAAACTAGCCGATGGATATTTATGATAATTTGGTACGATTTATTGGTAGTTATGCGTAATATGTACCAAAAATGGTAACCTACGGCTGAATTTGAGATAGCTACAATGATTTGATTGGTCATAAAAAATCATAAATTTCACCGAGCTATTTTTCAAAAAGCTATCAGCCAATTAAAAAAGATTGTACCATTTAGTAGTATTTTTTCTTATCTGTAATATAAAAGTAAAATAGAAAACTCATATAACTTTGGTGATACAACACATTTTAGAAAATATTGGTACAAACGCGTCCAAAAGTGGATAGGCACGTTAAGAGTCGTATTGCTGTGAACTCGCGGTACGACTGTATGTGTTTAGACACACACCACAAAAGATCGCAGTTTTGCACGGCACACACTGAACTTACCTGAGGATAGCTTAAGTATTAATTTTCTTTAAGAAAAGAAGATTGAAACTAAACCTAATGTTTTTATAATTGATTAATTACGGATTATAGCGCATTATACAGGATAAACTATTCCGAAACGTAAAGTCGTATTGCTGTGAACTCGCGGTACGACTGTATGTGTTTAGACACACACCACAAAGATCGCAGTTTTGCACGGCACACACTCACCTTACCTGAGGATAGCTTAAGTATTAATTTTCTTTAAGAAAAGAAGATTGAAACTAAACCAAATTTTTTTATAATTGAATAATCACGGATTATAGCGCATTATACAGGATAAACTATTCCGAAACGTAAACTTTATTGTTTATTACGTTATTGTTTGCTGGGCTTCGGTGATGCAACCTTTATAGCATGGAGTACACGGCGATCAGGTTGAATAATTCAGCAAAATGTCCGGTTGGTATGAAACTATTTGTTTCATATTCATTCACCATGTGAAGTCTTATGTATTTAAGCCTTCCACTTCATAAACAAGCGCTCCGACTAGCAAGGGTTCCCACTTCCTCACATTTCTTAACCCACAGATTATTAGACATCTCTAACCAAAATACTATACACTATAATAATTGAGAAAAAATATTATAATTACATTATGTTTTAACACTTTACTCATCTTTCACTAATTTAAACAAAAAATCATTTAAATTTAGTAAAACATAAAATATTTTAATGAAAACACTCACACTTAGTCCATTTGTGTTATCACATCATTTGCGTCCACTTTTAAGCAGTGCTATAACATTGTCAACGCTTCAATATTCATATTTCACTGCATTTTGAAAATTAAAACCAAAACACTGTTAATTAACAGATTTAAACATTCGCCACTAACCAATAACGTTCAATTATGTGAATAGCCGTAACGAATTGCATCTACTTCACAGAAATCGATATAATTTACTCTGTTTTCTTGGGTCTACCTACAATTTTTTATTATCTAAGTAAACAAGATGAACGAGACAAGTATCGAATGACTATCGAACCACTTCAAGTAATTTTATTAAAACAAACAAAAGTGGTTCGTTTTATGTATTTATAATAACATAGTTATCAAAAACTATAAATAGATATTATTTGACAAATACAACTTATAGAAGAAGGTCGCAAGTGAAACCGAAGCATCAATCTATTGCTTTGTGAGATTGCTTATGGACTTATGAGTGCTACTGTACATAGCTACTAAACCAGTTGATCAAATCGGATAACGACAGCATAAATATTTCTATTCAAGCATCCTGCACTTTCAGTATTTCAAAAGATATCAATAGTCTAAATATTCCTTCCATTTGGTGTATAGGGTGACCACAAATAATTCAACTATGATCATACACAGAGTTATATTTTCACATGAATCTTTCTTCAGCAACCAGTAGGTACATAAATAATGAACTCAAATAGTTAAAAAAGAAAAATAAACTAACAGAGGATTAGCCCAAATCACCTTTTTTTTGATAAACTGTATAAATGGACAATGTATTAACCCCTGAAGCCATCAACCGATCACCATAGTTTCGGCCTACCTCCCCCCCATTAATACTTCGGAGAACTTCCAACTCCTTACTGAAGATCTTTCTGTCCTTTTTAGCCTGAGTGACTCCGTTATCATAGCGGGTGATCTCAACGCTAAACATCCCTCCTGGAATAGCACCAGGACCTCTTCCAGAGGGAGACACTTGTTCAACCTCTCCTCCTCTCAGAATTTCGATGTCATCGCGCCGATGACTCCCACTCATTTTCCCCCCGATCCCAATCACACCGCCGATGTACTCGACGTGGCGCTCCTACAGAACGTCAACCTACGGTTGGACTCTATAGAAGTGATACAAGAGCTCGCTTCCGATCACCGTCCAGTAGTCATGAAACTGGTCCCCCGCATAGGTCTGCCCGATTCCACCCAACCCCTTCCCAACAAAGTGGTAACGGACTGGAGGAGAGTAAGCGATCGCTTAAAATCCACCACGTCCCCCCACTTGGACCCAATCCCCGATCACTTTGACTCTATCGCTGACACGACGGCCGCGATCGACTCATTCACAGCTCACGTACAATCAGTCCTGAACGATTGTTCAAGGGAAATTCCAGCGACGGATGACCGTCGCTGGAAGTTGCCGGACGATGTACGAGAACTGTTGAATGAGAAGAACGCGGCTGTCCGTGCCTACAGCAACTTCCCCTGCGACGCGAACAAAGCCCATATGCGTTACTTACAGCGTACTGTAAGAACACGCATAGAGGAGCTGCGTACCGCCGGCTGGGACAAGATGTTGAGCGAACTAGAGCCCACCCACCTAGCCTTCTGGCAACTCCAGAGGAAGCTCAGATCCGGAGAAATAGTCTCCATGCCCCCTCTGATCCGTCCCGACAAGACCATCGCCTTCGATGATGTCGACAAGGCTGAGCTTCTAGCCGACAGTCTAGAAGTCCAATGCTCGCCCAGCTCTCAACCAGTAGACCAAGCTCACCTCACTGAGGTCGACGCTGAAGTCGAACATAGAGCCTCCCTCCCTCCCGTCGAAGACCCAGAGTATCCACTGCCCCCAGTCACGCCCGACGAAGTGCACGACCTCATCAAAGGTCTTAAGGCTCGTAAAGCCCCCGGCTCAGATGGAATCACCAATAGGGTATTCCAACTTTTCCCTGCCCACCTGATAATGCTACTGACCACCATCTTCAATGGTGCTCTGAGCAACAACATCTTCCCACAGGCATTCAAAGAAGCCACCGTCATCGGTATCCCGAAGCTCGGCAAGCCAAAGTCAGAGCCTAGTAGTTACCGCCCCATCAGTCTGCTCAATGTCCTCGGCAAAATCTATGAGAGGCTTATTTATAAGCGCCTCAGAGACTACGCCGAGACAAAGGGCCTCATCCCCAACGAACAGTTTGGTTTTAGAACCCAACACTCGTGCGTACAACAGGTCCACCGTATAGTCGAACACATCAACTTCGGTTTCCAACGAGGTTTGATGACCGGTGCTGTCTTCTTCGACATAGCGAAAGCGTTCGACAAAGTCTGGCACAACGGCTTATTATATAAGCTGTACCAACTCGGCGTGCCAGATCGTCTCGTGCTCATCTTACGGGACTTTTTGTCGAACCGCACCTTCCGTTATCGCATCGAAGGAGCGCTATCCTCCCCCCACCCTATTCGCGCAGGAGTCCCTCAGGGCTCTGTGATCTCTCCTCTAGCTTTCACGCTATTCACCAGCGACATGCCAAAGTGCAGCAAGGCGCAGTTGGCCCTGTTCGCAGACGACACGGCCATCTACTACACCTCGCATTCTCCAAACCCAAGTGAACAAGCTTGGCGCTTGGTTTAGAAAATGGCGAATCGAAGTCAACCCCGACAAAAGTCAAGCGGTTCTTTTCTCAAAGCCGCGCCGCAACCCCTCACCCCCTCGACCGATCACCATGTTCGGCAAGCCGATCCCTTGGGAGAAGCGAGCCAAATACCTGGGTGTCGTACTAGACGAACACCTCTCTTTTTCAGAGCACATTAAGGCGGCTCGTTCGCGCGCCGCCTTCGCTCTAGGTAGACTTCACTTTGTCCTCAATGCACGTAGCAAATTGTCACTGAAGTGCAAAATGCGTATCTACACAGCGTGCATCCGCCCGATCATGACCTATGCCAGTGCAGTCTTCGCACACGCCAAGACCGTTCGCTTCAACAGAATGCAGACCCTCCAGAACAAGTTCCTCCGTAGGATAACAGGCTCCCCCTGGTACGTTCGTAACGAAATCCTCCACGTAGACCTCAGGATTCCCACTATCCGTCAGTTCATGAAACGCATTTCAAAGCGTTTCTTCGAGACCGCCGCGAATCACCGCAACCCTCTGGTTGTGAAAGCCGCTAGCTATATTCCCTCCTCCATTAGTCATGTCCGCCGTCCCAAGCATGTCCTCACCGATCCCGATGACCACATAACTCTCATTCAGGAGAGCAGTAGGGCCACCAGTACAGTGCACAAACACAGACCGACATTCCGACCTCGCCGCCGAGGTTCCTCGCGAAGATCCCGACGTAATTGTCCCCCCCGACCCTTGCTCGACGAAGTGCCAGCCCGCGCCGTAGCTGAGCCTGTAGCTTTAAATTCCCCGATTAATAATAATCAACTAAACTTGATCCAGCCTGTCCCATCTTGCTGTCCTCCCGTCAGCGACGCCCTAAGCCGAGGTCCGTACCCCACAGGGGGTGCCCTTAGCGAGCGTTCGCTTAATAATATAAGTAGTTTTACGCCCCTGGCTGGAGGCTTTGAGTCCGCTTAAGGCAGCCACAGGATAGTCCGGTTAAGTAGTCACGACCTCTCAAGGTCAACTACGAGATGCCATACACAAAAAAAAAAAAAAGACCCCTGAAGCCTCATGCTTCATGGTGCTACAAGGACCATTTCATATCAAGGAATAGACCGGGGGGCGCTTTAATGGTAGGGACGACTGCCCTTAGGATAGGAAGGAGTGTAAACAGAGTGTGCATCCTAAAGTTAGCATTGGACTAGTGGAGAGACGGGTGATATTTACGTATTGGGCATCTTTTATTCACGTCGCAGCCGAGTTGATTCATTGAGGTCGAGCTTCATCGGTGTATCTTTTCTAAAACTATCTCATTAGCAGCTTTCATGATCTTCCCGGTGGAAGATTGTTATTTGTAATATCCAAAAATTAAAAGGGCACTCACAAAAAACTCTCGGTTGCAGCACTTTGAACTTAACAATGGTTTTGGGACACTGAGACTGCCCTTTTTTTTGTCGCCTGCCCGACTACCTGGCACGGATTTTGTAAGCTTGTTGCTACAGAATACAAACTTTTGGAAACACTGCTTTCATTTTATAGCTCTCATAAGCACATCCACATATAAAAAAACACTGTTTTGGTTCGGTCACTTAATGCTTCGAACTTTAAAAAAACCCTCGCCCGCCATAGATCCCACTAAAAGATGCGACAAAGAGAATATAGAAAAGAGATTTGGATGCCCGGCGGGTAGTGTAATAGGTTAGGAGGGGCTAGTCAAGGCAATAAGTGTTATGGGAAACACTTTTTGTACGAATTCTAAATTGATAAAATTCCCTAAGCTAGAATAAATACATAATGGATTGATCTCACCAGATTCAGGGCTCAAAATCCTTTGGCAGGCAGGCAGTTCCTCGTATGTTGCACTGGCTCCGCTTAAATTTGACAAGTTATTTGTTGTATTTTGTTTAAAACCGGGAGGTGTTTAGTGGACATTTGAGTAAAGTTGGTGTTTGTGTCAGATCGAGGGTCACTACGGTGGCGTGCGCGTGCTGGCCGAGGGGCGCGGCGCGCAGCTGTACGTGGGCACGACGCGCAACTGTGTGCTGCACGGCGACCTGCAGCTGGGCTTCACGCCCGCCGTGCTGGGTAAGTAAAGCTGGTGTTTGTGTCAGATCGAGGGTCACTACGGTGGCGTGCGCGTGCTGGCCGAGGGGCGCGGCGCGCAGCTGTACGTGGGCACGACGCGCAACTGTGTGCTGCACGGCGACCTGCAGCTGGGCTTCACGCCCGCCGTGCTGGGTAAGTAAAGCTGGTGTTTGTGTCAGATCGAGGGTCACTACGGTGGCGTGCGCGTGCTGGCCGAGGGGCGCGGCGCGCAGCTGTACGTGGGCACGACGCGCAACTGTGTGCTGCACGGCGACCTGCAGCTGGGCTTCACGCCCGCCGTGCTGGGTAAGTAAAGCTGGTGTTTGTGTCAGATCGAGGGTCACTACGGTGGCGTGCGCGTGCTGGCCGAGGGGCGCGGCGCGCAGCTGTACGTGGGCACGACGCGCAACTGTGTGCTGCACGGCGACCTGCAGCTGGGCTTCACGCCCGCCGTACTGGGTAAGGAAAGCTGGTGTTTGTGTCAGATCGAGGGTCACTACGGTGGCGTGCGCGTGCTGGCCGAGGGGCGCGGCGCGCAGCTGTACGTGGGCACGACGCGCAACTGTGTGCTGCACGGCGACCTGCAGCTGGGCTTCACGCCCGCCGTGCTGGGTAAGTAAAGCTGGTGTTTGTGTCAGATCGCGGGCCACTATGGCGGCGTGCGCGTGCTGGCCGAGGGCAGCTGTAAGTGGGCACGACGCGCAATTGAGTGCTGCACGGTTTTCAGGCACTTTTTTTAAATTCTCAACCTTATTTATAGAAATTATTAAAGAATGAATGATATCATGTTAATATAGGTCACGTGGACGAGCTGTGGGGCCTGGCGACTCATCCTACGCTGGCCCAGTTCGCGACGGCCGGCTGGGACAAGCTGCTGCAGCTGTGGGACGGCCTGTCACACTGCACCGTGTGGAGCAAGGACATCGAGGTAACCTCGTCATTTATAACACACCCAACATCGCTGGCGTTCCGTGGAGTTTCTTGCCCGTTCTTCTCCATAGGTACCTACCACGCTTTCTGACTGACCGACCTTGACAATTAAAATGTACGTGGTATACTTGAAATAAATGCTTTGAGTTTTGCGTTTGAAACATTTGTAAAATAAAATTGTCAGTGTGTATTGACAAAACAAGATGTCGGCGTTACTTCTGACTTAGTCCACGCGCCAACAGCTTTATATATATGAAATAAGCCGTGTTTTGCGAGGCAAAATTTACGAACATTGATACAAACTTTCAGCCCCTATTTAACCTCGGTAGAGAATGACCTTCAAAAAAAATATTCTTCTAACTCTTGCGCAAATTTTCAATCTTCTTGTCTTGCCTGTCAATTAATGAATGCAGCAATTTAAGATTTACTTAAAGAAGATGTTTGAAGTACCATTGTGTGGCAGGAACGTGCGCAGTGCTGCGCGTGGTCGCGCGACGGCGGCGTGCTGGCCGTGGGCTGCCTCACGGGCAGCTGGCGCGTGTACGAGCCGCACTCGCGGGAGCTGCTGGCCCAGCACCAGGACGGGTCTGTTCCACTATTTGTCTATGCATGGCATGCCTTCTGCTGGTTGGAGGCGTGCTGGCCGTGGGCTGCCTCACGGGCAGCTGGCGCGTGTACGAGCCGCACTCGCGGGAGCTGCTGGCCCAGCACCAGGACGGGTCTGTTCCACTATTTGTCTATGCATGGCATGCCTTCTGCTGGTTGGAGGCGTGCTGGCCGTGGGCTGCCTCACGGGCAGCTGGCGCGTGTACGAGCCGCACTCGCGGGAGCTGCTGGCCCAGCACCAGGACGGGTCTGTTCCACTATTTGTCTATGCATGGCATGCCTTCTGCTGGTTGGAGGCGTGCTGGCCGTGGGCTGCCTCACGGGCAGCTGGCGCGTGTACGAGCCGCACTCGCGGGAGCTGCTGGCCCAGCACCAGGACGGGTCTGTTCCACTATTTGTCTATGCATGGCATGCCTTCTGCTGGTTGGAGGCGTGCTGGCCGTGGGCTGCCTCACGGGCAGCTGGCGCGTGTACGAGCCGCACTCGCGGGAGCTGCTGGCCCAGCACCAGGACGGGTCTGTTCCACTATTTGTCTATGCATGGCATGCCTTCTGCTGGTTGGAGGCGTGCTGGCCGTGGGCTGCCTCACGGGCAGCTGGCGCGTGTACGAGCCGCACTCGCGGGAGCTGCTGGCCCAGCACCAGGACGGGTCTGTTCCACTATTTGTCTATGCATGGCATGCCTTCTGCTGGTTGGAGGCGTGCTGGCCGTGGGCTGCCTCACGGGCAGCTGGCGCGTGTACGAGCCGCACTCGCGGGAGCTGCTGGCCCAGCACCAGGACGGGTCTGTTCCACTATTTGTCTATGCATGGCATGCCTTCTGCTGGTTGGAGGCGTGCTGGCCGTGGGCTGCCTCACGGGCAGCTGGCGCGTGTACGAGCCGCACTCGCGGGAGCTGCTGGCCCAGCACCAGGACGGGTCTGTTCCACTATTTGTCTATGCATGGCATGCCTTCTGCTGGTTGGAGGCGTGCTGGCCGTGGGCTGCCTCACGGGCAGCTGGCGCGTGTACGAGCCGCACTCGCGGGAGCTGCTGGCCCAGCACCAGGACGGGTCTGTTCCACTATTTGTCTATGCATGGCATGCCTTCTGCTGGTTGGAGGCGTGCTGGCCGTGGGCTGCCTCACGGGCAGCTGGCGCGTGTACGAGCCGCACTCGCGGGAGCTGCTGGCCCAGCACCAGGACGGGTCTGTTCCACTATTTGTCTATGCATGGCATGCCTTCTGCTGGTTGGAGGCGTGCTGGCCGTGGGCTGCCTCACGGGCAGCTGGCGCGTGTACGAGCCGCACTCGCGGGAGCTGCTGGCCCAGCACCAGGACGGGTCTGTTCCACTATTTGTCTATGCATGGCATGCCTTCTGCTGGTTGGAGGCGTGCTGGCCGTGGGCTGCCTCACGGGCAGCTGGCGCGTGTACGAGCCGCACTCGCGGGAGCTGCTGGCCCAGCACCAGGACGGGTCTGTTCCACTATTTGTCTATGCATGGCATGCCTTCTGCTGGTTGGAGGCGTGCTGGCCGTGGGCTGCCTCACGGGCAGCTGGCGCGTGTACGAGCCGCACTCGCGGGAGCTGCTGGCCCAGCACCAGGACGGGTCTGTTCCACTATTTGTCTATGCATGGCATGCCTTCTGCTGGTTGGAGGCGTGCTGGCCGTGGGCTGCCTCACGGGCAGCTGGCGCGTGTACGAGCCGCACTCGCGGGAGCTGCTGGCCCAGCACCAGGACGGGTCTGTTCCACTATTTGTCTATGCATGGCATGCCTTCTGCTGGTTGGAGGCGTGCTGGCCGTGGGCTGCCTCACGGGCAGCTGGCGCGTGTACGAGCCGCACTCGCGGGAGCTGCTGGCCCAGCACCAGGACGGGTCTGTTCCACTATTTGTCTATGCATGGCATGCCTTCTGCTGGTTGGAGGCGTGCTGGCCGTGGGCTGCCTCACGGGCAGCTGGCGCGTGTACGAGCCGCACTCGCGGGAGCTGCTGGCCCAGCACCAGGACGGGTCTGTTCCACTATTTGTCTATGCATGGCATGCCTTCTGCTGGTTGGAGGCGTGCTGGCCGTGGGCTGCCTCACGGGCAGCTGGCGCGTGTACGAGCCGCACTCGCGGGAGCTGCTGGCCCAGCACCAGGACGGGTCTGTTCCACTATTTGTCTATGCATGGCATGCCTTCTGCTGGTTGGAGGCGTGCTGGCCGTGGGCTGCCTCACGGGCAGCTGGCGCGTGTACGAGCCGCACTCGCGGGAGCTGCTGGCCCAGCACCAGGACGGGTCTGTTCCACTATTTGTCTATGCATGGCATGCCTTCTGCTGGTTGGAGGCGTGCTGGCCGTGGGCTGCCTCACGGGCAGCTGGCGCGTGTACGAGCCGCACTCGCGGGAGCTGCTGGCCCAGCACCAGGACGGGTCTGTTCCACTATTTGTCTATGCATGGCATGCCTTCTGCTGGTTGGAGGCGTGCTGGCCGTGGGCTGCCTCACGGGCAGCTGGCGCGTGTACGAGCCGCACTCGCGGGAGCTGCTGGCCCAGCACCAGGACGGGTCTGTTCCACTATTTGTCTATGCATGGCATGCCTTCTGCTGGTTGGAGGCGTGCTGGCCGTGGGCTGCCTCACGGGCAGCTGGACATCAATGGTTTTTTTTCAAGACTAATTATAATTTCGTGTTGAGACCCCATGGTCTAACTAAGCTTGTTATTTTATGTCGGCGCCAAACAAACGTAGATCAATCAAGCTGCCATGATTTTTCTTGGCTCCTTTTTCGCGCGTCGACTCGGAAACCACTGGGACTTGGGATTTCGTCGATTAATAACTCAAGTATTGAGTTAACAAAAAAAACAGTGGGCTGGCAACGTCGCGCGCGGAGAGTTGGACAAAGACCGTCACTCATCAAAAAAAACATCGCATGCATCTTCTAACTCGGTGTTCGGAAAAGGTGGACGATCTGGACAAGGTTGCAGAGCAAACGCTAAAGAGATTTTAGAAGACGAAAGGAGGAAGCACAATATGCCCAGTTTCAAAAATTAAAGCCAAAAACTAGTTAGGTAGAAGTGACCATTTCTGACTTAAATACCGAAAAAATAAACGCCATAACATAACATCACGCCTTGTTTCCCCGAAAGGTTGGGCAGAGGTGTCCCTTAAAGTACACCCACATTTCGCCAGTTATGTTTAGGTCCCATGTAATAGGGGGGGAGCCTATTGCCATCAACCGGCCACAAATCCAGACACCGGGCTGCTATTGAGAAATTCCACATGGAAAAACCCAATAACACGTTGCCCGACCTGGGAATCGCACCCAGGACCTCATGCTCAGCAGTAACGATTGCGACCACTAGACCAACGAGGCAGGCAAAATCAACGCCATTTAGTTATAAAAACTAACATTGAAAAAATCCCTCAGATGCGAGCCAATCCAAACGATCCAGTACTCGCCTGACAACAAGCTGGTCGCTTTGGGCTCTCGCGACAACTTCATCTACGTGTACCGCGTCGATGACAACGGTGCGCGGTACAGCCGGCTCGGGAAGTGCTTGGTAAGAACACACTTTAACATAATATTTTAAAAAAAAAACTCATTTGGCTCAGAATCAGCACTTTTCGAACGTCAAAATTACATTAGATAGTCCCCCGGCACGCCCGCCCTTCACCACTTCCTAGAGCTAAAGAGCTGGAAAGAAAAAGTGGCGCAACAAACTCCCCAGCATTTACTTTTGTAGGAAACTAATGGTCAAGTTATAGAATGCATGTCATGAGATAGCAAATAAACTATTTCTGGATTCTTCTGATTCTGAGACTTAAATCAAACTATCACGTTATTCAAATAGATAATGTAAGGCAATGATGCTGTTATTTAATCAATCTTGCCCATTACATTATAAACCATTTTATACTATTCAACACTCATTTAGGTGAAGTGATTATGGCTTCACGATTCATTTGTAGAAGTAAGGCCTTACCTATTTGGCAATTATAATAAGTAGGTAGTTACTGTTGAAGGATAAGAACTGTTCAAGACCAATAATATTATTTATTGAGTAGTGAACTAATTTTAGAAACGAAATCTCTAAAATAAATACGGGGTGGCAGGATCATCGACGTGCAATGCAAACTAAAATCAAGAATTCAGCACATGATTCTGGAGTAAAAAAGTTGCGTCGGTTATCAAAAAAGTTATTACTTACCAAAAAAAAAACTTCCGACATCCAAAAAACATATGAAGATACTAATGCCAAGACACCGACTTCCGAAATTAATGTTATTTTTCACTTTGTGGCGTTTTATTTGGAAGTCTGTTTTTTTTTTCGAATAAAGTTTTGTCGATAGAAACTTCTGTAATTTATATTCTTCCAACTAACGTTTATTTTTATAAATAAGTAATACCAAACTTGTACCATTTCACGCGACTTAGTGCACGGAGAAAAAACGTAGAAGGGTAACATTACATTCATATTGCATGTTTAATAATAAATAACTCGCCCTAGAGTGCTTACCAGGAACGAAAACCTTAACCTATGTAGACCCCTATTATATCAAGTACTGAAAACTACTGTAAAATATTCTGCAAAAACTAATAACACAAGTAATATATTATAACCTAATGCTATAAGCTTGAAAAATGTGATGGTCAGCCTACTCAATATTATACCTATCTACTTAATATGTTTTATTTAGGCGAATCTCACACTACAATACCGGGAACGCTATTGTTGTATGCAGGCACCGCGCGAGGGACGCGTGCGTGGCGCGTTGTTGTGAGAGATCCGCCTCAGCTTCTATCTATCTTGAAAATTAAATAACGCTGAGCTTGTTTTTAGAACACAAAACCCTGCTATTTAAACACTGGCAACAACTCCTTAGCGCCAAAGTACTAATTTAGAAAACCTGCAAAATCATCTCTTTTAACGAATAACTTTCTAAAGCAATGTGGGTTGCAAATTTCCACATTCCAGTTTCTAAATACACACTTACACTGCGTCCTACCCATAAGCGAACGTCAAGGCGCGAATACGCGATCATTTATCCGAATAACGATATACTAAACATAATAAAGATGAAGAGTTTGTTTGTTTTTTTGAACGCGGTAATCTCTGGAAATACCGAGACGAGCAAAAAGAAAAAAAGTTTGAAAGAACCCTAAGCGAAAAAAACGAAACGAAACGGTCCGGGGAATAAGAAATTTCACACTGACGAAGTCGCGGGCATAAGCTAGCATTCATATAAAGGAGCGTGATGATCACGTACTCGCGTGACGTTAGCTTTTGGTTAGGACGCGGCCTTACACGACAGTTTTAAAACTGTTCATGTTGAGAGATTTTCTTTAGGTCTTTCACGTAATTGGTACTTACACAAATTAATGCATATAATATAATATGTAAGTAGTGGAGGTAGTGCTATGTGTGTATCCACATTCACCTTGACATCTTAATTATATAATATTGTGTAAATAATATCCGCAGGGTCACTCCAGCTATATTACGCATTTGGACTGGTCTGAGGACAGCCAGTACATAAGGAGCAATTCTGGAGACTACGAACTGCTTTATTGTGAGTATACATTTAACTACATTTTTTTATGATCTTGCTGGAAATTCATAAATAAAAAAAATTGGGGTAAAGATGTAAGGATCGCGTTCGTCTGTTCCCAATTCCATGGTCCAGATACCCCGAGTATCTTGTTTCGTCTAGTATACCTTGCGTATCGATATGCGCATATTTTATGCCCTCTCAACAACAAAGATCGTTGTGCTACGGCTTCAAATAACTCCATACTTGATCTTGTTTCCCCAGGGAACGCGACAACATGTCGCCAGATCCCGGCGCCGACGTCGATGCGCGACGTGGTGTGGTCCACCAACACGTGTCCCATCACCTTCCAGACCATCGGCGTGTGGCCCGAGAACGCGGATGGCACTGATATCAACTCCTGCACCAGGTACATACCGCACAAGTCACGTTATGTCCAGGAATGTCTGAGACATCGGTTTACCTTATAAGAAAACCATACCCACATTTCTATTCCATGCTTTGAACTAATAACGTAAAAAAATGTCCATTGCTTAAACAAAATCCTCAACTAAAAACCAAAAAACAAAACTAAAATTAAAATGCACAAAGCTTCAAAAATAGATTTTTCATATACGGAAAACTCATTCAAAGAACAATACATAATATTAAAAAAATAGTAATGTAAGCAAATGAAATCAGATTTAAAAAAAAAACATCAACCAAACACAATCACTCACGCACACACATATACAGAAAATACAACACTATGTTCTATTCATTTTACATTTAGTTTTAATTTTATTAATCTTTAACAAACGGGTGAGGACACGGACTTTTGTAGTCAGGGCTTACATTTTTCAACAACTTTTTGTTAATAAAACATTTTGTTATTTATTATTACACTCTCTTCCATAGGTCTAAATCTAAAGCATCAATGTATTGTTGCAGGTCCAACGACAGTCGCCTGGTGGCCACGGGTGATGACTTCGGCAAAGTGAAGCTCTTCGCGTATCCTGTCACACAGCCTAAGGTAAGTCATACCTTCCAAGGATGCCTTCGCATCTGATGGTCCACTACATACAACGAACGCCGAAGTAACGAAGACGCAGCTTTAACGCGACGTCAACGCATAGCCTCTCTGGGCAAATCAAAATATAATGCATTGTTTCATCTTTTTGTTAAATATTTCCTTCGGATGACCCATTTAGCACATAAAACATTGTTATACATTCCAGTCCCTGAGCCACCAGTACGGTGGGCACTCGTCGCACGTGACGTGCGTGCGCTTCCTGGCCGACGACTCGCGCCTCGTCAGCACCGGCGGCCTGGACACCAGCGTGCTGCAGTGGGTCGTGGACTAGACCACACCAGCGTGCTGCAGTGGGTCGTGGACTAGACCACACCAGCGTGCTGCAGTGGGTCGTGGACTAGACCACACCAGCGTGCTGCAGTGGGTCGTGGACTAGACCACACCAGCGTGCTGCAGTGGGTCGTGGACTAGACCACACCAGCGTGCTGCAGTGGGTCGTGGACTAGACCACACCAGCGTGCTGCAGTGGGTCGTGGACTAGACCACACCAGCGTGCTGCAGTGGGTCGTGGACTAGACCACACCAGCGTGCTGCAGTGGGTCGTGGACTAGACCACACCAGCGTGCTGCAGTGGGTCGTGGACTAGACCACACCAGCGTGCTGCAGTGGGTCGTGGACTAGACCACACCAGCGTGCTGCAGTGGGTCGTGGACTAGACCACACCAGCGTGCTGCAGTGGGTCGTGGACTAGACCACACGACCACAGAGCAGTATGTCTCCTAGCAGAGCACACAACGCTACAAGGTTCTTTTGGCGCGTGCCCAAAATCGGAACTAACGCCGACATCTTATTTTGACAATACAATCTGTGTCAATTCCACTAATGTTTACCAACAACGCAAGGCGCCAAGAGATCCTTGTAGCACTCAACTAACACATATGAGGCGGAATTTATTATTGAGGGGATGATTTGAAGGCAATCCGAGTTCCGGAACAACAAAGTTAAAGTCCCATCGACAAGAATAAGAGATATAGTCCAGATTTTTAAAAATAATAAAGTGACAGTAATATTAAATTTAGGGTTTAGCCGCTAAACCCTAAATATTACTGTGACTTTGTCGAATCTGGCGTGAAGATGCCATGTTTTTTACACCTTATTGAAAATAGTCATGGTATTATTTATTTTATTTTTATTTATTTATTTAATTTTACAGAAAGCTTACAGACTAATAACACATATTAAAAACATTCGTAAGTAAAAAAAAATTGCTAATTACAAGCTTCCACATGTATACATCTAATTACAAATACTTTGTGTTGACTGAATGTATGTAAACAGCGAATTGCAAACAAAGACAACAAAAAAAATATTTTATGATATAGAAGAAACACATAAAAAAAACAGACAAAGAGATACATTAAAAAAAGTTACTCGAATCGTGCAACATCAAAAAAGTAAAATAATATACGAGCATCACATACTTAACATTCCATTTTCATTGGATACTATTAAGTAGTTATTCATGACTATCCCCAAAATATTCCCTGTTCAGGATCTTTCTAATACTGGGCGCGCTGGTGCAAAATAGATCGATATCCAGGTGCGATGGTAAACTATTGAAGGCTTTAACACTACGAATGGAGAAGGCGTTACGCCTGTAATTAGTCGATGCACATGGTGCCTGCAGCAGAGGTCGTCTGCGCAGGTTATTTTGGTTAGTGCGAAGAAGTATTTTGCTGAGTAGTTCCGGACAGTCAATCGAACCATTTGCTATGCTAGCCAAAAAACATATGTCACTAATATTACGTCTCATGTTCAACGGCAAGAAATGGTATCGCTTGCAACGGTGTTCGTAGTCCACTGAGAGTTGCTTTGCCTTAAAGTCTAAATAACGCAAAAACTTCCTCTGAACGGATTCAATACGAGATTTATAAATCTCGTATTGAGGGTTCCAGACTTGGGAAACGTACTCGAGGTGGCTGCGCACGAGGGAGCAGTAGAGGACTTTTACTGGTTTCAGAGACCGAAAGCTAGAACAAGCTCTCATAATAAAGCCCAGGGCCTTGAAAGCTTTCTTGACAATGGCTTCTATGTGATCGTCAAAAAGTAATTTGCTGTCGTGAACTACACCAAGATCTCTGATACTGCTTGTCTTACTTATGCACGTACCATCTAGTGTATATCCTGAACCGATCGTAGTTTTCTGTCGCGAGTATACTACGTGAAAACATTTGGATACGTTAAGTTGTAACTTATTGGTTTTGCAGTATGAAAAGAATCGGTCAAGGTCTGACTGAAGTAGGTCGGTATCAGATAGTGTACGTACAGACTTAAGAACCTTCATATCATCTGCGTATAACAAAATAAGTGAATTAGTAAAGCAGTTCTTTATGTCCGAGATAAATATAGTAAACAATAACGGTCCTAAGATCGAGCCCTGAGGCACTCCAGATGGGACAGTTTTCCAACCAGACGTGTAACCACGTAAGACCACAGCCTGCGTACGGTTATCTATATAAGACGAGAACCAACGAAACAGGTCACCGTGTATTCCTGCAGATAAAAGTTTCTGAAGAAGCACACGGTGATCTATTCGGTCGAAACACTTGCTGTAGTCCGTGTAGATAACATCGACTTGGCATCGTTTATCCATCGCAGTGGTTATTAATTCATTGGACAATACCAAATTGGAAGCAGTCGATCGTTTTCTGAGGAAACCATGTTGTTCTTCACCAAAGCAGCGCTGTAAGGCTGAATAAACTCCCGTGTGCACCACTCGCTCCAGAACTTTAGAGAATAGACATAGTTTAGATATGGGGCGGTAATTTTCTATCTTTGAATTATCCCCCTTTTTAAAAATAGGTGTGATGAATGCCGATTTCCACAACTTCGGGACTACACCCTCTCTCAACGACCGTTCAAACAACAAGCAGACTGGCTCCACAAGGCTCTTTGCACAATTAATTATGAAGATGGGGGGTATTAAATCTGGCCCACCAGATTTAGTTAGGTCCAGACCTTTGAGTAGCTTTAGTACCACGTCAGGACACACGTTAACGGTACTCAGGTTTACTGAGTTAGAAGAATGAGTGTCTACATTAATATCTGGATCATCAGAGTCTGAGTCTGGTTCTTGGAAAGTCGAATGAAAGTAAGATGAGAATAGCTCAGTGATACCCTCGCCGGTGTCTGCGGACAAGTCCTTATAATGCAGTACGTTAGGTAATGAGTTACCGCTTCTTTTACTTTTAATATAACTCCAGAACGACTTAGGGTTTTTGGAGATTGCGGACTCTATTTTTTCCATATAAGCATCAAAACAAACCGCCTCTATTTGCTTAACTCGGTATCGCAAGAGAGAAAAAGAGTGATAATCCGATAAATTGCCGTAATTTTTAAATTTATTATGGTATTTTTGTTTTTCCTTTAATATTTTAATTAAAGCACTGGTATACCACGGGGGGTGTGTTGATTTCTTTAGTGGTTTAACGGGAATGTACAAGTCCCTTAGCTCATATAGTTTTTGATAGAAGAGGCAGAGAGCTTGGTCTAACGATCCAGCAGACAACAGCGTATTCCAGTCTATAAGATCTAGTGCAGAAGTAATTGCAGGGTAGTCACCTTTATAAAATACAAATTTTACACTTGGTTTCTCAATACATTTATGGACCTCAACGAAGTCAGCGTCAATAATTAGTGGTTTGTGGTGTACATCGACGGGCACCGCCAAGGGGTCAGCACACTCATTCACTTTGACTTTCCCATTTGAGAACACGAGATCTAATAACCTACCGTTGACATTACGCTCACCATTAAACTGGGACAGGTTACTCGCATTTATTGTGTCAAAGAAATCCAAAATACATCGAACAGACACTTTATCTGGAAATAATCCCAGACTGTCGTCAGAATGTCGCCATTCCACATCGCCACCAAAGTTAAAATCACCAGTAACGATAAATGTATCCAACGGATGGGTGGTTACTAAATCGTTTAGTTTATGGTGGAAGTTTTGTAATTGAGTAACGTACGAATTACCAACATTCTCCTTGCACAAATACAGGCCGCAAATATTAATGTTATAACTCACCGCTGGTCTAGACCTCTTCAGAACGATGGATACCCATATATCCTCAGCGGAGGTGCGCCAGTCACATCTTTCCACAACGGTCAGATCATTTCTCACCGCGATCAACACTCCACCACCCCGTGTCTGTGCCGTTCGACAGTAATCCCGGTCCCGCCTCCACACAAGATATCGTCCGTCAAACAAGTCACTATTACTAATACTGTCCACTAACCATGTTTCCGTAAATATAATAACATCGTATGAATTCATGCAAACATTACGATATAACGCGTTTGTTTTTGAGCGCAGCCCTCGTGCGTTCTGATAATATATATTAACCATTTTTAACCTTAACAGTAACACTATTGGCACCGAGATACGGATAATTATCTAGTAGTGTATTTAATAGATTACTTTTTACAATCGAGAACAGAAAGCACCAACAATAATAAAGCATGATGGAGGTAGAACACAAAAAATGGTAGGAATAGTTTAAGCACAGCAATGCAGTGTCTAAAAACACGAAGCTTCGAAACAGTTGCACATAATAGAACAAAAGAATCGATACGGTTTCGATTAGTCATAACTGCGGAGGAAAAGTAATTAAGATTGCACTTTAGATTGACGGACCTAAGGACTACATTAGCATAATGGCGACAAGAAACATGACAGTGATATTTAGAGATAAGCTTACAATGTTCTAATGAGCGACACAGTAACTGATGAAATACGCCGGTGGCACTAAATTGCGCATGTTTCTCAATCTTACTTTCACCATTTGATTTCGCACAACTGGACTTGGAAATTTTGTTTGTTAAAGGGCCATTATATTGATATTGACGTGAGTTTATTTTATTTTTACTAGATCTTTTTCGGATTTTAACACTATTGTTGGAGACGTGTCGTCCTTCTTTGCATGTATTTTGGAATGCTTGATCCACACGTAGCGAAAATCCACTTCTGCGGCTGCTTTTTTAGTTTTCGACAGCAAAGCCTTATTATGTAATGACAGGTGGTCGTTTACATAAATCCGTTGGTTTCCTGTAAAGCCAAATTGCCCTGCAGTTAGAGGAGCAGTCTTGACAAGTAGTCTCGCTGCGGCAATAAAGTCCTCCTTCACGTAACGGTTGCAGAAACTCACTATAATAGGTTTCGTATTTTCTTTCTCACGGGTTGGTACTCTCGTTATAAAGTTGATCTGGGCCTTCGACACGGGATAATCTATTTTGGTGCCAATTTTGCCAATGATTTCGAACAGGTTCTCGTTATTATTCTGTGGTAGACCTTTTATCTCGATGTTGTTCAGGCGAGTCCACTGCTCTTTAAACTGGTTATCTTCCTCCAGTTTCTCTAAGCGGTTTTGAAGGATGTCCACCTGCTCCTGAACTTTCTCGACGTTCTTGAGGCGCGCTTCCATGTCTTTGAGCTTCCCATTAAACTCCTTAAGCTCCTTGTTTGTTTCAGTAACTGATGACTTTAAATCAGCAAACTCTGTACGTAGCACAGTTATCTCGTCCTTTAAAAATTCTAGAGGGGCTAGTTTCTCAGCAAGCGCTCTTATTTCTACGAGGATAACCGACTCCAATTCCGGCCTTGGCGACACTGGGGGTGGATTAGTGGCACTTATTTTACATTTGCTGCATCGCCACGTTAGCTTTCTGTCACCCAGCTTCCGATATCCGGTTTCCGTTATTCCTGCACAGTGGAAGTGTAGTTCCTGATTACACACTGTGCAGTGAGCTCCATCGGATAATGGTTCTTCACAGGCACCACAATTGAATGTATTCATGACTAATGACGGCCTCGATAAAGATTCTGGGTTTGCAAAAATGTTTGAGATACGCTGGAATAACAGTCAAACGCAGTAGATGTGGGTAGCGAAAGTGACCGTACAGCACAAAGCCTACGACAGTACTGACAAAGCCTACGACAGTACTTATCTGTCAATTAATAATGATGCTGTTCTACATCGCCCTCTATGTATAAATTACGATTTCAACTTGCAATAATGAAGAATTTTTAAGACCAATTTTGAGGTTATAAAACAAAAATCAAGGTTCAATCACTTTTTGACTTATTTGTCGGACCCCACACATTTATCGAAGAAATCATTCAATGCTCTTCAATCGATCGCCTTAATCTTGTAATGTATATATTTTTTGCAAAAAATCATTGAATTAACACTGTTTTAACACTAGTGATCTGCGTTGCCTATTTCAAGCCTATTTGATTAATATTATGTTATTTCAGTTTGTATGCATATTGTCCTCTAATCTAATATTTATAATTATTTTTAAAGATTGTACACTTAAATAGCGATGTATAGATGCACGGTTGTGATCAGAACGAGCTAAGTAGAGAAAGGTTAGTTTATTTGTAAACATTTGATTAAACTAATAATTGAGAACTTAAAGAAATTTAATAATGCTATCTAAAAACATAGACATACAAATGTTTACATATAAATAAAATATGAGAATCCGTCGATTTTAACACTAGGTGTAGAACGTTTATGGCAACAATACTAACATTTTAACGAATTTTACACACTTGCAACACTGCGTAGTTAATTACTAAGTGAGTGAGCTTTTTGGCGCTTAATTATAATATTTTAGGCATAATATAATTGTGTACACTTATTTTACATAATTTTAAGTCATGATAAGAAATTTAATACAAATTTAGATTATTTTTTATTTTAAGATCTGCGTTTTGTGAACAACAATGCTTAATTACACTGTCTGATCGAAGAGTTAGTAAAATTCTATAGTCGGACAGCCATTTTAAGATTTTTTAATTTTGTTTCATTGTTTGAATGACAACAAAGTTATTTCGGTATAGATTTAACGATACCAACATGTTATGTTGATGCAGCTTCCAGTACAAAGAAAAGCTAACACTTATTATTATCTTGCGCCTTATTCTGATACAGTAAGAGACTTCATTATAAATATGCTCGACAGATATTAATATCTGTACCGACGGGAGGTCAAATAGATACTTTGGCACGTACCATTTGTCATTAATTAGGTGAAGATTTTACTAAACATAATCAACGTGAAAAAAATCCAATCGTACATTCCACGAGCAAGCAAGCCTAACATAGTTTTTATTTAAGTGTTTCATTAGAAACGTTAAGGTTTATTAGCCTAGTCACTGCGTCATCCGCATCGGTGTTCTCACGAGTAAAGTAGCACTAATGTTATTATTGTATATGTAAATATATTGTATTGTACGACGGCACCACCGTCTGTTCTTTGTGCCTCCAATATAATTGAGTATTTAAAATTATTGTTGTTTTTTTTCCTCATCCTACTTCCTACTAATATTATAAACGCGAAAGTTTGTGAGGATGGATGGATGGATATTTGTTACTCTATCACGTAAAAACTACTAAACGGATTTATAAGAAACTACAGTAATATCAGCTTATTCATCAGAATAACACATAGGCTACAATTTATAAAGATTTGAGTGATTTGGCCATAATAATGATATTGATAAGTCAAGTAAGTCGGAAAAAATCCTGGGGTCCTTCCCCAGGTTTCAGACAAAGCTACTTTTCATCAAACACAACGCGAGCGAAGCTGCGGGCTGAAGCTAGTCTTTAACAATTCTGTTGTAGGTGTAAATCCGTGACTACCGCAGGACCACCAACGCTAGTTGCTTCCATATTTGGTCAATAATTGGTACTCAATTGGTACTAATTATTACTCGAACAACAGAATTGATACCTTGGTAGTTTTCGAGAAAATCGACTTTGAAGGTGGTCCTGCGGTAGTCACGCTCTCTTCAGCAGGATCACGATGAACGCCGAAAAAGGGGGCATGCTACAGCTATTCTATATATTCTATATATTATACAAATAATGAGTACCCTTAATGCGATTCATTTCGTAAAAAACATAACTGAAACCTGAACATTTGCATTTACCGAGAAATCAACGCTGATAACTTTCGCCCTCTCGTTCAGCAGAACCACGACTTTCAATGTTGATTCCAAGTTTGATGAGCTTGTCGCTTTCCTCAAACCTACATAGATAATTAGTACCCTGCAAGATTAATTTTGGGTACTAATTTTATATTGCAGGGTACTAATTATCTATGTAGGTTTTGGTGGGGTGGCGGTAGACACTGTGTTAAATTTTCATTTCAAGATTTTCCTATTAAAAACTCTCCAAAAATGTATACAAAAATAATACTTCTAAAAAGTTATGGTGACCAAGAATTCAGATTCCTAAGTGTTTTATTTTAAGAGAAATTAGCTTTCATTACTTTTTCATACTAAATCTCCACGTATAATCCAACCAAATAGGGATGATGACAATTTTTTTGTTTTTATCTCAATAAATTATTTGTTTCCAAATAGTGCAAACAAATATTATAAAAAGTGAAAAAGGCTTAAAAAATTTCCAAGTTATAAACGTTTTAAGATAAGTGTTAAAATAGGACAGCACTATCGTAGGTCACGACTATGTAACTTCATACTAGCGCCGTACATTGGCCGTACCGTCCGACAAGTACGGGAATAATCCCCTCCAAAAACTTTAAAAGCGTGTATCTTCTTCATATTTACACCGATTTAACAGATTTTTACGATTATCTCATTTTTACTATGCCTACTTTGAAATTACATCATATTTATGAACACTTCTAATATCAGTCATCATCCCTATTAAGTTGTCAATGATATTGAACTGTTTAGTAGATGTACACACATGCACACAATTTTATGGATGTCGGAATAGTAATAACAACTTTCTAAGAATTAGCCCGGAATCTGGATTAGTGCCCGGTTGACGGCAGTAGCCTCGCCCCGTATGGCATGGTACTTAAAACATAACTGGCTAAATGTGGCTGTAGGTACTATTGGTACACCTCTCACCTCTGACCAACCCTTCGGGGATTACAGGCGTAATGTTATGGTTAATGTACATCTCCAGCTCCACATTAGTTACGCTATTCAGGGACGCAGCTTTATATTGCTGGCAAATTGGTCGCAGGACCTTTTGATAGATAGTAGGTATTAGAACAGTAAACAATGTAGGCTGAGAAGAGCGAGCATAGTGAGCTCGAAACTTTTGTTTTATATTTTTAAACAGAAATAAGAGTAATATTGTCGACTTATGCAGGAAAGGCCAAGCAACTATGATAATGTAGAATGCAAGAGCGAGCGATGCTAGCTCGAAAATTAACACTCTTGAATAGGTTAGATTTTTCTTACCATTCCAGAAGAACAAAAAACCATTTGCTTTGTCAAATTACGAAGAAAAGCTCGAGTCAAACATGCGGACCGGCGCCGGCGTCATGTACCCTTAGGACGCCGCGTACAACCGTACATACCTATCGCAACATACACGCCGCGCGGGTTCCCTAGTTACATCCAAAATCAACATTTTATTTTATTGCGTAATTATTGTACCTATGATGTACATAGCATAATTTTCAAAATATTACTGTAAGTTCCAAAACACGCACGGCGTAGATTTACCTTTTTTGGTAAATTTACGCCATGTGTGTGTGAAGTGTTAATAACCTAGCCTCCAGACACTCAATATATAGGTATATAAAGTCGGCACCATACAAAGCGAACACAAGCACGCGAAAACGGCTCAGCGAGTATCTAGGTATCTATTTTGAGGTCTACCCCGCTTCAGAATATTATCAAAATAACAATAAATAAAATCAAATCAAATAATAAAAATAAAACAATTTATTAAAATAAATAATAAATCGTTAGAAACGAACTAATAATGATACAAAATAATCATAAATTATTACTCAAAACATAATGTTACTCGAAAACCTTTCCTAAGGTCCCGATCACACGACCCACAACCACACCACAGCGACAACACGTGGACGGCCGCTAATTGGTATAAAAATTATAGTTTATTCACACGGACCACATTTGACTATCAACACACTATCTTTCTGTCTGCATTGCAACTACTAGCGATATCACAATGCAACTGCAAGCTGCAGCGACACTATACACACGTAACCGTCGCCCACATTTTGTCACTGCGATGTGGTGTGATGGTGTGAACGGACCCTTACAACGTTACACGCGCTGTAATCACTATTTCACGTTATTGTCGTTTTACTTCATTCACTAAAACCGATTCCATTCGATAAAACCGGAACTACACTATTTCATTGGTTAGCAACATATTTGACCAATACTTTGTAGTTTTAAAAACAGATAGAATAAATAAATAGACATTGTATAGTGAAATCTTGATATGCATGGAAAGCTTTCAGAGTATTAAAAAACTTAAAAGTAAATTCCCGATTGAACACAGCTCTAATCCGATTGCAAACAAAACTATCAGTAACTTCCGGGATAACATAAACATGGTACATTATTTACACTGGCTGGAACATACCGCTTTGGTAATATATGACTGACTACGTAAGCGACTCATGTATATAATATTTCATAGACTTCCTATCATCGTTTTAGTCTCAAATATATTTTAAAGACTTTCGTATCGTCATTTAAGTCGTATCGATCTACTAAACTCGCTACAGTTCACATAACAGCTGGGAGCTGGTCGCAACACAAGCTTCGCTATTTCCGCGGAGCACGTCCGGTCGAACATTTCGTCTGATGTTGCGTCCTTTGAGGAAGTCATGGACAGGTTTATGAAAACCATACAAATAAAATGTCAACGATTTAATTAAGACTACATTAGTTCACCTATATTAACTGTTCTACGCTACTGGCGGACAGCTCGAGCAGCCGCCAGGCCGCCTTAGGGTTCAGCTCCTGAGGGTCCCGACACAGGACCCACACGTAGTTCACGCGCATCACCTTGTCGGGGTCGCCCTCTATCACTTTGTTCTTACTGTCTCTGACGCACATGATCTGCTGAGACTGGAATGTTATCACTAGAACAGGTCCCTGATCCATAATTTTGCCCATGACGAGTTCGATCTGTTCGATGTCCAGTATCTTTGAGTCTAAGTGATATCCGAGTTGTTTGCACTGTTTGATGGGTGTGGCCAGAATGTTGAAAACGCCTTCGTAGCACCAGTCTTTGAGTATGACTAAATCTCCGCGTACCATTGCCTCGAGAATGTTCGGGATGATGTCGTTCGCACAGTCCTCTAGGAAGGACTGCGACGTGAAGTTGGGGTCGATCTTGCATATTTCGGTCACGGTCTTGGATAGTTCGGTCTTCTCGAACATATTGCCAAACAAGCTGCTTACCTTCTCGGTGACGAAACGTGAGGCTTTTACTACAGGGTTGTCCGATTCTTCGTATTTTATTTTCCAATCTATTACCTGTAACATGTTCAGTAAAAATTAAGTAAATTAAAAAACGTCAACTTTAAATAACATCCTAATGCTATACATAGAGGATTAGAGGCATAATGTTGTGTGAATCAAATTAAAATTTTAAATTAATTCATTTCCACTGGCAGACAACACAAGCACAAAAGCACAAATACAGGGTTACTGGTAACTCGACGTATTCCTTGCAGGACGTCATACAAGTATTAAAATTCAACTAAATAAGCTACCCAACGTACCGAAATTCAGTATTTTTGAGTTGGTTAGAAAAAAAATTATAAATCCAATTTAAAAATGATTTACGGCATGACTATACTGTAATTTAACTTATTATTATAGCTGATGCCGCAACAGATCTTTGTTGATAATTCAAAGATCAAAAATTACAAACTTTGGAAAAGATCACTAAATATACAGTTAATTTTTAGTAATTTTTATTTTTATCGGAGGCCCTAGTGTGAGTTTCTTCTAACCATCTCGACTTAACGCATCGACCGCGTCCGGCGCTCCGATTGGCCCTCCAACTGTCGGAAGTTGCGCTCCGGTTGCCAAGGCCCAATCGGAGCGCCGAACGCTTTCGAAGCATTAAGTCGAGATGGTTAGAAGAAACTCACACTAGGGCCTCAGACAAAAATTACTCACAAAAAAACGAATTTCGGTAGATCATTTGGTGGCTTAATTTGTTGCATTTTAAGACTCCCTAATAAGAAGTCCTGCAAGGAATACGTCGAGTTACCAGCAACCCTGTTTAGCGAAAGTATGAAAACTAATTTTGCAAACCAATTAATGATTAGATTTGTTTGATTTAAAGCAAAACGATTTAAAAAAAAAGGATTTTTGAAAGTTCATCCCCTAAAGGGGATGAAAGTTTTTATGGAGAAATCCCATCGGGCGCAGGGCATAAAGTAAATTTATTTTACCTTGTTAAAATACTGGTTGTTGTTCTTGAAGTCCTCCCACTGCTGGTAGAACTTGGAGTCCTTGTGTAGCTCCATGCCCATCGTTTCCGTGTCTGGAGCGAATGTCCGCTCGTCTGTAGCAACCTATAAGAGACACCAAACTTAAATAAACCAGAATCCAAACAAGATACCTCTTTTTTAGAAAAAAGAAAGGGTTAACGTTTACTTGGCACAGTACAATAAGTGAACTATTGCCTAAATTCGTTTATTATAGTGGCTGTGTGCTTGAAAAGATTTTTATTCAAACTACTGAATCGTTTTTTTGTGGCGGAATTCGTTTGAATCCGCCATTATGAAGAAGATTCATAGCTAAAAATGCGAAGTTTGCATGCGCGATGTAGATGCCGCGACATCACTCCGGAGGTCGATAGTTGGTTGAATCTTTACATTTTGTAATGCTTGCCAGGGCCGGAGGAGGATCCAGTTTGTCGGAATCGGATGCCGCATAGTTCACGGTGAGTCGGAACTGTCTGCGGTGATTCCCAGTGAGTCGGCTGGCGTGGTCCAGCGCCGCGTTGAGGTTGCCTGCTGGCGTTGGCCAGAAGAGGAAAGTGCAGTGTGCTGTGCCAAGTAGCTGATGAAGCTGAGGGTAATGACCAGGAAAACTCCCGTTGAAGCCGTAGGTGCTAACTGGCTGTGTGACTAGCCGTTCGAAAGCTTGAGGGCATGATAGTGATGACGTCACGCTGAAGTAGCTGCTCGAAGGCTGCGTGACGTCAGTGCGATGGGTAGTTCACATGTGGCGATATAGATGCCGCCACACTATGAGTAACAATTTGAGCCCTATTTCGTAGCAGTAAAGGCGGTTTTCTTTGACCGTACCTAAAGAGCAGTAGTTTCTAGGGAAACTAACAAACTCCTCACGTTTAAAACCCCCTTAATTAAGAAGCATGCAAATAATATTGACCTCGACTCGTTTCCGTAAAGCAGTGGGCGCCATGTACACACGCCCCTCCAGCCCTCGCGTCGATATCTCTTCCTTCACCACTGCTGTCGCCTGCGAACACATTGTAACTAAATATTATTTACTTATTTGGGATCTCCAACAAAATATATTATTTTAAATATACACAATATCATGACACATTTATATTCATCATCATCATAAAATCATCGGTATAAATCAATGATTATTAGAAGTAAACAGAGGTCCAAATCCAGTCATCTTTATTCCCATTCAAATAAGGTAGCTGTTGTGTTGCTGCACCTGACAAGTCTGTCAAAATCATTGTGATCTTTATTCCTGTTACAATAAGGTTGCTATTGCTGCTGTGAGTGGTAAATTAACTGTGAACGGACTGTAGATACGCGTGCGCGCAACGACAGGATGGTGAGCAGCTGATGACTTGACAAACGAAACAGTGGTTACACATATTTAAACCTTTTGGCTCCATTTTAGACCAACTGATTAGTATAATTTAAAAAATAAAATGCGTAGGAGAAAACTGTATGAAGACTATGGCTCCTTTGTCTGTCAGCGCGCTGTAACTCCTGAAGCGTAATAGGTAGACAGTTGCATTTGTATTGCCGCTATAACAACAAATAATAATAATAAAATAAAATTTTAATGACTTCAGTTTATCAAGACGTCATGACTATTGTGCCGATAGTCATAACGGCCAATGGCTTAATAGCCAAGAGCCTCGACCAACACCTGAGGAGGCCCTCGTTGGGCAGCTGGATCAAGAGCTTGATTTTGAAAGCGGTACTTCTGGACACGGCTCGCATTGTTTGGAGGTTCCTCTCTGTGGAGCCCTGACCGCCGGTAGCTGGGACCCTATTCCTGATATCGGTGGGCTATTATTTTTTATATTTTTAAATGTTTAAAAATATAATCCATATGTTCATACTTAAAACAACGTAAATAATAAAATAAAGTTTAAAAGTGAAAGGCAGTCCTCAATGAAGAAAAGTATTTTAAAATATTGTTTGGCGGTACGAAACCCTTCGTGTGTCAGACCAACTCGCACTTGGCCGGTTTTATTTCGATACAATTTCACAAAACAATAGCACAAAATAATGTAAACAAACAGCATGACCCTCTCAATTTCATTTAAGCGCCAAATGCTAGAGGTGTTGTAAACGGGATAGGTGTTAGTGAGTCTTACATGTGAAATTGTTCTGAACGCACTAGTCGCTCCGAGTTTGGAGCCTGTGTCAGCTATGCTCTCTGCCGCGCCTTTCGCTGTCTTCGAAAAATCGTCCTTAAACTGTCCTGTTAAAGAGAGGAATTCGTATGAACATCTCAATTTGATTATTATTTTGTCAGGATACAATCCATACTAATACTTATATTTTAGATGTGAAAGTAACTATCTGGAGGTCTGTCTCGTTACTTTTTAACGCCTTAATTTGACACATTAGGACAGCAAAGCCGCAGGCACATTTTTTTTTACATAGAGACTTGATTTTTATTAGTGATTAGGTGGCATAGACCTATGGACTTTAAGTATATTATATACTCCATTGATTTAGGTAATGAGCTGAAGGTAAAGAAATCGTTTTTTTATTTTTTTATAGATGACATGTACTTTCTTGATTAAAAATATGTTCTAACCAAATTTTTGTAAAAATCTAAAATAAATTTTATTTGGTTCTACCGTCTTTTGTTAAGTATCAACTTCATCATTTACTCTACTCTTCATAGATGTAACTGGTTGAGCACAGTTTTTTGGTTAGATTTTTAATAAGTAATAATTATTATAATATTTTTTAATCTTTCTATTTTAAAGAGTGCAAGTACAATTAGATAAACACCTGAGTGACTGCTATAACGTTTATTTGGTTAACCATAGTAACTGAGTGACTGCTATAACGTTTATTTGGTTAACCGTAGTAACTGAGTGACTGCTATAACGTTTATTTGGTTAACTGTAGTAACTGAGTGACTGCTATAACGTTTATTTGGTTAACCGTAGTAACTGAGTGACTGCTATAACGTTTATTTGGTTAACCGTAGTAACTGAGTGACTGCTATAACGTTTATTTGGTTAACCGTAGTAACTGAGTGACTGCTATAACGTTTATTTGGTTAACCGTAGTAACTGAGTGACTGCTATAATGTTTATTTGGTTAACCATAGTAACTGAGCCACCTTTTTTGTTTACCTCAACTCAACTTCCTAAACCAATGGGGAGTTTAGATTAGTTTACAAATTATTATGATGATTTCTTTCATACCCACATAAAGTTAACATCTTTATGTCTAAGGTACTTTTCTTCAATGAAGTGTTTTTCTCTTTACAAGCATTTTAATCCACTCTGATTCTGACTCATCACAGTAGGTACATAGTTTCTTACCAGCTTTCTTGGCGATATCAGTTTTACCAGCTTCCTCAATGACTTGCTCCATCTTGCCTTTGATGCCTTCTAATGTTTCTTTCAGTACTTCTGAACTCTTGGAAGCTTCTGATTCAACCGCATGGAACTTTTTTCTCGCAGCCTGGAAATTACAATATGATTAGGTTTATAAAATTGCTTATGCAGTTTTACTTTTTAGTAGAAGAAATCTATACATGAGATGAAGAAGTATCCAAGTTTAATCTAGTAAAAATATGAGCCTGCATTACTGGCTGATTTAATTAAATAAATATTTGAGTTCACTACTTTGTGTATGTGTTACAAAATAATTATTTGTTTATGTAATTATGAGTTTTAAATATCAGTCAGTACTTCACTTTCAGTGTTATTGTGCCCTGACAGTGTTATATACAAACCACAGGATCTGTGTTATGTAAATAAATGAATTTGAATATAACTATCATTTACAGTGTGATATAATTGCCCATAGCTCACCATAACTTGAAGCAACAATAAAAAATTAAACCTTCTGATCAGTGTCCATACTATGCAAGTAATTTTTTACTTCAATTTTAATGTATGTCACAGGCAAGTAACTTGCATCTTGTATGGGGCTTAAAAATAGATGAGAAAAATAATAGTTAGATACAAGTAACAACCAGTAATGCATCTGAGTTCTCCAACTTCTGTGCCTCTTCCCTGAACTTTTTGATGTTGTCCTTCATCTCCTTGTTCTTGGCCATGTCCTCCTTGATGTTCTCGATGATGGATGAGAAGAACCCTTTCCGTGCTGAGTACTGCCGGCATTCCGGCACATTGAACTGAAAGGGGTAAAGGTCACATTTGCTTTTGAGAGACTTTTATTGAGCAGGTAAAATCATGATAGGCCAATGTGAACCTAACTAATATTTTGATAACACCTACGAGTTCTTATAGAGTTCTTGTTGGATTTTTTTATCAACTGATTTCTTTGACATTACACATTGTTTTTATGACATAAAATTCAACAAATTTTTGAGTTTCCCAGGAAGCTCAGTCTTGAGAAACTCAAGTTATATGGGGCGATAGTTTCTTGCAGCTTTATTGGTAAAATTTCACCATTTTTATGCACAAAAAGGAAAACATAATTTAGGTAACTTACCCGCTCTGGTTTGCTGGCTACAATTGTCGGTTTAAAATTGGTGGGTAATGCAAATTTCCACCGTGCTGGACTGTATATCAACTGTCGACATGCATGCTAAAAAAATTAAAAAATTTTGAAAATAGTAGTCTGAACCAAGGACATTGAACATAACCTAACCTAAAAATCATTCAACTATTCTCACCATATTTGTAGAAATCGCACGGGGTATATGGAAAAACTATTTTCTACTATATTCCTCAATAAAAAATCTGATATGTAAAATAAAAGAGTCGAATTTCAGGACTATGACGAAAACTTATTCATAATCCGTGCAATCTCCTGTCAAAAAGACCTGAACTACCTGAAGTTTAATCTCACTTCAGAAAATTATAGACATCTTTGACTATGGTTTGTAATGACTTTTTATGAATGACCAATCACAAATTTCATAGACTACGTTTTAGATCAACAAAAATTAAAAAAACAAAGGCCTCATCAATATAATAAAAGTACTCTGTGGGCCTCATTTGCGCTTATACAGTTTAGAATATGCGTTTGTTTGTCTAAGTTTTTGGATATAACAAAATTAAGTGTTCGTTCAAAAATCTCAAAAATACAGAACCCGAAAACTATACAGCTGTCAAGCATGGAGCATAGACACAAGCAATCTTTAAAAGTTTTTGTATTTCCTGTTGCCTATTTTATTTTAGAGTGATTTTTCCGCTTGTTTGTTACAATTAATGAATTCTAAAATTTTCTTACTACATAAAGTTTAAAAAACTGGAAATGAAATATTTCTCTAACATAAAATCGTACATTCTAAATTATGAGATAGTCGTTGTATCAAGTTTAAAAAAAATGCCCGTTTCCGGTGTGAAGGCAGTTCAAGAAACATAAGAAAGTGTACAAATTTCATTTATTTTCTGTCGTCTTTTTAGACACGGAAACGTGTTGCGTTTGATGAAATCTCATTTATTTTATGTTCTCTAGTAGTCGATCGTGATCCTTGTTGTATTTCGCGTTCCAAGTGCACGGCGAGGGTGGAATAGCGAGGTGCTTCGTCATAGACAGTGGAAGGTAGCGACGACGTAATATCGAGTATCTTTAGTCCATATTTACGTATAGTATAGCATAGGTAGGTATCGCGGACCGTGGTCACCACGTTTTCGCCAGCTGGTGCGTACATTGCTGCAGTAGAATTTGGTTAGAATAGTTCGAAATGTTGCGTTGGGATAGTGTGTGTGTATTTTTATCTGATTGTGGTGTTACTGATTGCGGCAGGTAGTGCACCCGGCGTGTGCGAGGCAGTTCATCTGGAGCCAGCTTCCTCGAAGCCAGTATCAACAATTGATCCCGTTCGTCAGCTCTCGTCCATTGGGGCGTTACCGTTTTATATGACTTTAGCAAGATATAAAGGTGAGTGATATTGTGTTTCTTACTAATCTTGCGACGCCCGCGTGGACATACAATCTATAATCGAGATTCTGTTCTATCCTTATGTGGAAAATACCTGTATCAAATGTGCAATGAAGCATCTTCAGAGCCTTAGCGTCCACCAAAACCTAAGTTTTATTATGACTACTGATGATAAACGTGTCGTATTTAACTTGCTTGCATGATTATGCAAAAAATATGCTGAATGTACTTGTGGCAAAAAAACTGCAAAAATATATTGAAAAAAAAATACGGAATTTTTTGTCGTAATCCTTCCAAGTATTTGCAAATGCTTGACTTTTTGACAAAATTTGTTGAATTCTTTGATTTTATGCAAAAAATAATTCTAAAAAAAACTGGATAGAATCATCACAACAGCATTATTACAAATTATAATGATTTTACGTACAGTATGGTAAGTACAGTAAACATTTTCTTGTTGGAATTTGTAATACTGCACATCTCAACACTATTTCAAACATAATATTATCAAATGGGAAAATAGGTATAACCATAAATAAAATGAAAAAAACCAGTGGTTCAGTGTCAAGTACAAAACTGTTTAAATCATAAGCCATCAATTGTTCTTCATATTGCAATATCTTCAACCAAATAAACATAAAATGTATGAAAATTTACCTATCAACCTTATCTCTATTATTGATTGTTAGAAAACACATATACTTGACAATTATATCACGGCTTTTTTGAATTCATCAAATGTAATCAATAATTTTCTAGAATGTATGATATAGCAAAAGGTAAGTTTAAAATATATTGCAAATCATTTTAGCACCATCTAACACCAAATTTGTTTCATTCAGTGGGACTAGGTACAAACAGCTTAAATATTCAAACACAAAAGTTATAGACAATATTGTAGCAACACACTGTTTAAATGATTAGCTGTAGGATACATCAAAGTGGAAAAAACACTGGTTACAGAAACATAATGATATGTTTTTCTTTAACTGCCTAGCCTTTCACCAAGTCGACTTCCAGGATAACTGGATGCTTCAGAATACCAGTATTTTACGACAACCAGAGGGCCTAGACAAATGTCATTGGGAGCAATTCTATTTCTACAATTGCTATTGCTTCAATATGATACTATGCTATGACATATAATCACGTGACATTTCGAGCTTATCTCAATCCTATAAAACTTTTCGCTTTTCCACTAGCGTTGTCACTAATCAAATGTTGCAAATGTTACTTTTTCTCGGCGGGCCCTCTAACATTTGTTACATGAATGACTGTCCGGACAGACCAATGGCTTAACAATATTTTTACATATTGTGAAAAATAAAGATTTAATATTTTCAAAAAACCTCTAGGTTTGCCATGAAGTCATCAAACAACTGCAATAAGAAATCTTTAACTATATATCAAATCTGTGGCATAGCCAGACATTAAGGCAAGCTTATTACAGGCACAAACAATGGTGACAACTTATTTATTCATCTGTGGTCTTATCTCTTATTTATTCATCTGTGGTCTTATCTCTTTTTTAATGAACTTAGCCAGTAGCAAATGATACAAATAACATTGTGTGAAATTACTGATTGTGGGGTAAAGTAGTTATTGTTTGTAACTTTCAGCTTGTGCATTAATCACATTTTGTTGGGCCGCCTAGTCTGCCCATTTTTTTACAAGATATGATACAGAATAATATAGTAAACTAACTGCTTTTACGTACATAACTCATGATTTATACTTTCTAAATCCACCTTCGACATATACAAGTGTTCATGGCAGTTTTTAGAGACTAACACTGTATATGAGTTTGGAAGATGCACTCAAAATCAAAATTAAGTCATAAATTCAAATTAATCTGAGAATCAGCACTTTTGAATGTCAAAATTACATAGACTTCCCCTCAAACGCCCGCCCTTCACTACTTCGTAGTGCTTAAGCTGGGAAGAAGTGGTGCAACAAACTGCAATAGCTGCTACTAAGATAAAACTTACCTAAGACCTGTCTCATCTCATCTTATAGTGATGTTTGTGGCTGCCAGCTTAAGAGAACAAGTAAATGAATAGAATTTAAGGGAACCATTTTTATCAATTCATGACCTCAAATCTTCTAGTTTTTTCATAGGGTCAACAACTTTGTCAAAAGATTAGCCAGCCAGGAAAGCTGACTGTCCCAGAGTGCATTCTTCCAAGTTGAGTATCAGCAAATGGAAACTCATGGCAGCAAAACTCTACAGGATAGAGCTGGTGGTTACTGCTCTGAATGCAGTTAGTGCAACTCCTTTGTCATCTTCGATTTTCTTATCACTTAGCAGCCCAGCTCCATGCACGTGACTTGGAAACCCGTCGGTACTTTCTAAAATTTCTGCGTCTGCCTACGTCTTTTGAATATCGATGGGCATGGGCAGTGCTCTCAGTCCGATAGCTGCATCAAACGTGTCACTTGTTATCACTACAACTTATTTTAATTGCCACCCATTATCGCTATGTCATTAAGGCTGGGCGGAATTTCAAACTGTCAGAAGAGTATTTTATTATCTTCGTAATTGTGGGTATTGTTAGAATAATTGACACTTGAATAAATAAGTTTTTTTTCTGGCTGCTTCAATGATCAAGCGAAAGCGGACGCAGTAGGGCAGTCCACGGGGACATAGGTTTAAGTTACACCTCAGCACCGACCCTTCCCGCCCGCCGTCCTTAATACGATGGTTTTAATTCTTTCACTCATCTCCCTGCTTGTTTAATCTTTTGTATTATATCGATACCATACCACTCCCATAAAGAATAATAATTATCCTGATAACAAATAGTATGAGCGTGCTCAAAAATAAGGCTTGCCACCAAAAAACGGGACCGCGAAATGTGGGCGTACCTACGTAGCCTATCAAACACAGTCACTTCTCTTATTTTAACAAATAATAGAACATGAAATATAATTGAGAGCAGTGGTGGCCCAGTGGTAACTGCCCCGACTTAAGAATTCTAGGCCGTGAGTACGAACCCAGGCAGGCGCTTTACTTTGTGTAAATAATTTCATAACCACTTCTCTCAAAAACGCTGAAGGAAAACATCGTGAGGAAACCAACATTTCGAAGACATGTGACATGTACCAATCCGCACTGAGCTCGCGTGGTGGATTACGGCTAACTCCCTCTCATAGAGAGGAGGCCTGTGTCCCAGCAGTGGAAACGTTATAGGCTGATAATGCTAAATGTTATGCCTAACGTGTTATTTCGTATTATAAAGATGCCGAGTCATTTTCCTGTTTATTTAGTCATGGACGCTCGATAAACTTTGGCATTAGATCCGTATCTCCTTTAATGAAGATTCGCTTCCAAGTCGAAACTCGCTTTTAATCCCGACACCACACGCAATTTACCAAGTCGTACGAGGGCGGCACTGAAAATTTCGGGAATCAAGGAAGTGACACAACATTACTATTTAAAAATTTATTTATTGCTTTTCGAAGTATTCTCCGCGAAATTAGACACATTTTTCCATACGATGGAACCAATCATTGAAGCAACCATTCCATTCGGAAGTTGGGGTCTTCAAAATGGCCGTTTTGTAGGCGTCCACAGCTTCTTCAGGTGATGAAAATCTCTGTCCACTCAATTTATTCTTTATTTTAGGGAAAGTATAGAAATCATTAGGGCTTAGGTCGGGGCTGTACGGCGGATGGTCTAATAATTCTATGTTTTCTTGCTCTAAAAACTCTTTTGTTCTGTGTGCGGTGTGAGAACTCGCATTGTCGTGATGGAGGATGATGCGGCGGTTGCAGTTCTCTTTACGGAGTTCGGAAGCGACCTGTGGCAAACAAGTGCTAGCATACCATTCTGCATTAACCGTTCTTTGTCCCTCAAGAGGAATAGTCGTAACATGGCCGGTTTTGGAGACAAACGTGGCCACCATTTTTTTTGCAACACTCCGTGACGAACAATTTTTGTTGGCTTTAACTCATTTTCGAACACCCAAACTCGTGACTCGTTTTTTGTTTCGGGTTCGTACGCGTATATCCAGGATTCGTCACCTGATGCGATGTTGTATACAGCATTTGAGGATCCTGCGTGGAATCTTTCGAGAGTTTTGATGCACCAAGTAACGCGAGCCGCTTTTTGCTCTTCACAGAGCGAATGCGGTATCCATCGGGAAAACAACTTTTTTACACCTAATTGTTCATGCAAGATTATTTGTATTTGACTCATGCCAATGTCTAAAGTTGCCTGAATTTCGCGGTATGTCACATGTCGATCTTCCTTAATCAGCTTACGCACAGCATCAACGTTTTCTTGGGTGACTGCAGTTTTTGGACGACCTTGACGGGGATCATCACTGAGCTTGACACGTCCACGTTGAAATTCAGCAAACCAGCGATAAATTGTGGTTTTGGATGGGGCTTCATCACCAAATGCAGAAATCATCCGGTCAACACACTGCTTTTGTGTTAAACCACTTCGAAAGTCATAATAAATCATCGCTCTTGAATTTTCTCGAGTCAATTCCATTTTCTCAACGACTAAACAAGTTTGACAAAACCTTGTGACAAGACCGAGAATCTTTTTTAAAATAAATAAATGATAATCGATTTTTAAAACCAAGGAGTTTTCAATTAAAAAGATTTTAATATGACAGGAACAGTGGAAATATTCCATTCCCGATACTTTTAGTGCAGCCCTCGTACCTATCTATACACATGGCAATATTTTCTTAGCAAGATAGTTATTTCTTGAGATTTGATGGTCTTCTTAGCTAAGCCTTTAATTCATAATGTACTCGAACTAACTCAAACGATATCCTTAATATCGGTATCAATCTGGTACGAGAGAATATCACACCCTCAACCCAAAATTCGTGTTTCCTACCTATGTAGTAATAATTCCAGACGCGTACCTCACATACATTCCTCGATTACTCGTCTTATTTGACGAAGAACGTACCTCACGTCAAAGCTTAGACCCTGAATACGCAATTCTGATGTAAATCCTAACAGCGTGATTTTCATGCAAATGCCGGAGAGATTGGAGTGAGATCCAATAAAGATTTACATGTGTGTACCTCCGCGACATGGCTCTTTAGAGATGTAAATGCTAACAGCATTCTGGAACTACAGATCGATTACTATCACTCTATAGGCCTGTAGTCTTATAAACGCATGTATAGTTCAAACGTCCGAAACCTATAAACATGGATTAGTCCACCTACGAAACTAAATTTAGTGCGCACTTAAACTAGCTCACGTTTAACGTACTAAAGATTTATTGAGTAGAATTTAAAACTCCAATCTATGCGTGGCTAACGGCCGACCACGTGCCGGCGCGGCCGCTGCAACCCCACCCTCCCTGACTTCTCGCAGGCGATCGATACACATTTTGCACAGAATTATATTAGGTTACATATATATCATTACGGTTCGCGAGTACCTCATCTACTGGAAACTCGATATTACGTCCTGTAATAGACTGCGTGGGTTTCAGTCTTCAAGCTTGATTGGAAAATATGATAGCATAGTCATCGTCGTTCATAAATAATTCTTCATTAAAATGGTTGCTCTGAAATTTTGTGGCTCTTGAGATAAGACGCACTTACCTTTGGCCCTTAACCTATAAAAAGAAAGGGTTGGTCTTCTTGGCAGAAAATCTTTTAAGATTTACTTTTTTGGGTTCAGTGTCCCAAGATTTCTTCCGGAAATTAAATTTGCGATTTGAAAAGAAGTAGTACTTAGGTATTGTCAGTCACGAAAAGGAAGATGTCAATATCCTAGAGGCATTGAGACGAAAATTTCTGGTTTCAAAGTTTGTTGAATGCAGATGTGCGTTGCACAGTCGTATTTGATTTCCCGCATGGCTGGCTTTTCACTCGACGTTATTGAAAATACGGGACTCCTGCACGAGATTCAAATTCTAGTTGAAAATGAGAGATGTAATTTCAAAAAAATGCACAGTTTAACACAGAGCGTATCTTTAGAATACTGATTAGATCGAAAGAGTATTCCAGTGGCTTTGAGGATTTCTACCACTGTATTAAAGCCTATTTCATGCTGGATTTTGCTGTTCATATCATGGGATCAGTGACTCTCTGTTAACCTCTAGTATTCTATTAACTGGTTAATAAACCCTCGTCGATTTTTCAGCAATCCATACACCATCTTGTCATCCAAGGCATTAGTGTCGGTAGGGATTCGTGTACGTCCGTCCGACTTGTCTAGTTTAATTAGAAGCTTGCAAATCTAAAAATGTTGGAACTACTATTAATTAAAACTAGTTTCGGAATAACGCAGCGGCTGCATCCAATTGCTGTAACAATCGAGCCTCGTTTCAGCTGTTATCGCTGTTTTCAATTATTTCTGTTTTGTTCTTCACATTTCGTACATGAAAGTTTTATTTAGCTCTCTGTTTTCTTTTTTATGGTGATTACACAAGTCTAAGCTATGTATGTGTTCTAGGCATAAGGGAGATTAAGTATTTCATTCTGTTTTCAAACTGGCATGTAATAAGCTACCTATTGCTTTCTTGCAATATTAATTTTGGCTCCATTCTCTAACATTTTTGTTATTTTTTTTGTAAAGAGAGGCAAGGAGAACAAGATTGCCAAAATCGTGCCTGTGTTACAATCTGCTAAGCTTGCTTTTACATACATGTTCGTCTCAAGATAAGCTATTACAGCAACGCGCTAAACACTTCCATCCAGTTATCATTTGTCGCTGAATATGATCTATAGCCTCATGAATAGGGAAGCCGTTGACAAGGTCCGATTTCATGCGAACGCGACAAGGCCGACCACACATCGCGAACCCCTGTATTTTACCTTACCTTGCTAGGCCTCTGTATTCGCACGAGAAAACATTTTTTTTCAACGGTCGACTGATGATTCTTTGAATGTGAAAGGAGTGTCTAAATAAAGAAGTGCTATTACCAGAATGAAAGCCATTGATGGCAACAGCATTATCCTTGGTATATAACTTATTTCATCGCTAATAACAAAAAAATATTTAAAAGTTGCCCAGCCCTTTCTTAACTATTTTGGGTTCGGCTTCCAGTCTACCCGGATGGAGCTGAATACCAGTATTTAACATGGAGCGACTGCCTATATTGTCATCGCAAATGTTCTTGATAAGTTTCTTGGTATTAATCATTTCTGCTAAGTCTGAGTGGAGGCTTGCAAACACAGCGGCCATTTTTTATGACCTTAACTATCCTTTAGGAGTTCTCATAAAAGGGTGGGATGCAAAAGTTGGGACAACAGGTAAAGCTCGTGCAAAAAGACTTTTTCCACAGCCTCTTGCCACATATAACATGAGGTTACTTCCAAAAGAGTTTGACAAATCATTGTTTTCTTTGCCATAAAAATGTTTACAACATTTTTTGCACGTTGTCGTGCATGCTTCGAGTGCTTCGACTCGTTCCGCTCGTACTACCGCACTGCGTAAGCGTGTAAGTAAGTAGATTAATATATGATTTTTGTAACTACCAAATGGAACTGTCCTTTCAAGTTTGATGATCGCGACCCAAATGCTTGTTGTGCTTGTTGGCACGACCCAAATGCTACTTCATCTGCCTAGGTTTTATTTTATTTAAATTAAGTACGGTATAATATTTCTGACCCATTTCGTTCGTCCGAAGTTGTTTTCCAGATTTTTTTCAACTTCAGGTTTTATCCAGACCGAGAAGCAAGCCTCACTTTCGGCACTATGAAGAAAAAACCAAACATTTGTAATGCCCATATTAGTTCCATACTGCTTCAGCTCTTAAAATTCTCAAAACCATGACGTAACTTTGACGCATTACTTAAAAACACATTTGACATATTACTGATCTTTCATAGATGGCCACATTGACACAGTGCCCTCAATTTGTTCTTACGGACTACATACAAATTTGTACTATTGATGTTATCTATGCATATTTTTTCTATGTATGCGTGCTGTATATTCAGGTGATTATTCTACCTGTATCTAAATAACTAAAGCATCCCGTGTCCGTTTATGATTAACATGTCGTTGAGGAACTGCGACAATGAAAACAGCGCTTTAGTCCAAATTATTACAAACCTCGACCTATCATCTGCCTTCACAACCCTTTTGCGCATTTACATATCCACAGAGCCTATGTCTTTCATGAATAATATTCTACCCATTTCTCTGCAAAATAAAACTACGTTACATTTTAATAATATTTTACACAGACATGTAAATTATCCGCTTGTTTAAATGGATTAGTTTTTGGTATCCAAGTAAAGTAGTATTTTCTTTGAATGTTGCAACATGCTTGAATAGTGAGTAAAGTATTGCATAAGTTTTAGTCTTTAGTCTGTTGATGTTCATTGGGTGGGTTGAAATGTTTTAAAAATGAGATTGTGTATACACTCCCCAATTTTTCCACATACATTTTACTTTAGCGTCTATAGAAATTAAGCCAGGATTCACAACCATTCGATTCGATACGATTTCGTGTCGAATTGAACATCAAACTATGTTATCGAAGGAGTCCGCTAAACGCAGTGCACTGCAACGGAAACCTGAAAATTACGACAGCTTAACTAACTAAGGTTTAAATCAAATAGATGACCACAATTCTGCCGATGCTGGCTATATGCTGTCGGGCTTCAGGCAACCCAAGTAATCAAAACTGTGTAAATTTCGACTCTGAAGCCATGTCGAATGGTTTTGTAAAAAAATGATACTTTTAAAACATACAATGTATTATTATTTCAAACGTCCAAATAAACATGTAGAATTATTGTAAAGCCGTGGGTGTATACATGATCACCTACACTTTCCTTTTAATGGCATGGCACTAGTCTAGCGGATCCCTTAGCGAATGTTACGAGTGTTGCCGAAACGTGGTTATGTCACGCGGGGTCAACGGCCGCCTTTCACGTTCATTACGCGATGACGGCTCTCGGTCTAGCGGCAGATCGCTGGCGCTGTGTTCTCAGAGATTTTGTGCGAACGAGTTGGAATAAGGCGAAGAATTACTGCAGCATAGCGATATTTGTCGACGGAAGACTAGACAAAATGACATTTTCATTTATCTATCTGTCATTTTGTCTAGTCTTCTGTCGACAAAACTCAAAACTAGTTTATATTGTGGTCATGCTACGCATGCTGGTGGCGTTAATCTTTGTTTAGAACTTCTTTCTTATTTTAGAATGATTGTAGAAACCAATGTTGTGATTGTGGCTTTCATTGGAGTACAGTAGCTACCTACCCTGCTGTCAATATTCTGCTTACGGGTGTCGAAAACGTCGCATTTCCTTTTGATGTCGTTAATTTCTTTGAAAAAATATTCTACGATGAAGGTCATATCCGGCCTTAAAAAAAGGCTTGGCCAAATGTTGAAAATCTTACCCAACCCTTCCTACCCGATAGCAAGCGTGCAGCAAAGAGATGTGTGTGATCAACCAATAGGATCGTCTAACTGGAAAGTACACTTGATGCGGGCCTATTGACTTATCACAGCTTTTCTTTGTCAGTTCTTAAAGGAATACTGGATCAGGAAATTCACCTTCTCCGTCTAGTTTTTGATTTGCTTTTATCATGGAGTGTCATTTGAACAAACACATTTTGGTTTTAGATTAGTTTCTTCTTTAGTCTTTCTTTAGTTTCAGCTTTCGCCTATATCATAACCACTAGACTTCTTTCCTCCCTTTTTCATCTCTCTCAAAAATCCATAATTATGCAAACACCAATAATGACGTCACACCAAAAATAGGTAAACATCGCAGGACTGATGGAAAGGTTGAATCATACGTAAACCGATCGTCTGATCCGCTCTAGAAATCTAGATTAAAACCAGTTGCTAGTCCATTTTAAAAATACCGTCATGGCGAAATAGTCTGCTGTCTCTAATCGAGTGAGTAGTGACGTCTGCACGTAGGCGCCTAGCTCAAGTATACAAGCCAACTGATACTAGTATATTGAATAATATAGCCTAAAGAGGCCTAGATGTGGCAGTGGATTTAGCGTTAATTAAATGACAGGGATTATCTTCATTTGTGGATGACCGGCTGTTTCCTACTGTTGTGCTGAGAATCCGGGATAATGAGATTTGTGTCGTTTCTGTTACACGTGGAACATTTTCTATAGGAATCAATATTTCTTTGTAGTCACGTTGATAAGGTAAGCCCTCATGACTGTTTAGAATTTGTTTTAAAAACGTCTGAAGCAATCAATCAGGACTCGGGTGCTAGCTGATGCGATATTTTGGCAAATGGGCGTTTGTAATCATTTTCTTTATCACCCCAAAAGTCTCTTTTTATTGTTTCACTATCATATTAGTTATGTTAGTGTATCCGCCTACAGTGGTGCAACCCGGAACCCTTGACACACATGCTCGATAGTGCTCAAACGGGACGGAAGTGACCTTCCCTCTCCAAGTCGAGCGCGTTGTACCAGATCCATCAACAATTATTTAGTAACACAATGACGATTTGGACAGGAAGAATCAACTTGTCAATGAAATCTTCAGTTCTTCTTTAGGTTAGGATTTCTAGATTTGTTTTATTAGCTAATATTGTGAAACCGTGATCTGTGTTCAAAGATCATTATGCTGTTGATCGAATATTTGTTTGCAGTAAGTACCCGAAGCAATTGAATCGAAAACGGTAAACAATGGCCTGGCGCGCCCGTTTCCACTGATACAGTTATCTGCATTCAATCAAAACAATTACTGCATTCAAGGTTTTGATGTTTACCTACAGATATAATGTCGCCCTCACCAGACTGTTGACCCAAATGCGTATGTATACTTGGTACCCTGGAAAACGTCAGTTTTATTAATCGTCTGTTTTTCTGCCTATCATGGTCAAAGACATCTGTTTATAGGGCATCAGAGCACGACAGTTTTTTTCTTATTTTATATAAATATATATTATTTATATATACTTTATTGTACACCACAAAATGACATACCAAAAAAAACTCTTCTGGCCTATGAATAACTGTAGCGTAGAATATTGATGAATCAGTTTCCATTCAAAACCCTTCTGACCTAATGAAGGCTTTCGCAACAACCACGTCATTGGTTTCTGTAGAAGTGGTGAGTCAGCGAGTCCATCTAGTATTAGCAGTTCACACTGAACAGTAAAATTGATGCTCGTTTCCGATATGACAGCAAACATTGTAAACACAAAATACCTACATGTAGACAATATGGGTTGTGGACACAAACTCGTTGTGTGCCCGCGTTTCAATAGTTTACGCGCGGACATTGCATCGCAAACAACCACACTACCTATGGTATTCAATGCGAATGCGTGTTTGAATCGCTATGTTGTGTTGTGTATGTCGTACTGTAACGTCATGTTGATGAGCAAAGCTTTGAATACCATCGAGCAGAAGCTGCTTGTGGTTTTTCGGGTTCACTGCTGTTGCTAATTTCGAGTGGGCTTTGCCCGCTGCAGCGTTACTTCCAATTATCCACTCTGATACCATAGTTATACCTGTCTAAAAATGACTGTAATGTATTTAAATTGTTCTAAAGCAAAACCTTTTAGAAAGTTGCTACATGTTTTGGAAGTAACATTTATAATGACAACCCTGTCTACTTCCGCGGCAACCTCAAAATTCAATGAACCACCTAATTGTCCCAACACTAGAAATTAAGCCGTCTATCCAATGTGACAACACAATTAGAAATGCGCACAAAACTTAAGGTCGTTTCACACAGTTCGTTGGCCCAAGATCTTGCAACTCAACTGCGCAGGCGATGGTCGCTGCATCGGTAATGCGGCTTATCGATCAATTGAATAGATGCAATCGTTGACAGTCGATAGCTGCTTTGAATGATGTGGTAAAATCGTGGCTCGTGAGGACGTCGTCACAAGAAATGATATCCTAAGGAAACGTCGACATCAGGGAAGACTTTATTTATGTTTACCCGCTATTGTTAATGGTCTCTTCTTTGATAATTTGCTTTGGCCGATTTGACATTACCGAATATCCCCATAACTAGGCCCTAATTTTCACTATGACCACTTAATGGTTCCTTGCTTCGAAACCACGTCAATTCCTAAGCTAGACACGAAATCTGCTAATATCACAATGAACGAAACCGCGCGATATGAACGCGAAATTTACGTGGAAACTGTCAAAATACCACGCTTGACAACCGTACCGTATTTAAATGTATAGTTCTAATGTGTAGATTTATGTTTAAAAAGGATATTCCAGTTGGATTTTTGAAAATCGGACCACGCGTTCTGAAGATAGGTAATAAATTTTATAGATTTGTGAAAGTGGAATGTTTTTGTTCTACGAAATTTATGTAACATTTTCTTATTTAATACTATTAATGGACACTTAGCAAGGTGAGGGTTAAAATGTATAAAACCCCTAAAACAAATAAAATATGTACAGAGTTTTCGGATAGCTTTTGAAAACAGACGTCAGTTCGTTGAAAAACCAATTTATTGAGTTAATCTCAATAAATGTTAACACTGCTGTTTGTGTAATAAAAATTTGCTTTAAGTTGGTTTTTAATGTCTTAGGTAATGGTAAAATACAATAAAAAACGACAATTTAGGAATTATGGATGTTGAAAATCGAGTATTTGAAATTACTAGTTTTAGTATCAAATACTGGCGAATAAGACTTCAAAACGCACGGTGGTGGCTTCATATTACACATTATGAAACCACGCGTTCGTTTTGAAGTTTTAATTCGTCTTGGAGCATAAAGTATATTACATTTCGATTCCTTTCCGTTTGATGGGTTTCTACATTGAGACGTGGTTTGCACGCGGTTAGATTTCGCGGGGAATAATAATTACCATACAGGATTGGGCCCTGCTGACATATGCGAAGCTTACACGTTGCCTTCAGGGGTTAAGAAAGTCCCATTTTATTTCCCAAATTATCATCAGTTTTTGTCAATTGGCTTGCTTGGAAAAAGCTCCAGATTTTATGAATCCTTAAACTGTGTACAGTTTATAAAGAATTAAGAAAATCTATTTGTTTTATTGTTATTTTTTTCAGCCGCGTGGTCCTTTTTTATCGGCAATAGTCATTTTTATGGTACATGAAATGTCTGCGAGACGAACTCTGTTTAAAATGCATGTAGAAAGCGTAGAAGTTGAGCCTGTATTGTCTGAGCCTCAATAGTCTAAATTATTCATCCTATAGGACAAAGGTGAATTCTTCACAAACATCTATCCAAAAGGACTGTTGTTACCAAAACCGCACACTACCGTGAGCCCGATAAAACCAACAAATCTAAAAAGGTTTCACCTGTAATTCTGGCGATCAACACAGCGGCTCATAATTTTTCATTCTTCCTTTGTATCCAGCACCCTAATTGCGTAATACACAATCAATCGGAATCTGAATCGTTTTGAAACAGATTGCTAATCCATTGCTTCTTAAGTTCGATAAAAATTCTGCTCAACAATATATAGAACGCAATGAATGTTCTTGAACCGTCAAGATCAAACAGATTAGTCGTAATCGTTTACGAAAATGTGTTACGCAATTAGGGTGCAGACTTCACGGTCTAAATAATGAGCATTGTTTTTGTTTAACAAAACCTTCGCGTTTCATGCACTCGAAAATTGGTATAACGTTAAAATGATTTTACGAGTATGGTAGCGTAGCTAGATAGGCTTGAAATAAAGCTATGTTATGCAGGCAGTTTATAAAAGCAAAACGTCACACGAACGTGTACGTCACAACATTTTACTGAAGAATATTTAACAGTTGTACTGCCCCATGCATCCTCTGTTACAATGACAAAAATTAAAAGGTTTGTAGGGCTTAAAACTTAGAAGACGCCACGTGTTTTTTTTTTTTTGCATTTGCGGCAGTTTTTTTAAAGAGATTTTGCTGCTCCCTGTTAAATTGTCTGTTACAAGTAAAGCTATTTTTAGATTGTGTGAGTAAAGTAAACTAAGAAATAGCCGAGGAACATTGTCAAGTACAAGTGTTGCTCAGCAACAGAATCTTTTATCTAATATAAACAGTCCACACCGTTGTTTTTAGTATAATACTGCTTGCGTATATAACGTCTGCATAACATTTGGGTAAGCGGTGACGCGCGGCCGCGAAGTGTGTGACGCGTAGGCGTTACATTAGGCCTTATCTACGTCAAAGTAGGCTCTGCTGTCAGCCCTGATAACAGGACCAGTTTAGCCTCGGCTTACTAAAGATTTGTTTTATGAATATCAGCTTTTTTTACACGATAATTTTGCATTCATTTTGCAACAGCTTGTTCTGGAGTTCTCGAAATCTTATGCATCCACAGCTTAGCACGGGCTTTCTCGATTGTAGGCGTTACATTAGGCCTTATCTACGTCAAAGTAGGATCTGCTGTCAAGGACCAGTTTAGCCTCGGCCCACTAAAGATTTATTTTATGAACATCAGCTTTTTACACGAGAATTTTGCATTCATTTTGCGATAAAGAGTTTTGAGAGTGCTCGAAATCTTATGCATCCACTGCTGAGCATGGGCTTTCTCGATTTCAATCTCCACGCTTCTGCATTAGTCTCATGCAGGTTCGACCCGTGATGCCAACAGTGTCTACCTCCAAATAAATATATTTTCACTTTTAACATAGATATTTTCGAAATAGAAAATTCTCCTTGCGTTTTTGTAACTATAATCTCCATATACCGTTCATTCAACCGTCTCACTGATATCAGTAGGCCCTCTTTTCTTCAGCTTTAATTATAAAACACTCTCTGTCCACGGCATCATTATCACAGAATAAAATCCACTTTCCTCTTGTATACTATTAGCATTTATTTCCCTCTCAGCCTGTTATCGGATTACTTCTCAGTAAAATGCGCGTATTACTTGAAAATATTGCTAAAACCTTTCTTCAATTAAGGTCGAGTGGGGGAAGTGAATCAATGGAACTAAGCTTTCCCCTCATTCATTTGACTGCCGTGAGATTCTAAACCATCAGATTCGTTCGCAGTACCTATAATTTTTATTATGAAACAAATGTTAGCTTTCCACATTCTGAAATATATCCCTGTTCTTTCTGTTCCCGTTTCCATCTCAGTAAATGTCAGTAAAACGGTACAAAAGCACTAGGTTCCAGTTTGAAACAGGTGCCTTTTCCAATGAGTGTGGAATTGCCGCTAGAACTGTAAACAGAAATTGACAGCTGCCATAATAAATAAGATGAACGAGCGAATTATACCAAAGTTTATGGAAACTTTGAATCGTGAGTACAGCCAGTTAATGTCGTCATTGTCTTATGTATTTTTACGTAAAACCGATAAATTCTTCTAATGTTTGAAAAACGTAATAGAATCAAAAACGTTTAGATTTGGTTGTGACTTTGTGAGATCTAAGACGATGTTTCTTAATCAAACAAACTAAACTATAGCACATAAATAAAATAGCTTGTTTTGCTACAAAATATTCTAATTCAAAAGCAAGCTGTTAAATAACAAGGTCTCGAACAATTTTAAACTAAACCGACACGTGCACATCATGTTTCGTTATTCAGAAGCACAGAAATTTTGGAAGCACGATTCTAAACGCAAAATCCCCTAGCGGTACCGGTTTTCCTTGACCTCACAAGCACAACCCATCAAAGAAAAAAACACTTTCGGAACAATGTATTATTATTACAACAACATTTGAAACTTTTCCTTCAGCTGAAATCCTTAGAAACAGTTTTAAGGACATTTCTGTCTAAGTCCATTGACCCGGTTTTAGGATCGTTTTCCACGCTCCATTTCCGATTTTTTTTCCTTTATTACATTGCCTGTCAAGATAGCTTTTGTTGTCATTTTCTTTTTATATGATTGTTTCCTGCCAGTTCTAATAACCTAGTTGGAGGGAGGGGAGTCGCGCGCGTGCTGATTTGATGCCATGTATATAAAAGTTCAAATAGCGTACAGTTAATAGTTTCCAGTTCTTTTATAAAATAATATGCTATGTAAGTTCTCCCTGACTTGTTTTCAGAATTTTCTGCGAGTTCACTGGGAGTTCAATATAATTTTCCGCTGGTTTTATAAATAAAATAACTATTTTAAGCCTATTGGCTTGAAAAAGCTATTACAATACGCTCCACAAATAAATGTACCATCTGGTATTCAGACTAGGTTTTCCACTAACAATACTCAATCACAGCTATAAAAGTACAAAATTAAATGTTACTACAATAAAGCAATTTTTTAACTACCTACTTCATACTAGAAACTGGAGGCGGCTGGCGGCTCATAATCGATAGGGAGGCGCAGCGCATGCGTTTCATGCCCCCTCCGCACCCCACTCCCCTTCCCCCCGGACGGCACGAGCCCCGGGCCTAGCTGCGTCCTGCGAAGCCTTCGGGCATTCGTAAATACATACAGAAGTTCCACATGACACGCTGACTCACACATCGTAACATGTAACATTATTTTGCTCGTATGAAGTAACCGACCAATGCAGTGGTTTTAGCTTTACCGCAAATATGACAGAGTTCTGTGCCTGTTCCAGTGCCACACAATGTAATGATGTTCCTTCTGCAACACCTTTTCGTTTCCTTGGGAGAATCACAATGATAAATGACGAATGTTGATGCAACGCCGATTACGCTGAAGTAATGATGAAACGAGACGGGATAAGTTGTTGGGTTGGAAAATAATAAATGTTACTTTGAGAGAGTCGAAACGTTGGATGAGGATTTTCGATGACAACCGGTTTAGCAAAGCACGTCATAATTCCTCTCACTTGTGCTAACACAAATTCGGAACTTGCTATAATTTCAGGCGTCATTCACTAAGCTTGGTTTCCACAAGCTGATTATTCGTAGACGGATTCGGAATTCTTGTCTTAATGGAGTAAAAAAATGACCAAGTCAGTCAACTAAGATTTCGGTGAACTCATTCGCACCTGGCAAATCGGTTCAACCTTGGCTTGTGTCACCTTCCTAGCTACGTCACAAATGTGCCAAACATTCTGGTACCGCCGGATACGGTAACCAAGTAGGTCGAAACGTGTACAACTTTTTTTACGAGTGCTATAGCCATGTAGGAGCCATGATAGCCATGATTAAGGAGCAGTGGTGGCCCAGTGCTAACGGATAAGGAGCAGTGGTGGCCCAGTGGTAACGGATCCGACTTACGAGTTGTAGGTCGTGAGTTCGAACCCAAGCAGGCGCTTTACTTTGTGTAAATAATTTAATCACCACTGTTCTCAAAACGGTGAAGGAAAACATCGTGAGGAAACCGGCATGTCCTAGAACCAAAAATTCGAAGACATGTGACATCTACCAATCCGCACTGAGCCCGCGTGGTGGATTACGGCTCACTACCACTCATAGAGAGGAGGCCTGTGTCCCAGCAGTGGGAACGTTATAGGCTGAATATGCTAGCCATGTAATTGTAGAAATGGCAAAATCCTGCAAACAATGGCGTCCGAAAAACGTTTTATGACACTTTTTACGTAGTTTCTCCCGAATCCCTAAAGCTATAGAATATAGAGATAGAATAAATAACAAATCCAATAAAAACTTCAGTTTTCTTATAACGAAACGGATCCGTTTCCCCTTTTCGTGATTTGTCGCCTATTAAACACAAGATTTCGTTACGACAATAAGTTTCCACCCTTTCCTCTTGGAAATATTTAAATTATAGCAAGTTTGGTGACGTCACGATGCTGGTGATTCAGAGCTATTCTTGAGGCACATACGACGTGTATGTGCCATTCCACTGTACTTGCTGCTCGTAAATGTTCGACACGGAGAGTTAACGAAACTGCAAATATTTTGTTGAGTCTTGGTGAGGATATCGGTAATTAAATGGTTTCTGGTCAAGTCTATGAATGAAGTAACAATGAGATAATTAGGTTGGCTCCCACACAAAACCACGAGTATGTCGAGAATGGGTAACTGTGTTCATTATTGTAATGAAGTGTAGTGTGACTTATAATTCGCAGGAGGATCGGTCGATGTAGCAATGCTTTGGATTAGAAATTGGGCTGCAGAATCTAAGAACTGAAATGGTAGATTATTGTAATATAATTGTCTAATGTCTCCATCGCGCAATCAGAACGTTGTTCAGCCAGCGGTGGCTCTGTACAAACGTCACAATAAATCTTGCAGTGCAGACCGGCTGGCACCAGTGTACTAATAATAATTTGGTTTGTTTGTACGTCACTTTGATTGGAAGGGGAGATGACTAATATAATTAAGGGCCCCAAAAAAATCTGTCTGGCATTGTGTGCTGTGTACATGTCATTTCAAATTGGGCCAGTTGGTTTTTACAGAACCAAAGCAGTGACTGTTTTGTGTTTCGCTAGTGTTGAAAGGTATGTTGTAATAATTACCGGCACTAGTTACTTTTCCTTTTCAGCTTAGATTATGAGATGGCAATGTACTTACGATGTCTTGGTATTGTCATTGTCCATACTTATGCTCCATATCAGCCAATTCTGCCATTGAAAAGAGTACCTAATAATTTAATTTGTCAAAGTCGGTAGCTTCAGAGAAATATGTACTGTATGAAAACAATCATATTTTAAGATTATGCGAAACATGCGACCGTTTTGTGATTAAACAGTTGTACTTGTAGTCCGTTTTATTTTCCTAGCACACACGACCCCCGTTGTGTTACTATACCTACAGTTATAGTTTACAACACAACGTTACTTCTCGAGAACGATCATCATTCTCCTAAAATGTAGTAGTATGGGATGGGCGCAACTGGTCTCGTCTGCCATTCATCTCTATCATCCGAAATCTCAATGATCAGTATGATTAGCGATGTGCGATGGCGTGAGGTTTTATTCGGTTGTTCGAACATTTCGATTGTTTCGACTTGAACTCGAGTCTCACTCGGTCTGTTATTGCGACTTAAGCATGACGCGTTCATTCGCGAGTTAGATTTTCGCGAGTTCTTGACTTGCGTTGTGATTGCGAATCCGAACGAATTCCTCGAATAATCGAAAACTAGCGGTCGATTCCGTTGACTCGAAACAATCGAAAAACATCTCGTATGTTTTGTAGAACGGCGAGTCGATGGTTAATTTTAACGACTGCGATTCTTTCGATTGTTTTAAAACATCTCGGAATCGCCCATCGCTAAGTATGATCACCATCTTTCTAGCCATCTAAAAATAAAAAATCTATTTTTTCACACAATTCACCCTTGTTTCCTCGAAATGTATTAAGCATTTTACAATTCTACTAAATAAGCCATGGCTTATATTGAACTAGTTATTTACAACTCGACAAACTGTATTTATATCGTTCTGCTAATATTACGCCCCCAGCACCTTGCGTGGTCGAAGATGCACAGGCAGGAGAAAATTGTAGCTTCCCCTGACTGGTTCATTTACTTTGATGGCAACTTGTGTACATAAACATGCGGTTGTGCAGATAAGTCGTAACGGGCGACGCTAATTTACTGTTACACATGAATTCGTATAGGGTTATTACATTACTAGCAACCATCATTCATGTTGCAACATTCAGAACCAATTCATTTGCAGTACGTAACGCTACGCTTAAAGAAGCTCGCTTACGCCAATTTTAAACAATGGCAACCGGTCGTAGAAGGGTGAAATGTGTCCCTCGCATGCTCCCGTGAAGCGTCGCCGGTCGTTATCACCGCTCGTCGCCCATCCATCCTTCACCCCCTCTTGTCCGTGCTGCGGTCACGACGCAACATTTATGGGCCTACGCTGTAACTCCCAAGTTTTATAGCCTCATTCAATGAGTACAACTGTCTTGCTCAACTTGTACATATTCTCCTCCTTTGATATTGCCCAGAAACGGAGTCCGCCTGATTGCATGTGCCTTTGCAATTTATGAATGCTGCAATCTTTGTAAGTGAAACGCAATTTGGGTAAATATGCCATTTGAAAACAGAAGTATTATTCTGACGTTCAGTGACGACTACAGTACTAACAACGTACATATTTGTGTTCTGAAATTCTTCCATTTTGAATTAAATGACGTGAGAGTGTATATTCTGCGTATTATAAATTTCCTAGATTACAGTGCTTTGCCAATAATTCAAAATCTCATGAATCTACTAGGCTATCCTAAATTATGTTCACTGTATCTCTTGTAACTTTCATTAAAATGATAACAACGGCCAATGACAAAAGGAAGGGTAAGGTAAAGAATTAAAGCTGAAGCACATAATATGGGTAACGCAAATTGGTGAACGCAACGCGAACAGGAATATTAGTTTCCATCATAAATCAAGATGTATGTAGGCAGCTAGTAATGGTCATATAGTGTACACTAACGTCAATGCGTGTGATGCGTCAGGGTGGGAACTCTAGGGGGTTCGCCGGAAGCAGCCATGCCACTCCATCTATTCGTAGCTATCTATGGCGCAGTGTAGTCAGCCGGATGTAGAGTGCATTGTCTATACATTGCAGACACCCGGTGTCGAGTTTATAAAACAATCGGTGATGTGTAATAGGATTTGCGATGTGTAGAGTCTGGCGTAGTTTTGCTAAATTGATAATACTGACTCACCAATTTGTGTTACCCTCTGATTAAATAATAGTGTTACCCATATTATGTTCTTTAGTTTACCCCCTCCTTTCATAAGTCTATCGATTGTCATTGGCTGTTATTTCCTCGTACCAATCCCAACAGATAAAATAAATTTTAAATATACTGATAAGATCCTCTTTTCGGCTTTTAGAAACATTCAATTGTTAGTTCAAAGTTCCATCCTGAACCAACATGATGTATGTGAATGATTTTATTCTTTTTACCACGTAATAAGTGCAGTCCTTAGCGTTGGTAGCTCAAGAGCGATCGTGTTGCGCCCGCGCATGTATCGCCTTACAGCATCGGATCTACCCGCATTTGATACAGAGTAGTTGTGGTGCAAGTGATGTTTGATAATACAATCATGTACTTATGTTTCTTTTGACAGTTATGCTTTTTCGGTTATTGATAAGTCATCTTTGACTTCTCGTCTATTTAAACTTCCTTTTGAATCCTTTGATACTTAAATTAATCAAATCTCCTTAAATATCAAATAGGAGAAAGTTCCGAGGTTCTAGTTATTTAGTTCGTTCTCTATTGTTTTTTTAAATCATTATTGTATTATTTGTATTCTAACTTAGACTGGATAAGAGATTTCACACAACAACAAGAGCTGCTGAGTGCTGAGCTTTTCTCAAACCCTCATATCTCTGCTGAAACAACCAGAGATTAAATATGTATTCAATAGTTAGTAGTAACACATTCGCTGTCACTTATCATCGAAGCCACACATAATCTAGACACAGTCAATGAATGTCGGTAATCCAAACAACATTCTCATGTTTTGAATTCTCCGTGTACTATCCGGCCACCGCCTGCGCCTGCGCTTGCGTGTCCGGTCACTGCTGTGTGAATTCCCCGGCGCACTGCACAAGCAATGCATGCTACACGCTTCCTGTTATTGTCGTTATTTGACTTACATTACATACACATCGTAACGCGACACTGAGCTGTAAACAAAATGTCATACGATACGACCTCGAGAGTAACGTTCCGTTTCTTTGCTCATGATGTTACGACAAGTTGGGTTATAAGAATGATGCGTATGGTTTTAACAGTTCAGTTGATATTACTACAATATAAATATACAGTGAGGGTTCTTAGTTAGGTCGTACTATGTAGACGTAAACTAAATAAGACCATTGTTCGTATCGACCTACGTTCTTCTCGTATATCCATCTTGTCCGATACTGAGTTCTTGTAACTTCCGGTTACCCGTCTCGTCTTCTTATCTTTTCAAAAGGCTAGGTTACACAAATCAAGCACTAACATCGGATTTGTCCAAGCGCATTTGATTCGATAAGGGTCATTAGTGCATTTTCCTGTCTTTCCAAAGTTTTCGAAACCAGCTAGAAAATGTTCTCTATGCCGCATGTCGTGTTGGCAGAATTATTCGTAAATCTGCCTCTTAATGAACCGCATGTCTCGCCCTGGAGAAATATTGGCTACTTAGCAATTTTTTGTAAGCTAAAAAGTGCAGCTGAAAAATCTGCCGAAAGGGAACGAGCACGAATTTGGCATTCCGCTGTGTATAAACATAGAAAATATAATATGAATATTACATATGATGTTATTTATGTAGTAGAACAAAACCTAGTTCCCCAAACAGCATATATAGCAGGTTATAGTCTTATAAGATCTAAACTTTCATGCGGCACAGTTGGCGAAGTGGTTGAGCGATCGGCTGCTGCGCTGCGTGTCGCGGGTTCGCACGGAACAAATATTTGTATGACCTACAAATAGTTGTTCCGGGTCGACCCCGACCCGGAACAACTATTTGTAGGTCTGATGTATGTGAGTTTTCATGTTTGTGAACGCACCCACGATACAGGAGTAATTCCTAGTGTGGAATAATTTAAAAATGAACCTGTGCTGAAAGATTAATTTGACCGATTGTATTGTATTACTATTTGGCGTTCCATTGAAAGCAAGGCAAGTCTAGTGTGGTGTAAGGCGCGGCCAGCGTGGCGCATTGCGGGCCCGGCACGGGGTAATTGGAGGACGGCCGGCGGCACAACTTTACACACAGCCCAGTTACAGCAGTGGGACAAGAATATCAAAAAGTTATGAGGCTTGCGAAATAATCCTACTCAGGACAAGATTTTGTCAGACATTGTTGAAGTTTTTCGATTCGACAGTTTCTTTGGAAAGTGAAACCCAGCTGGGATATGGAAATCAGCCGCGCAAGTATTAAAGGTACACAATATTTATGTCGATTGCAAATGCAATAGATTAATAAACCCATGTCAGAAAAGTAAAAAAATGGCATATCTCTGACTTCTGCTAACAGTATATTTTCGGTTGATGGCAACTGTATGCATTTTGTGATTTATTCTTATAGTCGTATTTTTAATTAGACGAAGCCAACTGACAGTAGCTAATGTCACTTTGTAAAATAATATTGCCATATTTAAAGTAATAGTGATGCGTTCAGTTCTCGTTCAATCAGATGAATGAACAATGAGTGTGAGTTAATCGTTTCAAACTATAAAAGAATATTATTTCTATTTTACAATAAAATTTAATAAAAGTGTTCTGACATAAGTTACTAGTAGTATGTAACTACAATCAGTTTTTTGACGGCTTATTACAAAGCGGCGCGGCAACTAGTGCCATTTTGTTTGTAATTCGGCTTCTAACCTCTGGTCTGATAGCACGAATGTTTTTCAGTGCTCACGCTGTTTAGTTATTGTTTTTGTTAAGTTTTTCGTTACGTTGTGTTTGTGGTAATTGTTGAGTTTATTTATTGCTATATTGTTTCGTACAAACGATATGGATCCTAAATCAAGCACGTCAAGTCAAAGCTTGTCCGAAAGAAGAGACCACGGATTGCTATATGCGTTACAAACAGGTATTTGAGGAGAAAACTGCTTCACTATTACCTATTGAGGCTCCCGAAAAAAAAAGAATGTGTTTCGAAAACAGCTGACATTTTGGGAATTGGTGTGACCTTAGTTTACAGTGTATTAAAAGAATACAAAGAAAATGAACAATTTAAGTCTCCCGAGAAACTTGGACCTAAACACAGTTTCAAAGATAAATTAGACAATTTTACTTTTGCCGCTATAAGGCGAAAAGTACATCATTTATTTATAAAAATGAGCCACCCACCATTACAAAGGCCCCCAAACACTATGAGCTCAATCCCATTGAGTTGGTATGGGCGCAGGCTAAAGGATGTGTTGTAAAAAATAACAAAACCTTCAAAATGACAGAAGTAAAAAAACTTTTTGAAGAAGGGCTTCAACATAACACACCTGGAAAATGGAGTAGCTGCGTGTCTCATATAATTAAAGAAGAAGGCAAGATGTATGGTCTCGACCACATGATCGACAATGTTTCAGACAGATTTTTTATCTGATGATGAATAAAACCAAATTAAGTAATAAGCGATGTTTTTTTATTTTCATTACCTACCTATAATTGTTATATTTTATACATCTATAGTTTCAACTACACGATGTATTGAAAATAGGACAGTCTTACAAGTTTCCTCGCAATGTTTTCCTTAATGTTTAAAACACTCGGTATTCAGTATAGGTAGATACTATACGAACATAGTCGTCGAAAACTCGTTGGTATGTACGAAGCACGACTAAAATTCGAACCCCGTACCCGATATCGGCAGTTCGGCACACTAACTTCACAAGACAATCGAGGCAATTTCATTCATTCAGGAGTTTTTTCAGTCATTCACTTTGTCACAACACTATTTTTATTTCATCAAAAACTGACAACACAGTAAACGTCAGTTGACTTCGTCTAATTAAAAATACGACTGTAGAGCCTTTCGCTCTGTAGCACTGCCAGGTGCACGTGCAATGTGGATCGTTTAGCTATGAATAATTTGAAATATTGAATTGATTGACTCTAGTGGAAGTAGTCATGCGACGGAGTCAACTTACAAAATTAAAGAGTTTGTTGTAACAAGCCCAAATAAATTATAGGTACATACTACTGAAATTTCTACTCTGTTATACCGAAGTGTGCTCGCCAATTGTGTTGTCTTGGAGAGCGACTCTCCCCACTGAAGTGGCTGTCTCCAGTCTTCGGAACTCTTTAATTAATTGCGTCTAGTATCGAACCAACACACTAGTTTAATTGCACTAGTTCCTGCTCTAATGAAAGCGGGGCTAACTTTATTAAGAGTTACTTCGTAATTTATTAGTTTAAATTGTGTGCATCGTATGGGTTGTCTCTTTTTAATGTTAAGGGGAGTGGCAGACAAATGAGGCCAGGATACACGGTTGCGTTGGCTCTCACCTTTTTGTATTTTGTTGGATGTCTTAGTAGTATCTTGGGGAAAATGAGAGTGGTTTGCATGAATGTTTGTTTCCGCCTAGGTAGAATTGAATGCCGCTTGAAAAAAATCAATATCAGAGTGCTTATCACATTGTAGCAATAAAGTGGCCACATCCGAAACCGCAATAAACACACAACACGATGGTTCGAGCGAGCGAGCAACTTTGTCGGATTTATATTGATTGGCGAGCGATTGCCGTGACCGCACACAATCGTATTCAATAGTATTCTGCGACCAGCGAATGTGACACTGTACAGTGTACATTTCTCTCTGACACCACACGCAGCCGTAATGACCAGCAAGTTGAACACCAATGTATACAATGCCCAAAATATAACTAAAAACTTTACCATGCGTGTTGCGTGACGCCAACCTTTCCACCAATCAGAATGCCCAATTTCAAGGACGTCCTGAAGTTACATCTCGAGTGTGTGCGTCTTGTTTTGAATTCGCGTCGTATAAACATTGCAGTTATAATAATAGGATCACCTTGTACCTAGAGGTACTTGCCGGACCACGCAGGGGACTGGAAATAGCTCATGATAATGTGAGTTTACTTATCACTCTCCTGACGTCATCGCGTTTTTTATCTATATTAACTTTGAACGGTAATCGGACGTGTCAACGTTTGCCTACTTACTCGTACGTTTAAACAAATTTAAACACATTTAATTAAGTCTTAAATTGATTCGTTTGCTTAAATTAATGAAATAGAATAGGAAGTAGAAATAGAAAATATTGTGTTGTGCAGCACGCGTAGAAGGACCAACTTTTGTCGATGAAAGAAGCAAAATGACAGGTAGAATAGACAAAATGATAGATTTCTTTTATTCATTTGTCATTTTGCCTATTCTTCCGTCGATAAACTTGTTTCTATAGTGGCAGGTTCACAGGTGACAAGCAAGATGAGACGACATGAGTTGCTTAAAATACACTTGAGAGCAAATTGAGGTGTCCGCAACGTCTAAGAGGGGCGCGCGTGGAACACTACGCGCCGCCACCTCGGGTCTTGATGTATGGGGGGCGGCGGTCCGCCGTCCCTGGACCCATTTAGGGGGGCTGGAAGAGGGCGTTGTCCGCCCTCCGCCTGCGCCCGGTGCGCCTGCTGCGGATCGGGAGAGTGGACGAGATCTCTCTCTCCCTTTCCGCAGCCTCCTTCTGCGAGATCACTGTTTTTCAGAAGGAAACCACTGCGTCCCAGGACTCGACGCTGCCGACCATCGCACTCACTACGGCCGGCAGCGACAGGTCACTGCCTACTTCAGAGATGAGGGCACAGCGCGGCTCCTCCCAAGTGGCACACTCTGCCAGCGTATGCCACGCCGTGTCCTCCCGGCAGTCGACGCAGGTGACACCGGGCGTCCGGCTCCCTGTTTATGCGACACAGGGACTTCCTGAAGCAACCATGCCCCGAGAGCACCTGCGTCGCCCGGAACGACAGGGAGCCGTGCCTCCTCCCGAGCCAGAGGTCGAGCACTGGCCGGACCGCCTCGATGGTGGCCGGCAGTAGGGCGCGACTGCGTGAGAGCCTGTCCCGCCATTCCGCCACCAGCACCTCGCGGAGCTGCAACCGACGCTGCTCAATATGTTGCTGCATCGGTCGCTCGCCCCGCTCCCGCTCTGCCTCGCGCCACCGGTACAGTGACGCGAGCACCTTCGCCTCCAGGTCCCAGGGCGGGGATCCGGCCAGCGCACAACCCGCCTCGAAGGAGAGCGTGCGATACCCCCGAATGACTCTGACGGCCATCGCCCGCTGCGGCTTGCGCAGGACAGCTATGCTGCCGGCCGTCAGGTCAGACGCCCAGATCGGCGCTCCGTAGAGGGCCATGGATCTCACGATCCCCATATAGTAGATATGAGCGCCGATGGCCAAATCCACAGCGGCGGAGGCGTCGCGGCGGCGCGGCGTGGCCGGCCGTGGGCCTTAGATATTTTTTATTAGGGAGAGATTTCTCAAAAAAAAACTCGAAAGAAAACCATATTGGTGTTACCGAAAAACGCTTTTTTATATTTTTTATTAAAGGAACTTATTACTTATTTACAATTTTAGTCTTCTAAATGATTGGATATCACATTTACTGAAAAATAATCATTTTCTGAGCGTTTTTTAATCACAGCACTCTCTCTTTGTAATAAAAAAAAAAACAGAAAATATTTATAAACCATTGTCAAATATCATCATTGTAAATTCTATATTACTTTTAAAAAAATCTAAGAGTATAAAAAAAAAATATAAAATTGCACACTACACAAAACCCATTTTCACCAAGAACAGTCCTTCGTTTTCCGTTTACTTCTACCGCTAGTTGGCCAAATTCTGTCCAGCAAAAACTACGTGTATGTTTTGAGGAAAGATGTTTCATTGGGGTCACATAAATATTCTTTTTGTCGTTTTATTAACTTCTTTACCGAAGACATCCCGGACGTCAGCTTGTACGAGATTAGGATGGCTCTGAAGCAGCTCAAAAACCATAAGGCGCCCGGTGAGGACGGAATTACGGCTCAAATCTCCTGAAGCCGGCAGAAAACCTGTTCTTAAGGCACTCAAGAAACTGTTTGATTCCGTCATACTCGAGGGCAAAACGTCGCAGGCATGGAACAGAGGTGTGGTGATGCTTTTCTTTAAGAAGGGCGACAATGCCCTTCTTAAGAACTATCGGCCCATCTCACTTCTGAACCATGTCTACAAGCTGCTTTCAAGAGTCATCACGAACCGTCTTGCGCGCAGGTTTGACGACATCCAGCCTCCCGAACAAGCCGGATTCCGTAAAGGCTTTAGTCTGTACGGAAACGCCATTATGTCAGTCTGACTCCAGGACCAGACCTCAATACCTATCCCTCTGCAGCGCGGTGTGAGACAGGGAGACGTTATCTCTCCGAAACTGTTCACCGCTGCACTGGAGGATGTCTTCAAGGTTCTGGACTGGAAAGGGGTTGGTATCAACATCAATGGCGAGTACATCACTCACCTTTGGTTTGCTGACGACATAGTAGTAATGGCTGAGACCATGGAGGACCTCAGTGCAATGCTCGATGACCTCAGTAGAGCTTCTGAAAGAGTGGGTCTTAAAATTAACATGGAAAAACAAAGGTCATGTCAAATGCCCATGTAACACCCACTCTCATGAAGATCGGAGACGCTACACTCGAAGTCGTGGACGAATATGTTTACCTAGGACAAATTGTCCAGTTAGGTAGGTCCAACTTCGAGAAAGAGGTCAATCGTCAAATCCGACTCGGCTGGGCAGCAATATCTTCTCGTCCCACATACCGCAGTGTCTCAAGACTAAAGTCTTTGACCAGTGCGTGTTGCCAGTGATGACCTCACAATGGGGGTTATCAGAAACATAAAAGTCACCCAAAGAGCAATGGAGAGGGCTTTGCTTGGAGTTTCCCTACGTGATTGAATCAGAGAGATCCACATGAGAACCAAAGAAACCGACATAGCCCGAAGAATTGGCAAACTTAAGTGGCAGTAGGCAGAGCACATTGCTCGCAGAACAGATGGCCGATGGGGCCAAAAGGTTCTGGAGTGGCGACCGCGTACCGGAAGACGTAGCGTTGGAAGGCCTCCCACAAGGAGGACCGATGACCTTGTGAAGGCCGCAGGAAACAGCTGGAAGAGGGAAGCACAGAACCGTTAAAAGTGGCGATGCTTTGGGGAGGCCTATGTCCAGCAGAGGACGTATTTCGGCTGAAATGATGATGATGATGATGAAACATCAATAGAAGTCGAAGTTGCTGCCATTGTTATCACCACACAAAAACACGTTCACTCGGTGAAATATTCGACTCGACTGAGTAAGCGACGAGCGTGGCGAGGCGACTAGCCGAACTAAGCGGCCGGGCCGTGCGTGCGAGCGGGAAAGCAAGTTGCGACTCGTCGCGACGGCGCGCCGCGTGCTCCACTCGGCGACGACGCGTCGACATGAACTCGCGGCGACGGCGGCGCGCCGGCGCGGCGCTCATATCTACCATATAGAGCCGCCTACAGGCGGCGCTCGGGCCCCCCAGATTGGGAAGCAGCGTTGCCAGCTCCCCGGCCGCGCCCAACAACTTGGGCGCCAGCCGCCGGAAGTGGGGTCCGAAGTCCTCCAGCGACGCCCTAAGCCGAGGTTCGTACCCCACAGGGGGTGCCCTTAGCGTGTAGTCGCTTAGTTTTTAGTTAGTGTTTAAGTTTAAGTCCTGGCTGGAGGCCTTACTTTATTAGGGCAACCACAGGCAAGTCCGCTTAAGCAGACGACAACCTCATAAGTTGACCTGCGAGATGCCATTCCAAAAAAAAATAAGGATTTTTTATCAATTGCCGCTTTCTTGTGTCGAGGTCTTGAAGAAATCGGCAACTGAATGCGGTTCAACTGGGACAAGAGCTTCGAGAAGTTCGCAATGTCAGTATAAGTCGGTGGACAGTCAGAAGAAGACTTGGTGCAGGAGGACTGACTTCACATCGCCCAGAAAATGGTCCCAAATTGACCACAGCTCACTGACAAGCCCGACCACAATTTGCCAGGGAACATTTAATTTGGACGTATGACCAATGGCGGTCTATTATGTTCTTTGATGAGTGCAGAATGACATTACATGGTCATGATGGACGCTCTAGGGTCTACAGAAGGGCATCAGAGCGATTTTCACAATACTATTTTTCGTGTATGTTTTGGGGTGGCATAATGTTGGACACTAAAACTGACATTGTATTCATCACTGGGGCGAATACCGGCCCGAGATCGAGAGGTTTGACGGCTGCACGATACGTCGAAGAAGTGCTCGAAGGACATGTGAGGCCGCTTGCGTGGCTTATGGGAGAATATTTTCCTAATGCACGACAACGCCAGACAGCAGTCGCTAGAACAGTTTTGCGACTACATGGAAGACGTTGGAATCACCGCGATGGAGTGGCCAGCTCGTAGTCCTGATTTCAATCCGATTGAGCATGTCTGGGATGAGCTAAAAAGTAGAGTTCGAGCAAGAAGCCCTGCTCCTACGCGCCTCCGAGAGCTTCAACTTGCCATTGAAGAGGAGTGGAACGCTATACCACAAGATTTCATGGTAAAATTAATACGGTCCATGAAAAACCGATTAAGAGCTGTAATTAAGGCTAGGGGAGAGAATACACCTTATTAATAAACAATTTGATGAAGAATTTTGAGTTTGTTTTTCATTCTTTCTTAAGCTAATTTGGGTAATTTTACCCGTTTGTTGGGTTTTGTGCCGTAAAACCTCTTATGGGTATTTAACACTTTATTTGATATCATTAGAAAGGTACTTTCAATTAGTGTTTTTTTAAAACGTTTATTTGGATTCATGAAAAAAAAAACTACCTTAACAAAAAAAAGTCCAGGTGTGCGATTTTATTGCTCTCAAGTGTACTACCTACAGCCAAGGCTGGGCAAAAACATGCTTTGCTTTATTTGAAATACAAATGAAAAAATACAGCATCGCAAGTAATTAAAATACGAAATACAAAATATCTATAAAAACGTTATTTGAAATATAAAATACAAAATACAGTATTTTAGCTATTTTTTATTGAAATACGAAATAAAAATAACAAAATAAGTAATCTAGACCAGCACGGGCTTAAAAGTAGAACCAGAAATCAGTAAAACCAGAGTTTCCTTTCATGAACACTAGATTTTGAAATGTACTGTTAGACAAACAGTCTCTTGTTGGAGAGTGAATAAAACCTGCTGAAGAAAACAATCTTTCTGTAGGTCCTGATGAGCACAAACTTATGTTAAATTGTATTAACACATTTTTATATTTGGATAGCGCTCAATAATTGAAGGCTCATTGCTTCTATCATTTAAGAAGCTGACCAACTCGTAACTCCATTTTAGATGTCTGTGGTTGATCACCGTCTCTGTTCTCAAAAACAATAAAATCAAATTTAAATAGTTTTGATTTGCTTCTCCTAAGCAGCGCTACAGAATCGTAAAGAGATTTAAAAGCAAACCACAAAAAATGCACGTCAAGTTATCAATGTCAAGCTAAGATGTCAGGTCATAACACCTGACATCTTAGCTTGACATTGATAATTTGACGTGCATTTTTTGTGTTTTATTGGCCAGTTTTGACGTACAGTCTTAACGTACAGTCTTAACGTACAGTATACATAACAGTTGCAGTGTTGCCAGCTCTAATAGCTTTACCATCATTGCACTCTCGCCTCGCACTCACACTCACGATCGCTAAATGAAGGTTAATGTATTTTGAAGCCTCAAGTATTTCAAATACTAATTACAAAGTACCTCGGCGTCAGGTATTTGAAATACGAATTACAAATTACATTATAAGGAAGTAAATGAAATACAAAATACGTATTTGCATTTCAATTACGTCTTTAATGACAAGTAATTCAAATACTACCCAACCCTGCCTACAGCTGGGTAACAATACAATATTGGCTATTATAGTGAGTCCCAAACTAGACAGTCAGTCAGTATCTTGGGGCTCGGGCATCGATCACTAATAAAAAACTAGATACACAATCCCATGCAAAAGTTCTCTTAAAACTGTCCCCAATTATGTTTACGAAATTCTAGTTGAAATAAATATACGTAATGGAAATTCAACCTTAAACGCTACGGTCAAAGTTGTATTCACAAAGCTATGTACAAAAAGCAATAAATTTTTACGAGCGATACTCGCTGGTCAACGTACATCAAAACAAATTCAACCTTACAAGCATGTTTCAAAGTCGGAAATACAATGTGCCAAATGAAAGCAATAAAACTTTACGACCGAGGGTCGCCGCTAGGACAAGGAGTGAGTGGAGTTGAACTGTTCAATTTATTTTTTTAGTTTGTAATGGTAAATGTTTTTTTTTGTCAATGCATCAAAAAGTTGGTGTAGGTAATAAAGCACATCTTAGTCTATGTTGCATAAGTGTTATGATTATAATTTACCTGAAAAGTAAATATGGTTTTGTACATATACGTAAGGCGCTTAGTACATAACTTATAAAAAGAAAATGTAAAGGGGTGGGATCCTGGTGTCCTGAAACACAGGCCACGAGCCTAGCTTAGGCACCAGTCTCCCACAATATATATACTTACCAGAATTATGTATCTTTCTCGAATCTGACCAATGTAAAATAATTTATGTATATAGTGGTGAGAAAAAATAAAGTTGATTGATTGATTGATGGTTTTGGATAGGGCACCACATTAAATTAATAATTAAACTAAAAATTATATTATTTATTTTTTCTTTAATTTGTGATAAAATAATAAAGGTATTGCTTGACAAACAACTTATATCAAAATTCAATAGTAACATAATATAAAAAGTAGGTTCAGAAAGTTCTTGTAAAATCAAAAAGAAATTGTTGACGTAATATTCAGATTTAAAATTTTCGATAGATTTTTATGTTTTCCGAGTATTGTATAGCCTTGTAACTTTTTTCGTAGTCACACTTACCATCACTCATCATCACTTTCTAAAAAATACCTCGAACAAACAACGCTTCCTTGGGTCGGCTTTAATACTGATATACATTCTTCACACCTCACTGGTTCTCGTGGAACGCAAAAAAGGCAAAAATAATAATCTATGAAATAATACTACAATATTTATAGAAGCAGTAAAGAAGTCTCATAATACAAAAAACAAAACAATCATTCTTTAATAATAAAATAAAAAAAGAAACAATAGCGTCTCCAACAATGGAACAGAGTCAACGCACGTAACCCGAACAATTTAAGTGGGCATGCGATAGTACGAGTAAATACGTTAACTAAGAGTCTTTACAATTAAGATGCTTTATAACTCGTGCTGTTTATTTGGATTTAATTTAAAAAAATGTTTTACGATGATTTCTTGACAAAATATCAATATTTACAATAAAGTGATAACAATAGTATAATGATAATATTAATACTTACCGAAAATATAAAACTCCATCCTTTTTTAGCGTTCTAGATGTGTTATTTTTACAGTTTTTATACGAGCAATGAGGCGTGTTTACCGTTCGAGCGTTCGAATTCCACTAGATTAAAAGCGCACCCGAATGTTCAAATGGGTGCGCGTTTGGTGAGGACACTTTTTGTCGCTGATTGTGTATCTAGTTCTTTATTAGTGATCGATGGGCTCGGGGTACGAATTCCATAGTGGAGACTAGAAATGTGATTTCAGGTGGTATGGTACATGTGTGTGTGTAATGTGAGTGCGTGTTTGGTCTATTGTGCTTCATTCTTTCGGTGTCAGGCCTTTATGATGGGTAGCTGCTATCTGTGTAGTAAATGTTAGTTACTTATAGAAGAAACAAATACATTATCTATCTTTGAACTTCAACTACCTGGGGGTATTTTATTATGATGTGGTTTCATCATCATAATAGGCCTACAAGGTGATGAAACCACATCTTATTAATGTGAATCATGTTACTATGTACATCGGAATATAGTCTGCCGACGTATTTTATAAGGATATCAAAACATTATTATAACGATAAATAGGGATCGGATATTCGGGCGCATATTTACCTAAAGTAATTTTTTCTTTGAAAGTATGGAAGCGGCTTCTTGAAATATTTTTGTTGTAAAAAAAAGACCCAAGATGCCAGGAACACCGGTAATGCATAACTAGTTGGTCCATAGTATCACAGATAATATAAAACTGCGATTGAATGGAAGTGACTTTAAAAAAAAAAACGGGAATTCTTTACAATATTAGGTAGGAAGCGCATTCCATAGTAGTAGCCAACTTTAAAATTTAGGTAAATATGCGCCCGAATATCCGATCTCTCTTTCCCATTTCCACAATACCTCATGTGGAAATATTTTTAACTCTAATGACCACTTTAGAAGTCGCAAAGAATTTTTCTTAAATAATAAATAATTATTTTATTGATCCAAGCAAGAAATACATAGACACAGGTTTTGATACTAGAGTTACATGCTATAACAGTGGACACCAGGGGAGAAAAATAATTGTCTATATTAACAAAAAAAAAAAAACTGTCTCCTAAACTAGGGATGGCCTGTATCTTGGGAGACAGTGATTTATATGAGATGAAATCATAAACCCTTAGCTGGTAGCATAACGTGCAAGCTTCTGTTTCATCACGAAAGACTGGTGGACAAATAAACGAAAATAACTATGAGTAGGAGACAGATTGCCCTAGACCCCAAGTCTATATTCCCGCTATTTGTACATATAGTTACTTCGATGTTAACCCGACATAAACTAGACAAAGGTGCCACTTTGTTTCTTGTAACACCCACTCAACATAAAAGGTTTCCTATACCAAACTAACATAGGCTACATAAAGCCCCAGTACACAATTTCAGTAACAATCAGGACCTAGCATATAGAGAAGAGTAACAGATGTTTATTGAATGTGCCCGATACGTTCCGTGCGCGGAATTTTATTCCCATTTCACTCTACGCTTCGCGGCTCTATTCGCCTATAAATTCACCTCGCGTATTTTAAACATACTAGGATTTTTATGGCTTACAGTGACGCAATGATTCAATTCTTTTCTCTGCGTCTCTTATTTGAATCGCAGGATGCTAAAAGTGCGCGTAAATTATGCCAAGCGTGTGTGTTATCATCTGTTCGGACATGTCTGGCTTTTTGGCGCCTCGTCCGGACCTGGTTGCGGCCTGGTTTTTGTCCGGACTTTTTCGAATTATGGGAAAATACCCCCTTAGTTATTAAAACAATTTTGTCAGACTTTTTAAATGGTAACATATGTATGTGTGTGTCAATGGTTACGAGTCAAATTTAAGCGGCCTATCACACTGTTGAAGTTGACAGTAGGCACCTAAGCACTGTCTTATAAGGATAACTCCTAATATTTATGTGACTTTGTAGTCGATCTCTGAATGGCCAAGTACCGCCGATGTAGAATCATGCGAAATGAAAAGATAGCGAGGCCCTTAACCTTGCTATTCCAACTGATTCACATGTTTTGTTACCAATTTCCTAATTTGTTCAAACCATTAAGTTTCATTGCCTTTTATTGTAAATGTGTTAGTCTGTCGTCAATCAATATTAAAGTAGTTGTAATATTGTATTGCAGACACATCAGTTCAGTGCGAGGAGAGTAGTCGGTGTGTCTCGACCAGGAGACCGGCCCGCAGCCGTCGAGCGTGCATGACGCATACATCTAGATATACTGCTCGCAGGTATGGACTAACACGCACACCTACAGTCAGCGTCATCTCAACACACGAACATACTAGCCAAGAAGACCAGAACAACTTCGAGAACTAATAAATGAAAGCACTACAAGGCTCTTTTGGCGAACATACTCCGTCATCTGGTTTTTACAGTACATTTCATAAAACAACTGCACAATTTTAACCGACGGCGCTTGAGATCCTTGAAGCAGTGTAACTAATCTTAATCGCAACAGCTTGTACCCTTGAATTCGCATCTGAGGTCTATCCTACAGGAACCTTGAAGGGTTATAAATAACCTTTGTCACTCACCGATCCATAAACCATATATCTATGCGAAAAATCTGGTCGATTTGTGGCCTTCGTATTAATATTTGGACGCTGACTGCATCCTGTAATCAATCGCGCCGATTGTGTCAACTAACTTGTATGCATACTAGCGCCTCAGTGTGGCCAAGCTCTGTTTGCGTGCGTGTGCACATTTAAATAAATTTTTCTCAAAATTTGTAGTTGCGGTCAAATGTCTTCAAAGATTTAATCAGCGAAATAGTTTACTGGAATAAATACTGAAATATCTCGCTGACTTATGAATAAGTAAATAGGTGGTAAGGTAGATAACCTTAATAAACAACGAAATCAATGAAATCCAGTTACTCATAAAAATCTTGGATAATGTAATGCTGTGAAAGTGAGGAACGATTTGACAACAAAATTATAGCTTATTTACGTTAGGGATGATCAGTCTTGGGACTCCAAAGTATTGCGTTCAAAGTTTATTTATTTATCTCTCACAATCTTCTGCATTTGCAAAATTGCAAATCAACCTATCATAATTACGCAAATATTCGTTCACAACTTCTGCGGTTTCCGTTTTAACTTGGCAAAATCAAGAAAATATCTTTTTCTCGAAATCGGAAAGCTAATATTCAAAGTTTACTAAGTATACTCAAATCCGACACCGAATGAAAGTCAATGTTTCAGTTTTCAAAGTTTTGATGCTAAAAGAGGAATTTACCTCATTTCTCGAAATGGTTGTAGAAAACTCTGGATAATTCAAACTGGAAAGTTGAATTAACTTTACTGGTTTTACTTTAAAATCTTTAGACAAAATACTACAAAAAAATTCTGGAAATTCTTTTCCTTACTTAAAAACATAAATTTCAGAATATAAATTTTAAGTAACTTTTTGTCACAAACTACGATTTTAAATAAAGTGCGTGGAAGTCTGAATAATGTGGAATACTCTCCAGCCAGTAAACATAAGCTAGTCAGCAAATTGGATTCTGCCCCACCAGTGTGCGGCGAGCGTATATTTAAGCATCGCCACTCGTCGAATTTCGAAGGGATTGTGCCACCTACGGGTAATTGCGTAACACACTAACAGTAGCCACAGTTTTCATTTTGACATTTCAACAACATTAATTGCGATATACCTATGTACATTATGTTGTTGAACAGACAATGTTTTCGAAAACATGAGGCAATGGATTAGCAATATCCATCAAAACGATTCAAATTGTGATTGAGCGTGTGTGTTGCCATTCGAGTGCTGCTTGTTAGCACACAGAATTGGAAAGTAACGTAGCAGTGTAGTAGTAAGTCAGCATATCACCGGAGCTCTGTTTGCAGACCATCAAAATTTTGCAGTAACAGGCATCGCAAGCTGCTGCCTTTGCGGCAGACGTGACTGGCGCGCCCGGCGGCCCGCGCGCATGCCGCCCCGCTGACTCTCGCCTCCTCCTGCCCCGCACCACGACCCTAGACACGCCACTCACACGCCACATACTACACACAACACACGCATACACTACACTGATACAGGACTGCTTTAGTTAATCCGGTGAGTTATATTGACTATCTAACGTTACTACTTTCAGTAGAGATCTTGTTACCAGATCTTTTTAAACTGATTGTCTCGCGTTCTTCATTGTTTCACCTGATGGTAAGCAATGATGTAGTCGTTTAACATAATATAGCTTCCCCTTGAAAATGATTCAGCAGGAGAATTAAGATTACCGACAAAGCCCCAAGAATTGCCAATCATAAATGTCAGTGGTGGGCGCAAATCGCTCTCTGAACGGATGGCCAATGTGCTGAAAAGTCCTAGATAGGCACTCGCGTAGCAATGATTTGGTGCAGGTCGCAGGAACCTGCTGTCCGCACTCGTCGAGCCCAGGACCTTTCGTTGCAACGATGCTTGGAAAAGGCTTTTGTCCAGCTGTCGTCTTTCGGCTGAATGATATGAAATAGCAGCATGCCAATTCAATAAGTAGGGAATCATTTAGAAGCTTCATCATGTAATAATATCTTAATCTTACCACCATCATTAGTTCCAGAAGGCACATTGCCGGCCATTTACGTCGCAAGTCGCTTTACCAGCTGCCGCCATGGGTTCTGTGAACGTGAACCGCAACGTTGCGGACGCCTTCTACCGGTACAAGATGCCGCGCATCTGTGCCAAGGTCGAGGGCAAGGGCAACGGCATCAAGACCGTCATCGTCAACATGCCTGAAGTGGCTAAGGCGATTGGCAGACCTCCCACTTGTAAGTTCTACTTCTTTCGTATCTAGTTTTATCAATCAAGCAATTCGGTCACTAGTTTCGCTTTAGCTGTTCTTTGGGTAATGTGCTAAGTAGAGGGAAAAAAATATAGGGAAATTGTTTCTACGAAAAGTCCTTTTGTGAGATATTTGCTCATATTTATTTATTAGAATAGTCTAGCTGGATTCTTGATCGTCCTCGACTGCAAAATTAATAATTTTGAAAACAAAAAATAACAAATTAAAAAGTTTAAGCTGCTGTGAGAGCATACTGTTATCAAGCCAAATGAGGTGCGAAGAGGCGCTAAAGACCTATTTAAAATTTTGGGGCTGTTGCAAATGAATGAATTGGATTCGACGTAAACATAAATGACCCTATCCCTTACTGATATAATATTTGGTACATTTCAGATCCTACGAAGTTCTTTGGTTGCGAGTTGGGCGCGCAGACGCAGTTCGACTTCAAGAACGAGCGGTTCATCGTCAACGGCAGCCACGACTCGGCCAAGCTGCAAGACCTGCTGGACGGGTAACTTACTACTGAATCTTGTAGAACTGACCTATTACAGTGGACTGGGCTTTACTCATAGCTTCGACTGGAGAGGCCGAGGTTTTCTATAAATATCGGGTATTTATAGAGAAAACAAAAGATGCACTGCATTCTTTAACAACATGTTGTCATTGTTGTGGTCATCCCACAAAATAAACATTTAAATTACTATCATTATTATTGCTAGGAAACTGATAGACTAGTTGGTCTTTGTTCGGAACTCTCCAAAAAAAGAGAGTGAGATAAGAGAGGATAACCCTTGGCTTCGAGCTTATGAGAGACACTTTCCTGTTTTTTTTTTACTTTATTAAAAAGAACCAGGTTCTTATTAATTGATTACAATCTAGCCTATACGACTAATAAGCAATTTTAATGTAACTTAATTTTTTATGTAATAATTATTTTAAAACTTAGAAAAGTGCTGATTGTACTTTACACAAGTCCGTTCCACTTTCTTAGTCTGATAATTAACTCCTAAGGTTTTGTTCGTTTTAGTCTTCGCACTATATTTGTTTGGTCTAACAGCTGAATTGCCTCGATGTTCACGTCGGTCTTTCCTGTGCCACACTTTCCTTTGTAACAATTTTTTTTTGCAAGAAGATATTTTTAGACTGTTTTCTTTAATAATCAGTGACATTTTTGTACACGAAGTTAAAGTAGAACACTGACTCCTAGGTCACAGGGTTTTCCTAGTTTAGGATACAGGGTTTTTAAACTATTTGTGCAGCCTTTTCCTAAAATACAATGTAGGTACCTGTGAAATGTATTTGTATTGTTATTGTATGCAAAGGTATTTTGTGTCAATAAACTTATTTTATTTTATTTATTTATTATTTAATTATTGATTTAAACAAAATTTTGGTATTTCGTTTTTGAAATTTGAAATAATTGACTGCTTATTTGTGGATTCCCGCACGGAACAAATATTTGAAGTGAACACACTTCAAATATTTGTTCCGTCGGGTCGGGCGGTTGTGCATTTAAAAGTATTATTAATAAACTGCCTTCTCTGCTAGGTTCATCCGCAAGTTCGTCCTGTGCCCCGAGTGCGACAACCCAGAGACGGAGCTGATCGTGTCGACGAAGCGCAACACCATCTCGCAGGGCTGCAAGGCGTGCGGCTACCACGGCGTGTTGGACTTCAACCACAAGCTCAACACCTTCATCCTCAAGAACCCGCCCGCGCTTGACCCCAGCTTGCAGGCCTATCAGCAGGTAATGAAACACGACACATCTGAGGCTGATCATGGCAAATCCCGTATTTTTAAGAACGTTCACATTCCTAACCCAGTCCCAATCTGTCAAAAAATTGAGCCATACAAGAATCCATTGGCGCTTGAATATCACGGGGCGCTCTTTTTTTACATAGCGGCATTACTTGCGATTTTGTCCAAACGCCAAAAGTATCTATAATTTCCCTAGGTTTTTTTTACCATTGATTGTCGCCGAGGTTGAGATTACGACTAGAATTTGAACGGTTTTAATCACGGGAAATGGCGTTCAGAGGCTAATTTACAAACATTGCAAAGATCTCTGCATTGTGAGCTTTGGACAGATTTGCCATACAAAATCTGTCCAAAGCTCTGTTTGTAAATAAGTATACTTGTCCCCCTGGTAACACCCACACTCACTGCTTCATCCATAACAGATCACGCCCATAGCCATAATAGTGATCACAATTCGCGAATAAAACTTTCATGATAACCAAAAATGGTTTTACATTTACTAGCTGTATCATGTGGATGTGAAAATATACTAAAAGTACGTTTTATCTATCAAATTTGTCCTGAAAAAAAGATGCTCGCGGTCAGGTGAATCGTGACTGATGTTTAGATTCGGGCGTACTCCACGTACTTGTCTTCCCTTTCAAACAGCCCTATTGAAACTTGACTAATACCATGGTGTCCCAGGGCTCTTCGGTGACGGAGGGAAGTCGCGGTAAGCGGTCCAAGCGCTCCGGACCCGGCGCCGCCAACGGGAACCACGACGGGCATGACGACGCCAAGGTACGAACTAAAAGTTTCTCTATTAATGCCTACACATAAAGTTCAGTATTTTATGTCATTTTCAAAACCACCACCAGGGCCTTTTTAAAAACTGTCTCTTGGAACTGTAGTGGCTGATACTCAATCTCATTGAGCTAGACGTGATTTTTTAAATGTAGAAATGCGTTTTTTGACATTGTAGCTGTCAGATGATTTCTTAAGTAATATGGACTTGCTCGACAATTTCCTTGCACTCAATTACGCCTTAAAGCCAAAGTCCCCATAGTTAGTTGAAAGCCGACATAAACGTGAACATTTAACACAGGAGGGCGAAACTCCCGTGACTCCCACGACGCCCAATCCCAAGAGCAGCAAGAAGGACAAGGACAAGTCGGCTGACGACGACGACGACTGCTGGACCGTCGACGTCAGCGAGGCCGCCGTGCGCGCGCGCATGCAAGGTATGTTCCTACATGTCTCCTTCAGTTATGAAACAGGCCCTAATGTACCCTGAACAATGAATAAAAAAACTATTACTACATTAAAAACTGCAGTCCCTATTACCCGGTTGTCAGGTATAAACAAGGTGAGTTAGAACTGTTACATGTTCTCTTTAAACTTTCAATTGGAATCTAATTTGTTTGGTTAAAAAGACTGTGAAATATAATAAAAACTCCTACAGTAATTTTAATTAATTATAGCCATGAACATATTCAATAGGGCAACCCATTTGCAATACATTATTAGTAAACATAATTATATGTGTGATAAAAAATAATTTTTGTTCGGTAAACATATGGGTGAAGGTCGATCTTACTTCACATCTTATTTATTTATTGCATATCTACAATTATTATTAAATTGTTCAACCAATTAATAAAAGCCAAGTGCACAATTTTAAGCGCAATACTATATAGCGTGCTAATATTAGACGTGCATTTGTGGCCAAGAGTTGAATATATTATGTAAAGTCCACGTCTTCACCCGGTCTGATGCAGTGCCTCGCTGGGCTAGAAGTAGACCCCTTATTTGAGCAAAGTTATATTGGGTTTTTCAACTAGGAAATTCCCAGTAGCAAGCATTCTTAAACATCACCGCAAGAAACCACTGCCAAACATAGTAGTGTTTGGCAGTTCGGCAGGTTCTTGCGGTGATGTTTGAGTTTTGAATGAGGTTCTGTAATGCGGCCTTAGTCTTGTATGAGGGACTTCGATAGTAACATATTGTGTTGTGTTACAGACCTGACGGAGGGCGCTAAGTGCATGACGGTGTCTGAGGACAGCGAGAAGAACGAGAAACAGCGCATGGACCTGTTCTACGCTTACCTCAAGCAGCGCGCCAGCTCCGGAGACGTCGACACTAACCGCGCCGTCACCGAGATATTGCACGAGGCTGAGAGGTCGCGCATTTACAGTCTAATTAAATTAACCGGCGAAGGAAACTTCACTGGCGTGGTTTTGTGATGAAACAAAAAAATATCAATTATGTAATTCAAAATTGCAAGAAAAAGAGTTTAACATGGGGTGGTTAACGAGATAAATTGTATTGTATCTTCGGTTTGAAGTCAGTTGTGATTTGTGAGTCCATCGTGATAAGTCCGATACTAGTCGTTTATACACGCGGGTATGTCGTGCTGGAGTAACCGTGTAGTGCTGACGCTCGTGCATCCCTTGCAGGCTGGAGGTGAAGTCCAAGGCGCCGCTGGTGATGCTGGAGGTGCTCGTGCGGCCCGCCTCCCTCGCGGCCGACGTGCGCAAGCATCGCGCGCTACTGCTGCGCTGCACGCACGCAGACGGGCGCGCGCAGCGGGCCGTGCTGCACGCACTCACTGCGCTCTGTGCACACCACGCCGCGCTGCTGCCCAAAGTGCCGGCCATACTCAAGGTGACACACTGTACTGACTCTCACGCTGCACGCACGCAGACGGGCGCGCGCAGCGGGCCGTGCTGCACGCACTCACTGCGCTCTGTGCACACCACGCCGCGCTGCTGCCCAAAGTGCCGGCCATACTCAAGGTGACACACTGTACTGACTCTCACGCTGCACGCACGCAGACGGGCGCGCGCAGCGGGCCGTGCTGCACGCACTCACTGCGCTCTGTGCACACCACGCCGCGCTGCTGCCCAAAGTGCCGGCCATACTCAAGGTGACACACTGTACTGACTCTCACGCTGCACGCACGCAGACGGGCGCGCGCAGCGGGCCGTGCTGCACGCACTCACTGCGCTCTGTGCACACCACGCCGCGCTGCTGCCCAAAGTGCCGGCCATACTCAAGGTGACACACTGTACTGACTCTCACGCTGCACGCACGCAGACGGGCGCGCGCAGCGGGCCGTGCTGCACGCACTCACTGCGCTCTGTGCACACCACGCCGCGCTGCTGCCCAAAGTGCCGGCCATACTCAAGGTGACACACTGTACTGACTCTCACGCTGCACGCACGCAGACGGGCGCGCGCAGCGGGCCGTGCTGCACGCACTCACTGCGCTCTGTGCACACCACGCCGCGCTGCTGCCCAAAGTGCCGGCCATACTCAAGGTGACACACTGTACTGACTCTCACGCTGCACGCACGCAGACGGGCGCGCGCAGCGGGCCGTGCTGCACGCACTCACTGCGCTCTGTGCACACCACGCCGCGCTGCTGCCCAAAGTGCCGGCCATACTCAAGGTGACACACTGTACTGACTCTCACGCTGCACGCACGCAGACGGGCGCGCGCAGCGGGCCGTGCTGCACGCACTCACTGCGCTCTGTGCACACCACGCCGCGCTGCTGCCCAAAGTGCCGGCCATACTCAAGGTGACACACTGTACTGACTCTCACGCTGCACGCACGCAGACGGGCGCGCGCAGCGGGCCGTGCTGCACGCACTCACTGCGCTCTGTGCACACCACGCCGCGCTGCTGCCCAAAGTGCCGGCCATACTCAAGGTGACACACTGTACTGACTCTCACGCTGCACGCACGCAGACGGGCGCGCGCAGCGGGCCGTGCTGCACGCACTCACTGCGCTCTGTGCACACCACGCCGCGCTGCTGCCCAAAGTGCCGGCCATACTCAAGGTGACACACTGTACTGACTCTCACGCTGCACGCACGCAGACGGGCGCGCGCAGCGGGCCGTGCTGCACGCACTCACTGCGCTCTGTGCACACCACGCCGCGCTGCTGCCCAAAGTGCCGGCCATACTCAAGGTGACACACTGTACTGACTCTCACGCTGCACGCACGCAGACGGGCGCGCGCAGCGGGCCGTGCTGCACGCACTCACTGCGCTCTGTGCACACCACGCCGCGCTGCTGCCCAAAGTGCCGGCCATACTCAAGGTGACACACTGTACTGACTCTCACGCTGCACGCACGCAGACGGGCGCGCGCAGCGGGCCGTGCTGCACGCACTCACTGCGCTCTGTGCACACCACGCCGCGCTGCTGCCCAAAGTGCCGGCCATACTCAAGGTGACACACTGTACTGACTCTCACGCTGCACGCACGCAGACGGGCGCGCGCAGCGGGCCGTGCTGCACGCACTCACTGCGCTCTGTGCACACCACGCCGCGCTGCTGCCCAAAGTGCCGGCCATACTCAAGGTGACACACTGTACTGACTCTCACGCTGCACGCACGCAGACGGGCGCGCGCAGCGGGCCGTGCTGCACGCACTCACTGCGCTCTGTGCACACCACGCCGCGCTGCTGCCCAAAGTGCCGGCCATACTCAAGGTGACACACTGTACTGACTCTCACGCTGCACGCACGCAGACGGGCGCGCGCAGCGGGCCGTGCTGCACGCACTCACTGCGCTCTGTGCACACCACGCCGCGCTGCTGCCCAAAGTGCCGGCCATACTCAAGGTGACACACTGTACTGACTCTCACGCTGCACGCACGCAGACGGGCGCGCGCAGCGGGCCGTGCTGCACGCACTCACTGCGCTCTGTGCACACCACGCCGCGCTGCTGCCCAAAGTGCCGGCCATACTCAAGGTGACACACTGTACTGACTCTCACGCTGCACGCACGCAGACGGGCGCGCGCAGCGGGCCGTGCTGCACGCACTCACTGCGCTCTGTGCACACCACGCCGCGCTGCTGCCCAAAGTGCCGGCCATACTCAAGGTGACACACTGTACTGACTCTCACGCTGCACGCACGCAGACGGGCGCGCGCAGCGGGCCGTGCTGCACGCACTCACTGCGCTCTGTGCACACCACGCCGCGCTGCTGCCCAAAGTGCCGGCCATACTCAAGGTGACACACTGTACTGACTCTCACGCTGCACGCACGCAGACGGGCGCGCGCAGCGGGCCGTGCTGCACGCACTCACTGCGCTCTGTGCACACCACGCCGCGCTGCTGCCCAAAGTGCCGGCCATACTCAAGGTGACACACTGTACTGACTCTCACGCTGCACGCACGCAGACGGGCGCGCGCAGCGGGCCGTGCTGCACGCACTCACTGCGCTCTGTGCACACCACGCCGCGCTGCTGCCCAAAGTGCCGGCCATACTCAAGGTGACACACTGTACTGACTCTCACGCTGCACGCACGCAGACGGGCGCGCGCAGCGGGCCGTGCTGCACGCACTCACTGCGCTCTGTGCACACCACGCCGCGCTGCTGCCCAAAGTGCCGGCCATACTCAAGGTGACACACTGTACTGACTCTCACGCTGCACGCACGCAGACGGGCGCGCGCAGCGGGCCGTGCTGCACGCACTCACTGCGCTCTGTGCACACCACGCCGCGCTGCTGCCCAAAGTGCCGGCCATACTCAAGGTGACACACTGTACTGACTCTCACGCTGCACGCACGCAGACGGGCGCGCGCAGCGGGCCGTGCTGCACGCACTCACTGCGCTCTGTGCACACCACGCCGCGCTGCTGCCCAAAGTGCCGGCCATACTCAAGGTGACACACTGTACTGACTCTCACGCTGCACGCACGCAGACGGGCGCGCGCAGCGGGCCGTGCTGCACGCACTCACTGCGCTCTGTGCACACCACGCCGCGCTGCTGCCCAAAGTGCCGGCCATACTCAAGGTGACACACTGTACTGACTCTCACGCTGCACGCAAGCCGCCTGCCTTTTGTCTGTTGTCGGTTTGAGTACCTCCTTTAGTGAGGCCCTGTCAAGTTATGTCCCATGTGTGCTGTCGTTTCTAAACACTGGTAATAATCATTTTCAGTTGCTATACGACGAAGACATCGTAGAGGAGAAGGCGATCCTGGAGTGGTCTACCAAGCCGTCGCGCAAGTACGCCAGCAAGGAGCTGATCGCCGACGTCCGGCGTCGCGCCGCGCCCTTCCTGGAGTGGCTGCAGCACGCCGAGGAGGACTCCAGCGACGGAGACGACTCCGAGCACGACATCGAGGTACTTCCATCACCTGCTTAATAATACCAGCCTATTATTGTCCCACTGCGAGGCAAAGACCTCTTCTCATAAAGAGAAGGCACGAGCGTTGATCACCACGCTTGCTCAAGACGGGTTGGCGATTTGATACTTATATTATCTATTTTTTGTATAATGTCCAAGATAAACTTAGTAAGTATGTATGAAATTTATACATTCTTTCTGAGTACTTGCCCAAATTTTAACCCACAACCTCATGCTTGAGAGGCGAGGCCACTACCACTGGGCCATCGCGACGTGTTCAGCTTAGCCAATACCAGGCATTTTTCATAAAGCGACTGTATCAAGGTGACACACTGTACTGACCGCCACAACGCACGGTAACCATTCGTAAGACTGACTGTCAGACTATCGTGCTACTGACTACCCATAACGACTGTCAAAATACTATCTGCTCGTCACTCTGTTCACTTTCATATCTTTAGACCCGTGTGTCTGTCTACATAACCACTAGCCCTCTCACATTTAATTATTAAGTTTATACCAAACATAGTGTGTAGAGCTGGGGTCTGTTACCGCATAGCAAGTCTTGTTACCCAATTATGGGATTGCTTGTAGGCAACGTGAGACTGACAAAAACTAACCCGGCTATCGTTTCAGATCGAGTACGACGACCGCGCGAAGGCGACGCCCATCAAGGCGGTGTCGGCCGCGCCCGCCAAGCCCAAGCCGCAGGACGATGACGACGTCGACGTCGATATTGACGCCATCTAGACGTTACGCCACGTCACCTCACGTCACCATGCGGGACTGTTTCGCGACTCGACGATGCTACTATCATTCCTCACTTGCTGCACACTCCGTTCATTGCTGCTCTGAAATTTCCAAACTCCTATTGTTTGTTTTAATATTATGTATCACATAATTTTGTTCATCTAGGTAAAATTTCTTGCATTTATTGGACTCTGCCTTTCGCCCTCCGTGATTCTTATTTATTATTCACTTTCGTGTCTCGAATTAAAAATAATGTAAAAGTTGTTCATGTTAATCTTTATTAGAAATATACCATAGATATCGTCGTCTTGTTGCGAAACACAGACTCGGGACCCGTTTACACAACTCAGACATTTAATATGTAGTTCAGCCTATCTAAAGTACCCTTCCAAAGTAATTAGAATAGGTATAGATGGATCCCTTTGTCCCTTACGGGACGTGTAAAGTTTCTTTACTCCATTAGATGTAATCCAAATTATTTCGAAATATTAAAGAAACATCGTTCGTTTAGTGCTTGCTATTGTTGTGAAAACGCTATGAGATGTTACAGCTGTCGTCTGCCCACTTACATGTAATGTTTACTTATTATAAAACTAAATGTTTAGTCATCTAGAAATTAACAAATAAAAATTGCAGCGTGCTGCGTGTCACGGCGCTCTTCAAGATGTTTTAAGGTAAATCATATCTAATTCAATTATAAGATTATTGATGTATCTAAGCGTAAGGGCAGCTCGACTTTCAATTACAGCATTCGCGATCAGAAACTATTTTAAAAAAAAACAATACCTCGTCATAAATAGTATTTATTCATGAAAGTACTTATGGTAACAACTAAATTAACGGTGTTTCGAAAATCACAATATTCAAAGCTTAATACTAGGGTGACTGTTTATAGGAAACTATAGTTTATTTTTTTTCATATTTCCACATATTGTTCCTATATATCTCTTTTTTATATGATTTTTAATCAATTTTTTCCGATATATATTTTGGGACGCAGTTTTATATACATTGGTGTAACATCATGCGGTATTAGAATGAGGATCCAGCATGAAGCCGCTACTGCTTGCGACGACGCACAGCGTGTAGCCGTCGATGAACTAGTTGATAAATCAAGTAACTATTGTATTGCTGGTCCCGTAGTAGCGTTGCAGATATGAATGCGTGGCTCCCCGTCGCCACGATAGTCACAAAACTAAGAGATGTGTTATAAAACGGTAACAGTAATTAGGAAGACGCCACGTCGACGTGCTGCAACTATGGCAATATGAGTTTGTACGATGTTAAACATGTAATAGAAATTGATTGATTTTAGTATTATAAAAATCGGCGGACGTTCGGGTTGAGTAATTGGCGAATAGCAGCGGTTATGCGATATGTATAGAGCGGTTACTCGACTCTGCGTATTTTATGTGTATGTAATTTAGGTTAGTTTATTTGTGATGAGGCCCCTCCAGGCGCGCGCAGTTCTCATGTAATATATAGGGATACGATCGGCCGCCTCGCCGCCTCGCCGCGCGACAGACGGGCAATGTTTCCTCTTACTATTAACTATTATTAAAATAGATTATTTTGAAATTGCCATCTGACAATTTTATTAGATTGTTTTGTATTCAATACATTTTGGATTCTGAATTTGTGTTTTATTTCAAATTCCGCATTCACACACCTACTTGAAAATACAAGCGTTTCATAAAGGTGCAAACAATATTACAAAAATTGTAAAATCTTCAAAAAAATTGCAACATCTAAACGTTTTAATATAAGTGATAGACAAGGACAGCACTATAGTAGAAGTGACGTCAGGACTATGTAACTTCATACTAGCGCCGTACGTTGTCCGTACCGCACGACAAGGACGGCAATAAACCCCTCCAAAAGCTTTAAAAGCGTGTATCTTCTTCATATTTACACCGATTTAACAGATTTTTACGATTATCTCATTTTTACTATGTCTTCATTGAAATGACATTATTTTTACGAACATTTTTATATTAGTCATCATCGTAGGTAAAGTTCTAGAGTCGTCCTAGGTATGTTTGTAAACTGACCTTTGATTGACCTTTGTCTAATTTTGGACTGTGTAAATCTTTTCACAATATTATCATTTTTGCAATGTCAGGTGGTAACTGAATTTTGCAAAACTTCATGAGAATCTCTAAAACGCTTATTTCTGCATGTGCATCTGGATTGAATGACCCTCTCTTCAATCTTAACAAATATCGAGGAAGATTTAGTAAAAAATTGTTAACATTATGGCGAAGTTAAAAATTGTTAAACCCGCTAGGCTGATGGCGTCTATGGTCAGATCATGTTAAGACCATGTGGATTGATGCCTGATGGTTCTTTCCTCAAAAGACCAGTTTTGAGGAAAGAACCACACAGATTGAGTGGATCTGTCCAGTCAATGCACGCATTTGTCAGTAATCGTACAGCTCAACTCAAAACATAAGAAGCTCAACAATTCGACGAACAATACAAGAGAAAGAAAGGACATTGGGTAGGCCGCATAATTACTCAAACCGCCAGACCAAGATTACGATTAAAACTGAGATAATAAATAAAAAAAACAGTGACCCACATAACATAGTCTTAACAATCACAATAATAACAATAAAATAATAATAATGTAGCTCAAATGCTATAAGTAGTTCTGTACGAAGGAGGTTACATGTCCCTCACTCACTACGAGTGGCTCACCGTCCGGTGATGACATTGATGTCTTGGGCTTAACTCTGGATAATAATTTAAACTAGTTTGTAAGACAACAGAAGGTACCAGGATGAATATTCTTATACCTAACAACAACAAGGTATCTTCTTGCTCAAAAATATGTAATGATCGAAAAGAAGGTCAGCAGAATGCCTTGCAGTTATTTCATCAAAATATTCAAGGTATTTCTTCCAAATTATTAGAAATTGAAATGTTTTTAGAGAAAACTAAAGTTTGATATTTTGGTGCCGATTCTCTTGTCACAAATAATAATAATAATAATAATATGTTTATTCAAAAAATTAAAAGGCATAAAAATAATTACAGTTTTGCTTAAATGTAAATTGTATTCCTAAGACTTACGTGCCTGAACTAGGTAATCCTGTTTTTCAGGCGAAAAGTGCTAAAATAGTCGGATAAAATTTATAAACAATCAAAAAAGTTGACACTAGACAAATAAATTAAATGTAGAGTAGCTTAAAACCTAGTTTCTAAATTTAACAAATACTTGTTGTAGGTGAGGATCTATGTTTACTTTAACACAGTTAATAAATTCTCTGTATCTTCATAAGACATACTTTGGAGAGCCTCCTTGAGAATTCTCTTACAATTTGTGTAGTTCAGGGAATAAATGTTTGCTTTTAAGTTTAGTCTATTATAAAGGAGAGGACCGAGGTACAGGTAAAATTTGGATATAAAAGCATGTTTTGTTGTATTTTGTGGACAGACTATATCTTTACGTCTTTTTTTTGTATATTCCGTGCTGTAGGGTAGAGCCCTGTGTTGTTTTAGTACAATGCCCATGATAAATAGTTGCCGAACTGTTAATACTTCACAAGATTTGTATAGGAGGTTAGTAGGAAAAAGGAAAGGGCGGAAAGTAGACACTTTAAGAACCGCCCTCTGAGCTCTCTCGATGGTTAGTAACACTGTTTTACCCGCTCCACCCCATGTGGTAATACAGTACGTTATAATCGATTGACATAAAGCAAAGTAAACTTGTCTAACAATTTTTGTGTCAGCAATATAGCGTAGCCTTTTAAAAACAAATATTAACTTGCGAATTCTATTATTTAAAGCTGATATATGTTGCTTGAACGAGAGTGTTTCATCTATTATAACACCAAGGTATTTTGTTTTATTTACCATTTTAATGTTGGGACATACACATTGGTTATCAGTGGGATTTGTGCAATAATGAGCATATAATGTCGAGTTGCTAGTTGATGTTTGCTTGCGCATCGAAAACTTAATGTAATTTGTCTTGTCTGCATTTAGTGTTAGTGAATTATGTTGAAGCCATTTATTAACAACATTGAATCCGTGTTGCGCAAGCTTGTAGACATTTTTTTCTGAGTCAGCCGAGAAAAGAAGGGCAGTGTCGTCAGCATATGAAACAATTTGGCCGTGATTTAGATTTAGATTACAAAGATCGTTTATGTATATCAAAAAAAGGGTAGGCCCTAAAATACTTCCTTGGGGAACTCCGAAGGACGTGTTTTTTTTAACATCGCTGAGAACATTACCAATCCTTACACATTGGGTACGGTCTTCTAGATAGCTCTTAAATAGTTTAAGCTGGGTGCCTCTGATACCTATGGCTTCAAGCTTATGCAACAGAATAGGAATAGAAACCGTGTCAAAAGCTTTTGCGAGGTCCAGGAAGATTCCAACAGTGTGGTTACCTTTATCAAGTTCTTGGGCTAGATAGTCAGTCAGATGATGTACGGCATCGTCTGTTGACATTTTAGGCCTAAATCCAAACTGCCGTTTAGATAAAATTAATTTATCCTCCAAGTATTTGTAAAGCCTTTTATTTATAATTTTTTCTAATATTTTAGACATAGAAGGCAGCAAGGAAATAGGTCTATAATTTGTAACTTGATCTTTACTGCCTGATTTGTAAACAGGGACAACTACTGCTTTTTTTAGGCACTCGGGAAAAAGACCTGTAGATAAACATTTTTGGAAAATATAAGTCAGCGGCTGTATCAAAATGTGTCTGAACTGTTTAATAATTTTATTTGATATGTTATCCCAGCCAACTGCACAGTCGTCCTTTAAACTCATAATTATCGTATCCACTTCAGTCTCGTCAGTGTCTAGCAACGCAAAGGATGATAGAATAGTGCTACACGTAAATGGTGTGCTTGTTAGATATTGTGATTCGCCCCGAACTTTTTCAGCCAGGCACTTTCCAACATTAACATAAAAACAATTTGCAATGTTGGCAGATGTTAACTGTGATGAGTGTGCTTGCAGTAAACTTGAAGATGACTGATTTTGTTTAGAGCTATACGTTACACTTTTAATAAAATTCCAAATTTTTTTACTATCAGTACCAGCCTTTTCTAGTGTAATTTTATCGTAGTTGCTTTTAACCTTTCTTATAAGATCATTACAAAAATTACGGTACCGTTTATATGACAGTTGCAAAATTAAGTTATCTGGATTGGATTTAGCTTTCTTATGCAGTTTATCTCTATTTTTCATACAGCGAATGAGTCCTGTCGTGATCCATGGTTTTATGTTGTAATTTTTGTTATTTAGCCGAGTTAAGACTGTGTTCTTTTGAATTGCATGTTGTACACTTTTGATTAGGTACAACATACAAAACTGCGGATCAGCGGAATAGTAGACTGGGTCAAAGTCGATATTACGTAAGTCTTCTTCAAGTTTATTGACATTTAAACTCGAAATGATGCGAGTCACTGCTTTAGGTAATTTACAATTTAAAATAAGCAGGGTAGCACTGTGATCGGTTATTGTTGAGTTAGTTACAAGGGCAAGAGCAGGGAAATTCGACTTGAGCATTATATGGTCCAAGCAGGAGCCACTTTGATGTGTAGGAAGCGTGTGAGCGGGAAGCAAACCATGGAAGGCGCATAGGTTAAGGTATTCCTCAGCGGATGCGTCAGCATTTTCTGGAAGAATATTGATATTAATATCTCCAATTAAAATGGTATTTTTGAGAGATGACAGGTTCTGCATGGTGTCGTTTAGAGAGTCAGTGAAATTGTTTATATTTCTAAAAGAGGGGGGTCGATATAAGGCAAGTATCGCTAATTCTGACCCAATTTTAATTAACAATCTGTTACAGTCTTGCATATCTGGTTCCTCGACAGACACATTGAGATGATTTCTTGCATAAACTATCACCCCATCGTTCTGATTGTAGTTAACATTACTTTTATACATATTATATCCCGGAATTATTGGTATGTTATACTGTTTGGAAAGCCAACATTCGGTTAAGACAATAACGTCACAGTCAAAGTCTAGACGTTTTAACAAAATGCTAAAATTGTCGAAATTCTTAAAAATACTGCGTATATTTTGGGTTAGTACGGTAAGTGGATTAGTGTAGGAGGAGAGATATTGCTTACAGTGTTCAACTTCACAAACATGGGATTCAGATACAGAGAAATTATCTAGGTCATTGAATAAATTATTAATCATAACTATAAAATGTAATAACAAGGGCCAGAAAAATACGTGATTAACGGCGCTCTTAGGCGCCTCCATAATCAACTGAATTTATGTACCTCTTTTCAGCCATTATTTTCGCTGGACAGTCAGCATCACTTGTCTTGTGATTGCTCGGCTTTTTGAAGTGCAAGCAAGTAGCGCATTTTGGTTCCTCAGCCTTCTTTGTGCATTCTTTTATGGAGTGACCCTGATCTCCACAGTGGCCACATGTATGGGTAGTCTCCCGACATGATTTCGCCGCATGTCCGTACTGCTGGCACTTATAACAGCGTGTGACTAGAGTAAAGTCTCTCACAGGGCATGACGACCAATTTATAAACACTCTGTCTTTAGATATCAGGGCTCTACGTATGTCTGCAGATACTTCAATAATATAATTACAGGTCTCAGCGTCCTTCTTACCTGACTTATGGCTTAACTTAATGGAGGTCAAAAAGGTTTCGAGGCTGCAATCCTGGAGGTTCTCGGCTAGGTTTTGGTGGAACAAACAAGTAAAAACTTCCATATCTTGCATTGATGAGGGTACTCCGATAACTACTACTCTGGGCTTTCTTTTTTGGGGCTCGTCTACTGTAAGTCCTGAATTTGATAAGTGCATCGTTTTTTTCACTTTCTCAATATCGTCCTTCGTTTCAGTGCTGATAATGACACCGCCATTTTTCGTCTTACGTAGTCCTCTTACTTGAAGTTTCATTTGCTCGGGGCATATAATTTTTTGGACAAGTGTTTTTGTCTCCTCACTAGACTTCAGTTTGTCGTTAGGGTATATGGCCACAGAGCTTAAATTCATAGGCTGTATAAAACTATTCGTACCTTTTTTAACCATCTCAGCAAAAGAAGTTCCCGTGACTGGTTTCCTTGAAGCTCCGATTGACAGCTTAAGGTCTTGTAGTTGCTGCGACAGATCAATTTGGTCTTCGAGTGTTCGGACTGTGGAGTGGGCCCGGACGGCTTTCATCTTAAGGGACTGGTACTGCACGGCCATCTGCGACGTGCCGTGACTAACTTTTCGGCATAAAGTGCTGATACGCAGTTTTTGCTCCATGTTTAATTTGCCCTCTGATGCAATAGAGCATACTTCGTTAAGGCACTGCTCAATGGACGACATCCAGTTCTGGATTTCCGGCGTTGATATCGCTTCCATCATGACCTCGTCTCTTTGGCTGGGCAGTTGAGGGTGCGGTGCGGGTACAGGTGCGGGCTCGGGCGCAGGTGCGGGTGCGGGCACAGGTGTAGGAGGTGGACTCCGAGCACATCTGCCACCCCGGCTGAAGGGACTGGTTGCCATTATTATGATACCAGTTATTTACTTTATGTCACTTAAACACATTTCCACAAATACGATTTACACATATTATGCCTACGTTTGCTTTACTACTCGCTATTTGGTAAAACCAGGTCACGATTCAGCAAGTGATTATTTATTTATTTTATTAAATCTTCGACACGTCTGTTCACAACAAAGTTGCAATTTCATCCCTTCTAAACTAGACTAAAAATCACAAAAATTTGGTTTAATTCTGTCAAATGACGATTTTCCAGTCTGAAATTGACTATAGTGACACAACTTAACTATATTTTAGTTTGACAGCACTAAGATTGCACTGAGTTATTAATTTAGTGAAAATGGCAATTTCGCTATTCAGATTTTTACGTTTTTCAACGAAAAATTTGATTGTCTAACTAAATCTGAACATGAGTCTGACTATTTTTAATCGCGATTAAAAAGATGTGGAATAAAATTTGGTGGTGTGGACTAAAATTCACACCAACACCTCGACTTCAGACGTGCAAAAACGGTACTTTAACTTTCGTTTTCATTAGACTACATTTAGATATTTTTATTTTATATTGTTCACACAAAAAGTCAAAACTTCCATATAAAACACGTCGAGGCTGCCCCAGGCTGCCTCCGGCTCTAACAAAGACGTTGCGAAACCAAAAGAAAAAAAAAACACGTGGACTCGCGATTATAGTTGTGTCAAAATTATTTTTAAATTTAGAGATTATTTTTCGCAGAATAGCTTCAAGATTTTCATAGTAAAAAGTAAGGATTTTTTTTAAGTTTAGTTCGGTGTACAAGAGAATCGGCACCATTGTTTGTTTTATTGAACATTGAATAAGGGATTACCAAATGCTAATTAATTATGAGAACTATAGTGTGGGCAGTTGTTTTACCCGTAAATTTATGCTGCGTGGAGGGTTTCAGTATACTATAGTGTACTCTGTGGTGGAGGGTCTCTAGTCTTGATTAAAAGTTATTTGAAATCGTAAGCAACGCAATGACATACTTGGTTTATCAGTTGAACATTGCATCAAACTGTCCTGTGTTGAGCTCTAGATAAGCATGTTGTAGTGTGCGTGTACAGACCCCCTAATTATTAGACCTTTTCTTTATTTGAGTCAATAATGGAAGATGTCCAAGCGAAACTTGCATCCATTAACAAAGCCGCAATTATTTGTGGTGATTTAAATACCTATTAATATTTTGGAAAATAATTCAAATAGCAGTAGATTACTAAGCATTTTTAAATCGTTCAGTTTATTTAATGTTTTTACAGAACCAACTAGAGTTACTCCAACTTTTGCTACTTGTATTGATAATGTCTTATGCGATTTTGATTATTTAGAGAATGCCATCGTAAATTATCTGCCGTCAGATCATAGTGGAGAAACGGTAACTTTTAGGTTTAAAACACCTTTACAAAAATTGCAAATACAATTTAGACCAATAACTACTGGCAAATTAAATAGATTCAATAGTACCCTAAATAATAAGTTAAATGTTCTGGGCCATAATATGGACGATGCCAATAAATTTTATGAGGATTTGTTTTCATTAGTCCCTGTGAGATCAGTGTGGACTATTGAAATGAAATCCTCATAAAACTTTTGAAAAGAAAACAAAAAAAATGTTTGCCCTTTTATATTTAGTTACTGGGCAACTAGAGGTATTAGGATTAGTAGTAATAGTAATAAAAAAAAATAAAAAAAATAGGGAAGACTGTTCGAGCTGTATGGCAATAAGCCTTACATTAACACTGAAACTTTCATTGTGTATGTTGCTACATATTCCAATTTATTTTTAAATACCTGCAAAATGGCTAAAGCCCTGTACATTAGCAACAAGGACAAATCAGCAGAAGATAAAATAAAAACAGTTTGGAAAGTTATAAATAACGAAACCAGTAGGAAAAAAATTACGAAACACTGAATAAACATTGGAGACTTCACGTGGTGCCACAAGTTCTAACTTAGAAGTAGCTCAAGAATTTGTTAATTATTTTATTAATATACCATCCAAAACTACGAGGCTTTAAATTCCTCACCCAAAGTCTCAAACAGATTTATTAAAAGCGAACGTTCCAGGCTGCCCGGTTGAATTTCAATTTAAACATATAAACCCTATGATAGTTATAAAAGCTTTTCGGCAAATAAAAATCAAGTTGACCGAAGATCTTTGGGGAATGTCCATCAAAGTTTGTACATCCATAATCGAGACTATATCACCATAGCTTTAATATTTAATTTGTGTGTAGATCAAGGAGTCTACCCGGATTTAATGAAATACAGTAAGGTTACACCACTTTTTTAATCTGGGGATAGCAAAGATACCAACAACTATAGACCAGTATCCGTGTTGCCGGTATTCAGCAAGATGTTCGAAAAGGTAATGCTCAATCAAATGCTTAATCATTTTAACATCAACAAAATCATACACGAACAGCAATATGGTTTCACCAAAGGTCGTTGCACGACTGACGCTGGTGTCACTTTACTAAAACACATATTTACAGCGTGGGAGGAGGCCCAAGATGCCATAGGAATTTTCTGTGACCTCCAAGGCATTTGACTGCGTTAATCACGAAAGCTTGCTCCTAAAACTGGAGCATTACGGACTAGGTAAACTTGCGCTAAGTTAGATCTTATTTAGAAGATAGACGGCAAAAAGTTCAAATACACCACACCGTTCAACCACTTGTCATTTGGATTCCCAAATGTTGTCCAAGACGGTCGATTTCATTTCTGGCCTAGCTAGTCCCATCATAGAACCATTTCACTTCTCTCCGGTCACTATAGACGAAATTAAAAAGTTCATCCTGTCCATTAAATCCAATGCTGTGGGCTGTGACGGCATCAGTCGTAATATGGTTGTTTGGATCCTGGATAGCCTTCTCTCTCCGATTACCCATATTATCAACTTTTCTCTTGATTCCGGACAATTCCCTTCCCTGTGGCGTATGGCCTATGTCCGCCCTCTCCCAAAAATTTCAAATCCCTGCCTTCCCAGTCATTTTCGACCCATTTCCATTCTCCCATTCCTTTCTAAAGTGCTTGAGGCCTGCGTACACAAGCAGTTTACGGGGTTTATTCACCGGAATAAACTTGTTAGCTCTTTTCAGTCTGGATTCAGACCAGGGCACAGTACAGCCTCCGCTCTCCTTAAAGTGACTGGTGACATTAGAGAAGCTATGGAGGATACCAAGGTTACCGTTCTGGTGTTAATTGATTTCTCCAATGCCTTTAATGCCGTCAGCCACGATATCCTCCTTTCTATCCCCTCTCATCTTATGGTTTCGTCCGAGGCTTTGGAATGGTTCTCTTCTTATCTTCGGGGACGTCAACAGTCGGTTCGCGTTGATGAGACCTCGTCGAGTTGGCGTGACCTGAATGCTGGTGTTCCACAAGGCGGTATTATTTCTCCCTTGCTATTTTCCATCTTCATTAATTTTATAACTCACTGTCTTCGGTGTTCGTATCATCTCTATGCTGATGACCTTCAATTGTATACATCTGAGCGGGTGGAAAGTTTGTCGGACGCTATAGTAGATGTAAATCGAGACATAGATGCTATCAGAGAGTGGTCTGATCGTTTTGGGGTGTTAGTAAACCCCTCAAAGTGTCAGGCCATTCTAATTGGAAGCTCACGCATGATGGGTAGGGTGGTGCTCAGTTCTCTTCCTCCTCTTATTTTCAATGGTATCGCCATACCCATTACCCCTACTGTGAAAGATCTCGGTTTGCATCTTGACTCGACACTAAGCTGGCAACGCCAGGTCTCTAGTGTTAGCCAAAGGGTCAACGGTACTCTGCGATCCCTGTATCGTCTGAGAAACTTTTTACCCGGTAAGACGAAAACCATGCTTGTGCAGACTTTGATTTTCCCTATCATCGACTATGGTGACGTGTGCTACTTTGACTTGAATGCGTTTTTTTTGGATAAGCTCGACAGATTGCTCAACAATTGTATCCGGTTCATATTCAACCTCAGAAAATATGACCATGTGTCGAGCTATAGGTCTGAGCTCAAATGGATGTCCATTCGCCAAAGAAGAAGTTTGCGCGCTTTGACTACACTTTTCTCTCTTCTCAACTCTCCCACTCCTCCCCCTTATCTTATGTCTCACTTCCAATATCTATGTTCATCTCACGCTAAGGAACTGCGTTCTTCCAACAATCTTCTCCTGCTTTGTCCTTCTCATACTTCTGACTTTGTTCATTCTTCCTTTCATATTCAGTCCATTCTTCTTTGGAATGCGCTTCCTCTTGATATCAGGACGGCCACCAGTCGGTATGCATTTAAGCGGAAATTGCAGAGTTATTTTCGTAACAAATAGCGTAGAGTCGGCTCAACACCTTTCACCATTAAATTTTTATATATATATATATGTATTGTAAGTATATACTTTTTTAATATGTATGTATGTGTATTATAAGTTACACAATATCTATTTTACATCACGCTTCACAAGTTATATTTTTTTTAAAGTTATTTTTCTTCCATCATCGTCCCCTTCAATTAAAGCACCTGCCATCTAATCTCTTCACCACCCTTGGTTGACTGGTAGAGAATGCCTAAGGCATTAAGTCCGCCTTTGTACCTCTTTGGGTTCGAAAAGTTTAAATAAATTCACTTGGTTTAAAAGTAAAAATGGGTGTTCCACAAGGCTCGATATTAGGTCCTATCCTTTTTTAGTAAATAACGCCCTGCCGCAGGTACAAAATTGGTTTACTGCTAATCATTAAGATCACGTAAGAAAAATCGTCAGTTTACTAATGTAGATACCGCGAGGCTAGTCTATTTCAGTTACTGACATAGTATCATGTCTTACGGTATCTTATTATGGGGACGCGCTGCAGACATCGAGTCTATTTTTATTCTGCAAAAACTCCGCAGGCGCGATTCTGTTAAGGTATCTGTTAGATATTAACATCATGTCCGTACCTTGTCAATATATATATGAAAACATCATGTCAGTAAGGAAAAACTTAAATCTTTTCAGTAAAAGAGGTGAAAGACACAACCATGGGACTAGAAATAAGGACGAATTGGTTCAACCGGGTTTCAGGCTGGCTAAAGTAGATTCATCCTTCATGGGGTACTGTTTAAAATGTTATAATAAAAAAACCTCCCCACATACTACAACTGAATGAAACGGAAGTTCAAACGCACACTATGCAACCAAGCATATTATAAGTTGGGGGATTAAATCTCTGACAAAAATGCTTGGCTCTACGCTGGTTCTGCTCCACAAGGGCGCCTAAACAATTGATTAGCATTCGGAAATATTGTTGGAGCTGCTGAAGATTGTAAAAACTATCTTTGCATTGTATAAATTCATTCTTTTAATACTGTATAATTGCAAAGCACACGTGTGAGCACTATGTACCTACTATAAAGCTACCCTATACTGGGCACGTCTGTCATTGACTTGAATGTGCCCTGGCGGCTGACAGTATGTCATGCTTACTCAAATGTCTCGCTGGTAGTGGCGTGTGTGTTGGATCATTAGGTTCCCTTCAAAATGGTTGAGCTGAATGGTGCTGATCCATACGTCATGTTCGTGAACGGGCGCCCTCAGTGGGGCCTGGTCATCTCTTGGCTGCCTCGGCTTTTTTATTTTCGATTTTTTATGGTTTTTTGGTTTTTCATTACGGGTTTTTCTACATCGTTCTTACATGTTTAATTTCAACAATAGTGATGTAAAAAAAAATCTGTAACCATATTATTTAAAAGAGTGTCCCTGGAGTTTCTTGCCCTTTCTTCTCCATAGGTACCTACCTACTTCGCTTTGGAATGGGCAACTAGCTTCATATTTATGACTGACCGACCCCTTGACAAATCAAAAGTGCCCGTAATTGGTTTATTTGAAATAAATGCTTTGAGTTTGAGTTTCAACCAATTGAAATAAGTGTTTTGCTAATTTCGGTGGCCGGTTCTGATCTCTCGAAAGAGCTACTGCTGAGCATGAGGTCCTGGGTTCCATTCCCAGGTCGGGCAAAGGGTTAGTGGTTTTTCGATTACGAATTTCTCAGTAGCAGCCCGGAGTCTGGATTTGTGCCCGGTTGATGGCAATAGGCTCGCCCCCATTACATGGGACTTTTAAACATAACTGGCGAAATGTGTGTGTACTATAGGAACAAACCTCTGCCTAACCCGTCTGGGCATCGCCTTACAGGCGTGATGTTATGTTATGATGCCATAAGCATCAGAGGTAAATTAAATAACGAGTATCGATAACTTAATATTATATTTTATTTAATGTACAAAACAAATTATCAATACTTATCGGTATATTCCTACATGCAAGAAATTAATAATAATACCTGTGAAATAATGTTGGGAACCTCGCTTGTAGCCTTATAAAAATATAACCACTAAAACACGTGTATGAAATCATATGAATTTAATATTAGTTAAACATTATTTTTACAATTATCTTCAACTAGTAAGTGATGATAAATCAGTCTTGAGTAAGATCGAGAATACTTATAATATTTAAGTGTAATTTTGCGCTACAGAGTAAGCGGATATTTAAAAAATAAATCTGCACAATCACTCCAGTAACTTGGTTTACACTATACTTACTTGCGGGAGAAAACTGTGGAGCTTATTGGAATTGTATGAGGGAAGAAAACGATCAAGACAGCACGAGGCTTCGAAAGGTATCATAGCATAGCATCTTAAGTAAATAAATAAGTAAGTATTAACTTTTAAAGGCGTATTTTCTAGATATTGTGTGGGGTAGTAGGAACCTAAATTGACTGAAACTTGTTGACTAGCTGGCTAAAGGCTAATCATGATGAGCAAAGCTTGCCCTCTTAAACAGTCGATTGAATCATGCTTTAAATAGGTACCTTGCAATCACAGCTATCATCTTTATAAAATAATATAGTCGATCCGCCTGCGCTATTCACTTATATCTAAACTTTACAGATTTCATCTTATATTAAACTAGCTTTATACAATTTCAGCGTAACCAGATTGAGCTAAGGATATTATATAAAAATAGCTGAGGACACTTGCAAGAAGAGCATTTACTTTTAAACGTGTCCCAGAAGTCAACATCAAGCCAAAAACGGGCAATAGGCCAAGTCGTGACAGATTAGGCATTAGGACAAATGTTTGGTTCACAGTAATAAATAAGCTTTAAGATGCTGCGTATTGCAGGCTTGTAAATGACTTTTTGATTTGAGTGGGGCAAAGTTCTATAGAGTTTCTGGCATTGTCCTTTAAGTAACTCTTTGTAAAGGAGTAAAGCCCAAGAAAACTACTGGTACGCTTTCATAGTATTTAGTCCCTGCCTTAAAAACCATTAGTTCAGATTTCACTGAGTTGTACCTGAGGCCATGAGCCTCCGCATAAGATTCACACATTTCCAAAAGCTCTCTCAACACACAGACCGAAGGGCTCAGCAGCACCATATCATCAGCGTATCTTATATTATTAATACAAACACCATCTATATGACAACCGATCCTGGTGCTGCGGAGCTCCTCGATCAGCTCATTAATATAAAAATTAAAGAGACGAGGGGAGGAAAGCCCCCCTTGCCTCACCTCAATTTTATGAATTCAAGATAAATCTCAAAAAGTGACACCCTGTTATAATCTTTGCAAAAATCTAACATTTGATTGAGGCAGTTATATTTTAACTTTTAACTGTTATTTACAGAAGGGTTATTCATGGTTAAATCACAGAAAAAAACTGACGAAAGGTTAATATTTTTAGGCACAGGACTTGAAAGATCATCACAGTGTGTCACTTTTTGAGATTTATTTTTGAATCCATAAAATTTGAAAGTACATGATCAAGATTTTTTACATATTTTTCAAATAACTGTCACGACTTGGCACATTGCCCGTTTTCGGCTTGACGTTGATTTCTGGGACACGTTGTATAGATTTAATTAAATCTACTTATGTACATAATAAATGCAAAATGTATATAGATTGTAGATACATAATATAAGGATAAGGACTGATTTTAAAATAATCTGATAATTTTTATCTGAGGAATAAATGTTTGACAGCTTTTGTAAGGAAATATGTCAAACTGTATTATTGTTCCTAAGCTGTATGTTACCGGAATTGAAATATCCGGCCTTGAAAGTTGTACTTATTTAAAATAATGAAGCAGTTATTTGCAGAACGACGCTTCTTGTTAAATAACTGGCTGCAGCTTTATATTTACATCAGTACTTAATGGCAATATTACACGGTTCATAAATGACTCTCCATTTGGATGAATCAACCAAATTGAATCGTGTCACCCTAGAACGAATGTGCGATGATCATCATGTGTTGTAAGATCTTGTAATATTATGGATATTGTAACCTATGATTCATTGAATCGTTTTGGTTGAACCGTGTAACATGGCCTCATCTTTAGATTTTTTTTGTTTATTTATCTCTACTTCTGGCTTTTTGTTGTTTATCCTGCCTGTTGCGGCACGGCGGTCACGGGGACGACGCCGGTCTGCGTGGCGACGCTGAAGGATGTGATGAACACGTTGACGATGGTGATGAGGAAGATGCCTAACACCGTCATATTATTTATTTTGTCCGCCTTGCAGCGCTCTTTGTGGTCGTTCACGTCGTATTGGCTGTTCATAATCAGGCCCACGCCGACCAGGATCTGAGGGGAGATTGGTTTGGTTAGTATATCTGTGACTCGTGGCTTTATGATCTTATCGGACGGAAATTAGCCTATTTTCGATGCGTCGTTTAAAATTAAAGGCCGGTGTTGAAGCTTATGGCTCCTACGCACCGCCCGCGCCACGTCGTGACACGTGCAAAGCTCATGCTCAATGTGAATTTTAGAGGGTGGCTCCCTGCTTCGCGGAACCTGTAACCACAACGTACACGATTCTGGACACCCCAGAATTGAAAACAGTAGGGGCCATAAGTTCCTTGGTGTAGCCAGTCTCTGTAGTATTACTGTACTCTGTTTCTGTAGTAGCCAGCAAGAGAAAGAAAATGTGGGCGTTTTGGTAACAAAACAGATCAAACGGAAACAGCTATACAAGCGACATATATTCTAGTAGTGAAGCTTAATTTATTTTAATTGTCAATAATGACAAGACATCAAAACTAAACTTAGTACACAAAGAACGACATACATGGTAGTATTGTCTACGCATTATTCGGAACTTTATTTGTTTAAGGCACAAACATGAGACTGAGCATCTATGGGGTACAATGAATAAAACAACAGTAGTCTCATAAATAATAATACGCCTGCATGAAGGCGTGGGTATTCAGAGGTGTGTGATACGGACATAGACAGGGAACATAACATACAAATTTCGCCAGAGTTATGTTTAATTTATTGCTATTGCCATTAACCAAGCACAAATCCACACTCGAGGATACTAATTGGAAATTATCTCCATTGAGGAACATTTGTCGGTTGAAGGGATCGAACCCTGGCATCACACTCACAGAGAATTTAGTGCCTTTAGCGTTTCCACGGCTGGAACACAAACCTTCTCTCTGTGAGAGAGGACGCTGTAATATACCACTTGAGCCCAGTGCTGGTTGGTAGAGGTCAAATGTCTTTTCGTCTTCTGGCCGGTTTCGTCACCATGGTTTCGTCGTTTCCACTTGCTCTCACAAAAACAAAAACTTGATTGAAAAATCTAATAACATTTCTTTCCGGCCAGGGGATCAAACCCAGGATCACATCAGCAGTCGCGCTTTCGCAACCATTATTTTAGACCAACAGGATAGTAATTTTTCAGGTAACTTGATATTAAGAGAATGCAAAAAATGTCTGATAATTTTACATAACTGAACTGATAATTCTAATTGAAAGAATGAGAAAAAGTTAGTAAAGTCAGTGAAATGAATTATAAAGCAAATTGCCAACTTAATTTTCTTTCTTAATTTGGTCGACATTTCACGTGACCAAAAGGCTCGCGCGTTCTTTGGCCAAAGAATTAGCATTGCCATTCAAGGTGGTCTTCAGGGCACGTTTCCGGCTGGCAGCTAGGCGTACGAATAGGTGCTTCGACGCGTAAGTGTCGTTTTGTTTTGTATTTATTTATATAGTGAATTAGTTAGTCATATAATAAAGGACCTTGTGTAAATAGTAAGTTGTGTTAAATATCGTAAAACTAATAGAAAATTTACTTCAAATAAATTTACATTAATTGTTCGAAGGTATTTCAAATCACTGGCAAGCTCAGTTGTATGAAGTGCCTAGACCACGGGAAATCAAATTGGCATACGTCGACAATTAGCTTAACAATAGTTTCTCCTATTGTGATTTACCTAGGTAATTGTAATAATTACTATGTTGTTACTTACTTGAAAGACAATACTGAGCGAGATGAACACGACACTGGAATAGTAGTAGGGGTGCGTGGACGCGGACTCCAGCACGTAGCGCAGCTGGTTGGCGTTGGCTGACAGAAGCGCCAGGTCCATCATGCCCTGCGCCAGGTTCTTCTTCTGCTGGTAAGTGTTCACGTCCGGAATCACCTGAAAGACGTCGGAAGTTAGTATTTTAATAATTACACTGTCCGTGAAGCGGACAGAACAATCGCTGCGGACTAGGTGGGTATACTCGTAGGTCTGCGGGGCTTACATTTGACAGTTCAACCACATTCATTGCGTTATTTAAGTATACATACAAGCAGACGAGTTTTTCAAACTCAGTAAGCAATGACACAGATAATACTACGGCAATGGCAAATATCTTAGCAATTTTCTTTAAAACTTTCGTAATACGTTTGGACCTGTGGTGCAGGTTCCTTGGCCTCTAGGTTAGGGTAGGTTTACTTTAAGCAGTTTCCTAACGACAGCAATATTTCGAATATTTGAATCAAGCATCAATATATAAATTCAAGAGTCAGGATTCTTCAGAAGGATAGACAGTTGGTACCAAAATGTTTGGCTAGCATCGACCAATTTACCCTGCTGTTCTTAGCAACCTGTTAGAAGGCTTGATAAAATGACCTATGACAACATATTATTAGCGTAGGACTCAACTGGGCCCCAACTCCCACTGATATAACTAAGTTAAATCATCATCACATTTTAATGAAGAGCAAAAATATGGTCCTTACCCCAGGCATAGGTGATACTGGCCGCGAATCGCCGAATCTCGTTGTGAGCCCGTTGACATCTGGAAGCAAAACATTTCGACGTTTTGATTAACAATTACCTTAATTAAGTTACATTTCTATAAGTCCCTAGCGTTTTAAATGAGCATGCTTCAAACAATAAAATATTTTCATGCAAACGTCGCGTCAAGCAGGTTTATGAGGCCATCAGGGAAATAGAGGCCCAAAGCTATTTAGGTACGTTTGACTTTCTATGAAATGCTGTAACTTTTGATAATGTCTAAATTTGAAGGATTTCTCAATAGTCTAGATTTAGGCTCCATTATTTTTTATGCACTGCCGTACGTTAAAGCAATAAGCTATCGAAAATATCGTAAAAGCTGCCAGAAACTGCGATAATTGGAACAATATAAATAATTTGACTGTTGGTTGTGCTTTTGATATGGTTCATAGAAATTCAAACAACTTTGAGCCTTTTCTGTCCCATTTGCTTGACCATAATTTTGGTAGGTTCTAAGTTATTGAGATAAGTTTGAGGTTTGGCTAAATCTTCAAACTTATTAGCATTTAAAATTATCAGCAAAATAGCGTGTCATTTTGATCGAGTGTTCAATTCATGTAAGGTTTTTAATTTAATTTTCTATGTTTTTTTTAGAAGTATTTTTTTCTCTTTGAATAGTTATTAAAGTGGTTAAAAGGTGCCGTGTTCCAATCACCGTATGGGTAGTCTGCCTCGTCATGCCCCCACGGCAATTTACCGTCAGTGGTGGCGCCGTCATCGTGCTGTCCGTGTGACGTCTTGTCGCTGGGCTCCAGCTCCGAGTGATGCTCGCTGCCATCTGGGGAACCAGACAACACGATGTTAGGTACGGAATCTATGGGAACCAAACAGAGAATATTGTGTTAGGTAAAGGGAAGTATATGACCGGTTGAGATATGAAGAACGAGCAATTATTACGTGCTATTGAAGATATATTAAACATCACGTCTGTACCACCACGAAGGGGTAGGCGGAGATGCGAAGGGTCTTGTCCACATTTCACTAATTATGTTTAACTCCCATTTACGTAGTGCGCATTTCCGGAACTGGCCACTTAAGTACATAAACAATATTTAAAAAGTAATTACAACCGTTGCTAATGGAAATATTTGGCAGTTTGTTTCATCTAACTGTCAACTGTTTTACACTGTTGTGTCATTTAAAAAATTTGCTTGTCTGCATCCACAACTATGAATTAATTTAACGCGTGAAAATGATTGTAGTATGATTTTCTACGATTTTAAGTGTAATTTTATAGATCAGCAGAGTCTCGCTCGGCTTTGAACTGCTTTTGGTGATGAAGCACCATACATAGCTGGTTTGCAGAATTCAGGCGCGGTCGTGACAATCTCAGTGACGAATTTCGTGATGGTCGCCCGTTCACCACTGTGAACAACAAAAACATCGACACAATATCGATAAATGATAAATGATAAATGATTTTTATTTCTGTAAGTGGGTTTGTACAAACACTTTTACACGTCAAACATTTTTTTTTTAAACTAGATGAGGTCGGCGTTTCCTATCTGACTACTCTGAGAAGAAAAGCCGAAACAAACTCAGAGGTCACAGTCTCTTTTAAAGTCCAGACATAATCTTGGTCAGATCATGTTAAGACCATGTGGATTGATGTCTGAAATGGTCTTTTGAGGAAAGAACCACACAGATTGAGTGGACCTGTCCAGTCAGTGCACGCATTTGTCAGTAATCGTACAGCTCAACTCAAAACATAAGGAGCTCAACGATTCGACGAACAATACCAAAGAAAGGACATTGGATAGGCCGCATAATTACTCAAACCGCCAGACCAAGTTACGATTAAAATTAACTGAGATAATAAAATATAAAAAAACAAAAGTAAAAAATAAAAATGACCCACATAGTCTTAACATTCACAATAATAACAATAAAATAATACCTAGGTAAGTATTCATGTCATTGTTTATTTTACAGATCATATGAGGACCATGTAGGTAGGTGCCTGAAATGGTCTTTTGAGGAAAGAACCATACAGATTTGAGTGGGCCTGTCCAGTCAGTGCACGCATTTGTCATTAATCGTGCAGCTCAACTCAAAACGTAAGGAGCTCAACGATTCGACGAACAATACCAAAGAAAGGACATTTGGGTAGGCCGCTTTAAGTACTCAAACTGCCAGATATAAAAAAATTATGAAATAACTGAGATAGACAAAATATATAGAAATAATACCCACTAAGTCCTCACACGAAATTAAAATAATAATAATATTATACAAAGTAAATATTCATGTCATAATCATGAAATTTCAAAGTGTATATAAAATAAAACAAAAGTTACGTACCAAACAAAAAAAAAAAAAAAAAACACACTCAGTATGCAAAAATTGGAGCAGGTCAGTCCCAAGCCTTTTTGTCCTCAATATAGTCTTTGACTGTATAAAAAGCTTTCTGGCACAACTGATGTTTTTGTTTGCTCCGCATAGTCGAAACAGATAGGCATGTGACCTGCCATGAGATTCGGGCGTCTTTATGCATAGGCATGGGTCAAATACAATCAATCCTACGCAAACATTTGGCAATGCTTGCGGTGGATCCCACATAATTTGACTGAGGCTTTGCGCGGAGGATAAATGTTATCAAAATTAGTTTATTCGTACAAAAAAGGGCAAACTAAGGTTATTTTGAGAAACAATTAATAAATTTTTGACCATACATTAAGGTTTTAGACTATTGCGCCCCACGTATTATTGCCAAGCGACATTTTATTTTCAGTATTGGGACTGCACTTCAGTCTGTTCTAATAAAGAAAACTATTGTCTCTCAACAAGTTTTTTTTTTTGAGAAAAGGTTAACTTATAGTATGGGCAAGGGTGGGCAATGTACCCTAGAAACTTTTTTGCCCACCCTGGAAAAATATACAGTATTTGTAGTAAGAATTACGTACTGTTTAATAAATTTTTATTTGGGTTCCGTACTTCATAAAGTCAAAAGTTATAAACCGGAACCCTTATAGGATCACTTCGTTGTGCCTCCGTCCGTCCGTCTGTCTGTCAAGACCCTTTTTAACCTTTGTTCCCGTTGAGTAACACCATGTTGAGTTACACTGTTACTCATTGGGGAAAAATATTCCCGTTGAGTAACACCATGTTGAGTTACACTGCTACTCATTGGGGAAAAATATTCCCGTGGAGTAACACCATGTTGAGTTACACTGTTACTCATTGGGGAAAAATATTCCCGTGGAGTAACACCATGTTGAGTTACACTGTTACTCATTGGGGAAAAATATTCCCGTGGAGTAAGACCATGTTGAGTTACACTGTTACTCATTGGGGAAAAATATTCCCGTTGAGTAACACCATTTTGTGTTACGCTTTTAGTCATTGGGAAAAATATCCCGCCAAGTTACACTGTAACTCAATTCCAAGTATTTTTCCCATTAATTATTTAAATCTTAGCAACCATGAAATGTTTTTGGTGGGATTATTTATTACTAGGCGTTATTTATGATCTCTCATTAAATGACTGTGGTTAGTTCAGCTAGAAGGCTGCCTAGACAAAATCCCTAGCTACGCCAATGACGGTATATAGACAGTAGTTAAGACTATTTAGACAGCAATTCTATTTCGAGCCTTATCATCAGAGTACGTATTATACGGCTGCCTATAATCTTACCCCGAAATTATTAGCCTAAGGAGTTCATAAACCTTTGCCGTCAAGAAAAAATCTAATGATCGTCGTGCACATTGAAATTCAGCCTGGAGACTTGTTGGTACATAAATACTGTTTATTAGTTATTATTATGATATATACCTAATTTACAGCAGTACCTGAGCATCGGTGAAATCTGAGCAGTCGTAAAAAAATTGTGTTTGACGGCTCTCTTTAAATATATATTTTCAGGATGTTGCATGCAATTATCCCCCGGGAGCAGTCGCTACGCTCGTAGCGATCGTAGCCCTCGTAGCACTTGGCTACGAGATAGATACCTACGAATGTAACTTCAATTCCCACACAAAAACCGTGTTGCTTTGACTACTTATTTTTCAGCATGAATTCGTAACAGTTCCTAAAACTTCTAAAATTGCATATTAGTTGTACTATTATCACAATCATGGGACCACATCCTTTCGTATCATGGCGGTCAATGATAACTGGTGACCCAATTTTATTGCGGTTCATTGTTGTTATCAGTGCATTGAGGTACTTTGTGTGACGGCGGATACTTCTGGCCCTAATAAAAGGACAAAGAGGTGTTCGATAACATTGTCTAATTAGCAGAACTGTCTTATCTTTTGACAGTGCCCTTACACATGGTTAAAACTAACTAATTATGTTAGTTTAATTTATTTTAGTGTCAAGATCGCTATTTAATTAATGTTATATTTGCACGAATATGTTAACGTAGGTACTTATAACGAAACTGCATCATTAATTTCAACGTGAGTGATATTTAATGGATTATAACTTAACTTAACTAACTCGTCTAATTATTGATTTACATTCAAGACTATCTAGTTATAAAAGGTACACTCGGGAGGTCAGCATATACTGGAAATGTATAGCTTGATAAGCAGCCATAGTGTACCAAATTGTGGTTGTCGTATAAATTTAACCATGTATACTTCTATTTTCGATTCAAAACATTTTACGGCAAACAGTTTTCGACCTTACCAAATCAATAGCAACAGGAACAAGAAGAGCATATTACCGTGGTCCTCGTGTGGCAGTGGTTTGTCGTCTGTGGTCTCCAGCAGCCCGTCATCGATGCCAGGGTAAGGGGTGGCGTCTTTCGGAGGATCGCCGTCCAAGTCGTCGATCTCAGGTCCTAAGGAATAAAGGAAGAAGCTGTTAGATGGAGAAAAGTGGACAAGATAATTATTTTTTTACTGACTAACGCCCAAAACGAATAATGCAGGTATATCATAATGATATTCGGCTGCATTCGGTTAGACTATCAGCCGACCAACACAAAAAAATCTTTGACTGCTGCGCGTAGTGAGACCTGTCAAGGATTACAAAAGGCAAACATTGCCATTTACTGATTACTGACAAAAACCGAACAAGATTGGGATGAGATACTGATCGGGAACAAGCGGGGTAATCGCGTAACACGCTAAGAGTAGCAATGCCTTTCATTTTGATAAATTATATAGTTTCTGTAGTGCTATTCGTTACCATCTCACCGTGAAAAAACCATGCGTGGAGTGAGCTGGCAGTGCCATTGATGTCGGTTGAGAGTAGATGATTCTTTGCACTGATGCCAGGGATCATAGAATATAACTACTCTTTATCGAGAGCTTGGGATTGACGAAGCCGGGATGACACTGATAGGTCACTCCACGCAAGTCTTCACGGTGAGTTTTTTACATAATCGACATGCATGCAGTGTTTGTAAAAACCTACTTACAAGTAGGTTTGTACAAACACTTTTACACATCAATCATATTTTTAAAACTAGATGACTACTCTGAGAAGAAAGGCCGAAACAAACTCAGAGGTCATAATCTCTTTTAAAGTCCAGACATAAAAAAATCTTGGTCAAATCATGCAAAGACCATATAGATTGGTGTCTGAAATGGTCTTTTGAGGAAAGGACCACACGGATTGAGTGGACCTGTCCAGTCAGTGAAAGCATTTGTCAGTAATCATGCAGCTCAACACAGAACTTGAGGGAGTTTTGACAGTTTAACAACATTCATTGCGTTATTAGCGTTGTTGAGCAAAGTTTTTTTTTTCAAGCGTAAGAAGCAATGGATTAGCAATATCCTTCAAAATGATTTAGATTGTGATTAAAAATGTGTTGGTCAATTAGGATGCAGTTCACCTATGCTAAGCAGAAAGCGCGTCTCAAGAAACTTATTTTATTTCTCATGGGCTCTTTTAAGTAGTAATACCTATGCGCTTTGCAAACGGATTAGATTTTTAACTTCGAGGCTGTTCCCAGTTAAAATAAATTAAGGATACTCTACTGCAAATTATACCTAGACATTAGATACAATACTGACCAGCTAACGGTGGCATCTGTCGTTCTCTGCTGGGCTCGAGTAGAGGTTGTGTGGGTGGCTCCAGGTCGCTCTCGCCCAAGTTATTGTTGATGCCGTTCTGTGAAAGAAACATAAACAATTTAGACAGAAGCTCAACATAAACAGCTGTTTTATAATATAATCCTTTATTTCGAGCAACAAGACTCATAGTGTTAGTAACAATTTACTTACAAACTAATACACTTACAAAGACAAAAACAAAACAAAAAACAGAAACAGATTGTGACGTCATTGCTCCAAGGTGACAGGCCCAGCCGAAACCTTGCAGCAGTGCTTCACAAACGGACAGTCAAGCCTGCTTGCTCCTGCCAGGGTCGCGGGTTGTTCGAAAGAGATAACGTGACCCTCGCACAGGCAACTGAAGGAACGCGAGTTGGTTTTAGTCAGTAAAAGTCTGACACGCCCTCCCGCTCCACCCAGAGCGGGAGAAGTCGTTTGATGATTTCCCATCCAAAAAAAAACCCTGCTTACTTTCATCTACAGGATGCTGTTGGCACTGCCCCGCACCCTACATACCAAGGAAGCGCACCGCTTCCGCATCATCTTGTAGAAACAGTCCACGTGAACTTCAGCGAACATCCCCGATGTGGTGCAGTATCGGGGCAACCCCATCAGCACCCTGAATGCGTTATTGTATTGGACGCGAAGGGCTGTATGATTTTTGAGTATAATGAACTCACAGACTGCAAGTTTATAAAGACTTGCAGTAAGCACTAAACCACTGTATCTGCTGCTGATTTATTACAACCAAGTTAATAAACTGATTGGTATCTTAAAAAAAAACCGGCCCAGTATGTGTCGGACCACGCACAATGAGGGGTTCTGTAGTTGGTATAAATTAACCTCAAGAAAAAACTTAACTTAACAATAAATTGTCACTTTGTAGTTGAAAAAAGTTCTCCCATACGTCGATGTGCGTCACGGTACATTCTTCAACTGGAAATGTAAGTTTGTAGTAGTAAAAATAAATATGTATGTGATAAAAATAAAAATTAACGATTTTCGGACTTTTGCCTTTGCTTGTGCTGTGAGACCTTGCTTCTTGTCTTTTGCCTTTGCTTGTGCTGTGAGACCTTGCTTCTTGTCTTTTGCCTTTGCTTGTGCTGTGAGACCTTGCTTCTTGTCTTTTGCCTTTGCTTGTGCTGTGAGACCTTGCTTCTTGTCTTTTGCCTTTGCTTGTGCTGTGAGACCTTGCTTCTTGTCTTTTGCCTTTGCTTGTGCTGTGAGACCTTGCTTCTTGTCTTTTGCCTTTGCTTGTGCTGTGAGACCTTGCTTCTTGTCTTTTGCCTTTGCTTGTGCTGTGAGACCTTGCTTCTTGTCTTTTGCCTTTGCTTGTGCTGTGAGACCTTGCTTCTTGTCTTTTGCCTTTGCTTGTGCTGTGAGACCTTGCTTCTTGTCTTTTGCCTTTGCTTGTGCTGTGAGACCTTGCTTCTTGTCTTTTGCCTTTGCTTGTGCTGTGAGACCTTGCTTCTTGTCTTTTGCCTTTGCTCGTGCTGTGAGACCTTGCTTCTTGTCTTTTGCCTTTGCCTGTGCTGTGAGACCTTGCTTTTTGTCTTTTGCCTTTGCTTGTGCTGTGAGACCTTGCTTCTTGTCTTTTGCCTTTGCTTGTGCTGTGAGACCTTGCTTCTTGTCTTTTGCCTTTGCTTGTGCTGTGAGACCTTGCTTCTTGTCTTTTGCCTTTGCTTGTGCTGTGAGACATTGCTTCTTGTCTTTCATGATTCTAGGTCAACGGGAAGTACCCTTTAGAAAACCTAAAGGGTACTTCTTAAGGGTATTTAAGACTACCAAAACGTGTCGCATAATGCATTAATGCCCGTATTTTTATTTTTAATACGTCGACTTTGGGCCCGTAGTACCCTACGTTTTTGTATTAGTTTCAATTTGATACCTCGGCTCCGGTTTTTTTCTTTTTGAGGGAGGTTCCATTAAACTGTTTTAGTAATTTTGGTCTATCCAGGAGGTAGCTATCATGTGTCGCTCGCTCACTCATTTGGGTTCAAATCAAATCAAATCAAAATATTTTATTTCACATAGACCTACATGGGCACTTATGAAACGTCAGATTCTAGGTGCACGGTTCCAATTGGTCGTTTCCCATGGAGAAGAGCCGGCAAGAAACTCCATGGTTACTCTTTTAAAAATATGTCTTTTACAATGTTTTCCAATTACAGTGATTAACAGGTATGGGAGGACAGTGTAGGCCTGTCAACAGGTACCATATGTTAAACAAATAGACAATTGTCTATAATTTATCATCCACAGGGCCTACGACGTTCTCACATTTACAAAATATAAAATAATCTAATAAAGTAAAATAAAAAAATAATTAAAAATTTTAGGTTTAGATTATAAGTAGTCGGCATTTACGATTACCCATAAAGGCTCGTACAGACTGGCGTTACGTTACACGTGATGCGAATCGCACCGCGTGTCGCGCGACGAGAGGTGCCTTTGTGTCGCGTGCGATTCCATCGCGACTGTTTGAAAAAGCCATAACCTGTGATGAGTGTGGTGATTAATTCATAGACTACTTATTGTAAAATCTAGGTCGATCTAGGTATCTGCTTGACCAGGGTCGAATACCAAGATATTTATTCATTAAATGGTACACCGTACCTACATTTCAGGTGTATATTTAAATAATAAATATGTAATGACTGTTTTATTTAACTAACAAGCTCGCACGTGCACTGAGCTGCGCGGGAGTCAATGTTTGTGTTCCCAAAATAAATCGCATAGTTATTCGATCTTTAAGTATTTGCATTTTTGAGGTAACTCCGATACGACTATATAATGGCGCTACGAAGTAACCGAGACTACGCTGACTTGTATCTTGAATCCATTCAGGAACATGAAAAAACAGTGGTATAACATTCTGAAAAAATTATATACCTTTTTAACATTCATACATAACACGATTAGATTCACTTTGCTGAGAAAAAAAAACAAAGTTAGAGGTCAAACCCCTTTTCGTAATCAATCTTATAACTACAAAACAAACGTGTTTTTCTTATTTTTATAAAAATGAAACGGTAGTAAGATTGTCTAGCACAATTCGCTCAGGTGGTCTTGATAAAATGATTGAAATAATTACTATTTTTAAATACCTACCAAAATGCGCGAGCGCAACCACTCGCGAGCCTATTTCAGTAGGCTTCGGCTCGAGCGCCGGATCATAGGGCCTTGATAACACATAACATAACATCACGCCTTGTTTCCCCGAAGGGTTTGGGCAGAGGTGTACCTATAGTACACCCACATTTCGCCAGTTATGTTTTAAAGTCCCATATGTAATAGTGGGCGAGCCTTTTACCATCAACCGGGCACAAATCCAGACTCCGGGCTGCTACTGAGAAATTCCAGATAGAAAAACCCAATAACACGTTGCCCATAGGGCCTTGATATTAGGTATAAATGCGCGATCTGTTTCTGTTACCACGCCTAAACCAAAGAACCGGTCGTTATGAAAGACAGGTACCTAGGAAGCCCGAAAGCTGGGGAAGGGCATTGACTACTTTACATCCTGGATATTTGTGAAAAACAATGATGAAATATAAAATATACCCAGGGGTACCCAGGCCAAGTCGCTTGTCTTAGATATATTGAAGGAAATACTGCAAAACTCGACGATAACTTACATTTAATTAAATATTTAATAATTATTACTATTGTCAATGGCACCTATACAAGTACATAATTGATCAATAGGTAGTGTGTCGAACTGGACCTGCCCTTACCAAGACTTGACCTGCAAGGGCACGTCGTTGGCTGAAAACCCGGGCCTTATAAGATTCACAATACTGGGAAGGTAATAAGGCCAAATTTCAACTCAAAATGCAACCACTAATCATTTAATACTCGGGTAATTCCAACCTTTAGTCCTTACCAAGGCCAAAAAAAAAATTAATCATTGCAAAGTGAGTTTAGTTCCACAAAGTGCGCCGAGCCTCTGACAAACGCACATTTAATTATTTCTTACTGACGTCACATCCTTCGGGGCCTAAGCTTAATATTATTATGAACTTAACTGTAATTCCCCTTCATATCTTCATGGAAACATACCGTGATCGTTCATTATAATGAACGATAAATACAAACAAAACAAGTTATAACTTGTTTTAGTAATTTAATATAGGTACATAATATATCGCTAGTCATATTTTCCTGAAGTTGCTGGATCTCTTTGAAAATGAGCTGGATTTTTCCTATGTTTATGGCTGTGCCTGTAACATATTGGTATTTGAGGAAACTTAAGTATGTAGATACTCGTTAAGGTAAGGTGATAAGAACATAAAATCGACTAACCTTTGTAAAGTGCAAAGGCACACCAAAAGGGAATATAATACAACATGTACTCGTAGGTACCCACCTAACTTGTACTTTAGTAACTTTGACGACTTTAACTTTACTAAAGCAGTTTTTGCAATTCAATTAGGTGTTGCCATTTTCGGCTAACTCTGAGAAGAAATGGCAAATCATTTAGAAAAAAAAACTGGCCTAATGTATAATACACCTATACCCAACTCTTCAAGAGGAGACGTGATGTCATGAGAATAAGTTAGTTTACGGATCATAAAATGTTACTTACAGTTTTCAAATTCCGCTACCAAGAATGCAAAACATCAGTTAGATGCATAGACTTAATGGGCTCTACACTAATTAGGCTATTAACCTTGACCAAGTCCTCATTTTTGCCCCAGATCTTTTGTAGGCAAATAAGTATTTAGGATATCGGAATATTTACTGCTATCAATAAGTTGTAATTGGCAAAAGAACGTTAAACAAGTATGTCTGGGATATAACCAAACAAACATATAGCCTCTTGTTGGTGTAAGCAGAGACTACAGTATCTACGTCGTCCCTCTAGGCAGACAAATCGACAATTAATGTTTCACGTTTCGATACAATTACGTAAAGCTTACCTACTTACATAATATTTTAGTTGTCTTCAATCATTTTAGTTTTTGTATCAAGAATTGAAGACAAACCTATTAAAAAGGAACTCTGCTTACTAAACTATTGTCATAATCGCCTTCAATACTAAATCAAGTCTTGAACCCAAAGCAATGAGGTTCGCCCTTGACAATGACCTCAAGACACCATTTTAAGCAGCGGTGCGCCCACGCAACGTTTGCAAATACAAACAGACAGCGACACTTCCTCACTAATTGTGCCAAAAATAATTATACTTCATCATGTTTTCGACGAACAACCATTATACAATGTATGTATCACGAATAACTAAATAAAGAACACTTTATCTTCTGAATTGATAAATACTGAGTGTTTGTAAAACAGAAAAAAATTGTATAGAGTGGTTTATATATACTTACATATATATGTACATATGAATATCAAAATCAAAGTCAATTGATTCAAAGCCTCCCTTCCAAATGGTAGTACTAATGGTAGTTTCATATGGAGAAGAATGCGCAAGAAACTCCATCGAGGGACTCTTTTAGAATGTTTTACAAACATATTTTGTATACATTTATAATCATTATATTAGGTATTTGAAAATAGGTAGACCTAGAATAAATTGACTACACTCAATAGGACTATGAAAAAAAATGGGCACCTAATTTAGGTAGTGTAAAGTCAAGTTATAGAAATTACACACAATTCAAACAAAAGTAAACAATAAGATAGTATGTCACAAAAATACTGCTTATTGCATCTGTTTAGGAGATTCTGTGACTCATCTTCTTGATTAATGTAGATTCGCAGTATTCGGTAAAAACTCGAGTTATATAGTCAAAACAAACTTGTAAACCCCTAGCGACTATTTTGCAGCAGTTTTCAGTAAACGAATGAGATCATTATGTTCTGACGTATGAACTAGCCTCGCTCGGCCTGTGAACCGCAGTGTTTATACCACAAATGCTGTAAACATGTAATAAGTAAGTTAATGATGTCTACTTACTATTACATAAATACCTGATTAGGTAGTTATGGTTTCATAAAACTGCATAAAAAGATCTTCGGTATATAATTATTACCAATGGTAAGAAAATAATACTATGTCTACGTAAGATAAGTTATTATGTAAATTAAATAAAACGGTTTAATATGTACCTATTTATTTATTTGGCAGTTTGAACTGTAGTCTTAGATCACATGTAAGTAGTTTAGTACCAATTTAAATGCCTACCTTTTTTTTGGCGGTTACAAAATTATGATATGTTCAAACATGCAAATCATTTCATCATTCTAGTTCGAAAAACCTGTACCTATGTACATCTTTTTTGTGAATTACATGAAATGCAAGGCAGTATTCAAACAAGCTGTGTTGATATAATGAGTCATGTGTGGGTAGAGAGCAATGAACTCTTCTCAATGTTATGTGCGCGGAAATTAATAGACATAGCGCTAGCAACGATTTTATAATGTTCAGATTAGCTGGTATTTTATGAAAACCGATATCAAGACCTATTGAGACAAAATGATTGAGATATTTTGAACAAATAACACGTGTATTCCGATGGGAACCTACAACCTAGTAGATACCTCCTACATTTCGCCAGACATGTTTATAAGTCTCATGTATCGATGTACCTACTGTAATAGAGGCCGAGTCTTTTTTATATACTAACAGTAACTAACTAGTAAAACCAATAACAAATATTATTATTTCAATTAATAAAGTTGTTGTTAGTACTTAATATCTGTACATAATAATATGTAATCGTAGTGGAAACGTCCATTGAATAAAAGTAATTTTTACGTAGTCTGGGAACGATTCTCATGAAACATATACCTAGTTTTTGAATGTTTGAATCTTTTTCTGTTTGTGTCGCTATATCTTTACGGAGCAAAGTAGCTAATCATGCATGCCACATTAATAGAAGAACGGCGATTTTGGTCAACTTTCAACAAAGAAAGGTTCTACGACCGCTTTTCAAACCAAAGTTCAATTCCCAACAATTATATTTTTTGTGCTTCTTTTTACATTATGATAAAGGTACTATTATATGATATTTCGTAGAAGGTACACGGTTGGAATTCAAAAAACGGAAAACTTGGTTTCAAGCAATGGGAATTTGCTACTGAAGGTCCTCAGGACGAGCTGCTTCTCACACCAGCAACTGTACAGTACAACTATTTCCTCAGCAATCTGTCGTGCCTGCGACTTTAGCAGCTTTCCTCCCATTTTTAAAATGAATTACAATAAGTGACTACGAGCACGAGTTGACTGCCTCGTTGGTCTAGAGCTACTGCTGAGCATGAGGTCCTGGTTTCAATGCCCAGGTCGGGAAAAATTTAATTGGGTTTTTCTATCTAGAATTTAATTGGGTTTTTTATCAGTAGCAGCCCGGAGTCTGGATTTGTGCTCGGATGGCAATTGGCTCGCCCCCGATTACATGGGACATGTGCAAAGCATAACTGGCGAAATGTGGGTGTCCTATGCTGCCTAATCCTTCTGGGATTATGGGCGTGATATTATGTTATGTTTGTTTGTTCAGTTAAAAGAGTTTTAACAACTCTATATACTTCCAAGTCGATTGAGAGCGTCCGGTCTGCACCAAGTGCAAACTTGCAAAGGGCAACTGATAGCGAAATCCGACGACTGACGAAACACAAAGTGTGCCGAGCGACATTAAGAAAATAGATGTACCACCTACTGTAGGTACTTTTATACGAAAGCATGCACAAAAAAAAAAAAAACCATTCCAAAAGGTAGTTTCGTATGGAGAAGAATGGGCAAGAAACTCCACCGTTACTCTTTTAAAATATTTTGTACTTATACATGATTTTTTAAATCAAATGTGAAGACATAAGACAACATAGAACTCAATTAGCTGCTTTTCTTTGATTAAATAAACAGCTATCACAAATGACACCCTTTCTAGAGGCTGAATTTATTGCATGGGTGTATCATAATTGCTGCCATGACGTCTGTCTTGAACTTTTAAATTATATAAATTATTCATTGTTCTCATGTAAGTGACTTTGTGTCTTTTTTAGAATCTGTAAACCTGGAAAAAAATGACTTTTCCACAATTGGTAAAATAATTAAAATTAAAGCAATGGCTGGTGGAAATTCATTATGTGATAGATACATGGTGCTCACATATTTAGAAATATTGTGAAAGTAGATTATTTTTAACAAGTAATAATGTGTGAGTTAAAATTATTACAAAATGAATGTCAAAAAAAAAGAACCAAATGTATCAATGTAATATTAAAAATTATAAGTACAATTCAATATAAAACCAGTTTGATTTTGGACCAGCATGATATAATCCTCTTATTTGTAATATGCTTGTTTACAAAGTGTACTTTTAACATGAGTTTTACATTTTCTTTCGTTTTATCACAAGGTATTTTGTTGTAATATTTTACACAGTACCCCATAAAAGATGTATGTACTATAGATAATCTGAAAAAAAATTGGTCTAATTTATCTTTATTTCTAGTGTTAAAATTGTGTCTATCAAAGATGCAGATTTTTTCTTCCATACATATTATTTTCATAAATGAACTGGCAAGGTACCGTAATTTTATTAAACTTATTAAATAGTTCCGTAGTGAGATACGCGGCGACGACGTAGATTGAAAATGGATCTGACAGCTCTCTTTTGCAAAATAAAAATGGATTTTATTATAGTAAACAGTTCTTGGACCTGAAGAATAGAGTTTTTCACGCGTCAAGATTTTGTGACCGTATTTTGTGTCATCTGCAAATAACACCATCTTCGGTTGATTTTGAAGGAACTGGGATAAATCACAAATGTAAACCAAAAAGAGGAATGTACCCATTATCGAACCTTTCAGACCCTTATGAGTTTGTGCGGTTTATTAGTACTTTAACCTTTCTATCTTTCAGGTATGATCTTATCAAACCAATAGTTGCATTCCTAATCCCATAGTGCTCTAGTTACAGTGTGTCTCATGGTTTACGCAATGTAACACCTTATAGAGGTCGCAAAAGATTCCATGGCATCTTGTGCTTTCTCCCAGGCGTAAAAAATGTTATTTATTAGGGTGACACCGGCGTCAGTGGTACAACGCCCTTTAGTGAAACCGTACTGATGTTCATGTGAGATAGAATTTTTATTAAAGTGACGTGAAGTGAAGTGACATTTGATTGAGCATCAACTTTTCAAACGCCTTACTGAGAACTTGAATTGACAAAGGCCTATATTTATTGGGCTCTTTACTATCACCGGATTTGAACAATGGGATTACTTTACTGTGTTTCATAAGATCCGTAAAGACTCCCACGTGCAGTCTCTAAATTAAATTCATCATTATGCTGTTTTTTTCCACCTGTTTAATTTTTTAATAATTACCAGGTAGTTACTTTGGTGCTAAAACATGCCGGTTTCCTCACGATGTTTTCAATAAGCAATGGCAGTGGCGACAGTGGTGGTTCGAAGACATGTGACATCTACCAACCCACACTGGGCCCGCGTGGTGGATTACGGCCCACTCCCTCTCACATAGAGGAGGCCTGTGTCCCAGCAGTGTGAACATAATAGGCTGATTATGTATGTAGGTAGTTTTTATTTTATCATCAGCTGATTTTATCGACTAACTGAAATGTAATTCAAAATCAAAATCAAAAGTCATTTATTCAAATTAGGCTGAGAATCAGCACTTTTCGAACGTCAAAATTACATAAGACAGTCCCCCAAAAAGCCCGCCCTTCACCACTTCCTAGTGCTTTAGCTGGGAAGAAGAAGTGGCGCAACAAACTCCCCAGCAGCACAGCTGTCTGTTCGGTTAGAAGAACTTGATTCTAAACAATTGCAAGTAATTACCGAAACGCCAATGACAAAAAAAAAAGAAAAAAATTGCATGTAAATAACACAAATACATAAATAAAGCCTTCGGGCCTAAAGGGCATGGCAGCTTACATATGCAATACTGGAATTATTATACAAACAAATAAAATAAATAAATGATAAACTAGGACCATCAAAGTAAAATAAATCAACAGAACAATTACTGTAACAATGATAAAACCAAAGACAGCAAGACGACCAGTCACCACAAGCAGCACCCGTTCACGAGCATAACGCAAAGGTCAGCCATTACCCCCCTCGCCATATTTGAGGGAAGGAGGAAACCCGACCCCCGACGCTACCGCAAGCAGTGACATCTAAGGGAGCATGACGAACCTGCTGTTGGTTGCTCAGGCAAGAATAATATTATCAATTGTCGAGGTCGCTAGCTAACCATATATTGCAATACAGCTCATTAAAAACATTGTAATGAGTAGATCATGTCAATAATAAATGAAGACAACAAAATAATTGACTTATACCGTCAAATAAAAAATTAAAAAAATATATGAACTCATATACCCTGTCAGTTAGTAAGCTGATTCTGGAGAAAGAACACGAACATTGTCTTGAGTTAATCACAGCGACCAACAGTTCTTATCGTTTAAGTAGTCGTTAATGGAATAATATGCCTTTGAACAAATGTTGGATTTTACTTGGGCCTTAAACGCATTAAAAGGTAAATCTAGTAAAGAAGAGGGCAACTTGTTATAAAAGGTTATACCAAGCCCAACAAATGAGTTATGGACCTTATGAAGCCGGTGAAAGGGAGCACGTAGTTTGTTTTTATTTCTGGTGTTAACTTTGTGAAAATCACTGTTTTTAGTGTATAAGTGTATATTTTGCCTAATATATAAGATGTTGGCGAAGATGAATTGAGATGCCACCGTGAGAATACCAATATCTTTAAAAAAATCTCTAAGAGAAACTCTCGCTCCTAGCTGATAAATTGCTCGGACAGCTCGTTTTTGAAGGACGAATATATTTTGAATATCAGCGGCTTTGCCCCACAGCAGAATACCGTAGGACATAACGCTGTGGAAATAACTAAAATAGACTAAGCGAGCTGTATCAACGTCAGTGTATTGTCTTACTTTCCTGACGGCGTAGGCGGCTGAACTGAGCCTCCCCGCTAAGCTTGAGATATGTGGGCCCCACTGAAGCTTGGCATCTACCGTTATGCCCAGAAAAACCGTCGAGTCTACAGTTTCAAGCAGCTCTTTATCTAAGACAATGTTGGGTCCTAGATTTCTAACATTCGGTAAGGCGAACTTCACACATTTCGTTTTCTTGGCATTGAGAACTAGATTATTTGACGTAAACCAATCCGTAACCATTGAGAGTGCACGGTTTACGTCGTCAAAATCTTGTCTATTCCTGTCTACTTTAAAAATAAGAGAGGTATCATCTGCAAACAGTACAATGTCACAGATATCGTTTAAATAGAATGGTAAGTCATTGATATACACTAAAAACAAGAATGGACCCAGTATTGAGCCTTGAGGTACACCTAACTGAACTGGTAGCTCGGAAGATTTCACATCATCGACATCTACACATTGGATTTGATTGGTACCCTAGGTACCTACCCCTTATCAATAGAAATACATGACACAGGTTTATAGGTAACTACCAAACGATATATTTTATTGTTTTTATAATTATTAATGTACACTGTAGTAGTAGTATGTAGTACAATAATTTGAATAAAGTAATATGATATAACTAATGATATTATACAGTAAAAAGTCACTTATAATATCATTGTATAAAACAATTAATTAAATATTAAAACAAGATTAATGAATTAATAAAAAATAAAAAAATACTTAGCAGAATTTAATTCTTAGAAATAACCAAGGGGTTTTCATCACGCAAATATATTTTTACAATCGGAGTTCGTGGTTTACGTGATTCATCAAAACTCTAAGTGCAAGAATTTTGCAGAAAGTAGTTCAATGTCGTAAGTGTGACTGTGTGGTCAATAGTATAGGTATTAGGCACAATGCGTAGCCCGTTAAGTAACAAATACTTAGTTAATACTATTTGCGAAAAAAATGAAGTTTAGAAATAAATAGTACTTCTGCTGTAATTGTAAGATTTTTTTCACATAATGGAACGCAAAAAAATATGAATTTATGAGAAGAAACCTACTCAATTATTTCCCGGACTGACTATGTTGCCACTAGCGCTTCTTTTGTTGAAGAGGCTTGTTTTGATGGTTGACTACGCGCTACTCTTAAGCATGCGTTCCTGGGTTCGATTCCCGGGTCGGGCAAAGTGTTATTGGGTTTTCCATCTGGAATTTCTCAGTAGCAGCACAACTCCCGATTTCAGAGTTGTGCCCGGTTGCTGGCAATTACCTCTCCCCCTTTTACATGGGACATCAACATAATTGGTGAAATTTGGGTGTGGTGTTGGTGCACCTCTGCCTTATCCTTTAGGGGTTACAGGCGTGATGTTGTGTTTTGTGGTCTACTGAAAGTTTCAATAGACCAGTTCAGAGGATGCCTAACTTATAAAAACGTCCTTACCTTCCTTCCAAATTTCATCCAAATCCGTTGAGCCGTTTTGGCTTGAAAGCGTAACAAACATTCAAACTTAATTTTGCCATTATATCATTAGCTAAGATATCTTATATATTTATATCTAAATAAGTATTAGTACAGCTAACTATAAATGTAAAAATAAAAGAAAAGAAAAAAAAAAACATAAGAAGACTGAAAACTGATAAGAGATTAGTTAAGTTTTGCAAAGCTTCCTCTCTCCTACTAATTTGCTATGCCTGACTGGGTCCATAATGTTCACTTATAATGTTAAGTTACCACTTAAATACACATTGTGGAATACTAATAAAAAAATGAGTATTTCGATAAAATTACGCACCCGGTTAAAATCAATCGAGAAGTTGCCTTTATAATACGTCACAATAAAAGTTTGTCATAGTAGGCGTGTACGCCACATGATAGGTATAATTTGGGCATGTAATGTAATAAATTATGTAAATAGTTCCGGTTTGCGGGTAATTTTGGCAGGGTTTGACGTCACAATCACAAGTTATAGTTTACTTGTAGTCTTGATATATACGACGATCACTTTTACCCGTTAGGTTCGTATGAGGTTCCTATGACGATCACTTTTACCCATTAGGTTACTGAAAATACTGCAATTGTACTTTTCTTTGGTCACGTAGCCCTGTACCCTAATTGCGTAATACACAATCAATCGGAATCTGAATCGTTTCGAAACAGATTGCTTATCCATTGCTTCATAAGTTCGATAAAAAATCTTCTCAACAATGTAAAAAACGCAATGAATGTTGTAGAACTGTCAAAATAAAACAGATTAGTCGTAATCGTTTACGAATATGTGTTACGCAATTAGGCTGCTGTACGATAATCGTACAGGACTACGTGACCAAAGAAAACCAAACCTACACGTACCTAGTTACAACCCTACGTAAATAACGTATAATGAGTATATACCTACATACCTACTTCTGGAATGTACGTTATTTGGATTGTGAATCCAGTGAGCTTGTTTACACAGCCATTTCCAAATTGAAGGAATTAGGTCATGAGGATGTTGCTTCTGTAATTGAATTTATGATGAAAAACCCAGATGCTGTTAAAAAAATCCAGGAAGTCATAAAACATCCAGCAAAAAAAATATACTTTTACACCCATAAATGCCCTTGGATTGCTACTATCTCTTAAACTTTCAAAATGGCAATATATAACTTTGAGAGAGTCAGCTGTTCGAGAAGGTTTGTGTGACTTAAAACCTACTTACTACCGAGTGCAAAATGAAATGAAGGAGTGTTACCATTTCTTGACGGGGTAATTGAAAGTTGTGGTCTGATAAATCATTTAGGCAATGCCTATAGACGTAAAGTTTATATTGTTAATACAAAATAAGTTTTGAAAATCAAAATAATCTATGTCAATTTAAAAAAAAACTCGCACCTTTGGCCGTGTCATGGCGTATGTCAAATAATTCCAAATAATATATGGATTAATCCCTTGAAAAAGAATAACGGCCAATTGTGCGAGAGCGGAGATATGATGATTTTTCTTACCAACTCCATACATTTTTTTCAAAAAAAAAACTGTTAGTGCTGTTTCTTATATTATTCCATAATCATGATTTAGTTAGGCATGTAGTTGGTCTTTGCAATCATATTCAAGCATAAAAGTCGACACTTGAAACATTAAGATTATAAGTCTATGAAAGCCGGAATCCAGCCCACAGTGCGGCGCTCGTGTATGACCAGCACCCTAATTGCGTAACACATTTTCGTAAACGATCACGACTACTCTGTTTGATTTTGACAGTTCAACAACATTCATTGCGATATTGCGTTATACTGTTTCAAAACGATTCAGATTACGACTGAATGTATATTACGCAATTAGGGTACAGATTTATGAACGTAAACGAGGCAAAAGGAGTATGTGAGGATCGTAGCAGGTGGCGTTCTGTGGTTTCTGCCTACCCCTATGGGAGAAGGCGTGAGTATGTATGTTTTATTTGTTTGTAAAAATAGGTACGTTTCAATTTCAATATTTCCCTCCAAATTGTTTGCGAGCTAAGTTAAATTATCGTGTCTCACAAAAAAATGGATCTACGCCGGGAACATTTTCACGCCATGATTTTTTATGATTTCAAGTGTCGTCTGAAACAGGATGAATTGTACGATAGACTTCAAAGGGCATTCATGGATGAAGGCCCTTTTAATTAAAATTAGGAGGTTATGGTTTATTACGTTTATTACTTTTTTTACAAGAAATTAATTTAAAATTAAATTATTTATTTATTTATTTATTTATTATGGCACTCCAACGACTTATGTTAGAATTGTTTACAAAATTAAACAGGTATAAATTAAAAAAGTTGCAGTCTTAAACATACCTATTACAAGACTGTCTTTATCTTTTGATAAACACGCATATGGATTTCTGCAAGAGTTCCATTCGCAAAGACTGCAATAGAAATACTTTTCCAATCTCTTACTCACCGATTAAAACTTTCGATTCTCTCATTTACATAATAAAAATTACTTAGATGTGTAAACTCGGGACGCGATATAACCTACCGACTAACCTCGGATATAAAGGAAGCATGTTATCTTAAATTTTAATGACAATAACAACTTACAGGAAAATTATTATATTATAATACTAAATGAGGTGTTAAAAATACATTATTATTACTAAGATACCTAGGCAAGTTTCCGCATGTGATGTTTTCTACGAATTAAGTACGTTTTTCAATGAGGCTGCCTCGTTGGTCTCATTGGTCGCAAGCGCTACCGTTGAGCATCTGGTCCTCGGTTCGATTCCCAGGTCGCGCAAAGTGCAATTGTTTTTTTCCCCCGGTTAATGGCAATAGGCTCGCCCCCTATTACATGGGACTTTAAAACATAACTGGAGAAATGTGGATGAACTATAAAGGTAAAGGTATTTTTGAGAAGGGGCTTCAAGAAAATGGCAATTTTCACAAAAACTTTTTCTGATGCCATTCTATACTGTTTCATAAGAATCAAAAAACTCTACGGGACCAACTGAGGTTTGAGTAATAGAAAAGTCATGTTATCAATGAGGAAGGGCTCAATCTTATGGAGAGTGGTGTTGTTTTAAAGTCGTTGTCTTTCGCGACCAGTTGTTTGAGTACGGGTTAAAAAAATAAACTGCAAAATTCCTATCAGTTCTCTGTAAGAAAGTGAGGAGCTGAGTAATATACATACAATACGTAAGTTTTTTACTCACTGTCAATAAAATAACAAAACAAAGAAATAGAAAATAATCACGAAGACACCTTTAAATAATTATTTTAACGATTAAAAACCATACTAATATACATGCGATCCTTCTGCCTTTTTGTCAGGTTATTCTACATGCAACACATTAATGTATTAGTGTTTAATTTGTTTAGTCCAATCAATAGAATTTAAATATAGACAATTTATAAATAGACAATTGCTTTAGTTTTTGCCCACCTATGCAGTCTGACAGTGACCGTGCTCTTGTCAGCCTCTTCGTAGACTGAAAAACTATTGTAGAATTTAGTTCCTGCTCGTGGTACAGCACTTTAGCTCCTGGGTTGGTTGCTATTTGGTGGATTTGGTATTATATAAGACTGAATATGGTGGTTGGTTGATTGGTAACTCCTGTGGCTGGCTGAAATAATTAGAGCCAATCAGTTCGCTGATTGACGTAAGTTTGTCAGTCTATTTGCTTATTTTTTTCTGAAACCAATTGACTACATGCCGATTCTGTAAAAATCTCACCGTGAGGACATGCGTGGAGTGAGCTGTCAGTGTCATCCCGTCTTGGGCAATCCTTGGCATCAGTGGCACTGACAGCTCACTCCACGCATGTCCTCACGGTGAGATGATTACAGAATAGCACTAATGGTCACCCAATAACGGTTTTCCAACTGAAGAGCTTTTTTGACAAGTCTGGTAAAACAGACAGATTTTCATGACGGCCGTTATAATATAATATGACGGCCACCGCTTGTCTTAGAAACCATAGCTTTACAGACAAACATTAACACCTATTGGCGGGTTCCGTCAACATTCAACATTCTTTCCCTGTAGAGTGTAGAGCTGCACTATAAAAGTATTTTTTTTGAAACTTAACCACTATTGCCCGTATAGCGGTTGAATGAACTATGTCTCCAACAGAAGTCGACCGTACATTTTAAATGCAATTCTTTGTTAGCCGTTACTACAGCTATAATGATCACTGTATGAGCATGCGGAAATACATTACGTGTAGATCGTGTAGTAACGTAACTACTCCATAAATAGTCGTATGGGTATATGTAAACTCTACAATCACAGTCACAGACCTAAGAGCTTTGTATATTTAGCAGAGTCAGCTGTTAAAGTTATACTTTTTATCTCAGTTAGATAGTAAGCCTGAAATTCATAGCAGCAGGCGTAACACTCTATATCTCTATCAATTACAATCTGAATCATTTTGTAGGATATTGCTAAACCATTACTTCATAAGTTAGAAAAAATTGTCTGCTCAACAACGTATACAACGCAATGAATGTTGTTGAACTGTCAAAATGAAAGCGATTACTACTTAGGGTGTGTTACGCAATTACCCCGCAGGTCTGTATCGATTAGAGCTTTTTATACCTCACCGAAGTTACTCACATGTAAGTCTCGGGTTTGGCGACTAGTTTCGAGCTTCACGCCCATAATTAGTCATGAGATCATCATGAGACGAGGTCGCGAGTCAAACTGGCAGCACGGAGGCATTCGGGCATCTTCGCCACTTGTCGGCCGTTACCGGGCTATGAACGCACGCGCACGTTCCAGGATTGCCTCACACTGCATGCAGTGTACATAACAGGTGACATGCATTTCAGTTTCAGGGCTGTTTTTTAGGCAGTTCCCGATGTGCAGCCGCCCTAAGGTTTCGATTGATTTTGATGCTTTAAATGAACTTTCTGTGGCTCGAAATAATATCTCTTCGACTCTTTCAGTTACGACGAGGGATGAAGTCATGACTAATGTTTTGTTCAAGGTTAAAACAATCTGGGAAACAAGAATTCGTACCGTGGCATAAGAATAATTATATATACCGTTCTAATCAACAGCAGTGGTCAACAGCTCTCTGAGCTGGCAGGCCTTCACGAAATAAAGTGATTGTGAGATCTGTAGTGATCAATGTTTCATTTAAGCCAATAGCAGTTCTATTTTTATTTACTTCACCATGTATCTAGTCGTAGTTAAACAATAAGCTTTTATTATTTTTTATAATTGTTTTGTGTTAAGATTGGGGTTTTTAAAAAAAAAAAAAAAAAATATTTTCCGAAAATTCTTAGAATTATAGCCAGTCTCATTGAGAGGGCCAAGCTACAAGTCGACTCACGCCACCCAATACACCACTATGTCTCGTTCTCTGCCATCTGAGAGCCGTCCACCTGGACACGCGTGCACGTGGTCGAGCGTCGTGACCTTATTCAGCCTAGTATGTTAGAAAAAAGAAAGAAAGAAGGTGGTGATGAAATAATTTACACAAAGTAAAGCGCCTGTTTGGGTTCGAACCCACGACCTACAACTCTTAAGCCGCGGCCGTTACCACTGGGCTACCACTGCTCTCGACTACACTGCGTGGCCTACTTGGAAATCTCTAAATAGACTCTGAACCCAAGTTAGCCGTAGCAAAAAGATTCTCCACAGATGGTGGTCTGGGGATGAACGACTCGGACCTCAAGTGTATATGTATTATAATGCGGCGTCTATTCGCAGACAACGGCCCACCTTCCATCTAGCACCGCATGCCCTGTCACCTTTTTCTTTGTTTGTTCTGGTGTTCTACTGGGTGCTGGTTCGTCAGGCTCCCCCGGCTATGCCCTGCCACTTGTGCACATGAGGATCTTATGACTGCGTCAGCGAACGGAGTTAGCGCAGCTGAATTTTGTGCTAAACGTAATGTTTGGATTTTCACAACAAATTTCTTATTTTGCCATCGATACGGTAAGAAGAAGAATTTCTCTTGCCCAGTGCTAATAAAAGCATAAAAAAACAATATATTATAAGATTAAAGACTACGTCGTAGACAAGGAAGTTTGGCAATAATTCCCTCTGCACATGTGGCTTCCCTGGTACCTCATAAACGGCATCACTATGTAAATTCTAATAACTGCTCCCAAATAACGGTGTTTTTTTTTAATTATTATTAGAAATTAACTTTTTACTTATCTCTGACATAATATTATCATTATAAACCTACAATTTTAATTTCAACTCTCCATTATTGGCTTTTGGTTTAAATTCGTTTTTTATTTTACTTTATTAGATTATTTTATATTTTGTTAATGTGATAACGATGTAGGCCTTGTAGATTGTAAATTTATAGACCATAGTCTATTAAATTTGTTAAACATACGGTACTTGTTGACAGGCCTACACTGTCCTCCCATACCTAATAAATTACACTGTAATTTGAAAAAAATGTAAAAGCCAAATATTTTTAAAAGAGTAACCATGGAGAGAAACTCCATGGTTACTCTTTTAAAAATATTTGCCGGCTCTTCTACATAGGAAACGACCAATTGGAACCTTGCACCTAGTTTCTGACGTTTCATAAGTGCCCATGTAGGTTTAGTGAAAGAAAATATTTTTATTTTGATTTAATAATCAGCACGTAACAACAGGCTGATTATAAAACAAGTTAACAAGTGGTAAAAATTGTGAGAGTAAGATTTCATATTTGGGTTTTTTTTCGAAACAGGTTTACTCATAAGTAGTGTCACCATGTTGCCGTGAATATATGCTCTCTCCTTTTGGTAGGAATACCCATCATTTAACTCAAATAGTAAATAATTAATACGTTTGGTAATATTTGCGATAGTGACTCACACGCCGATCAATGCCTTCTCTGTTTGAGAAGAGGCCTTTGCCCTGCATGAGACAATTGTTATAGTTGCTGTTATAATTGTTGTACACGTATTAAAATGTTTTTTTTTATTTTTATTATTATGGTTACAGGACTCAATTCAGTTTCGTTAAAAATACGAATTGCCACTGAGGTCAGCTGCATTGTTACTGGTAGCGAGGCTGACTGACCAGAGTGTACTCGACTTTAAAATATTTTTAACAGACTTAAAAAAAGAAGGAGTTTCTCAATTCGTTTGTATATTTTTTATTTGAGTGTTTGTTACCTCAGAACTCCGTCCTTTGAAAACGATATGAAAAAATCTTGTGTTTGAAAATGTACACTTATCGAGTAATCCTATGTAAATTTGGTCAAGTTCTGATGAGTGATCTCTTTACTTAGTGTATGTTGATGATGTTACAATAACTTCCTGTCACTGTTGTTTACTTTGCAAGCGAAAGTATACGAATTTGTGTGGGGTAGGTACCACAACAAAAAAGTGAAAAATTCAAACTTTATTTAAAAAAAAAAAAGTTTTTGAAATTTATCACTACTCGTATTTTTTTTTTGTTGACGCTGTATTTTTTTATCACGTAACTATGATTTCTAGTCTATTGACACCTAACTAGTTGACAATAGACGATCATACTCTGATTAGCGTGAGATGAACTTTTTAATTAACTTTGTGTCCACGGTAAGCATTTGTAGATAATTACGTTTTTCTGAAAGGTTGCTGAAAGGTTGTTTTGTGACTTTACGGTAGTTTTTGTTAAATTCTAAAATAAGGTACTGATCTATTGTAATAAATTATCCTTCATTAAGGAAATTATCTTTTTGTGTAGCTTTTTATTTTATTTTAAACTAGCTTAAGCCTCGCGTTGCAATGTATTTTAAAACCTTCTCCACACATCAACTTACTAAGGTTTTATAGAGGCTTTTTAGCGAGGCTAAAGAACATCAAATGATTTTTATATATAACCTCTAACGCGCTCGCAAAAAAAAAATTCGCAATGTGAACCGACCTTGAACATTTTTTGCCGCGCGGCGGGGTGTCGAGTTACAAAAACTCTGCTTGTAAACAAAAAGTTTCTATGAACTGATAGTAAACGAACGACTGTTCATTCAAGTGGATAGACCAGGCCACACTACACAACTTGATTTGTAACTTTAAAGTACTTAGTTTTTTTTAAATACGTAAATAAAGAACAAAACCCGTATTATTTCACTATCTAAAGCGGTAACCCCTTGTTTTTTTTAACCTAAACTATAGCCCAATTCAGTGTGCATCAAATGACATCATGATAGTTACCATTGTTCAAACAAAGTTTTTAAATATAAATAATATAACATCATGCGGAATAAATTTCGCACATGCAAATTGCACTGACCAGTCACGTGCAAAATAAAGCCGGCCATTCACGAATAATAGTTATTTATGCTTCAAAGTTTATGTTGGATGTACTTATAGTTCTAGAAAGTGTGTATGTTTTTACTTGCAAGTAACTTTACTTATGTGCTGCCACGAAATACTCTAAAGACTTCAAAGTAATAAACTATATTCACCCGTCTCGTGGACGCAATTCTGCTCCTTATTTATATAAGGTTACGGATTAATGTTCTTTGCAAGTATTTTTACTTTAAAGTTTTTTTCCGTAATCGCGATTCTGCTTCTTATGTATAAATGTATAGCTATATACTATATAGCTTCTTATCGATACGGATCAATGAAAGACAAAAATATATGCAGGTAATATTACATTAAATATATTTTCTGTACACGATTGTGATCCTTATTTCTATGATGTTACGGACCAATGTTCTATGAAAGTATTTTTACCTTAAATTTTGTTTTCGTAGACGCGATTCTGCTTCTAATTTCTATTAAGTTACGGATCGATGCTCTGTAAAATATTTTTTTACGTAAAGTTTTATTTTTATTTTCGTAAACGCGATTCTGCTTCTTATTTATTTAAGGTTAAGGATCAATGTTCTATGCAAATATTTTTATCCTAACAAGGCTTGGAATTTCGAAATATCCTTTTTTTGCATACGCGATTGTACTCCTTATTTGTATATAAATACGGAGCAATTTTCGATGCATAAAAAAAAACTAGGTACTTTAAATCTCGAGCCAGGTACTAGATTTTGCAAGTACGACCCATGTCTACTTACGGTATATAAAATTAATGTACTTGTGTTGTGCCGAATGTTAATCTTACTTACTATCTTAGTAATTATAAATGTGAAAATGTGTGTATGTGTATTTTTGTTACTTTATAGCGACCAAACGGAAGTAGAGTTACATTAGATCCGAAAAGCAAATAGTTCCTATAAATCTAATTCTACGTGGACGGAGTTGCGAGCTTCGGCTAGTATTAACCACATGGGAAAATAAGCCGTTGAGTGCGCAGCGCGCACTGGTTACGTCACCCTGTGAGCGCCGGGTCGAGTTAGCAAAAAATATTGTTTACGTCTCGGTCGTCCATTGATACAGCTCAACTCTCAAGTAGCTTTTTTGTTTATGTTAGCGAATTAAGGTCTCAAATCGAAAAGGATTACAATAAAGGCCACATAGCAACTTTGAAAATGTTTATTTTGAAAAGTAAATCGATGACATTGATTTATTATTTAAACGAAGGGTCTACATAGGACAAAAAATAACAACCTTAATTCACGCGGCATAAACGGTTTAGTATATTGGCGTATAATTATGGATAACAAATAAAAAATTATAATGTAATTAGAACTTTTATTACATGCTACCACGCGTTCTGTGCATGGCCTGCCATAAATCGGTACAAACGACCACCCGCGCCGGTACTTCAAAAAAAGATATGCTCGCGACGTAAACAAATACTTTCCCAACAACTAAATCTTAATTAAATGGTATGATATTGGTACCAAATTGTTCGTAAATAATCATGCTATGTGTTTAATTTGCAATGATTTAAGTACAAACTAGCAAAGTATTAGTTTCAATCATGTAAAAAAAATATTTTTTTATTTTCCTACAGAAAAAAAACAAATTTTTGCTTTCATCATCCAATTTACGACTCGGGATTCACAATCATTATATATCATTCGAAAGGCCGTAAAATGAGGAATAAAACGGTATATAATCTTACTTGTAAAACCAATAAGAATCTTACTTACCAATATTTTTCAAAAAGTTCACTTTCACAAACCACGCACAGTTCAACAAGTGATTTCAACCTCAGAAAAATAAAAAAACTATGCAGAATTCAACGCAACGCCATCTAGCAAAAATATCAGGAATTTCAATGGCTTTCTGTCAGTACAAGAACGAAGGATGTAGCTGCATTAAAAAAAATCTAAAAAATTATAACAGAGTGCGCTGTTTTCAAGTCCACTCGAGTGGATTGTACAGTTTAGAGTTTTTTTTCAAGTCCATTTTTTGTACATCGTCCCCGGGGGTCGGAATATAAAAAGAAAACAAAAAGATTTTACAATATTTAACACAATTAACAATTTAGTAAAACTAAATTAACAGACACAAGCACTCCAAAAACAAAGATGGCATTGCTTCGCTGTACCATGTCAAGCCCTTTGTATATAAAGTTGCATTAATTACTTTTCAATAACTTAGTCCTTCTATCTATCACTAATCTTGTCTTATCTAAACATTGCATAAAATTACGATTATCAGTTGCGCAATAATGCAATCGTTCAGGCCATGTTTAATTGTTTGCCTGGTGTTATTGCGTGAAAAAAAACTGAAAAGTAAGCAATACTTTGTTACAAGGAATTGTATCACGTCATAAAAGTATTAAGATGTTGTCATTTATTGTCTAAGAAATCTCTTGCATCGGTAGAAAGGAAATAAAGTTATTGAAGTAAATAAAATTATCGTAGAAGTAATTCAAGTAAATTTACCGGATTAACTTATTTAGATGACTAAGAATCATGATCGGTTTTTATTGTGGCCTGTTTAATTTAATCTAACATTTTGTAGAACCGCTGAAATCGTTAATCAGAGGTCCCCTCCTGAACAATGACTCAACATAAGGTTTAAAACATGACGAGAAAAGCCCCGGGTCCCGTGAATCTAAACAGTCCTGTTGATCCAATCAGTTATGCATTGTTCACCAAATAAAGTGAATGCAACGACTTACTGAAAACTTTTTGCATACAATCCAATTGACTCATTTTCTATGAAACAGAACGAGACAGAAATATCTCCATATCACTTTAGTTGTTGCCCATATATAACCTTTTTGAATGGGTTGCCAAATCCTTAGGTCAGTTGCATACAAAATCGTACAATGAAACTTGAATGACAAGAATGTAGGTCAACATGGAACCGGTGCAGGTGGAGCAGACGACACGTAATACAAATTTTAATTGAAGCTTTCAATTGAAGCTTTCATTAACAACAAGACCAGGACAAGGCATGTAAAATTCACTTAGGTACCTACCCACATGGAACAAGACTTGGAACCTAACGTATTGTCAGTGTAGGTTCCTGAAATCATCTCGACCTAAATTATATTTTCGCGACTTAAACGATTTTGCAAGATTTATACGACATGTTTTTGCGTACCATAGGGATCACACGTATTAAATTTGAATTTTATGGTAGACTAGCGAACCCGAGGCATGCAATCATTCATTTGAATGGTGATCATGATTGGACTGTCTTATTGTGGATCGCAATCAACATTATACACTACGTACAAAGAAACGTTAAGTACATACATTGCTTTTGAATTATGAATTTAAACTAGGTACTAAAATGGAAAACTGTGCGGTATTCAGCGGAAAGGAATTCTGTATCATAATGGTCGGTCACGGAAATAGCTATTAAAACAGTTGTGAAGACTTTAGACCCTAAATGGTCTTCTACAATTTTAATTTAACAAGATAATTTTACTCATAAACACCCAGTTTCCCAAAGTATAATCTATATTCCACACAATAATTAGCTAACAGACTGTCAAACTGGAATTAACTATTGCGTTTGACTGATTACAATTTACAATTTGGAATTACAACAGCCAGTGAAATTAGTTGACATGAGTTTGACTGACTGCCACCGAATTTTTGTGTTGATTATTCTTTTGGAAAGCCGCGTCACAGGCCGCGTGTAAATGATGAAAGGCTCTCCAAAGAACGTTTGTTTTGATAATAGGTTTATTACATAACATAAATTTTATGGCCCACGTAATAGGGGGCGAGCCTAGCGCCATCCACCCGGCACTGTATTATTATTTACCTAATATTACGAACATATAGATCAAAATCAGTAATCAAATTTTGGGGCACCGGTTTTATTGTACGTGTTGGTGTGATAAATCTATTCTACTGGGTTTTTTTTCATTGTGATATATAATGTGCAGTTTCATGTTAGATACGTCACTGTTACTGGGAATCGCAGACTTGCTAAATGGTGGATCAATGACCACTACATGGTGTGTATCGTCTTCGTCTCGTCGTATGCCATAAACTTATAAAGTTATCACGCATAATCAGCCTATAATGTTCCCACTGCTGGGACACAGGCCTCCTCTCTGTGAGAGGGAGTGGGCCATAATCCACCACGTGGGCCCTGAGCGTGTTGTTCTAAGACATGCCGGTCCGCTCACGATGTTTTCCTTCACCGTTTTGAGAGCAGTGGTGATGAAATAAATTACACAAAGTAAAGCGTCTGTGTTCGAGAAACTCCTGAGTCGTGGCCGTTAGCACTGCTCTCCTCATGTTATCACGCACACAACACAAATTAATACGGGCTGTGAAGTGAAAATATTAAGATATTTGCCTGTACGTATACTTAAGTACCAAATGGCTTTTTCAACTGTACCTGTTAAGTTTTTTTCGGTTTTGATTGATTATGGTTGCTTTGTTTCAAATTTATTCTATCTTTCTTATGGCACCAGGACTTGTGTAATATCACAATAATACTTGCAGCATTTAAGTACCTAGGTAAAATTGTACCTACAACAGACTATCAGCTAGTTACCTATAGCAAAGGTATTTTGTTTTTAATAGAAAAAAGGTAAATAGAACTTACAAAGTGTGTATCAAGTCCTCGCTCGGCGTCCATCAGGTGAACATTGTTCGTGACGTGATTCTTAGTAGCCGACTGCGCCGGCGGCTTGCCGAAAATCATCTCGACCTCATCGTCAAAATTTTGGTCAAAAATCTTGTGATTCTCGTTCACAATGTTTAGTTTCACGTGATCCTTAGCCATGTTTAACACAAAAAAAAACAATAGAAATACACAGTATGAAGTTGGTTTTACAACGTTTTCTTTGGTAAAGTAAGCCGGCAAAGTTATTTTAAATAGCGCGCGTGTGCACGATCGGTATTCGCTACAGTCAGACAGCGACTGGCAAAGTTGTCCGGTGCCTAAGATTTAATGACTTTGATCTCTAAAAATAACAATTATTACGCGACCGATTTTAACTGTCCGCCACTATCTATGAATTTTTGACCTACTGTACTGCCGATTTAAGTTTACACACTTTTCACGGGTACTTTAAATGAGAAAACCCAGACAGACGTAAAAAATATGACGCATATTGACATTGCGTTGCCAATATTGGCCTAATGTACGTTTATGGCTCGGTAAAAAGCAAAATTTTTAAGTTAATTGACAATAGCGCATCGCGGCAACAAAATAAAGTTGAATCGAATTACTCCGATGATAGTTGAATCGAATTACCACCAAAATAAAAGCAATTTTGCAGGTAAAATTAAATTGATAAAATAATAATGCATGGCTCAGTAAAATATTTTTCGGCATTTTTTGGTTTATTGAAATCAATTTATTATCATTACTTAAAAAAATATAGTTAACGCTCAATTTTTTTAGAAACTACTTTACTTTGTACGATTGTTTTATCATGATACTATTTATGTTTTATTTTAACATATTACAATACACTCAATTTTTCTATGGCTTCTAATATGTACTAATACGTCTAACAGTGCGGAAAAACAGCGTTTTACGGTGTGCAATGTTTGGGCAGCGCCTTAATGCCTGCGCGTAAAATAGGACCCACATATGAACTACATTTACTATAGCTACATACAAAATTAAGTAAGTTCCCAACGTAACGACTGCTTTTTTGTTTTCAATTCATGATAACTATCATAATTAAACTAAAATAAATAAGGCAAACTAGGAACCAATGTATGCGTTTTATGTTACCAGTATTCTAATTTTACGAAAATGACGAATTTTCTTTAATTTAAATTTCATAACATAACAACATCACGCCTGTAATCCCAGAAGTGCAAGGCAGAGGTGTACCTATAGCACACCCACATTTCGCCAGTTATGTTTAAATTCTATGTAATAGGGGGCGAGCCTATTGCCATCAACCGGGCACAAATCCTGACTCCATGCTGCTACTGAGAAATTCTAGATAGAAAAACCCAATAACACTTTGACGACCTGGGAATTGAACCCAGTACCTCATGCTCAGCAGTAGCTTTTGCGACCACTAGACCAACGAGGCAGTTCATGAAAGGTAGGGGTAGAGTGGGGTAATCACGGACGCCGGGTAATCGCGGACGTGTATGTGTGACTGTGTTAGTGTAGTGCAGAGCAACAAGTATGAAATAATGTAAAGAATTACGAAGAAGCCAAGTGTTCACCGGTGGGGTTCTATGTTGTTCTATGTTAGAGGGTTTGGTTTCCGCACTTAGTCCTTCATGTCGACCATTGTACGTGGGCCATGGCGGCCGTTGGTGGTTTATTTATTCCAACCAGCCAACCTCCCTCTAGAAGCCGATCAAAGCTTTTGGTCTGTTAGAAGAACATTTGTGTATGATCTGGGTGTCCCGAGGATTTCTGTCCTAATCTGGGTAACGCCTGTGCACTCAAAGAGCACATATGCAACGGTCTCGTACGACTCCATGCAGCTCTGCACGGGGGACTGTCCGTTATGCCTACTGTGTGAAAGTGTTTGTTTAGCGAGCAGTGTCCTGTGATGGTCCCCGTCACAAATGTTCGTCCAGGCGTCCGTTCTGTCCAGGCGCAACAAATGTCTGGTCAGCCTGCCATCGAAGGATGGCAATGCTTCCTTGGACTGCCTGCAGCCTGATGCCATGGTCCACCACCTCTCAGCTTGTGTGTGGGTGGACTCCTGCAGCCACCTGCGTATCTGGTTGAAGGGGATGGGTATGATGGGTTCAGGCCCGCAGGCTGACGTGCTGGATGCTCTGTTGGCTAGTTCGTCAGCTGCGTCGTTGCCTAGTGACCCGCTGTGTCTTTTTAAGGTTATATAGGGTTGCATAGGGTATTTTCGTGGGTGCCATTTATTATTATGGTTATATCATCAGCATAGCCTACAGTAAAGTAGCCTTTGTCATTAAGTGTACTGATGAGGCTGTCCACAATCAAGTTCCATAGAAGCGGCGAGAGAATGCCCCCCTGCGGGCAGCCCTTCGCCACAATGGCCCTTGTAGTATCGTTCACTGTTACCTGTACAGCTCTATTTTTGAGCAAATTAGTTATCCATCCGTTCAGAGTCGGGTCTGTCGAGGGCCATGTTGATGCTACCAAACCATCAAGACCTGCCCTTGAATTCTGTATGAATTGAGAACATCGATAATTTCCCCACGAGGATGAAATATCGACGGTCATGCCGAAACTGCTCAAAGTTCCGTTCATTTACCAAGTGGGAAGTTTGTCAAACACAACTGTTTGAAAGATTTCTTTAGAGTATAATTGCTAAACGCATAAGAAGTCACAATGCAAGAACGATCATTTACGACGAGTTGTAGGTCGTAGGTTCAAACCTTTACTTTGTGTAAATTCTTTCATCACCACTGCTCTCAAAACCGGTGAAGGAAAACATCGTGAGGAAACCGGTATACACTAGAACCAAAAATTCGAAGACATGTGACATCTACCAACCCGCACTGAGCCCGCGTGGTGGATTACGGCTCAGTCACTGTCACTGAGAGGAGGCCTGTGTCCCAGCAGAAGGACCACTATAGGCGGATTATGCAGTAGGGATCACAGTCTATGTTATGGTCAGTGGGGTCACCTACTCCTAGTCCTTGAGAGTATCAATATTGGTCGAAAAGCGATACCCGCATAGATGTCGGGAATTATCCCAAGGGAACGTGTTACCGGAAACAAAAAGCCTAGCCTGTGTCATTCAACAGGATGCCGTCTATTTATTTATTTATTTAAAACTTATACACACTATCTTTACACGATGACCCCAATACAATAGTGGTTTGTAACCATCGCCAAATAAATTGAAAAATCAACTATCTATCTTTTTATCAAATTGTATCAAAAGCCGTTTTGTAGTTTAGGCGTGTAAAGGTAACATACAGAGTCACTTTCGAATTTTATTGGCACAATAACAAAAAATATTATTTTACGTGTGCTCTATCAACTACAGGAGACCACGGTATGCACATATTATAACTAGGTGTAAACACGATAAAATATGAGAACACAAGTTAAAAACATGTCAAGCTTCAGAACAATATAATTTGTTGTAGGTACCTCCTTCATAATTCATGCAGGAGTAAATTACACAAAGATAGGCAAAACTACATGAGATCAGATGATATTCAACTAAATTAAGTAGACCAAATGAGGTAAAAAAACATAAAAATATAATAAAGCCCTTAATAACGCGATAACATTTAATTTATTTGCGCCAAGGAGATTGTACTGGGAGTGTCATTGTACTCAAGATATCGAGTAGCATTGCTCAGGAATCTCAGTTCAGTACTCGCGAAGACATCTGAGGATTCGTCATATAGCAGAATGCGGTTAGTATGGGTTTATGCTTGGTACAATGGACTTATGGGCAGTTCTTACTAGTTTGAGGGATTGAGACTAGAGATAAAATATAAAAGAAAATAATTTATGTTGAAAAACCTACCGAATTCAAAACACGCAGTTAATAATGTATTTAAAACACACAATATTCTTCAGTCCACCCACATTTCGCCAGTTATGTTTCAGTCCCATGTAATAGTGGGTGTACTATAGGTACACCTCTGCCCAACCCTTTGGGGGAACAAGGCGTGATGTTATGTATGTTATGTTACAATATTCTTCAGCTATCCTCTAAATAAAACAATTTATTTAAGTAAACAAAAGGCGAAACTAATTCCACCTGACATTAGGAACTGTCAAACTGTTGTGGTGTTTAGGAGGAGAGTGAAAGAACACTATCTTTCCACTGTGTCATAGTTGCATTTGTTTAATATATGTGTATGTATTTATTTTTATCACTTTATATTTATATGTAGTTAGTGTTATTTATTTTAGAAAGAACTATGTAAGTATATTTTGACATTGTATTTTTATTTTTTTAATTATTGAATTGTTCCGTTTTATGTATTTTGTTTTCCCTTTTACTCTTACACACGTTGTCTACATCTATCATACGAGTATACTCTCCTACTGCAGGTATGCTGGAAGAGATTTCTTTAGAAATAAGCATTACCTTTGTACGTACTTTTCTGTTATCTTTATTCTTCTTGTCTTTTTATATGTGTGTACATAAATGGTTAAATAAATAAATATAATATAAAGCGCAAAACTGCTTTTATATTATATTTCACACCTATATTTCAATTATTTAAAGATATCTCAATATAATATAATATAAATTAAATGATTACCTACCTATCATAATGTTTTAATAAGATTCTTTTAAAATATTACTATACTAGCTGTGCCCGCGACTTCGTTCGCGTGCATGTCGGAAACCTACACCTTGGTATCACTCCTCTATTGAAAGGGAAGAGTCTTCCGATCTTGCCTGGTGGGAAGTGCTACCTGGGTTACTCTCCGTACTCAATAAATTGTCTGGTAATGTGCTGAAGCGTTATCATGGTGAAGAAGGATCACGCTTTAAGACCGCAGTTGAAAGAACAGGTAAAATAACTATTTATTAAATTATATAAATGCCTATAACATTATTGTAATTTGTATTGTATCTGTGTTTCCTTTGTTGGAAAGCCCAAATTAATAAAACATGAATAATACTTCAAAAACATGTTTTAATTAAGAAGTCTTCTTTGCGGTCCATGATCAGATGATTGTAAGGTACTTAACCAGCTACTGTGTTTCATCATCCGTACGATTACCCATTCATTAAAAATTTACCCTCTGAATAAATTGGCTGTGTCTGTCTGACATACGGATGGACAGACGGACGGACGAAATGATAAGACTTCCGTTTCTAAATGCCATTTGGCTAACAGATAAATGGCATTTAGAAACGGAAGAACTTCTTCCATTTGAAGGTGGTTATAAAGATGCCTCAATGAATCTTCAGTTTAAAAACAAAATATTCGGTTGAACAGAACTGAGTGAGAACTTGAAAGAGATGCGACCTCTAGAGTAGAGAGAAATGCTGAACCAGAACCAAATATCCAATGACGAAACGACAAAAATTCTAAAAATGATAGAAATGCCATCTGTAGATCCTTTAACATACCAACATTTATTTTTCAATGTACAGAAACGCCTCACTAAACGTCAACTATAAAGTAGGTATATGGTTATTCTTTTCAAACCTTCCTTACCTTACCAAGATTTTCATTGCAAAGACTTTATAATGGTTTATATAATAATAAAATACCTTAGGAACTTAGAAATACCTACCTACTGAAGCGTTGTGAACTTGTGACTAATGGTCTAATGCTCGTACCTTTGTATTAGTCAGAACTTACCTAGTACCTTCCTCCAATCATTCAAACAAATAATATCGAGGGGAAAAGCTAGTCAGTAGGTATTCCAGAACGATGCAGTAATGTTAAGCGCGCGCTTGACAATTTGTCATATTAATTTTACGATAATTTTCTTTCGAGACACCAGCCTTAAACTGGTTGGATTTGTAACTAATCTCAACTCTATCTATACTCACTTCGATCCCGCCAGAAGTTTATTGTTACAACATGCACTCAACACGTTTCTTTCCACAGAAGGGAATGGCACATGGAATATTATATAGGTGCTCCCCTGCTACAATAAATAAGTTTCTAGACTGTCCAGTCTCTAGGTTACCATTCAAAGTCTCATGACATTTTTTCCAGACCTGAGAATCGAACCTGAGACGTAACACAGCAGCCCAACTTTCCAATCCCCAAAGGTAATTTTATTATGCCAATCCTAATCTTGTAATCCTTAAGCCATCTGTCTGTCAACTTTAAACTCTGGACTATATTTTCCTGAATTATTATTTCTAGCAATATTAGTTAGAATTCTCTTCAGAGCAACAAGAAAACAATTAACAGACAGGCGTTTATAACATCCCTGCATGGGTGAAAAAGAATTTATTTTTCGGTCGCATGGCCCTGTTAAAAATAAGTTCTTTTTGAAAGAGCTCCAACTAACCCAATTAGGTAGTTATTTTATTTTTTATTGGACATTTAAATTATTTCCTATCAAATAATTGTATGCTTCTATCATTATTTCCTTTTATTTGTATGTTGCGCGTTCAGCGTTGTTTCGACCCGTACCTACGTTATTTTTATAGTCCATAATAACTTGTACAAATCAATGGTTTAGCTTAATTTAATTCGAAGAACGTGAAGGACAGCTGACAACGTCCTACTTAGTCTTACTTTTCTTAAACTAAACTCAATTACTAATATGCCTTATAACAGCTGGGTAGGTACCTACTTTAAGTGCCAGGGCACATAAAGTAGGTTACCTACCTAGTTAATTACTGAAATGAAGACATAACATAAACTAGGTCTCTAACTTCATGAGTGCATATAATTACTTGCAAGTGCAGGAAATTGTTAGAATTATGGCTTTTAAATAAAAAAGCCATTTAAAAACCTAAACACTGTAAACTATACTTCACTGTGTCGATCTAAAAGCGCCTAATGTAATTGTAGCATTATTTCCAAACGCGAATTGCTAACGTTTTCTCAGTAGGTGCACGTAAACTGCACTCTTAAATTGGACATTGTAACTGTAAGTTATCGCTTTTATCGCATATCGGTATGATTTCTGATTAGATTGAGTTTTATTTCAACAAGATTATTATAATTCAGAAGCCCGGACACTGTCAGGCCATCTGACTGTGTCAGGGCTCCTGAATATTCCGCAGCTCCTGAACTCCAAATGCTGCGACAGACCATGAAGATAATGCGGGAGGAGCTGAAGGACAAATCCAAAAACAATGGTCCTCATTAGCACTGGACGGAAATAGCTAGCCTGAAACTCAAGTTCTATGCCCAGCTTTCTGTCAGCCTACGTCGACTAGCCAGTTATTGTATGTTATATTTTCGTAACCAACGGGTACCATGGAGTGTGCCATGAGTTCCAGGACTAGACTGTAGCTATTTTGAGTTTAGGACTTCGGGTCAGTAAATAAACATCGGACATCAGTTTTGAAGAGTAATTATTGCAAAAGTTAAATGTTTGCTGTTTAGGTACGTCAGGGCTGCATGCGGAGAAAATTATAATACATATATGTATTAATAAGTACGTTTATTTAAATAGGTAATCAACTTATCACCGATATGTTATCATCACTTCGCACTAATGAATAGAACAGCTATTACGAATAATATTGTAACGGTGTCCCGGTGCGTCGTCAGTACATACGTGACTCAAATTAAATTCTAACAATCGGCTGAATAATATTTTTTTACTTTTCTGAAGATTGAATTGATAATCTATAAATCGAAGTACTCGCGACTTCTAGGTCATGGAGCTTTAATTAGGAAAAGCTTTGTTCTTTGTTTCGCCAGTTATGCTTAAGTCTCATATAATAGGGGGCGAGCCTATTGCCATCAACCGGGCACAAATTCAGACTCCGGGATGCTATTGAGAAATTCTAATAGAAAAACCCAATAACACTTTGCCCGACCAGGGAATCGAACCCAGGACCTCATGCTCAGCAGTAGCTCTTGCGACCACTAGATCAACGGAGGCAGTCTAAAATATGGGCAAGAAAACTAGAAAAAGCCGAAAAAGACACGAATCCACAATTCAACCTCTGTCTGGCTGACCCTCTGTCTGTTCGTTACCGCATCGCGTGACAACAGCTGGACGGGTTTGAGTTACGAGTTCGGGTTGACTTAGTTAGGTTAGCTGCTGATAAGTGCCATTTTCACCAATGAAATTGAACGCGATCAGCACCTAGTATATGTGCAGATCGCGTTCAGTTTCATTACTGAAATCAGAGATGTTCCTTATGAAACAGAGGCATGTTACTTATGAGTGCGAATTTCATCCATTGGTGAACTTTCGGTTAAGTAATAGTTCGTGAGACACAGCTTTAACTTCGCACGACACCATGCTTCGTTTTTCGACCAATATTGATACTCCGTAGGGCTAGGAGAAGGTAACTGACCCAAGGGATCCCCTATTGAATAATCAGCCTGTAATGTTCCCACTGCTGGCACACAGGCCTCCTCTCAGTGAGAGGGGTAGGCCGTATTCCACCACGCGGGCCCAGTGCGGGTTGGTAGAGCTCAAATGTCATCGAATTTTTGGTTCTACGATACGCCGGTTTCCTCAAGATGTTTTCCTTCACCATAAATACAGAAATATCAAAGTTTTGTCAAGTCGTAACAACTATTAGGAATGACCGCTTGTTATAAATATTTAAGGCTGGGTGTTTCCGTTTTTGACCGTTTTTGACGTTTAGAATTTGGTTTTGATAGACAAATTATTACATTTAGAATCTGAAATAAATACTCATTTTAGATACATTCTTTCTCCGTCATAGGTACCCGTTCAAAACACGATACAATAAAAATTTCTCCATAGAAAAAAACTGCCGAAATAGGGTCCATTAGCATTTTTTTTACATGCCAAATTTCAATTTATACAAGTATTAATACGCCCTTTTTTCTGTAAATGAAATTAATTTAAAGGTAATTTAAATATTTTGGAATCGTTTTACCGGATCGTTTTATTTCATTACATTTGTAAAAAAAAAACAATCATTCAAGTATTTTTCGATCCGCGCGTCTCGCTTCCCAGTGTCACGTTATTGAGGTAGGACCGGTGCCAAGTTTTTGCGCGCGCGTCCCTTCTGCTACGTATAAAAATTACTAAGAATTATTGTTTACAACTTGTATGGACCATATTTAAGCTTTGTTTGTGTGTTCTTATTTCTCATTGTGTAAATATTTATGTATAACTTTTAAGACAGTATTTTTGTGTTTGTTTTGTGAAAATGACAAATAAAAATAGGACTAAAAAAGATATTGGTTGAAGGAAAAAAATATTGCGAAAGAAAAATGGTAAGTTATATTTTTTATTCATTTATCCCTACTGACCACAGTAACAGTTTTACAATATTATTTCCCTACCAGTAGTGAAACGCCTTTGATGGCGGGCGACACCGCCCGTAACTACTATTATAACGCTACAACATTTGAAACAAAATTAAGACATTTAAATAAAACTTTTGCAGTCCGCCGCGATATTTTTACGTCAAACTTTCGCGGTAGGATTTTATCGCACAACAGTGTGCTATTCTATTCTTTTTCGACGCGCTGGGATGCACTCTGTTAGATTCTCAACACTCGGCTCAACACCGAGAGTTGAAAATCCAGTGCGCGATAAAATCCCGTCGCGATGTTTTTACATTCGTGGGCCGCGGCCCGCGTCGTCCGACCCCCGCGAGGGTTGCCGCCGCGCCGCCGCGCCGGTGCTCTGCGCAAGTGCGTTCGTTTCACAACTGTATAGATTGTAAAACTGTGGCAAAGTCAAAATAATTTATATGAGTAGGTTGAAAGAGAGGTAAAATGTTACTGCTTTTCTTTTACTTAATTTTATTGTTTCAGTTCAAAAATGTACCGAAATAAAAAAGGGTAATTTGTTGGAAAAAAAGCACAGAAGAACAGTCAGTACTGTCTCGCCCATTGCACTTAGTGCCGCAATACAATCTTAGATTACGTAAATTTTGTATTTTAATTGTTTTTTTTTTTTCAGAAAACCGTGTGACGATTCGTCCGATAAGACTCACGTATCTTATATTACATTAGAGCCTGTTGATACGCAACCCTCTGCTGCTAGGTAAGTTTTATTTTGTTGTCGTTCAGGGGCATACAAATGTTTCTTTTTGAATATATATTTTATACACTTCTAAATAAATAACTATTATTTCAGAACATCAATATCGCCGAATGATGACACTTTACAAGATGTATCACCACCAGTGTCTCCGATACTGCCTCAGAACCAGGTGTTGATTCTGAAACTACTAAGGGTGGATTTCATCAATGAAATTGAACGCGAACAGCACATAAACTAGGTTTATGGACTGTCAGTGTCTTTATTTTCCATGGAATATTGACACTGACAGCTCTTGAACGCGTTTTAGTTGTGCTGAACGCGTTCAGTTTCATTGGTGAAATCGGCACTAAGTAAGTTATCAGAACTTACTTAACACTTACACATGTGAGCAACAGCACTCATGTCATGTCACTTATCAGCCTGTATAACCTCACCTTGTAGTACTTGAACATTTAGAATTGGGATTTTTTATTTTCAATTAGAATAAGGACCGAATTCTAATGCATAACACTTTTAATAATATTAAATTGTTTCCCAACATCCGTTTTTTAGGCTCCACGTTATAATATAAACATATCTTATTTTGTATTATTACAGAGAAACTGATGAAAGTCAAGACGCGTTTATTATTGAAATGGATATCAAGGAAAATCATTTCCATCCCATAAATAACAGGACGACGAATAATTGATATCAATTATTTTTTACAAGAACTTCAAGAAAAAGCACGCCACAATAATTTATTTCACTGTATAACAAGCAATTTCTGCTTAGTTGGTGAAAGAAGACATGGACTTATTTCAATCTTTAAATTTAAGTGCAATATGTGTTAAGAAGTTTGTTTGATTCCATCCGAAAACACCAAAGATACTGAACACGCTAGCTGCCACTACTGAAGTTGTAGCCTCTGGTATAGGATTTTCGCAGATCGAAGAGTTATTTTCCGTTATAAACATCCCCATATTTTCTGCAAAATATTTTAATAAACTGCAAAATAAAGTTTATCAGAAGTGGGAAGAAACTGCAAGTGTGACAATGGAAGCTGCTGCCAATAAAGAAAAAGAGATTGCTTTAGCAGAAGGCCGGACCAAAAACGGCTTTCCTGTCATAGACGTCTATGTGGATGGGGCATGGTGTGCTAGGTCATATGGTTCGAACTATAAAGCTTCATCAGGCACAGCACTTAGGTGTAAAAAATAAATATTGTCTCGTATGTGCCCGAGCCGAAAATAAAAAAGTGCACCTCAAGACCACATATGTTTCAAAAATTTCTAGGGGTCGTCTAGTTCAATGGAAGCTGACATAATCGTTGAAGGTTTCAAAACATCGATTGCAACTTATGGCCTTCTAAATGGCAGAATAGTATGAGATGGAGTCGCTTCGACCTACGCTAAAATCGTGTTATTGGGTCAGCACCGAGTGGCTCGAAATAAGAAAAAACTTAATAACTGCTTCCAATTTTGGGCCAATATGTAAAAGAAAAGTCACAGTAGATACAGCTCCCCTTGTTAAAAACCTTTTATACAAAAAAAAAAATTGGCCCACGTCACATCCATTGCACATGGAGTTGAGCATGAGCAGCAAGCTTTCCAGCAGTTGCAGCAACAGGAAAATGTTGTCATTGCACCCTGCGGTTTTTTTATAGACAAAGACTACCCTTTTATAGGGGCAATGTCTGACGGTTTGATTGCAGGAGATACAATTGTCGAAGTCAAGTGTCCAATTACAGCACACAAAAAAGGACTTTCTAATTCAATACAAGAAAACAAAATACAAATTTTAAAATATAATAAAAAGACTAAAACTAATGCGAACTAATGTAAATAAAAACTCTAACCGGTCTTTTGGCTATATGGGCAGGCGAGAATGAAAATATTGTAACGGACGCCAAGCCCGCGTTATAATTTAAGGACTGATATGTATAATTTAAGGACTGATAGGGAGTATCGGTGGAAGTTGTATTTAAGATAGAGCATGGGGTTAAAGTAGTCACTCATCCGCCCCGACAATAGTGTCGCTTTCGACAGTCCCGATAAGGCTGAATGTCTTGCCGACAGCCTAGAGTCCCAATGTTCTCCCAGCTCCCAACCAGTAGACCAAGCTCACCTGAACAAGGTCGACGCTGAAGTCGAACGAAGAGCCTCCCTCCCTCCCGTCGAAGACCCTGATGATCCTCTGCCTCCCGTCACTCCAGACGAAGTGCACGACATCATTAAAGGGCTCCACGCTCGTAAGGCCCCCGGTTCGGATGGTATTACCAATAAGGTATACAAACTCCTTCCTGCCCCGCTAATAATGCTTATGACCGCCATCTTCAATGGCGCCTTGAGCAACAACATCTTCCCACAATCATGGAAAGAAGCCACCGTCATCGGTATCCCAAAGCCAGGCAAGCCAAAGTCTGAGCCCTCCAGCTACCGCCCTATTAGCTTACTCAATGTCCTCGGCAAAATCTACGAGAGGCTTATTTATAAGCGTCTCAAGGACTACGTCGAAGCAAAGAGCCTCATACCCAACGAGCAGTTTGGATTCCGTAGCCAACACTCGGGCACCCAACAGGTCCACCGTATCGTAGAGCACTTATGCGCTGGTCTGCAGCGTAACGCGACGACGGGTGTGCTATTCTTCGACATAGCGAAAGCCTTCGACAAAGTCTGGCACAATGGCTTGATATACAAGCTCTACCAACTAGGAGTGCCAGATCGTCTCGTGCTCATCTTACGAGACTTTTTGTCGAACCGGACCTTTCGCTATCGCGTCGAGGGAGCACTCTCGTCCCCTCATCCTATTCGCGCAGGTGTCCCTCAGGGTTCCGTACTATCTCCTCTCGCCTTCACGCTGTTCACTAGCGATATCCCAAAAAGTAAAAAGGCTCAGTTGGCTCTCTTCGCCGACGACACTGCCGTTTACTATACCGGTCACTGTCCCAACGCTATAGCTCGTACTCTCCAAACCTCCGCAAACGTCTTAGGCGCTTGGTTCCGGAAATGGAGAATCGAGGTCAACCCCGATAAGAGTCAGGCGGTTCTCTTCTCGAGACGTCGTCGACTCCCTCCCCCACTCCCCAGCCCGATCACTATGTACGGCAAGCCGATCCCTTGGGAGAGGCAAGCCAAATACCTAGGCGTGATCCTCGATGAGAACCTTACCTTTAAGGCTCATATTAAGGCGGTTCGCGCGCGCGCCTCTTTCGCTCTTAGCAGGCTGCAATTCGTACTGACAGCCCGTAGTAAACTGTCCCTCAAATGCAAGCTCCGCATCTATACCGCAGTCATCCGTCCCATCATGACCTATGCCTGCGTTGTATTTGCGCACGCTCACCCACGTCATCTCCATAAGATGCAGACCCTCCAAAACCGTTTCCTCAGAAGGGTCACGGGTGCCCCCTTCTATGTCCGTAATATCGATCTTCACGTCGACCTCAAAATGCCAACCATAAAACAGTTCATGAAACGCTTATCAAAGCGTTTCTTCGACTGCGGCATCAAACATTCTAACCCCCTGATTACAGCGGCCGCCCGCTACACTCCCTCTCGCATTAGCAGTATTCGCCGACCAAGGCATACTTTAATCGACCCCGACGACGCCACTACCCTCCTCCAGGAGAGTAGTAAGGCCACTAGCACGCTACATAAGCCCAAAACCCGATCGCCGTCCTACCGCCCTCGCCGCCGAGGCCCGCCGCGACGCCCAAATCGACGCCCCTCCCGACCCTTGCTCGAGCCAGCCCGCGCCGCTGAGCCTGTAGCTTTAAATTCGTCCCTAATTAATACCAATCCTGATCCAGCTAGTCATTTGCTGCCCTCTTCCAGCGACGCCCTAAGCCGAGGTTCGTACCCCACAGGGGGTGCCCTTAGCGTTGTCGCTTAGTTTTAGTTAGTATATAAGTTTAAGTCCTGGCTGGAGGCCTTAATTTATTAGGGAATCCACAGGCAAGTCCGCTTAAGCAGACAACAACCGCATAGGTTGACCTGCGAGATGCCAAACAAACAAAAAAATTAAAGTAGTCAGTCAAGTCCGCTTAAGCAGACGACAACCGCATAGGTTGACCTGCGAGATGCCAAACAAACAAACAAAATTAAAGTAGTCAGTTCACCAGTCGGCCTCCAGCTCTCCAAGAGAAAACAACAAGAAACAAGAAGAATAAAAACTGAAGAAACCTGGGAAGAAATCTTTTATTTCGTCAACAACCTACATACAGTCCACAATAAATATGTACACAAAATTCATGGAAAAAGATAATATATTTTGGGAAACTAAAATGAAGCATGCTCGAAATTATAGACAGCAGAAATGCACGTGGTATGTCCATTAGAAACTTATCCATCCAAGATGAAAACGAAAATGTTAATCCCAAAGATCAAGATAATAACGAACGAGAACTTTAAAAAAATCATGGTAATGATTATAAATCTTGTGATTTCGCAATTTGTATTATTTTTAACTATCCCTATTTTTTCGAGACTACTTTGATATAATAACTTAGCAGCGCAACTTCACATACACACAGACACATTCATACAACCGCACATGGGAGCAAGTTCACTGTGACAAAAATTTACCCTATTTCCGTAGCAGTAAGGGCGATTTTTGTAGTCAAAGTGTTATCTGACGTGCGGTTAACCGTAGCCTACATCCAGTGTAACAAATAATAATCAACATTACAACATTTATTTCCATATTAGCGAACACAATGCGTCGAACATGTTGTTCACAATCGGCTCGTGATAAGATTAGATGACTTTGTTACTCACGCTCATTTTCGTTCGTTTACGAATCTATTCCGGCACTTACACCGGCTTTCGAAATTAAAGTATTTTGTGTTTGTTTCACTTTTTTGTTGTGTTACCTACGCCACACAAATCCGTATACCACTACTTGCTATGTAAATAACAGTGACAGGCAGGTATTATTACCTACGTCGTCAAAATGTAAAACCGTGTAAATGTCTACTATTCGTGTTAAATTGTACAAAAAATATTATGTGTCATTTTTTACTTAATATTGTTGCATGAAATGTTTATCGCTTAATATTGTGCACTTGGCTTGTAGGTATGTTGGCTTGTGTTAATTCAGTTGAACAGTGTAACGATTGTAGATAGATTAACAGATAAACATAAAATAAGTGGAAAAATACGTATTATTGAAAAACTACCCAAGTGAAGTTTATAAAGTTTTAATGGGACCACCCCTGAGGCATACCCTATCCATTTTCGAAATCGATTCACAAGTGCCAGAGAAATCGAGATAGATATCAACCAGGGGCGGATTTAAGGGGGGCACGGGGGCACGTGCCCCCCCAGACCTTATACCCGTATTTTACTGTGGAGATCCATCAAGAAGTTGCAGCAAAAATGGACGCTAATGAAGTGCTGGACATCTTTAGCAGGAAACATAAAAGAAAACTGTCTTTACTAAACATTTAATTTTTCTATTGTTTTGACACTTTCATAAACCTTCATACACATACTTGAACTTGTAGAAATAAACTTGAAGTATGATACTTCAAGTTTATTTCTAACAGTTATTGTTAATTTTTTACCAGCCGCCCCTTGTGCCCCCCCCCCCAGAAAAAAAAACCTGGATCCGCCCTTGATATCAATAACAACAAAAAAAACACAAGAATTGAGAACCCCCTCCTTTTCAAGAAGTCGGTTAAGCAATAAGTAACGTTTGCATCCGGTTTAGCTGGTCGTGAGCTAGCTATGACGTCATTGAGAGGAAGTTTAGAAGGAAAACTGAAATCATCCTGCCTGGCTGTCCAATTTAAAATGTAAACAATGGTAGCTACGATTATATAGGACTAGCTATGAATAATTAAAACAATTTCAGCCTGTAAATTGTCACACTTCACATTAAACGACCGACCCTCGATGCAAAAAATAACTACTATGTAACTAACTTACCATTCATAATTGTCCTGGCTTTTACCCGAGGAAACGAATATAGTGAATACACGTCTCTTTGTAAACCTCTAATAATTGGGATGATCACTAATATTAAAAATGTTCGAAAGAAGGCATGGGGAGTAGAAATGAGATAATCGAAAAAAAATCTCATTAATCGATGTAAATATGAAAAAGATTAAGACACGCTTTAAAAGTTTTTGGAGTGGATTATTCCCGTCCTTGTTGCGCGGTAGGGACAATGTACGGCGCTAGTATGACGTTACATAGTCGTGACGTCACTTCTACGATAGCAGTTCTTGTCTAAAACTTATTTTAAAACGTTTATTAACTCGTAAATCGTTTATTATATTGTAATATTGTTTGCACTATTTGTATTTTTTTTTAAATAAACTGACTGCCTTGTTGGTCTAGTGTTGTTCTAGTGGTCGCAATCGCTACTGCTGAGCATGAGGTCCTGGGTTCTATTCCCAGGTCGGGCAACGTGTTATTGGGTTTTTGTATCTGGAATTTCTCAGTAGCAGCCCGGAGTCTGGATTTGTGCCCGGTTGATGGCAATAGGCTCGCCCCCTATTACATGGGACTTAAAAACATTACTGGTGAAACGTGGGTGTACTATAGGTACACCTATGCACAACCCTTCGAGGAAACAAGGCGTGATGTTATGTTGTGTTGTGTAAAAATAAAAAAATCGTCATCATCTCTATTCCTTGATCCTAAAAAAGAAAGTGCGACCGACTTAGATGTAAGAGGCGCCAAAAGATTTTAGGGTTTCATAAATTTTAAAGTATACATCATTAGAGGGTCAGCAAAGACGATTAGTTAAATGTTACCCGAACTAAATTTTCTTGGTGTAAACTTTTGTTTCGATAGCTCTGCTATAGGTTATAATAAGTACTTATTTGCTGGCATCATTAGCCAGCAATTAATTACTTATTAAACCTGTACTAGCTTTGAGTAAAATACCTACGATAACATCATAATATGAATTTCCATGTTATTCTGAAACATGGGATAATAATAATCAAAGACTGACCGCGCTCCCTCGGCATGACGACAATGTATGATCTGACGAAGACTACGTTTGCTGTCATGACACCGGTATAATCAAAAAAATGAAAAAATTTGCTCACATATCTGTTTTTTTCACTCTTACTTACGAAAATATAATAGTTATATTTGGTTTGGTACAGATACAGTACCGATACCTACTGACCCAATAGGTCAACACTAGAGCCAATGGTACCGGTTCTCAAAAATACCGGTATTTCTAAATTTAGCCTTCATAAATTAGTGCCTGCTGGAGAAGTGCTAAGTTTTTTCCTTTCCTTCTTAATCCTCACGGTTTTTTCATTTACCTTCTTAGTCTTAAAGAAAACCGGCCAAGTGCGTGTCGGACCACGCACATGTGAAGTGTTCCGTAGTTGGATGAATTTATTCCAAGAACAAACTTAATATTTTAAAATGTATGGATTTGTGATGAGATCTTCAACAGACTTCAAGCGCACCTCAACCTATCTCTATCTGTATAAGAAGCTCGTTCGCTCCCAGTTAGAATATGCGGTACCTATTTGGAATCCCTTCTACCAAAAGTACGTAGTTGGAATAGAAAGGGTCCAGCGAAAGTACCTCCGTGCTATGTGCTACTGATGTTGTGGGATTAAGACTTATCTATCATACTCCCAACTTCTTGATAAGTATCCCACCCGACAATGGTCCGGAGGATCCCATCTCGCTCCAAAAGGACTTCACAGCCCTCTTCGGTATGAGTGACTCCGTCATCTTAGCGGGGGATCTTAATGCCAAGCACCCGGCGTGGAATAGTAGCACAACTTCAACCAGAGGTAGGTTAGTTTTCAAGTTAGGCGAATCCCTTAACTTTGACGTCATCGCTCCAATGAGCCCGACTCACTTCCCAGGTAATCCTAATCACCTTCCCGATGTTCTCGATGTAGCGCTGCTCAAGAATGTGAACCTCCGTTTGCCATCGATAGAGACGTTCCACGAGCTAAACTCTGACCACCGCCCTGTAGTCATGCATCTTGCACCCTACTCGGGCCCGATCGACCCAAACCGCCCCCCTCAGACCCAGACGATAACCGACTGGAGGAAAGTAAGCGAAAGACTGAAATCCACCACGTCGCCTCACTTAGACACCATCCCCGATCACTTAGTGTCAGTCGCCGACACGACGGCCGCAATCGACTCGTTTACAGAGCACGGACAATCCGTATTGACGGATTTTTCACGGGAAGTTCCGGTGATGGAAGACCATCGCTGGAAACTACCTACTGACGTACGTGACCTGATAACCGAGAAGAACGCAGCCATACGTGCCTACGACTCCTTCCCTTGTGACGCGAGCAAAGCCCACATGCGCCATTTACAGCGTGCTGTAAAGAAACGCATAGGGGAGGTCCGCTCTGAGGGCTGGAACAAGATGCTCAGTCAAAGTCAAAGTCAAAGTCAAAGCATTTATTTCAAATAGGCCCATAAAAAGGCACTTTTGAACGTCAAAATGTACATTAAAAATAGAACTGATTCTAGGCGCCACTTCCAAAAAGTAGTTTCGTATGGAGAAGAAGTGGCAAGAAACTCCACCGTTACTCTTTTAAAATGTTTTACAATATTTTGGATACATTAATTATATTTCTATATGTGAAGACGATGCACCAAGAATAAAAATACTATACCACTATTGGTACAAACACATTAAAAATAAAGCAAAGGTATATAAATTTATCACGTGATAGGTACATTGTGCTCACATATTTACAAACAATTGGAAAAATATACGATTTTCCTAAAATATTAACTTGGAATAATACAGTGTGTGAGTAAAGTAAAAATAACCAAATATACAATACAATAAGCAAATAGTATGATTTTGTCTAGCCTCTAGATTGTCCTATGGAGCAGGACCAGCATGTTTCCAAGCATTCTTATCAAGAATATAATCTTCTAATTTGTAATAGGCTTGATTACAAAGTGTTTTTTTAACATGAGTTTTAAACTTTCTTTAATTTAATTGCAATATTTCACCAGGTATTTTGTTGTAACATTTAACACAGTACCCCATAAAAGATCTATGTACTTTAGATAGTCTGAAAAATGGTTGATCTACACTTGGGAGCAAATAAATCGAGCCACTTCCTTTTTCACGCATTATGGTTATTATTTTTGGTATTATGGAACGCATCGATTCGAAACATATATCGCCTAAAAGGCGTATTTAATAACCTTTACAATGAGGGTAGTTAGTTGTCAAAATTTCATTTTAATTAAAGTTTAAAGGGTAGAATAAAATTATCGCATTTAATTTGCTTATGACATTTTTATTGTACTCTGTTAAGAAAAGATTAAATTTGAGGTTTTTGTTAATCATACCCATATTACTTGTTGTCTTTATCTGTGTCTGTGTAATCAAAATAACCTGACAAAATGGATATTACACCGACGGAAGCTGCCCAAGTTGTAGCTTTACTTGAGGTTGGACACGGACAACGTGAAGTGGCACGCAGACTTCATTTGAGTCGTTCAAAGGTACAGCGGGTATACCGCAGGTATCTGGAGACTGGTGCTTTTGTTCGGCGACCTGGAACTGGCCGACCACGGGCAACAACAGAACGTGACGACCGCTTTATTGCAACCAATTCGTTGTGCGACCGTGGACTTAATGCTGTTCAGCTACAGCAAGCGTTACGTGACGTTCGAGGTGTCGCAATCAGTAGGTGGACAGTGAGACGAAGACTAAAGGAACGAAATTTAACATCACACAAACCAGCAACTGGCCGAAAATTGACTGTAGCTCATCGCCGATCTCGCTTGGAGTTTACTCGAGAACACATTAATTGGACGTTAGAAGACTGGAGGTCAGTTTTGTTTTCTGACGAGTCAAGAATCTGTCTTTTTAGCAATGACGGGAGAAACCGAGTGTATAGACGTCCTGGTGAAAGATTTGCCCAATGTTGCATTCGAGAAACTGTGAGTTTTGGTGGTGGTTCTTGTATGGTGTGGGGAGGAATTTCTCTAGACGGAAAAATGGAACTTGTCTTCGTCGACCCCGCCAACGATGGCAGTGGTAGACGTGGATTAACAGCTGACCGATACATAACTGACATTCTTGAAGACCACGTAATGCCGTATGCTGGTTTTGTCGGAGAAAATTTCTTGTTTATGCATGACAATGCGAGACCTCATACCGCGCAGATCGTTACGGAATACTTGTCTGCGATCGGGATTCAACAAATGGTATGGCCAGCACGAAGTCCCGATTTGAACCCGATCGAACACCTATGGGACGAGCTAAAACGGAGAGTCCGAGCCAGGGTTCCCGCTGTTTCATCCATTCCCGAGCTTAAAGTCGCTGTGCTTGAAGAGTGGGAGAACATACCACAATATGTCATCGTAACTCTGATCAGATCGATGACTAATAGGCTACAAGAATGCATCAGGGCACGGGGGGGTAATACCAGTTATTAAGAATATTTTTTTTGCAATAATTTTGTTTTTTATTGTTTTTATGGACTGTTTTAGCCCTACTAAATTTTCTATCAAAATTACCATTTTTCTTGCAGAGCCAATAATTTATCATTCAATAAGGTTATTATTCAATAATTTACCCTCATTGTTAAGGTTATTAACTTAACTTTTAGGCGATATATAGTTCGAATTGATACGTTCCATATTCCCAAAAATATTTACCATTTTACGTGAAAAAAGGTAGTGGCTCGATTTATTTGCTCCCAAGTGTATTTTATTTTTATTTCTAGTGTTAATATTATGTCTATCACTTATTTTATTAAATAGATGCAGATTTTTTCTAACATACATAATATTTTCATAAATGAACTGGCAAGGTATAGTCATTATATTAATCTTCCTAAATAGTTCCCTAAGAGATTCGCGGCGACGTAGATTGTAAATGGCTCTGACAGCTCTTTTTTGCAAAATGAAAATGGATTCAATGTCCGCAGCCCGACCCCACAGTAAAATGCCGTATGACATAATGCTGTGGAAGTAGCTAAAATAAACCAAACGCGCGGTTTCAACGTCTGTTAACTGTCTTATCTTTCTAACAGCATACGCTGCCGAGCATAGTCGCCCCGCGAGAGATGTTAGGTCAGTGAACTCGAGCCCACTCATCAAGCCTTCTGGCAATTACAGAGGAAATTGCGTTCCTCAGAAGAGGTCTCTATGCCTCCTCTCATCCGCCCCGACAATAGTGTCGCTTTCGACAGTCCCGATAAGGCTGAATGTCTTGCCGACAGCCTAGAGTCCCAATGTTCTCCCAGATCCCAACCAGTAGACCAAGCTCACCTGAAGAAGGTCGACGCTGAAGTCGAACGAAGAGCCTCCCTCCCTCCCGTCGAAGACCCTGATGATCCTCTGCCTCCCGTCACTCCAGACGAAGTGCACGACATCATTAAAGGGCTCCACGCTCGCAAGGCCCCCGGTTCGGATGGTATTACCAATAAGGTATACAAACTCCTTCCTGCCCCGCTAATAATGTTTATGACCGCCATCTTCAATGGCGCCTTGAGCAACAACATCTTCCCACAAGCATGGAAAGAAGCCACCGTCATCGGTATCCCAAAGCCAGGCAAGCCAAAGTCTGAGCCCTCCAGCTACCGCCCTATTAGCTTACTCAATGTTCTCGGCAAAATCTACGAGAGGCTTATTTATAAGCGTCTCAAAGACTACGCCGAAGCAAAGAGCCTCATACCCAACGAGCAGTTTGGATTCCGTAGCCAACACTCGGGCACCCAACAGGTCCACCGTATCGTAGAGCACTTATGCGCTGGTCTGCAGCGTAACGCGACGACGGGTGTGCTATTCTTCGACATAGCGAAAGCCTTCGACAAAGTCTGGCACAACGGCTTGATATACAAGCTCTACCAACTAGGAGTCCCAGATCGTCTCGTGCTCATCTTACGAGACTTTTTGTCGAATCGCACCTTTCGCTATCGCATCGAGGGAGCACTCTCGTCCCCTCATCCTATTCGCGCCAGTGTCCCTCAGGGTTCCGTACTATCTCCTCTCGCCTTCACGCTGTTCACTAGCGATATCCCAAAAAGTAAAAAGGCTCAGTTGGCTCTCTTCGCCGACGACACTGCCGTTTACTATACCGGTCACTGTCCCAACGCTATAGCTCGTACTCTCCAAACCTCCGCAAACGTCTTAGGCGCTTGGTTCCGGAAATGGAGAATCGAGGTCAACCCTGATAAGAGTCAGGCGGTTCTCTTCTCGAGACGTCGCCGATTCCCTCTCCCACTTCCCAGCCTGATCACTATGTACGGTAAGCCGATCCCCTGGGAGAAGCAAGCCAAATACCTAGGCGTGATCCTCGATGAAAACCTTACCTTTAAGGCTCATATCAAGGCGGTTCGCGCGCGCGCCTCCTTCGCCCTTAGCAGGCTCCAATTCGTACTGACAGTACTACTCCGCATTTATACCGCAGTCATCCGTCCCATCATGACCTATGCCTGCGTCGTATTTGCGCATGCTCACCCACGTCATCTCCATAAGATGCAGACCCTCCAAAACCGTTTCCTCAGAAGGGTTACGGGTGCCCCTTACTACGTCCGGAATATAGATCTTCACGTCGACCTTAGAATGCCAACCATAAAACAGTTCGTGAAACGCTTATCAAAGCGTTTCTTCGACTGCGGCATCAAACATTCAAACCCCCTGATTACAGCGGCCGCCCGCTACACTCCCTCTCGCATTAGCAGTATTCGCCGACCAAGGCATACTTTAATCGACCCCGACGACGCCACTACCCTCCTCCAGGAGAGTAGTAAGGCCACCAGCACGCTACATAAGCCCAAAACCCGATCGCCGTCCTACCGGCCTCGCCGCCGATACCCGCCGCGACGCCCAAATCAACGCCCCTCCCGACCCTTGCTCGAGCCAGCCCGCGACGCGGAGCCTGTAGCTTTAAATTCATCCCTAAATAATACCAATCCTGATCCAGCTAGTCATTTGCTGCCCTCTTCCAGCGACGCCCTAAGCCGAGGTTCGTACCCCACAGGGGGAGCCCTTAGCGTTGTCGCTTAGTTTTTAGTTAGTATTTAAGTTTAAGTCCTGGCTGGAGGCCTTAATTTATTAGGGCCACCACAGGCAAGTCCGCTTAAGCAGACGACAACCGCATAGGTTGACCTGCGAGATGCCAAACAAACAAACAAATATTCTTGATAAGTACAAGCTTATCAGCTTTGAGAACCGGCGCAAATACCTGGAGCCAACATGCTTTACGATATTGTTCACAGTCATCTCGATGCCATTGATTTGACGAGTAAGCTGTGTTATTCTGTCCCTCGAACAGTTCATGTGCGTCAGGTTCGTGTTCGTACTCTGTTCGCGCTTAATTCTTGTCGCACAAACTCTGGCTTACGTTGCCCTATTCATAGAATGTTGGAATCCTATAATTCTAATTTCATTGAAATTGATATATTTGCATGCTCGAAAAATAAAATTTAAATCTAATATTATAATGAAATTATCTTTATTGTAATCTTATTACTATGTTTTATGAATTGCAAAATTTAGGTAATGGAAATTGTTTTTTATCTGTTCTGGTTTTGTACTATAGCTAGCTTTATAGTATATTACTTATTGTTTTAAATATTTGTTTAATGCTCGTCTAGTGGCAACCACTGATCTTTAAATATGATTTATTTGCGGATAATGTAGTGGACTGCACCATTACTCCTTAAAAAGTTTGTAAACTATTGTATTATGTATATGTTGTAGTTGTTTATTATCCCTTAATAAACTAAAACAAAATATTGTAGTTGAAAAACATGTTCTTGCATACATTACAACTGCAAATGTAAGTTGGTCGACGATTACTCATTTACTTGTAAAGCCTACTTAGCTGTGATAGTTTTCCTTTAAACTTCGTTATATACCTACCGATTACTGCTGCGATTTTTTTCACACATCTAAAAACAACCATTTTGCTGGCAGGAACACCTGACTCTAATCCCCGCAATATTTTTGAACGACCTTTCCAACGACACCCCGCACCATGGGATAGACGAGAGAAAAAAACATCCCCACTTTACGAGTAGGGGAGGTACTTCCCCAAAAAAAATGTTTTTACAGATTTTGTTTCACCACTTTGTCGGCATGACTAATTTGTATATCCATGCCAAATTACAGCTTTCTAGTACTAAGCGTTTCTGAGCTAAGCTGCGGACAGACGGACGGACGGACATGACTAAAATATAAGGGTTCCTTGTTGACCAGGGAACCCTAAAAAGGGTAAATAAGATTCCTAAAAAAATCCCAAAATTAACATCACTTTAGCGATTATGAAAATTCTATTTGTACAATTCGTTATCAGTCGATAAGTTTTTCCATCAACCAAGCCATTTCGAACAGTCTACGTACAACCTCGTAGTTGAACGAACGTACTTCAAATAGTACTGTTTTTTTAATTATTAATTGAATATTAATACTCATTCAAGATGGGTTGCGGTGAATTTGTGGTTAAATACATCTTGTTCTTCGCCAATTTGGTGTTTGCAGTAAGTGGTTTTCTTTATTTCTTCTCTAAAAGCCGCTGATTTTAACAATGAAGTGTAGGTAAGATTGAGTTTTTTTTCTAAAAGTGTTTACAGGCTGTGTTTGTTCCTTTTTCGTTTATCGTTTATCTCTAGTGGTGTACTTATTTAAGGAAGGTTACGAACTATGTGGTTTTTTTCTAAGTACTTTTCTATTAATAGTGCTGCGCGGGTTACGCCCTAATATAATTAAAACGATTTAAACTTTCAGCACGTTCATTGATTTTAGTTTAATTATATTGCTTTATTTACCACACCTTATTTACAGTTTATTATTTTCAACACAAGAACTAAGTCGACATTATTCTAATGTAAATGATCATGTTAACTTACTGCACTTCAAACGATAATCACAACAGGTTAATGAAAACAAAATAAGGTATGCCAACACTGTCGGATTGAGTCGATCACAGCTTGTACTTATTTCTTATTGGGCTTTTGAACGAGCTATTTGCATTTGTTTTACGATCTATTGTAGATTGTATATGCTACAATGATAATTAATATGCGTTTAAATATTTATTATATAGATTCATGTTCATGCTCCGGCTTCATGTTTTTTTAATTTTATATGCTTGTAAGTAAGTTGAAAAAGCGAATCAACAGACGTAGGGTAGAACGACCGCGCCCTCAGGCGAGCCACGATCGTCGATGATGATGAGAGGAGATGTCTGAATGACAGAACTTGAGGTTCAAGTTAAATGTCATGTGATTGCAGAAACTTATTGCCCAGTACTCAATAGTGTTTGGCTAGAGGCTGTTGATGATGATACGTTGACCAACAGGCCGGAGGTGACGCGAGAACTTGAAAACTTGTAGAACTCCAGGATTTTTTAAAATTCTTTGGGATGGGAATGGGTTGGAGTGTAGCCTAGGGGCGCAGGACTATTGGTCCTTTTGATTGATAGGATTAATTATGTACAATTGATGATTTTTATGATTAGTAAATACATACCTACATGTTACGGTAGCGAACCATAGGTATATTATTCAACGTAGGTACCTAATTTCTCGGTCAACTTGTCGGTTCCCCCATAAAGACAAGTTCATTCGATGATAGGTATTTCTGAATTATATCCTGACTAAACTCTTAAATATTTAAACAATGTTATCAAATGAGAGATTAGCGGTGATAGTCTGAAAGCACCCTTTACTACATTTGATCGATTTTAACAAGTGGGTCATGGATAGATTAGTAGTTTGCAACATCGTCTATTAATTGTGCTTGTAAAACCCTTGCATTAGTATCAGAACTGTGGGTAATATTGTAATAGGCACTTTCTGTTTGGGACAAAAATATGCTTATGTCCTTCCTCAGGATGCCATCTATCTCCTTGCCAAATTTATCGAAATCCGTCCTGTGGCTTAGGTGTGAAAAGGTTGTGTTTTGTGTCATTTGACTACATTGTGCAAAACTTGCCTCTCTGAATTACGGAGGTGAATTTACGGAGTTGCTTGTCGGCCCACAGCAGCTTCTTTTTGATCCTATCGGATCTGGCGGCGGCTCTAGCCACTGGCCATCGTGGTGAGTCCAAGCGGCCCAATCCTCTTGCGAATAAGATCCGGCACACAAGTTCTCAGCAACGGGATCGCTTAGCCACCGTCCGCAGTTGCTGCGTGGTAGTACCCGACAGGCACATCCTTTAGTAGCCGAAGCCAGGCTTTCCGGATCTGGACGTCGAGCATTCTTAGTCTGTCGTCCGTTATGACTCCTAACACGAGACCGTGCAGGAATTCTGGAATCAGATGCACTCTTACCATCTCGAGCCGCTGCTGCGGCTTATGGGGAGCCGTTGTGATGTTGGTCGAGGCTTCTTTCACATCATGCTCTAACGTCACGTATCCAGATGCCTTGAAGTCCACTCCAAGATAGCGCCAACGTTGAACGCAGGAGACCCGCCGTAACCATCGCGACCCGACCTTAAAGGTACGGTCGGTCAGGTAATGCACATTTTTGCGCTTCCCGTCGGGCACCATCGAAAGCACAGCGCTTTTCGCATGACCGACGAAAAGGCCCATCATCCTTCCAGTGTGCCAAAACAGTAAATCGATGATTGCATGCCCACCTTTGAACCTGCAAGCAGGACTAGGTCTTGCCTGTCTGATCATTTCATGACTAACGTTATTTTAGTCATACATTTATTTCGAGGATTAAAGTGCCAACACTGACGCAAGCATTTCCTGTAACCGTTCTTAAAATCCTATCACAATAGTAGATTATTGCATCGAGCACAAAGTAATTTATTGCCCTCGTGCCTGTTAGATTAGAGCCCTCGCTAACGCTCGGACTCTAAATCAGGCACTCGGTGCAATATAAATTACTTAAGGCGAGGTGCATAATCTGCTTTTCTTTCAACTATTACTTAAAGGAATAGTAGATAAAATAAACTCATATCAAACAGTTAAAATAGAAGTTTAATGATTGAAATTAAAAGTTATACGAGGGTTGCACTAAAAGTACCGGGAATGGAATATTTCCACTGTTCCTGTCATATTAAAATCTTTTTAATTGAAAACTCCTTGGTTTTAAAAATTGAATAACATTTATTTATTTTTAAAAATATTCTCGGTCTTGTCACAAGGTTTTTTCAAACTTGTTTAGTCGTTGAGAAAATGGAATTGACTCGAGAAAATTCAAGAGCGATGCTTTATTATGACTTTCGAAGTGGTTTAACAGAAAAGCAGTGTGTTGACCGGATGATTTCTGCATTTGGTGATGAAGCCCCATCCAAAACCACAATTTATCGCTGGTTTGCTGAATTTGAACGTGGACGTGTCAAGCTCAGTGATGATCCCCGTCTAGGTCGTCCAAAAACTGCAGTCACCCAAGAAAACGTTGATGCTGTGCGTAAGCTGATTGAGGAAGATCGACATGTGACATACCGCGAAATTCAGGCAACTTTAGACATTGGCATGAGTCAAATACAAATAATCTTGCATGAACAATTAGGTGTAAAAAAGTTGTTTTCCCGATGGATACCGCATTCGCTCTGTGAAGAGCAAAAAGCGGCTCGCGTTACTTGGTGCATCAGAATTCTCGAAAGATTCCACGCAGGATCCTCATATGCTGTATACAACATCGTATCAGGTGACTAATCCTGGAAATACGCGTACGAACCCGAAACAAAAAACCAGTCACGAGTTTGGGTGTTCGAAAATGATTTAAAGCCAACAAAAATTGTTCGTCACGGAGTGTTGCAAAAAAAATGGTGGCCACGTTTGTCTCCAAAAGCGGCCATGTTACGACTATTCCTCTTGAGGGACAAAGAACGGTTATTGCAGAATGGTATGCTAGCATTTGTTTGCCACAGGTCGCTTCTGAACACCGTAAAGAGAACTGCAACCGCCGCATCATCCTCCATCACGACAATGCGAGTTCTCACACCGCACACAGAACAAAAGAGTTTTTAGAGCAAGAAAACATAGAATTATTAGACCATCCGCCGTACAGCCCCGACCTAAGCCCTAATGATTTCTATACTTTCCCTAAAATAAAGAATAAATTGCGTGGACTTTCATCGAGAGATTTTCATCACCTGAAGAAGCTGTGGACGCCTACAAAACGGCCATTTTGGAGACCCCAACTACCGAATGGAATGGTTGCTTCAATGATTGGTTCCATCGTATGGAAAAATGTGTCAAATTTCGCGGAGAATACTTCGAAAAGCAATAAATACTTTTTTAAATAGTGATGTTGTGTCACTTCCTTGATTCCCGAAATTTACAGTGCCGCCCTAGTACTTGAGCAATTATTAAACGTAAGGTTAAGAGTTTTGTTGGGCAAATTTATATTTAAATTTGAAACAAGTAGAATAGAAACGAATAATACGTACGTAAAAAAAAGTATTGATATCGGCTGGCTGAATGGAGCTAATCCATTGAGATTGGCACCTTTTGGTGCTAAAAAAAAAAACTGTACAATAATGAAATTTAATACATTTTTATTGCTCTAGAGCAATAAAGACTCGCTTTGTACTGAGTTTTTAGTGTGATTGTGATGAAATTAGAGCATAGTTGGAAGAAAATAATTTTAAAACCCCAATGTTACCTACCACGATTGTGATTTTGATATTACTTGTGAAAAAACAATGCAATAAATAAGTAATATCCTAATGTACATAGTACGATAATAGTAAAAAACAACTTCCATAACGTTTTTATTTGCGTCTCGGCTCTCACACCTAAAAACTAGTGATAACGATGATAAGACAGGTGATAACAGCTCGCCATAGGGTGGAGATAACGCCTTAATCACAGATATACTCATATTGATTGTACACAAGCTAGGTACGCTTGAACTCTGTTACTTTAAGCTTAAATTCTCCGTGATGATACTGAAATGACACATAGCTATGAAACATGAACAGGAAAAATATGGGAAATTCTTGCCACTCGTAGCCAAATGTTATTTTTAACGTTTGACTAATTGTGTAGGACTAGGTAGAGTATTATCCTGCTCCTAATAAGGCCGTTTGTCCAACACATGTCAACGGGACGCTAACGAGAACGAGATGACGACGCAGGAGTACTGATACATACATTTACTATGGCCGTGTGTCCACAGCACGTCGTAGATAATTTATTAATCGTAATTCCCGATTTATTCTGAGCCTTCATGATAATATTCAGTGTCTCGACCCCGTCCTCATTAACTGTGAATAGTTTCATCGCTTTATGATCTTTGACAGCCGTCACGGGCACGGCTTTACAAGCTCACACGGCGAGAAACAAGATACTATAATTTTATAAGATCTTATAGTAACTTGTTTCTCGCCAGCCACAGTCATACAAACTGTATGACTCTTGCTGACCAAACACAAAGAAGATTATTATTCTTTGTGTTTGGTCAGCTACATACATTATGAGAAATACTTCGGTATGCGGGTTGCAAATAAACAGAAAACATTTCAGTCATAACAATAACCGATGAAAACATAACTTTAAAGGAATGACATAATATGAATTGTTTATATATAACATGTAGGTCTGTTCCTACCAAATTGTTCAGAAGATTAGAACGGAAGCAGAGGTAAGGTTTAACAAATGCAGAGGATATTAGGAATGTTAGGATAAATTTTGAGCGAAAAAAATAACACAATTGTCCATAAATTCCCTAGCTGCAGATAAGGGTGCCCTTCACATGGAGCTCATTAAATGGGCGATAGCGCAGTCGCCACGAACTTCAACCAATTTAACGCCAGATGCCAGGACACCCTAACATTCACGGGTCATCATCACCATCATCATCAGCCTATATTCGTCTACTGCTGGACGTTGAGCGATTAATATACCCGTGCAGCAGCTTTTGTGCTAAATATGATCTCAGACTACATTTGAACCTTTTATCTTCCAGCTGGCCGGTCTAGCCCTGCTAGGTCTCGGCATAGCGGTGCAGCTCAAGATGACGGAAATCGTCCAGATAGCAGACTTCAGCCTGGAGATAGCCCCCGTCACGTCGATGGTGGTAGGAAGCGTCGTCTTCTTCATCGCGTTCTTCGGATGCTGTGGTGCCATCCGGGAGAGTAACTGCATGCTTGTCACTGTAAGTCTCGTTTTTAGTTTTGTAGAATGCTAGATGCAGATGATACCATCAATTTGGTGTTATTAGATCCGATTACAAAAAATCTACTGTCAGTTTTCAAACTAGGCTGAGGATCAGATTTTTTCGAACGTCAAAACTACATAAGACAGTTCCCCGGCTCGCCCGCTCTTCACCACTTCCTAGTGCTTTAGCTGGGAAGAAGAAGTGGCGCAACAAACTCCCCAGCAGCACAGCTATTTATATAGTTAGCAGAACTTGATTCTATAAAATACTGTGCAAAAGTAATAAACATTACAAATAGTGATAGAAAAAAAAAGCAATATAAGAGTATTAGCTAGCCACGCTACTATACGAACAAAATTCGTCGATAAACGGTCGAATAATAAGAACTTCTAACAAAAAAAAATAAACATGGTTACAGTATTCGATCTTCATGCTGCTCCTGATGATTGTGAAGCTGGCTTTCGCTATCCTGATCTTCGTGAAGTTGGACAACGTGGTGGCTGAGGTGCCCAAGTGGCTCAACGAAGCCTTCAAGAATGACAAGATCGCCTTCCAGGCTATTGAAAAGACGGTAAGTGTAGACTTATCTATATATTATGAAGGCTACAATGCCAATAGTGGGTTCCTTAGAAGTTTAGAATATAGCCTTGAATGTGGTTAACTATATTCGTTTGGGAGGATCCGCTGATCTTTTCTGGTGCAGGATGTCCATTAAAACTGTCGCCTCGATTCACTTGATCAACGGCGACAGTTTTTATTCACCTCGATCGATGGTGTGAAGTGGATCATCCACTTATTTCAAAATGAATAGCGAATGTAGGTTCGATTATGTTTTGAAGCAATGAATGCAGACCGGTCGAAGGCGGTCGCCTGCTGTCAGCCTCGTCTCCTGTCCTGCTGTCGCCTGAGGAACAATGATTACCAATTCTGCTTGACTATCCGAACTGTTTTTGTTACAGTAAAATACTTACATACTTGTTTGGATATTCGTCTTCTTTAAGCGTGTCGATTTTGGGACATCGACCCATGCGTTGAAAATTTTTGGTCGAAAAAAATTGCACTTTCCATGAAACAGCATTTTTTTTTTTGGATAACCAATGAAAAACTTCTACACTAGGGGGGCCAGAATTATATGCTGGATTCATGGCTACAGTTCGCGCGTTGATGTCCCAGCAGGCATTTAAAAAAATAGGGCCCAAAATTCAGCAACGCGAATATCGTTTTATGTATTGCATATTCTATCGAGATATTACATTTTATTACAACCGAATTTTAGGATTTGCACAGATGGTCTTACCCTGGCAATGTGCTATTATATTGTTGCTTTACGTGGCCATTCAATAGCCAAGGTGTTTAAATATCAATCACCGACTTACCGGATAGCTTTTTTTTGTACGAGAATTGGCCTTCAGGTTCGGATAGTTCGCATTACAACAGCTCATGAGGATCGGTCAATCCGGTTAAGTGCCCGCCGAGAACGCACAGTGTCAGCTCGTAACTCTCAAAATCACCTACGGTTGACAACGGGGTCTCGTGTCTGTGACCAAACTATCCGGAATCGATTGCACAAAGACCAGCAAACTTCAAATCGACGAGTTGTTCGAATTCCTTTGCCCAGGGCTCAACGTCTCCCGTCAATACTTGAACTGGGGCATAAGTCAGTGGAGCATGGTGCTTTTCACCGACGAGAGCAAGATAAAAAAAATATAACGATCGGCGCATTAGGCTGTGGAGACGACGCGGCGAGCGATTTTCGGAATCCTGCGTACATGAAGTTGACCATTTCGGTGGTCTCAACGTAATGATTTGGAGTGGAATTTGCTAACACGGCAACACTGAGCTCGCTATTTTAAATGAGGTTAAATGAGGGTTCCGTAACTGCTCAGCGTTACATTGAGGAAGTCATCAGGCCTCATGTGATCCCATTTGTACAGCAAATGGGTCCTGGGTTAGTCTTGATGCAGGACAATGCCCGTGCACACACAGCTCAAGCTAACCAGTCTGCGCTGGAAGACTCTCACATTCAAGTTTTACCGTGCCCAGCAAACAATCGGGGCTTGAATCCAATCGAGGACATGTGAGGCCAATTGAAACGAAGGTTTAGAGAGAGTGAGCAAGAGGTCTGCAACCAGCAGTTGCTGATTGACGCTTTGAAAATAGCTCGTTAAGAGAATCCAGCTCAAAACGTGAGGAATTTTATCGAGAGCATGCCTTCCAGGCTCCAGGAGTGCATAGCTAAAAGAGGATATGCGTTGTTTAAAAAGACAAAGAAATAAAAAATATTTTGTTTTTTTGTTTTTAGTGACTTCGTTGTTTGTGTTTTTTATATTAAATTGTATTTTTAATTTAAACTTAAATAAACATGTTTATTGAAGCCTAAACTGTAAAAAATAACATTGTTTCATGTTAACTAAAACTAAACAATGTAATGCTGGAGGTGGAAAAAAACCAACGTTGGATGACAGGGTTTATTCAACTTACTTCAAACACTTCAAAGTAAGACTGGGGTTAAACGTTTATCTCCTAGCTAGAATATTCCTCCGCTCAGGTCAAGCTTATGGGAACAGTGGTGACTGCGGGGCGAACGACTACGAAACTAAGTAGCCAGTGATCGTTAATTTTTTTTTGTGAATGGCATTTGTTGACCTTGAGAGGTCGTGAAGTACTTAACCGGACTATCCTGTGGCTGCTTTAAGCGAACTCAAAGTCTCCAGCCAGGGGCGGAAAACTTACATTACTAAGCGACTGCTCGCTAAGGGCACACCTTGTGGGATACGGACCTCGGCTTAAGGCGTCGCTGAAGGGAGAACAGCAAGATGAGACAGGCTGGATCAAAGTTTGATGATTATTATTATGGGAAGCTACAGGCTCAGATACGGCACGGGCTGGCATTTCATCGAGCCAGGGTCGGGGGTGATCGTTCCTCCATGTTTGACTGTTTAAATAGTCGGTTTGACAGATTAGTGTGTGTCTTCACCATCTCATGCTTGTATGTGGTTGTAACCTTCGTTGACGTCACGGACACCTCACACGTCGAATGTTAGATGTCGCTAGTAGTCCGTAGGTACTGTTGCTGTAAACAGTCCGTGAGGCTTAAGCTCTGGTGGCGTAGGGTTGTGCACACAATCCGGTAGATGGCGTAAGGCGTCGTGTTATAGCAACAAATTAATTTAATCATTTTCATGGTACACCTTAAATACCTGGTGGCCCTTGTTTTGTTTTTATTCGTATATATTTGAAATGATCGAGCAGGTGCCGTAAAAAAACATGTTTCCAGTTCTCGTGCTGCGGTCCCACCGGTGCCCAGGCTTATATGCCTGCTACCGTGCTGTCAGATACCTGCTGTGCCAACCCTCCTTGTTTGCCCTTCATCAACTCCTACACCGGCTGCGACTCCCACATTCAGGAGTTCTTCCAGACCTTCGGCATCGCTATCGGGTCGGTCATGATTGTCATCGTCTCAATCGAGGTAAATATGCAATTTTTTCAATATAGTTTTCTTATTATGGTCTAGTTCTTCAGATCCATCTGATCTTGACTTAATACATTATTATCTACTTTAAAAGATCATATATTAACACCTGTCAGTTTTACATACAAATAACAAACTGACTCTGTGTACATGCACAACTTTCTAAGTTCTCCACACTATTCCTACTTCACGACGCGCGAAATAGGTAATCAGTTGTGTGTTATCAGCTAATCTTTATGATAACCTACTTATTATCTCTGTACTTGAAAGACTGCTGTTGTAGTTTTATAGCCAGCGTAAATCAAACGTAATTTTTTTCAGTATCAGGTAGAATGTCGATCAAAATGTGATTCGCGACCCCGCGACAAATATGCATTTACAGAATTAATTTATATTATCAATACAACTCTCTAAGTTCAAATTACTATATTGAATGAGTACCTAAGTATATCATGAAGTCATGTCATTGGAGGCCTATTCTAATTTATATTTAAATTACATATTATATGCCTGCTAATTGCTAGCTACTAGCTAATTGACTAGATTGTAATGTGAATAAAGTATCACCTATTATGATAATTTATGAAGGAAAAAAATGTGACCTATTCTAACTTAGAGAGGTGTTTCGCGTGAAGAGTCGAACAATCGCTTGGCAAATTAAAATTTGATTTTCATCGTCTTTAGAATAATTCCTAATAAATGTTGACATTATCTTCTTCGTTTGCAGCTGGTGGCAGCAGTGTTTGGCCTGTGCCTGGCGAACACCGTCCGCAACAAGGGACGGAGGTCGCGCTACTAATCACCTCACAATCACCACCTAGCTGTAGTGCTATTCTATAACCGTCTCACCGTGAAAACTTAGGTGAAGTGAGCGAGGACTGAGCTGTCAGTGCCACTGATGGTAGGGATTGACCATGACGGGATGACGCTGACATCTCACTCCACGCATGTCTTCACGGTGAGATTTTTACGGAATCTATATGCTGATAAGTTTACACCTAGTTGTACATTACTCTATTAAATTATACTGCCTCATGGCTCTTGCTTTTCATTTTGTCACAACACGACACCGAACATTTAATTGAATGTTCTATGAGGATCAGCGACTCTTGTGACAGAAAAAGGCACATATATTTTACAATTTAGTTTAAGTCATTTTGTAAACATAATGAATGTTGTAAATAAACTGAAGCTCGACACTGGATTTCTTTTACATTATTTATCGGAAACTATAAAGAGCAAAAGAGAGGAAGATACGGGAAAAGTTTTTAGGAACATTTTAATATAATGTTCTCTTAACACCTTTTCGCTCTTTTAGAGAGGAGACATGACCCCAGCAAAGGATACGTTATTTAAGAACACTGAGTGCCAATATCACCCATGAAACTGAACGCGATCAGTGTCAATTTTCCACAGAAAATAATGACACTGACAGGTCCTTGCTCCCCAGGCACCCCTTCATCTATTTTGCTGTTTAATACACACTTGAAAAAAATAAGTACTTTAACAGGTTAACAGGTACTGAATTCATGGCTTGGTGTAGAGCATCTCCCCAGCAACCCAAACTAAAGTTTGAATCAATTTTACGTTGAATTATCTTACTTATTAGGCAAAAAAGTGGTTGATAAAAATTGTACTCTTAATTTTACCACTGTATGTGTTGGCTATGGCTACTTGAAATCTTTATTTTAAAATCTCGATTACAAGCGCCTGAGAAAAATAAAGAGCAAAGTTAATTTGAAGTGTATTTCAATCTCTTTCCTTATCATAAAATTAGTGGATGGGGTGTCTGTGGAGCATGATGTTCTTAAACGTAGTTTATGTGCTGATCTTATTCAGTTACATTGGTGAAATTCACCCTGATTATCCTGTAAAAGTTTTGTCGTGATACACTCATGGATACCTTCCCTCCGTTTGCCGTCTGGGCAACGTGGAGGGCTATGTAAGGCTTCTGAACACAAACTGGAACTATCCTTGGCAATTGACATGGTGCTCCGAGACTTGCGATGGAACTTGAATCGGTGACCCGCGCCTGCGCTACTCAAAGTTTCAAAATATTCCTGAAGTCGTGACTGTATTTCAGCTGCACCATATCAATCAATCAATCAACTCAATCAATCAATAAACTTTATTTTCTCACCACAATATACATAAATTATTTTACATTGGTCAGATTCGAGACAGATACATAATTCAGGTAAGTATATATATTGTGGGAGACTGGTGCCTAAGCTAGGCTTGTGGCCTGTGTTTCAGGACACCAGGATCCCACCTGTTTACATTGAGCTATCATACGACATAAAGTACCCATAAGTACCCTTATAACCCATAAGTGCGAGTACTTACCATTATTTTCCCCGTATTTATAGGTACATATAATAAATGAAAGTCGCTTTTAGTATCTGTCTGTGTTACCGCGTTTTTATTCTAAACTGCGAATTAGTTTTGATGCGGTTTTCACCACCATTTAGAGCTGATTTCATTAATGAAACTGAACGCGATCAGCACATTAACTGCGTTTAAAAGCTGTCAGTGTCATTATTTTCTACGAAATGTTGACAGTAACTGCTCTTGAACGCGTTTTAGATGTGCTGAACGCGTTCAGTTTCATTACCTAGTGAAATCGGCACTTATTCCGTAAAGTTTATAAAAGTAATAAATTTGAAATCTCGATGTTTTGACTAGGTTTAAAATCCGCGGGAAGCAGTTGCGGGTAATAATAATACATGGTATTAAAAAAATAAACTCTTTTTTTCTCTCAGTTACCTTCGTTGACGAAGGTAACTGCGTAACAATGATAACTAAAAAGAAAGTTTCTTCAGTGAAAGTCCTTGCGTAACTTGAGGACAATTCAGCTTAGTGTTAATCTTTTGAACACGATACGAGTTCAAATACTTGTTATAAGGTGTTGTTCGTAGCATCGCACACGATTTTTTTGTTAACCCATTTATTAGAGATCGAACTCAGGAGTCAGGAGCCTTTGCTCAGCACTAATTTAACACGGTACCGTATACAAGGAACGAATTCGCACAAATTAAAACTTAGGGTCATGTGTGCCTCTGCGCCCTGAGAATACTGCTCGAGGTCATAGTCTAAGTTGTTGGTGGTTTTAGTCAAAGAGAATCTCTGTCATTGTGAAGAAGATAAATATGAATGTCATGAAATTCAAGCTGTGGCGATTTGTATTCAATCTCAATAGTATGAGTCACAGTAGCGGCCGTCTACTTGCCTCCGAGATATAATATGAAAAATATGTGAGGTTCTTACAGCAACTCGGATAAAGATTCATCTTAGAGCTCGTTCCCACTTGTCGGGTGTCAGATACGTATATTAAGGCTCCCGTTAATAGACGCGACGCCACAGCGCGACACAAAGGCACCGCTCGCCGCGCGACACGCGGCGCCTTAGTGTTGCGCTGTGGCGTCGCGCCTGTTTTTGGGAGCCTTTAATCGGAGGTTCCAGTGGCAGAGCATTCTAAATGAAGCTATTCACACTTGTCTAAACCGATTTTTTTTCGGCGCCGACTAGAAATGGAGGGTGTGTCGGATCTCGCTCGCATATGAGTAAGAATGGCGCCGTTCAAATTTGTCGGATGTCGGTCATGTATTTTGGTAGTTTATGCCAGTGATATTTGAGCCAGTAGATCGTTGAATGTAGTTATTGACGTCCTAAAATAATTTAATAAATTAAATTCGTCACTTCTCAATTCTGAAATTGAGTTCTGAAATGTTCCCAAACTAAATCTTCCCCTCAGGATTGGGTGCACCAAATAAATTTTCTTTCCAGGGCTCTCTTTCTTCGTTTTCCTCTTAAATAATAATACATCAGAAGAACTTCGTTGAAGTCCATTGTGCACAGTCGCCTCGCTAAGTGCAAAAAATTGGCACCAGCTTCGACCGTGGCCGACAACCGATTATTATCTAACCGTAAGTGTGAACAAAGGCGCCGACATCCGATTAATATACGGATCCGACACCCGACAAGTGTGAACGAGCCCTTAGGCGGCCACTTCACCCGGGTGTCACCATTGTGTGGATCGCCCGGAGAACACGGTGGAGCATACGGTGGAGGTCTGCCCAACTTGGGCGGAGCACCGCAGTTTCCTCGCGGAGGCGATCGGCGGCGGCGATCTCTCGCGTCCTGCCCTGGTCCAGGCCATGGTACGGAGCGAGAGGGAATGGAAAGCCGTCACCTCCTTCTGCGAAGCAGCAATGCTCGCGAAGGAGGAGGCGGAGCGCGTGAGGGACGCCCCCACTGGGCGCCGCAGGTGACGCCCTGGGCGTCGGGAGTCGCCTGCAGATTCCCGGCCACCGTAGGCGCGGGCTTGCGGACGTCGAGCAATGGGTAGCTCGCCGTCCGGTAGGGACCGGCCCGGGTCGACGGCGCGTCGTGTTCCACGCGTGCCTCAAAGAAGTGTCAGCACAAAATGACGGGGTCCGTTGGGGCCGACGCCTCAGGGTCGTCATCGTATCATTCGATAGAGATAACCGTGGCCCTGGCACAGGCAACTGAAGGAACACGGGTGGGTTTTAGTCAGTAAAAGTCTGACACGCCCTCCCGCTCCACCCAGAGCGAGAGAAGTCATTTGATGATTTCCCACCCAAAAAAAAAAATACAAAAAAAAATAAGGTGGCGACTTCAAACGCTACATACGTATTGGGGTATAAGACTTACCACGACTAAAGGAAAGGAACTTATGAGTGCCATGAAAGAGCTACAGTGTGGAGCTATATCTATCGGAAAACCAACTTATTGGTTGAGCGACTCACGCCTCACGGTCTGGCACTTTGCCAGACCTAATACGATTTTCATAACAAAAAATATCTAATACGTAAGTACATGTGATGTGAGATGTGGAAAGGAGAGTGAATGCTGGAAATAAAGTGAATGGTGCTACACATGCAATTGTGATCAACCAGTTGATGTCCAAGAAGGCACGACTGGCTGTTCACAATAGTGCGCTGGTGCCTACGCTTATGTATGGAAGCATGTGTATTGTGACTTTGAATGATAGGCTGAGGAATGATGTGATAAGGCAACGGTGTGGTTTAAAAGGAGATGTAGTGACAAAAATTTAAAAGAGTACGCTTAGATGGTTTAGTCATGTTGAGCGGATGAATGAAAGGAGATTAACAAAAGGTATTTACAAGGCAGATGTGAGTGGAAACGCCGGGAGGGGACGCCCTAGGAAGACATATAGTGACCTTATTGGTGATGTTCTTCAGAAAGGTAAGGTGCGTAGTACTCTCAACTGGCGCTCGTGTATGACCAGATGTATGAACGTAAACGAGGCAAAAGGAGTATGTAAGGATCATAGCAGGTGGCATTCTGTGGTTTCTGCCTACCCCCATGGGAAGAAGGCGTGAGTTTATGTATGTAAGTACCGATGAGTACATGAACTCTGACCATCACCAACAATTTTAACAGCACGGCATTGGATCCTACGCATAGAGAGCAATCCTACGCTTGTAAAGACGTATACAGACGGGGAATGTTTCACAATAGATATAGATAAGTCAATACAATCAAGAGTTCCATTAAAACTCTGGTGCAGCTGGATTCGGAAATAATTAAATTTACAAAAGAATAGAGCAAAGTGCCTGAAAAAACACACCGGAAAAAAATGCATCGTGTCAAAGCAACTGCCTACCCTGTTAGAATTAGGTGTCTTAAAACCGAAAAGCGGAAACAAAGAAAAAGGTGGCATCACCAGATGTCCACAAGATAAAAGACTGCTGAACAACCTTACTAAGGGTCTTACGAACCAAATTCAGCAATACAACGACACCTTAACAAACAGCTACCTAAGTTAATTAACAAGTGATACCAAAACAGGCACATAGATGGCTATAAAGCACATAAAACGACCGATCATCCAAATTTCTTCTTTTAAGGAAGAAAATGGAAAAATGGGCAGAGACGGACCAACATAAAGGCCTTCAGGCTCAAACTGGCGCGTCGCGACAGCTTAACACAAAGTTATCGAGTGTCGTCTCGCGCCTGTTTGATCCAGCCTTTAAGGTTCGCTGAGCACTTAGAACAAATATTCCAACCAAATTAAGCCTACTCATAAACTGAACATCCAGTGCGCGAAAAAATCCCGCCGCGATATTTTTACGTCCATGCGAACATGGTCTAAGTCGTAACCAGGGGATTTTCTCCGATTTGACACTTATTTTTCTAGACACTTGTTTTGGGGTAACGTCCGTCTAGACGTGGAAATATATACCAGGAGAGGTTTTACAAAATCTCCAAAACCCATTCATATTCAAGCTTTCCACGCTCATTAATTAATGCTGGATTTCAGTTACAGCACGATCCTGACATGTGGAAAGTAGCTGAAGTCATTATGATAGCCAAACCCTGGAAGCCACATCATGAAACAACATCTTACAGACAAAACTCGCGCTTTCCTGTGTTGTCAAAAGTATTTGAGAACTTATTTCTCAAGAGAGTGAAGCTTCTTATTGAAATCTAATATCTAATCCCCGATAACTAGTTCGGATTTAGAAAACAACACTCCATGCTTGACCAAGTACACAGAATTACATTGAAATAACACTAGAGGAGAAGAAGGTGTGCTCCACGGTCTTCCTGGATGTTGCACAGGCTTTTGATAAAGTATATCATGATGGTCTCATATATAAACAAAGAACTATGCTCCCTCAACAATTTTCAGACATCAGGAGTCGTACATTTTTTTATTTTTTTTATTTATATTTCTACAATCACTGCTATCATTACAGGAATATTCCTAATGCGGTAGCGTGGTCCTTATTATACTATCTTAAATAACATAAAACATACAATATTATTTTTGTGAATTCATTCAGAGAGCAGGAAAATAAATCGATTATGTCAGCAGTGTCATTAAGTGCGTGCAAGGCGCGCGTCAGTGGCGCTTTGCTGAGTAAGTTGGTTCGTGCGTGTGGCACTGCTAGTAACCGTGGCTTCCTGCGTCGCAATGCGTAATTGTCAGGTGCATTCAGACAAATCTCCTTCAAAACACCGGGATTATAAGTCTTACCGCGTAATAGTTGGAATACATAGGTGGTTATAGCTAAGTCCCTCCTTGTCTCGAGTTTGTTGTATCCAACCATACCAATAACGAATAAGGTTGGGTACATTAACGGATAGAAGGGATACACACCGTAAAGCTTCATGTCCAAAAATCTGGTGAATTTGTTTTGTATACGCTCCAACATGAGGTTATATTTAGTCTCATGCGGGGCCCATATGACAGCATTAAATTCTAACTGAAATCTTATAAGCGCATTATACAATGCTACAACTGCTTTCATATTAGTATAACTCGATGCCCGTCGAAGAACAAAACCCAGACTTCTGTACGATTTTTTACAAACTTTTACAATATGGTCACGAAAAGTTATCTCAGTGTTCAGGCGTACACCCAGGTCACGCACCTCTTCCACCCGCTTAATTGATGTGCCCTCAAGCTTGTAATCGTGATGATGTGGTTTTCTCATCCTGCCAAAAGTTATTACTGAGCATTTGCTTACATTAAACTGTAGTTTATTTTTCCTACTCCACTCAGCTACATTGTCTATATCTTGCTGCAATAGTGCACAGTCACTTTTATCTTTGATGGTCATGATCAACTTAAGGTCATCCGCGAATAACAGACAAGTGGCAACCCTGACAGCCTTAGGCAGGTCATTTATCATAATAATAAAACTCAGCGGACCCACGTTACTGCCCTGACTTACTCCTGATCTTGTATAATATGACTCAGATTTACAACCAGCATATTCTACAAACTGCCGTCGATCTCTCATGTAGTTAGCAAAGAACTGAAGCAATTTTGGAGTACATCCGACCGCATCCAGCTTTTCTAATAATATGTCATTATCAACCAAATCGAAAGCTTTTTTGTAGTCAAACGACAAGACGCTGCCTACCGTCTACTTGTACTCCAGCATCAACATTTGGAACCACGTACGTCATAAAGTTCATTAAATTACTTGTTGTGCTACACGCCGGTCGAAATCCATGCTGGGCGTCCGATAGTAAACTGGACACTTGGTCTAAAATGCACCTTTGTATGGTAGACTCAAAAACTTTTGCTGGAGTTGACAGAATTGCCACCGGCCTATAGCCACTCACGTCTGAATCCATCCCACCCTTAGGTATTGGGACAACGCGCGTGATTTTCCAACACTCAGGAAAACATGAGAACTCAATGCACAGATTATAAAGATGTAAGAGTGGCTTCGCTAATACAGCGCGGCAATCCCTAATAACAAAAGCGGGAATTCCGTCTGGCCCTGCAGACCGTTTTGGTTTAAGTCGAGTGAGTGCATCCGTTACTTGACTCAATGCTAGGCGACCTATGTGTACACGCGAGCTGTTGCCGTCGCTTGAAGCTACCGCGGCATTTACGTCGAGACGCGGCTGCTGACTGTTGTAGACAGAATAAAAATATTGCGCGAACTCCTTAGCACACTCTGAATTAGATAAAATGTTTCCATCCTTGATGATATTTTTACGGTTCCCTGTCGCTTTTTTTGACCTCACATAGTCCCAAAAAGATCTAGGATCTTTTGTAAACTGTTGTTGAACCTAGTCCTGGTGCTGATTATGGGCCCGTACTATCATCGTCTTTACCGCCGCCCTACACCGAGCAAACATCTCGTAGTCACTGCTTACCCCACTTTCTTCGAACCTCTTATGCAAGATCGCCTTTTTTCTAATAAAATGAATAATTTCACCAGTATACCACTCCGGGTATCTATATCTAGAATTTATACATATTTTCCTTTTCCTTGGGACGCAACTATCAATTGTGTTATTTACGGTGGTATAAAAATATTGAACCGCAGCCTCTGGGTCATGTATGTCATACATTGGACTCCAATCGTTTGATAATGGTAACGAGTATAACGAATCATAATCCGCTTTGGAAAAACTCCACTGTGGCCACAAGTCACTCGATTCTGCATGGTCTGTAGGCGTGTGGTTATTGGATTTACCGTCCGAACGCGGGCACTTAACTTTGGGCACGCTTATTACGAGTGGCGGGTGGTAGGGATCCACTGGCACAAGCGCGTCGTCCGCCGCGCTCACGCGCACTTCACCCACCCTCAATGAACCCAATACCAAATCCAACTGACGGTCATTGCAATTTGGTACGTGATTTGTCTGTATGAATTCACAAAAAGAAAGAAAATATTCGTAATAATCGGACACATTATTATTACAAGAATGTAAATTAAAATCTCCTATAACAACAACGTCCTTATATTTAACGCATAACTGTTCAATAATTCTAAACAATATCATATAATCATTTTCGCTACTGCTTGGAGGAATATAAACCACACAACACAAAAACAAATATCTATTACGGGTATGTACAGTAGCACAAATCAGTTCAAAAGCGTATTTATCGATAGTTACATTACCTGGTACTGTTACTTTACGTTGCTCGAACCCATGCGTGGCCACGAGAAACGCTCCTCCTTGTTTTCGTCCGTCCATGCGGTCGCATCGTAAGATTTGATAACCTTGCGGTATAATTTCGGCATCTTCTATTGACTCATTGCAGCCAGTTTCTGTTATTGCAATTAAATCAGCTCCCACGGTTTCTACATTATTGCAAAACACATCCAACTTTATACGCAGACCTCTTGCATTTTGATAGAAAATTTCAATATTTCTATTTACCGTCGGTTGGTTTACTTGCTGGTCTCCGAAACCAAATCCATTCGGAAAATTCTGCATTCAGAGGCCATACATCTGGTTGACATAATGTGTGGTATAGACCCTCAGAAATACCAACAATAAAAGAAGAGTAGTCTCTCTCTGTCTTATGCTTAATTTTTTCGATTTTGACATTCACTTCAGATCCACATCGCGGACAGATTGCTTAGGATAAGACAAAGAAACGCCTATTCTCTATTTTTTGTTTTTACCTTAGGCAGATTGAAGCTGGAGTACAACAAGATACTGCTACTGGGTCCTGACCTGTAACTACTATACACCTGCGATATTTATGAGCTAGAAAACCATTTCATTGGAACCTTTGCTGACGACATAGCTATCATGGCTAGCACAAGGAAGCTGTAGAAAATGTTCAAGAGTGCATAAATCGTTTCTATGAGTGGACTGCAACATGGCGTATCATGCTTAACAAAAGCAAGTCTATCAACATCACTAACAAAAGACAAAAATACTTCCCGGTGTTCATAAATAACCACCAAATACCATTCAAGAATACTGCTAAGTATGTCGGCATGACCATGAAAGAAAAGAGCCAACCTCGATTTTCAATACAAAAAAAATGAATTTACTACTTGGGAAACAGTCGTCATTGTCAATATCTAGCAAATTAATGATATATAAATAAGTTTTATAGCCTATAGCCAAAGCAATCGTCAAACCACCACAACGATTTTCGAGTACTAGACGACGCGCCCTGGTACAGAAACATCGACCTCCACCTACCTCAACATGGATGTCGTAAACACAGCCATACACAAGTATGCAGAAGCTCATGAACACAGACTTCATCATCACGCGAATGTCGAGGCGATCCAACTCCTTGACAACACTGATCTAGTGCGACGACTAAAAACAGTAAAAACGTTTGAGTTAGGTTAGTGCAGTGTAAGGAACTTAAGCTGTAGTGCAAGTGCTGACTAGAAGGAACACGTGAATCAAGATGAATAATTTTACAGTAACATAGTAGTTTCAATTACTTATAAGCTAATACGCTGGATTGTAATGTGAATAAAGTATCAAGAACTGTGATACTTCACATATACATAACCAACCTATTATGTTCCCACTGCTGGGACACAGGCCTCCTCTCAGTGGGAGGTAATAATCCACCACGCGAGCCCCTATTGGCAGATGTCACATATCTTCGAATTTTTGGGTAAAACTAAAAATTAAAGAGGACGATCACGATGTTTTCCTTCACCGTTTTGAGAGCAGTGGTGATAAAATAATATACACAAAGTAAAGCGCTTGCCTGGGTTCGAACCTACGACCTAAAGCCACCACTGCTCTCCTAAATAGATATGGTGGAATGATAGGTTCACAGGTAGGTGGTTAGGTTCTACATTTAGATAAGTATACCGTAGTAATGATGCTGTGGATCCAGTAAATAATAATGAGTGATCAAATGCGTACCTACGTACAACACGACCCACTCGATGACTGGCGCTGACCCGACAGATAACGGAACAACTGGTCTTCCGATACGAAACGAGCTTTAAGCTGCTGCAAGCGCTTCTTTAGTTTACTTTAAGTTTGAAAGTTTGGCAGCATGGTTTTGATAATCGCGGGTAGTATGGAAAGTTTAAAATACAATATAAACTCTAATATTCGCTGAACAAAAATGTTACCAATGATTTGCCTTACGTTCTTACTCCGTAAAAGTCAATGAGCACCAACATTTGTGTTACGCTATTACCCCTCTGTTGCATGTTTATGGAGAATAGTCGTATTATTATATTATGGCAAAAATAATATCAATAGGGCTCTTTACGAAGGATAAAGAGTCCTATTGATATTTTTCTGTCTGGTCGATCAAATAACCAAAGGTTCTTAAACAGAAGGCTTTTCTTCTACATATCTAGGTATGTGCTAAATAAATTGCATTAAAATCTGGAGACCAGAGGCCTTCACGCGTTCCATAAACTAAGCGCTTCAGCCACTTGATTCTCAATCCAGCATCATAAGTATCGAATGTTACCGTCGGCGCCAGTAATACGTAAAAAGCGATTTCAAATAAAAAGCGCTTTCAAAAGTGGCAGCATCATGTAACGGGACTTCGCGAGACCGGAGTACCTGCACCTTGCATGGGGTTCAATGACCACGCAACGTGATAACACTATGAGAGCATATAGGGACTGCCTACGACGAGAAACAGTTTATGAGCTTGATAGATATACATACAATTTCAACTTAAAATAAAATAAAACCCCCGACACAACCGAAAACCTAAAAAAAAGGCAGATCAGACTTTCTTCTTTCTTTTTTTTTTTCTGACAAAACTCTTGATCATGGCACCTTCCAGTCAACCAAAAAAAAACGGAGCAGACGTTTGGGAGCTAACATACCACACACAGAGATCTGAGCTTTTGAGAGTCTAACAGTATGACAATAATGACAATCACTAAAACGGATCAGATAAATATGGACACAGTTAAGGACCATGAAAGTTTATGTACTGTCCTGTCTTGTCTTGTCCTGTCAGTCAGTCACGCCAAAAATCTGAAAAAGATCTAAGCAAATTACACGACGAGATTGGTCTTAAGAAATTGCAAATATCTTAGCAAATATTAGCGTCGACAATAAAATTGACGTCCTATTTTTTTTTGTACCTGCAAATACGTCAAGACTACAACTATCTACCATACGTTTTACACAAAATGGTTAAAGAGAATAGGTAAGTATAATAAAGCAGTAAGCAATATCATGGTGCATACGATGCGAACAAGGGGCCGACACACGATGTGACCGCCTTGGCCTCTCATTGCAGTGCTGCTTTCAAAGGTAATAAATACTTCTCGATCAGTAAATTGTAGTTTACTTGCCAAGTGCCACGACGGACTGGGCACTAGTGTTTAAACTTGTCATGTCTTTGATAACTACTGGCACACCGCATACATAGCAAAATGGTCCCGTTGAATGACGCGGAACCTCGCTGTGCCATGGGTGATCGTGTGTTTGCTATTCGCGTTGGTTTTCCGGACCTTACCAATATATCAACTTTAAAAAGGTGTTTTAAGCAACAGTAAAAACATTTAGGCAAGTATTTTTTGGCAAAATTCTGTCAGCGATCTGTAAGGTGAGATTAATTTCTCGGCTTATGTCAAAATAAATGTAATGTTGTACCGACAAGTTTACAACATGTAAGTAGTAAAAAACTGGTTTACTTCCAAGAGGAAACAAAGAAGGCTCTCCGCCGTTTCTACGCGAATTGAATAAGAAATTGAGGTAAATAGGTCTAGCGCTTGAGGTGACAGTTTAACTATCTCTCAGACAAGTTTGCATCTGGTACAGACCTACATTGTAGCTATTCTTAGCCTTAAACTTGCTTTACATTCCGATAGATTCACTGTAGTTTAGAAAACAGGGGGTCTAAACATAATCAGCGTTTAGCATACTGTATGTTGCGGTGGGGACTAAATCTGGTCCCAGTTCCGATTCATGTCCACTTGGTCGCTTTGAAGAACAGCTGGAGACCAATAATCTAGCATCACACTAACCCACGCACAGCCTTATCACTTTAAAATACAACTGAAACGTCGCATTGAGTTTCCAAGAGCGTAACAATAATTTGCATCAGTGGGTTCAAGACAGGCTAGATAACCGTTGTAGGCTTGACCTAGATCGAAAGCTTCGGAACTAAGTTGTTGATATTCTTGAGACCAACTCGTGGATATACATAAGTCAATATACGCTTGTGATAGTAACGGGCCGTTTATGTGCTTTGGGCCTTCGAGCAAATAAGCCCAAAAGGACCATTTGTTTATTTTAGCATCATTATCACGTTATCACTAAGTTATTTTGATTCTTCTAAGAGTCGTACTAGATTTATTTTTAAAACTCTTTTGTAACATTGTCCTAGAAAGCTATAAACTAGAGGTTGTTTATTGATATTCTGGTGAGCACCGCTAATCAGGAGTTTAGGTGGCCATAAATGTGGAAACTCATAAATTTTGTCAGTAACACGCTCGACATGGTAACGGTTCGTTTGTGGGCACTATCAATGTGAAGATGCGCACAGGCCATGGATTTATTGAGTAGGAAATGAGGTTTTTTTTAAATTATAATTTTTGGTCTTTATGCTTGCCTTTCGCCTTTGATCTAATCAGATGGACTATCACTTGATGCTGCTACCTTACCGACTTGGCAGCATGAAGTCATACTCCCGTTGTTAAATATTGAAGTAGCTGGCTTTTGAATCCTTGAGCAAGGCCAGAGAGAGCGGTCTATGTGCTGATTCACCCCGAATACATGCAGGAAAGTCTTAACTTAACTTAAATATTGGTCCTTGATGTGGAATACTTCTTTTAGCTGTCCGTGTGAGTCGTCTCAACATCGGAAATACCCGGCGACATATTCAAATATTAGCTGTTCTGGACTGCGCGGGCGCCGCACTCGATGCGCGCATACCTACATTTGAATATATTTCTTTAGATCGCTTCTGTATTAATCTCGAAACTCGAAATGTCTCCAAATACTGGTTTCCTTTAGTTCGGGCTACAGAGAACATTGACCCGGAAAGTAAGCATAATTTAAGATTTTTGTCTTTTTGTAATCCCTTTTAGGAATCAGAGATAGCTTTATGATAATGCAAAAATTATACCCACCAGAGCTTTATTGGAACACCAATAAAATAAATATAAAAGCCTCCTTACATGGTTGGATTCAGAGATGTTTGTGAAAATGACACAAGTAAATAATTCGAGAACAGTCTCGTTAAATTTAATAAAAGAGAATGCAGCGCATGGCGCGTGAGTAATGCTATATGCTAAAAGCCATCATACCCTTTATCACCCCCTCAATATTAGCCTATGTCCTTCCCCAGGACGCCATCTGTCTCCACCAACCAACATATAATTGACAGACAGACACGAGTTACTTTCGAACTAATAATATTACGTGGGACACTATGTGCTATGTTCTAGTAAAATGTTCTATAGTTTTTTTTTAATTATTTCTAAGTACTCTCCACTAGCCTTTATACAAAGTTTCATGCGTCTGAACCAGTTTTCGAAACAATATTTCCAGTCTGCCGTATATACCTCGTTTACGGCCTGCTCGAACGCTGACAGCGCATCTTCCGGCGACGAAAATTGTATCGGTAATAAAAAGAAGTCACACGGTGCTAGGTCAGAACTGTAAGGAGGGTGACCCAGGAGTTTGACCGGTGTGCTGTCCAGGATGCTTCTTTAGTAGTAGTCAAGTAGCCAGTCAAATCGAAAAAGCTCGCGACCAAAACCTTCCCCCCGCTACTAGATCGCTTCACTTTTGTAGGCGTTGATTCGTTTTGAAACACCGATCCAACCTGCAGTATGTGCTGAATCACTTGATACGTAACTCGCCTATTGGTTTGGATAAAAAAAAAAACACAGCTACCACGTTTTCTTCCGAAACGGCCGTCAACGGGCGACCACTTCTTTCTTCATCCCCCAAAGTTAGTCGAGCGCGCTTGACTTCGTTATACAATACACGGTTGCCTTAGAAGGGCCTCCATCCATGAATGCCATTTGAAGTCTATCGTAGGATTCGTCCGGTTTTAAGCGGTACTTGAAAACGTGAAAAAATCATAGCGCGAAAATGTTCCCTGTAGTAGCTCGCAAACAATGTGGAGGGACATTTTGAAATTGGAACGTACCTATTTTTACTTACAATCATATTTTCAAAATAGACTATAACTGGCCAGTCTCTCACACAAAAAGTATTTTTCGCAATACCTAATTTCTGAGTGTTCAGAGTTTCTGAATGGGTTAAGACATTTTACGACTCTCAAAGCATTACTAAGTTCCAAATACTTCCGTTTATACAACTCCACTCAGCCATCGAATGCAATCAGACGATCATTTTATTGCTATCGGTTTATCTCGATAGTAATACATTGTTGTTGAAGAGAGTGACTTTTGCTCGTGACTATTGTATGCTAACGAGCGGTATTAGACACCTGTGACTAATACCAACCATATAACTACGCTTCAAAGACAGAACTGCGCTTGTAAGGCAATGTTTGTCATTTGTTTAGCAACTTTTACTTGTATTGTTATATTCTGAGGTCATAGTGTGGAGTCTTCGCCATCTTCTGACGTCTACCGTGCTTGGATTTGAGATATTTCTGCGGGGTAATTGCGTAACACACTAACATTAGGAATGGATTTCATTTTGACAGTTCAACAACACACATCGTTGTTGGGCAGATTTTTATATTTTATTTTATTTAATGTGAAACAATGGATAAGCAATATCTATCAAAATTATTAAGATTGTGAGTACTAATGTGTTACGCAATTGGGGTGTTAAATAAATTGGTAGCGTGCCATCTATCATCTATTTTTATCATGTTTTATTGGCAGTTTAATATTACCTAAAGCAAATCTATAGAAATGTACTCCACGTTAAAAAAAAAAAAAAAATTTTTTCCTCAAGCTTTGAGCCAGAATGCTATTTTATTAAACACCTTGATATATCATTATTTTTATTATGTGAAACTACCAATGTATTGGATACAAGTTATTTGGATCGCTTCGTTAGCGCCTTACTTACCTAGATCAGGATTCTTAATTAATTTAATCACTGAAGTGATTAAGTTCTACAAAAAACTTTCACTAGGCAACATAAAAATAAATAAGTAGGTAATCTACAGTCAATGGTGTGGCTGGTAACAAGTTAGAGATATCTACCTACTACGGCTATTGGGCAAAAATAACGCTTTTAGAAAAAGTATTTATCCGCAACGTATGGAGCCTTCAAAGCCTAGTGTACACAGTTTCTGGGTTCCGTAGCTGAAAAGGAAAAAAGACGTCTGTAAAGAACCTTTTTTTGAGGAACGCTTAGAGGTATCAAAATGAAATTATAAATACGCAAGTTTACAATCTCAAGGTGAAAAAAAATTAAGCTTCTAGAAGCAAATTTTAATTTCCCATGGTTAGTCTGGATCAAGCTAGTCGCTCCCCTAACGAGCCGCAACTGCCTTCCAAAACAACACAAAAAATGACTTAAGTTTCGGAAGTCTTTGCAAATTTTCTTTGCAAATTTTCAAGTTTATCGGACGTCTTGAAGTTGGTGAAATACGTTCACAAAAGCGTGTTAAAAATACTGAAATCAATAAACTATAATAGTTGTAGAGTTCCCTTGATTTCTCCAGGATTCCATCATCAGTTCCTGGCCTGACAATGAGACCACTTGGGAAATATACCCAAGCAAGTATATTATAGTGCACCGATTGAGAAAATTCTAATTTTTTTTTTGGCCAGCCGTCTTCGAGTAATCAGGGAAAATACATTATTTTTTTCTGAAGATTCAGATAAACTGAGCACCTCCTTCTTATTTTGAAGTCGGCTAATAAGAATAGATACCAATTTGCGGAAGTTTAAAAATTACTCTACTTACTAATTAATACCTTATTTATAGCTTTACTCAGTTGGTAAAAGAAAACATAATAAGTTTTAACATAAATAATAGTGACATCAAATTAACTGTTCATTTGTTTTTTTGGAGACAACGTATGGCAGTGTGAGCAATTTAAATACAAATAATGACAAAAACATTTAGCGCGGACGGAACGTACGGAAAGCGTAAACATGGATGTGCGGCGGTGGCCGGTCAGACACCGTTAGCTCACTCGTATAAATGAAGAACCCCTCCCGGCCGCCTTAGTACACCGCGACACCAACCATGCGACTATACGCGCTTCTACTGGTCGCCGGGGCCGCGCTGTGCGCGCGCGCCGCCTCTATCCCCGTAGCGGTAACAGAGAAAAAAATAATCGACATCGTCCCCGAAAAATTCGATAAATTACCAGAAAATCCATCCAGTGAACAGGAACTCATCGATCAAGCAAACACTGTCAAGGATGTCGATAACAAATTGCGCGCTAAACCAGAGGACATCCCCGTTGAAGTCGTCGTTGAGAATGCGCAGCTCGCGCTCTTAACTGACGAAGAAATAAACAGGCCAATTCCAGACTTGCGGAACCCCGGCCCACCTCAACGTCAAGAACATGAGACTCAAAATCCTGAGTATTATGCATCTGAACAACAGGCAGTCACGCTCTTCAAACAGAGCATTAACGATGCGCAGAATGTTTTAAGGCAAGGATTCCAGGGAATTACCGACGGCATCCATAATATCATAGAAACCAACGGGCCGATTCAATCACTACAACAGAATATCCAGTCTCTGCGAGATAGTTTCACTGCTCAAATTATGAAAGTTAATGGAACCATTCAAAGTTACCTAAACACAGAAAGTGCAAGTATTGATAAACCTGCTGTAGAACAGACTAAAGCTGGTTTCCATCAAATTGAACAAGGCCTTTTTAAACTCAGAAATGACTTCAACAGAGGAGTGAGCACTTTAGCTGGTGGTGTCGAGGTGGTTGCAGCTCTGAAGGCTGACAGTGAAACGCCTAACGAAAACTCAGGCTCAGGCTCCGCTCCTGCCAGTCCTGCTCCATCACCAGCGCCGGCGGCACCATTCATAAATATCGTGCAGGAATTTCAAAATAGAGTTCAAAATGCTTTGGGAAATTTCGTAGAAACAGTGACCAACATATTTCAAGTTCCAAGTTCAAATCAGGGTTCGGGCACAACACCTGCGCCCGTGCAGAGTGACTCTCAAGTGACTTCTGCGCCATCAACATCCAACACCAACCTCTTTCAAACCCTTCAAAACCAATTTAATCCATTTCAAGCACAAAACCCTGGTCAACCAGGATTTCTAGGCTGGCAAGGCTTTGGCACCGGTCCATTTGCACAATGGTTTAACGGCCTTCAGCCATCCAACAAGCCTCAAGGTCAAGCTCCACAGGGCACTCAACCAGCGCCCTCTGGCCAGCCCGCACAAACGCCTAGTAAGCCAGAAGAAGCTGCTGGCAAGCCCGATATCAAAACTGACCCACAGGCAGAGCCAGCCAAGCCAGCTGCTGGCGCGGAGACACCCGCGCCGGCCGCCGCTGTCACCCCCGCCGGACCCATACGGCAGATCCTGCAGAACAACCCCATCACCCAGGGCATAGCCGGCGCCGTCCAGCGGCTACAGAACATTAACAATCCCGAGAAACCAAGAGACGAACACACCGCAGTACCAGTCAAAAAACTAGATGAGGACAAAGCTGATCCTGAATCTAAAAAAGGAGGCGGTCCAAACACTGGTGAGTAAGAAAACACACTTTGTCTAACTTAACCCATATGTTATTTTACTAAAATAAATTGTTTGATCAATTTTCCAACAGTGGCAGCGTGGGGGGTTTTCGTCAATGGTCTGATAGGCACCATAGGTGCTGTTATAAATGGTGCCACTGGCACCATCAGCACAGCAGTTAATAGTGCCATAAATACAGTTGGCGGTAATATTCAGGTACCGAAACGAAGAGTTTCCGACTTCTGTGTGGGCTGGCTGTGTCATTGTGTGTAACCGATGTACATTGTGAAATACGAGTAACATATTTTTGTCCTACGTGTCGCTTTTGTTAGTGTTGTCCGCGTCAACAGCAGCGTTCCTGTGTCAACAAATAGTGCTTTTGGGCCAGTCATCGGTGAGGCTTATAATGTGTGTAATTTGTTCTTGGGCAGGGCTTAAAAGTTATGATAAAACTAAATTTGAGTACCAAAGCGAGTTCCTGCGATAACGGTCTCACCCACTTTATTTTTCACTGCTGACCTAATTAAGATATCCCAATCCCAATATACATCAATAGTAGATACATACATTTAAATTAATATAGTCCGTGACTATCTTGATTTATTCAGCAAACACTTGAACAGGCTTACAACGTATGGCTGCTTTAAAACGCAAGATAATTTCATGTTTAGGAATATTCTTTAACATTGTAATCAATTATTTTTTCAATGAACGCATAGGAATCTGAGTAACTATTAAACTGTAGAACTAAAACCAGTCATGCCAGTACATTGTGAACAGCTATGTGTTAACATAAATATTACCTATGCGTAAGTATAACCAATACATAAGAGTCCGTTCATTTTTGTAACTATTCTAGCGTTAGATTGGGTAATTATAGAGCTATGAAGCAATGCAATACATGCTACTGTGTGTAATAACCAGAACGAACAAAATACTCCAAGTATTAAAATCAATCATTTGTTAGTCTACAAACGTAGGTAGGTACTTAAAAATTAACCCTCAACAATAATGCCTCAAATTTTTAATAGATAAAAATATATGCACATTAAGTAACTGAATTTTAGTTGGAACAGACAACTGAAATTCAGCGTGAGCGTTTTTGGTGAGCGTGAGACCAAACATTGTGCCCACGCACTCACTATTAGCACCCCAATGCGAGGTGACTTTCATCTTTTCCAAGAAAAGCAGGTTTATTTTATTTGTATTAAGAATAACACTTAAAATAAATAGAATGCGTTTGTCACCAGCCGTTTGTTATAAGAACAGCAAAACTTTTAGTGTTTTTTTACCTATCCTCAAGACATTATGTAGGCCAACGAGTTGTTTTTCCTCGGGTTAATAACAAAGTATGATGCGGTAAGCCATCTGTAAATCTCATGGGGTACTGACAGTTGACTTGGAGGTACATTTTTGTTGCTTTTTGTCCATCGTAGATTCAGATTGTTATGTAGGTAATTGGTTTCTAACAATGTCGATAACCATCGACCTCATAATTGCTCGTGTTTAGTAACAAATTTTTGTTTTTCGTATTCCCAGGGGATAATAACGACAGCAGCGGCAGCCGGATAGAACAACCAGAACAAGTCAAAGAAGAAATTGAGAAGATTCCAGAAGTTCAGGTGGTTCCAAAAGTTCAGAAGGTCCCAGAAGTTCAGAATGCTTCTGAAGACGAGATTAAAGAACATAAGACCGAAGAGGTCGTTGACAAGACTGAATAAGTCATAGTGTGATACTTATAAGTGTAGAACTATTTATTTATTAAGATTTAATGTAAATAAAAGACAATGATGACGAGAATTAAAGTTTTCTTCAACTGAAAATTGTTTTTTTTTTGTCCTTGGTAACATTCGGAAACATTTTTTAACGTGTTTTCTTTCTTTCTATTACAGATAATATAATACTACGTACAGATACTCAATCTTACGATTTCAGTAATTAAATAGGTAGGTAACCTACTTTAGGTGCCCTGGCACTTACAGTAGGTACATATCCAGCTGTTACTAAGGCACATTAGTAATTGAGTTTAGTTTAAGAAAAGTCAGGCTTAGTAGAAAGTTGTCAGCTGTCCTTCACTTTCTTGAAATTTAAGCAGAATCATTGATTTGTACAAGGTATTATGTTACAATAGACTTTAAAAATAACGGACCGAGACAACGCTGAACGCACAACATATAAATAGAAGCAAATAATGATATATTTAATAGAAGCAAATAATGATATATTTAATAGAAGCAAATAATGATATATTTAATAGAAGCATATAATTATTTGATATAAAATAATTCAAATGTCCCCTAAAAATAAAAATAAATACCTAATTGGGTTAGTTGGAGCTCTTTGATAAAGCATTTATTTTTCGGTCATAACAGGGGTGTTATAAACGCCTGTCTGTTTATTGTTTTCTGGTTGCTCTGAAGAGAATTCGAACTAATATTGCTAAGAATAATAATTCAGGCATCTCACTAGCAGGAAATATAGTCCGGAATTTAAAGTTATGACCGACAGATGGTATAAGGATTACAAGATTAGGATTGGCAGAATAAAATTACCTTTGTGGATTGTAAAGTTGGGCTGCTGTGTTACGTCTCAGGTTCGATTCCCAGGTCTCGAAAAAATGTCATGAGACTTTGAATGGGAACCTACAGACTGGATAGTCTAGAAACTTATTTATTGTAGCTGGGGAGCATCTACATAATATTCCATGTGCCATTCCCTTCTGTGGAAAGAAACGTGTTGAGTGCATGTTGTAACAATAAACTTCTGGCGGGATGGAAGTGAGTATAGACAGAGTTGAGATTAGTTACAAATCCAACCGGTTTAAGGCTGGTGTCTCGAACGAATATTCTTATATTAATATGAAAAATTATTAAGTGCGCTTAACGTTACTGCATCGTTCTGGAATACCTGCCTACTGACTAGCTTTTCCCCGATATTATTCGGTTGGATGATTGGAGGAAGGTACCTAGTAGGTTAGTACTCACTTCATCGTCCTGCCGCTTCTGCAGGTCACTAATATAAAAGTACGAGCAACCATACTAACCACATTCTGCTATATGACGAATCCTCAGATGTCTTCGCGAGTACTGAACTGAGATTCCTGAACACTACTACTCGATATCTTGAGTACATTGACAGTCCCAGTACAATCTCATTGGAGCATATAAATTAGATGTTATCTTGTTATTAATGATTTTATTGTATTTTTATGTTGTTTTACCTAATTTGTCTACTTAATTTAGTTGATTTTCATATCATTCCATTTAGTTTTGTCTATCTTCGTGTAATTTACCCCTGCATGGATGATGAAGGAAGTTCAACAAATTATATTGTTCTCAATCTTGACATGTTTTTTATCTTGTGTTCTCATATTTTATTTTTTATCGTGTTAACACATGTGCATGATGTGGTCTCCAGTATGTCGATTCTGTAAAAATCTCACCGTGAATACTTGCGTGGAGTGAGCTGTCAGTGTCATCCCGTCTTGGTCAATCCCTAGCATCAGTTGCACTGACAGCTCACCCTACGTTCACTTCACCTAAGTTTTCACGGTGTGATGGTTACCGAATAGCACTACTGTAGTTGAAGGAGCACACGTAAAATAATCTTTCTATTATTGTAACTTACTTATTCTAATAAAATTTTAAAGTGACGTGGAACACCAGTCTTACCAAGGGGTATTACCCAGTAACTGGGTTGTGGGGGTCAGGTAAGCAGTCGCTCCATGTAAAATACTGGTATTCAGCTGCATCCAGTTAAACCGGAAGCCGACCCCAAAGTAGTTGGACCTACACCCGGCAGATGATGATGGTACTAAAAATGTACAGCATTTTTTACATTTCCTTATTTTTTTATGTACAGTAAGCGTTCAAAAGTGCATAGGCACGTTCAGAGTCGTATTGCTGTGAACTCGCGGTACGACTATATGTGTTTAAACGACACACACCACACCGATCTGTGTGGTGTGTGTCGTTTTGCACGGCACACACTGACGTAAAGTCGCGCATTCTGCTCGCCCTACAAGAAACAAAAATATATTTCTGTCGCTTTCGTTAGACACGCATCATGCTCGTGACCTGGCCGGTTTATGGAATTGCTAAAATTCGAGTTAATCTAATACGAGCTGGTAGCAGTAGGCGTCAAGCGTTGGACTGAGAAGCAGTCGGCTTAGGTTCTGATCTCATAAGATGCAACTCAGTTTTATTGTCATTTTTTGTTTTGGTTTGCAATAATAACCATATTCAAAATATAAAGGCTACCTTTTTATTATTTTTGTTATTGCAGTAAAGAGTTTAGAATAAAAAAGCGTTACATGTACAAAAACAAAAAAACAAAAATAAAAACACATATATTTGTTATAAAATTTTACATCATTAGGGATAACAAACCGATACGATTTTTAATATATATCACCGAAACGATAATATCTTCTTCAGACAAATAGGATGTGCAATACTATATCAAGGAACTTAAAATAAATTTGTTTTATTTAAACATGTGAAATGTTCAAAAAGTTTGATAAGTAGATTTATTGCACCATAAACATTAAGCTGCTATCATTAATTTCCAAAATAAGTGATTTTAATAAGTGGTTATGTAATGCCCTACATAACCGTACCGTACCTAGTTTGTTAACATTAAGTATTTCACATTTTATTTGGCTTTTGTGAATTAATTACATATTGAGGATAGCTTAAGTATTCATTTTCTTTAAGAAAAGATGATTGAAACTAAACCTCAATATTTTATAATTAATTATAAAGGATAAACTATTCCGGAACTGAAACGTTCTTGTTTATTACGTTATTGTTTGCTAGGTTTCGGTGATGCAACCTTTGTAGCGTGGAGTACACTGCGAACAGTTTTTAATGACGTGTTGTAAAATTCAGCAAACTGTCCGATTGGTATGAAACCATTTTTTTCATATTCATTCACCATGTGAAGTCTTATTTAAATAAGCTTTACATTTCATAAACAAGCGCTCCGACTAGCAAGGATTCCCTCTTCCTCACATCTCTTAACCCACAGACTCACAGTATTTCTCTAGAACAAAGAATGTAATACTATTAGACATCTCTAAGCAAAATACTGTACCCTATAATAATTAAGAAAAAATAGTAAAAATAACATTATGTTTTTAACACTTTACTTATCATTCTTAATAATTTTTATTTGGTAAAATATGAAATATTTAAATTATAACACTCACACTTAGTCCATTTGTGTAACTCGCAACATTTACGTCCACTTTTACGCAGCGCAATATTATTGCCAACTTATTTATTGAAAATTATAACCACAATACTGCTACTTAACAAATTTTAACATTCGTCACTAATTAAATTGGTGAATAGTCATAACGAATTGCATCTACTTCACAGAAATCGAATAATTTACTCAGTTTTCTGTGGTCTACCTAAAAACTTTTATTATTTATGTAAACAAGATGAACGAGACAAGAATCGAATGATTATCGAACCACTACAAGTTATTTTAATAAAACAAACAACAATTGTTCATTTTAGGTATGTTATTACATACCAAAAACTAAAAATATGTATTATTTGTAAATAACATCAAGCTTAATCCGCAGGAACGGGTGAGATTCGAACTCAGGGCTCGCCACAATCGCTGCTACCCATGCACGGTAACGCTTAAGCTAGCACGCCATATGTTAAGTTAGTTGAAATTATGAACTACTATCAATAACAGACAAAGTGTGAGTATGTGTGCGTGTCTATAGTATAGAAACAACTTATAGAAGAAGGTCGTAAGTGAAACCGAAGCGTCAATCTATTTGTTTTGTGAGATTGCCGATGGACTAATGAGTGCTACTGTATGTTAATCGACAGGTATTTTGAACCCTGTCAGTCAAGATATTACAGTTTCAAAACATTACATTTTTATTGGTGCTGGTAAGTACCTAATTATGTTTTATGGGAAACGTCTCTGAGTGTGAAAATTGGGACAACCATTGTTGTATTTGGTCCCACCTGTGAAAACGTAAAAACAAATGTGTAGTAAATGAATGAATATACAGGGCTACAGGTTAAGTCGACCTAGATGATTGTAGTTTAGAGAGACCTCAAAGTGATTGTAGTTTCCACCATGCCTGACAGATTTGACTATGAAACACCGTACCCCAAACTTAACCGTTTTCAAGATATTGGCCTTTGAAATTATTTTTAAGAAATTGCCGATTTTTGGTCTTTTCCTTCTTATTCATTTACGTTTGCGATTTAATTGCTTAATAAGTTGCTTTATTATTCTCAACACTAAAATTGCAGATAACTGGACTAACTGGGTCGTAGTAGACGATTGATAGTTATACAATTAAATAAATTCGCCAAAAACATTTTTATCTTTCTGAAATATTTAAATAAATGTATTTGACAGTCATGCTGCAGATGTGTTCAAAATATTCTTCGTTTCATTACCTTTCCAACAAGGTAATGAAATATAACAAGCTAGGGTATTATCAGAATTCTTAGAAAACACTTTGGTGAAAGGCTCAGGTTCAGGCCCAGGTAGTAGTAAAAATTACAATAATTACGGTATTTAAGCGTCTGTGACGTTTCATTGATATGTTTACCCCATCTTAATGAGCTATCCAGCCACAGGCCCAAATATTTAACATTGCGAACGACTTCTATTAAAACGTCATTAAAACCAATGTCGACAGACCTCCTATAGCAACCTTTTTTTAAAAACATAAATCTTAGTTTTATTTAAAGACATAGTTCAACCAAGCTTATCAATTAACACATTGGTATATCGTGAAGCAGACCGAAGTTCTTCAAACACTAAATCATAAATATTTTTTGTTGAATATAACACAAAGTCGTCAGCATATTGAGATACATTAACCGGGCCAACGTTCTTACATATCTGCAGTGTTAGAATATTAAATAAAAGTGGAGCCAATGGATCTCCTTGAGCTATACCACGTCCAGTAAATCTAACAATCTCACCATCGTACGTCACCACTTGCAGATGTCTATCTGATAAGAAGGACCACAAGTAAACACAGATTTTTGATCCAACCCCAAACTGATCTAAAATACGTAACAGGTAAAGAATATCATAACATAACATCACGCCTTGTTTCCCCGAAGAGTTGGGCAGATGTATACCTGTACACCTATATTTCGCCAGTTATGATAAAGTCCCATGTAATAAGGGGCGAGCCTATTGCCATCAACGGGGCACATATCCATACTCCGGCCTGCTACTGAGAAATTCCAGATAGAAAAACGCAATAACACGTTGCCCGACCTGGGAATCGAACCCAGGACCTCATGCTCAGCAGTAGCGATTGCAACCACTAGCCAACGAGGCAGTCAATGAATATTAACATTGTTATAAGCGCTTTCTATGTCTATAAAACAAGCCGCTGTAATCAAGTTTTTAGAAAACCCTAGTTGAACTTCAGAAACCAACCGCGTACGGTTATCTAGGCAAGATCGTGCTTTACGAAAACCAATGTCTTTTTCCTGAGGACATGGTGTCCTCAGGAAAAAGACATTGTTTTTCAAAGATCCACTCTATACGTTTACCCAAAATAGCATGTTTTTTTTACAAATAAAGATATCAGAAAAATAGATAAGGAAATAAGTCCAGCGGATTTAATGTCCTCCTCTGTACATCCTTGTGCGTAAGTATTAAATAAATAAATAAACAATACGTAATGATAAAGATGAACTAATACGCTTGGGTATTTTAACTATTATGATTTGACGCCTTTGTAAGGGATCAAGGCCGTCAACAACATTTTTATCCGGTCCGGGATGGGGACTTCATCAAAAACACCTTAGACGTTTATATATTTCTATAATTTGAAGTAGAATTGATTATGCCCGTTTTTTGTTTGACAGTAACTGTAATTCTAGAAATCTAGACTAATAAAACAAGGTAGGGTCCAAAACCTGGCATAACGTGTTGTCGGCAGATTAATAAGGAGCACCCCGATGCATGTCATGGAAAGCTAGCTATGCCTTCCGCCACTTCATATTCGTCGGAGGTACTTAGCCAGCAAATTTATGTTAAAATCAAAATCTTTTCGTAATAATAAAACTGTAGAATGATTAGAAAATCTTTCACTAGTTACATGTTCCAACTATTGGCAGAACAAGAAGCTGCCGTTACTTAGTGACATCTTTTCACATTATAACTCTGTTCCAAAACACTCAAGCATACAACTTGGAATGTTTTCACTTGATAAGTGGATAAGTAGTATAAATATGTCTCATGTAGTCTTCGATAAAATTCCTAGTATTTTTAAAGCTAAACGCCGTTACAGTACATGACAAATAAAACAGTTATGTTCTTCATATATCCAGGAACAATATTCAGGTTAACATACGATTTTTACTGATTTCTTGGTTCAAAGAGAAACATTTGGGATGCGCTGCCTTTTGGGATCCCATTCTCTTGTATGACACGACGATTGTGTGTTGATGGAGTTCCCATGAATTACTCCACTGTTTTCGGATTATTTTAGAAAGGTTAAAAGAAAGTGTTTAGATCTTTTGATGAAAGATCAAAAGAAAAAGGGATATGGTATCAAACTATCCAGCCACAGATTTGTCGGGTTCCGTGGATTGATTGTGACCTCAACAAAACCCTAGTAACTATAGCCTTGAGACTTCGTTCCGGACATATTCCTTCAAATAGGTTTATAATGTAGTGAAGAAAGCCCTGTCTCCAAATTGTGATAACATTTATTTATTGCATTCCATATTGTAAAAAGATGTTACGAAGGGGTTAAAGAAAAATATGGACCCTGTAAGGGCACAGCAAAAGGGTAAAATAAAGTAAGTAGGAGAGAGGAAGAACGCTTTAATTTATTCTGATGGAGTGTGTCCGGAATGAAAATACTAATGTTTAAGGACAACTAAAAGTTACTGATGTTTTAGGTCAATATAAAAGGTACGTTATTGTGTGTAGTAGAAAGGGTGAGGATTCGCAACAATATCAACTAAAACTCAATCAATGAAAGGGTTGAGTCGTCGTCGTAATTTAATTGATGGATACTTTCCATTTGATATGTTTTAATGTCTTCAGAAAAACAGGAATGATGAACTAAATGGATGAGTCGATTTAAACTAATATTAAACTCAACACGGTTATGTATCTTACCACGTCAGGTGGGGCTGAGGTGGACACGATAGGCAACGGTAGATTACGTTTGTCTACATTGATTTCTGGTATTGTCTTGGGACTTGGCCAAAAAAGAGAATCGCGCGCGAGCCACCATGGGGCCATGGAGCCACGTCTCATTTTGTTACAAGTTCTATATGTATGAAGCATTCCTAGAGAAGGGGCGTCCGCTGGATTGTCAGCTGATGAAACATGTCTCCAACAGTTGGCAGGAAGCCGGTATAAGATGTCTAGTGCGATTCGAAACGAATGTTTTCCACTGGTGTGGTGGAGAATGAAGCCACGCTAACACGATGGAAGAATAAAAAGTCCACGCATACACAATTTTATATGATATGTGACAAACATCATCAACGGAATTAGTACAAAGAACCCAGTTAGTCATTGTTGATTTTGCCATTAGACATAAGAGCTTATCACACGGAATGTGTCCGGAACGAAGTCTCAGAGCGATAACAGTATCACATCTGTTCAACAGCTGATTATCTATCCACGGTGAGTTCAATGCATCGTTTTGTACCAGATTCCTTTTTCTAGTGATCTTTTATTAAAGTAGTCCTTCCAAAGCGAATAACATTCCTGTTTGATATTTGGTATAAAGTTAGTAAAGTGAGGAGAAAAGTTAACAGGAATTCCATCACATATGGCCTACTTGGCTAGTGAGTCAACAATATCATTGCCTCTTAATCCGATATGTGATGGAATCCATTGAAGAACTATGTGTCTTCCATCAGATTGTAGTTTCAAAATATTTTTTTGTACAGTGTAGGCTATCGGTGTTCCTCGAAATATGTCGAGGTACACCGAGCCAAGTGCTGGAGCGAACTTCTGGAGTCTGTGAGAATGACAATTTTGTTCTGATGAATTGAGAGCTTCTGCGAGCGCAATCAGCTCCGCTTCCATTATAAACACACTGGCGTTAATTCGAAACTTCCTTGAAATTCCTTCAGACTCATAAAAGGTGCCCCCCCCCCCCACCGTCACTCGAGTCGAGATTCGGAAGTAATGTGATCAATAAATAAGTTTCATAAGCTAACAGGATTGTAATTCCTTTTTGGTTTGGTCTTAAAACTTATGTCATATTTTTTTTTTTTTTTGTTGCCTTTTATACTACTAACCCATGTATTCTGGGAAAACATATCTAATTTATTACTGAAATTAACTTTTAAAGTGTGTAGTGAGTCATGAACCAAGATCAACAGGGGGATTCTATTGTTTCACCATTATGAAGCATTATTACACAGTGTGGACAGCTCGGAAAGTGAGTTGATACTTCCAGTATTTGCCTGCAAGGCATTCGTTTTAAGCCAGAATTTACTAGCCAGGAATCATTGACGTAAATATAACGGTCTAAGGCATCACTCGCTTTCCATCACGTGAATGGGTGTAGTTTTTATAAAACTACCCACAACGCGCGTGGAACACTACCTCCTTCTGCGAGATAACTGTTTCGCAGAAGGAAACCACCGCGTCCCAGGACTCCTCGCTGCTGACAATCGAACTCACTAAGGCCGGCAGCGACAGGTCACTGCCTACTTCAGAGATGAGGGCGCGGCGCGGCTCCTCTCAAGCGGCACACTCTGCCAGCGTATGCCACGCCGAGTCCTCCCGGCAGTCGACACAGTGGTGACACCGGGCGTCCTGCTCCCTGTTTATGCGACACAGGTACTTCCCGAAGCAAACATGCCCCGAGAGCACCTGCGTCGCCCGAAACGACAGGGAGCCGTGCCTCCTCCCGAGCCATTCGTCGAGCACTGGTCGGATCGCCTCGAGGGTAGTGAGGCCGGCGCGGAAGGGCGCAGAAGCCTGTTCCGCCACTCCGCCACAAGGACCTCGCGAAGTTGCGACCGACATAGCTCGATCTCTCGCTGCATCAGTCCATCGTCCCGCGCCCGCACCCGCGCCACTGGTAAAGTGACGCGAGGGCTCTCGCCTATAGGACCCATGGCGGAGATCCGGCCAGTGCACAAGCCGCCTCGTAGGAGATTATGCGATACCCCCTGATAGCCCTGACGGCCATCGCCCTCTGCGGCTTTCGCAGCATCGCGATGCTGCCGGCCGTCAGGTCAGAGGCCGACACTGGGGCCCCATAAAGGGCCATGGATCGCACGACCCCCAGATACAATCTCGGGCCCCCCCAGATTGGGAAGCAGCGTTGAGAGCGCGCCCGCCGCGCCCATCAACTTGGGTGCCAGCCGCCGAAAGTGGGGGCCGAAGTCCCACCGGCTGTCGAGCACCAATCCTGGGTACTTCATGGTAGACTCGACAGCAATCCGCCCCCCCCCCCCCCCCACCCGACCACGATGTGTGATCCCGGCGGCGGCGCCTGCCGGGGACCGTGAAAGACCACGGCCTCCGACTTGTTGAGGGCCACCTCCAGTCCCAGGCGCCGTATGCGGCCCACCACCTGTGAGACCGCAGCCGTCGCCAGCAACGCTGCCTCCCTGTGCGAGCTCCCCCCGGCCGTGACCAGCGTGTCATCTGCGTAACACGTCACGTCCACTCCCGGTTGGAGCTCACCCCTCAGCACCCAGTCGTAACCGATGTTCTACAGGAGAGGGCCCACGACCGAGCCCTGGGGAACACCGCACTACATCTCGCGCCGGCCTCCGCCGTCGCGTCCCCTGTAGATGACACCCCTACCTGCGAAATAAGCCCCAACGATGTTGCGGAGGTGACAAGGGATCACTTTGTGCCAAGCCCCTTCTGGAAATTCTAGTATTAATTGCTGAATATCTTTCTTTAAGAAACTCCCATAGATATCCACAGTATTATGCTCCCACCCCATGTTGTTCCCAGATTAACAGAAGAGTAGTGACGTAACAAGCATAAATAAAAAAATAAATAAATAAGTTATCTAAACAAGAACGCCATTTCCTGGAACCTACAGTCTCATCAGCAAAAAAACCTCCACTTTCCAAATACCACAGAATTTTCTGATTAATAACGGAATGGAACATTTTACATAAACAGGATATTAAGGAAATAGGTCTTATTGCGGAAGCGGATGTCAAATCTCGACCAGGTTTGGAGATTGGTACTATGCGTACCTGGCGCCATTGCTCAGGAACGAAGTTTAAAGAAAAAAATAAGTTATAAAGTTGTATCAAAATATTCTTAGCAATGTCCGGAAGATTTTTAACCATCGAAAAGGAAATATCATCGCAACCCGGTTCTGTATCTTTAGATTTAACACATTTGTCCAGCTCCTGTCTTGTTATAGCAACTTCCAATGAATGATTTTGAGAACTAAAAGCAGGTAATGGTGGGCATGAGAAATCAGGAGCTAAATTTAAAACAACTTGTTCAGCCAACGTCTCGTCCACATGGAGTCCAGCTGAACGGTATCCCCTCAACCAGCGCATGCGTCGCCACATTTCACTAACCGAAGTAACCTCGTCTTCTGAAGAACAAAACTTACGGAATCCCACATTACGCGCACTTATAGTTAGTTTTTGAGCTTATCGAGTTTTGTCTTGTAATTTTTGTAAGTTATCTGGAGTTGGGTTTTTCTGAAGTCCGTTAAAGCCAATAATTTTTCCGCCACCGCTTTAGATAGTATTGGAGACCAGTAAGGTTTCGGTTTAAATTGACAACTGAGATGTTGGTTAAATTTAAAATTAGGAATATTTGCATCAGCGGCTCTGTTGATGATTTCTGGAAAGGAATTATACGCTTCTTGGGGATTTTCAAGCAATTTACAATCAGCTAGTGATACTCGAATATAATTACGGTACTTTACCCAGTCGGCCGTTTCGAAGTTTCGTTTTTTACGATACGTGGTAGGTACACAGTACACAGTAAAACTTCGGGTCTCAACCGAAGACGATTACAAATTTACTTGTACATGAGAGGGTGCTGTCTTTGCCACACTTTTAGATACTCATAGCTTAATAAAAAAAAAGAAAAAAAAATACATGACGTAGTGTCCTGTCTCGCACCCACCCCCGGCACGCGGCGCTGTCGCTCCCGCTCTTTATTCATTACGTGTTTTCGTGTTGTCAGAGTCACACTGCTTAAAACTATTATCTTTTTTATTAGTTATTTAGTTTTGATATGAACATTAAAGTTTAAAAGAGGGGGGTTCCGATGTGGAAACGAAAGCATTCGCGATCGAAGGATAGTGATGATTATTATCGTAGCATGCGGAAGAAAGTTAAAAAACTTGAGCGTAAACTGCAAAGATTACGACGAAGTAGTTCATCATCTTCGGAAAGTTCTTATTTTGAAAATAATACTGGATGTCTGAACGAACAAGGTATGCACCTAATGACTTTACTTATTATAAAAATATTCGTATTAACACGACTGGTGGCATGAATCTATCTTCCTTCAACAATTTTGTTTTGTCGGTATACCCTCATTTATTAACATTACGAGAAAAAAAATTACCTAAGGATAACGTTGAATATTTATTATCACGTTATAATATGCTTGTATTCCCCGAAGGGGCAAGTACACCTGTTTAGAAGAAAAGGCCCAATCTGGGACTGGAAACCAACATGAGTCGTTGGTAGCCTTGATTCAAAAAATCTGAGCAACGAACTCATGATTATCGTAATCAATATAAACCCGTCTCCACTTATATCGTGTTGAAGGTACGACCTTATTGAAACGTTAATCGTTTGGAAGTTGCGATATTTTTTTAATATTATTCCTCCACGTAAATTGTGTTGAGGACATTACAATTCTATACGTAAATCGTATCGAAGATTTTAAGTACCTACCTGTTTTGGTTTGGGAATTGGGTCAGTGAGTACCTACCATAGTGTGATAACTTTTATTCCTATCTCCACGTAAATCGTGTTGAGGTAACGCACATTTTGCCTAACCTCCATGTGAATCATGTTGAGATCCTAATTGTCTTACTCCGCGTAAATCGCGTCGAGTTTCATAGACATTAAAAACCTATGACGATGCTCGTTTACAGGTGATGAAATCCCGAACGAGGAAGTCAATTTGAGGGAATCGGATGTAGAGGACGCATTGGCACTCTCGGAACCGATAGTACCGTCTGCTGCTGAGGAAACGATAACTCTGGTGCACACGGAAGCAGAGAAAATGGAAGAGGTACTTGACCCTGAGATTTTAATGATGCTAGGTGAAGATCCATATATCCAGAAGGAACATGGGGAGGATTTACATAAAGATATTGCTGCTAGATGGGCACATGTTTTAAGTAATGGGTTACCTAAAGAAAGCAAACTAGAATTAATGAAACAATACTTACCGGCAGAAAACTGTGGTAGTATGAAGGCACCTAAACTTAACCTAGAAATTGAGGCGGCCTTGCCAGCCCTTAATATTAAAAAAGATCTGTTTAGCCAATACAAGCAGAATCAAATATCAAGCTGCTTAACAGCTATAGGTATAGTACTTAATAGGGCTTTGTCCGCTTCTAAAGACACTTTATCACAGACACAAGAAATTATAAAACCATTAAGTGACGCTGGACGACTCTTGTGTGACTGTCATTACAGAGAGTCACAGTCGAGACGATCTGCCGTCATTAACAATTTGAATAAGGAGACTCGAGAAATCGTGAAGAATACAAAAATCGATCAATACTTATTCGGTTCCAAACTTTCTGAACATCTCAAATCGGCAAAAGCAATTTCTCAATCCGGTCTGGAGATGAAGACAAATCAGCGAGCTACGTATAAGCCTCCAACAACACAATACCCAAGGGGGACTTTAAACGCGAGGGGGGTTCCGCGAGCAGCAGCCGGCCAGCCGCGGCGGAACCCCGCCCCACGCAGGCCAGCAGCAGCGCCGCGGGATCGCCGCCCAGAGTCATACCGCCAGAACCGGACCAGCTCGGCGCGCCAGAGGACCAGGAAGCGCTGACATCATTAGACAAGGTATCACTCGCAGGTAGATTGCAATACTTTTATCATAACTGGTGTCATATAACCAGTGATCCTATAGTATTATCTTGGGTACGAGGCTATAGCATACCGTTTGAGCAAGAACCTGTACAAACTGTTGCTCCCCAAAATTCCCGTAAATCGATTATTCATCTTGTACATTTTAAAATGGAAGATTACAGAACGGCGTTAAGGTTATTAGATAAAAATAATTTTATGGCAACTTTAGATTTAAAGGACGCCTACTTTTTAATTCCTATTAATACACCTGATAGGAAAAAATTACGTTTTGAATGGAAGTCACAACTATATCAATTCAACGTTCTCCCCTTTGGTCTATGTACTGCACCGTTTGTGTTTACCAAACTGTTAAAACCTGTTCTACAGTATCTACGATGTCGGGGTTTGATTTCAGTTAATTATTTAGATGATTTTCTATGTATTGGACAATCATATGATGAATGTGTCTACAATATTAACAAGACACAGAACCTTTTAAAATCTTTAGGTTTTGTAATAAACTTCAGTAAAACTCAAATAACGCCAAGGACAGAATGTAAATTTTTAGGTTTTATTTTCAATACCGTTGATATGACTATTTATCTTCCTGAGGAGAAGAAACAGCGTATCATAGAAAAAACAAAAGAATTTTTACATTTAAATAAATGTTCAATCAGGTACTTTGCTGAATTCATAGGCCTACTGACTTCTGCATGTCCTGCTATCAGTTATGGATGGATTTATACTAAATTATTTGAAAGGGAAAAATGTCTAGCTCTGGGTAACTCTTACGACTATAACAGAATAATGACATTGTCAAATTCATTGACAATGTCATTATTCTGTTATGAAACAAGACGTGCATTGGTGGAGAAATAATATTAATCACTCATTATGTCCTATTCGTAACAATGATTACTGTCTCGAAATATACAGCGATGCATCAACCACTGGTTGGGGAATAGCTTGCGGCAATGAAAGTTCACACGGGAATTGGACAGAATCAGAACTTAGCATGCACATTAATATTTTAGAACTGAAGGCCGCGTTTTATGGTTTAAGAATATTCGCTTTTAAGCTTCGAAATTGCAACATACTGTTGAGAATCAATAACACAACGGCGATCAGTTATATAAATAGGATGGGGGGTATACAACATACCCATTTAAATGAAATAGCCCGGAATATTTGGCAGTGGTGTGAAATTAGGAGTATTCATATATTTGCTTCGTATGTAAAATCTTCGGATAATATAGACACAGAACGGGAGCTAGCTGAGTATGCATTCTCGGAAATCACAAATAAATTGGGTGTCCCCAACTTTGATCTTTTTGCTAGCTCACAAAACTACAAATGTCCAAGATACGCCTCATGGAAGCTTGATCCCCATTCTGAAATAGTAGATGCATTCACATTCAACTGGAAAAACGTTTACTTCTATGGTTTTCCCCCGTTCAGCATTATAACCAAAGTTTTGCAAAAAATCATTAGAGATAAGGCAGAGGATATAAGGCAGAGGATATAAGGCAGAGGATATAAGGCAGAGGATATAAGGCAGAGGATATAAGGCAGAGGGCATACTAATTGGACCCTATTGGCGTTCACAACCTTGGTATCCATTATGGACCAAATTAGTAAAATCAGAAAAAATATTTTTTGGGCCTGATCAAGATTTGTTGTACTCTCCTTTCAGAACACACCATCCACTACACGCAGACCTTATCCTAGTGGCAGCGAGATTATCCGGCAATCGATGATAACTCGAGGTGTCCTGGAGACTTCTTTGGGTATCGTTATGGGTTCCTTTGCACCAAAAACCTTAAATCAATATAACTGTACTCTTAAATCTTGGGTAACTTATTGCCAAGACAACAATTATGACATTTTTAAATCAACTAGTACTCAAGTGATTTCATTTTTAACTGTAAAATTTGATGAAGGTGCTAGTTATAATACCCTAAATACACACAGATCTGCCCTGTCAATTATTTTAGGTTCATACATATTAAATAGTTGTGTTAGTAGGTTCCTGAAGGGTGTCTACAGGTTACGACCTCCCAATCCTAAATACACAGCCACTTGGGACACTAATAAGGTATTGAGCTATGTGTCTAGTTGGTATCCTTATACGGAAATAACACTTGAATGTTTATCAAGAAAAACAATTGCTTTATTAGCAATAGCTTCGCGCAAAGAATGCAGACACTGAGTTTAATCAAATTAAAAAATATCAGAATAGAAAACGATATGATTGTAATTAAAATATCTGACTTGATTAAAACCTCGAGACCTGGGACCTTCCAACCACTAATCAGGTTACCCTTCATTCGTGAAAGTTTATCCATATGTCCAGCTACTGTTGTTCAAGCTTATATTGATAAAACTTCATCCTTACGTCACAATCAATTAGATGACTATCTGTTCATTAGCTTTCGAAAACCTCATAAAAAGGTATGTTCGCAAACACTAGCACACTGGGTCAAAAAAGTTTTAGAGGATAGCGGAATTGACATTTCGATATTCGGAGCCCACAGTACTCGTCACGCCTCCACATCAGCCGCCCATAGGCTGGGTGTTAACCTGGAAGTGATACGGAAGGCCGCAGGTTGGAGTAATACTTCTAATGTCTTCTTAAAATACTATAACAGAGAAATCATTAACCCTGTTAACAACGATTTCGCTAATGCTATATTAAATGATCTTTAATATAAATTAAATTATATTGAGACGCCACATAATTATTATCTTATCATCATACCTGGGTTTCTCTGAAAGGATTGGCAGAGGCAATCCCATTTTATCAATTATGTTTAAGTCTCAGGTTATAGGGCGGGAGCCTATAACCATTCAACTGAAAACAAATCTATACTCCAGAATATTAAAGTTTAAGGTATAATCATGTACACCTATCGAATTAACTATTTTTGTTAAGATTAGGATAGATGTAACTGGATTTAAAAAACAATAAAAGTCTGATTAATAAGTAGAATACTTGGATATTTAATTATTGTAAAAAACCTTGAATGATTATTGAAGGGAATATTAACGTTACTATGTTAACTTTCCCTTTTTTGTCATGATACTAACTCTAAACATCTGCAAGTAAATTTGTAATCGTCTTCGGTTGAGACCCGAAGTATAATTAAGAATCAAACGAACTTACCTTGTGAAGTTTGATTCCAATTATGCGAGGGTCTCAACCGAAGACGATTACAACCCCACCCATCCCCTACGAGAACCCCTACAGACAAAAAAGAAAAGTATAAATATGTAAACAGCTAGAATCTGTTTAGAACATTTCTCTAAAATTAATGAATAAAGAGCGGGAGCGACAGCGCCGCGTGCCGGGGGTGGGTGCGAGACAGGACACTACTTCAAGCATTTTTTTTATTTATTAAGCTATGAGTATCTAAAAGTGTGGCAAAGACAGCACCCTCTCATGTACTGCTGCAAGTAAAGGGGAATGCCCACCGTCCATAGACACTTCGGCCACGAGTGCACACATTTAAAAGTATATAGATAGTGTAATATGCAATTTCAACAATTACCTGGTCAAGGAATTGGTTTACAAAAATGTTAGGGTTTTTAAGATAAAATAGTTTTTAATCTTGACTAACATAATTGCTTTACAATCGTTGGATATTTAAGTTAGGGTTAAAATGATCGCCGGAATCCATTAAATAAGCTTATTTTATGGTTAAAATAACAAATCCGCAAGATTTAAAGTCAGTAAGGCAAATGCAACCACTGTAGGTAGATTCTGTAGATTTTTGTGATTTGACACTTGACTGTGTCTTGACTCTTGACTTGACAGCCGGCCAGCGTAACTCAATGTTGCCACATTAGCAAAACAAAAAAATCGAAATCGACTTTTATTCGAATCATAATTTAATACAAAATTATAATCACTACTATAACCCCACTGAAGATAAGTACGTTTTTGTCATATTTAATATTTATTGTGCTAAACATGAATTGAATTATTATTAAAATGTGTGGTAGCGTTTTTGTTATAATCCTAATTATTCATTATTACAATATCAACTGTTAAATAGTTTGTCCATTTAATATCAAAAGTAAAAACATGACACCGTATATATTATAATAGATCGTATAATAAGCAGGATGTGATTTTATTAATAAAAAATCCATGAAATCATAATCGATTATTTCGTGAAAGAAATTGATAAGTATTGGCAACACTGCTGCCTTATGCACAACCGTGAATGTCATATATCATTTCAGTACTTTTTATTATTGCAAAAAATTGCAAACTCTTTCGGATAAATGAATAACTTGTTTTTTTTACTTATACGCAAGTTATTGTGGCTTTAGGGCCGAAAACGGGCATCCCCCTTTGGTTAAAGATTGGTTAAAGTCCCTCAACATCAAACAAATACATTTTAATGATATTATTGCTGATCCATGTGTAAGTAAGCTAACTACAGAATTTCCTGAGGTATTTACCGGTAAATTAGGAAAATGTAAAAAATTGCTACAATTGCAACTGACAAATAAAGAACCCGTGTACGTGCGGACGCGCCCCGTGCCGCTGGCACTCCGCGCGCGTGTGTAGCGCGCCCCGTGCCGCTGGCACTCCGCGCGTGTGGAGCGCGAGCTCGAGCGGCTGCAGGCCGAGGGCACCATCTACCGGGTCGAGCACTCTGACTACGGCACACCCATCGTGCCGGTTATAAAGACGAACGGCGATATACGAATATGTGTCGATTATAAAATTACCATCAATCCTAAACTTAAGCGTGAATATTAACCACTCCCACGCATCGAAGAGTTGTTTGCCACTCTAAGTGGCGGAAGGGAATTTACCAAAATTGATTTAACCCATGCATATCAACAGACGATTTTGACGGATGATTCACAACTGTGTACCGCTATTACTACAGACATCGGTACATATGTTTATCGCCGTACGCCATTCGGATTATCTTGCATTCCGGAAAAATTTCAAAAATTAATGGAGGATACATTGCTCGGCGTGCGTGGCACGGTGGTGTTTCTTGACGATATTTGTGTGACGGGGGCTTCGAGAGCAGAACATTTGGTTAATTTAGGACAAGTACTAGTTAGATTAAGAGATATGGGTTTGACCGTTAAACTAAGCAAATGTTGTTTTCTACAAGCGAGCGTTAAATATCTCGGGTTTATAATTGACCAAAGTGGTCTGCCCCCGGATCCCCAGAAGGTGGAAGCTATTGTAAAGGCACCAGCACCTATCGATATCACACAGTTAAGAAGTTTTCTAGGATTACTTAATTATTATGGCAAATTTATTCTCAAATTAAGTATTTTATTGCATCCGTAACATGAACTCTTAAAAAAGGGTATCAGTTGGAATTGGAGTAATGAATGCGTTGAGGCTTTTAAGGAAGCGAAGCGAGTCCTATCAGGTGAGAGGGTACTCTCACATTATGAGGAGGGGCGGCCCTTAGTGCTATCGGTGGACAGCAGCGCGTACGGGGTGGGCGCAGTATTGGCGCATCGTTTCCCAGACGGCAGTGAGCGACCGGTCAGCTGTGTGTCACGCACACTCAATGACGCGGCACGCAATTACAGTCAGATTGACAAGGAGGCTCTCGCAATATTTTATGGCATCACTCGACACCATCAATACCTGTATGGTAGAAAATTTGAATTGCGTACAGATCATCAGCCTTTAAGCTACATCTTCGGAGCGAAAGTGGGTATACCCCAAACTGCCGCCAGTCGCTTACAACGTTGGGCTGCCCGATTAGCAGCATATGATTTTACAATAAAATATATAACCTCAAAGCAAAATGGACCAGCGGACGCGTTGTCACGTTTACCATTTGCACAGGAGCGCCGTCCCACCGAATCGATGAGTTATGTTAACTTAGTACATCAACGTATGCCGGTTAATATCCATGATGTAGGTAAAGAAACCAATAAGGATACAATATTATCGCGAATATCGGGATATGTTAAATTTGGATGGCCATCGGTACCGAGTTGCGAAGACGAAAAGCCATATTTTGCACGAAGGAGCGATATTACAATGGATTTCGGTTGTTTAATTTATAAATATCGCATCATTATACCAAAACCACTACAAACTAAAATTCTAGAAGAAATTCATCAAGGTCATTTAGGAGTTAGAAAAATGAAAAGCTTATCACGCAATTATGTTTACTGGCCTAGCTTAGATGAAGACCTTGAAGTAATGTGTCGTTCGTGTGAGCCGTGTCGTATGGTGCGGGACGCAGCGCCGCGTGCTGACCTGCATCCGTGGGAATGTCCTTTGTTTCCATGGCAACGCTTACATGCAGATTTTGCGGAGTATTCAGGAAGAAAATACCTCATTATAGTCGACGCGCATTCGAAGTGGATTGAGGCACTTCCAATGGGTCGTACGGATGCACAGTCAACAATCACAGCTTTTATCACAGTTTTTAGTAGGTTTGGATTACCTTCGCAACTTATTACGGATAACGGACCACCATTTCAATCTACTGAATTTGAAAATATAAAACAAAATTGTATTGCACATGTGACAACGGCGCCTTATAGGCCACAGGGTAATGGCGCCGCTGAAAATGCGGTGAAGGTTGTTAAAAAAGCCATTAAGAGAGCAGTTCTCAGTAGCGTAAATGTGTTACAAGCATTAAATACATTCTTATTTAATTACCGCAATTGTGAGCATGCAACTACGGGCGTGCCACCGGCAGTATTGCTCACCGGGCGTGCGGACGCGACTGGATGCGTTACGGCCAGACGTCGCACAAGTGGCGCGCGCGGCGCAGCAACGTCAGGTAGCTCATGCAGGAGGCACGCCCCAGCCCCTTATCCGTGTAGGACCGGTACTCGCACGCGATTACACCTCGAACTCTAATAAATGGTCCACGGGAACAGTGTCTAAAAGTACGGGACCGGTGTCGTACCGCATTGACATGGGAAACGGTGTCGAGTGGCGCAGACATCGCGACCAAATAGTTCCAGTTGGGAACAAGTCGCGGTTATCACTTTCGCGAGCGAGCATCGGTACTCACAAGGGGGAGCGTAATGGTTATGACGATGATGCTTACGAGGATTCATCAGAGGCATCCAGTGAGCTGGAGACGGTGGCAGGTAGCGCAGGCCCGGAGAGCCCGGCCTCGCCGGCGACGCCTCGCCACCCGCCGCCGCCGCCAGGGGCTTCGGCTCGAGCGATACGTGCGCACGTGCGCGCAGTTAATAAAGACAATGTGTCTAAATAGTTATAATTGTCTTTAGTTTTTGTTTTTAATATACCATGTTAGTTAATAGTTTTTATTAGTATATATAATCTTAAGGGGGAAAAGTGTAAGGTATTGTGTCTACTTTTGTTATTAAGATATGTGGGTATGCGCAAATATGAATAAACCAGTCAGCTATCCATCTCCGTGTTTCATTGACGTCCCAGGAATAACACATAGTTTTTACCAAAGACGAACTATAAGGACTTGAATGGTAGTAGAGGTGCCAAAAAATAAATAAAAAAGAAGGTATGACAATGAGAGAGATGAGAGCTTTGAGCTCATCGTAATAATAATAATAACTAATAATAATGGCAACATGGTGTCAACAAACATCTGAATTTTCAATTTTATTTAATAATATCCGTGAAAGTAATTTTGACTAAGAATAACAACAGTTTTTCAATAGAAACCAAACGTGGAAATTGCAAATTAGTATAACACCAATGTAAGAAATGTAATAAAAAAAACTACAGAATCGGAGGTGACATGACAGATGTCACCTCCGATAAAAATAACATGAACAGGAACGAAATAAACATAACATCACGCCTTGTTTCCCCGAAGGGTTGGGCAGAGGTGTACCTGTACACCCACATTTCGCCAGTTATGTTTAAGTCCCATGTAATAGGGGGCGAGCCTATTGGCATCAACCGGGCACAAATCCAGACTCCGGGCTGCTATTGAGAAATTCCAGATAGAAAAATCCAATAACACTTTGCTCGAACTGGGAATCGAACCCAGGACCTCATGCTCAGCAGTAGCGATTGCGACCACTAGACCAACGAGGCAGTCAACAGACAACAGTGAGCGCTGTGACGACACCAGCCGCGGTAGTTGCGTCGAGCTCGAGCGACGAGTATTTCTCCCCGCCCACGACGCCACCACTTGCTCGTCGACGAGGAGGATGCCGGCCGCCGGACGGCTTAGGACCTCGAGGCCCACCGGCCTCGAGGTCCTAGCTCCCGGCGAAAGTGTGCAGCGCATGAGATGGAAACGATCCATCAATGAAAACGTCATGCGCTCATACTATGGGGCTACAGAGGGGGGCAACAATCTGACCGCGTACCGTGTTCGGATGCTCTCTCTTTTTCAGGTGCTTGAGCCAGCTGTCAACGTTTCGTCACAACGACTGTCGGATCAGGTGCGGGTCATCCAACGTAATCATATGTTGGATGACACTGTGCTTGATCACCTGCGAAGTGAAATGCAGAGTAGCCATGTCATCGCGCCCCCGTCGCAGACTGTTGTGGTACTATCACAGTCCAACACAAATCAAGCTGACGAGGGTAGTGATGATAGGGCTACAAACGTAAGTACGCAGTGCAATGAGGAATTGGAGAGTGCTTTTGTGTGCGATTCAGGAATATCGGTTCATTTAGACCACGCTTACCTCGTTTGCCCATGCACAACAAAAATAGGCCGCTGGTGGCGGTCCTGGATTCGCAGTTATCAAACTATTCTGATGACTGCGAAGACCTCACCGATACTTATTCGATTCTGTACTGCGCGGCTGTAGCGGCATGTCGTGTAGCTCACGTCAACTTCCCCAATGACTCTAGAGCTACGCGACCGAAACCAACCGTACCAGCTTGGCAGTGCAGAATTGAACACCGTATTGGTGGGGCCAGAGCGCTCATCGGCAAACTAATCTGCTTCAGAGACGGCATTACTCGTCCAAGAGTGATGCGCATTGTGAGGCGGGCGTTCTCAGGGACAGATATTAGCCCTCAGAACTATCTGTCCTGCGTCACAGAGCGCATCGACTTCCTGAAGCAGAAAGTGTATGCATGGGCTAACCGTATTCGTAGGTATAAGCGGCGAGTAGAGCGATACACTCAGAATCGCACCTTCCAGAGCGATGAAAGGTGGGTTTATAGGGGTTGGGAGCGACCAAACCAAGGTGTGGCTGCGACCAAACCAAGGTGTGGCTGACACGTGCCTGCCAGATGATGATGCCATGTTTTCTTTCTGGCACAGCATCTGGTCGGTGCCTGTCAGTCACACCGAAGGTGACTGGACTCGGGAAGTCGAGCGAGCCTGGAATCCAATACCAGAAATGGGGGCTATTACCATCTGCCCCCAAGATGTAGCTAGTGCAGTCCGTCCGTTGCCTAACTGGAAGTTAGGCTAACTAAAGTTAGGCGTTAACTTTTGGATCAAATGGTTCACAAGATCGCACGCTCGTTTGACAGCTTAGTGCCAGACGGCTTTGGACTTTGGTTCGCTACCCCAGTTCCTAACAACAGGAGTTACCCACCTGCTCCATAAATCAGGTTGCACCGCGAAACCCAAAAATTATAGGCCGATCACGTGTTTACCGACGGTCTATAAAGTGCTTACATCCATTTTGAGAGCTAAAATTAACAAACATAAAGACACCAACTCCATCATGTCTGCCTCTCAAAATGGATGTGGGAACGGGTCACACGGTACTAAGGAGCTACTCCTCATTGATATGGTCATTAGCCAACAGGTTCGTCGTTCCCGAAAGGATATGTCGACATATTGGATAGATTACAAGAAGGCCTATGACTCGGTGCCACATACGTGGCTCATGAGGGTGCTGGAGTTGTATAAAGTAGATGCAACTCTGCGCACCTTCTTGATGTCATGTATGGGGCGATGGAGGACGGTCCTTCGCTATCCAGGATGTCGGAATATCCTGATGAATAGCGAGCCGATAAGGATCGAGCGAAGCATATTTCAGGGCGATAGTTTGAGCCCGCTTTGGTTCTGCTTAGCCTTGAATCCTCTAAGCACACTGCTGGAGGATTCAGGTCTAGGCTATCGGCTGAGGAGAGGTGGTCAGGTTATATCTCACATTCTGTACATGGATGATCTAAAACTCTTTAAGAGTACTTGCATAGACACAACCTTGTAGCCAGGATTATCCATCAGCAACTTGCTCTGAAATACAGCCTAGTGGAATCGGAAGTGCCGTACTACAGGTACGTGCCCGACTCAGTTCTCGAAAATGGAAATATCACATTGTTCTGGGATCGATCCATCATCACTGACAGGACTATTGTTGCCAATAAGCCTGATATAGTGGTGGTGGTGTTTCCTCTCTCTGGAGCCCTGACCGCCGGTAGCCTGGACCCTGTTCCCGATACCGATGGGTTTTTTTATGATTTTTGAAAAATATTTAAAAATGCAACTTATAAGTTTTTAAATGTAGGTAATAAAGGACATAATAATATTTTTATTTGCTTTGCGTAGAGTATCTACAACCAAGACCTCGGACCAATTGTCCTAAATTGGTCCGAGACCAAGACATTGTCTTTTTGAGCAGCTTTGAAACGACAACGCGCAAAGTTGGCGCGAATTGTGTCTCAGTATTGTACCAAAATTAAATACACCATTACTGGTGGTAGCACTGGTGCTGGTATCCTGCTCGATTCATGCAGTTAGATTACTTAGATTAGACATGCAGAGAGTTAGAGATAGTATTTTCATTTCTTGTCATAAGTATCGCCTCCCACATTTTTCAAAAATGGCATCAATAGCTCGATTTGTGTAGTTGAGCAGGGGTAGCCCAGTGAGCAGTGGTGGCCCAGTTGAACAGTGTTGGCCCAGTGGTAACGGCCGCGACTAACGAGTTGTAGGTCGTGGCTTCGAACCCAGACAGGCGCTTTACTTTGTGTAAATAATTTCATCACCACTGCTCTCGAAACGGTAAAGTAAAACATCGTGGGGAAACCGGCATGTCTTAGAACCAAAAATTCGAAGTTATGTTACATCTACCAACGCGCACTGCGCCCGCGTGGTGGGTTACGGCCTACTCCGTCTCACAGAGAGGAGGTCTGTGTCCCAGCAGTGGGAACATAATAGGCTGATTATGTTTTGTAGTCTGATTTTACTCTAAATACCAGGCTATTCAGAAAGTATTGCGAAAAGAAGTTTTTATGAGAGACTGTGGCCAGTGTCTATTTTGAAAATATTATTATTTGTAAGTAAAAATAGGTACGTTCCAATTTCAAAATTTCCCTGCACATTGTTTGCGAGCTAATTTCAATTATCGTGTCTCATTGAAAAAAGAATCTGGGCCGGGAATAATTTCGCGCTATGATTTTTTTACATTTCAATTGTCGCCTGAAACCGGACGAATCGTACGATAGACTTCAAATGGCATTCATGGTTGAAGGCCCTCCTAAGGCAACCGTATATTGTTGTTATAACGAATTCAAGCGCGGTCGACTAACTTTGGGGGATGAAAAAAGAAGTGGTCGCCCTTTGACGGCTGTTATGGAATAAAACGTGCTAGCAGTGAAAAACTACGTCTAAAACAATAGGCGAGTTACGTATCAAGAGATTCAGCACATACTGCAGGTTGGATCGGGAAGCCTTCACGAAATTCTACAGGTGCATCTTCGCTTGAGAAGGATAGTTTCACGCTGGGTGCCGCACAACCGATCTCAGAAGCAGGCCCGGGTGGAATGGTGCTGTGATATGATGATCAAATTTGAATCAGGCTCGTCTCGGCGTGTTTACGACATCATTACAGGCGATGAGGCTTGGATTTATCAATACGATCCAGAAACGAAGCGCCAGTCGACGGTTTGGGTGTTTCAAAACGAATCAACGCCTACCAAAGTGAAGCGATCTAGAAGCGGGGGTAAGATTTTGATTGCGAGATTTTTCAATTTGACTGTCTAATTGGTGTCAATAATAATTTCTTTACGGAACCAAAGAAGCATCAACGCTGAATGGTATACTACCAAAATATGCTTGGCATAAGTTTTCTCTGTTGTGAGCAAGAAGCGACCAAACAGGGCTCCGCGGGCTACTGCTTCACCACGACAACGCGCCTTCGCCCACCGCGCCCTAGCACCGTGTTACTTCTTTTTATTCCGGAAAATAAAATAATCACCTCAAACCGATACAAGTTTGGTCCCAGAAGATGCGCTGTCAGCTTTCGAGCAGGCTGTGAACGTGGTGTCTACAGCAGACTGGAAAAAGTGTTTCGAAAACTGGTTCAGACGCATGAAACTTTGTATAGAGGCTAGTAGTAGTAGTTTTTTTTTTAAAGTACTCTCCGTACTTTGAAAAAAAAATTACTTATAGAGCATTTATTTTTATTTTTCGGAAAACTTTCAGAGTGGTTCACGTATACTAGGCATTTTTTGGCGATTTAACTCCAAATGAATCCCTAAGTTTCCATACGGTTGTCTATTTTCGTTTTGTAGATAAGTCACCTAGTTAGGGGAGAGTGGGGTAATTGCAGAAACTTCAGGAAGAACTGAAACTAATCCAAACCAGTTAAGTTTATTAACTTAGATAAATATTCAGTATAAAATCCAAAAATAATAAAAAACAAAACATTGGAGTCCAGGATTACCCCACAACACGTGGGGTAATTACGAATGGTATGTGGGGTAATCACATAGTGACATAAGTCACAGTGGACCCACTTGATGTTATTTCACCACTCGTAAATGCTACAAATGAAATTTATGGGCTCAAGTGGAGCCCATAAATTACGTTTGTTGCATTTTTTTAATTAGGTGGATCGGAAAATGCTTTAATAGTCTTTTGAAAAAAAAAAATTCTTTTTCCATTTTTACTAAATATCTTTGGATGTTTTAGCTGATTGTTTTTCTAAGAGTTTGGGGGTAGTTAGAGGTAATTACAGACTCTCGGGATTAACCCACTAAAATCGACCGCATTAGCTGACACAAATACTATAACACAGAACTATATTTTTATTTGAGGTTAGAAACGCATGGTGTACGTGTCTAGTCACTAAAAACAATTTTAAACGATACGTTAATTCGAAACTAAAGATAAATTGCTATTTTATACCTAAAACATTATTTACACCTGTTCAATTTTAGTCAAAAATTAAATGAAATATTGAAAATTCTTAAAGTAAACATAACTTGTAACGCAAGTGCGTCATCACATCACCACTTGTTGCTCTGCACTGTACTCACATAGTCACACATACACGTCCGCGATTACCCTGCGTCCGCGATTAGCCCACTCTACTCCTACTTATCTAAATTTTCGTTCATGAAAGTTAAATTAAAGAAAATACGTCATCATCGTAAAATTAGAATACTTAACAGCAAACTAATGTATTGGTTCATAGTTTACCTTATTAATTTTAGTTTAATTATTATGATTATCAAACAAAAAAGAAACTGAACGTGAACTCTTCCCACGGGTGAACTTTGATCGACCGTCGGTTCTTTTAAATGCATATGTAGGTATACTGTAGAGCAGTCGTTACTTTGAAAAACCTTAACAGTTAATGTAGCTATAGTCAATACAGTTCGTAAGTAGGTCCTATTTTACGCGCAGGCATTAAGGCGCTGCTCAAACATAGCGCACCGTAAAATTTATGTTTTTTTGCAGAGTTAGGCGTATTAGTACATATTACAAGCCAGATAAAAATTGAGTGTATTGTAAAATGTTCAAAGAAAAGACTTATTTATTCAAAAATCATAAAAATAAAATAGTATCATGATAAAACAATGTTAAAAAGTAAGTTTCTTAAAATTTCGAGAGTAAACTGTGTTTGTTTTATGTAATGATAATAAATTAATTGCAATATACAAAAAAAAAATGCTGAGAGTTATGTTTCAGCGATCGGGAATTTTGTTAAAAAAACTTTATTTATTACAAATTATTTAATTACAGAAAAACAGTGTATTAAGTTGAAGGCTGATATCAAGACTGACTTCACAAACAATTATATGGAATAATATGTAATTGATCTACTTAATTATTACGTAGGTTGGCGGCTGTGTACTCAGCGCAAACGGTTGTTACGCTGAGTTACCTCCTCCCTCCATAAGATAGAAGCAAATCTTGCTTCTGGCGGCGTCCATGCTGCTTTTGGTTTCCTCGCTGCCTTTGATGTCCTCTGAGATCTTATTGATCTTCCATTGGTACAGCATCCAGGATGCTGCTGCTACTAATAAGATGTATAGGAGTACCGTAGTCCAACTCGGTGTGACCATCATCATTGGCCAATTGATGTCATTTGGTATGGAGAGGTCACTTGCTTTGTTGATAAGTTCATGTATGCTTTTTAGTGAGATGTCTTGTATTTGTAGTTCATATTGCACAGTTTCTTCTAGGGCCTGATGTTGCTCTGGTAAAGGTACGACCTCATTGATGACGATTGTGTCTGTATGTGCCTGTAATGTTCTTTTCAAGACGTTAATTTCACAATCTTCTGTTAATGTGACGAGATAAATCCCAATTAACCCTTTATTACTTTTGCACTGTGTTTTAACGTTTTCATCTTCTTTCAGGATAAGTAGCCAATTGTTATCTCCGATCTTTTGAATTTTTCCTCTTCTTAGGCTCATTTTCGCATGTGTACAGTTTGCTTGACGATACTGAATGAGGGATGGGATGCAGTCTTCGGTGTCTTCAATTCTTCTACTGTCCAGGGACTTGCAAAGCTGGATGTCATCGGTCAGAGGTTGACAGTCTTCTTCTAGGTAGGCGTACTCAACGTTCCCAAGCGCAAGGTATTTGGATTTGGGGATACTAGTTAGGTTGTTTTTATTTGGAATGGAGTAGAGATGAACTAGGTCATAGGTTTGTGGGGCGACTGATGGGATTTCCAAGATAAAGTTTATAGAGTGTACTGTAATATAGGCCTTAACTCTTATTGATTTTTCTATCCTATGAATGTTACTAAGATTAATTATAGCTACTGGTCTAAACGAATAAGTTTTACTAAGATTGATTAATTCCTCTTTTAAGTTTTGAAGACTTAAACTACTAGGATGCATGGTGCAAGTTGTGCGAATGTCTTGGCATCTTCTAACAACATCAACCTATCTAGGATACTCTGTAAACTGAAATCTATCTGTACGTATAAGTCTAAGAAATGTGTATGATTGGTTGCGTCGTTATTGTTATGTGTAATGTTTTGCAGCAAGCTAGCTAAATTTTTCTGATTCCTATTCAATTTGCTCAATTGATTGCCAAACTCGGTTATAGTATTTTGTGCTAGAACTAAGGATTTTCTTTGCATGTTCTGAATGTTACTAATTCTATTACTCATGTTCATTATTTCTTCTTCGAATTTCGCTGCATCATCATGATCGAGATTTCCAGTTATGAATTTAACGACAGTACCTAACCGGTCCGCGTCTTTTTCTAACCTGCGGGCTTAGAAACTTCATCTTTTTACCTATTTGATTTTAGCTATACTCTATTTGATTTCTATACGTTTTATGTAACTCTCCTGATATTACACTCTCAGCTGCTTAAGTGTTTGCATATAACGCCATAAGTTGGATGGACGTAAAATGAGATCTGTAATATTGGAAACGCAAGCGAGACTAAAGTAGTTGTCCTGTTTAAGGAGCTGTCCTTGTTTAAGGAGAAGGATACAATATTCATTATTTACGGGGTTAATGGTTACGGTTCCTGTTGCGTAGAGCACGACCGCTCCTGAGATAAGGGTCCTGCAACAAGATGAGGCCTCCGTAGTAGCTTAAAGTGTACTCTAATAGATTTAGAGTTTGGATGGTTACCTATAATTTCAGCCACATTATTTGGATGAAGGTGGATGATCTTGTAGGGTCCTTTGAAGACAGGCTTAGTTTTGTCACTGCGTGCCGGCGTTTGCTACCTGTTTATAAACAGTCTCACCTACCTTGAACTGATTTCTTCTGCTTCTTGGTTTCGTTTAGAAATCACCTGCTCCTTATTCTTAGACATAAGTGCGGCGATACATTATTGAACTGCCTCGGCGTTAGCGCGGTGCTTAATAACGTAATCATGATAGAATTCTTTTGGATAGTACAATTCAAGTGGGTTTCTGGATGCTGTGTGTCCGAATAATAGCTCATGAGGTGTATAATCTGTTGCTGAATGAATAGAGTTATTATATGCAATAATAGAATACTTCATGATAAGCTGCATGGGATCATCTTTATTGGTCATTCGTTGTATTCTAATTATCTCAGCTAATGTAGAATGTAAGCGTTCAACGGGTGAATTAGAGTTAGGGTTATACGGTGTCGTGAAATGTATATGAATATTATGTAAGGCACATATATCTTTTATGACGTCGTTTTCAAACTTAGTATCTGAGTCCGTGGTTATTTTGCAAAATGTACAATGCTTCTGCTAAATGTACACTACTACACGCGTTTAAAGGAACTGCCTGAGCGTATTTAGAGAAATTATCAATGATTGTGAGGAATGTTACTCCGCCTGTTGAGTATAGGTCCATAAATATGTGCTCCATTTGCTTGCGCGGTGTATCAGTAATAGCTAAAGGTGGTCTTAGAGGATTGCGCTCATATTTAGACTGCAAACAGATCTCGCACTGATTAACAAATCTCTGAATGGTAAGTCACATGTTAGGTCAGTGATAGTTTCTATGCAGATGCTTATATGTCTCTTGAATACCGCGATGTACTGTCTTTCCTTCGTGATATATTTTCTTAACTGTTGTTGTTTAGTCTTGTTTTCTACTAGGGTCACACGCGTAGTGCATTTGAGTAACTTTGGGCCACGCTCATTAAATATAGTGGTAAAGACTCTGGAGAAAGCATGAAACAATTCTTCAGTATAGAAATAACAATGAAACACTCGGTCGCCAATTGTGTGCTCCTTTAAGAACCTAACAATCTCTGATTCCGTATTATTGATTGGGGTAAAAACATCTTTAATAACGACTTTGGAGTTAGTGGATCTGTTATCTACTCTATATGTTGAGCCAGGTGTTGATCTGACGTGAAATTGTTTCAGCTGTCTATCTATAGCGTCTGATATTATAGATATAGGGTATGCCATGTTGAGACTAATTCGGGTTCGGCTGACACTACGCTCATACTATCTGATTCTGTTCCTATATGAGATTGAGGAACGCTAGGGTTTAGTGATTGGATATTGTCATTAACTTGTGGCACAGCCGTCTCCGTTTCATTTTCAGCTACTCTACGTGCGTTCTCAAATATTCTATTGATTATTTCATCATCCTCATTATCATCTAAATTGACTGCTAATGAATCAATACTACCGTGAAATATTTTAACGCGTGATAAGGCATCCGCGTCAGTATTCTGGCGACCCTTTTTATATACTATTTTATAGTCTTATTCTGCGAGCTTTAAGCGCCATCTAGTTAATTTAGAGTTAGGGTCTTTAAGTGACATTAAACAAGTAAGGGGCCTGTGGTCTGTGTAAATAACGAACTTTCTACCATAAAGATAAGGACGAAAGTATTTAATTGCCCATACTATTGCAGGTAACTCTTTCTCTATTGTAGAATTCTTTGTCTGACAGTGTCCTAGATGCGTAAGCTATCGGTTTATCGGAGCCTACAATGCCTTGCGACAATACTGCGCCTAATGCTACATCCGATGCATCGGTGGTGAGCACGAAAGGTTCATCAAAATTAGGATATTGTAATATTGGGGCATTTGTTAGGATTTGCTTGCACTTATTAAAAGCTTCTAAAAAGTCTGGGGAATGGAAAACTTTGCTATTTTTCTTTAGACATACGGTCATTGGTTTAGTTAACTTCGTGAAATCTTTAATAAATTTCCTGTAGTAACCTACTAAGCCTAGGAAAGCCTTTATGTCCTTCTGGGTCGGCAAAGGGAAGTTTAATACTGCCTTAATTTTGTCCTTATTAGGTTTCAAACCCTCATTTGTAAGTTCGTGTCCTAAGAAATTAAGATTTATCTAATGGTTTTTCAAATTGTGAGTTTTAAACCGATCAAATACTTGCTTCAATTTATCTTGAATGATGACGTCATCCAAATACGTTTAAACGTTATCTATTCCTCTTAGTATGTTATCCATTAAGCGTTGAAATGTACTTGGCTCATTTTTTAGGCCAAAGGGCATTCTTAAAAATTCGTAATGCCCTCGTTCAGTTGTAAACGCTGTTTTTTCAATATCGTTGGGGTGCATCTCAACTTGGTGGTAACCGCTGGCTAGGTCCAGGGTCGTAAAATACTGGGCACGCCCCAATCTATCTAAGATATCATGAATGTTAGGTAATGGAATCGAAGACAATCGATTATACGATCAAAAAAAACCTGATGCATCAGGAAAAGCTAAATGGAGACTCGTAATCGACTATAGACGACATTTAGTCGTCTATAGTCGATTACGAGTCTCCATTTAGCTTTTCCATTTAGTTTTTTTGGGACAATATGCACGGGACATGACCACGGGGATATACTCTCTCTAACAATACCTTGCTGCAAAAGTTGCTTACGAATCTCCTCGCGTTGTTCGGGGGCTTGTCTGTAACTACGTCCAAAAACGGGTGTATTGTCGCTTAGTCTGAGTTCGTGTTTAACTGCGTGTGTAAAGGTCATGCTGGTAACATAGCCTATTAACTTCACGCTTTTCTTCTTCATTCATATGTCCTGTACGAATTTTATTTAGGTTCTCATTTAAAATACGATCGATTTCTGATTGCACTTGTAATGTATTAATGTTATGACTTTGAATGTTATTAGCCTCATTATACAATTCTAATTCTATTGAACTCTTATATGGAATATATTTTTTATCATCACAAAAATTAATAACAGAAGTTTTAAAACAACCATTAGTAACGTTAATTATAACTGCCGGTGATTTCAAGTTTTCTGACCAATAAAAATCATCGTGTAAGTATTGTCCATCCATGTAGTTAGTTTTAACAGTAACTATCTTTTCACACCTTAGGGTCAATTTTTTTCTTTTGCGGTGGAGAGCTAAAATGAATAGGTATTTGTGCGGTTGATGTCCGTAGCACGTTATTGTTAAAATCAATATTGCTTTTTAGTTTCTTTAGAAGATCGAATCCTATTAAAAATTTATGGCTTACGTCGCTATTAAAAGCAGGAGGCAAGGGCAGATAAACTACTTTGTCGTGAACTGATGAGCTATGTGCCGTAACTATTTGGTATGGCTCTGTTTCTACACAGTATTAAAAAATAGTACCAATAATTTCATCTGATGCAATAACAGAATGACTGGCTCCTGTATCTATTAAAAACTCACCGTTGAATTCTGGCAACTCTATATAAGGTAAACATTGTGTTGGTGCTGTAGGATGGGACGAAATATCATCTATACTGCTTAAAAGGACCCGTCATGTACTGGTCCCACTAATAACTTACCACGGCAACCGTTGCTTCCAAACAGGTGAATTTCCGGATGCTCTCAAAAAGGCAATAATTCACCCTATTCACAAGGGGGGGGGGGGGAAAGCAGTGTCAATAATTACAGGCCAATATCAGTCCTGCCAGCCCTTTCTAAAAATTTTGAAAAGATTTTAAACAAACGTCTGAAGAGCTTTCTGGACAAACGTAAAATAATTGCAGACAATCAGTACGGATTTCGGCAAGGAGTGTCGACAGAAGATGCCGTATTGGATCTGACGCAACAGGTTGCTAGAAGGTTAGATGGCAAATCAAAATGTCTATCTTACTTGATCTTGCCAAAGCATTTGACACCGTTTCTGTTCCTAAGCTTATTGCTAAACTGGAACATGTCGGTGTGCGAGGCATACCAGTTGAGATATTCAAAAATTACCTCAAAAATCGTACACAAGTGGTCAAAATTGACTCACACTACAGTGACGAGGAACCAGTAACCTATGGCATCCCTCAGGGAAGCATTCTTGGACCTACACTTTTCCAAATCTATGTAAACGATCTGTGTAGGATGTGCCTTACCAACTGTAACATCTATGCGTATGCTGATGGTACCGCGATACTCGTTTACGGACCTAAATGGGATATGGTCAAAGCTACCGCAGAAGATGCCTTGAGCAAAATAATGAAATGGCTTAGTTTAAACCTCCTGACACTCAACTTAAACAAAACTACATACGTACCTTTCGCAATCCGACGTAACACTGCATATTCTCATACTTTCTCTGTAATTGCTCACTCATGCCCCAATTTAAATGAACCCTGTGTCTGTCCAGCACTCACCAGAGCTGACAGTGCAAGGTACCTTGGAGTGCAGATTGATAGCGGCCTAAGATGGGTCAAACAAATTGAGGCCGTTATTACGAAAACAATGCGCCTTATCCACATCTTTAAGTCCCTTAGAGATTCGGCTAATCTTGACACACTGAAGATGGTTTATTATGCTCTGGCTCAGTCAGTTCTTGGTTACTGCATAACTGCGTGGGGTGGTGCAACCAAAACTAGGGTTTTGAGAGTGGAAAGAGCACAAAGAGCCATTCTCAAAGTCATGACTAAAAAACCTTACAGGTACCCGACCACAGAATTGTACTCTGACTTTACGACAACTCTATGTGCTCAGATCACTTCTTAGAATACATGTCGATCTGCCTCCGCAAAATCCAAATAAGCGAGTAAATCTCCTTCCAAGAACCCAGCACAATACAACCTTCGCAACACATCAATTCTACACACTAAGTACACACATATACCAAAAAATTAACTTACAAATAAATATAATAAATTTAAATGTACACAAACTTAAACCCACACTAACAGAGTGGCTATTGCAAAAGGACTATGCCTGCACAGAGTCTTTACTCACATACATCACGTAATAACACAAGCATTCACTGTCTAACACACATTTATAATAAAAGGACACACACACCTATATTCCCTAACCATAAACTCGTACTCACACTAAACTTCATCTATCAGTCACACACACGCACACACACACCCCCACACACACGCACACTGTACGCACCCCTTAGCACATGCACACCTACATACTTAACACCCACACTCCACACAACAAATCCATGTAAGTTTAACAAAATCTTGATTACCTCAGTACCATTCACCTATTGTTTTAAATTATGTTTAAGGAACTGCTCGGCCGAACACTGCCTCTTAAAATACCGGTGATCCTAGTTTAAGAGGCAGGGTTATTTAAAGTATTGTACAATTTATGCATCATTTGTACTGTATTATCTATATCTGTAATTTTTGTTGGTGAATATACAATTTATTATTTTATTATTATTAATTGTTTATTTTGTAAGTTGATGGATATTATGTCTGGTTGTCTTGATCGGGGTTTAGTGTAAAATCCTGTTCTTGGCTTACCTCTTGTTCGTCTATACCTATGTTAGACTCGGATGCGTCGCTACTGGTGTCTATGAGTTGGCCGAGATACTCTCTACCAATGGATATTGGTTGCATCTGACCTTCCATATGGCTCGGGATATAGAATAACTGACCCGATGAGAACTGTGGTTTTTCTGGCTTACCGTACGCATGGTGACGTCCGATGAGACCCCAGGAAGATTCACCTGTTGTTTTGGAACGTTAGGTTGGTTCCTAAAGTTTGCACTTCTAACATTACCTGAGCCACCTGGTCTGAAGTTACCTGATGATGGTCGGTTTTTCGAGGGCAACAAAGACTGTATCCATTGTTGACGCTGTTCTGGGTTCATGTTATTCGGTTGGGGCTTTTAAGGCGACATTTGTGTATTTACTGGGTTAGGATAAAAATGACTATTTTTAGGCTGTTGCTTAGGCAACTCCTTTGGTTTCGCTTGGGATGTTGAAGGAGTATTTAAATTATTAGACCTGTTATATGCAAGACTCGCCTCTTCTTGCCTAGCCGCAATAATAGCTTCTTCAAATGTTTCTGGCTTCGCAATTCTAACACCTAATGACACATGAAAGTCTAACTGGTTTACATACTGTTCAATTACCATCTTTTCATAATAAGATTTATTACCATGTTCCCCTACAGAGAATAAAGTGTCTAATAGTTCACGGAGCCGTTTGCCAAAGATTTCAGAATCCTCATTCTTTGACTTACGTACTCGTGTGAGCTCCTGCATAACTTGTATCTCATTGCGTGGTTCTCCAAGGCGCCTAATCAAAGCTCTTTTAACTGACTCCCAGGAACTAAGATACTCTTCGTATGCTATAGCATCGATAGTTGGACCACTTAGCCTACTCTTAATCAGGCAGATAAATGCCGGATGCGAACGATCTGCTTCGCTAGTTAAAGTTAATGAACTTTCTACCTCTCTAATATAATATCTAAGTAATTTAGGATTGCCATCATATCTTGGCGTCAAATCTGCAATAAGTTTGTACGGTTTATAGTTAGCATCATAATCTCTGAGCGACATTGTTTTACTGTAAGTTGCCTGTCTAGTGGCACTCGAACAGAACAATGGAGGTTTAGTATTTCACGTGGAATTTCATGGAATATCTTAACGCTATTGTAAGTGGGTGCCTAACGCGATTTCAGCTTATAGACAGACACACATTTACTAGAAATAAAATACACAAATTATAGTAAGGCAGGAAATAGAACAAGGACACTTGGTAATACGAGAGCTCTTACCAAAGCAGCCACTGCATCTCCTGTCGAGTCTTGTCTCTGCCAACAGCTTCCTCCAATTTTCCGGAGATACACCTTCCTACTCCTATAGAGGTGCCCGACCGAACGTTAGGTTCGTTGTGGATCGCGAAGGAACGATTTGAGAACCGTCACTCTTATGCCGAAGAGTTGTATTCGAACTTAGAGCGTCGCGATCCTACCGACTGCGCCAGATATAAAAAAAAAAAAAAAAAACTTTATTTCGGATAAGGAACATCCATACGGGTTAGTAAACAAAAGGATAACTTATACCTATGTTAGTAAACTTAAAATCTATTTATTGACTAGGCTGTTGTTCGAGATACATCGTCCAACAACATCACCTAACAAAGGAGAATCATACCTCTCCGCTATTGTCTTCAGGATGGAGTTGGAGCTCTCCCGCACTCTGCAGAGCAAAGAAGCAGATTTATGTCTGACGATGGCGTGGAAGCCATCGACGTGTGCTTGTGCAAACATACCTGATGCACTGCAGAAACGGGGCAGCCCCATCAGCATCCTGAACCCATTGTTATACTGGACCCGTAGGGCGCTAATAGCCCGCCGAGAATAGTTGGTCCACAGGCTGCACGTGTAAAACACTTGGCAATAGGCTTTGAAAAGCGTTATTTTAACTGCCTTGCTACAACGTGCAAACCTGCGAGCCAACATATTACATCGGACTGCCAGCGCCCTACGTTCCCTCTCAATATCCACTTGATTATCAAGGTCGTCGGTTACATAATGTCCCAAGTACTTGAACTGGTACACTCGCAATATGTCATTCCCATTAAGTTTAATCGGGGGCACATACTCAGGACATTTAGCACCGCCAGCCTTAAAGACCAAGAACTCACTTTTCTTGACGTTATATACTAGGCCATGTTCACGAGCATAGCCCTCGCAACAACTAAGCAGCTCCCTAAGCGCCCTAACCGTAGGGCTCAGCAGCACCATATCGTCAGCGTAGCTGATGTTGTTGACACTAACGTCATCAATGCGACATCCGATTTTTTTGCTGCTGAGCTCAACGATCAGATCGTTAACATACAGGTTAAAAAGTTTTGGTGACGTTCCCTCCTTGTCTTACCCCGCACTCTAGCCCGTACGACACCGACAGCCTATCGGCCCATCTCACACTGTTCGTCTGGTTGTAATACCAATACTGGAAGATACGCAACAGCTCTGCTGGCACTTTTCTCTCCCGCAGCTTTTTCCACAAAACCTCGTAAGATACAAGGTCAAAAGCACGGGAGAGATCTAAAAAGCAAGCATACACTGGTGTTCGACGTTTTGTGTAGTATTGCACCGTATGTTTGAGGCCAAGTATTGCACTTTCTGTGCCAAGATTATTACGAAATCCAAACTGAGCGTCGTGTAATTTTAACAGGCTATCCAACCGTGCGTCCAGCTGACTGTCGAATACCTTTGCGATAATAGTAGCCAGGGAGATGGGTCGATAATTACACTTATCAGCAACGTCACCCGTTTTATTCTTAACAATAGGCACGACAATAGTTCGCATGAGATCACAGGGAAGGTACGAGTGACACATACATAGCGAGTAAAACATAGCGAGCACTATAGCTATGTGAGGACCGGCATGCTGCAAGTGCTCAATGCTTAAACCATCGTGACCCGGGGACTTCCCTCTCGTCATTTTCTTAATGGTGCTTGACACCTGCTTGGCCGAAAAACGAACCAGATCAGAATCACGACAGCATCCGTCATCAAGCACTCGCAACGATGAGCCCTGCTGTGAATCCACTTTAAAGTGGTCCATAAACATGCTGGCGATGCTGTCCGGCTGATCAGCACCACCGACACTCACAGGAATGCCAGGCCTGAAATCAAACTTTTTGGTAGCCTTCCAGAACTTCTGAAAATTATTGGCTTTACGGAGGGAAGCTACAATATCAAGCTTAATTTGTTCTTGATGAGTCTGACACCACACTAGTTTATTAGTGTTCATTAGTTTAGTTATGTTTCGGCGATCGAGAATTTAGTAAAAAAAACTTTATTTATTGCCAATTATTTAATTACAGAAAAACAGTGTATTAAGTTGAAGGCTGATATCAAGACCTACTTCACAAACAATTATATGGAATAATATGTTATTGATCTAATTGCTAGGTCGCACTTTATTACGTAGGTCGGCGGCTGTGTACTCAGCGCAAACGGTTGTTACAAACTCAAACTCAAATCATTTATTTCAATTAAACCATTTACAGGCATTTTTGAATTGTCAAGGAGTCGGTCAGTCAGAAATATGAAGCTAGTTGCCCATTCCAAAGCGTAGTAGGTACCTATGGAGAAGAACGGGCAAGAAACTCCATGGACACTCTTTTAAATAATAATGTTTTTACATATATCTTAGTTACATCGATTAATGTTGACACTATAAGTGAGAACGATGTACAAAAAACCGTACGCGTTAAAAGCGTCCAGAGTGCATCAAAACATAATTAAAAACAATCCAGCTAATTAATTATTAAAATAAGCCGTGGCAGCTAAGAGATGACCAGTCCCAACTGACGGCGCCCGTTCACGAACATGACGCATGGATCAGCACCATTCAGCTCAACCATTTTGAAGGGAGCTAAATGATCCGACACACGCGCCACCGTCAGCGAGACATTTGAGTGAGCATGACATACTATCAGCCGCCAAGGCACATTCAAGTCAATCTATGACATTACCCGGTAAATGGTAGCTCTATAGTACAAAGTACTCACATCTGTGCAATGCATCTATATAGTAAAAAGGAGATTGAGTTTATATAATACAAATAAATTCTTACTATCTTCAGCAGCTTCATCAGTGTTTCAAATGTCAATCAATTAGTTGTGGTGTGAAGCAGGACCGGCATTAAGCCAGGCATTTTTATCAGTTATGTAATCCTCCAACCTATAATATGCCTGCCTGAATAGTGTGCGTTTGACAAAGGATTTGAATTTTGTCTCATTCAGTTGAAGTATGTGGGGAGGTATTTTATTATAACATTTTAGACAGTACCCCATGAAAGATGAGTCTACTTTAGCCAGTCTGAAACCTGGTTGAACTAATAGGTCCCGATTTCAAGTACTATAATTATGTCTTTCACCTTTTTTACTGTAAAGATGTAAATTTTTTCTTACGTACATGATGTTTTCATAGATGTATTGACAAGGTACAGTCATGATGTTAATATCCTTAAACAATTCCCTTAGAGAATCACGCCTGCGGAGATTATATATGGCTCTGATGGCTCTTTTCTGCAGAATAAAAATAGACTCGATGTCTGCAGCCCGTCCCCAAAGTAAAATACCGTAAGACATGATACTATGAAAGTAACTAAAATAGACCAGCCTCGCGGTATCTACATCAGTAAATTGACGGATTTTTCTGACAGCGTAAGCTGCAGAACTTAGCCGTCCTGCTAGAGATGTTAAATGAGTACGTTGAGTTAACTTGAGCCGTGCCTTTATTTTTTAACATAATTTTAACAGCAAAATTGCTTTAATTTGGTGGTAATTCGATTCAAATAACATCAAACGCATCGCGTATTTGAACCTTATTTGTTGCCGCGATGCGCTATTGTCAATAACCTAAAAATTTGCTTCTGACCGCTTCTTAATAAACAATGTCAATTAGCGTCATAGATTTTACGTCCTCTGGGTTTTTTCATTCAAAGTACCCGTGAAAAGTGTGAAAACTTAAATCGGCAGTACATTAGGTCAAAAATTCATAGATAGTGGCGGACAGTTAAAATCGGTCTCGTAATAATTGATATTTTTAGAGATCAAAGTCATTAAATCATAGGCACCGGACAACTTTGCCAGTCGCTGACTGACTGTAGCGAATACCGATCGTGCACACGCGCGCTATTTAACATAACTCTGCCGGCTTACTTAATCAAAGAAAACGTTGTAAAACCAACTTCGTACTGTGGACTTTTTTTTTTTTTTAAGTTGTGTTAATCATGGCTAAGGATCACGTGAAGCTAAACATTATAAACGACGACGAGATTTTTGATCGAAATTTTGACGACGAGGTCGAGATGATTTTCGGCAAGCCGCCGGCGCAGGCGGCTACTAAGAATCACGTCACGAACAATGTTCACCTGATGGACGCTGAGCGAGGACTTGATACACATTTTGTAAGTTCGATTGATGTTTTTAATTAAAAAAAACCAAAACCTCCTTTGCTATAGGTAACTAGCTGATAGTCTGTTGTAGCAACTTTACCTACTTAATAGCAGGGCGACGCATGAATTAACTAAACAATTTGCAATTTAACCATATTTCCACCACATTATGCTTATTTTCGGATTAAGACAGTGTTTATCTTGGTTCCTACATCTTATTTTTTCCAAAATACTTACCTAAAACGAAGTTGTATTTCGCGCTTTTTTACAGCGTAAATGACATGTTTTCTTATCGTACCGCAACGTTGCGCCCGCCGGGGTGTTCCGTGTTTGTTGTCAATGTTAGATTATTACTTTATTTATTTGCTTTCTAATTTGAATTGTAATATTTCTGCTACTATTGACTTATGCTGTGAACTACTTGGATTTTCCTTGTTATTTGGGATCGAGTAACCTAACCATTCTTACGAACTTTAGCTTTGCTTGACCTATTTTAAGTTCGTAAGACTTATTATATATGACATTTTATTTACGATTTGAATTGGTTGCCGACATGGTATCTGAACGTTGGGATGTATGTATTTAACAGTTAGTATTTCCCAATGATATTTATAACAATATATTTATTGTTTTTTTTTATATTAACCTACCTACTACCTTCTTAGTTAGTAAGTAATTTCCATAGACCGGGGGGTCTATGGAAATTACTTAAGCAATAAGTCGGTAATCGTAAAACTCAAATTTTACAGGAAAAATATATTTCTATTTTTATTGAATATGTATATTTTCGAGGAGTCGAAGTACTGCGTTCATTGATACATCAACTGAAAGCATTTTCTTTTTGTAATTCCTAACTACTTCTTCCTATATCCTCACAAACTTTCGCGCTTGTAATATTATTATTACTAAAATAAGAAGGAGGAAAGTAGGTACGACTGAAGGATTAGTAGTATTTCTGTATGATATACGAATCAGAACGTCCCCAGTGCAACAAAAATAATGTGAAACTTTACCTACTTATGGCTTGGGGGCATCGACTCAAAGAAACTTTTTTCACGGTCCGAGTTTCACACTTTTAGGTACCTAAGTATATTTTATATAAATTAGTATTTACCCACCTATCTACCTACCTATGAAGCGTCGTTTGTTCCGTTTCTTTAGACCATGTTCGCACGGACGTAAATATCTCGCGGCGGGATATTACCGCGAACTGCATTTTCAACTCTCGGTGTTAAACCGAGCATTGAGAATACAACAGGGTGCTACCCATCGCGTCGACTAAACACTGATGGATTTTCAACTCTCGGTGCTAAGTAGTGCGTTGAAGATCCAGTGCGCGAAAAAATCTCGCCGCGATATTTTTACGGCGTAAGTACGGCGTAAGTATCTCAAGGACACTGAGGGCCTAGACAAGGTAAAAATCGATTAGCGATGACGCAAGTAGAAAAGCCAAAAAAGTATCGGGTTGACGTAGGCCCATCATCGTCATCATAGCCTTTGATTCTTTATTGTCATTTGACATATAATAAAAATTGACAGGGTAGTATCTTACTGAAGCGATAGCGGATAAAATAAATGGACAATCGTTTTGTGATTACAACAGTATCACAATACTTATGCTTGCTTGCTTTATAATATGTCAATATCACAAATAACTGTTGGACGTTTTTTTGCAAGTTTGTTTACGCATAACATGACTTAGAGAGTGAAGTTATAGTGAGTGCACCTGTGTCTTCGCACACATTTGACCGCTTTATTATATTGTGACCGAAATCGGAAAGGATCAGGAAGACATTATTATTAGGTATTATATTTTTGCTGGACGTAACCAGGTTTAATACAATACCCCTGATATGATGGTAATATCTGAGATGGCGAATTGTGTTGATGTCTCAATAATCAGTTTGTCTAAATTGCGTAGACAGTACCTATACAATAATGGCTGAATAGTATAAATGATATTCATTTTCATTAAATTGGCTGTAGCACATACATAACCATACTGTATAAAGTTCAGTACTAAAACATTTCGTATTGTGTCGCATTTACTTTGCTTGCAATGATTTTAATGTTATTTTTATTGAATAATAAAACTTCTTGACGCTAGAACACGGTTGATTATATTCTTATTCACGGTACTACAGACAAAAAGCCAAATCATATAAATCAAAGTGTTTAGTGTGGACCTTTGACACTTCTACTACCATAATTGTATTTTTTGTTATTCGTTCAGTCGATAATACAAACATCAAAAAATTGTAAGCAACACATACTATTTCAAATTATTAATCAATTATTATATCATTTCTTACCTATGTAAACTTTTTTGATCTAGAGGACATACTGGCTGGTTGTAAAAAAAAAAGAGTATCATGTGTTTTTTTTTATCACAAATTCAAAAGCGAATGCATTTGTTCGAATTTTATAGCGTTTTCTTTGCTTATTAAAATTTAGTATTCTGTATCAATTTTATAAATTGAACAATAATTAGAAAAAAGTTTTGAACAAATTTGGATTTTGAGACATTTTTACGTCATGGAGCGACGTCATTTGAACGCAGATGAAATGCAAAGAGCTGTAGGGATGTTGCAAGCGGGAAGAAGTAAATCTCAGGTATCTCGGTATTTTGGTGTCAACAGAAGCGTTATTTGCCATCTTCATCAGCGTTACATTAACACGGGAGATCCTGCTGAGCAACACCCAGGTCGTGGAAGGTGTACAACCACACGGCAAGATCGATACAAACAACTGACTGCAAGACGCCAGCCAATGTTAACCGCCCGAGAGATAGGTTTAAGGCTACAAAATTCAAGTGGTGTTGTTGTTTGCTCCTAAACTGTGCGAAATCGACTGCATGAGTATGGCCTACGATCACGACGGCCAATTGGTGTCCACCGAAACACCGCTCTGGATCTTCTTACTTCATACTTGAGTAAAAGGATTCAGAGCGTTGACGTTAATGGAGAAAGATCTCCCGGATCTATCTTAACAATTGGAGTTCCACAGGGCTCAATTCTTGGTCCTTTCTTGTTTCTTATTTATATTAATGACTTGCCTTACCTCATAAAGGATAATCATGATATAGTGTTGTTTGCAGATGATACTTCACTTTTGTTTAAACTTAAACGTCAGCAGCTGGTTACTGACGATGTAAATAACGTGGTCTCATAAATAGTTCACTGGTTCAATGTCAATAATTTACTTCTTATTGAAAAGACTTTATGACTAAATGCATTCAGTTTATGCTACCTCACGTTAGGCAGGTGAAAACGAAGGTGTTGGTAAAGGACGAAGAATTGAAACATGAAGACAGCACAGTATTTTCGGGTTTAACTTTGGATGCTAAGCTTCAGTGGGGCCCACATATTGATAAGTTGTCAAAAAAGCTAAGCTCCGCAGCATACGCTGTTAGAAAAATTCGTAATTTAACTGATTTAGAGACAGCCCGTTTAGTATACTTTAGTTATTTTCATACTGTGATGTCGTACGATATTCTTTTGTGGGGTAATGCCGCCGACATTCAGACTATATTTGTTTTGCAGAAAAGAGCTGTTAGATCAATTTATAAATTAAGTCCGAGAGACTCTTTCAGAGAGAAATTTAAGGAAATTAATGTAATGACTGTGCCTTCTCAGTATATTTATGAAAATCTTTTATATGCCCACAAAAACATAAAATTCTTAAAAAAATACAGTGACATCCATAATATAAATACTAGGAACAAACACAAATTTGTTGTAACTACTACAAGGCTCAAGAAAATAGGTGGCTCGTTCAGATGTCAATGTATACGCTTTTATAATAAACTTCCAAGCCACGTTCAAGATCTAAGCCTTAATAAATTCAAATCATTTATTAAACGTAAGTTGTGCCAGAAAGCTTTTTATACAGTCAAAGACTATAGTGAGGACAAAAAGGCTTGGGACTGACCTGCTCCAACTTTTGCATACTGAGTATGGTTTTTATGTTTGGTACCTAACTTTTGTTTTATTTTATATAAACTTTGACATTTCATGATTATTATATACACAATGACATGAATATTTACTTTGTATAATATTATTATTATTTCAATTTCATGTGAAGACTTAGTGGGTAATATTTAATATATTTTGTCTATCTCAGTTATTTCTTTAACTTTTTATATCTGGCATTTTGAGTACTTAAAGCGGCCTACCCAAATGTCCTTTTTTTAGTATTGTTCGTCGAATCGTTGAGCTCCTTATGTTTTGAGTTGAGCTGCACAATTAATGACAAATGCGTGCACTTGACTGGACAGGCCCACTCAAATCTGTATGGTTCTTTCCTCAAAATACCATTTCAGACACCCACCTACATGGTCCTCATATGATCTGTAAAATAAACAATGACATGAATATTTACTTACCTAGGTATTATTTTATTGTTACTATTGTGAATGTTAAGATTATGTTGGTCATTTTTTTATACTTTTGTGATTTTATTTTATTATCTCAGTTAGTTTTAATAGTAATCTTGATCTGGCCGTTTGAGTAATTATGCAGCCTACCCAATGTCCTTCCTTTGGTATTGTTCGTCGAATCGTTGAGCTCCATATGTTTTGAGTTGAGCTGTACGATTACTGACAAATGCGTGCACTGACTGAACAGGTCCACTCAATCTGTGTGGTTCTTTCCTCAAAAGACCATTTCAGACATCAATCCACATGGTCTTAACATGATCTGACCAAGATTATGTCTGGACTTTAAACGAGACTGTGACCTATGAGTATGTTTCGGCATTTCTTCTCAGAGTAGTCAGATAGGAAACGCCGACCTCACCTAGTTTAAAAAAAAATGTTTGACGTGTAAAAGTGTTTGTACAAACCCACTTACAGAAATAAAAATCATTTATCATTTATGGTATGATAAATGATTTTTATTTGCGCGGGCGGGCGGGTATTATGAACAACAGACGAACTGAGCTCGTTTTTGTAAACGGTATCATGAACGCTGTAAATTACTTTGAGGATGTTCTAAGGCCTTATGTCCGTCCATTCGCACAAACGCTTGGCTCCGAATGACACGTCGATGCATGACAATGCGCGTTCGCATACAGCTTTGTACACACGGGAGTACTTGGCAAGGGGTATACAAATACATCCTGGTGTTGCCTTGGCCTGCACAATCGCCAGACCTCAACCCCATCGAGCATGCATGGGACATGCTCCAGAGACGTGATTTAAAGGACTTGGATGGAGTGACAACCACCCTAGAACTGATGGACTTACTTCATTGGCAGCAATTGCCGCAGGATAACTCATCGATTCTATGAATTATCGGTGCCAGCAAGTTCTCAATAACAGAGGAGGCCACAATATGTATTAATTTATGGAATTTTTGTACAACCATTTAATTTTAGTTTAAGTAGGCACCTTACTTTGTACTACGTACTTACAGTACTAACTCGTAATTATTGTTAATTAAGATTATTGTTAAAAAAAAAACAATTGTTGTTTAATTTCAAAAAAGCTTTAAAAATAATATATATAAGAAATACTAAGGATTAAATGCGAAAACACATTGTAAAATTGTAATTTGTTTGTGTTGCTTAGACTTTTTTGATGTGTGCATATGGTCACCTTTATCACGTTTCGATTTATTTCTTTTTTAATAGATAAATCAATAATAACAATGATATTAGCAGTATTTATGAAATTTTATAAAAACATTTATTTTGTTATGTTCTTAATAACAAAATAAATGTTTTTATAAAATCTAAATGTACGCTTATCGCGTATTGTAAAGAAATTTCCAAACAACGCATTACTAGTCTGTAGATTTACCAACGATTCCCCAAAGTAGTCAACAGAAACAAAGCTAATCATGAACATACCTAATTACTAATAGATAGAAATATCTTTCAAGTCGTTATGTATGAATAGTAGGTACAGTTAGTACAGTACAGCTAATTTAATTTAATTTATATTTATTTATCTTGACAACATAGGTCCAATGGTTAGTACAAAAACAACTTATCAACTAAGGGTTAGTATTCATTAACTAAGTGTACATTATTATTCATCCCTGCCGCACGAACAACCGGAGAGAGTGTCGTAATATTGGTGTATCGTGCTGTTCAGCCAGGGTTTTGAAAATACTTTTGCTGCTGGCCCTCATTCTGCATATCAAGAATGCGGCCTTCTTCCTCATGATGGCATAAAAGTCGTCAGTTCGTGCTACAGCAAACATACTAGACGCACTACAGAACCGGGGCAACCTCAACAGCACTCTGAAGCCATTATTATATTGCCCACGCAGAAAATCTAGAGCCCTCCGCTTACCGTTGACCCATAAACTGCCCGTGTAGAACCTTTGACAATAAGATTTGAATAATTGACCTCGTTACTACAACGAGCAAATCTGTGAGCCAACATGTTGCATCTGGCTGCTAGTGCCCTGCGCTCACGATTCATATCTACCTGATCCTTGCGATCCTCGGTGACGTTATGACTCAGGTATTTAAATAAGGCGACCCTTTTAAGTTTACGTCCATTGAGGGATATTGAGGGCTCGAAATTTGGATGTTTCCCGGGAGCAGCAAAGATCAGGTATTCACTCTTAGTTTCATTGTATATCAGTCCGTGGGTTGTCGCATACCTTTCACAGGCGTTCAGCATCTCTCTGATTGAGCCAGCCGTTAGACCCAGCAGCACCATGTCATCAGCGAAGCTTAAAGTATTAACTCTCGCACCATCTATTTTGCACCCAACTGGTCTGCTGCTGAGTTCAACCATCAACTCATTTAAATACAGGTTGAAGAGCTTAGGTGAGGTTAACCCCCCCCTGTCTCCCCCCACATTCCAACCTGTACGATTCAGATAGAACGTCTCCCCAACGAACTTGGTTTAACTGGACCCAAAGGACATCACATGACACCAGGTCAATTACCTTTGAGAGATCAAGGAAGCAAGCATACACTGGAGTCCTTCTGTTCTTATAGTATTAGACGGTCTGATTTAGGCAAAGGATAGCACTCTCAGTGGAAAGTCCATCCGGGTTATAAAATCTTTCGTGACATTTTCGGTACCGAACAAAACAATGAGCGGGCTGACGTATTTATAAGCAAAGTGCGGGCTTCAATAGCAAAGTTACTTATTTTTTTATTTTAAACTTACACACCCTATGTTTCCAGGATGACCCCAATACAATAGTGGTTTGCAATCATCGCCAAATAAATTGAAAAATCAACTTACAGCTAATACTTATACATCTAAACTTTAACAATACAAACACAAAACTCTATTTACAACTGAAGTAAGACTAAAGAATTTTACAATTATGTGAACCTACCTATGTAATAATTTTCGAAAAAAAAAAAAAAAATCAGACTTAACCCAGAATATTAATATTTAAATATAACTTACAAAATTCAACAACACCCTTGCGAATTCACTCAGATTGCACGAAAGTATGTCAATTCTTTCATGCACTTCGTTTAGTACACATATTGTGCGGGTGAGGGGTGTTTTTGACAGCAGGTTAGTTTTGACAGTAGCCAGCAGTGGCGGTCGCCGCCACCTCCACACGTACCAGTCTGTTAGGCACAGCTTCAGGTGACGAAGCACACCCGGGTTATGAGTTACTCCACGCAGGAGCTTAAGCGCATACGCCGCAAGTATAAATACCCGGCGCACTCTGAGTTCGTTGTACCCCACCATACCCAGTACAAACAGTGTAGGATACATCAGCGGGTAAAACGGGTATACCTCATAAAGTTTAAAATACAAGTGTCTTGTAAAATTCTGTACTCGCTCCAGCATTACATTGTATTTCGCTTCATGAGGAGCCCAAATCACCGCACTGTGTTCCAAGTGACTGCTTACCAAAGCGTCATACAACACCCTCAGCACGGTAACGTTTTTGAATCCATGCGACTGTCTCAGCACAGAACCCAGGTTTCTGTACGCCTTCTTGCAAAACTTAATTATATGATCCCGGAAAGTTAAATCCGGGGTAAGCACTACTCCTAGATCTCTTACCTGAGACACTCGCTGCATCGGCGCATCCTCTACTTTGTATTCGTAGGCTAATGCAGTCTTCGCGCGCGTAAATGTCATCACTAAGCATTTTGTTGAAATAAAGTAAATTTTTATGGCTCCACTCCACCACTCTCTCTATGTCTTCTTGCAATCTCTCACAGTCCGAATCACCCTTGACCTCGAGCAGCAATTTGAGGTCATCCGCAAACAATAAACATAAACTATGTTTGACTACGTCTGGTAAGTCATTTATCATTCAAATAAATTCAAGAGGCCCCAAATTAATACCATACGATGTGCCGCAAGTAATGATGCTAGATATGGTTTATGGATTGTTAGATCGTAGAATTAGGAAACGAGTGTCTCGCGACGCGGTGCACGAGCTGGATCAGCTGATAGCGAAGGCCAGGTTAGTCGAGGAGACGTTAGCGGAGGTAAGTGTACCTACCCATTGCAATAGAATTGGCGACAACGTAAACAATAACCCTTCCGTCGCCGCGCAGAAAGGTTCGAACACAAATGTTAACCCTACGAATACCACAGATGACACGCGTAAGTCAAGTACTAATAAAAGTGTTGTTAGGCCGTCTCACTCGCACGCACTAAACATGGAAAATAATAACAATAGGGATGGGCAAAGGCGTGTTAGACCAAAGTGTACTTATTGCAGATTTTTCAGTCATACGGTAGACGAGTGCCGTAATAAGGAGAAGAAGGATGGAAAGGTCACTGACGCTTCTAATAAGTCGAGAAAAATAACCGAGTTACGTTGTTACGGATGTGGTCAGCTGGGAGTGGTGCGCTCAAAATGCAGTAACTGCAAAGGTGCGTCGACTTCAAGCAAGTCGGATTTTTGTAGCGCTCAGGTAGCCGATAGTGACGATCCGCGGCCGCTGGTGGAAATCCAGGTCGTGAACCGCAAGGGGGTAGCCATCTTAGACACAGGGGCGACTCATTCCATCGCGGGCCCCACGACTTACTTTTTAGGGCTTGCGTTGTTTTTAAGAAAAGGTTACATACTATGGGGCTTGCCGACGGATCACAACAGGTGGGCACTGTACTTGAGTGTGATACTGACGTTATATTAGTAAACCACGTTATACCTGTCACTTTTATAGTTTTGCCGGACGCGCGATCTCGGACATTGCTAGGTAGAGACTTTATCATGAAAGCAAGTATCCTGTTGAACTTACCACAGAGCAGCTGGGGTTTTAACGATGAGCCGGAACACTGGCATCCGTTTGTCACCAGCTTTAACTTACCTACTGGCGGCCAGATGGAGCTGATGAAGTTCGAAGCATCATACCTTGGGCTGAGGGATGATAAAGTTACCAAGTTAACAGCGGATCAGATGATCCAACTGAAAGCGTTTATGTTGAAGAGGTCTGATCGCTTTGCAAAGGTCGGGCCACCAACGGAATACGCCAACCACCGGTTGAAGATAGACTGGATGTCTCCCAGTAAGAGAGCGATGTTGGAGCAAGAGTTGCAGAAGTTACTGGACACTGACGTGATCGAAGAATGCGAATGTCCTTGGGCTGCCAACGTGGTCCTCGTGACGAAAAAGGATGGAAGGGTTAGGCTATGTGTAGATTGCAGGAAGCTGCATGATGTAACTGAGCCTGATCGCTACCACTTCCACGCATCGAAGACGTTTTCCACGCAGCTAAGAACACCAGTTGTATGACAACCTGTGACCTCCGATCAGGGTACTTTCAAATTGCTGTGGAACCGACTGACCGCGACAAGACTACGTTTGTGAGCCCACTCGGTTGTTTTAGGTTTAAAAGGATGGATGCCAATGGGATTGAGGAATTCAGGAGCGACTTTCCAACGGCTAATGGACCGATTCAGATCCGGCAAAGAACTGGCCGATGTTTGCATGCTAACATATTTAGATGACGTCATTGTCCTATCGGAGTCGTTCCCCAAGCATTTGGAAGACTTGAACGCTGATTTCGACCGGTTTGAGATGTACAACCTGCGAATGAACCGCGAAAAGAGTTGCTTAGCTCGCGAGTCTGTTAAGTTTCTGGGCCACGTGATCGTACCAGGTGGGGTGAAGGCAGACCCCGATAAGACGGCAGCTATCGCAAATATGTCCCCTACTGAGAATGCGAAACAGGTGAAGACCTTTCTGCAAACGTCAAGTTGGTTCCGGCGCTTTATTCCCAATTACGCCGATGTTGCCAAACCTATGACGGATCTTCTAAAAAAAGACAACAAATGGACCTGGACCTCAAAGCAACAAGATGCCTTCGACCGCATTAAGGTAAAAGTTGATTGTTGAAGACCTTGGCCGATTTCTGTTCCTAGATAAGTCAAGTCATTCCTATAAATAAGGAGAAGATAATCATGATATAGTGTTCTTTGCGGCCGACACTTCACTTTTATTTAAACTCAAACGGCAGCAGCTGGTTACTGGCAGTGTAAATAGCGCCCTCGCTGATCTATTTTAATGTTAATAACCTTCTTCATAACGAGTTTTTTTTTTAAGTTTACGATACCTCATGTTAGAGAAGTAGAAACTAGTGTTCTTATAAAGAAAGGGTGAGGAGTTGAAACCCGAAAATACCACAGTATTTTTCAACCAAGCTTCAATGGGGCCCCCATATATATAAATTGTCTAATAAGCTTAGCTCTGCAGCATACGCTGTCAGAAAAATTCGTAATTTAACCGATTTAGAAACAGCCCTTTAGTATTCTTTAGTTTTTAAACTGTGATTTCGTACGGTATTGTTGTGGGGAAATGCCGCGGATATTAAGCCAATTTTTGTTTTACAAAAAAGGGCAATTCGTTCAATTTATTAATCAAGTCCCAGACAAATTTAAAGAGATTTAACATAATGACTGTGCTTTTTCAGCATACTTATGAAACTCTTTTGTATGTACATACATACAAATTTTAATATGTTTAAAAGTGCAGTGATATCCATAATATAAATACTAGGAATAAACACAAATTTAATGTTCCTTCTACCAGGCTCAAGAAAATAGGTGGCTCGTTTAAATTTCAATGTATACGTTTTTATAATAAATTCTAATCTTATATAAAGCGGAAACTATGCCAGAAAGCTTATTCTAATCTAACATTACCTAGCTGTTTCGATTTAAAAAAGATATAAGCGTGTTACCTTTACTGTCAAAGACTATATTGAGGACAAGAAGGCTTGAGATTGAGTTGCTCCAAAAAATTACTACTATTAATACTATTTTGCTATTTTAGTGGTTTTTTTTCTATACCTGAACCTTTTGACATAAACAATGACATGAGTATATATGATATAAAAGATAATGATAACAATGATATGATATAAAAGAATTGCAAATACAAACCTAGAAAATTATTCTACTATGGTTTTGCTATTAGGAAATAGTACTGGTATTACCAGAAAGGACATAGTGGATGGTGTGAACACCTTAATTAAGTTAAATATAGGAAAGCTGATGTTGTGTGCTTTTCCTTATTCTGATTCTTTATCAGGTGACGAGAATAATTATATTTTTAAGTTGAATAGTACTACGCGCCTCACGCAGCTAAGAATGAAGGCAACTAACACTAGTTTATAAGCTTACATTGTTACTAACAAATATGGAAGTTATTCTGAATTAAACGTTTTATTATTATTATGTCGTTTATTTATTCTTATCCTTATTCTAATACATTTTTAAATATTTTTATAACACAACTTTTAAAAAAAACATTTAAAAATATAAAAAACAGTGGTCCGCTGGTAGCGGGAGCAGGGTCCAAGCTACTGGTGGTTAGGGCTCCACAGACAGGAACCTCCTCACAATGCGAGCCGTATCGAGGAGTACTGCCTTCTGAATCAGGCCCTTGATCCAACCGCCTCACGAAAGCCTCTAGAGATGTTGGTCGAGGCTTTTTGCCATCAGGCCATTGGCCGATACGACAATCGGCACAATGACAGCCGAGCTCACATTCCACATGTCAACAACCTCGTGTGCTAAGTCGAGATATTTAATTTGTTTCTCTTTCTCAGCTTTCACGAGGTTCTCATCATGTGGAATGGTAACATCGATATTCATTGTGCGGCGCGCTAATCGATCTATCACTACTATGTCAGGCTTATTAGCGATAATAGTCCAGTCAGTAATGATAGACCGATCCCAGTACAACGTGACAAGGTCATTTTCGAGAACTGGGTCGGGCACATACTTGTAATACGGTACCTCAGAATCCACAAGTTTGTATTGCAACGCAAGTTGCTGGTGAATAATCCTGGCTACTTGGTTATGTCTGTGCAAGTACTCGCCGTTAGCCAGACGAGAGTAACCAGAGATAATATGTCTGATGGACTCACCTGGACGGTGGCATGCCCGACACACGTCAACCGTCCCGTCCTTCATAATATGTCTCCGGTAGTTATTCGTCAAGATAACTTCGTCCATAATTGCACAGACGAAACCTTCAGTTTTCCCGAAAAGGTCACCAAAACGTAGCCAGGATACGGACGCTAGGAAATCTACACCAGGCTCATGAAGAGCCCGATAGAAGAGCCCGTGAAGCTCCTTGCTTTGCCATACCGCCTTGCGGTCATCGGTAGTAAGTACTACAGGTTTGTGCCAGGTTGATTATTATTATTATTACTACTATTTACAAGCTGACATGTTGCCATAGTGACAAATTATTGTATTTTGACACTAACAAATTTGTTAGTGGTTTTAAGTTAACTCAGAGAACCTTATCTCTGTCTTGGTATAATAGACATCGGATAGCTATGTTGATTGCATATAATATTAATGAGGTTATAGATAATATAACAAATTGTAGTATTAGTGACGAGTCTGTGTTGCCTAGTTATACAAGCAACATAGAGATTAATTATGATTCATCAATTGGAGGATCCAACCATAATACCAACATCGCTGGAGGGCACTACCAGTCAGATAGGTTATACTTTTCCTGCTGGAACCCATACCGCCATTGTAGACTCTTCAGTTGTAGTTGTGGAGGTCACTCCGGATAAAAATTTAAACTAGTTAGTAAGACAACAGAAGTTACCCCTTTACATAACCAATTATTATTAGAGAATAATAAAGTATCTTCTGGCAATATAACTCATAGAAATAAAAAACCAAAGGGAGTGCAACATACTTTAAAATTATTTAATCAAAATATCCAAGGTTGCGCTTCCAAATGATTGGAAATAGAATTGTTTCTAGAAAGTACTAAGTTTGATGTCATTTGTGTATCAGAACATTGGTTAAAAGATCATCAAGTAAATTCATCAAAGTGTTAATTAATTATGCAAATTATTGTGTAGTTAGCCATTTCAGCCGAAAACTTATGATACATGGCGGGTCATTAATGTAAGTTAAAAATTCAATTAAATCGAAAGAACGAAAAGACATCATCGGACTGTCTGTTGAGCACGCCATTGAATTGCCCTGTGTTGAGCTTGATCAGCATGTCATAGTATGCGTATACAGACCTCCAAGTTACCAGAATCTACCTGTGTTTGATTCTGTAATGGAAGATGTGTTAAAGAAACTTAGTGCTAGTAGTAAGTCAATAATAATCTGCGGAGACTTTAATATTAATTTATTAGAAAATAACTCTAGTACAGTCAGATTATTTAGTCTTTTTATGTCATTTGATCTGTCAAATGTTTTTATTGAACCAACCCGAGTGACAGCTTCTTCTGCTACTTGTATAGATAATATTTTTTATTGTGATTACTTACACAAACAAATAGTAAATAAGTTGCCATCTGATCACAGTGGACAAACAATAATATTTTGCTCATATACGCCTTTACTTAAAACTCAAATAATGTTTAGGCAAATTACATGTAAAGATTTAGAGAAATTAAATGATTCTTTGGCCAGTCAATTATGTAAACAAAGTTTTAATAATATGGGTGAACCAAACGAGTTCTACGCCGAGATCTTTTCACTATTAAACACGCAATTTAATAACACTTTTCCACTAAAGACTAAAAGTATTAATACAAAGTTTTTATTTAGGGATTCGGCCACTCCTGGCATTAGTAAAAGTAGAGAAAATCTATTTTAACTTTATGGCCTAAAGCAACATGTGACTCATACAAGATTTCATCAGTATGTTGCAAGATATTCAAAATTATTTAAAAGTGTGTGCAAAATAGCTAAAGCTCTTTATATTAGCAATAAAATAAAATCAGCTGATGATAAAATAAAAACTACCGGGCAAATAATAAATAATGAAACAGGTAGGAAAAAGCAGCGTAATATTGAATTTAATTTAGAGACTGCACGTGGCCTCATCAACTCAAATGTAGATATAGCTCATGAATTTGAAAACTTTTTTGTTAATGTTCCACATAAAACTACTGAAGCTTTAAATTCCTCACCCGCACTTTCTGCTGCCTTACTTAAAAATAATGTAAAAGCATGCCCTTTGGAGTTGAGGTTTCAGCATACAAACCCCCAAGCTGTTGTAAAAGCTTTAAAAGATCTTTAAATTAAAATCAACAGAAGCTCTCTGGTATTTAACTTTCATATTTAACACCAGTGTAGACCAAGGAGTCTTTCCAGATCTTATGAAACATAGTAAAGTGATCCCATTGTTCAAATCCGGTGATAGTAAAGAGAATTATAGGCCCGTGTCAATTCTGCCAGTTCTCAGTAAGGTGTTTGAAAAGTTGATGCTCAATCAAATCTTACGTCACTTTAATAAAAACTCCATCTTGCATGAACATCAGTACGGTTTCACTAAAGGACGTTGTACCACTGACGCTGGTGTCACTCTTATAAAGAACATTTTTAATGCCTGGGAGGAATCACAAGATGCCATTGGAATCTTTTGCGACCTCTCTAATGCGTTCGATTGCGTAAACCATGAGACACTTCTGCTGAAACTGGAGCACGATGGGATTAGGAATAAAGCTCTTGATTTGCTAAGATCATACTTGAAAGGTTAAAGTACAAATAAACGCCACAAACTCATTAGGGTCTGAAATGTCAATGGGCGTTCCTCAAGGTTCGATATTGGGTCCATTACAATTTTTAAATTACATTAATGATTTACCCCAGTTAATTCAAAATCAACCGAAGATGGTGTTATTTGCGGATGACACTTCATTGATCTTTAAAATAGACCGAAGGTCACAAAATCTTGACGACGTGAATAACTCTATTCTTCAGGTCCAAGATTGGTTTACGGTAAATAATTTGGTACTTAATGAGAAAAAAACCAAATGCATTCGATTTAAATTACCTAATGTTAGAAGTAGCGAATGTGACATCATATTGAACGGAGAAAAACTGGAATTTAGTAATCAGACGGTTTTCCTAGGTATTAGGTAAATAGACGAGAAGTTACAATGGCTTAGTCGCCCCGCGAGAGGTGTTATATGGGGTCCCCATATAACATCTCTCGCGGGGCGACTAAGCTCGGCCGTGTATGCTGTTAGAAAGATAAGACAGTTAACAGACGTAGAAGCCGTTTAGTTTATTTTAGCTACTTCCATAGCATTATGTCATACGGCATTTTACTGTGGGGTCGGGCTGCTGACATTGACTCCATTTTTATTTTGCAAAAGAGAGCTGTCAGAGCCATTTACAATCTACGTCGCCGCGAATCTCTTAGGGAACTATTATGACGATTAATATAATGACTGTACCTTGCCAGTTTATTTATGAAAATATAATGTATGTTAGAAAAAAAAAACATCTATTTAATAAAATAAGTGATAGACATAATATTAACACTAGAAATAAAAATAAAATAGATCAACCATTTTTCAGACTATCTAAAGTACATACATCTTTTATGGGGTACTGTGTTAAATGTTACAACAAAATATCTTGTGAAATATTGCAATTAAATGAAAGAAAGTTTAAAACTCATGTTAAAAAAACACTTTGTAAACAAGCATATTACAAATTAGAGGATTATATCCTAGATAAGAATGCTAGGAAACATGCTGGTCCTGCTCCATAGGACAATCTAGAGGCTAGACAAAATCATACTAGTTGCTTATTTTGTTGTATAATTTGTTATTTTTACTTTAATCACACACTGACTTATTCCTTGTTATTATTTTAGGGAAATCATATATTTTTACAATGTTTGTAAATATGTGAGCACAATGTACCTATCACGTGATTAATTTATCTGCCTTTGCTTTATTTTTAATTATTTTTACCAATTCTGGTATAGTATTTTTATTCTTGGTGCATCGTCTTCACATATAGAAATATAATAAATGTATACAAAATGTTGTTAAACATTTTGAAAGAGTAACGGTGGAGTTTCTTGCCACTTCTTCTCCATACGAAACTACTTTTTGGAAGTGGCGCCTAGAATCAGTTCTATTTTTAATGTAAATTTTGACGTTCAAAAGTGCCTTTTTATGGGCCTATTTGAAATAAATGCTTTGACTTTTAGTATTTACTGTCTAAAGTATTATATTATTTTAGGACTATGGGTCATTGTTTTTTTTTCAGTTAGTTTTTGGTCTGGCAGTTTTAGTTCTTTTATGACCCCTCAAAATACCATTTCAGACACCAATCTACATGGTCTTCACATGATCTGACCAAGATTATGTCTGGACTTTAAAGGAGACTCTGAGTTTGTTGCGGCCTTTCTTCTCAGAGTAGTCAGATAGGAAACGCCGATCTCATCTAGCTTTTAAAATATGATTGACGTGTAGAAGGGTTTGTACCAACCTACTTACAGAAATAAAATCATTTATAATTTATTACCCACTACGGAGAACGCACTCGAAGACAGATTTCAGCTATGCTAGCTAGTAGGCCTACAATATTTTTTGGGTTCCGTACCTCAAAATGAAAAAACGGAACTCGAGGTATTAAGTTGACATTAATATCAAATACGTAGGTTTTTGGGCCCAAAGTTCAACGCAATAAAAATACGGCCATTTAGGCAACTATGCGAAGTATTTTGATACTTAATCGTAAATAAATAAAAAGAATCATGAAAGGCAAGACGAAGGTCTCATACAGCACAAGCAAAGAAAAAGTCCGAACATCGTTAATTTGTAGTTTTATCACACAAGTATTTTGCGATTACAAACTTAAATTTGTAGTTGAAGAATTGATCGTGACGTATAACACTGTATGGGAGAACTTTTGCAACTATACAAAGTTAAGTTTGTTCTTGAGGTAAATTCATCCCAACTACAGAACCCTTTATTACCTTGGTTGTAATAAAACAGCAGCAGATATAGTAGATTTAGTGCTTACTGCACGTCTTTCTACACCTGCAGTTTGTGGGTTCATTATACTCAAAAATCATACAGCGTCCTTCCCTTCCAATACGGGAAGCGCATTCAAGGTGCTGATGGGGTTGCTCCGATACTGCAGCACATCGGGGATGTTCGCTGAAGCTCACGTGGACTGTTTCTACACGATGATGTGGCAGCGGTGCGCTTCCTTGGTCATTAGGGTGCGGGGCAGGGCCAACAGCAAAATGTCTATGATGGCAAGCAGCCTTTTTTTGTTTTTGGGTGGGAAATCCTCAAATCACTTCTCCCGCTCTGGGTGGAGCGGGAGGGCGTGTCAGGCTTTTACTGGCTAAAACCCACCCGTGTTCCTTCAGTTGCCTGTGCCAGGGTCACGGTATGTCTTTCGAACAACCCGTGACCCTGGCAGAAGCAAGCAGTCTTGATTGTGCGTTGGTGAACCACTGCTGCTAGGTTTCGGCTGGGCCTGTCACCTTGGAGCAATGACGTCACAATCTGTTTCTATTTCTGTTTTTGGTTTTGTTTTTGTCTTTGTAAGTGTATTAGTTTGTAAGTAAATTGTTACTAACACTGAGTCTTGTTGCTCGAAATAAAGGATTATATTATAAAACAGCTGTTAATGTTCAGCTTCTGTCTAAATTGTTTATGTTTCTTTCACAGAACGGCATCAACAATAACTTGGGCGAGAGCGACCTGGAGCCACCCACACAACCTCTACTCGAGCCCAGCAGAGAACGGCAGACGCCGCAGTTAACTGGTCAGTATTATATCTAGTATCTAGGTATAATCTGCAATAAGCCTCGCTTTATTCGCTACAATCTTAATAAATCATAACTGGGGAACGGCCTCGAAGTAAAAAATCGAATCCGAAGCGCATATTATTAAACTTTAATTTAGAATGAGACATTAGTGCCGATTCTCTTGTACCCCGAACCAAACTAACTAGACTATCACTAAAAATCCTTACTTTTGGCTATGAGAATCTTATAGATAATGTGCAAAAAAACAAATTTCAAACAAATTAAAAATAACTATGACACAACTTAAATCGAATTTGACAATCGCGACTGATTGCGCGTACCACTGATTAGTTATAAGATAATAATTGTGTGTATATATAGAATCCTGAACTCAAATAATTTAAATTATTGCTTCGACAAACTTGAATTGCTCTTGCAGGATATTTTACGTACATGCAGTAAAAAAATGCTATCTGCGGAGATTTTAACATTGATGTACTCAAGCAAAATAGAGTAACGAATGACCTTGAATGTCTCTTATTGAGTTACAATATGAAACTTGCTTTGAAACAACCGACTCGCATGGCTAGTTTATTGTGCAATGACAACTTTGCGCATAATTTTAACGCATGTAAGACTGAAGTACTAGAATGGGCATACATCATACATCTCAGCTGCTTCAGTGTCCAGTACAAAAGATATGTTGCATTTAGTACTGGTACGCAACTAGAAGGGATGAATCTTACCTTTTCGTAACTATATGACACGGATGACCCAAACGTAGCTTAAATAAATACAATACAATAAATAAATACAATAAGAAGAACTAAGTGGTTGTCGAAAGGGATGAAACTATGCAGGAAAAAGGAAAGGAAACTCCTATGGCAGTTTAGACTTAATCGTAGTAATATTAATAAAACCATATTATATTAATATTCTAAAATATACAAAAAAAAATATCCTTTTAACACAATAAGCACACAACAATTACATTATAAAAACATCTAAAAACAATTCGAAAACTGCGTGGCAAATTATAAATCATGAAAAGTAACGTACCTAAATCTAACATATACAAAATTAAAATGGGAGGTTGCATCGTATCTCATCACAAGACTATTGCAGAATACATTTAATACATTTTTTATTGATAAAATAAAGCCAAAATTTGAAGCCGACTGCAGACATGGGGCGTGTACATTAGATTTCAATAACAAAACTATGTTTCTGGCCCCTAGTATACCAGACGATATTAAAAAGAAAATAATGTCCTTGAATAATACAAGCAGTGTAGGTTATGACGGTATTGCTACTTACATACTAAAATATGTTACGAATGAAATCTGCGGTCACTTGAGTCATGTCATCAATCTCAGCATTGGCTCAGGCGTTTACCCTGTTGCTCTAAAAGTTTCTATCGTCAAGCGAATATGCACTTGAGGCCCTCCCGGCACTATTTAGAAAGCAGATAGGGAGCTAATGGAGAGCTATCGGCCGATATCACTAATTCCTATATTTTCTAAAATATTTGAGAAATACATTTACAAGGAACAATTCATTTATAGAAAGACATAATAATATATGCGAGGAACAGAAAATATTTTTTATATAATGTTACATTTTACGTGGATAAGAGGACACCGGTCTGTGGTGTTTTTTGTGACATGACGCAAGCCTTTGACTATGTGCATTATATTACACTCTTAAATAAACTTGAAGCATATGAAATTAGAGGAAATGTCAACAATCTAATTAAATCTTACTTACGTAACAGAACTCAAATTGTGCGGCACTCGACAACTGCCCGAGGAATCTAGTTAAATAAAACACCTTGTTCCAAGCGAGTACAAAAAAATATATTATTCAAAACCTTGATATTCGCGGAGACTCTTGACATCGCGATTCAGCGAAACACCCAAATGGTACAACGCCATCTATCGACCGTTGCCGAAACTCGCGATCGAACATCCCGCCCACCATGGACAGAATGTCCAGAACTTAGTTTACATTATAACAACAAGATAACTAAATGAGCGCCCACCATGCACAAAATACAAGATACGGTGGGAAGTGAAAACAATAGTGGACTGTATGAACGACAAAATAACAACTAAACCTTGAAACATTTAACATCTTAACTTTAAACTTAAATTGTAACTTAACCAGTACTTAATTAATTAATCCTTAATAATAATTCAAATAAAAGAATATACCAGGTACCTATTTATGACGTGACCGGAATCAAAATCAACTTCGACACAGGTCTTTTAATCAAAGAATTTTTACAGCGCAACGTAACCACTCTTGTGATTCTGTCCGAGCCAGTATGCTTTTCGGTTATGAGGCCGTAGAGCCATCTTGCAGGTGGAAGATCATCTTCCATAACCAACACTACGTCACCCAAGTTCGGTTCTACGGTTTGATTTGCCCATTTGTTCCTTTGGTGGAATTGAACCAGATACTCACGCGACCACCTGCGCCAGAAGTCCTGATCCATGCGTTGAGTCAACTGCCATCTCCTCAAGGTATTAATATTAGAGTTCTCCAAATTAACTTCAGGTACGAGAAGCAAAGGTTCGCCTACTAGAAAATGACCCGGAGTCAATGGGCACGGATCTTCTGGGTTTGTGCTGACGGAGGAAATAGGCCTGGAATTCAGACAGGCTTCTATTTGGGCAAGCACTGTCGTCAGTTCCTCAAAAGTTAGTGTGCTAGTACCAATAACTCTTTTGAGATGGTGTATGGTCGACTTCACCCCAGCCTCCCAAAGCCCCCCAAAGTTTGGGGAGTGAGGTGGAATAAAGCTCCAAGTTGTTCCGTTGGTTGCCAACCAATCGGCAATATCAGTTGCTATGCCAGACCTTTCGTAGTTGAACAATGCCTTCATCTCCTTGTTAGCTCCCACAAAGGTAGTGCCGTTATCTCTCCACATTTCACCACAATGGCCTCTTCTCGCTGTAAAGCGCTTGAAGGCTGCTAAAAAGGCTTGTGATGTCATGTCGCTGACGACCTCTAAATGTATGGCCCGAGTGGCCATACACACAAACAAACATATGTAGCCTTTCGTGGATTGATAACCGCGACCCTTGGTAGGCCGAACGCTAATAGGACCTGCGTAGTCCACGCCACTTCTAAAGAAAGGTCGGCTTGCATTGACCCTAGCAGAGGGCAATGAACCCATTAAAGGATGTACAGACCGAGCGGAATGACGGATGCAAATAACACATTTGCGTACGAAGTGTCTAACGACGCCCTTTGCGTTTATTATACAATATTCGGATCGCAGATAATTAAGCACTAACTGAGGCCCGCCATGCAACGTGCTCGCATGAGCGTCAGCTATCAGGAGGTGGATTAAATGTGACTTACGAGGAAGAATAATGGGATGCTTCGAGTCTTCGTGAAGGTTGGCCCTGTGTAATCTACCTCCAACCCTCAAAATCTGTTCCTGATCTAGGTAAGGATTGAGCGAGGTAAGTACCCCCTTTTTATTTATTTCTCCCCTTGACTTTAAATTATCCATTTCCGATTCAAAATGTTCTTCTTGACATAACTTAATGCAGGTAAGTAATGCCCCTTGAATTTCAGCATGTGTCAGAAAGTTATCAAACCTATTAGAATAATTTTTATTTTTAAATTTCAAGAACCTTTTACAATAAGCTATGCTGCTAAGTTTTCTAAGAGTTGAATATTTTGCAATGGTAGAATTTTCACTTGTTTCTTTTACTACTGTGTTGCATGCTTACTAATGATTTCCTCTCCTCTAGATTAGTTTCTTTAATTTCCCTTCTACTATAATTAATTTCTTTATTTTTCAGCCAACTAGGTCCCTGTGTCCACAACTCTAGGTTAGCGCACTCGGAAGGATTCACGCCACGCTATTCACTGTCTGCGGGATTATCACTAGACTGGACGTGCGACCACTGACTATTCTCCAAAAAGACATGCATTTCAGACACTCTATTGCCAACGAAGGTCTTCCAGCAGCTAGGGTGGCTGCTCAACCAGGCGAGCACCACTGTCGAGTCGGTCCAGGCATGTATGTTTTCTTTAGCGATACCCAAGGTGTTGGAAACTTCACGCAGAAGTTTTGAAAGCAGCAAGGCGCCACATAACTCCAAACGAGGAATGGATACCTGTTTGACAGGGGACACCTTGGTCTTAGCTGCAACTAGACTAACATGAGCGTGACCGTTGACATCAATACACCGAACATAGACAGCGGCTGCGTAAGCGACAGAAGCGTCAGAGAATCCGTGCAACTCTAGTAAGACGTCAAGTTGACTAGTGTGAATCCATCGTGGTAGACGGAAATCCTTAAGATGGTTAAGATTGTTTCTATAACTAAGCCATTCTTTTAACAGGTGATCTGGAAGTTCATCGTCCCATTCAGATCCTGCTAACCACAGGCGTTGAATAAACACCTTAGCTGTTATTATCACCGGCGCAAGCCAGCCGAGAGGATCAAATAAACGAGCGATATCGGATCAACTTTCGCTTGGTTATGGGGGTTTCGGGTGGAGGAAGTTGGACAGTATATCTAAACTCATCTAACCCTCTATCATAAGTTAACTCTAAAATCTTCGTAAATGCATCTGTTTTAAGTTCTAAGTTGTCGTGTCTGATAGTATCTGCGTTCATTTTGTTTAATAATTCGTCACTGTTGTTGGACCACTTCTGAAGCTTGAATCCCCCACGCCAATAATTCATTTATCTGGTGATAAATTTGTTCACCTTCAGCGACAGACTGACAACCCGTTAATAGATCGTCAACATAAAACGATGTTAGGACTCGGTCTGCCACTAGAGGAAAATCATTACCTTCATCCCTGGCTAGTTGCTGTAGAGACCGGACTGCTAGGTATGGCGCAGAAGATGTTCCAAATGTAACACGCAACAATCGAATATGCTTCAATTCGGCTTCTGGATTGTCACGCCTCAAATTGCGCTGATAATTAGCATCCTCATCTGCAACCTTGATGTGACGGTACATTTTAACGATATCTGCGACCAAACTTATGGGATGACAGCGCCATCGCATAATTGTTTGACGCAAATCAGGTTGTAGGGTTGGGCCAACCATTCATTCCTTGTTTAATGATACACCATTGTGGCCTGAACATGAAGCGTCAAAGACGACCCTAACCTTAGTGGTGCTTTTATCTTCACGCCCCACCGCGTGATGTGGCAAGTAGAACGCATCATTACCTAATTCTACCTGAGGGACAACTTCAGCATGTCCCAGTTGAATGTATTCATTAATAACTGTACTATACTGTGTCCTAAGTGCCGGTTCCTTCAATAATCTTTTCTCTAGCTCTCTCTTGATAAAGCGCCTACAGGCAATGACCTCTGACCCCCCAAACGTGCAACTGGGCGAATCGGTTTTGAATGGCAGTTTTACAACATACCTCCCGGTCGCATCGCGTTTGGTGGTTTTAGAGTAGAGATCCTCACATTTTTGTTCTTCTTCCGTCAAGATCACACTATGAACTGAGGGCTCTGACTCTAACTCCCAAAACTTACGCAAAAGGTCATTGACATCTGCTGACTGTACTACAGCATGATAACATACTGGCCTAGATATTGCCGACGATGGGATCTCACCAGACAAGATCCAGCCTAATTTAGTCTTCTGGGCGACTGGAGATCCCGGCGGACCCTTAACTAAACCATCCAATAATATTTCTCCGACCACACGCGTACTCAACAGTAAATCAATTTTCCCTGGCGTATCAAAGGACGGATCAGCTAATTTTAAGGAAGAGAACGAAGTCGATATCCGAACGAGCTTCTTCTCAGGAAGATGAGATGTGAGTCTATTCAAAACGTAAGCCTCGACATGTAAAACAAAGGTGGGATCTAGACCTGATTGTAATTTAAAATTAACCATCCACTTAGAGGGCATTGAGTTACCCTCGTCATCGCCTAGTCGAAATATGTTGGTGCGAGCAGGTGTTTTTCTTAGTGCGAGCAACTGTACCGCAGCCTCTGTTATGAAAGAGACTTGAGAGCCCTGATCCATCAGAGCTCTTAAAACAACAGCAGTACCAGTTCTTGACTCAACATTGACCAAGGCTGTGGCTAACAGACCGTGGTTGTGAACATCCGCAAAACAACAAATGGGTTTCGTTTCGCTTTGACTCGAAGAGGTAGCTGCATTAGCAGCCACCACCTTTGTTTCTGCTGAACCATTAACAATTTCAACAGAATTAGCAGTTGATTTTGGGTGAAGTAGTGAGTGGTGCTTCCTATTACAAAGATGACATTTAGTATTCTGACGACAAGAATAGACGGAATGGTTTGCTCCGAGACAGTTGTAACAAAGTTTACTGACTCGTGCAAACTCACGACGCTCGTCACAATCTTTCTTAGCATTTTTTTTACAGTGACACAATTTATGATCTCCAGAACAAAATACACAATTTGGAGAAGCGACATGAAAATATTTGGCATTATTATCACGAGCACTATTCTGTTTATTAGCTTTAGGATCCAAATACTCTAGGGCTCTAAACCTAGCCACCATAAAAGTTTTGAACTCAACAAACGTAGGCAAATCATCATTAGGACTAGAACTAATTCTTAGTTCCCACAATTTACGGGACTCGGCATCTTACTTTTCGGAGCCTAAGTATACAACAATTGCATCCCAGGAGCTGAGATCAATACCTAGACTGCGTAAACCATGCAAACAATCAACAAAAAACTTTAAAGTTTGACGATGATTCATTTGTTATAGACGATTGATGGACAAGCCGTTTGAGCATACAGTTAGCCAAAAACCTTTTATTGTCAAATCGTTTGTTTACAATTGACCAAAACTCCATGTAATTAGACGCAGTCACAGGAACATGTCGAAGCAACTGTTCTGCTTCGCCTGAGAGATAAATCTTTAAATAGTGGAGTTTTTGAACATCGTCCCATGCATCATTTTTATGGATCAGTGACGTAAATAAATCTCGGAATGTAACCCATTCAGAATAGAGCCCCGAGAACGTAGGCAAACAAATTTGTGGCAATTTCACATTTGAACTATTTTGAATAGAATGTTTATTACTGATGGGATCAGAACTTTTGCACGGACTAATTTGAAGTAATTGCTCTTTTAATTCACACTTATAGTTTATGTACAAATCTTCAGTTAAATCATATATTTCTGCCGTAAAATAAACATTATTTTTTAATTCTTCGTCGTTTGCCTTTTCAATTATGCGTCTATGAGTTTCCGCAAATTGTCGCCACTGTACTTCTAATGTTTCTAGTCTTGTCTCAAGTTCTCGTAAGTATGTGTAATGAGATCTTTAGGTGATTTTTTAAAGATCTACCTTTTTCTATAATTATTTTATTGTTTAATTGCAATTTGCCTAAGGATTCCATTGTGTATCACGCTACAGCTTTTTGAGAGAGCAACCAACGAAAAATTACAAGTGCAGTCCGTAATTATTTTAAGTCCAAACTTCTACTAAAATTTTTACAGTTAATATAACAATTTCACTGATATTTAAGTCTACAATATAATAACACTGGTAGTTGTAACTCACAGTTTTGTCTGCCAAACCTCTCCAAGCACGCTTCTGCGCGTGCGTCGTCACTGCTGATACCGCCGTAGTCGCCGAGTGTGTAGTCACTCTTGATGTCGTTGCTGATGTCTCGTCGCTCTAATGTCTCTGCTGATGTCACCGTTGGAGTGGAGTGGTAGCGCCCCCTGGCGGAGACGGCCGCAACCTCGTTGCTGCACTGCTGAACACCGCTGATCACCACACCGGGGATTTTACAGGCACTTCAGGGCGATCCACCACTGGTTTCTGTGCCTCACCACTCGTCACAAAACTGTCACTTCACTTGTCGACGCGATTTCACATTCGCGATCCGACTCGATAGGACCAAATGTGCGGCACTCGACAACTGCCCGAGGAATCTAGTTAAATAAAACACCTTGTTCCAAGCGAGTACAAAAAAATGTTTTTTTTTTTTGGGAATGGCATCTCGCAGGTCAACCTATGAGGTTGTCGTCTGCTTAGACGGACTTGCCTGTGGTTGCCCTAATAAATTAAGGCCTCCAGCCAGGACTTAAACTTATGTACTAACTTAAAAACTAAGCGACTACACGCTAAGGGCACCCCCTGTGTACGAACCTCGGCTTTCGTCGCTGGAAGAGGGCAGCAAGGGACTAGCTGGATCAGGATTTGAGTGATTTAGGGACGAATTTTAAGCTACAGGCTCAGCGGCGCGGGCTTGCTCGAGCAAGGGTCGGGAGGGGCGTGGATTTGGGCGTCGCGGCGGGCCTCGGCGGCGAGGACGGTATTCGGGTTTTGCGCTTGTGTAAAGTGCTGGTGGCCTTACTGCTCTCCTGGAGGAGGGTAGCGGCGTCATCGGGGTCGATTAAAGTATGCCTTGGTCGGCAAATACTGCTAATGCGGGAGGGAGTATAGCGGGCGGCTGCTGAGATCAAGGGGTTTGTGTGTTTGATGCCACAGACGAAGAAACGCTTCGATAAGCGTTTCATGAACTGTTTAATGGTTGGCATTTTAAGGTCTACGTTGAGATCTATATTACGGACATAGAAGGGGGCACCCGTGACCTTTCTAAGGAAACGGTTTTGGAGGGTCTGCATCTTATGGAGATGACGTGGGTGAGCCTGCGCAAATACAACGCAGGCATAGGTCATGATGGGACGGATTACTGCGGTATAGATACGCAGCTTGCATTTAAGTGACAGTTTGCAACGGGCTGTCAGAATGAAGTGGAGTCTACCAAGAGCGAAAGCGGCGCGCGCGCGAACCGCCTTAATGTGCTGTTTAAACGTTAGGTTTTGATCGAGGATCACGCCTAGGTATTTGGCTTGCTTCTTCCAAGGGATCGGCTTACCGTACATAGTGATCTGGGAGCTGGGAGGAGGGGGAGGGAATCGACGACGTCTCGAGAAGAGAACTGCCTGACTCTTATCGGGGTTGACCTCGATTCTCCATTTCCGGAACCAAGCGCCTAAGACGTTCGCGGAGGTTTGGAGAGTACGAGCTATAGCATTGGGACAGTGACCGGTATAGTAAACGGCAGTGTCGTCGGCGAAGAGAGCCAACTGAGCCTTTTTTCTTTTTGGGATATCGCTGGTGAACAGCGTGAAGACGAGAGGAGATAGTACGGAACCCTGAGGGACACCGGCGCGAATAGGATGAGGGGACGAGAGTGCTCCCTCGATGCGATAGCGAAAGGTGCGATTCGACAAAAAGTCTCGTAAGATGAGCACGAGACGATCTGGCACTCCTAGTTGGTAAAGCTTGTATATCAAGCCGTTGTGCCAGACTTTGTCGAAGGCTTTCGCTATGTCGAAGAATAGCACACCCGTCGTCGCGTTACGCTGCAGACCCGCGCATAAGTGCTCTACGATACGGTGGACCTGTTGGGTGCCCGAGTGTTGGCTTCGGAAACCAAACTGCTCGTTGGGTACGATGCTCTTTGCTTCGGCATAGTCTTTGAGACGCTTATAAATAAGCCTCTCGTAGATTTTGCCGAGAACATTGAGTAAGCTAATAGGGCGGTAGCTGGAGGGCTCAGACTTTGGCTTGCCTGGCTTTGGGATACCGATGACGGTGGCTTCTTTCCATGCTTGTGGGAAGATGTTGTTGCTCAAGGCGCCATTGAAGATGGCGGTCATAAGCATTACTAGCGGAGCAGGAAGGAGTTTGTATACCTTATTGGTAATACCATCCGAGCGTGGAGCCCTTTGATGATGTCGTGCACTTCGTCTGAAGTGACGGGAGGCAGAGGATCATCAGGGTCTTCGACGGGAGGGAGGGAGGCTCTCCGTTCGACTTCAGCGTCGACCTTGTTCAGGTGAGCTTGGTCCACTGGTTGAGAGCTGGGAGAACATTGGGACTCTAGGCTGTCAGCAAGACATTCAGCCTTATCGGGACTGTCGAAAGCGACACTATTGTCGGGGCGGATGAGAGGAGGCATAGAGACCTCTTCTGAGGAACGCAATTTCCTCTGTAATTGCCAGAAGGCTTGATGAGTGGGCTCGAGTTCACTGAGCATTTTGTTCCAGCCCTCGGAGCGAACCTCCCCTATGCGTTTCTTTACAGCACGCTGTAAATGGCGCATGTGGGCTTTGTTCGCGTCACAAGGGAAGGAGTCGTAGGCACGAATGGCCGCGTTCTTCTCGGTTATTAGGTCACGTACGTCAGTAGGTAGTTTCCAGCGATGGTCTTCCATCACCGGAACTTCCCGTGAACAATCCGTCAATACGGATTGTACGTGCTCTGTAAACGAGTCGATTGCGGCCGTCGTGTCGGCGACTGACACTATGTGATCGGGGATGGTGTCCAAGTGAGGCGACGTTGTGGATTTCAGTATTTTGCTTACTTTCCTCCAGTCGGTTATCATCTGGGTCTGAGGGAGGCGGTTGGGATCGCTTGGGCCAGAGTAGGGGGCGAGATGCATGACTACTGGGCGGTGGTCAGAGTTAAGCTCGTGGAACGTCTATCGATTGCAAACGAAGGTTCACATTCTTGAGTAGCGCTACATCGAGTATATCAGGAAGATGGTTGGGATTACCGGGGAAATGAGTCGGACTCATTGAAGCGATGACGTCAAAGTTGAGGGATTCGCCTAACTTAAAAATGATCCGACCTCTGGTAGAAGTCGTGCTACTGTTCCACGCTGGGTGTTTGGCATTAAGATCCCCCGCCAAGGTGACGGAGTCACTCATACCGAAGAGGGCAGTGAAGTCCTTTTGGAGAGAGATGGGATCCTCCGGACCATTGTCTGGTGGAATGTAAGCAGAGATGATGGTGATCGGTTGATAGCCAGTCATGCCGAGCCGACAGATAGAGCCCTCCAGATGAGAGAAGAGAGGAGGTGGGTCTATGGGGATGCAGTACAAAGTTTTCCTAAAGTAGATCAGGGTACCACCCTTGTGGCATCGAGACCTGTCATTGCAAACTAGTTTATAGTTGGCAATGTTCGGGTATCGGTGATGAGGCTTTAAGAAGGTTTCCTGTATGAGGAGGATGTCGAGCTGGTGGTCGCGGAGGAAAGCGGCGAACTCATCGCGTTGACCTGAAACGCCATTGGCGTTGAAAAACCCTAATTTAAGGGACCGGGATTTTGTACAGTTTAAACTCGTATTAGCCATTGAGGATTTTAGAATTTAAGAGATTTCAGGACTAACGCGATCTCCGGATACGCGTCAAGAATTTCCAAAAGGCGACGAGGGTTGCCATTTGCAGCGACTATTTCGTCGGTCATTTTAGCCGCGGCAGAGCTGTAGAGGGCCGCGTATGTGCTAATAATAATTTAGGCGCTATCCCTGCCCGGGGCTCTTTGCGGTGCAACTGGTGAAGCCACTGCAACTGGGGCCGCGGGGGCTACCGAAGGTGCTGGGACGGCGGTAGCCATCAAAGCTGGAATTTCGGTGGGTTGGACGGGTTTAGAGGGCACCGAAGCTGCGGGAGCTTTTTGGTGGTTTAAGTTAGCCCAGGGAGAGGGCCTCTGCGGGCCTAAGCCGATCCGGCATCTGCGCGGAAGGAAGCTTACCCCAGGGGCTTTCCCTGTGCTGGCGGTAGTTCGCGCGTTTCGCAAGTTTGGGAGAGGAGGACTTAGGGGCCTTAGAACAGCCCCGGTAATTTGCCGGGTGTCCCGATAAGCCGCAGAGTACACAGCTGGGTGGCTCTAAACATTGTTCCCTATCTTTAGGGCGGGTACAGTCGGCGGTGCCATGCTCTCCTAGACACTTGACGCATCTAGGGGTGGCATAGCAGTTGGACTGCGAGTGACCATATAATTGGCAGTGATGACACTGGCCAATCAATTGAGCTCTGTAAGGCTTCTCGATGGAGATGCCTGAGAGCGAGCAAACCGACTTCACCTTGAAGATCGGGTGGTGCCCTTCTGTGGGGTCACATATGACCAGGACCATGTCTTAGACAACGCCCTGTCTCGCTTTATGCAAGCGATGGACAGCGGAGACCGGAACGCCTTGTGCAACAAGGTCGCTTTTTATTTCTTCCGTGTCGATTTCACGAGGTACGCGCCTAATGACGACGCGAGTGGGGGTTTCCTCCGGAAGGGAGCATGTGTGAAAGGAGTAGTTCCTTTCACGCAGGGCGCGGGAGAGATCCCTAAAGTCCGAGGACGTGGGGACTATTACTTTGATCCCCTGAAGGGTGGATCGGGCATTAGTGTAGTTGATCTTGCGATCAACACACATCTTTGAAATCTCTGTCCAATTTGATTTGTCTTGGACGTAAATGGGGGGAGAGGGCTTTTGCTTCCTTGCGGTAGGAGCGCGTGGGCAAACCATAGGGCTGGCAGGGCGACAGGCCCGCGGATTGGGGGTGGAAGTAGAGTTGGACGATAAGGTGTCCTGTTTCTGGGCCTTGGTGACCGGGCCCGCGGGGGCGGAAGGATTAGCCTTCCTCTTGCCTCCTTTAACGCGCGTCGAGTGTCACAAAAAAATTTTATTATTCAAAACCTTATATGATATTCGCGGAGACTCTTGACATCGCGATTTAGCGAAACACCCAAATGGTACAACACCGTCTATCGACCGTTGCCGAAACTCGCGATCGAACACAAATAACAAATATAAACTGCATTAATTTGAAAAGTAAACATAAAGTTGTATTTCAATCCTCAGAACGTATTATTTCGTTTGGTGTGCCACAGGGGAGTCTTCTTGGGCTGCCTTTATTTATACTATACATTACTGATCTGCTGAAAGGCATCCTCAATCTCTGATATTATTTGCCGATGATAGCACCATAACGATACCTTGTAAAAGTTTTGATACTTATGAAAGTGACATAAATGAATCTATAAATCGAATGGTTAAGTGGCTAGATGACAATAACTTAAAAATTAACCTAACAAAAACTAAATTAATACATTTTAGTCAACGAATCAATAGAAAGAGTAACTTAAATATACACTACGAAATTTTTTGGGCTCAGCATTGGCAAAAAACTGAATTGGAAAACCCATATCGAAATCTAGTGCAAAACAATTTGAAATTCTGCCTACGCCCTGCACACATTGTCGTCTATATTAAGTGTGGAGGCATTACTTAAAGCCTGCTATGGTTTAACAGACTCTCATCTACACTATGGTGTCATTTTTTGGGGCAACTCAACAGAAAAAGACACGGTGTTCAAGGCTCAAAAGAGATGCGTTCGTTCAATGTTTAAAATTTAAACTACTGAAAGTTGCGTGCCTTACTTTAATTAATATAAGATACTTACTTTGCCTTGTCTGCACATTTTAGGAGTTTTTGTCAAAACAAATCCACACCGATTTAAACGATTAGATGAAGTAGTACCACGTAATAGGCGCGACAATAGCAGGATATGCTCTCAGGCTGCGATAACAACCCTCATGAGCAAAAGTGTCTTCTGTATGGCTCCCATCATACATAATAAATTACCAAAAAGTTGGAGAGAACTGCCCTTGTCACTTTTGAAAAATAAGCTGGGATTTTTTTTTGATAATTAAAGTGTATTCCAATGTTATAGATATTTTTTAATGAAAAGGACTTCTCTGCTCCGACTTCCAATTTAAATAGATAAGAATAACAGTTTAATAATGTAATCTTATATCCATTTTGAATTATTCTATTTGACTGCATAATAATGAATATCCTGGACATAATTTAATCTATGTTGACTATAATATTCCTAAAATATCTTGTCATTAATTATTATTTATTTGTTTTGTAATTTGTAATAAAATTTAAAATGATTAAGTAAAATGCAATTAATAGTAATGTTCTATACCGACAAAATTTGTACGCCGTTATTGGTAAAACCCGGACGCAAACAACATCTATTATTCATTATCTTGCATGTCTGATTAGTCAGTTTATGTAAACGCATGTTTGACAAATAAATTATATTATTCTTATTCTTGTGGTTTCTTTAGGCTTCGCAACGTGGTACTTGTTTGCCCTAGCCCTTGAATTATTTAAGTGCCTGAAGGCCCGCAGAGGGGGCAGCCTCGACGTGTGTAATATGCAGTTTTTTTATTATTTTTGTATCGAAAATATGAAAATTATTACCTTCATGTTGAGTCTGTTGAGTATCAGGGGTATAATTATGGGGCTTTATAAAGGGGTCGAAACTTTAACATAATTTTGGAGGTTTTGCACGTGAAGTCAAGGTGTTGGTGTGAATTTTAGTTCACGACGCACACGTCTTTAATCGCGTTAAAAACAATCAGATTCATATTCAGATTTAGTTGGACAGTCAAAATGTTTGGTGAAAAACGTCAAATTCAGAATAGCAAAATTTCAATTTTCACTAAATTAACTCAGTGCCATCTTAGTGCTGTCTAACTAAACGAATGGGAAACCGTCGTTTGGCGGGATTACACCAATTTTTTGTGATTTTTTGTCAAGTAACGATTCGATGTAGAGGCATTTGTGACAAGAGAATCAGTACCATTAAGGTACCATAATAGAGGTAGGTATTTCGAGGAGAGCCCGTGAGATATAAAATTAGTTTCTTGAGACGTGCCGTTGCTGTCTACTTAGCATAGGAAGTGAACTGCACCCTAATTGCGTAATATTTGGATAACAATCTCAATCACTTTTAAGGATAATGCTAATCCATTGCTTCTACTGTTTGAAAAAAAATTGCTCAACAACGCAACGAATGCTGTTGAACTGTCAAAACTCCCTTAAGTTCTGTGTTTAGCTGCATGATTACTGACAAATGCGTGCACTGACTGGACAGGTTCACTCAACTGAGTTTATTTCGCCCTTCTTCTCAGAGACAGATAGGAAACACTGACCACATCTAGTTTTTAAAATATGACGTGTAAAAGTGATCGTACAAACCTACTTACACAATTCTGTAAAAATCTCACCGTGAAGATTATCCTGCTAATTTTTTTTTTAGATTGTTCGGCTTTTAGTTTCAACTGAATGCAACCGAATAGCATTATGATACACCTACATTATTCGTTTTAGGCGTTAGTCAGTAAATATTTAACTATGACTCCACTTTTCTCCATCTAACAGCTTCTTCCTTTATTCCATAGGACCTGAGATAAAAGACCTGGACGGCGATACTCCGAAAGACGCCACCCTTTACCCTGGCATCGATGACGGGCTGCTGGAGACCACAGGCAACAAACCACTGCCACACGAGGACCACGGTAATATGCTCTTCTTGTTCCTTTTGCAATTGCTTTGGTAAGGTCGATAACTGTTTGGAATCAAAAATACAAGTATACAACTGTCCTTAAACGGGAATCGGGTTAAGTCGGTTATCCTCGTACATAGTACCGACTGACTACCTTAACTCAACAAAGAGCAGGTCTAGCAACCGTAACCTAGCGACAAATTGTTTAAGCGTAACGATAGCAACGAAAAACAACACCTAACCTAGGTCATCTTGGAAAAAATGGTTTTGAATTTTATTTACTAGAGGTTAATGTTTTATGGTTTATGTTTTAGATATTATAAATGTCATAAAATGGGCTATGCAAAAAAAAATGACAACCTTTAAAAAATAGTTTTATTTTGTTTATCAATCTTTAATGTGGGACTGAATTAATATCGAGCACATGCTCCTTGGCTGTCTATTACAGCTTGCAGTCGTACTTAATTGCAAGGAGTTAACCAATCTAGTGCCAATATCAGCCGCATGTTTTCCCAGACTTCTTGTCAATGTTGAGCCATATCTTCTTTTCATCGTTCATTACTGTAATCCCATCGCTGCACCGTTAAACCCCACAGATTTTCTATAGGATTCAGGTCAGGGTATTTAGCTGGCCATGGAACCACCGTTATGTCTGGATGTGCATCAAACCAGGTGCTGACAATCCTTGCTCGATGTATGGCACAATTATCATATAAGAATCATATTATCTTCCAAAATGCTGATACAGTTCACGGCATTTGCACGAGGTGGTAGTTGAACAAGATGGCATAAACCTTCGGAGCTCATCTAACCCCACATATTAACATTAATCCTTCCCAATTCCCTATTTGGTATGACATGGTCTAACATCATACCATGTACTGTTATATCGCCATAAATGTAAGCGACCTTGGTCGCTCTGGTCGATTGGAATTGCTACTCATGACTGAAAATAGTTGGAGTAGCTTAGTGCAGCGGGGCGATGGTTGTTCTGGTGACGATCGCTTTTATTTCCTTCTTCGGCGTATAGTCTCATCCACAAAGCAACAGTGGTTCGCAAAAACAAAATACAACTTTCAAGTTAACGAGTATGATATTTTCCTTTTGTAATTCTAATTCAACGAAGGTCAGTATCAAATAGATTGGATAAACGTAAGCAATGGCAAGTGCACTGTATTGATTTATCATTGACCAACTTATTAGTCAACCTTCAACCATTTATTTCCAATTATATGTAATTTGTCATCTTGTTTACGAGCATGCGGTTAAAGTTCGTGTTTAAACGTGAAATCTCGTAAAAGTATAACACTGCAAAATTCGAAAGTTTGAAAGTGGCTCATCAATTAAAGTCCGTGACTGTACATGGGAGTTAAACATAACTAGTGAAATATTGACAATACCATTAAAATTGTTTGAACTTAACTTGAAAATAAAAGGTTTCGTAATCGTGCTTCTGCGAGCCTCTTTTTACTAATGTTATAACAAGTGGAGTATATACTCGTATAGTGAAATGTGGGGAAGACCCCTCGCATCTCCGCCTACCCCTTCGTGGTAGTATAGCCGTGATTTTATGTTTAATATATCCTCATAGCACGTAATAAATGCTCGTTCTTCATCCTCAACCGGTCATACAGTTCCCTTTACCTAACACCATGTTCTCTGTTTGGTTCCCATAGATTCCGTATTTAACATCGTGTTGTCTGGTTCCCCAGTTGGCAGCGAGCCTCACTCGGAGCTGGAGCCCAGCGACAAGACGTCACACGGACAGCACGATGACGGCGCCACCACTGACGGTAAATTGCCGTGGGGGCATGACGAGGCAGACTACCCATACGGTGATTGGAACACGGCACCTTTTAACCACTTTAATAACTATTCAAAGAGAAAAAAAACCACTGACGATAAATTGCCGTGGGAACAACAGGCATTCCACCCATACGCTGATTGGAACACGAGACCTTTTAACCACTTTACGAGTTATACCTATTCAAAGAGAAAAAAATATTGAAAATTTCATTAAAAAGCTTCCATCAATTGAACACTCCATCAAAATGACACGCTAAATGTTAATAATTTTAAATGCTCATATGCCCGAATCTCATGGTTGGCTACATATCTGTATGTTTCGACCATGCGGAGCAAACAAAAACATCGATGCTGTGTCGATGTTTTTGTTGTTCTCAGCGGTGAACGGGCGACCATAACGAAAGTCGTCACTGAGATTTTCACGACCGCGCTTGAATTCTGCAAACCAGCTATGCAGCATGGTGCTTCATCACCAATAGCAGTTCAAAGCCGAGCGAGGCTCTGCTGAGCTGTAAAGATACACATTTAATCGTTGAAAATCATACTACTTATTTACAAAAAAAAACACGCATTATGTTCATGTTGATGAAGTCAAGCAATTTTTAAATGACACAACAGTGTTAAAACAGTTGACAGTTAGATGAAACAAACTGTGTTCTACAGCCAAAGAGTTCCACTCTACTATCAAAGGTTGTAATTAGTTTTTAAATATTGTGTATGTACCTAAGTGGCCAGTTCCGGAAACGTCTAATGCGCACTACGTACATGGGAGTTAAACCTAACTATACTCCATTTACTATAGCATTAGACAGAAGTTAAAAAAGGCTCTTTTAGGGACACACTTTGTAATAAAAGTACAACAAACATTATTACAGTCAAATTGATGTGGAGTATATAGTCAATTTAAATTACAGCTGTCACACTTAGTTGAACTTATTACAAGGCTTTCATTTAATTTCATTTAGTTAATACATAAAATATTGTCGTGTCAATGTCTGAAATCTGAAAGAAGCAGGACAGTCCCGGGAACGTTTTTCATGTCACTATAACTCTACCAAATCTAAAACGTTACCGATTCCCTTCATAAGTTCTAGCAGCACCTGTTTTATTTTTTAATTTTGTCTTTTTATGTGATTCGTCAAATTGCGTCAATAATCTGCAGTTGTCAATTGTCATTCACTTGTGGATACTTGTGAATGCTACGCCTTTTCTCGTTGTTGTTGCTGAGTTTTCGTGGTTTATTTGTTAATTGTTACTGTTTTTCTTTTGTTATTGTTTTGTTATCGTTATTGGTGATAGTTTTGTGTTGTTCATACAAAGCAGTACGTTTTGTTGTACTATGGAATGCGACGATCCCGGTGCAGACCCGAGTGGCTTGCAAACAAAACATGTACGCGCTGAAACTGCTCGTAACACTGATCAGTGTCACCAGCGAAAAAAACGTGGCCCCAAAGTTGATCACGATGTTAAAAAATATGAAGTATTGTAAGGTCGCCTGCAACCTACTCGCCAAAGGAAATAATCAAAATCTTACGATGGTTATGATATTACGTTAAGTGGAATACGACGAAAAATGTATTCTATTTTCTTTTATAATGAGTTACAAACGTCGGACAAGATTCTGGAAGCCTTTAATAGCGATGAGTCTCTACCCGATTTCAAAAGAAGCACTTTATACAAATTAGAAATTACTTGTATTTAAAGAAGTAGAAAAAGTGCACTAATTGAGAGATTGCATTATGGAGGGTGAAATTTCTCCATGAAATTAAGAGATTAGCGAACGAAGGAAAAAATATACAGTGCTACTAATATTTATAAAGTCTTTTTTGCATGAAGGAGGTTTTACAGAACTTGATAAGCTATGTTAAACCTCCTTTATGCAAAACAATATACTGAAGTATTGTAAGTTTAACATAAGTCGATATAATATTGTACTTACATCTATAACTTTTATTATAATATAATTTAATAAACGAAAGGTATGGCAAGGTAACACTATTAAGTCTTTAAAGAAAGCGCACCTGGTAGGTTTATCAACTGGTTTAAAGAACCCAGCCGGAAGAGGAAGACGGCTTATCATTGGCCGTATTGGTAAAACTTGATTTAGATGTATTTCTTTTGAAATTACTTTACAACTGTCACATTACCAAATCATTAATAAAATGATTACTCCATTGTCAACAAAAACTGGTTAAATCTTAATGCCTCGCCTCAAAGAAAGATGTTTATGGGTTGATTGTGGGTTTATGGTTGTTAATGGTACCTGATCAAGGACAGTAATGTTGCAGTCAATTTTGGTTGCTACTAAAAGGTTAAGATCTATTTCCAGCAGATAAGTAATCTATGCCACCGGTACATTGTGTACCGGTTTTTGATGGATGGTGAATTAATATTTGAAGCCAAAAATGGTTATTCTTAAATGGATGCACATAATTAAAAAGTAGTTCAAATGAATATTGTCATAAATCGAGAGCGGTACGGTTAATGTTTTGGATAATGCGCCATATCAATCGAGGAAAGTGGAGAAGCTGTCAAGAGTGGCTAAAAAACAAAAATATTCCTTTTGAGAACAAAGACCACTTTATTAGAAAAAGTGAAACAAATAAAACATTTGTACCAAAAGTTTGATGTAGAAATAATGGCTATAGTAAAATATATATTAGTATTGCGCCCAATAGAATTAGAATGGGCTCAAATGAAGGGGTTAAATTAAAGTTATATATTACAACAAGCGAAGCGGTTGCTCCCTCAAGCACTCACCACCATAACTGCAGTGAAATTGCAATATTGAATTGATCCAACAGTTGAGACCAACAGAAGAGCCCATCAATGTCAATTAATTATTAGAATTTGTGATGATATGCAGTGACTAAATTGTTAAGTGGGGTTTTTGTCGTATTTATTTGGAAATGCCATTGTGAGAAAAATGTTTTTGATAAACTGATTGTTACCAAAAATTGCTTCATTCCATGTCACCACCTACACCTATCAAAGCATCGTGACGATAGAAAGAAAGATAGAATATGCTTTATTGTATGCCATACATAGTTACATACAAAAAAAACACATACTTTATTTATTAAAATTGTTTGAACTTAACTTGAAAATAAAAGGTTTCGTAATCGTGCTTCTGCGAGCCTCTTTTTACTAATGTTATAACAAGTGGAGTATATATAATGAAATATGGAGAAGACCCCTCGCATCTCCGCCTACCCCTTCGTGAGAGTAAAGACGTGATTTTATGTTTAATATATCTTCATAGCACGTAATAAGTGCTGGTTCTTCATCCTCAACCGGTCATACAGTTCCCTTTACCTAACACCATGTTCTCAGTTTGGTTCCCATAGATTCCGTATCTAACATCGTGTTGTCTGGTTCCCCAGTTGGCAGCGAGCCTCACTCGGAGCTGGAGCCCAGCGACAAGACGTCACACGGACAGCACGACGACGGCGCCACCACTGACGATAGATTGCCGTGGGAACAACAGTCATTCCACCCATACGGTGATTGGAACACGACTCCTTTTAACCACTTTAAGAGTTATAACTATTCAAAGAGAAAAAAATATTGAAAATTTCATTAAAAAGCTTCCATCAATTGAACACTCGATCAAAATGACACGCTTAATGCTAATAATTTTTAAATGCTCATAAGTTTGAAGATTAAGCCAAACCTCAACTTATCTCAACAACTTAGAACCTACTAAAATTATGGTCAAGCAAATGGGACAGAAGAGGCTCAAAGTTGTTTGAATTTCTATGAACCATATCAAAAGCACAACCAACAGTCAAATTATATATATTGTTCCAATTATCGCAGTTTCTTGAAGCTTTAACGATATTGTCGATAGCTTATTACTTTAACGTACGGCACAGCATAAAAATAATGGAGCCTAAATCTATACTTTTGAGAAGTCCTTCTTATTTGGACTTTATCAAAAGATACAACATTTCATAGAAAGTCAGACGTACCTAAATAGCTTTGGGCCTCTATTTCCCTGATGGCCTCTTAAACCTGCTTGACGCGAGGTTTGCATGAAAACATTATTTTGCTTGGAGCATGTTCGTTTTAATGTTTGGTACTTAAAGAAATGTAACTCAATTAAGGTAATTGTTAATCAAAACGTTGACTACGACAGTAATAAAATGTTTTGCTTCCAGCTGTCAGCAGGCTCCCAGAGAGATTCGGCGTTTCGCGGCCAGTATCACCTATGCCTGGGGTAAGGTCCATATAATTTGATCTTTATATAAATGTGATGAACAGCAGGGTAAATTGGTCGATGCCAAACATTTTGGGACCCTTTATCATACACTGGAAGATCCAACTATCTATCCTTCTGAAGAGTCCTGACTCTTGAATTTATGCACTGATGCTTGATTAAAATATTTGAAATATTGTTGTCGTTAGGAAACTGCTCAAAGTAAACCTAACCTAACCTAGAGGCCAAGGAACCTGCACCACAGGTCCAAACGTATTACGAATGTTTAAAAAAATATTGCTAAGATATTAGCCATTGCCGTAGTATTATATTATCTGTGTCATTGCTTACTAAGTTTGAAAAACTCGTCAACTTACCAACGTATGTATACTTAAATAACGCAATGAATGTGGTTGAACTGTCAAATGTAGGGCCCCGCAGACCAGACCTATATCTACTTAGTCCGCAGCTATTGGTCTGTCCGCTTCACGGGCAGTGTAATTATAAAAATACTAACTGCCGACGTCATTCCAGGTGATTCCGGACGTGAACATTTACCAGCAGAAGAAGAACCTGGCGCAGGGCATGATGGACCTGGCCCTTCTGTCAGCCAACGCCAACCAGTTTCGCTACGTGCTGGAGTCCGCGTCCACGCACCCCTACTACTACTCCAGTCTCGTGTTCATCTCGCTCAGTATTGTCTTTCAAGTAAGTAACAACACAGTAATTATTTCAATTACCTAGGTAAATTACAGTGGGAGAAACTATTGGTAAGCTAATTGTCGAAGTATGCCAATTTGATTTACCGTGGTCTTGGCATTTCATACAACTGAGCCAGCCAGTCATTTGAAATACCTTCGGACAATTTATGTAAATTTTTTTTTATCACATTTGCAAGTAAAGAGTCTCTTATTTCACCAATTTCAATATCGTAATGTATGTTATTAGGTACTTGTGCGGTTTTGTAATGTAAAACGCACTTTATATCAAGATGCTCCATCTTAAAAGAACGGTACTTTTTTAAAGTAAAGAGTTTTTATGTCAGAAAAGTGGTCAATATATGTTTATGAATAAAATTATCTTTGGGAGAAAAAATATAATAAATAAAGATTTAATTTTATATAGAGTGTTAATTAATTTTGACAATAAATTATAATTTATCTGTCACAAAAATATGTATTTACTTTATTAGTAATCCTGGCTGTTTTTGTGCCTTTGCCTTAAAAAAAAGCGCTGATACGCGCGCATCGTTAATTTGTGAACAAGTAAAAGTATTCCGCGCGCTTTTTCTTTTCGCTGTATTGTTTTTATTTGAAAATGTCGTCAAGTAATGATTTTATTAATTCGACACCGCCACAAGTCTCTGAGGCAGCGAAAAAGGCTACTACTAAGCCTCATGCCCGAAAAATAGACCGATAGATACTTACAAGCGTATCAAAATTTCATCCTATGGAAAACAAGCAAAGATACAAATTCATTTTCAGAAAGTGTGTTTTTAGCCTATTTTATGGAACTTTCAAAAAAATATAAGTCAAGCTAAAATGCACTGTGTTACGAGCCCAAGCTGCAAGCTCAGCACATCGTACCGATAAAGTGACTGATCGGATTACGACACCGCGCTTCCCACGGCACCGACGATTGTCATCGTCTTTCTTTACCTAACTTCGGTGGGAACGGACATTGACACATTAAACCTAACTAATAAGACATCTATTTTATACTTTAAATATGACATTTGCGAACTCTCAAATACATTTCTAAACCTAAAAGGACGTACTTATTGAAGAGTTTCCCGACACACGCCCCCACACATATCTGGCGCAGTCGGTAGTTCGTCAAAGACTTAAGTTGTGGTGATACCTAAAAATCAGGAATACGCCGCATCAACGGCCAGACGGTTGATGCGGCGGACGAAGAACCTATTGGAGGCCTGTCGAGAAAGCTGTTGCTACGGAGATTGGGACATCCAAAAATCGATAAAACAACGCTCGCAAGCAATGCTACTCATGTAAGTACATAAGTCCTATTATTGGTTGCTATATTTTTAACGCAAGGTACTATAATTGTCCAAATGTTTTTACCCACGTAGTAGTAGGGATCTTAGTCTTAGTAGGCGCAATCAACTCCGCAACGTGCGAAGTGACGTCTTTCGTTATTTAAAAGATATTACTGAAAATTCAGAAACCATTACCAAATCGAGTAGTAGTTCTACATTTGACATGAGTCAGATAGATTTATCGGATAAGATTTATAAATCACTGAGGCTAGTTCCGGAATTTGGCGGAAATACTAATGTTTTAACTAGATTATTAAACTTGTGTGATCAGTTAGTGCTCACTTATATCAGTCCAGAACCAGGACGTCAGCTTACAAACTTATCTTTGATAAATGGAATTTTAAACAAGATTACTGGTAACGCTGCACGTACTTTGGCAACAAACGGAATTCCATGTGACTGGAATGGTATAAGATCAACCTTAATTAATACATTTTCAGATCACAGAGATGAATCGTCGTTGTATACTGATCTTTCTGTCTTAGTTCAGGGAAACGATACGATACAATTATTGTACGAAAAAGTTCAACACTTATTATGCACAATTATGACATACATCGAATTACACGAATCTATAAAAACTACCATATAATCTAAACGAACTCTTTATAAAAACTAGCTTTACAGAATTTTTTGAAAGGTTTAGAAGAACCACTTCGTTCTAGGATAAAATGTATGAGACCTTCAACCCTTGAAAGCGCTCTGGAATACGCTCGAGACGAATTAAATATACTATATCTACAGAAAAGAAATAAATGTGTAACGTCCAAAGAAAAAGTCCAAAATTTTTAGCGGGTTAATCCTTCTACTTCTTGGTCACACCCTAATTTTCGTCCAGTTAGGCCAGAAAATCAATATTCAACATTCCAAACATACCCGAGACCTCAAATCCAGCCTTTGGTATTTCAATATCCACCACAATATCATCCACGATCAGATCAATTCAGACAACCCTATCCGAGACCTACAAAGACTCAACAAATTTTCAGAGCATTCCCTACCAACATGTCAACTGGATTTCGAATCCCACTACGCCAAGCACCTCAGAATAACTATCCAAAACCTATGAGTGGCACCTACGAACTACAATGGCAGACGTAGTTTGACGCCGTTTAGTATTCCGCAGGTTAAAGAAGCGAACTTTAACGAATCTTTTAACGATAATTATTGCTACTATGACTGCAATAGCCAGAACACTGATGTTGCTAGTACAAATACATAATACACTGAAGAATTTTTGACCGACCTTGGCGTTGACAATCAAACTTTTGATGTTCAAAATCATCAGAATACAAATTTTTACCCAACCTTGGAGAAAACTGCTCCCGAATAGAACTAAATTTGCAAAGCAAACGCCATTTACCTTATATTCAAATAAATGATCCACCAATAAAACTTTTAATCGACACCGGAGCAAATGAGTCCTTCATAAGCCCGGAAGCTTACGAAAAATTTTACGCGCAAATCCACTTCTCGACATTAGATTTAAAATCTGGATTTCTACAAATTCAGCTAAATCCGTCTGATATTCCGAAAACGGTATTTAGTGTAAAGCAAGGCCATTTTGAATACTTAAGAATGCCCATGGGATTAAAAAATTCTCCGGCTACGTTTCAACGCGTGATGGACAATGTCCTTCGCGGATTACCTAATTGTACCACATACACGGACGATATTTTGGTATTTTCGACGTCCTTGCAAAAACATATAGTTTATTTGCGCGCCATATTTGAACGTCTTAGAAATTCAAAATTAAACATTCAGACGGATAAGTTGGAATTTCTGAAACACGAAACGCCCTATCTTGATCATATAATTACTAAAGACGGTGTGAAACCAAACCCTGAGAAAATATCAGCTGTTGTAAATTATCCGCTTCCGAAGACCCCTAAGCAGATTAAAGCATTCTTAGGTTTACTTGGTTATTACAGACGTTTCATACCAGATTTCGCACTTGTCACTAAACCATTTACGTCATGTCTTAAAAAAGGCGCTAAAATTAATTTGACTCTAGAGTACCTGACCTGCTTTGAACACTGTAAAACTCTTCTTACAAATGACCCTATCCTAACTTATCCAGATTTTAGCAAAGAATTTATGTTAACCAGACAGACGCCTCAAACGTGGCCTTGGGAGCAATTCTTTCTCAGGGAACTATCGGTTCTGACAAACCCATAGCCTACGCGTCTAGAACTTTAAACGATAGCGAAATCAATTACTCCACGATTGAAAAAGAGCTACTTGCAATAGTCTGGGCTACAAAATATTTCAGGCCTTACCTTTTCGGCAGAGAATTTAAAATAATAACTGATCAAGTTAGCAGAATATGATAATACTATTGTTCATAAAAAAGGTAAAATTAATACCAATGCGGATGCTCTGTCACGTATTCAAATCAACCAAAATGAAATTATGTCCTTGTACGTTAATCACTCTGAAATGACAAACTCGGATACATCTTCTACATTAACTCCTGAAGGTAATAGCCCCATACATTCTTACTGGTCATTCATCTACGAATAAAGAGTTACAACATCCAACCCAACAATCATCATCCACGCTCACTGCTAGCCCAATACATTCGTCATCAACCCTCACGGACCACTCAGTTATTGATGGAGGATCGAATGACTCACAGCATCAAGAAAGTACAGCCTCCCCACATATCGAAACCATACACACGAGTTTAAAGCCCTGTGCTGGAATTTCATCAGTCATTAATTTAATAAATGGTAATCCTAAAAGTAGACCAACGATAATTCAACCTTTTCAGTCCTTTCAGAAAACTACTGTAGACATTAACGAAAATAGTATTGAAGGAAGTCTTATTAACGTTATAAAGTCTCACGTGGATCCAAAACTCCGGACAGCGATTCTTGTAAATCCTATCGAAAAAATGTTGAGTATCATACCAATTTTACATCAAACTTTTGAAAATTCATCCATGAACTTAGTTTTAGTCAAATATATATATATGAAGTACGTAACTTTGAGGATCAGTCAAACCAATTAGAAATAATTAAAAAATACCACGAAGGCAAGACCAATCATCGCGGAATCAATGAAACCTATCTTTGTATCTACTATCGCTATCACAACTTTACTATTGGCCAAAAATTAAAATAGATATTACTCAGTTTATAAATGAATGCAATATATGCAGATGTGCGAAATATGATCGAAATCCAATTCGCTCGCAGTTCAGAGTTGTACCTCCACCAACTCAACCGTTCGAATTAGCACACGCAGACGTTCTGACTATTGACCACGACAAATACTTAACTATCATAGATTCATTCTCTAAATACGCACAGGCGTATCTTTTACCCGATTGTACTGCACCCAATATAATAAAAGCCCTTTTAACGTATAGTACTCATCACAGTTTTCCTTTAAATATAACTACGGATCAAGGTACTGAATTTAGAAATCAAGTAGAGTCAGAATTTCTCCGTTTGCACAAAATAGAACACCATATGACTAGTGCCTATGCACCAAACGAAAATGGCATCATATAACGTTTCCACAGCACGCTTTTGGAACACCTACGATTATTTAAAATACAGCATAAAAACGAACCAATTCGAAGTCTTATACCGTACGCGCTAATCGCCTATAATAGCTCTATCCACAGTTTAACTAAATGTAGACCATTTGATATAATTTCTGGACATTACGATCCTCGAAATCCAATTAATTTAAACATAACAGACCGATATCTTCAAACTTATATTCAAGAACATCGTAGTCGAATGGAAACGGTGTATAAAATTATTCATGATTCTGCATTATCAGATCGTATAGGTATAATGACGCGGCGTAACGCTGATAGGGAACCCGTTTTAGATTGTGAACAAAATCAAGTCATACATTTACGAAATCCAATGGCAAGTAGACAAAAATTGGCATCTCGATTTATTCAGGACAAAGTAGTTAAGAACTTACCTGTACATACATACACCGCAAAAAGTCGTGGTCCGGTCGCAAAATCACGGTTAAAAAGACCACCGAAGAAATGACATTCTTACAATACTAATATATTGACCTCGGAGAAATTGAGTCGCATGTAAACACTATCAAATCCAAACTCGCTGTTGCTACAGATAAAATATCACACAGGGACAGCGCTCTCTTCAACCTTCAGATGATACATTTATACATAATTTCGTTGATCGAGTTTCGTTGCAGTTAGATACATTTCGGCCAACCAGAGTTAAGAGAGGCTTGTTCAATCCAATAGGCACAATCATCAAAAGTATTACTAGAAATGTAGACAACGATGATGCTCTGAAATTTGAAAGTGCATTACGTACCTATCTGAAATAAAAATTATCAAACTTTGTCACAATCATATAATAAACATATTACTTTATAAAGGAATGACGATTCAGCAAAACCAGGTAATCCGCAATCTTTCAATTAATCAGAAAACTGGAGAAAGCTCTTTCTTAGTCATGAATATGACTAATAATGATAATGAGCGAATAATTCATTGCGCTCATCTTGTGCAACTTTTCGCGATTCTGACCGAAAAGTACAAGAACTACTTAGTGAAATTAATGGAATATAAAATATATTAGCTTTAAGTCGAGAAAAATCAGTTCTTCATTCTATACTTTCTGTCAAAGATCTCAAAAATATAATAAGCCAATTAAACGTATATGGAGTTCTGACGAAATAATTGATTTAAATATTAGAAATTATTACGAGATTCTTCACTTGTGTTTAATTCGTTACATTTTTTACTAAGTCCACAATTGTAGTAGTCATAAAGTTTCTTATTGAATTTACTACTAACTAAAGAAGTTTCTATATGAATTGTGTCTCGTTCCAAAGAATAGCGAAATTATAGTACCACCTGCATCCTACATAGCATCCAATTCTCAGGAATTTGTGTAAATAGAGTCTAAAATATACTGTATTCAAAACTCATCCAATCTCAGGAGATAGATGTAACGTGCAGAACCACGCCTATCTCTCTGATCAAGGAAGCACTGATTGAGCTAGACAGTACCACTACATAATTGCTTTCCCCAACAGTACACAATTTAAACTATCCTGTGGCAAAGAACGACATCAGATGTTACAATGAAGATCATGGCTCTACCGCACTATGAGATATTAGCGAAGACACGCAGTTTTCATTTGCAGACTACAGATCTAAGCAGTCTTCGCAATATTCAGAAACAAATTACAATGCAAGACGAAATAGAAGTTGAATCAGTATATACATTTGGAATGTGCCATACCACAATTCACTTTTATACACCTATTCGGTGCAGGTGCACTGAGCATCTTATCATTCGCCGTAGAGCTGCGAAAGTAAATATCACAACTCAAACAGCTAATACCGAGCTGACAGAAGATGGAAAAAGAGCCGCAACTTTTGGCGTCAAGGTCACCAAATAGTTGCTCATTTGGCGTGGGAGATGTTACGAGCCCAAGCTGCAAGCTCAGCACATCGTACCGATAAAGTGACCGATCGGATTACGACACCGCGCTTCCCACGGCACCGACGATTGTCATCGTCTTTCTTTACCTAACTTCGGTGGGAACGGACATTGATACATTAAACCTAACTAATAAGACATCTATTTTATATTTTAAATATGACATTTGTGAACTCTCAAATACATTTCTAAACCTAAAAGGACGTACTTATTGAAGAGTTTCCCGACACACGCCCCCACACATATCTACTGTGAAAACAAAACATGGTATTGACATCAAGTCATACTCCAACTTGCTAACATTTCTAAAAAGACGCTCAAGTGGCCAAGTGGATGTGAGTAAAAAGTCGAAAATTTTTCGGCTAACAATGTCAAGAAGTTTCTAAAAGAAGTTCCGGATTGCCGATATTTGGTAACAAAGGTCAGTTGAAACTAAATTATTGTTATTAACTTCTTTCACTTTCGTATTTATTTACATTAAAGGTGTTTTTTACGCTGTTATTAACTCTTTTCAGGTTGTATCAATATTCGGCATAAATGGTGCATGTAGAACCCACTCAAGACAGTGAGAGAGAGACTGGTGAAATTGTAACTAATAGTAATAACTTGACAACATTAAAAATGCCAACTGCCAACTGGCCAACGTAATAATCAATTTTACAAATTGCTATTTTTTTTTCTAACTGCTTAAACAAGTGATTAAATATTTATTCGTTTAAGAAAGTCCGAGTTTTAAATATTTCCTCGCAAATATGTTGTAAAACGTCGTACGAGTATGACATACGTGCGCTTTGATAATTACAGCCTCTGTTTTCTTGAGCCCTCGTCTACGGCTCGGGCTAGCAATATCGCCTCGGCTGTAATTTTCAACTTTTTACAATATTTAACACAACTTACTATTTACACAAGGTCCTAGGTACTTAATTAAATGGCAAAAAAACCCACTATACAAATAAATACAAAACAAAAGGACACTTATGCGTTGAAGTAACTACTCGTCCGCATAGCTGTCATCCGGAAACGTGCCCTGAAGACTGGCAGCATTGCCACCTTGGATGGCAATGCTAATTCTTTGGCCAAAGAACGAGCCAGCCTTCTGGTCACTTGAAGTGTCGACCAGTCGGCAAGAAAATTAAATTGGTAGACAATTTGCTTAATGATTCATTTCACTGACTTTACTAAGATTTTCTCATTCTTACAGTCAGTTACAACTTATTTACAATAATTAGACACTTTTATCATTCTCACATCAAGTTTCGCAGATGCAATGACTATCCTGTTGATCTAAAATAATGGTTGCGAAATTTAACCATCCAGTAAAATGAATTGCCTGGAACTTGCCTGTTTTTTTTAAAGGTTTGTAATAATCCCCCAGCGGCCCTATTATGAACTCTTATTTCCAAGCAGTTTACGGCGTAAACAGTTCCTATTACTATTGAGACTGCCTACACCAGGTAACGTATGGCTCTTACACACCGCCCCCGCTGCGCCGTGACAAACGTGTAAAGTTCATGCTCAATGTGAATTATACAGGGCACCCTGCTACACGGGAACTGTAACCATGAATCCAGCTCATGATTCCAAACCCTCCAGTGTAGAAAAATTTCGGCGGTTTTCAAAATTTTTAAAAATGCTGTTTCATAGAAAAGTGCGCGGTCAAAATGGAACAGGTTTTTTTTTATAACCGACGGATATTTTGAACGCAGAGGTGTCCAGAATCGTATACTTAACCAATGGTAACAGGTTTCGCGTCATTGTCCCCGCCACCCTGTAAATCAATTTTAATTATATCAACAACGGCCTTTCATTTGAAACGACGCATCGAAAATAGGCTAATTTCCGTCCAATGTGCTCATACAGTCACGATTCACAGATATACTAACCAAACCGCTCTCCCTTTAGGTCCTGGTCGGCGTGGGCCTGATCATGAACAGCCAGTACGACGTGAACGACAAAAAAGAGCGCTGCAAGGCGGACAAAATAAATAATATGACGGTGTTGGGCATCTTCCTCATCACCATCGTCAATGTGTTTATCACATCCTTCAGCGTCGCCACGCAGACCGTGCCGCAACACGCAGGATAAACAACAAAAACCAAGAAGTAAAGATAAATAAACAAAAAATCTAAAGTTGAGGCCATGTTACACGGTTCAACCAAAATGATTCATAGGTACTTTATTTGCTTTACATAATGATAAATGATTTTATTTCTGTAAGTAGGTTTTGAAAAAAACTTTTAAACGTCAAACATATTTTAAAAACTAGATGAGATCGGCGTTTGCTATCTGACTACTCTGTGAAGAAAGCGCGAAACAAACTCAGAGGTCACAGTCTCTTTTAAAGTCCAGACATAATCTTGGTCAGGTCATGTGAAGACCATGTAGATTAATGTCTGAAATGGTCTTTTGAGGAAAGAACCACACAGAAAGAGTGGACCTGTCTAGTCACTGCACGCATTTGTCAGTAATCTTGCAGCTCAACACAAAACTTAAGGAGCTCAACGATTCGACGAACATTACCAAAGAAAGGACATTTGGGTAGGCCGCATAAATTACTCAAACTGCCAGACCATGACTAAAACTAATTTTAAAAATTAAAAATAAACTGAGATTAAAAAAAAACAACAAATCCACACTGCCTTCACATTCACAATAATTAAAATATCATAATACTTTACAAAGCAAATTTTCATGTCATTGTATAGTATGTCAAAGTGTATAAAAATCCGAGAATAAACTTGGTCAAATCATATGAGGACCCGTAGATTGGTGTCGGAAATGGTATTTTGAGGAAAGAACCACACTGATTTGAGTGGACCTGTACAGTCAGTGCACGCATTTGTCAATCATGGTGCAGCCCAACTCAGAACGACGGAGCTCAACGATTCGACGAATAATACAAAAGAAAGGACATTTGGGTAGGCCGCATAAAGTACTCAAACAGCCAGACCATTATTAAAACAACTGAAAAATAAAAATACAATGACCCACATAGTCCTCACATTCACAAAATTTAAATAATACTATACTTTATGCAGTAAATATATACATGTCATTGTGTATGTAAAAAGGTACAAAATATTTAAAAAAACATAATAATAAAAATAAAATGTTTAAAAAATTGCAAAATAATATTAAACATCAACACATTGTCTGTGTAAATTTATGGGAGCAGCTCAATCCCAAGCCTTCCTGTCCTCAATATAGTCTTTGGCAGTATAATAGGCTTTCTGGCATAATTACCGCTTTACAAAAGATTTGAATTTATTAAGGCTTAGTCCTTGAATGCGGCTAGGAAGTTTATTATAAAAACGTATACATTGACATTTAAATGAGCTACCTATTTTCTTGAGCCTGGTAGTGGGAACAACAAATTTGTGTTTGTTCCTAGTATTTATATTATGGATATCACTGTATTTTTTAAACAGATTAATATTTTTATGTGCATACAAAAGATTTTCATAAATATACTGAGTCATTATATTAATCTCTTTAAATTTGTCTCTGAGGAAGTGTCTGGGACTTAGTTTATAAATTGAACGAATTTCCCTTTTTTGTGAAACAAAAATTGTCAGAATATCGGCGGCATTTCCCCACAAAAGAATACCGTACGACAACACACTATGAAAATAACTAAAGTAAACTAAACGCGCTGTCTCTAAATCAGTTAAATTACGAATTTTTCTAACGGCGTATGCTGCAGAGCTTAGTTTTTTTGACAATTTATCTATATGGGGGCCCCATTGAAGCTTGGCATCCAAAGTTAAGCCTAAGAATTCTGTGGTGTTTTCGGGTTTCAACTCTTCACCCTTAATAAGAACACTAGTTTCTACTTGTCTGACATGAGGTATCGTAAACTTAATGCATTAAGTTTTTTTCTCGTTTAGAAGTAGGTTATTAACATTAAACCAGTTAACTGCTTTAGGAAGGGCGCTATTTACATTGTCAGTAACCAGCTGCAGTCGTTTGAGTTTAAATAAAAGTGAAGTGTCGTCTGCAAACAACACTATATCTTGATTATCCTTTGTGAGGTAAGGCAAGTCATTAATATAAATAAGAAACAAGAATTGAACCCTGGGGGACCCCCATTCTTACTACAGGTCCAGGTGATCTTTTTCCGTTAACATCAACTCTCTGAATCCTATCACTTAAGTAAGAAGTAAGAAGATCCAGAGAGGCGTTCCGGACAAATCGCAAAAGATTCCCAAAGCATCGGATTTGTCTTCCCACGCTTTTTAAACATGTCCTAAAAGTTCAAATCAGTAGTCGAACGACCTCTTGTAAAACCGAACTGTTTGTTATGTAGTCATTTGTGTTTATTAAAAAATCTTTGCATTTGATCTAAAATAAGTTTTTCAAAAATTTACTAAAGGTAAAATAAACTGAAATAGGTCTATAATTAGTAGGGTCTGATGTGCTACCAGATTTAAACAATGGTATTATTTTACTGTTTTTCATAAGAGCAGGAGACTCACCACGGTCAATACAATTATTAAAAATAACAGCTACTACCATCGCACATTGATTCGAGGGGGACACGATTCAATTTGGTCGATTCATCCAAAATGAGAGTCATTAAAATTAATGATCTGTGTAATATTGCCATTAAGTACCTAGGTGTAAATATAAAACTGCAGCCAGTTTTTTTTTAACAAGAAACGACTGACTATTGAAAAATCAGTCCTCAACTTAATATTATGTCTCTACAATCTATAAACATTTTGTATTTAATAAGTAATACCTAAAGTAAATAATAGTATTTAGACCTATACGTGTCCCAGAAATCAACGTTAAGCCGATATAGCCGTTGGTTGATTTCTGGGACTCGTTTTTAGGTAAATGCTCTTGCAAGTTCCCTCAGCTGTTTTTATATAAAATCCTTACTTCAAGCTGGCTACTCTGAAACTGTATAACGCTAGTTTAGATATAAGTGATAGCGCAGGCGGAACAACTATTTATTAAGATTATAGCTGTGATTTCTGTGTACCTATTGAAAGCATGACTCAATCGACTGCTTTAAGAGGGCCAACTTTGTTCATCAAGATTCCAGTCAACTTATGTTCCTACTACCACACAATATAGTCCCAGAAAATACGCCTTTTGAAGTTAATATTTACTTATTTATTTACTAAAGATGGTATGCTATGTTACCTTTCGAAGCCTCGCGCTGCCGTGATAGTTTTCACTCCTCATACAATTCCATTAAACTCGACCGTTTTCTTCCTCAAGTAGGTAGTGATTGTGCCAGAATTACTTTTGAAATAACCGCCTTCTCTGTAGCGCAAAATTATACTTAAAAATTATAAGTACCCATTCCCGATCTCATTCAAGACTGATTTATAATCACTTACTTGTTGTACATAATTGTAAAAAATTATGTTTTAATTAATTTATAATGAAAATTCATATAATCTCATACATGTATTTTAGTGATTATATTTTTATAAGGCTACATGCGAGAACGTTACTAACATTATTTTACATATTTTTTATCAATTTCGCGCATGTTGGAATATACCGATAAGTATTTATAATTTGTTTTGTATATTATTTAAAATATAATATTAAGTTATCGATACTCGCTATTTCATTTACCTTTGATGCTTGCAGCATCATAAAATAACATCACGTCGGTAAGGCGATGCCCAGAAGGGTTCGGCAGAGGTGAACCTATAGTACACCCACATTTCGCCAGTTATGTTTAAGTCCAGACTCCAGACTGCTACTGAGAAATTCTAGATAGAAAAGCCCAATAACACCGCTTAGTAGCATATCACCAGATTCTCAACTCACCAGATTCTCAACTTACCATATTCTCAACTCATCAGATGTACTATAATGTACTATCCAACACATAAATGATATATCTTTGAAATTAATTATTCAGACCATTTTAGTAATAGACAACCTCTTTAGATATACTGATCAAATTGACGAATGCAAGAAGGAAGTATGTGTCAATTTAAATACTTTACTTAGTGTGCCAAAAATATTAGAAGAACATTTTTATAACAATGAGACCAATAAAAAAACGGCTGTGCATGAAATGCCGTTTTTTTGCTCTAAGAAGGATACATTATTGCGATGACAATTATTAGTTTTGGTACTCAACTGGCAAAACAAAAGTTGGAAACTGTTACTACATGCTACGAGGATGGCACTTTCCGAGCGGCACCTTAGCCGTTCTATCAAATTTATACAATACATGCGAACTTATCACACAATGAAGATGCAGTTGGTTTTGTGATGAAATTGCAAAGATGCAAACGGTGAAAGAAGTGTTCGGTAATGCATTAGTTAAGGGATGTTGTTATCATTTTCAGAATACCAACAATTATGTACATCAGAACTTTCGGCCAATCGACGTAGGGAGCTGGCTGCTACTTCAGTTTTTGGTGAAGATTTGGTGACTCACAAAGATGCCAGCCAAATAATTTGTGACGAGAGAGTACAGTTCGAAAGTTAGAAGCATTTATGTATGGCCGAACGTCCTGATATCAGAACGTTCGGACAACCTGAATCTCCATAACTGAGGACCTGAGAGTATCCGTTAATGAATAAAGATTTATGACCCACACACATTCAAAAGTAAATTGAAAATTAAACATATAACCTCAAAACATGGTCATTATCTATTCCTTCACAACAAAAACTTAGAAAACTCGTAAACAGTATGTATTGCAGTCGCCGAGAATAAGGAACTGCATTGCAGGTTTTCAGTGCCATGGTGTAAGTATTTTTACTGATGATTAATCTATAAAATGGCACAATGGTTGATGACGATTGAACTATGGAGACCATATATTTTAACGAAACAAGTATTTATCGTGTATTCATTCAAGGTACTCAACTCAATACGTAGAAATAGTTGAAATAAGGTGACCATATAGATATTCCAACGAAATAAGTATTTATCCAGTATGTCTCAATAAATAAAATATGGCAACCATTTTGTGCATAAGCACAAGCATCGTTGAGCTGATGCCTGCATATCTGTGTCCACTGGCGTAGTTTTTGTTATATTTTGGTCGAGTCGAATAAGTAAAAACTTAAATCTTTTCAGTAAAAGAGGAGAAATACACAACAATGGGACTAGAAATAGGGACCAATTGGTTCAACCGGGTTTCAGGCTGGCTAAAGTAGATTCATCTTTCATGGGTTACTGTTCATAATATGCTTGGCTGCACACTATGCAGCCAAGCATATTGTAAGTTGGGGGATTACATCTCTGACAAAAATGCTTGGCTCAACGCTGGTTCTGATCCACAAAGGGCGCATAAACTAATTGATTAGCATTCGAAAATATTGTTGGAGCTGCTGAAGATTGTTAAAACTATCTTTGCATTGTATAAATTCAATCTTTTATTGTACCTACTATAAAGCTACCCTATACTGGGCACGTCTGTCATTGAGTTGAACATATTCTTTCCAGGGCACACCTGGCGGCTGAGAATATGTCACGCTCACTCAAATGTCTTGCTGGTGGTGGCGTTTGTGTTGGATCATATTATATAATCTTACTTCAGCCAAAATTCTGCCGTTTAACGCTTTTTATTGATTGTTTATTTCATAATGGTTACATATGCTGCCATCTATGTTTTTTTTTTCGAAACTGATCATATTTTGTTCGTGTTGAGACTCCATGATTTCAGTAATTAAATCGGTAGGTAACCTACTTTAGGTGCCCTGGTACTTACAGTATCCAGATGTTACTGAGGCACATTAGTAATTGAGTTTATTTTAAGAATAGTTAGGCTTAGTAGAAAGTTGTCAGCTGTCCTTCACGTTCTTGAAATTTAAGCTGAATCATTGATTTGTACAAGGTATTATGTTATAATAGACTTTTCAACACACTTGCTCATAAAGTGGCTCTATGGTCGATTAGGCTCAGAATGACACCCATAATCAAACTGTGACTTTTTCATTGCTATAACTCACTAGTGAGTTATAGATTTTTTTTTTTTAATTATTGGTGGAGTGGCATTGTTCTTAAAAAGTTTTTATTCAAAAAAGATCGTGTTCAATAGAACAAATAAATTAATGTTCCTATTGCTTGCTCATTTCATGCAACTTCTTATTTAAATAGATAATTTTAACTCGTACGTGTTTAATAAATAAAACTTTCACTCAAATATAACTTTTGTTTTCTCTGTAATAGAAGAAAACGTTGAATTCCCCATTTTGTACGTGGCAGAATAGGCGCAAACCCTATGCGCGGAAAATAAATTAAACAACCTCATCCCTTTAGTCTGTGCCCGATCGCAATGCGCGCGCATATGAAAACTGATTAATTTTTCCCGCCATAGCGAAAAAAAATTCACAACTCGTTTTCACTATTTAATTTAAACTTATTTATTAATTAAAATGTCTACAAGTACTAGTTACGAAGAACATGATTTATGTCGTACACCGCCCGATATAAGATGTGAAGCCCTTAACGTTATGGCAAGTTTACTACCTGAAAACTCCAAGGAAAAATATCTATTAGCGTACCAAAATTTCATAAAATGGCAAAACAGCAAGAACACGCTTTTTTTTCAGAAAATGTGTTCATGGCGTACTTTAAAGAATTATCTTCTAAGTACAAACCTAGCTCTTTGTGGTGTATATACTCAATGTTAAAAAGTACAGTTTGAACAAAGAATGGAGTGGACTTAAAAGCATACTCTAATTTGTCAGCTTATCTAAAGAGACTATCCGATGGATTTAGAAGCAAGAAATCGAAGGTTTTATCGTCTGAAGATATAGAAAAAATTATAAAAGATGCTCCAGATAACCAATATCTGGCTACTAAGGTTAGTTACATTAATTTTAAATATCTACACGACTTCAGCCTGTGTTGTGTGTTGAACTTAATTATTATTTCTTTTTTTTCAGGTTGCTTTAATATTTGGTGTAACTGGTGCCTGCAGGATACAAGAATGAACAAATATTACCGTAAAAAACATAGTGAACCATGGCCAGATGCTTTTAGTGAAAATACCTATCACGAAAAATAAAACACCGAGGTCATTCACCATACACGGTCACAAAAGCAAAAACTGACCGTTTCTTTCTAAATTACCAGAATGGTAAATGTACCTCTCAGCCTATAGGTATAAACAAATTTGGTTCTATGCCTAAAGAAATCGCTAAGTTTTTAGGTTTAGCAGATGATGAGAGCTACACTGGACATAGTTTCAGAAGAACTTCAGCTACATTGCTGGCTAATTCAGGAACTGATATAATGACTTTGAAGCGTCATGGTGGGTGGCGATCTAGCAATGTAGCAGAATCATACGTAGAAGATTCCATACAAAACAAGAAGGAAATTTGTGCAAAAATCACAAAAATTATTAAACTTGATTCTGAGGCGCTTCCTACTGACGAAACACCAAGTACATCCAATAATTGGATTTCACCTACCTACACGAATAATGAGCCATCTCAAATTACAATACAACATGAAAATATTTAAATAAATAATCTATCTGATGAGACCGCTATGCCATAAAAAACAGTTAATTATAATTTTACTAACTGCACATTTACTAATTGTTTCTCTAAATAAACTTTTTACTTACTAAATAAAATGAGTTTTTATTGATATTTTATTCACAAGAGTGTTGAAAACCGTCGTATGATACACGTGTGTATTGATAATTACCGTCCTCGGCTCTCTTAAGACCACTAGTACTATAATGTACTATTATAAATAACGTAGGTACGGATCGAGACAACGCTGAACGCACAACGTATAAATAGAAGCAAATAAAAGATATATTAGATAGATATAATTCAAATATCCCCTAAAAATAAAATAATTACTTAATTGGGTTAGTTGGAGCTCTTTGAAAAAACGCCTGTCTGGTTATTGTTTTCTGGTTGTTCTGAAGAGAATTCTAACGATGCGGACTTATCACACAATGAAGATGCAGTTAGTTTTGTGCCCCTAGTTTACGCAATTCTTCCTGACATATGCTAAAATACATACAATCGTACTAAAAGGCTATTTGGCATGAACATAAAACATACAAATGTGACTTAAACCTGCGACAGGTTTAAGGCGGTCTCGAACGAAAATTATCGTATGATTAATATGACAAATAATTAAGTGCGCTTAACATGACTGCATCGTTCTGGAATACCTGCCTACTGTACTGACTAGCTTTTCTCTGATATTATTCGGTTGGGTGATTGGAGGAAGGTACTATCGGTGTCAGTCACGGCAAAGGGTCATTCCTTTGCAAAAAATATTCGGCTGTACGTTGAAATCGTATTATTTATGTGGAAACCAACAAACGAATCACTCGGAAGTGATGATATAATTATTACATTAAATTGTATACTCAATATTAACCGTGAACAGCAAAACAGAATAATTTTTTTAAAAATCTGATTGGTCTTGCTTATTGCTCAACTCCCCAGGATCCTCAGGAGCTACGAGTATATGACCTCCTATATAATATAATGCAAAAAGCTGCGGACAAGTATATTCCCTACATTAAAATCCCTCAAACCATTTGCAATACATATAAGCCAAAACCATATTGGTCTGCAGAGTTGTCCAGGGCTGTTACGGAGCGAGGCTTGGCTCTTGCGAATCTGAGAGGCTGCCCCTCTCCAAGGAATTTAGATATTTTCACAGAAAAAAAATTTGCATTGCTCAAAGGCTTATTAGCAGGGCTAGGTGTCAATCTTTTCAGAAGTTTTGTTCATCTGTAGATGAGACCTCTCCAGCATCCGAAATGTCAAACTCAAACTCAAAGCATTTATTTCAAATAAACTAACTACAGGCACTTTTGAATTGTCAAGGGGTCGGTCAGTCAGAAATATGAAGCTAGTTGCCCATTCCAAAGCGCAGTGGGTACCTATGGAGAAGAAGGTGCAAGAAACTCCATGGACACTCTTTTAATATTGTTACAGAAAATTAGTTACATCAGTCTTGTTGAAATTATACATGTGAGAATGATGTAGAAAGACGTGCACATTAAAGGCGTCCGAAATGAAAAACACAAAAAAACACAACGAAAAAAACGCATTTCGGACATATCTACAACTTTTGTTGTTGGACACATTTTAGCAGGATGACCGTACCTGCAGCACTTGGAGCATTGCGTGACAGAACTAACATAAGGTTCTACCTGTACTCTCATTTCGTAAATGAGTACATAAGAGGGCAACGATGGTTTCGCATTCGATCCAACTGGTTGCTTCTCCGTCTCTTCGTTGTAGGCGTCTCACATTTAGACCTTGCATGTACTAGATAGACATGAAAGTAGCTCATCCTCAGAAATGTCTAACTCGATATTTTTAATGACTCTTTATGATAAGCCAACTTCAAAAGGCCGCTGGAACCTCCACCTAATATAATAATAATAATAAATTTATTGAATCAAAGTTACAATTATTACGTTATAATTAACTTAACTTAATTTCGGTCTGTAACTGTTAGCGATCTTCGTTTTTATCTTTATGGCGGACCCCTAATATCTAATCCTTTAAAATGTTCTGAGTTCACTAACTTCTCAGCGCTGTCGGCATAATCAAGTTCGACAGTAATTTTGTACTGTTTAATATGCGTTACTTTTCCGCACGGAATAAATATTTGTATGACCTACAAATAGTTGTGCCGGGTCTGGGTGTCTTGTGTATGTGAGTTTTCATGTTTGTGAACGCACCCACGATACAGGAGTAATTACAAGTGTGGGGCAACGTTAAAAAAAAAAAAAAACATTATTTTTTGTTACTTAAATAATTTAGCGAGTGCCAATTGTTTAGGAAGGACGACGAAGAAAATGCACATTAAAAGACATAACACAATTAGTTGAGATTAAGGGTAATGAGACGGAGGGATTTTATTGATTAGTGGAATAGATGATTAGTGGAATAAGTCATACGAGGGATTACGGATCTACGTGTTACTTACAAAGAAACACGTACTTTGTAAGTAACACGTAGATCCGTAATCCATCTTATGACTTATTCCACTAAGTCTCGTCCTGGTTTTACTATTACTAACCTTGGCCCATTCATCTTTTTTTGCCTTTTCGTAGGTCGCATTCCATCATTCGACGTCTAAATGTGTATTTTCTACGTCCTCCATAGTAATAGCACCGTACCTGCTTCCACACTGTTATCAACTACATTATGTTAGTAAACTTCACCTACACATTTAACCTAACACTTTTTTTTTTTTTTTTTGGGTGGGAAATCATCAAATGACTTCTCCCGCTCTGGGTGGAGCGGGAGGGCGTGTCAGACTTTTACTGACTAAAACCCACCCGTGTTCCTTCAGTTGCCTGTGCCAGGGCCACGGTTTTCTCTGTAGAATAACCCGCGACCCTGAGGCGTCGGCCCTATCGGACCCCGTCACTTTGTGCTGACATCTCTTTGAGGCGCGCGTGGAACACAACGCGCCGTCGACCCGGGCCTGGTCCTTACCGCCGGCGAGCTACCCATTGCTCGCCGTCCGCAAGCCCGCGCCTATGGTGGCCGAGAATCTGCAGGCGACTCCCGACGCCCAGGGCGTCTCCTGCGGCGGCTAGTGGGGGCGTGAGGGCGCAAGGCTCTCTCCCTCACCCGCTCCGCCTCCTCCTTCGCGAGCATTACTGCTTCGCAGAAGGAGGTGACGGCTTTCCATTCTCTCTCGCTCCGTACCATGGCCTGGACCAGGGCCGGACGCGAGAGATCGCCGCCGCCAATCGCCTCCCTGAGGACACTGCGGTGCTCCGCCCAAGCTGGGCATACCTCCACCGTATGCTCCACCATGTCCTCCGGGCGATCCACACAATGGTGACACCCGGGCGTTTCCTCCCGCCTTATGCGAAACAGGAACCTCCCGAAACAACCGTGTCCGGTGAGGACCTGTGTCAGGCGGAAGGTGAGGACGCCGTGGCGCCTCTCCAACCACTCCTCAAAGAGGGGACTTACCGCCGCTATTGTGGCGTTCCCAATTTAACCTAACACTGCCATACAGTTAGTGAGAATAATATAGAATAATAGCTATAAAAATACAATTTTTGGCATTAATTATTGCTGGGCCTCGTCGGTTTGACGTTTTCATTAGCCGTCCGCCAACGCATTGATGCTTTGCCCAAACTATTACCTACAAACTCATAACAAGCCCAGTAAAATTATTCTATAACTTTTTAAGAGGTTTTGGTTTGTGTCGAAAATTTCAATTTGATCTTTTATTTCGTGCTTTTTATACGTAGTAAACTAATAATAGACACACTACGATCGACACGCGTTTCACTTAAAACTGTGCAGCTGTACCTACGTATGTTTCCCACAGTGAAGCTAGTTACTAATTTATCCTCATTTCTCTTTGTTACTCCATCACCAGACCCTGATCACCATCTATCTATAACCTATTTACTGAGAATACAAATTTTGACTCGATCCGCCCTGTGGAAGATGCTCACATCCCTTCATCTTCATCTTGGTTTAGGCCTGGGCACAGCACTGTTTCCGCCCTTCTTAAAGTGACTGGCGATATAAGTGCAGGACTGGAAGACACCAAAGTTACTGCTCTAGTGTTGGTTGATTTCTCGAATGCCTTTAATACCGTCAGTCACGACATCCTGTTAGTGGTTCTCCTCTTACTTTTAGAAACATCGGCAGTTCGTTCATGTTGGGGATTCATCTTCTTGCTGGTGTGATTTGGAAACTGGCGTTCCTCAAGGCGGTATACTTTCCCCTCTTCTGTTTTCTATTTTTATTAATTTTATAACTTCCGAACTTCAGTGTGCGTATCATCTGTATGCAGATGACTTGTAGTTGTACTGGTAAGGGAAGGTTGATGAATTACCTGACGCTATCGACAAATTAAATAGGGATTTGGTAGCCATAAAAACCTGGGCTGACAGATTTGGTGTAACTGTAAACCCTACGAAGTGTCAGGCGATCATCATTGGCAGTTCTCGTAGTATTAGCAAAGTGGTAGTATCGTATTCAATGGTATTATCGTTCCTTTTAGCACTGACGTGAAGGACCTAGGCTTGCACATTGATAGTACCCTGATCTGGCGTACTCAAGTCGCCCGGGTAAGCCAGAAGGTTACCGGAACGTTGCGTGCTCTGTACCGGTTGAAAAATATTTTGCCATCGAGTACGAAGACAATGCTTGTGCAGTCCTTAATTTTCCCTATAATCGATTATGGTGATGTGTGCTACTATGACCTGAATGCAGATCTCCTCGACAAACTTGACCGTCTGCTCAATAACTGCATTCGATTCGTTTTCAATCTGCGTAAATATGACCATGTCTCTGCACATCGGTCACTTCTAAAGTGGTTGCCCATACGGCAGCGCAGAGAGCAAAGGGCGCTGACTACCTTATTTTCATTTCTTGTTTCTACCTTCACTTTCAGTACATTTGCGCCAACCACAACAGACATCTTCGTTCATCACACAATCGTCTTCTTCAATGTCCAACTCACCGCACAGACTTCATTCACTCTTCCTTCTTCGTTCAGTCTATCTCTCTGTGGAATGCACTCCCCCAAGAAATCAGGGTGGCAACCAACCGATTATCCTCTAAAGTTAAAGTTCGTGAGCACATTCGCAAGAAGCTGGCAGTATCATCTTAAGGTTATGTTATGTTTTCTCATTAGTTGTTTTTGTATAATTATATATTTATGTATATGACGGAAGATCGAGCGACTGGGACACCACGTGTCGCTGCGGATCCGTCATCTGTTGGTCTTCATCGTTGGTCGCCATCGCGGGCGTGTACGTGCAGGTGTTTAACAAATAATATTCGCAAAGTAACGCACTTAATTTACTTTAAAATACAGCAACAAAACACAATCATAAAAAATAAGGATTATGATGATAATCACTGATTAAATTAAAACACAATAATTATTCAACTTGATTTTTTGAGCCAATGGATTTGTGAGTGTGCACCGCGTGACGATCTCATCAAAAGTGATTGCCACCGCCACCATGACACTCACAACCCCATTCGGTGTTACCCGCTCTAAATTAAAAACACCAAGCCCCTGGACTGACAAGCCCACTCATTGAGATGGCGCCATAATCCGCATAACTGTCAGTCGACTCATTGAGTCAGCGTGACTCATGTCGGATTTAATGGGAAATATTGCCTGTCTAGAGAACACCTTTCCTGCTCTAACTTACACAGAGTGTAGGAAATAGAATGGCATAGGCATATGACATCACATGTCAAACATCTCCATACATTTCTTCTCGGGAATGTTCCACTTTCTGAAGCGCTCTTGTAAACATAGATCGAACTCATTGAGTCGTTGTGACAGAATGGGAATGTAAAAAATCGCCATCTTGTTTTTTTGGTACGGTCCTTTTTGATCTTTATGACTATTGCAATAAGGTTGCTTTTAGGTTGTTGGGTCTTTCAAATTAACAATGAACTTTATAACTATTACTATAAGGTTGCTATTAGGTTGCTGCTGGAAATTTTTACAAAAATTAATGACACTTTTTTCGCAATAAATTGACTTTTTTAAGATAAGATAAGATAAGATCATTTATTTGTCAAACCTGCGTTTACATAAACTGACTAATCAGACATGCAAGGTATTGAGGTAATAGTATGTTGTGTGCGTCCATGTTTTACCAATAACGGCGTACAAATTTTGTGGGTATAGAAGATTACATTAAATTGCATTTTTCTTAATCATTTTAAATTTCATTACAAATTACAAAACAAATAAATAATAATTTATGTCAAGATTTTATAGGTATATTATAGTCAACATAGATTAAATTATTCCCAGGATATTCATTATTATGCAGTCAAATAGAATAATTCAAAATTGATACAAAATTCAAAATGTTATTCTTATCTATATATTGGAAGTCGGAATAGAAAAGTCCTTTTCATTTAAAAAATCTATAACATTGTAATATACTTTACTAACTAAAAAAATTCTCAGCTTATTTTTCAAAAGTGACAAGGGCAGTTCTCTCCAACTTTTTGGTAACTTATTAAATATGGTAGGAGCCATACAGAAGACACTTTTGCTCATGAGGGTTGTTCTCGCAGTATGAGAGCATATCCTGCTATTGTCGCGCCTATTACGTGGTACTACTTCATCTAATCGTCTAAATCGGTGTGGATTTGTTTTGACAAAAACAGTTACTTCTAAAATGTACAGACATGGCAAAGTAAGTATCTTATATTTTTTAAAGTAAGGCACGCAACTATCAGTAGGTTTTATTTTAAACATTGAACGAACGCATCTCTTCTGAGCCTTGAACACCGTGTCTTTGTCTGTTGAGTTGCCCCAAAATATTACACCATAGCGTAGATGAGATTCGGTTAAACCATAGTAGGCTTTAAGTAATGCCTCCACACTTAATATGGACGACAATGTGTGCAGGGCGTAAGCAGAATTACTGATTTTTTTGCACAAGATTTCGATATGGGTCTTCCAATTCAGTTTTTTGTCAATGTTGAGCCCTAAAAATTTGGTTGTTTCTACCTCTTCTATAGACTGGCCATCATAGTGTATATTTAAGTTACTCTTGCTATTTATCCGTTGACTAAAATGTATTAATTTAGTTTTTGTTAGGTTAATTTTTAAGTTATTGTCATCTAGCCACTTTACCATTCGATTTATAGAATCATTTATGTCACTTTCATAAATATCAACACTTTTACAAGGTATCGTTATGGTGCTATCATCGGCAAATAATGTCAGAGATTGAGGGATGCCTTTCGGTAGGTCATTGATATATAATATAAATAAAGGAGGCCCTAGAACACTCCCCTGTGGCACACCAAACGAAATTATATTTATTATATATGTTTTTCGATTAGGAAATATCTTCATTATGTGGATGGTAAATGGATATTTAAAATAAGTTCAATAATAATTGCTCTACGATTCAAAGTATAAGAGGGTCTTCTTTAGTACTTATTTTCAAGTGCTTGTATTTTTGCTCATTATTCGTAAACTGAACCTTTGTTACAGCTAAATCTTTGTCTGTATTATGTTTGTGTACCAAACAATGTAATAAGATAATAACCTAAACCACCTGGCTACCAGAGTTCCCGTAATGAATGTGTAAACATACTCTTTTTTTTTGTTCGCCGCCCGGGTCGGCGATCGGAGGCATGCTATTGATAAGCTTATCTCATGAAAAAAATGTATGGAGATATCTGACATTTTGATTGATTATTGTAAAATGATATAGTTTTAAGTACAGACAATAAGAATTATTGGAAATAACGCTTTATTTTTATAATTATGGCGTCTTTTGTGCGAAAAAATGGGAAAAAATCGCTCACCCTACTTTCAACTACGAATTAACAATAAATTATAAGGTAAACTATACTAAACCATTTATATTCAGATAGCATATTTCATAACAATTTCAATGACATACAGTTTGTAGAGCTACAATGCGAAATTTCTGAGATATAGACATTTTAGTGAACGCGTAGAAACCGCGCTATTTTATTTGCGCGGAGCTCAACAATTTTGCGAAGTGACGTAATTGAGGCTTGTCAGTTCAGGGGCTAAAGAAATCATTTCTAAACTACAGAGTAAAATTAATCGATTACAAGTTTCAAAAAGTGTACCAATAAATCGACTAAATCATGACGCGCAGTCATATATTTATTTGTGCTTTTAATTATATATAATTAGGTATATATGTATACATATTTCTTAGATTAAATATTTATTCCTTGTTTTTTTTTATAAATTGCACCTACCACTGCTTGTCTCTGCATCACCCAAAGGTTGACTGGTAGAAAATTCCTATGGCATTAAGTTCGCCGCTGTACAAAATGTGCGTGAAGTATAAATAAATAAATCCCTTCATCAACAAGAAAAGAGCTGATAATCTTCCAACGGCCGAACAGATTTTCTTGAATCATAGCTAAGAACAATCTCGATTAAGTCAACTTCAGAACCAAAAAATAATTTAATAACTGGGTTCAGCCGTTTGGGAACTACGATTCCACAGACAGACACACAGATGCACATGCAGCCACGTCAAACTTATAGCACCCCTCTTTTTGCGTAGGGGGTTAATAAAAGCCACTGACGGGAATAACACATTGTATTTTTTTAGATTAGAATTTTACCAAAGACGAACTATAAGGACTCGAATGGTAGTAGAGGTGCCAAAAATAAATAAATAAGAAGGTATGACAATGAGAGGGATGACAGCTTTGAGCTCGTCGTAGAGTACAACCAAGACATTGTCTTTTAGAGCAGTTTTGAAACGACAACGCGCAAAGTTAGCGCGAATTGTGTCTCAGTATTGCACTAAAATCATGTGTCCAGCTCAGTATGTGCCAGGTTTTAAATACACCATTACCCAATGGTAGTAGCACTGGTGCAGGTATCCTGCTCGATTCATGCAGTTATTTTATTTAGTAAGGATATTATTTTCATTTCTAGTCATAAGTATCGCCTCCCCCTTTTTTGAAGCGAGGGTGCGGGGCGAGCGGCCGATGCAGCGCCATATGGAGCTGCGTCGGTCGCAGCTTCGCGAGGGACAGGCTCTCACGCCCTACCGCCGGCATCGTCACAATCGAGGTGGTCCGGCCAGTGCTCGACCTCTGGCTCGGGAGGAGGCACGGCTCCCTGTCGTTTCGGGCGACGCAGGTGCTCTCGGGGCATGGTTGCTTCGGGAAGTACCTGTGTCGCATAAACAGAGAGCCGGACGCCCGGTGTCACCACTGCGTCGACTGCCGGGAGGACACGGCGTGGCATACGCTGGCAGAGTGTGCCGCTTGGGAGGAGCCGCGCCGTGCCCTCATCTCTGAAGTAGGCAGTGACCTGTCGCTGCCGGCCGTAGTGAGTGCGATGGTAGGAAGCGTCGAGTCCTGGGACGCGGTGGCTTCCTTCTGCGAAACAGCGATCTCGCAGAAGGAGGCTGCGGAAAGGGAGAGAGAGATCTCGTCCCCTCTCCCGATACGCAACAGGCGCACCGGGCGCAGGCGGAGGGCGGACAACGCCCTCTTCCAGCCACCCTAAATGGGTCCAGGGTCGGCGGACTCGGGGACGTCCGCCGCCCCCCATACATCAGGACCCGAGGTGGCGGCGCGTATAGTTCCACGCGCGCCCCTCTTAGACGTTGCGGGGGGAGTCAAACACCTCACTCCCCCCCCTAACCCGAGGAGGCCCGCAGAGGCGTGCCGGCCACTTTTGTTACATTTTTTTATTAGGTAGATCAAAAATGCTTAAAGATTCTTCACTCCTTTTTGTACCTGAAGTGAAACTGAAACAGTCTTTTGACTTTTATTCTTTCTTTTTCCATTTTTACTAAAATATCTTTGGTTATTTTAGCTGAGTGTTTTTCGAAGAGTTTGGGGGTAGTTAGAGGTAATTACAGATGCTCGGGGTTAATCCACTAAAATCGACCGCCATTAGCCGACACAAATACTAATAACACAGAACTATATTTTTATTTGAGGTTAGAATCGTATGGTGTACGTGGCTGCGCCGACCTCCCCCCTAGTGGCGTCAGCGTGGTGTGCTACGCTGACGACACATTGGTCCTGGCACAGGGGAGGTCACACCAGGAGGCGGCCGAACAAGCTAAACTCGGGGTTGCGACAATCGTCGAGAAAATCCGGCAGTTGGTACTCGAAGTTGCCCTGCGCAAGTCCGAGGCCATGTGTTTTCATGGTCTTCAGAACGCGCCACAGTCGGGTTCCCAGATAACGGTGGGAGGGGTTCACATCGGCATCGAGTCGACGATGAATTACCTGGGACTCGTCCTCGACAGCCTTTGGAACTTCGTGGAGCATTTCCGACGTTTGGCTCCCAGACTGGAGCGGGCTGGGGCTGCCTTGAGGCGGCTCCTGCCCAATATAGGGGGTCCAAACGCTTCCTGCCGGAGGCTCTACGCGGGAGTCGTGCGGACCATGGCCCTATACGGGGCACCGGTGTGGGTCGGTTGAACGCGTCCCAAAGGGTCATGGCCATCCGGCTTGTCCGGGGAGTGAAACTCCGCTGCCGCGAGAAATCACGGCACAGCGGACAGAGCTCCGGCGAGATCTCATGGCGACATGAAGGGTGCGATTGTCGCAACCCAGTGCTAGGCACGCCACAATAGCGGCGGTAAGTCCCCTCTTTGAGGAGTGGTTGGAGAGCCGCTACGGCGTCCTCACCTTCCGCCTGACACAGGTCCTCACCGGACACGGTTGTTTCGGGAGGTTCCTGTTTCACATAAGGCGGGAGGAAACGCCCAGGTGTCACCATTGTGTGGATCGCCCGGAGGGCACGGTGGAGCATGCGGTGGAGGTCTGCCCAGCTTGGGCGGAGCACCGCAGTGTTCTCGTGGAGGCGATCGGCGGCGGCGATCTCTCGCGTCCGGCCCTGGTCCAGGCCATGGAACGGAGCGAGAGAGAATGGAAAGCCGTCACCTCCTTCTGCGAAACAGTAATGCTCGCGAAGGCGGAGGCGGAGCGCGTGAGGGAGAGAGCCTTGCGCCCTCTGAGTGTTGTTGAGTGAGTTTCATACAATTTTCATAAAAACTTTAAGAATCATAGAAAGAATTACTGTGCACAACAGCTCCTCAGGTGTTAAATAGATAAATAGATAATAAGATGTGATTTTGGTGTAACAAAATACCACATTTCCCCAACAACCCCGGAAAATTTTCAACTCATTGAAAATTTTGATGGTTAAAATAATTCCTTGACCTAACATACAATCTCTTTCATTCTTTCAGCAAACTCTCTCATTCAATCATACGGAGGGGATATGGTTCACATTCGATGACGCATACTCCACAAGGAAATATTTAATTAAATTACGAAGGCTTATTTTTTTTAATTAGGTGTCGTAACCCGCACCTGTTTGAAAACCCATATAAAAATTATTTACAATAAATGCAAATCATAAGAGGCTTTATTATAATAGTGCATTTAATAAATCTAGGTGCTAGCTTTGCACTGAAATAAGTAGCTGTGTTACTTTGTACGTAGTTCTTACGCCAAACAGTATCACCTACGTTAAATTCCTTAAAAGTATGTCTTAAATTGTAATTTGCAGTATTTCGTGTATGGGCAATATGTAAAGCAGTCTGAACCTTATCAAAGAAAGCAGATAATAAACCCATATTAATGGCGTATATATCTCTTGGAAGAAATGTTATTTCGTCCAGATTAATACACTGAGTATAAAGTGAACCACAAGGTATGGTTTCGCGACCAAAAACAAGGAAGGATGGAGAAAAACCTGTAGTAATGTTTACTGAACTGTTCATGGTGTATTGAATTTTCTGTAAGTATGAATCCCATGATCTGTGATCTTCCCCAACTAGTTGTGCTAGTGCTGTGATTATTGTTCTATTATATCGTTCTGTAGGGTTAATTTGAGGGCAATATTTAGGTGAATAGGCCACAAACGGGACTTTATATTTTTCAAGAAATGCTTTGAATTCATTTGCTTGAAATTGGGATCCATTATCCATTATAATACATTGGGGAACACCATGCGACAAGAATACCGAATTCTCCACGTGTTGTATAATATTAGCGGTTGAAGCGCGTTTTATTGGGAAGATTAAACAATATTTAGTAAAGCAGCAGGTAACCACAAGAATGTATTGGTTACGCTGTCTTGTTATTGGGAGAGGACCCATTAAATCTAATGAAATTGTCTGAAAAGGTCTTGAGCATATTTTAGGTTTACCCATAGGACCATAAGGGGAGTGGTTCGAGTGTTTGATAGCGAGACAAGTGTCACATAAAGAGCAAAACTTTGATACATTTTTAAACATGCCAGACCAATAATAACTAAGAGACAGTTTCTTATAGGTTTTGAAAATTCCAAAGTGAGGATTATCTGTACCCCCATGGCAAGATTCTATTAAGTCCTGTCTCCTAGATGGAGAAGGGACTTCTTTCCAAATGAAATCCTCAATAAGATAATCAGAAGAGTTAGTGTAGCGATATAATTTAGAATTGAGAATTCTATAATTTGGATAGTCATCTGGATTATCATTGCAATTGGTAAATAGTCTGTTATAAAGTTCCAACTGTGACTCGTTATTCCTAGTGATAGGTTCTGACATGCCTATTACAGCAATATCTGGGGTTTTATTACGTGAGAGCAAGTCTGGGACAACATTGTCTTTACCCTTCTTATGTTTCAGGATAAGATTAAAACAAGATAAACGTAAAGTCCATCTTGCAAGTCTCCCCGAAGGGTTTGAAAGATTTTGAAACCACTTCAAAGCTGCATGATCAGTGTAAACTATGAATTGTTTACCATTATCAAGATAACAACGCCAGTGTTCAAGAGCAGAAATGACTGCCAAAGTTTCGCGTTCAGTAGTAGAATAATTTTGTTCATGTTTATTAAGGGATTTACTCATGTAAGCAATCACTACTTCTTTATCATTCTGATCCTGAGTAAGCATGGCACCAATGCCAAAATTTGAGGCATCGCAGTGAACCGAAAAAGGAAGATTATAGTCAGGACACGCCAGAATTGGAGTTGAAATTAAACATTCTTTTAATTTAGCGAAAGCGGATTCAGCATCTTTATTCCATAAAAATTTTGGACAATTTTTTCCCATAGAGGTTAATTTACTGAGAGGGGAAGCAATAGAGCTAAAATTTGGTATAAAGCGACGGAACCAACTGCAAGTACCTAGGAATTTCCTAACTTATTTTTTTGAAGTTGGAGTGGGATATTCTAATATAGCTTGTATTTTATTAGGATCAGTTCGTAAGCCTTGCTCATCAACTATGTAACCGAGGTATTTAAGTTCTTTACGAAAGAATTGACATTTTTCAAAGTTTATAGTAAGACCCGCGTAAGACAATTTTTGAAGGACTTTAAGGAGCAGTGAGATATGTTCATCAAAAGTTTCGCTAATTATGACGATGTCATCTAAGTAACAAAATACTTTGTTATCGAATTCTGGGGTAAATAAGGTATCCATCAGCCTTTGCTGAGTTGCCGGTGCATTAGTAAGACCAAAAGGCATAACCTTGAATCTATACATTCCTCTGCTTGGGACATAAAATGCTGTCTTATCTCTGTCATCAGGATTCAAAGGAATTTCCCAAAAGGCTTTAGCAATATCAATGCTTGATAAATATTTAGCATTTTTAAGATTGTCTAAAATTTCAGATACAAAAGGAAGACTATAAGCGTCTTTACGGGTAACTGCGTTGAGCTTTCTACTATCTACACAGAAACGCCATTGACCGTTTTTTTTGGGGGATATGAGTACAGGTGATAACCAAGGACTTTCGCATTTCTCTATTACGTCTAACTTTAACATTTTGTCGACTTCATCAACAAGAGCTTTTTGTTTTATTGGGGACAGTCGATAGCAACGTTGTTTTATAGGAAGCGAATCGCCAGTATCGATTCGGTGACTTACTAAATTAGTACGACCAAGTACACCCCTGTCCTCAAAAGAAATTTTCTTAAAACGTTGAATTAAATCTTGTGCAATATTTTTTTGGTTTACGGAAAAATGTTCGAGTGATTGAACTTTATTTTCCACGGCACAGATTGCGTGATCGTTGGAATCGAGTTTTAGCTCAAGAGCGAGTATTTTAGGGCATATTTTAAACAATTTCCAAAAATCCCACCCAAGTATTAGTGAAGGAATTATTTCAGGGAAGACATGAGCTTTGACAATATGAGTTTGGTTATTGAATCTCATTGGTAAATGAAAGTAACCAGAAGATATTGATTTCTGTTTATTAGCGACCATAATTTGATTAGAAGACTTGAATAACTTAAACCCTAGCTTTTGGAAGACTTGGTGTGAATTGTTTCCTAGAATAGTAATACAACTACCACTGTCTAATAATCCAGAAAGATTTAAGTTGTTTACTGATACCTTAATAAAAGGTCGGTTGTAATCTGTCATATAACACGGAAGTTGTTTTATAACAATTCACAAAATTTGTAATAGTTAACAACCATTTCTTCCAATCGCATAGGTCAAAATAGTCTTTTTTGTTTATTATAGGGTTATTCAAGTCGTTAGTTAGTTTTTTTGATGGTCAGATGGAGAACATTTAGGACAGTTAGTAATTTTTACACCTTTCTGACCACATTTAAAACAAATCAAGTATCTAGGTTTAGTGCAGGATATTAAAGTATGACCCGTAATGCGACATCTAAAGCAAAAATTATCTTTGTTTAAAAAACTCGATTGTTTGTCAGTGGATATTGTATTTAAGTTTTGATAATTTTTAGAGGTTGAGGGTTTATAAGCAAATTCATTAGCATAGGAATTAGTTTCACGTTGAGGTTCATGAAAGTCTCGGTCTTTTTCAGAAAAACGTTCGTAAGTTTGACATGTTAAGGGCAATAAAAACTGAGTAGCAAGGTCTTACATTATGAAGTAATATTTCGAGTTGTTCATTTTCATTGAGTTTCTTAGATAGACGGGCAAACATTCCGAACATGATTGAGATATAAACAATTATTGTTTCTGTCGCACCTTGAGTTCTATTTCTTATAGCCTCAAGTAGTTTATAGTCGTAGTCATAAGTTCCAAAGTCTTTGATAAGTAAGTCATGAATGTTTTTCCAAGTTAAGTTAGGGTTTCTATTATACTGGAATCGGAACCAATGAAGAGCATCTCCAGAGAAGATCTCAAAAGCGTGTTTGCAAAGCTTTTCTTCTAAAATATTTCGAGATAGTCTGAATTCTTCTATTTTTTGTAAGAATAATCTAGGACAGGTATTGCCATTAAATGAGAATGTTTTTAATTCTCTAATTAGATTGTAGGTAATTGGAGAGTCTTGAGTTATAGGCATCGTTTGAGGAATAGAAAGAGGTTGTTGAATCGTATTAACAAAAGTCTGAGTATTCGATTCTTGGGAAAACAACATTGTTTGATCAAAAACATTTGTATTAGGAACTGCAATTTGAGCTATTGGGGGTGTCCGAGGGACTGACAAAGGAGTTGGTTCAAAAGTCTCAACTTGAGTGCTCCTGAAATTTTCAAATTTTAAATTTATCATGTGAAATCTAGATCTTATATTAGAACATGCTTCTATGAATGGAGATGTTACGTTTAAGCGTTCTAGTCTGTAGTGTAAATGGTTAACAAATGCTTCAATTCTTTTAAGTCCATTAGAGTCAGAAGTTTCTATATCACAAATTTTATTTTCAAGATAGTTTAATGTTATTTCAGCTTGGTCAAGGTCATCCTTCAAAGGAATTGGAGAGGATGAGATACTCTCCGAGGGTATGTTACTAATTTTAATTATTTGGTCTTTTAAAGAAAGTAAAGAATCTGATGGTTTCTGGCCTCTTATAATTACTTCATATTCAAGTTCAAGTTTGTTTAATAAGTTATATTTAATCGGTCTGGCCATGATTAAATTGTAAAATTTCTTTTCTAATTGTACGAGTATTAGTCCCTAAGAGTGTTTAAGCGGTACTAAGTAGGTATAAGACGGTTAAGAGGATCTAAGAGGTTTTGAGAGGGTTAGACTTAGAGGGTCTAAGAGGATTTATGAGGGATAGACTAGGAGAGGGTTAGAGAGGTACTAAGAGAGGGTTAGAGAGGTACTAAGAGAGGGTTAGAGAGGTACTAAGAGAGGGTTAGAGAGGTACTAAGAGAGGGTTAGAGAGGTACTAAGAGAGGGTTAGAGAGGTACTAAGAGAGGGTTAGAGAGGTACTAAGAGAGGATTAGAGAGGTATTAAGAGAGGGTTAGAGAGGAACTAAGAGAGGATTAGAGAGGTACTAAGAGAGGGTAAGAGAGGTACTAAGAGAGGGTTAGAGAGGTACTAAGAGAGGGTTTAGAGAGGTACTAAGAGAGGGTTAGAGAGGTACTAAGAGAGGATTAGAGAGGTATTAAGAGAGGGTTAGAGAGGAACTAAGAGAGGGTTTAGAGAGGTACTAAGAGAGGGTTAGAGAGGTACTAAGAGAGGATTAGAGAGGTACTAAGAGAGGGTTTCGGAGGGTTCTAACATTAGTAGTATATTTTTTTTAATTTAAACGGGATTGATCGTCTAGAGATCCCTTTAAGAGAAAGGTACTCCTATGAGTAACTATGTTTTTAAAGTTCAAGTTATTAAAAGTAAAAAGTTTTAAAGTAAAAGGTCTAGTAATAAATAATGATGAAGTTATGAAATCAAAAAGGTTATTCCAGAATTGTCTATACTAGTGGTAGTAGTTTTTAGAATTTTGAAGAAAAGTCGAGCCCACGCTATGAAAATAGTAATCGCGCGTGAGGGCGTAATAGTATTTTTTTAACCGAGTGAAATTTAATTTTTGAGGAGATAGAGTGCACGAGATAGTGTGTATTATAATAGAGGGTGTGAGGTTCTAGAAAGAGGGGCGCCAAACTGTAACTTAACGGTTAGCCGACTGGCTAAACGTGGTTACAAGTTATAATAATTTTTAGAATATAAAATACAAAAGTAAGTAAAAAGATATTAAGGATTAGAAATGATTAGTAGGTTAGCTCGCGTAGGACGATCCTCCTCGAGGTTGAAGCAGCTCTCGTCGGCCGCTCCTCCGTCTCGCAGTCCGTCGATTGAGAGCTCGCAGCAGCCACTCCACCAGCCCGCAGTCCGTTGTGAGGGAGCTCGCGTCGGAAGGAAAACCGCGTGGTGGTCGATCTTAGAAATTAATAAAATATAAATTTTAATAGTGTAGACTTGAGGACCTTACGTCTCACTGTACTGGAAGTGGCGTCTCACGCCAAGTTATTCTCTCGAATTCGTTGATCTCCTGTAGTAGACGCAAGTCGGAGGGTCGGAGGTGATCGACTAATTCGAACACCTTCAGTTGGCGGCGTCTTACACCACGTTTTCAATTCTCTCCAATACGTCTCCAACTCCTCTCAAAGACGAAAGTGGGAGGGTCGGAGGTGATTAAGTGAGTCAAATACTTTCACGCACACGCATGACTTACAGTGAGAACCTGGCTTTAACACTAGTTTACGATACCTTTATAATAAAATAGACGACCTCTTAGCTCTATACCATAGAAAAAGAAAAACTGACAGATGACAATGTTACATACAAAATGTCACAACATTTAATAAAAGGAAAATAGTAAGAGATCACATGAAATGATATAAAAGGATGTGGAAAAATAGACAGATTATCAGATAGAAATGTAAGTAAAATGAGTTTCATACAATTTTCATAAAAACTTTGGTACTTAAGAATCATAGAAAGAATTACTGTGCACAACAGCTCCTCAGGTGTTAAATAGATAAATAGATAATAAGATGTGATTTTGGTGTAACAAAATACCACAAACGACGAGGTCCGATAGGACCGACGCCTCGATTCGCGGGTAATTCGAAAGATATAACCGTAGCCCTGGCACAGGCAACTGAAGGAACACAGGTGGGTTTTAGTCAGTAAAAGTCTGACACGCCCTCCCGTGATGATTTCCGACTCAAAAAAACAAAAAAAAATGGTGTACGTGGCTAGTCACTAAAACCAATTTTAAACGATACGTTAATTCGAAACTAATATACACCTGTTCAATTTTAGTCAAAAAGTATATGAAATATTGAAAATTCTTTAAGTAAACATAACTTGTAACGCGAGTGCGTCGTCACTTCACCACTTGTTGCTCTGCACTGCACTCACATGGTCTCATTCTCGCGGCAGCGGAGTTACACCCCGGCGTTTTGCCTCCTCGCGCCACTCCCAAACGTGCGCGAGGGCTTTTGCCTCCAGATCCCATGGCGGCAATCCGGCAAGGAGTCTCGCCGCCTCGCAGGAAACCGTGCGGTATCCCCGGACCAGCCGGACAGCCTCAAAGCGTCAACCGGCGGGCTGGTCGACGCCTCAAAGAACGCGCCCACACCGGTGCCCCGTAAAGGGCCATGGAACGCACGACTTCCGCGTAGAGCCTCCGGCAGGAGGCGTTTGGACCCCCTAGATAGGGCAGGAGCCGCCTCAAGGCAGCGCCAGCCCGCTCCAGTCTGGGGGCCAAAGTCGGAAATGCTCCACGAAGTTCCACCGGCTGTCGAGGACGAGTCCCAGGTACTTCATTGTCGACTCGACGCCGATGGGAACCCCTCCCGCCGTTATCTGGGAACCCGACAGTGGCGCGTTCCGAGGACCATGAAAACACATGGCCTCGGACTTGTGCAAGGCCACTTCGAGTCCCAACTGCCGGATTCTCTCGACGACTGTCGCAACCCCGAGTGTCGCTTGTTCGGCCGCCTCCTGGTGCGACCTCCCCGGTGCCAGGACCAGCGTGTCGTCAGCGTAGCACACCACGCTGACGCCATTCGGGAGGTCGGCGCGCAGCACCCAGTCGTAACCGATATCCCACAGAAGCGGCCCCAGGACCGATCCCTGTGGGACACCGCACCGGGGAGAGTGGAACCCCGGTTCCACTCTCCCCGGTGACCGGGGAAGATGACGGCCCTTTCCGTCAAATAGGCCTCGACAACGCGACAGAGGTAGGTCGGCATCCGGTGATACCGCAATGCCTCCCTGATGCAACACCAAGGCAGGGTGTTGAAGGCATTGGCGATGTCTAGAGACACCGCCAAGACGACCCCACCCCGGGCAACAGCATCCCCCGTCGTGAGGGCTCGCACGCGCATGATGGCATCCACCGTAGAGCGCCCCCTGCGGAAACCAAACTGGCTCTCCGCCAAATCCGGCCCCACCCGCACCAGCCGCCCGACGAGGCGGTTTGCAATAACTCTTTCAAAGAGCTTGCCCACCTCGTCGAGCAGCACGATGGGCCGGTAAGCGGACGGAGAGTCCGCAGGGCGCCCCGGCTTCTTATTGAGGACTAGTTTCCCCGTCTTCCAACGAAGTGGGAACTGGCCCTACTCCAAGCATGCGCTTAGGAGCCCCATAAGTCGAGGCCCGAGAGCCTCCAAGGCCCAGGACACAGGCTTTTCCAGGTAAGCCGTCGGGTCCTGGGGCGGTATTTTTAGCACTAAGCCCACGTACCGCCACTCTCAGCTCTACTTCGGTCACCTCCGAAGCATCGTCGTCGTCGTCGGCGGTGTGGTCCGCATCCGGCACCGCAGTAGGCGGAGTCATGGGCGGGGGAGTATGCTCCCCCCGCGAAGGGAACAAAGTGCTCACCACGTCATCCATGAGCTGGGGCCGGAGACTCTGCGTCATTGGGGAGCCCATTGGCGGAGTTTATCCCGCACCATTTTGTGGGGCCGTCCCCACGGGTCCCTGTTCAGAGTCTCCAGCGACTCCTCGCGGGCCAGGACCCTGGCCCGCAGGATCTCCGCTTGGAGGGCGGTCTACGCCGCTCTGTACCCCTCGTACAGCTCCGCCTGAATGGCTTCCGTATTCGGAGGGCGAATACGTAGCCTGCGGTGCCTGGTGTACAGGTGTCGCGCAGCCAGCTCACCTGGCGCCAAGCACGTCCGGGCTGGACCCGGGGCATTGCCACGTCACATATTTCGGACATGGCCTCCCGGAACCACTCCGCCTCGTCGTTGATGTCAGCAGGCCTGTCCGGTGGTGACACCCAGGCCTGCACGATCGAGGCTTCCAGGAGGAGCTCCCGGTCCAGCTGCTTCAGCCCCCACCGCGGACCACTCGGGGCCTGTCGGACCGGCGCGCTCGAGGTCTGGGCGGAGACGTCGAACCGGATGTACCGGTGGTCGAAATAGGTCTCCACCCCCTCCATTACGCGCCAGTCAATGACGTGCGGCGACAGAGCGGGGCTGGCGAAAGAAATGTCCACCACTGATTCACCCCGTATACGCACACACGTTGGGACAGAACCCCGGTTTAGGACGACCAGGCCTGTCTCCAGAGCCCAGTCCTCCACCATCCTGCCCCACGTGTCCGTGAGCCGGGAACCCCAAGCCAAGTTCTTTGCATTGAATTCCCCGAGGACGAGCACGGGGAGGGAACAAAACCCGACGACGACGGCTCTCAACTCCGCTAGGGAGTTGTGGAACTCGGCGAGAGTTCGGTTCGGAGAGAAGTACACCCCTACCACGACTATCTCCCCGAACCGTGCTGCCACGCAACCCCGTCCCCTCTTGACGGCCTCGAGGGACAGGGTACCGGCGGCGGCCGACGAAATTAGGGCCACTGAGCCGCTCAGGTCCTCCACCCAGTCATACCTGGGCGGGACAAAGTACGGCTCAGCGACCACGGCGATGTTAATCGACCACTGCGCCATGCTCTGGAGCAACAGATCCTGAGCAGAGGCGCAGTGGTTGATGTTCGCCTGGAGGAGGCGTAATGGGGCCATTACTGACACTCCATATCAGCCCCCTCCCGAGCCTCCTGTGGAGGCCCTGCCACGATGGTTGCGGCGGCGACGACGGTGGAGGCTTGCCAGCTGCCGCATATATAAAGCAGTGCGGCGCGGCATTGCACGAGCCGGCCTTGTGACCGGGCTGACCACAGCGGAAGCAGTGACCGCTGCGGTCCACCTCCGAGGCGCATTGCACTCCCACGTGGTTGCCCACTTGGCAGCGGAAGCACCTCAGACGTCTAGGTTCCCGCAGTTTGACCTGCGCGGATACCCAGCCCACCAGGAGCCTTCGGCCCTCCCCGGCAATTTTTTGGGCCGCGAAGTCAGGACAAATGGTGCCTGCCCTTACCTGCTGGGCAGAGCACCCCCCCCGTCCTAACAACGGCAGCCACGACCTCTTCCTCCGTCACGGCGTCGTCCAGGCCCAGTATACGCATGTCAGCGCACTTAGTGGGCCTGGATACTCGGACCTCGTCCGCATTCAGGGACGCCCTAAGCTTTTCCGCTAGAGCGACTGCGGTCGGGCCGCTGGCCGCACCGGGGACCTCCAGCATCCGGGCCCCAGTCGCAGTGACCCTTAACCGAAGGCCATTGGTGACGCCGATCTCCTGGAGGTTCACCGCCGTCCTCGCCTTGCCGAGCACCTCGCGGTAGGTCATGCCCTTCTTTTCCGCTTCCGGCTGTAGTGTGATAACTACAGCTGCGGACTTCGGAGCACGGAGCCTAGCCGCGACGTTTCGCTCCTTGCGCCGCTGCCGCCTGTTTTTCCCCCTGGCCGCCCTTGCTGCCTTACTCTTTTTCACCTTCTGCCTGACTACTTTCCACTCGGCTTCGGCAGGAGGGGATTTTGAAGGCGGGGGCGGCCGTCTCGCCGCCGGGGCTGAGTTCTTCGCCATCTGAGGAGCCACCCCACCCTTCTTGGATTGGGGCGGCGGCGCCTTCGCCAGGGGCGGGCCCGCCACGGCCCCACTTTTGGTGTGCCCCGAGGGCCCTGGTTTGGCCGCGGTGGCAGCATACGAGGCCGCCTTTCGCTGGGCCAAGGCCGGCTGACTCGCCGCTAGCGGGGGGCGCAGGGCTTCCAGAGCAGAAAACCTACTCTGAAAGGAAGCCAGCTCCTGCCGCACCAGGGTCAGAACCCGGTCCTCGGCAGACACGGGCTGGCCCTGCCCATGCTGTACTCTTACTAGCGCGACCTCCCTGGGGCCCACTATTCGGCTCTTAGCCAGATCTGCACGGAGCTCCTCGTTCTCCTTTCGGAGAAGCTCCATGGCGGTAGTCAGGCGGGCGATCTCAGTCCGCATCTCGGACATACCGTCCGTCGGAGGACCAAAATGAATGGCTTCCGCTGCCTCCATAATTGAGGCCGTGGCTGCGGATATGGCCTTGTCTTTAGAGGATTGAACCCTCTTCAAGGCCGCACCCTTGATCGCGGCAACCACGACCTCCGCAAATCTGGCCGATCGCTCCGATTTCGAGCCGCCAGCGGCATCCGGTTCACCACCTGACGACTCTGAAAGAGCTGTACTGCGGCTGGCCACTTCAGGGCGGCGTTCCTTCGTAGCGAGCCTCCCGGCTTGCTGGGATGGCTCGGCTGGCCTTGCTCTGCCTGTCTCTCTGTCCTCCTGAGTGGTGTGCCCTCCGCCTCTTCCTCGGACCCCACCCCGCCGACCGATTTTTCGGGCCGAGGCCATCCCGCCATCCGAGAGTGACCCCTGGCCATCCCTCGGTTTGGGCCGCTTCAGGAAGAACCTTTTATCCTTCCCAGCAGTCCCCACCACTACGCGCTCCGGGCTCTTAAAGGAGCCCTCCGCGCCAGATGCAGCGTCGGACTCCGACCGCGCATCACTCCCCTCCTTCTCGCGACTCTTCCTCTCCTCGTCCTCGGATGACCGAGAGCGCGATGAGCCTCCTTGGCTCGGCAGACATTTGTTGCCCCCCCCAGAATACGAATGGGGGCTTGACGTTCCCAAAGGGAACGTGGCGGATTCTCCGACTGCTGAACAGCCGGTACCGCCCTGGGGTAGTTTTTTCACATTTGGTCCGCGATTACCCTGCGTCCGTGATTAGCCCACTCTACCCCTACCTATCTAAATCTTCGTTCATGAAATTTAAATTAAAGAAAATACGTCATCATCGTAAAATTAGAATACTTAACAGCAAACTTATGTATTGGTTACTAGTTTACCTTATTAATTTTAGTTTTATTATTATAGTTATCATTAAAACATAAAAGAAACTGAAAGTGAACTCTTCCCAGGGTTGAACTTTGATCGACCGTCGGTTCTTTTAAATGCATATGTAGGTATACTGTAGAGCAGTCGTTACTTTGAAAAACCTTAACTGTTAATGTAGCTATAGTCAATACAGTTCGTAAGTAGGTCCCATTTTACGCGCAGGCATTAAGGCGCTGCCCAAACATAGCACACCGTAAAATGTTAGGTTTCAGTTTTTTTTGCAAGGTTAGGCGTATTAGTACATATTACAAGCCAGAGAAAAATTGAGTGTATTGTAAGAAAGACTTATTAATTTAAAAAATCATAAAAATAATATAGTATCATGATAAAACAATCGAAAAAAGTAAGTTTCACAAAATTTTAAGCGTAAACTGTGTTTGTTTTATGTATTGATATTAAATTAATTGCAATCTACAAAAAAAAATGCGTTGCCGTGCATTTATTTTTTACCTTAATTTTAAATGCAAAATTGCTTTAATTTGGTGGTAATTCGATTCAAATATGCGCTATTGTCAATAACAAAAAAAATACTTCTGACCGCGCCTTAATAAATGTACAATATAAAATAATATTGGCAATGCAATGTCAATTAGCGTCATAGATTTTACGTCCTCTGGATTTTTTCATTCAAAGTACCCGTGAAAAGTGTGAAAACTTAAATCGGCAGAACAGTAAGTCAAAAATTCATAGATAGTGGCGGACAATTAAAATCGGTCGCGTAATAATTGTTATTTTTAGAGATCAAATTCATTCAATCTTAGGCACCGGACGACTAGCCAGTCGCTGTCTGACAGTAGCGAATACCGATCGTGCACACGCGCGCTATTTAAAATAACTTTGCCGGCTTACTTAATCAAATAAAACATTGTAAAACCAACTTCGTACTGTGACTTTCTAATTTGTTTTTTGTTTTTTAAGTTGTGTTAAAAATGGCTAAGGATCACGTAAAACTAAACATTGTGAACGTGAACCACGAGATTTTTGACCGAAATTTTGACGATGAGGTCGAGATGATTTTCGGCAAGCCGCCGCCGGCCCAGGCGGCTACTAAGAATCACGTCACGAACAATGTTCACCTGATGGACGCCGAGCGAGGACATTTTGTAAGTTATATTGATCTTTTTTATTAAAAAAAACAACACCTCCTTTGCTATAGGTAACTAGCTGATAGTCTGTTGTAGGTACAACTTTACCTACTTAATAGTAGGGCGACGCACGAATTGTCCATACAAACGTAATACCTAAACCATTTGCAATTTAAGCATATTTCCACCATAATATGCTTATATTCGGATTAAGACAGTGTTTATCTAGGTTCCTACATCGTATTTTTTCGAAAGTACTTACCTAAAACGAAGTTTAAGCTAATTGTATTTCGCACTTTTTTACAGCGTAAATGACATGTTTTCTTATCGTACCGCAACGTTGCGCCCGCCGGGGTGTTCCGTGTTTGTTGTCAATGTTAGACGATTACTTTATTTATTTGCTTTCTTACTTGTATTGTAATATTTCTGACACTAAATTGACTTATGCTGTGAACTTGGATTTAGATTTTCCTTGATATTTGGTATCGAGTAATCTAACCATTCTCACGAACTTTAGCTTTACTTGCGGACTTATTATAAGTCAGTAAGACTTATTATATACGACATTTTATTTACGATTTGGTTTGGTTGCCGACAAGGAATCCGAACGTTGGGGTGTATTTAACAGTTAGTATTACCCAATGATATTTGTAAGTTACCTACCTACTACCTTCTTAGTTAGTAAGTGTTTTCCATAGACACCCCCAAGCAATAAGTCGGTAATCTTAAAACTCAAATTTTACAGGAAAAATTTATTTTTGTTTTTATTGAATATGTATATTTTCGAGCAGTCGAAGTACTGCGTTCATTGATACATCAACTGAAAGCATTTTCTTTGTGTAATTCCTAACTACTTCGTCCTATATCCTCACAAACTTTTGCGCTTGTAATTTTATTATTACTAAAATAAGGAGGAAAGTGGGCACGATAGAAGGATTAGTAGTATTTCTGTATGAAATACGAATCAGAACGTCCCCAGTGCAACAAAAATAATGTTAAACTTTACCGACTTATGGATTGGGAGCATCGACTCAAAGATATTTATTTTCTTGGTCTGAGTTTCACATATGTAGGTACCTAAGTATATTTTATATAAATTAGTATTTACCTACCTATCTACCTACCTATGAAGCGTCGTTTGTTCCGTTTCTTTAGACCATGTTCGCACTGACGTAAATATCTCGCGGCAGGATATTACCGTGCACTGCATTTTCGACTCTCGGTGTTAAACCGAGCATTGAGAATCCAACAGGGTGCTACCCAGCGCGTCGACTAAACACTGTTGGATTTTCAACTCTCGGTGCTAAGCAGTGCATTGAAGATCCAGTGCGCAAAAAAATCCCGCCGCGATATTTTTACGGCGTTAGTAATTATCTCAAGGACACTGAGGGCCTAGACAAAGTAAAATTGGATTAGCGATGACGCTAGTAGAAAAGCCAAAAAAAAATATGTGGTTGACATAAGCTATCGAACGTCACGTGATCATAGCCTTTGATTATTTATTGTCATAAATATAATCAAAGGTGATAGGTGAAGCGTAGTATATTATTGAAGCGATAGCGGATAAAATAAATGGACAATCGTTTTGTGATTACATCAGTATCACAATAGTTTTACTTGCTTGCTTTAAAATAAGTCAATTTCACAAATATTTATTATTTATGTGTACGCTTATCGCGTATTGTAAAGAAATTTCCAAACAACGCATTACTAGTCTGTAGATTTACAAACGATTCCCCAAAGTAGTCAACAAAAACAAAGCTTATCATGAACATTAGGTTTGTTTACGCATAACATGACTTTGAGAATGAGGTTATAGGGAGTATATATAAGCTTTGTTTTTGTTGACTACTTTGGGGAATCGCCCAAAGTAGTCAACAAAAACAAAGCTTATCATGAACATTAGGTTTGTTTACGCATAACATAACTTTGAGAATGAGGTTATAGGGAGTATATATATCGGGATAGGCCCTCATCAGCGATATTACACTTGCACTTTGTAAGTAGGCGTGGATTGTCGGGCGAAGAAAATAGAGATACTAGTTACAGCACAATCACTTTATTTCACTCACAATGTCTTATAAAATAATCACCATGAAATAACCTGAAGGCAGAGGTCCGAAATATTAAATGAAAGTATGACATATAGCAGTAACCAACTCTTTTATTCCGACAGCTTGTTAATTAATTAAATAGATCGCGATAATAGCTCTAGGCGCTACGGCAGGCGCACCGGGCCGAGCCTGCCACAAGAATGCTCCCCCTCTTCGCTGCGCACTAGCTCACATTAAGTTGCTCGAGAAGTGGGGAGAGTGGGGAGGCGAACGTCCGCTTTGCACAGCGTAACTCGGCCCGCTGTACCTACCGCTAACGGTGACGCCGACACGGCCATACTGACGTGCGGACGTCCTCGTACGCGTAGACTCATCAAGCGTTGTCTAAAAAGACATAACGTTATTATTGATGTTCGTTCATCCTGACTAGCAATCTCGATGAGCAAAAAAGATCCAGGTCATCCCCACTGACTGTGCAACCAACTCTGGACCGCTCAATATTGAGCCTTCAGGACTTATACTAGTAATCTGGTCCGGTTCAGCCCTGCAGAGTTTACTACTAATTCGGGACCGCTCGTTATTGAGCCTTCAGAACTTTAGCAATCTGGTCCGGTTTACCCCTTCAGAGTTATAATCTTCTGGCCCGGTCCAGCGACCCTTCAGAATTATAACCGCCTGGTCCGGTCAAATGACCCTTCAGAATTATAACCTCCTGGTCCGGTCTTACGACCCTACAGAGTTATAATCTCCTGGTCCGGTTATAACAAACCCTTCAGGATTGTCACTGCTTGGTCCGGTCATGAATGACCCTACAAGATCACTCCAGTTTATACAGTTTTTTTTTTCTCTCTTTTTTTTTTTGCTCTTTTTGTCTCTCTTTTGTACCTCTTTTGTCTCTTTTTTGTCTCTCTTTTGTCTCGTTTTTAGTCTCTTTTTTTGTCTTTTTTTTGTCTCTTTTTTGTCTCTTTTTTTTGTCTCTTTTTTTTGTCTCTTTTTTTTGTCTCTTTTTTAGTCCGGACTAAAATGGTCCCTGTAGATTATATAATCAAATGTATTAAAGTACTTGTCTCAACAATCCACACATGCTATGTTCATTGGTAGTTTCACTACCACCAAAGTCATTTACTTTAGAGCCTATAACAGAAACAAACTATTTTAATCTTAAGAATAGACTTGACTTAGACACTCCACCGAATGCGTAGCACGCCTGTGCGATGCCGACCGAGTCTCATGTCATACAGCCAGCAAAATGTCACTGAGTGTCATGTCATTGAATGTGTCGTAGCAGACACATAATTCATGTTCACACACACATAACACTCTAAACTAACAAACGACATCTATGAAAACTAAATAACACTAATTTAAGTATTGAAGCGCCGTCACGGCCAGACTGACATTCACACGTCCTTGTGCGTCTCCATCCCCTTAAAGTCACCGCGGGCCCATTTTTCTGTAAAAAGAATAAAACTGGTAGATTTTCCTGTACGCTCGTCCATCGGTGACAAACATTACAACGTTTTATAACCCACAAAATCAACCTTTAGGAGCTGAGCCGGACAACTTAAATAGGCCTCCCTTGAGCTAGTTATCTCTCCAGATAACATGGACCAGGCAGCCAATCAGCGTCTCTCCGATCACTCACTAGTACCACACATATCTCCATTGATCTCATAGCCTCTCAGACTAGACGATCACTTTATAATATGACCCAGAATATCGGCCTGCATAAGCCAGTTCTTTAGACTACCCAATAACACACACCATAGGATGTCAACCCGCATGAGTCGGACCCTTACTTTATCTCACAGATTAGTACCAATTTTACGTTTAATTACGTTTCTTCACTCTCAGAGGCCGAGAGGTTTTCAGAGCTGGCGGATAACGTACGTGAACTACAAATAGACAAAGCATCACTAAAACCACCCGATGACGCCCACTCCATTCGTCAATCGCGGACTGCCGCCACCTCGGCCTCCTTCAAGCTACCCGTCAAAGTGGTAGCTAAATGCACCAAGCCCTCACTTCCCCCGGGCATTGCACGAAAATGCTTACGACCATATTTGCATTCTCTATTAGACACACAACAAAGGGAAGTCTTTACTCCCTGCGAAGCCCAAATGAACCCAGAGGGGGGTCACATACAATGAAGTAGGAATCACCACTGTAGAACGGTCTCATTTTTCCTACTGTGACGCAGCAACTCTCCCAATATTCTCCAATGCTAACTTACGAATTTCACCCAAATCTCACCGAAACCCAGACTCAGAATATGAAGCCACACTTAAAAACCGCGCCCGAGTCCCAAACACAAGTTCTGTTTGTGTTACCCTAGACCTTGGACCATCCGTCGCTAGCTGCACTTCGAGAAGCTCGCCGCGCCAGGTCCCACCAGATTCACTTTCGATTATAACAAGTAAGCACCTCAATGTCCTCATGACTCTCTCTACCCGAACACATGCCCTGCCAGAACCGTTAGCAACAAGGTGCAACTCTACACCATGTTCACCATAAAATTGCTCTGTCTGCGCCAATACAATACCCACCCCGATCCGAAATGATCCGCGAAGTCGCACCGAAAAGACAGAGCCTCCTTTAGTGCTTCATCTGCACCTGCTGCATCCAACTAAGAAGTGCTTTCGAGAAGGACTCATTTAGTGAAAGAGTCAACAATGACAAGAATACTCCCTACCATCGATTTCTCCACACAACTTCTCCGCGATGTCTAAATGTACAGTATAACATTGTGCAGAAACCCTAAGCATAGGATGGAGTGAGCCCCGAACAATCCCTTGAGGCCCAGCACACAAGTGTGAAGTTCAATCAGTGCGTTCCAGTCAAATCATTTTAGTCAGAACCCGTTCTGATGTTAGTATTTCGATCACTTTCTTGTAAATATCTTGTCTGTCCATTTGATAGGCCCTTTTAATTTGATTCAAGATTCTTAACGTAAAACACGTGAAATATGGGGCAAACCGCCAAAAACTAATCTAAAGGACCTACACATCGCTCAAAATAAAATTATTAAACTATTATTTCACTATGATTACCTTACACCTACAGTTAAAATTTACAGGGAAACGAAACTCATGAATATTAAACAACTTCCTGCATATTGCACCAGAATACTTAAAAATTCTAAGTAAGTTCATACACACAAAAATACATCAGGTACACAATCGCAGCAATAGTAGGAAGGATCACATTTTACTACCGCGAGTGCGGACAGTCAATGGCGAGAGAACAATTATTTTTGCGGGAGGGCAACAATATAATAAGCTACCTATAGAAGTAAAGAATGCGAACTAAACGTTTGGTATTTTCAAGATTAAATTTAAAAAAATCACTTTCTAAATGATCAAACACATCCATTAAACAGACTTGCCCTACTACTGTATTGCTTTATTGTGGCACCGGGATCGCATTCCTTATCTACGGAAATTATTTCTTTTGCGGGTGGATCGAAAAGTTTTAAGTTGTGTTAGTTAATAATGTTATTTGCGTACGAAAAGAAATGGTATTACAACTTAGATGATTTAATATAAATTAAAACAATAGCTGCTTAGTTTGTGTGTCCAAGTTATATTTTAAGTTTTAAAACGTTCTCAAGTAAGTGAAATCTTTGTAATTTATTTTCGAGAAATAAATTTCTTTAACCATAAACACCGTACCACCAATAAAGAATCAATTATCCTTTCGCACTGAACTAATGCGAGTTTATCTTCACCATGTAGGTCAGTTTTGATGTTGTGGTATATGATAATGAAACTCTTTAGTAACGTTAACTTTCTTACCCCAAATAGAATGTAATTTTGCAATATCGGTACGTACATGGATCTACTATCTAATAGATCCCTACCTATAATAACTGGTTCTGTAATTGAGTTAACAGGCACAACATGAAACAAAAAGGACACTGACTTGTTGAATTTCACCACGGCTCAGTTATTCTGCGATTCATATTTAACGTTTTCTTTACACAGGTATACCTGTAAGGTAAACTAAATCACAGCGCATAGTACCCTGGATTTTTTGACAAAGCTAAAAGCTACAAACGAACTACCAGATTATCTATTAAAAAGAAAAGGAACGAGCTCACCGGATGATGTGGTTGTCCATACACGTAGCAGGTGAGACGGTTCGTATCACGACTCTTCGGTGCTGGTGCTCGATTCGAATTCTTCACTTCGGTCAAAGGTTCGTACTGCCACTTGCTTCAATCACTTGATTTTTGGACTGTTGTGCTTTAACGATGGCATGTGCCATTGAAGCGATTGTCATTATCAGGATCAAACCGTATCAGTCGCGCAGTTGCGGTGAAATTTGACGTTTGCGGTTAAGTGGTTGCCGGAAGTCGTGATAGCAAAAACTCCATATTTTGAATAGATTAGACGTTAGCCCACACTTCACTGTCGTCATTATTTTCTTCAGGTTTTTGCCCTTCGAATCCCAATTCTGATATCGGGATAGGCCCTCATCAGCGATATTACACTTGCACTTTGTAAGTAGGCGTGGATTGTCGGGCGAAGAAAATAGAGATACTAGTTACAGCACAATCACTTTATTTCACTCACAATGTCTTATAAAATAATCACCATGAAATAACCTGAAGGCAGAGGTCCGAAATATTAAATGAAAGTATGACATATAGCAGTAACCAACTCTTTTATTCCGACAGCTTGTTAATTAATTAAATAGATCGCGATAATAGCTCTAGGCGCTACGGCAGGCGCACCGGGCCGAGCCTGCCACAAGAATGCTCCCCCTCTTCGCTGCGCACTAGCTCACATTAAGTTGCTCGAGAAGTGGGGAGAGTGGGGAGGCGAACGTCCGCTTTGCACAGCGTAACTCGGCCCGCTGTACCTACCGCTAACGGTGACGCCGACATATATATAAGCTTTGTTTTTGTTGACTACTTTGGGGAATCGCCCAAAGTAGTCAACAAAAACAAAGCTTATCATGAACATTAGGTTTGTTTACGCATAAACATAACTTTGAGAGTGAGGTTATAGGGTGCACCTGTGTCTTCGCACTCACTTGACCGCTTTACTTTATTGTGACCGAAATCGGAAAGGATCAGGAAGACATTATTATTAGGTATTATATTTTTGCTGGACGTTACCAGGTTCAATACAATACCCCTGATATGATGGTAAAATTTAAAACGGCGAATTGTATTGATGTCTCAATAATCACTTTGTCTAAATTGAGTAGATAGTACCTATATAACAAAAGGCTGAATAGTATATGATATTCACATTCATTAAATTGGCACATACATAACAATTATGTATCAAGCTCAGTACTAAAATATTTCGTATTGTGTCGCATTTACTTTGCTTGCAATGATTTTAATGTTATTTTTATTGAATAATAAAAATTCTTGACGCTAGAATACGGTTTATTATATTCTTGTGTACGGTACTACAGATAAAAAGACAAATCATATAAACAAAGTATTTAGTGTGGATCTTTGACACTTCAACTACTATAATTGTATTTTTTGTTATTCGTTCAGTCGACAAGGGATGTGAATGGGAGAGAGGTGTGTGTGTTCGTGTTTGTGAGTGAAATGTTAGTTGTGTTGTATGGGTGTGTGTGTGTTGAGTGTTATGAGGTGTTTGTTTGTGTAGCGTTTAGTGTTCCAATTAAATATTGAATATTAAATATTGACTGCCTCGTTGGTCTAGTGGTCGCAATCGCAACTGCTGAGCATGAGGTCCTGGGTTCGATCCCCAGGTCGGGCAACGTGTTATTGGGATTTTCTATCTGGAATTTCCCAGTAACAGCCCGAAGTCTGGATTTGTGCCCGGTAGATGGCAATAGGCTCGCCCCCTATTACATGGGACTTAAACATAACTTGCGAAATGTGGGTGTACTATAGGTACACCTCTGCCCAACCCTTCGGGGAAACAAGGCGTGATGTTGTGTTGTGTGTTGTTGTATTAAATATTGATTTGTTAAGCGATGTATGCCAGTAGAGATTCGGTGATATCGTAGTCCTGTTGTATAAGCCAGTCTGTAATTTTAGATTTGATTTTGAATTTATTTAAGTTTATTATATTTAATTTATTTTGTATAATTTTATATACATGAATACTTAAAACGTAGTATTGGTGTTTTGCAAACGAGGTTTTGTGCTGTACCCCAGAGGGGACATATATTCGCTTCCTTGGCTCAGGAAGGGGTAGGCAGCCATGCACTCTGAGGACAGATCGAAGAACAAACAGCTGACGTACCGTCAGAACTTAACAATTAACAACAATACGCGATAAGCGTACATATTAATAATAATATGTACGCTTATCGCGTATTGTAAAGAAATTTCCAAACAACGCATTACTAGTCTGTAGATTTACAACCGATTCCCGCTAGTAGTCAACAAAAACAAAGCTAATCATGAACATACCTAATTACTAATAGATACAAATATCTTTCGAGTCGTTATGAATGAATTGTAGGTACAGTAAGTACAGTACAGCTAATTTAATTTAATTTATATTTATTTATCTTGACAACATAGGTCCAATGGTTAGTACAAAACAACTTATCAACTAAGGTTTAGTATTCATTAAGTAAGTGTACATTATTATTCATCCCTGCCGCAACAACAACCGGACAGAGTGTCTTAATATTGGTGCATCGTGCTGTTCAGCCAGGGTTTTCAAAATACTGTTGCTCAAGGATGAGGCCTTCTTCCTCATGATGGCATAAAAGTCGTCAGTTCGTGCTACAGCAAACATACTAGACGCTCTACGGAACCGGGGCAACCTCAACAACACTCTGAAGCCATTATTATATTGCACACGCAGAGCATCTAGAGCCCTCCGCGTACCGTTGACACACAAACTGCCCGTGTAGAATGCTTGACAATATGATTTGAATAGAGTTATTTTGACCTCGTTACTACAACGAGCAAATCTGTGAGCCAACATGTTGCATCTGGCTGCTAGTGCCCTGCGCTCACGATCCATATCTACCTGATCCTTGAGATCCTCGGTGACATAATGAAACTTAAAAGGGTCGCCCAATTCATAAATTGGGCGACCCTTTTAAGTTTACGTCCATTGAGGGATATTGAGGGCTTGTAATTTAGATGTTTCCCGGGAGCAGCAAAGATCAGGTATTCACTTTTAGTTTCATTGTATATCAGTCCGTGGGTTGCCGCATTCCTTTCAAAGACGTTCAGCATCTCGCTGATTGAGCCAGCCGTTGGACCCAGCAGCACCATGTCATCAGCGTAGCTTAACTTATTGACGCTCGCACCATCTATTTTGCACCCAACTGGTCTGCTGCTGAGTTCAACGATCAACTCATTTAAATACAGGTTGAAGAGCGCTTAGGTGAATTTTACCCTCCCTGTCTCACCCCACATTACAACCTGTACGCTTCAGATAGAACGTCTCTCCAACGAACTTGGTTTAACTGGTTAGAGTACCAGTACTGGAACAAACCCGTCACCTCAGGTGGTACACCTGCTCCCTCGAGACTATCCCAAAGGACATCATATGACACCGGGACAAATGACATTGAGAGATCAAGGAAGCAGGCATACACTGGAGTCCTTCTATCCTTATAGCATTAGACGGTCTGCTTCAGGCAAAGGATAGCACTCTCAGTGGAAAGTCCAAGCCGAAACCCAAACTGTGCGTCATGTAAAGTTATCCATTTATCAAGTTCCTTGTCCAGCACACCGTCCAACACCTTAACAATTACAGTGGCCAAGGATATCGGTCTGTAATTCGTCTTGTCAGATATATCCTCAGTCTTGTTTTTCACAACTGGTACCACTATTGTTTTCAGCATATCGGGTGGAAGGTATGAGTGGCTGATGCACATCGTGAAAAACAGCGCCAGCACCCTAGACAGATGTACCCCTGCACACCTAAGATACTCAATGCTGAGACCGTCGTGACCCGGAGACTTTCCCTTTGCCATTCTTTTAATTAACTCAACTGCTTGCTTGGCAGAGAAACGGATCGGTTCATAATCACGACGAGTCTCATCATCGATCACCCCCCGTGCCGGCGATGGAGAAGAGGAGATGATACCATAAATCGATCCTTGAACATGCGGGCTATGTCTTCCGGCGAACCACATTCGCCCACACTCACAGGGCGGCCCGGTCCAACCTTCAGCTTATTGGTCGACTTCCAGAACTCAGAAAACTCTTAGACGCTCGGTGTGACGCTAATATGTCCATCTTATCTGATCCTGGTGATTTTGGCACCATTTAAGCCTACCCCTAAAGATTTTTTGGCTCCTTCGCATGTCTTCCCAAATCAACTAGCTAATAACAGCTATCTATCTACTCACACAGACACACACACACGGCTGCGCACCGCATCCCTCGCTCGCCTTCTTTTGTCAAACAGAGATGGCAATATTCTGAACGAATTTTGTACTCAACGCGAAGTGTTATTACGTGCTTGATACATCGGCCCTTAACAGCTGCAAGTAGTCTTGTGATATCACACAAGTCCTCGTGTAATAGGAAAGATAGAATAGATTTTAACCAAAAGAACCATCAATCAATCCAAACCGAAAAAAACTTAACAGTACAGTCGAAAATGCCATTTGGTACTTAAGTATACGTACAGGCAAATATCTTAATATTTTCACGTCACAGCCAGTATTATTTTGTATTGTGTGCGTGATAACTTTACAAGTTAATGGCATACACATGAGAGAGTGATGTAAAATAATTGACTTCTCTGCACACTCTGCACAGGCAACAACATTTTTTTTAAATAGTTTCAGGTTAGCCGCTTGTATACCTTATACGAGTATCTTGTTCGACGATCACACCATGAAGTGGCCATTGATCTACCATTTAGCAAGTTTGCGCTTCCCAGTAACAGTGACGTATAATATAATTATATATATAATTCACGTATCTAACATGAAACTGCACATTATTTAACACAATGAAAAATAAACCAGTAGAATAGATATATCACACCAACACGTACAAAAAAACCGGTGCCCCAAAATTTGAATACTGTAACATGGCTATAACATTTGTGTATGAACTAGCCCTTAAGCGTTGCGGCGGGAGACGACACCCCCGCCCACGACCTCCCACCCCTGCCAACGGACCGTGGACGATACATCGCGAGCCCGTACGCCACGATCGCGATCCGCTCGTGAAAGTTTTGATTGTTTTTATGTTAACCTGTTTGTGCCCCTGTTACTGTGTTTTTACTAATCTATATACCTTTTTACTGCTAAACGTGCATTTCAAATCATTGAAATAGACCTAACACACACCCTGAGAAAAACTTCCCTACAAGTGACGCCCAACTCGCGGCCAAGTTTCAGTGAAAAAGTCGTAAAATACAATCAGTGACAATAAGTGAAAACTTCTATCGTGTTAGCACGATAGGAGTTTTCACTTATTGTCAAAAAAAAAAAAAACCAGGGTTGACAGTATGTGTTAGCACAAACTGTCAACCCTGGAATATTTCTAAACTGTGCAAAACAATCGGCAAAACTTCGGGCGAGTCCACTCTTCCCGCCAAAATTATAACCGACGCGAAGCGACACGCACTGTCCAGTCTACCGGGCGGCATTTTTGGCGCGCGCAACAATAAGTGTAATCAACGTTCAGTGTCGTGCAATGGAATTAGTAACTAATACATATATTTACGTACATAACAAAAAATATCACCAGTGTTGTTTTGTTTGTTCGAGCGAGTAACAGCAGAGGTAATGCCCTGTTACCGTGCCGCCGAAGCCAACCAAAAAACATACCGTAAGAGATGGTGGGTCGGAATCCGACAAGGACGTGGAGCAGAATAGGACGGTGGTTGCTTTATCGTTATCATCACCGAATATAACCATGTCTGAGGAGATGCTTCAGACCCTGATGTGCAATATCACCAAGAACCAAGCGGAAGCGAATCGCATTCTCATTGAAAGCATTCTGGCGAACAAAGATGAACCGTGAACATCATCACCACGGATACCCGATACGCGTGATACCGCGCGTTCGTCGGGCAACTTTGCGAAGTGCACGGCGCGCTTTGACGGGGCATCAAAGAACGCGGAAGAGCTCGAGGCATTCATCGACGCTATCGAAATATACCGTGATTGCACCAACATCAGCGATGAGCACGCGCTGCGGGGGCTGCCTATGCTGCTAGTCGGCGAGGCCGCCGTCTGGTGGCAGGGCGTGAAGTAGTCGATAACGTCGTGGTCCGACACGCTGCAACGCCTTCGAGGGATGTACGAAGTGCCGCGACCGGGTTATAAAATCTTTCGTGACATTTTCGGTACCGAACAAAACAATGCAATTTATAAGCAAAGTGCGGGCTTCAATAGCAAAGTTATTTTTTTTATTAAAAACTTACACACACTGTCTTTACAGGATGACCCCAATACAATAGTGGTTTGCAACCATCGCCAAATAAATTGAAAAATCAACTTACAGCTAATACTTATACATCTAAACTTTAACAAAACAAACACAAAACTCTATTTACAACTGAAGTAAGACTAAAGAATTTTACAATTATGTGAACCTACCTATGTAATTATTTTCGAAAAAAAATATATAAAATCAGACTTAACCCAGAATATTAATATTTAATTATAACTTACAAAATTCAACAAAACTCTTGCGAATTCACTCAGATTGCACGAAAATATTTCAATTCTTTCATGCACTTCGTTTAGTACACATATTGTGCGGGTGAGGGGTGTTTTTGACAGCAGGTTAGTTTTTACAGTAGCCAGCAGTGGCGGTCGCCGCCGCCTCCACACGTACCAGTCTGTTAGGCACAGCTTCAGATGACGAAGCACATCCGGGTTATGAGCTACTTCACGCAGGAGCTTAAGCGCATACGCCGCAAGTGTAAATTCCCGGTGCACTCTGAGTTCGTTGTACCCCACCATACCCAGTACAAACAGTGTAGGATACATCAGCGGGTAAAACGGGTATTAGGGACAAAAAACAGTTACATGCTACAAAATACAGAGAACTACTTAAACTAGGTTTTAACAAACACGTAACCCACACCATTGTCCACGATTTAGCAAAAGGTTAAAAGCCGTGCTGAAGACAGTGATATAAAAAAATAAAAAAACAAGAATACAGTAGTCGCTGTCACAATATTGCTGAGTTAAATTAAACTACTCGCTAGACAAAATATCCAAAGCCATTTTCCTAAATAATTGTTTAGATAGACAAAATATATCTAATTCTATAAAATGTGTGTTGTAAGAATCAACAAGGCGACGAAGCGGCGCACGTTCCCCAGCGTTAGTCTTGCATATTCCTGTATGGAACAGTTGAGGCACGCGCACCCCCCTTCGAATAACACTTCTGGGTACCTTGTAACACAATTTGTTTGTAAGGTATATACAGTCAAATTTGTTATTGCATATGCCGTGCAGTGTCATGACATCAAGTAACAGCCGCCTAGATCCCAAATCCATAACGCCATACCGTTTTAATAGCTGCACGTAAGGAACCTTTGATCGGAAACACTTATAGTTCATAGACCGTAAGAACTTCTTTTGTACCCTTTCAATTCTAGTGCAGTATTTGTCGTAGAAAGGGTTCCAGATAGGGATGGCGTATTCTAACTGGGATCGTACCAAAGTCTTATAAAGCAGCAAGAACGTAGAGGGCCGCACAAAGTCACGTGAAGATCTCATGACAAAACCATACATCTGATACGCCTTGTTTACTATATCGTCAACGTGTTTGTCAAGTGTAAACTGGCATCCAGTGTGACACCTAAGTCACGAACAAAACTTACTTCATTTAAGAGTTCGTTATTAATTGAATAATTAAAATTTATTTTATTTCTCTTTTTGGTAAATGAGATGGCATGATATTTGGGTAGACTGAGAAAAAGTTTACTATTGTTACAGTACGTATATAATCTTTCTAGGTCCATTTGAAGAAGTAGACAATCTTGTATATTCTTGCAAGATTTGTAAATTTTTATATCATCCGCATACATTAAAAAATTAGAATTAATAAAACATTGTTTAATATCATTAATAAATATAATGAAGAGTAGAGGACCTAAAATGGATCCTTGCGGTACGCCAGATGTAACAACTATAGGGTCTGACTCGTAAACATTAACAACAATTTTTTCATCAACAATCCTGTTATGAATATATGAAACAAACCATCTAAGCAAATTGCCACGTATTCCGTTGAAAGCAATTTTTTCTAAAAGCAACGTATGATCCACTTTATCGAAAGCCTTTTGAAAGTCCGTGTACACAGCGTCCACTTGAACATTTTGATCCAATTGCTCAAACAAGTAGTTTGTAAATACTAACAGATTAGTTGCGGTTGAACGACGTTTGACGAAACCGTGTTGCTCAGGTAAAATAAGCTGATGAATGTGAGGGTACACGGCACCATGCACAAGACTCTCAAAAACCTTAGACAAAGTAGAGAGGATAGAGATAGGGCGATAATTCTCTACATTGTTCTTATCACCAGTCTTATAAACAGGGGTTATAAACGCACGTTTCCAAATCGCAGGAAAAACACCCGCACACAAACATTTATTAAAAATAATATGTAATGCAGTACACAAGCTATCACATGTTCTTATGAAAAAACTGGGTGGTAAGCCGTCAGGTCCGGCCCCTTTAGAGGAATCTAAAGATTTTAAAGCCGCGCGTACAACCTCCGTGGATAGACAGATTTCGACTATGCAAGACGAGCTATTTGCATAGCGACCAGATGGTTGCCATTCGACAGGGTCCAAAGTAGAGGGTTCGTAGACAGAAGAAAAGAAAGATGAAAATAGATTGCAGACGTCTGCAGGGTCATCTGATGAAACATTCCTGAAATACGTACTAGCCGGATAGTTAGCTTTTCCTTTTCTAGATGAGATGTAGGACCAGAAATGCTTTATATTCTTTGGAATACTGTCTTCGACCGAATCAATGTACTTCCGATAACATTTAAGTAACTCTCCTTGGAAAAGCTTACGATAGTTAGAAAATTTAAAGGAATCAGATTGATTATTGTACTTCTTCCATCTTATCCAAGCCCGTTCTTTTGTTCTAAATATTCTTATGAGAGAGGGTGTAAACCAGACAGGAAAACTTGAGTTTCTTATCCTAGTCAGCGGAACATACGACTTGATAATACCGTATAATGTCTCATAGAAGACGTTAACAGCTTGGTCACAGTCAAGGTCAGATAGTACCAAGTTCCAGTTAATTTTACTCAAGTCAAAAATTATTTTATCGTAATTAGCTTTATGAAAGTTATGTCTACGGACCGAACGGTATTTTAGCGGAGTGTAATGCGTATTCAGACAAGTCAATATAGAAAAAACTGGATGATGACTATCAGGGTCGAGCAGAGCATTGCATGATACGGACTGGCAGTCAACATTTGAGATAAACAAGTCTAGTGTTCGACCCAAATTGTTTTTGGTAATATTGAATTGTGAGCCACCAATTAAACTAATAAAATTCAACAATATTCGTCCGATTGTGTTCGAAACTTGTGTGATTGAATGATTCCCACGGTCCAACCAGTCAATGTCAGGTAGGTTAAAATCACCGACAATAAAGTAAGAGTCGGTAGTAGGATCGTTAGCCAAGTCTTGTAGAATGTCAAAGTAATGTGTATATATTACTTCATGCGTTCGCGGTGGCATGTACGCAGCACTGATGATATGGCGTTTATTGTGCTGGGAAGCAGGAAGTTGGACAATGACTTGTTCAACTTCTGCCCGGACGAACTGTATCGGTAACTTAGAAGGACGCAGTTCACGGAGAACAGCTATTAGAACTCCTCCCCCGTCTTCTTTGTTCGTCACTGAACGATCACGATCGCATCTGAAGACCACGTAACGATCGTCTATAAATTCATTATCCTGAATGCTGGGAATTAGCCAGGTTTCCGTCAGTATAATGACGTCATAGGAACACGCTACAATATTCATATACAATGTGTGTAACTTCGTGCGGACCCCTCTACAGTTCTGATAATAAATCACTATGTTATTAGTAGCCATTGATAATTAGAATTTTACAACAAAAATTATAATTAACATACTTTTTTACATTACATAATACTGAAAAAGTAATTCTAGATCTGAGGTCCGGTACAACACTACGAAAAACTTTATGCAGGCACCTAGGCATAAAATAAAAAAATGTACCAACCAACACATAATTAAGAAAATGGAGGAAATATAACAGTGGAACTGTTGTTAACAGCACATAGCATGAAAAAAGGCAAATATGACAAGTTGAAAAAGGACAGCAGTACATACATAGCTCTGAGGGAGCGTAGATTAGAGCACATACCATACATAAAAGCAACAAGCAAAAGGCAAACAATAATCTAAAAAATAATAAAAATGTATCGCACATCGAGTCATTAAATTGAGTTCTCGGTACCGTTCTTCTCGACAGCAGTGATCTTTTTGAGATCTTCAGCGGATCGAATCGCGAATGATTTGTCTCCATCTCGCTCACGTACAAGTACCGTCGAGCTCCTGATCCAAACATATTTAAATCCATGTTTCTTGGCGAGTACTTTGGCCTTACGAAATAAAGCCTTATTTTTCAAGGTTAGATGCTCGTTCAAGTAGATAGAAACCGTAGTAGAGCCTGGAATTCCTATCTGATCAGACTTGAGACTCTTCGCATTACGGTAGGCGCTGAGTATATTGTCACGAACGATCCGTGATCTGAGCTTTACAATTAAGTTCTTAGGTTTGTTATCCTGCTGCTGTGCATGTGGGACTCGATGTATTGACACGATTTCATTTTGCGGCACCGGCGAATGAATGGCTTTACCTATAGACTCCATAATGGTTATGAGGTTTTCATTCCGTTTTTCGGGTACATTGCAAATCTCAATGTTGCACTGGCGTGCCTGCTGTTCCATGGAGTAAATTTTTGCTTCAAGTATGGCCACCTTATGTTCGCAATTATTGCTGGCTAATCCATGGAAGCGCTTCACATATTCTCTGTGCTCCGCCTCTACGGAATCTAAGCGAGTCTTCATATCCTCGTATTCTACATTAAAGAATTTGATTGATTTCTCAATCTCTTCAAAGGATTTTTGAACAGAGAGATTCTGCTGCCTTAGTTCTGAGACATCTGTCACTAATTAGTTTAGTATTTTATCCTGGTCGGCCTTCCAAGACTGCAGCATGCTCTTTAATTCTTCGAGACCTTCCGGCTCCGCGCAGCTATCATCGCCACGAAAACGTTTATTGCTCGGTCTTGTAGTAACATTTACCGATAGATGCTTCTTTCCGGGGCCAACACAGCAGGATACAAGTCGGGTTCCGATTGCGTCTCTATAAGAACACGGGCATTTGGGGAACCCTGTGGGGGCGAGCGAATCATGCGAGGCATGGTTGGCCTGTCGGTTCAAAATCCGTAGAAACTCAAAAGTAACCGTAAAAGTCAGACGACAGGACAGTTGATAGTTGATAGAGGTCAGCTAATTTGCCTTTCTGCTACACGACGAGTTGGTTCGGAGCGCACAAGCACCGACTCAGATTCGAAGTGTCGAGAAGGTGCGGGTTCGCGCCCAGGCAAACGCAAAACTATTTGTAAGTTTTTCAATGAAGATTTTAAACTTGTCACTCAAAGTATGAGCTCACCGAAATCTTCTATCTCACTTCAGCTCCTCCCACTAGGCGTAGACCGCACGTAACAGCACCTCAAGAGCGACAAGGAATCGCAAATAAGAGCGGCAGCCAATCGGAGCTGAAAGATGTGTGATTTTTAATTTGTGTGTGACACACAAATTAAATTTCTGCTCGCTTCTGAGTACGAAAGATAACTGAACCCCATAAAGTTTAAAATACAAGTGTCTTGTAAATTTATTCTGTACTCGCTCCAGCATTACATTGTATTTCACTTCATGAGGAGCCCAAATCACCGCACTGTGTTCCAAGTGACTCCTTACCAAAGCGTCATACAACACCCTCAGCGTGGTAACGTTTGTGAATCCATGCGACTGTCTCAGCACAAAACCCAGGTTTCTGTACGCCTTAATGCAAATCTTAACTATATGATCCCGGAAAGTTAAATCCTGGGTAAGCAGTACTCCTAGATCTCGTACCTGAGACACTCGCTGCATCGGCGCATCCTCTACTTTGTATTCGTAGGCTAACGCAGTCTTCGCGCGCGTAAATGTCATCACTGAGCATTTCGCTGTGTTGAAATAAAGTTTATTTTTATGGCTCCACTCCACTACTCTCTCTATGTCTTCCTACAATCTCTCACAGTCCGACTCACCCTTGACCTCGAGCAGCAATTTGAGGTCATACAAGTTGCGAGCCACAAAATCTAAATATCATTTTATTGGCTACACACGAATGACATAAACTGTCATGTCATACATACACCCGCTGATTTTTTTCATCTGGGTGGGCAGAAACTACAAAACGCCCTGCACTGCGCTGCTACGAGAATGCTCGAACTTACGAACTCCTTTTGCTTCGTCCGCTTTCATAAATGAAGCCGTAAAGGCGAGTCGTATTAATAGATTTATTGTGTTGTACCCATAAGGCGTGAAATATCAGAAAATATATCGTTAATGTCACAAAAATATGTATAATTATATTTTAAATTACCTTATTAAAATACTACAATAATGTGCCCTGCACTGAATATCCTTTCATTTGTCGCGGCCATTTTGGTGGTCCGGCGTAAAAATTACGCCTCTGATTAAAACGACGATATCTCCTAAACTTTGTATGGGAGCTGCTTAGAAGTTATGTCGTTGGAATTGTTATGAAATTAGCTAACGGAATATGTATGAAGTAATCTAGTTTTGCCTTGTAATATATAGGTAACCCTAATTTGTAATCAGAGTGAGGGGATTTTTCCCAGTTTCTTGTGTAAAGGTCTTTATAATTAAAAGAAACAGACCATTATTTCAACAAGTTTTTGTTTGTTTAACATAAATACACATTATTTCACACTAATCAATCAAAAGAACACACCTCCCCATACATTTTTTTCATCACACTAGCTTATCAATATCATGACGTCATTGAGCGTGCCGCGTTCCAAACAAAACAATGGACATTGTTTACGCTTCGTTTCTGAGAACGCTTTAAACCAGTTGGCTTGGGATTATTATTTATATTAATGTTTGGTCCACTTAGCTAACACAAACAGAGTCTCAGCTGTTAGAAGTGTTTAGTTTAACAGTATCAGCTTACCAAAACGAACACTTGAAAACAAGTGCAAAAAACATACTCTCAAACTTTGGTCAAAGTTTAAATTCTGTTGCATAAGTGTTAGTTACAAATAAACGTTCTACATTTTGAATATATTTACAATTCGATAAGCACAATAGAAAGGCATGCTGCCTTATAAAAACATTACGGAAATCAATTACCAAAACAAACAATTTCACTACAAAATAAACAAGTACATGCCACCAGAAAGAAAAAAAATTGATACGAAATTATGGATACTGCAAATTTTGTCACATCTGCACTTCAAAAAATCTATACAAAAAAAATGTACTTGTACATATTATTATCATTGTTAACATGTATATTAGCTTAAATATCATGTTTTTTTTTGCGTATTTTTAAACGAAAAAAATTACGACACATTGCAATAGACGAGAATCTTTTGGAAAAAAAACTGCCGTGTCCAACGGTGTCTCAGTCAACAACGTCCACAACACCCCAATCCACACATTTCAATCCTTGAAATAATTGCGGATTGACCATTGGTCATTGACCTAAAATACCCTGTCCGTCAAGAGGCCTTTAAAAGGTCTTTTTTGTTTACAAATTTTTACTTCGTATTTTGCGTATCAATTTTTACGCAAATTTCAATGTAAACGTTAAAATAAATGCATAGGAACAATTGTACGATACATACAACATACGTATTTGCTATCAATAGTAGAATTATTAATCGTAATACGGGACATGCGACGCCGGTCGCGGCGAAATGGCGGCAAAATGGCTCGCGATGTTTTTTGCAATAGCCATTTCCGTGCAAAATATTGATGTATTATAAAATCTTGGCAATAAAAACAGTTTATTACTTACCCGTATACACTCTCCATATCTGAAATTCACTTAACACAAGGTTTTAACCACGCACTACTCCTTTTCGCGACAGACGTGGGCTTCGCGCGCGCTCTCAAAATCCGACTGCGGGGAGCGGCCCGAAATGCCGTTAGCAACCGTCACTGGCGCGTCTCAGAGAAGGGATTCGTGGTGGGTTAGATTCCGTATTCATTTGTGTACACAATGGTCCATGTTGGACCATTCAATGCACAGATTATTTATATAAATATTAGACAAAACAAACGCAACTTTTTACAGGCCTTTAAAAGGCCTCTTGACGTATGCGCGTTGTTTGACACAGGCCTTTTAAAGGCCTCCCGACGGACGAGGGGATATCAGATAATACATGAGGGAATGGAAAGCCGTCACCTCCTTCTGCGAAGCAGTAATGCTCGCGAAGGAGGAGGCGGAGCGCGTGAGGGAGAGAGCCTTGCACCCTCACGCGCCTAGTCGCCGCAGGAGACGCCCTGGGCGTCGGGAGTCGCCTGCAGATTCTCGGCCACCGTAGGCGCGGGCTTGCGGACGGCGAGCAATGGGTATTTCGCCGTCCGGTAGGGACCAGGCCCGGGTCGACGGCGCGTCGTGTTCCACGCGCGCCTCAAAGAGATGTCAGCACAAAATGACGGGGTCCGTTAGGGCCGACGCCTCAGGGTCGCGGGTAATTCGATAGATATAACCGTGGCCCTGGCACAGGCAACTGAAGGAACACGGGTGGGTTTTAGTCAGTAAAAGTCTGACACGCCCTCCCGCTCCACTCAGAGCGGGAGAAGTAATTTGATGATTTCCCACCCAAAAAAAAATAAAGGCCTTCGATGTTTTGTTGCAGGATGTGTAGATGTTCAGTCACGAAAAAAACTATCATCCGTTGTAGTTCCTTCGCTTTAGTCGATACCATTCTGTTGTGTGTCAGCGTAATTATGAGTAATTTCAGTATATAATTCCCATTTATGGTTAAATATTGTACGTAGTCCAAGATTATTGATAGTCCCTGTGAATGTATTAAACAAATAAACACGCTATCGTCATATTTCAGATTGAGGTTGCTGTCTCAAAGGTATGCATGTCCATGCGTCATTATGTCCAAGTATAAGAGATTATTGAATGTCTCTACTCGACAGTTGAATAAAGAAGCGTCAAAAGGATACTTATATGTAGGCAAACACATAAGTTTACGGAAAAAGATCACCTGGATCTGTCAGAATGGGGGTCCCCCAGGGACCTTGGCCAATTTTAGTTTCTTATTTATAGGAATGACTTGACTTACCTGATAGATAAGTCAACTCGTTCCTATAAATAAGGAGAGGATAATCATGCACTTTGCGGACGACACTTCACTTTTATTTAAACTCAAACGGCAGCAGCTGGTTACTGACAATGTAAATAGCGCCCTCGCTGAACTAATTTAATGTTAATAAACTTCTTCTTAACGAGAAAAAAAATTGTTTTTAAGTTTACGATACCTCATGTTAGAGAAGTAGAAACTAGTGTCCTTATAAAGAAAGGGTGAGGAGTTCAATCCCGAAAATACCACAGTATTTTTCAACCAAGCTACAATGGGGCCCCCATATATATTAATTGTCTAATAAGCTTAGCTCTGCAGCATACGCTGTCAGAAAAATTCGTAATTTAACCGATTTAGAAACAGCCCCTTAGTATTCTTTAGTTTTCAAAGTGTGATTTCGTACGGTATTGTTGTGGGGAAATGCCGCGGATATTCAGACAATTTTTGTTTTACAAAAAAGGGCAGTTCGTTCAATTAATTAATCAAGTCCCAGATACTCCCTCAGAGACAAATTTAAAGAGATTTAACATAATGACTGTACTTCCTCAGCATACTTATGAAACTCTTTTGTATGTACATGCATAAAAAATTTAATCTGTTTAAAAAATGCAGTGATATCCATAATATAAATACTAGGAATAAACACAAATTTGATGTTCCTTCTACCAGGCTCAAGAAAATAGGTGGCTCGTTTAAATGTCTATGTATACGTTTTTATAATAAATTCAAATCTTATATAAAGCGGAAACTATGGCAGAAAGCTTATTCTAACCTAACATTACCTAGCTGTTTCGATTTAAAAAAGATATAAGCGTGTTACCTTTACTGTCAAAAACTATATTGAGGGCAAGAAGGCTTGAGATTGAGCTGCTCCAATAAATGTATACACAGATAATGCTGATGTTTAATATTGTTTTGCTATTTTAGTGTTATTTTTTTTCTATACCTGAACAATGACATGAGTATTTACTGTCTAAAGTATTATATTATTTTAGGACTATGGGTCATTGTTTTTTTTTTCAGTTAGTTTTAATGATGGTCTGGCAGTTTTAGTACTTAATGACCCCTCAAAAGAACATTTCAGACACCAATCTACATGGTCTTCACATAATCTGACCAAGATTACGTCTGGAATTTAAAGGAGATTCTGAGTTTGTTACGGCCTTTCTTCTCAGAGTAGTCAGATAGGAAACGCCGATCTCATCTAGCTTTTAAAATATGATTGTCGTGTAGAAGGGTATGTACCAACCTACGTACAGAAATAAAATCATTTATATTTATTACCCACTACGGAGAACGGACTCGAAGACAGATTTCAGCTTGTCGGCCTACAATCTTTTTTGGGTTCCGTAACTCAAAAGGGAAAAACGGAACTCGAGGTATCAAATTGAAAAATTATATCAAATACGTAGGTCTTCGAGCCCAAAGTTCAACGCAATAAAAAATACGGCCATTTAGGCAATTATGCGAAGTATTTTGATACTTAATCGTAAATAAATAAAAACCTAAAGGGTACTTACCCGTTGACCTAGAATCATGAAAGGCAAGAAGAAGGTCTCATACAGCACAAGCGAAGAAAATCATGTCTATGATAGCAAGCAGCCTTTTTTTGTTTTCGGGTGGGAAATCCTCAAATCACTTCTCCCGCTCTGGGTGCAGCGGGAGGGCGTGTCAGGCTTTTAGGCAGCGGGCAGGAGCAAGCAGTCTTGATTGTGTGTTTGTGAACCACTGCTGCAAGGTTTCGGCTGGGCCTGTCACCTTGCAGCAATGACGTCACAATCTGTTTCTATTTCTGTTTTTGTTTTTGTCTTTGTAAGTGTATTAGTTTGTAAATTGTTACTAACACTATGAGTCTTGTTGCTCGAAATAAAGGATTATAAAACAGCTATTAATGTTCAGCTTCTGTCTAAATTGTTTATGTTTCTTTCACAGAACGGCATCAACAATAACTTGGGCGAGAGCGACCTGGAGCCACCCACACAACCTCTACTCGAGCCCAGCAGAGAACAGCAGGTGCCGCCGTTAACTGGTCAGTATTATATCTAGTATCTAGGTATAATCTGCAATAAGCCTCGCTTTATTTGCTACAATCTTAATTAATCATAACTGGGGAACGGCCTCGAAGTAAAAATCGAATCCGAAGCGCATATTATTAAACTTTAATTTAGAATAAGACATTAGTGCTGATTCTCTTGTACCCCGAACCAAACTATCACTAAAAATCCTTACTTCGAATCTTATAGACAATGTGCAAAAAAACAAATTCCAAACAAATTAAAAATAATTATGACACAACTAAAATCGAATTTGACAATCGCGACTGATTGCGCGTACCATTGATTAGTTATAAGATAATAATTGTGTGTATATATTATAGTATATGCTACTTATACTTACAAACATTGTTCATCATTCATTCATTCATGTCCCGTATCATATCCTTTTATTTGCTAGCATTTTACGAATCGTTCTAAAACGATTTCTTTTATAATATCTTTAAAAAATCGTTCATTGTTTACATTTTCCATTGTTGTGACACAAGTCAATTGTCATTAAATTTTCTCTTTTAGTCTATGAAGATTACTTTTTGGTTTATATAACTTGAATTATTTTTATCAGTAGGTTTAGCTGAAATATTGTATTTTCTATATAATTACCGATTAATAACTGAATTTCGACATCTACAATAATTAATAAGGACACGCTCATACTCGATCGTGGAGGTTTTAATACGTCTTGGCTGAACACACAGGCTGGTTTTATGACTGGCAGATGAGATGTCAGAATGAAGAAAAACAATTTTGAAACTTCAAAAATCATCAAAAATTAATTTGGGAAAACGAAGATTTTTCCTATAAAAGAAAAAGCTTGAAGCATCTGATGGGATTCCACGTCTGGACCTATTTCACTAACCATCTACCTCAGATTCCGCGGCTGGACCTATTTCACTAACCATCTGCCTCAGATTCCGCGTCTGGACCCGTTTCACTAACCATCTGCCTGAGGATACGGCGTCCGGGTTTTATCAACAAACACCTATCAATTCTACGTCTGCACTCTGCTGAGTAACCATCTGCCTGGAGATTTTACGTCGAGCTTTGTCGAAGGAGACTGGCACTCTAAAGTGTCCCTTCGACGCCTGAAGACCCTTTTCCTCCACCTCCTCCTCCGGACTTCAAGCCTATTAACTTTAGTGACGCATGAACCGTATTGTGTTATTTTTATATTTCGACCTGTATTTTATATTTCATTTATTAAACTATATGTAACAAGTATAATTTCATCTTTTATGTAGTTAGGGTCGAGTTGTATGTTACAATATAGAATCCCGAACTCAAATAATTTAAATTATTGCTTCGACAAACTTGAATTGCTTTTGCAGGATATTTAAGTACATGCAGTAAAAAAAATGCTATCTGCGGAGATTTTAACATTGATGTACTCAAGCAAAATAGAGTAACGAATGACCTTGAATGTCTCTTAATGAGTTACAATATGAAACTTGCTTTGAAACAACCGACTCGAATGGCTAGTTTATCGTGCATTGACAACTTTGCGCATAATTTTAATGCATGTAAGACTAAAGTACTAGAATGGGCATTATCGGATCATGCATCTCAGCTGCTTCAGTGTCCAGTACAAAAGATATATTGCATTAAGACTGGTACGCAACTAGAAGGGACTATAGTACGGAAAATATAGCCAAATTAAAAAAAAACATCTGATGAATCTTACCTTTTCGTAACTATATGACACGGATGACCCAAACGAAGCTTATAATCATTTCATTGCGATTTTCAAGCTACGATCTGTGTTTTCCAATAAAAGTGGTTAAAATAAATACAATAAGAAGAACTAAGTGTTTGTCGAAAGGGATCAAACTATGCAGGAAAAGGAGAGGAAACTCCTATGGCAGTTTAGACTTAATCGTAGTAATATTAATAAAACCATATAATATTAATATTCTAAAATCTACATAAAAAATATCCTTTTAACACAATAAGCACACAACAAATATAAAAACAATTCGAAAACTGCGTGGCAAATTATAAATCGTGCAAAGTAACTTACCTAAATCTAACATAAATAAAATTAAAATCGGAGGTTGCGTTATATCTCATCACAAGACTATTGCAGAAGCATTTAATACATTTTTTATTGATAAAATAAATACAAAATTTGAAGCCGACTGCAGACCTGGGGCGTGTACATTAGATTTCAATAACAAAACTATGTTTATGGCCCCTAGTATACCAGACGATATTAAAAAGATAATAATGTCCTTGAATAATACAAGCAGTGTAGGTTATGACGGTATTGCTACTTACATACTAAAATATGTGGCGAATGAAATCTGCGGTCACTTGAGTCATGTCATCAATCTCAGCATTGGCTCAGGCGTTTACCCTGATGCTCTAAAAGTTTCTATCGTCAGGCCAATATGCACTTGAGGCCCTCCCGGCACTATTTAGAAAGCAGATAGGGAGCTAATGGAGAACTATCGGCTGATATCACTGATTCCTATATTTTCTAAAATATTTGAGAAATACATTTACAAGGAACAAAATTCATTAATAGAAAGACACAATAATATATGCGAGGAACAGAAAGGATTTTTTATATAATGTTACATTTAACGTAGATTAGAGGACACCGGTCTGTGGCGTTTTTTGTGACATGACGCAAGCCTTTGACTATGTGCATTATATTACACTCTTAAATAAACTTGAAGCATATGCAATTAGAGGAAATGTCAACAAGTTAATTAAATCTTACTTACGTAACAGAACTCAAATAACAAATATAAACCGCATTAATATGAAAAGTAAACATAAAATTATATTTCAATCCTCAGAACGTACTATTTCGTTTGTTGTGCCACAGGGGAGTCTTCTAGGGCCGCCTTTATTTATACTATACATTAATGATCTACTGAAAGGCATCCCTCAATCTCTGATATTATTTGCCGATGATAGCACCATAGCGATACCTTGTAAAAGTTTTGATACTTATGAAAGTGACATAAATGAATCTATAAATCTAATAGTAAAGTGGCTAGATGACAATAACTTAACAATTAACATAACAAAAACTAAATTAATACATTTTAGTCAACGGATCAATAGCAAGAGTAACTTAAATATACACTACGAAATTTTTTGGGCTCAACATTGACAAAAAACGGAATTGGAAAACCCATATCGAAATCTTGTGCAAAAAAATCTATAATTCTGCCTACGCCCTGCACACATTGTCGTCTATATTAAGTGTGGAGGCATTAATTAAAGCCTGCTATGGTTTAACAGAATCTCATCTACACTATGGTGTCATTTGTTGGTGCAACGCAACAGAAAAAGACACGGTGTTCAAGGCTTAAAAGAGATGCGTTCGTTTAATGTTTAAAATTAAAACTACTGAAAGTTGCGTGCCTTACTTTAATAAATATAAGATACTTACTTTGCCTTGTCTGCACATTTTAGGAGTAGCTGTATTTGTCAAAACAAATCATGCTGAAGGCCCGCAGAGGGGGCAGCCTCGACGTGTTTAATACGGAGTTTTTCTCGTTTTTTTCCGAAAATATTAATAGTTATTTGTTATACAAGAGTGCAAAGTTGCTTTTTAACTGCGTGCTCAATTTTGATGACCGAGCAAGCGAAGGATTCTAAAATTGAATCACGAGAACAACGAGTGATTCAAAAATTAGGATCCTGAGCGTTGGCGACGGAATCAAAAGAGCACAAGGTGAAAAATCTTTGCACTCGAGTGCAAAACGTAACTTTTCATCCCACCTCAGCGAGGAAATGACTAAATGCAAAAAAAAAAACACATTTACAAGATAATTCTATTTCAGTTTAGTTAATAACTAATCCAATATGATAGGTTAATACATATTACAGAATCATCTTTAAATTAGGTATGTATAACAAATAATACTTAGGTATAATTAAGAAAAATTGACAGTAACGTTGCTACAGTTAAGTTTAGTGTAATATTTTTGTTAGGTACTGTAATGTTGGTGTTAGTGACTTTTGTACTATTTTATGTAAACTATCTCTAATACTTACTAGTTGAACTGATTCATTGGATTCCCTTGACATAAATGTTGGCGAAAGAGGGCGATCGCTAGGTGTTTCGTAAACATCTATGTATCCCTCTACAACCGCATTGGATTTCCAGCCTCCATGGAGCTTAAGGGACAGGAGATCAGCTCCTGAATCGGCCAAAAGTGTGGCTGAAGTTCGTCGGAAACAATGACCCGTGTTAGGTTTCGAGGAACGTGAATCAAACAACAAGCTCCAGTAATGACTGCCATATTTAATCGTTCGTCTTTATACCACCACCCTACATTATCAATGTACCCACTTATCAATATCATCACATCTAACAAATAATAATAATAAATATATTTAAATACATAAATATTACATTTTAACCATTATAATTTAACAAGCATAATCATTCCATGAGCACTCCTAATTTAAACTAAACAACTTATCTCAATGTTTACAGTAAACAGTAATAATCATTATTACTCGATCCTAAACTTCAGTAATTTATTAAATAATTAATCAAAGTATTTCACGTGATTTAAGTTATTTTTTTTTATTTTTTTTAGTTGGTCGGAAATTCATAGTGTCTATGTATGCCATTTAATATAGATTGATATTTTATTCTTAAACAAACACATACTCAGTTTTACAGTTGTTATCGTACAATCAAACTTTAACTGTATTCTGTATATCTTTATTACGTCGCCGTTGATAATACGTATGAAGATTACGTATTCATGTACTGATAATTTTACGGGTACCCCCATCTATTCGGCGGTCGCACCGTAGCTCACGATGATCATTTATATTACACGATGAATTTTCACAATCATAATCAAACTCATAGTCTCGAGGGGGGCTGTGTCTGTGGAGTTATCTGCTATCATGTGCCTTCTATTCCGTACAACTACTTTTCCGTTATGTAAACAAACAGCATATGACCTATTTCCTAGAATTCGCTCAACTACGCCTGGTACCCAATAGTTTTTAATTGTATCGAAATATCTTACATTCTGATTAAGTTGTAACGGAGATAAGTTTTTACTGCTTTTATTATAAAATTTTATTTGTTTATTTTGCCTTTTTATTAATTTCTCTTTTATGTTATTATGCAACCTTGGAGCCAATAGTTTTATAGGTCTCGGAACAATACTTCTTAATTTTTCGACTTTGTAGAATTTTAGCTGGGGATGCTAGATCACTACCCGGTGTATTCAAGCATTCCAATAATGCTAGACGATAATCCGTGTTATCTTCTGTTGACTTTTTAATAATATTTTTTACCGTTTGAACTGTGCGTTCAATTTGCCCATTCGATTGAGGATAGTAAGGTGATGACGTCATGTGAGCAAAATTCCAATCTAATGCAAATTTCCTGAATTCAAATGATGAAAATTGTGGACCACAGTCTGACATTATAGTATTCGGTATTCCTTGACGGCTAAATATGTTTTTTAAATGATTAATTATGCTCCCAGAAGTTGTATTACGCAATTCGATTAACTCGAAATATTTACTAAAATAATCCACTAGCAACAAGTAGTTCGTACCTCTATGATGAAATAAATCTACACCAACCTTAGACCATGGTCTGTTAGGAACCTCGTGACAAATAAGATCTTCTTTCTGATTATTTTTTCTATGTGTTAAACAAATATTACAACTTTTAATCATGTTTTCTATATCATTGTTAATACCGGGCCTAAATATTATTTCTCTAGCTCGTAATTTACATTTTTCGATTCCCTTATGTCCAATATGAATCTTTTTTAACATTTCTTTTCTTATTACTTTTGGTATAATTATTTTATCCGATTTCCAGATTAACCCATTAGCTACAGTTATATCCTCCCTAAATTTCCAGTATGTTTTTAAATTGTCTTTTATTATATCTTTACTTTCAGGCCAACCTTGTAAAACTTGTTTATTTAATTCAATCATCTCTTCATCTATTTCTAGTTGCTTCTGAATGTCAATGAATTGAGCGTCCGTTAGATATTCGCATTTATTTTTCACAGTATCAGTCAATACGCATACTTCATCCTTGCCGCTACCTAAACCGCCTATACCGGTTTGTGACGTACGTTCACTCACCTGCCACGTCGTTCCGTAAGCACGAGATAACGCGTCAGCAATGTACAAGTGTTTTCCCGGTCTGTAAACTAACGTAAATGTATAGCGCTGTAATCTCAATAATATCCTCTGTAATCGGGACGGAGCATCTACAATTGGTTTTTTAATAATGCTGATTAAAGGTTTATGGTCCGTTTCTATTGTTACATCTGAACGTCCAAAAATGTATGCAAAAATCGCTCACAGGCAAAGACCTTGTGACTCCATTTCCAATAACTTTTTTTTAACATCCTCGCTCATCGCAAATGGCAATTTACGAGGCGCATGCACTACGGGGACTGCGTCGTCCCTTAGTTGTATATTATATTCTCCCGGTAGACACCTATACCTTCAAAAACATCTTTGTAATCTTTATTTATCTTGGATTTGATATCAGACCTCTGCACAGACATAACCCTTTTAATTAAATTCATTTCTGCAAAAGCGTAACGTCCCAATATGGGAGTGCTATTGACATCAGCAATTTTAAACTCCAATAAATACAACTTATTCTTATAATATACTTTTAAATGTGTTTTTCCTAAGACAGTTATTAAATCACCTGAATAACCGCTCAATTTAGTATTAGTTTGCAATAATTGATCCACGGATATTGCTAATCTGGACAAGAAACGCATGGGTAGCACATTAACATCTGCACCCGTATCTAACTTGAAGTTTATGCTATGTTCATTAATTTTCAAATCTATAGTCCAATCACTCAAGTCTTTATTTAATGCAAATATTACCTTTTCGTCCGATGCCTCCACAAGGTACACACCACACACTTTTGCGAAGTGGTTCATTTTAGAGCAGCGTAGGCACCTCTTACCATATTACGCCGGACAAGCATTCCTTCCGTGCATACTACCATATCTGCCACACTGATTCGTCGTGCAGGGTCTGTTTGTCGACTGCTGCATCGGACGAGCGGCGTTTGCGGCGCCCCCGCGCCCGCCACGCCACGCTGCGCCTCCTCGCTCGTGTCCACCACGTGATCGCATTGCTCCTTTCATAAAATTGCCGTCACTGGTTCTTGTAGACGATGACAATCGTAATTTATTATTATTATGCCGCAATGTCCATATCTCGTTTTTTTCTTCTTGTAAATTACTGTCCTGTTTAACGCTGTGAACTGCTTCTTTCTCCTTCCTTATGTTTTCTGAATACATTCTTGATACTACCGCTGCTCGACATATCTCCAACGCTTTATTCAATGTTAAGTCCCCTTCTCGTAATAATCGTTCTCTAATTGCTGGGCTCGTGACTCCACACACAAGTCGATCTTTTATGAGATCATCATTCAAATTTCCAAACTCACAAGTCTTAGACAATTTCCTCAAGTCAAACACATATTGATCTATTGACTCATTTTGCAGCTGATCTCGTGTAAAGAACTTGTGCCGTTCCACCGTTAAATTTTTCTTCGTTTTAAAATGTCCATCTAACTTCTTACACGCACCGTCTTAAGTTGTTTCTTTGCTTTGTTCTAATATTTCGCGGCATTGCTCGCCTATTATATGCAGAAAAATATTAAGTTGTATCATCGGTGTTTTTGTCGATAATTCACACGCGTTAAAATATATCGTAAAGCCCTTCTTCCATCTTTCCCAACTATCACTCAGCTTGCCTGATGCCACATCAATCGAGTTCTCATCAAATTGGAATGGTGACGGCGGTGCTAACACTGTTTCCATTGTTGCAATTTATTTATTTGTACTGCTTGTCTGTTTTTATTTGTTTCACTCACTACTAACTGAATTCTATTGTGCTTTATTAATTACCGGCTGCGCCATGTTAGGTTTCGAGGAACGTGAATCAAACAACAAGCTCCAGTAATGACTGCCATATTTAATCGTTCGTCTTTATACCACCACCCTACATTATAAATGTACCCACTTATCAATATCATCACAACCCGTGTAACCCATGGTTTCTGGAAGTTCAAGAAATGTTGCTATGTCTCGTGGGATACTGCCAATTTTATTGGCACCCATAGGCTGTCTTATACACTTTCCGTTGCGGTATTGTAGAAAAAATCGATTGATTGGAGTGTTAGGCAGGCGTAAGGCTTGATATTTCTCAACAATTGTTACATATTCCTTGCGAATGACGAAGTTGCGGTCTCTTTTTGTCTTTGTGGTAGGTAAATTAATTAATAGTAAGTTATCTGAATGTTTCTCAATATTGTTGATATTAAGTTGTGTTAATTCATTAGTTCGACATGCTCCGTTTATACCAATAATAAGAACAACCTGTAACGTAAAAGGTATTGTATTAGAAAAATATATAAAATTGATATGCGTATTCGTATTAGATTATGTTACTAACTTTTGCCGCCAAATATACGGAATCCAGAGGTGCTTCGTTTAGAAACTTTTCAATTTCAGATGCAGTGAAAACCTTCGCTTTTTTGGGTTGATGACCAGATGACGCTCTTTTCAAAAATGCCACTAATTTATGATAGGTGTTGATAAGTATGTCTTTTTTCATTTTTATTGTTGCTTTAAGCATTGAATATGTACTCCATAGAGTGCTTGACTTCTTGGTCTCGGATAATTCAATAAAATATGGCAACAAAACGTTTTCCGAGAAAGATTTGGCTCCTTTAGCTAGTCGCCACGTGTTTAACATATCGTACTGTTTTAAATACTTCTCACGTGATTGTTGAGGGAGAAAACTCGTTTGCGCATTGTTAACAGTTTCATCAATTCTGTAGGCGTCAAATAAACTTCCTCGTCACTTGAATCACTCATTTTTGGTTTTACACTGGTTTTCAAGTTTATTTTTAACTTGGTTTGTTTTAACAATAAATATGATCAACGTGAAAAGAAAACGCGCGAAGCAATTTTTTTTTTAAATTTCCGAATCAAATTCCGAACAATAGAGCACCAAGAGGTAGAAGTAAAAAGGTTTAATAATGTTTCGAATTCACAAATTTCGTGCACACGATGTTCTAAATTCAATTTACTTTATCCACTAAAAACGGCATTTACGCTCAGATATCGAAGAGAAAAAATAGTCTTTCCGAGATGGGGGGTTGAAAAAATTATTACCTCCATGTACAATTCCATGGCTTTATAAAGGGGTCGACCCTTAACATAAATTTGGAGATTTTGCATCAGAAGTCGAGGTGTTGGTGTGAATTTTAGTTCACGACGCACACGTTTTTAATGGACTTAAAAAATACTCAGATTCATTTTCAGATTTAGTCAGAGTCAAAATGAGTAGTGTATAATTGGGGAGTCTGGATCACTTCGCTTCGCTCGTGATCCAGATCGCCCCAATTATACATCGGTTAGTAAGTGACTTCTCACCATCAGAACATAACCTAGACTGAGATATTCTAGTATTTGTTTCCATGTTTTTGATATTATATTGATGAGATCCACTCTGATCCGATCTATTTAAATACTGTCTACTATGATTTGAAATGCAGATACCATCATCACTTTATTTAGATAGCGGGTTTAATTAAGTTCATGAAAATCGTCTTTTGAATGTGAATCATACAAAATTCGAAGCACTCTTGAACTTCATAATTACTTTACAAAGTCTTATAAACTAGGCTTCTTATAAATAAAGTTATTATAAAACGATCCAACCATCACATTACAATTGCAAGAATTAAATGCATAAAATCATACTAAGCTATTTATAAGTACTCCGAATCCGTTGATCTCATTATTCGGATTGGTATGTGCTTGCAAAAACGCAAGGTGAAGTTCAGATGACATCTACGCGTGTGTTTGTGATTGTTTTTTTAAGGTATTTGTGTATAGTCGTGTCCGAATCTGTTACTAGATACTTACAAAATTTATTTTATTGAAAAGGAATTTAAATAAAAAGCAATTTTACAGTTATAAATATGCATTTATTTATAGCAATTAAATTTTAACTATGATTTAATAACGTCTATTGAAGACAACACAATTACGCAGTTTTTATACATTCTTGCAAAAATACACTGCATACAATATATAAGTCCGTGTATTATGAGAATACAACATTCTTCTAATTACTTACAATAAAACAGAAAGGGCAGTACTAAGTAGGTAATCCCAGTAGTTCCAAACAGATAGTCACATAACATCGTTTTTATTTACAGCGTTTGATTGGCTTACAAACTAACCACATTAAAACTTTAACTATTCACATTAATATTTATCTATACTAACTAAATAGTATGAAACTATTTAGTAATAATAACTTTTATTTAAGTATAGTATTGATAGGCTTACATGCTAAATACAATAAAACATATTTACTTAAGAGTTCTCCATGTTTTCCTGAATTTTATTTATTAGTTCCTTAGTGCTAGACAATATGTCATCCATTAAAGTACTTTTAACGACGTGTTGAGCACAAACCTCTGCTTCACAATAATGATTACAGATTGAACTATCCTTCTGATCGAAGTTTTCTGCATCAATAATTTGTATTCTTATGATTTTCGAAGGTCTTGTAACAGGTTTTTTTATATAGGAATATGCCATCCGTTTATTCTTCGATATTTTGCGAGATGCTTCAGCAAGACCCAAATATTTTTGATTTACTGCGTGTATTTGAGCAGGACCCTTTTCTAAAGGTATGAAGTTAAATAGCTCTTCTGAATCCTGAAATTATAAAACATTATGATTAAAATAATTATTATGAATGGTGACATTTGTATTGAATTAGTAAAAAAAAAAAAAAAAACTTACCGACATTGTAGACTGCACCGTTACGTACGTACTGAACACTGCAGTTTCGAAAAACGAATGTTGTTTCTAATAAGTGTGAGCAATTTATATAAAAATTGTGTTAAAAAAAAAGTGTTCATAAGGTTGAAAATAATACACGTAGTTTCTTTGTGGATATTTCTTCTACTATCCAAAAATGGTTAGATGAAATTTAACCCTTGCGATGACACCTACGGTTGCATTGTTTACGTTGCATTCCTAATAATACATTAAGTCTAATATGAATGTATGTTTGTTCTATTATGCTCATTTACTGATACACTTACCCAATGATAGAAAACACGAATCAAATTTTTATTGTTAGACTAATGAAGTCGGGGTATGTGGGTTATCATACGGACTTATTTTCTAATCTAAGCAATGTTATAGAGCAACTAATATTAATACAGAATTTCTGATTCTTGTTCGTTGTAAAAGTATTTTAATAATTAGATACTTCATTACTAACTTAGTTTTTGCTTTCGTGACTCATTCTGTTTTACACCATACTTATTGTATAAAGCATAAATCAAATGAGTCTGTAATAAAGTAACAAAATCGAGAGGCAACATCGGGTTATTTGATTAATATATCAATTTAGTTTATCATCGCAATATTTTTACATGTGCTTGCGTTTACCATATTTGTGCATGCATCATTGATGCATGCGCATTAGGAAAAAGTATTTAAATCATCGATAGAAGTTCTGGAGCACTATTGCACCCTCATCTTTCGACGAAGATCATCGCAAGGTTTTTAACTTCGAGGAATCATAGGATTTATCTACAAAAAAAATGTAAGTGTGTTTTTTTTTCTTCTGTTTTATTAATAATACCTGTATACCTATAAGGGTAGGTAGAAGCGTGCTTTTGTATGAAATAGATCACGGTTGTCACACATTGTTTTTTTTTTTAATGTATCGATCTCTGAGCTCATCGTATTGATATTATTTATCTTATTATCTATCAATAAGTTATGCAAGCTTAATACATTATGATTTATCAAATATTTTTATAATTTCAGGTCTAAGACATCCCAGCTCGCTGACGACCTTTTCCTATCAGAGGACGAGTCTCCAAGCGTAGGGGTCCCTGACACGGTTCCTGAGACCGCTTCAGTTGAGGCATCTAAGAAAAAGCGAAGCAAGATGTCAGCAGCGGCTCCATTAAAACCCAAACCGTCTAAGAAACCACGAATAAACCCCATAAAGTTGTCGAACCTACCTACAGCTGCTGATTTATTTGGGAGCGATGGCAGCGAAGATGACGAGCAACCTAGCACTTCATCGGCATCAAGGGGAGGTAAAAAAACACCCTGCTAAAACTGGTTCGCACTATGTGGAAGTAAAGGTGTATAAGTGTAACGATATTGATAAAGTATTACCAGTTAATACATGGCAGCATTCTGTAATAACAATGAAAAATCAAACCGATGTAGACACTGAGGCATGGGCGCACTTGTCTAAATTTTTTAGCGCCACACGCAAGGAATTTAGAGAAATTCCGAAAACTTTTATTAGTACTCATTATTTTTAAATGAAATTGTTTAAAATAAAATATAACAATAAATGTAATCAATGTAATCTTATGTTTAATCAATAGAATTAACAGTAAGCTTAAATCATTTACTCTACTCTTATAGATTTTAGGATTGTTAATAAAATGTTAACAATGTCGTTTCCTGTTTTGTTTTTTCAGTTGAACCATCGAATATTACATCAACCAATGAAATGTTAATGAAATGTGATAAATGCTACATTGAAATACCGAATCATAAATTTAATTATCATATGAGAACTAACTTACACAAATCAAACTGTTTATTGAGAACTGAATTTGATAATATTAAAATAATAGCGACTGCTTTTAAAAACAGAATTGTTACATATCGCTTAAGTCCCGCTCAGGAAATAGATTATCTGACACCTGAAGCGTTCTTGAACGACACTCAAAGTGATATTAGAAAACTCATTGAAATATCGTTAGAAAAACATAATTGTATTAAAATCAATTTCGAATTATTTGCTTACTTCTTATTAACAAAGACAAATGAACAGTTACTGAAATCTTTTAACACAAAATTGAAAGTAATTTATAAAAACTCTGATCTAAATGATTTTTACAAGAATACTTTAGAAGTGTTTAAGAGGAAACTAAGCGAGTTTGAACAGCGGGACTCTGGCTGGTCCTTTTTTACACTAAGCCATTTAGAAATTAATATAAATAAATACAATCCGATGAGAGGAGGTACCTTTATAGAATTACCACCAGTAATCAAAAATAAAAAATGCTGTTTAAATATTCAGAATAATGATGATCAATGTTTTTTGTGGAGCATTGTTGCTGCGTTACACCCTGTTAAATATAATCAATGTAGAATTTCTTCCTACCCACACTATTCAACAGTTCTGAATACACAGGGTATGTCATTTCCGCCGTCAATGAATGATATAAAATTATTTGAGAAATACAATCCTAGTATTAGTATTAATATTTATGGTCGCAATCGCTACTGCTGAGCATGAGGTCCTGGGTTCGATTCCCAGGTCGGGCAACGTGTTATTGGGTTTTTCTATCTGGAATTTCTCAGTAGCAGCCCGAAGTCTGGATTTGTGCCCGGTAGATGGCAATAGGCTCGCCCCCTATTACATGGGACTTAAACATAACTGGCGAAATGTGGGTGTACTATAGGTACACCTCTGCCCAACCCTTCGGGGAAACAAGGCGTGATGTTATGTTTGGTTTAGATAGTAAATGCACTATAACTGGACCTCTATACTTAACAAATGCTAAGAAAAAATATCACATTAACTTACTTTACATTGAGCGTTACGATAACGGGCATTATTGTCTGATTAAAGATCTTGTGCGACTAGTTCGACATCAAATAAGTCATCATAAGGGTAAAATACACTTTTGTGATTCATGTTTGCAATTTTTCTCGAGTGAATTGAAATATAGTACCCATCATTGTTGTAATATACTCACAATACTACCTGAAAAAAATAGCATGATACAATTCAAAAATTATGAGCGCCAACAAAAAAATAATTTTATTATATATGCCGACTTTGAAAGTATGTTACAAAACTATTCTGAACAAAATACTGAGAATCATAATACCCAAAAATTTAAATTACATGTTCCAACATGTTTTGCATATTATATATGTTGCTCATACGATCCAAGTTTAAACAAATACGTTACTTATAGAGGTCCTGATTGCGTTGAAACATTTATAAGCTGGTTGGTTAAAGATGTAACTTGGATAAATACTATATTAACCAAAGTTCAACCTATGAAACCATTAACGAATGAACAAAAATCTAATTTTAAAAAGGCTACCGAATGTTATATATGTAAAGAATTATTATTTGGAGATAAAGTTCGAGATCATGATCATGTTACATCCGAATACAGAGGTGCAGCACATTCCTTGTGTAATTTGAGATACAAAATATGTTCATTTGTACCAATTATTTTTCATAATTTAGCAGGTTATGACAGTCATTTATTCATTAAAGAATTAGCAAAATATAAAGGTCATATTAAGATAATACCAAAGTCTAAAGAAAAATACATATCTATAACTAAATTAATTCAACTAAGAAATACAGCACGCCCTATTCAAATGAAGTTTATTGATTCATATCAGTTCTTAAGTTCAAGTCTAGATGAATTAAGTAAAAGCTTGGATGTTAAAGATTTTATCAATCTATCAAGTACATTTACCGATAAGATGAACTTACATTTATTGAGACATAAAGGTGTTTATCCATATGACTATATGGATTCATGGTCAAAGTATAATGATAAACGATTGCCTCCCAAGGAATGTTTTTATAATTCAATTAAATTAGAGCATATTTCCGATGATGATTACAGACATGCACAAGCTGTATGGCAAGCATTTAATATACACTCACTGGGGGAGTACACAGATTTGTACTTAAAATGTGATGTGTTATTACTATGCGACATTTTTGAAAATTTTAGAAATACGAGCTTACAACATAACTCTCTTGATCCAGCGTATTATATATCTGCTCCTAGCTTAAGCTGGGATGCCATGTTATTATATACTGGCGTCCGACTTGAGTTAATAAGTGATTTGGAAATATACCAATTGTTAGAGAAGGGTATACGTGGGGGTTTAGCCCAATGTTCTGTTCGACATGCTAAGGCTAACAATAAGTATGTTCCACATTTTGATGACACAAAACCATCTAGTTACATAATTTTTCTAGACTGCAATAACTTATATGGTTATGCAATGACAAGAAAATTGCCAATATCAGAATTTATTTTCTTAAGCCAGAGCGATCTGTTGAATTTCGATGTAATGAAAGTTCCGAATGATGGTGATTATGGATATATTTTAGAAGTAGACTTAGAGTACCCAGATTATCTGCATAACGTCCATAAGGATTTACCTTTCGCATGTGAAAAGTTCACTCCCCCAAACGGAAAATCTGTGAAATTAATAGCTAATTTATATGATAAATACAAGTATGTCATTCATTTCGTTAATTTAAAAGAATGTTTACATCATGGTCTAATTTTAAAGAACATTCATCGTATACTTAAATTTAGACAAGAATCATTTCTTCGAAAGTACATTGATTTAAATACTTGTCTACGACAGGCTTCTAAGTCACCCTTTGAGAGAGACTTTTTTAAACTTCTAAATAATTCCGTATTCGGTAAAACTATAGAAAATAAACGAAAGCAAGTAGACGTGAAATTAATCACAAAATGGAAAGATTCAAGTAATAAAACAAACAAATGCATTGGTGCGGAAAAAATAATTTCAAAACCTAATTTGAAGAGTATATCAATATTTTCAGAAAATTTTGTAGCTGCCCAATTGAGTCCTGAAAAACTAATATTAGATAAACCAATTTACATTGGATTCTCAGTGCTTGAATTTGCTAAACAACATTTATATAATTTCCATTATACTTATATTAAAAACAAATATGGCGACGACGTAAATCTCTGTTACACGGATACCGATAGTCTTTTGTACTTGATAAATACAGATGACTTTTACAAAGATCTAAAGTACGATATTACACGTTTTGATACGAGTAATTTTGAAGAAGATAATCCATTTGGAATACCGAAAATAAATGCCAGTATTCCAGGATTATTTAAAGATGAACTTGGCGGATCAATTATTACCGAGTTCGTTGGTTTAAGAGCAAAACTATATTGTCTAAAAAGCGTAAAAACTATAATAAAAAAAGCGAAGGGTGTCACCAAACCCATAACCAAACGTCTTAAAATGCTAGATTACTATGAAACATTAATTGAAAATAAAGTCATCAAACATAAAATGAACATGATTAAATCTATTAAACATCTCTTATATTCACAACAAGTTAATAAAGTAGTTTTGAATAGTAACGACGATAAAAGACAAATACTTGCTAATCAGATTGAAACACTACCTTGGGGGCATTGTGATACACTATTCTAATACTAAGATTTGTTCATAATAATTGATTTACTTCTGTATAATGTTCATTTTATTTATAAGTTTTTAGTGAGAGTTTATTTCAATTTTTTTTTGTATGAAAATTTTTCTTTCTATGTATAATTTGTTGTTAACCTTATGAAATACCATAAGTAATTTTATTTTTATTTTTTGTAAGAAAATTTATATTAAGAGGTTATATGATATAATAATATTGTTATTTAATAAATATATTTGAGAAATTCAATTAAGTAGTTGTTTTAATTATATCCCTTGACAGTATCTCATCATCTCATTGTTAAATTATATACTTTTATTAAAACATAAATAGTATGTTGTAATTATTTAGACAATTACTCATAATTCAGGGACACCCTGGTATGCATTATAAATACAAGTACATTTGATTTTTCTAGCAGATACAACCATGAAGTGGGTCAAGCAACCAGTATCCTTAGAAGTTAAAAATATTGATGTAAAGGAAAATAACCCCCACGCTAAGCATAGTATACTTCTTCCGAATAATATAAGATGTATATTATGTGGTCCTTCAAATTGTGGAAAAACTAACGTTATGATTAGTTTGTTACTCCATGAAAACGGTTTAAAGTTTAAAAATGTTTACTTGTATTCCAAGACTAGCTTTCAACCAAAATATAGATTTCTTAAAGTGATCCTAGAAAGAGTTCCGGAAGTAAAACTTTTTATATTTAATGTTGACGATGATGTCATTCATCCTAACGATGCATTACAAAATTCTGTTATTATTTTTGATGATGTGGTTTGTGAAAAACAAATTAATATACGAAATTATTTCACAATGGGTAGACATAGAGATATAGATTGTTTTTATTTATCTCAAACGTATTCAAAAATACCAAAGCAGTTATTACGCGACAATGTTAACTTTTTGATAATTTTCAAGCAAGATGAAGTTAACCTAAAACATATTTACGATGAACATGTTAGTTCTGATATGGACTGGTCGAAATTCAAAGATCTGTGTTCTAAGATTTGGTTGCACCCCTACGATTTTTTGATTATTAATAAGGATTGTGAATTAAACAAAGGCAGATATAGACAATCTTTTGACACTTTTATATATTTTGAGTGATAATTATATAAATTAAGAATGCGAAATAAAAATAAACATTTGCATGTAAATACTGCTAAGTATAAGTCGTATAATGGATCACAAAATTACAGATCAATTAATAAAGTCTGCGGATGCTATAAAGAATAAAATAAAACAAATGAAAGATGAGGAGTTTAGTACCAACACTAATCTGAAGTATTTTTTTAAGCCTCTCGCAGACCCTCTTAATGCGATAATAGCTGACAAACAAACTGATCAAACTCGAAAGACTAATATAGATTCAAAAATATTTTCGCAAGATCAATCTTATGATATATACAAACACGAATCTCCTAATGAATCAAACTCTTTGGATACATTTTATTCAGAAGACGAAGAAGGTGACATATCTGAATTGGAAAATGATAATAATGTCTCGTTGAAAAAAGAAGATATCTATGAAATTTACGATGATATTAATATACCATTTGGAGTACGTAGTGAGAATAATAAGCATATGATCGGAAATAAAACAGTAAATTTTTCTACCACTCATGAGAACTCTGGTAAAGTATACAATATTTGCATAGCCAATAAACAGTATAAAATAACACCAGGTCTTAAAGAATTATTGCTGCGCAAAAAGCCTGACTTAACGGCAGTCAATTTAAAAGATAAACTAGTTTACAAGGAAATACTCCTCACAACTAGTGCTCATAAAAGAGACTTTGACTCTGCAGGTCAAATTAAAGGAGATAAAGGATTAAAATATTCTCAAGTAATCAAACCATTATTTTTGGAGTTTAGTAAGCACTTACCAGAATCTACAGAAGTTAAATCTAAGCAAAAACAAGGTGCTGGTCTACCATATCTTAAAAAATATAAAAAGAATACTGAACTTGTTTATTGGGATGATCCTAATGAATTAGTAGACAGGCTTAAACTTTTGATCGCATCTAAAACTGCAGGTAATACCAATGCTGATAATGAAATCTTATCAATTATTGAAGAATTAAAAGAAGGTGGTATTATAAAAGAATAAAAGGACTCATCAGGCGAATTGTTATTTAGTGTATTTTTGTAATTCAGAAGTGACTGTTTAAGAATGAGCAATGTGAAAAGAGATATTATAGACGAAATTCATAGAAGCGCCAGAATAAATTTTCCTCGAAGACATGTAATATTAAAAGATATTGATGATCTTTGGCAAGCAGATTTAATGGATATGCAAAATATCTCCAAATTTAACACCAACTACAAATATATTTTAGTGGTTATCGATGGATTTTCTAAGTATGCTTGGGGTATTCCACTTAAACAAAAAAATAAAGAATCTGTATCTAAGGCTTTCAATGCGATATTGAGTTGTGAAAAACGCATCCCTAGAAACTTGCAAACAGACCGAGGAACAGAATTTTATAACAAAAGTTTTCAAAAAATTATAAACAAGAATGCCATCAATCACTACAGTACTTATTCAACCAAAAAGGCCTCAATTGTAGAACGATTAATAAGAACGATAAAAAGTAAGCTTTACAAGGAATTTAGTTTAAAAGGGAATTACAAATGGATGGACGGAACGCTTGCAAAAATTATTAATAGATATAATCAAACAATACATACAACAATTGGTTTACCACCAGCTCAAGTAAATCATAGCAATAAAACTAAACTACTAAATACATATTATTTCAATCAACAACAAATAAAAACAAAACGTCGTAAGCTAAAGATAGGTGATTCTGTTCGAATAAGTAAACATAAAGGTTGTTTTGAAAAAGGCTATACTCCTAATTGGTCAACTGAGATATTCAAGATCATTAATGTTAAAAATACAAATCCTGTTACATATTTATTACAAGACATTAAACAGCAGCCTATTTTAGGAGCATTTTATGATCAAGAATTACAAATGACTAAACATCCTGATATTTACCTGGTTGAAAAAGTTTTAAAACGAAAAGACAGAAAAGTTTTCGTAAAATGGATGGGGTTACCATCATCAGAAAATAGCTGGATTGATGATACAAATGTTATATGAGGGCTTTTTGAATATAATGTCATGATCTACGATGCAGGTTCTATTCTGTTTGCATACATGAAGGGAGAAGGACTAGTGAATAATTTAATTAATAATTTACCATTTGAGCTCCATTTACCTGGGTATAATTATTGTGGTCCTGGAACTAAATTACAGGAAAGATTGGCTCATGGTGACAAAAGTGTAAATAAGTTAGATGAATACTGTAAACATCACGATATCGCGTATAATAATTCTAAAAGTTTGAAAGATCGTCATAAAGCAGATATAATTTTACTAAAGATGGCAAAGAAGCGCTCTTTGTCTTCAGATGCGAGCGCAGGAGAAAAACTTGCTGCTAATTTGGTTAACAACGCAATGATTTCAAAAGTGAGTTCAGGAAATGGTCTCAATAAAAAATTTAAAAATATAGTATCCTATACAAAAAAATGCATAAAAAAATTAAAGCCAAAGTGTAAGAAAAAAATTATACAATTGGCTTACGCAGCTGCTAAGGAGTTAACTCGTGATTCATCTGCGAAGCTCCCACGTATCATACCCATTCCGAAGTCCGGCGGTGTTTTACCTTTAATTCCTATATTTGCTGGCTTATCTGCTGCTGGAAGTATAGCAAGCGGAATTGCTGGTATCGTCAAAACTATAAACGAATATAAGGTTGCAAAAAAGCGTCTGGAAGAAATGGAACGATATAATAAGAAAGTGGAAGGTGTATGTATTGGAAACGGATTGCGCTTAAACCGTTACAAGAATGGGTTTGGATTATATGTAAATTTAAAGAAAAAAAACTAAATCGCAGGCTACCTAATCGTGCTCTTACTAATATAGATATCATACATTTTACAGAAAACATTCCATATTTTCGTGGAGTGTATATGAGAGATACCTTACCAAAATCTCCGTTTTCCCGAGAGTGTGGAATCATTAATTTAGATCATTCGAAAAATTCTGGTACACACTGGGTAGCCTATGTAATTTTAAATAAATATGTTGAATATTTCGATAGTTACGGAAACTTAAAACCGCTTAAGGAATTTATTCGCTATGTGGGTTCTGACGACATCCATTATAATTATAATAATTTTCAAAATAATAACTTATTTAATTGTGGACATTTATGCATACAATTTCTTAAAAAGTTTTGGAATAAACACTGTTTTTAAATCGTTAGATACTTTAAAAAAAGATGTCTTACAAATGAGACAACACTTTAACATTGTCTGTTACAATAGTCGAATGTCAATTTGATTATAACACAAAAAATGATAGTTTATAATATAAAACCAAGCGACAAAGTGAATAACTTTACTCGTTCTCGTATCGTTAGAAGACGCAGACATATACGAAGTATAAAAAAAATCACTAAAGAGAATAAATTATTTCTTCAAGCTTTGGGATTTAAATTATGAGTATTCTTAAGATACATGATTCACCGCAATTCGATAACTCTATAGTGGGTTACGAATATCATACTTATAACCCATACAGCAACAGTTTTAAAGAAAATGATGAAATACGAATACCTATAAATCAGCAAGACATGTACATACTACCTTCAGCCAGCTACATTTACGTTGAAGGTCGAGCCACTGTGTCTTCTAAAGATGCATCTGGAAAACTTACACGAAAGAATGTTAATTTCACTAATAATCCCGTATCATTTCTATTTCAAGACATTCGATATGAAATTAATGGTGTTGAGATAGATCGAATAAAAAATGCAGGAATTACTACAACTCTAAAATCATATGTGTCTATGAGTGAGGGAGAAAGCAAAGCTGCTGGTGTTTGGGGTTGGAATTTAAATGGGTTTAAAGATAATGATGGTATTTTTAGCACTCTTATACCTCTAAATAAAGTTTTGGGATTCGCGGAAGATTATGCAAAAATTATCATTAATTGTAAACATGAACTAATTCTTAACAGAAGTAGTTCCAGTCTTAATAGTGTTACTCTTGATAATAATGACACGATTGAAGTAAATATAGAGAGACTGCAATGGCATGTCCCTCATATAAAAGTTTCAGATCGGGAAAGATTAACTTTACTGAAGTATTTAGAAAAAGATCGCCCTATTCAAATAGCTTTTCGAAACTGGGACTTGTATGAATACCCTTTATTACCTAAAACTATAAAACATTCTTGGGTTGTTAAAACTGCTTCACAACTAGAGAAACCGAGGTATGTGATCTTTGGGTTACAGACAAATAGAAAAAACATGAAATCTAGAGACAGTTCAATATTTGACCATTGCAAATTAACTAATGTTACTCTTTTTTTAAATTCGCATTATTATCCATACGAATCCGTTAATTCAAAACTTTCTAAAGATAAGTATTGTATATTATATGAAATGTATACAAAATTTCGTCAGTCTTATTATAACACTCGATGTGAACCAATGCTTGATTGGCTTGAATTTAAAGAAAAGGCACCTTTATTTGTAATTGATTGCTCAAGACAGAACGAGGCTTTGAAGACTGGGGCTATAGATGTTAGACTGGAACTAGAAAGTTCTGAAGATATTCCAGAAAATACATCTGCTTATTGTTTAATTATCAACGATCGCCTGATTGAATATAAACCTCTGAGTAGCATTGTAAGGAAATTATCATGAATGCCATAGTCAACCTGCAAGGGTTTAAGATGGAAAATAACGAGTTTATTGTTAAAGAAATAGCAATCGCATGCAATAATCGAATCTTGGTATTGTTAATCAAACCACCATACCCATTTTACAATCTAACAAAAAAAGAAAGATTACAAGTAAGTTGGATAGAGAGAAACAGAAACATTTTTTGGAACGATGGTTATATACCATACTTAAACTTACACCAATACATTGTGCCTTATTTGAAAGATAAAATCATTTATGTTAAAGGTAGTGAAAAAGTTTTGTGGTTAAAACACATAGTAAAACATGACAAAATGTATAATTTGGAAAATAAAAACTGTCCTAGTTTAATAAAAATATTTGATGATTATGGAACGTCTAGTAATATATTTTGCTGTGTATTTCATTCTAATGTTTGTGCTTTAAAAAATGTTACATGTTTAAAGCAATGGATGGAGAATAAAGAAATTTTTAACTAAATTAATGACTTTTTTTTATTTATTTACCAAGACACAACCTTATTACTGCGAGAATTAACCCATTGGCATAGTATGTGGTAGGGAGTAAAGTGGTCCATTATTTTAACAAACCTTTGACGACACGTTTGACGTATTGGTTAAGAGCATATCTCGCTACATCACAATGTAAATAACAGGTTAAACTGATGCTGCTACTTACAAATGTGTCAACTATGGCGGGTTCGATTGATGCATGGAAGAAATAAGTATTTGTTACAGCCTATTTTTACCTTATTAAACTATATACTCGGAGTTATATTCATTATCTCAGACCAGATTACGTTCTGAATAGATGGTGAGAAGTCAGTTACTAACTGATGTATAATTGGGGCGATCTGGATCACGAGGGAAGCGAAGTGATCCAGACTCCCCAATTATACACTACTAAAATGTTTGGTGAAAAACGTCAAATTCAGAATAGAAACATTTCAATTTTCACTAAATTAACTCAGTGCCATCTTAGTGATGTCTAACTAAACGAATGGGAAACCGTCGTTTGGCGGGATTATACCATTTTTTTGTGATTTTTTGTTAAGTTTCGATGCAGAGTTCGATGCAGAGGCATTTGTGACAAGATAATCAGTACCATTAAGGTACCATAATAGAGGTAGGTATTACGAGGAGAGCCCGTGAGATATAAAATTAGTTTCTTGAGACGTGCCGTTGCTGTCTACTTAGCATAGGATGTGAACTGCACCCTAATTGCGTAATATTTGGATAACAATCTCAATCACTTTTAAGGATAATGCTAATCCATTGCTTCTACTGTTTGAAAAAAAATTGCTCAACAACGCAATTAATGCTATTGAACTGTCAAAACTCCCTTAAGTTCTATGTTTAGCTGCATGATTACTGACAAATGCGTGCACTGACTGGACAGGCCCACTCAACTGAGTTTATTTCGCCCTTCTTCTCAGAGTCAGATAGGAAACACTGACCACATCTAGTTTTTAAAATATGACGTGGAAAAGTGATCGTACAAACCTACTTACACGATTATGTAAAAATCTCACCGTGAAGACTTGCCTGGAGTGAGCTGTCAGTGTCATCCCAGCGTGGTCAATCCCTAGCTCTCGGTGGAGAGTAGTTATATTCTTTGATCCCTAGCATCAGTGCAAAGAATATAACTACTCTCTAAAGATCAGTCATCAGTGGCAGCTCAAACCAATCACGGTTTTTTTCACGGTGATGTGGTAACAGAATAGCACCACAGAAACAATATCATTTATCAAAATGAAAGGCATTGCTACTCTTAGTGTGTTACGCGATTACCCCGCTTGTTCCCGATCATCTCAATCTTGTTCGGTTTTGCCGGTAACCAATAAATGGCAATGTTTGCCAGATCCTTGACAGGTCTAAACTCGCAGAAGTCAAAGATTCCGATTGATTATACTGCTATTTTTTTTTTAGATTGGTCGGCTTTTAGAGTCAACTGAATGCAACCGAATAGCAGTATGATACACCTACATTATTCGTTTTGGGCGTTAGTCAGTAAATATTTAACTATGACTCCACTTTTCTCCATCTAACAGCTTCTTCCTTTATTCCTTAGGACCTGAGATCGACGACTTGGACGGCGATCCTCCGAAAGACGCCACCCCTTACCCTGGCATCGATGACGGGCTGCTGGAGACCACAGGCAACAAACCACTGCCACACGAGGAGCACGGTAATATGCTCTTCTTGTTCCTTTTGCAATTGATTTGGTAAGGTCGAAAACTGTTTGGAATCAAAAATACAAGTATACAACTGTCCTTTACCGGGAATCGGGTTAAGTCGGTTATCCTCGTACATAGTACCGACTGACTACCTAAACTCAACTAAGTGTCATCTTGGAAAAAATGGTTTTGAATTTTATTTACTAGAGGTTAATGTTTTATGGTTTATGTTTCAGATATTATAAATGTAAAAAAATGGGCTATGCAAAAAAAAATTACCAAAAATAATTATTTAACCTTTAAAAAATAGTTTTATTTTGTTGATCAATCAATATTGTGGGACTGAATTAATATCGAGCACATGCTCCTTGGCTGTCTATTACAGCTTGCAGTCGTACTTAATTGCAAGGAGTTAACCAATCTAGTGCCAATATCAGCCGCATGTTTTCCCAGACTTCTTGTCAATGTTGAGCCATATCTTCTTTTCATCGTTCATTACTGTAATCCCATCGCTGCACCGTTAAACCCCACAGATTTTCTATAGGATTCAGGTCAGGGTATTTAGCTGGCCATGGAACCACCGTTATGTCTGGATGTGCATCAAACCAGGTGCTGACAATCCTTGCTCGATGTATGGCACAATTATCATATAAGAATCATATTATCTTCCAAAATGCTGATACAGTTCACGGCATTTGCACGAGGTGGTAGTTGAACAAGATGGCATAAACCTTCGGAGCTCATCTAACCCCACATATTAACATTAATCCTTCCCAATTCCCTATTTGGTATGACATGGTCTAACATCATACCATGTACTGTTATATCGCCATAAATGTAAGCGACCTTGGTCGTTCTGGTCGATTGGAATTGCTACTCATGACTGAAAATAGTGGACGTTCGCTTAGTGCAGCGGGGCGATGGTTGTTCTGGTGACGATCGCTTTTATTTCCTTCTTCGGCGTATAGTCTCATCCACAAAGCAACAGTGGTTCGCAAAAACAAAATACAACTTTCAAGTTAACGAGTATGATATTTTCCTTTTGTAATTCTAATTCAACGAAGGTCAGTATCAAATAGATTGGATAAACGTAAGCAATGGCAAATGCACTGTATTGATTTATCATTGAACAACTTATTAGTCAACCTTCAACCATTTATTTCCAATTATATGTAATTTGTCATCTTGTTTACGAGCATGCGGTTAAAGTTCGTGTTTAAACGTGAAATCTCGTAAAAGTATAACACTGCAAAATTCGAAAGTTTGAAAGTGGCTCATCAATTAAAGTCCGTGACTGTACATGGGAGTTAAACATAACTAGTGAAATATTGACAATACCATTAAAATTGTTTGAACTTAACTTGAAAATAAAAGGTTTCGTAATCGTGCTTCTGCGAGCCTCTTTTTACTAATGTTATAACAAGTGGAGTATATATAGTGAAATATGGGGAAGACCCCTCGCATCTCCGCCTACCCCTTCGTGGTAGTATAGCCGTGATTTTATGTTTAATATATCCTCATAGCACGTAATAAATGCTGGTTCTTCATCCTCAACCGGTCATACAGTTCCCTTTACCTAACACCATGTTCTCTGTTTGGTTCCCATAGATTCCGTATTTAACATCGTGTTGTCTGGTTCCCCAGTTGGCAGCGAGCCTCACTCGGAGCTGGAGCCCAGCGACAAGACGTCACACGGACAGCACGATGACGGCGCCACCACTGACGGTAAATTGCCGTGGGGGCATGACGAGGCAGACTACCCATACGGTGATTGGAACACGGCACCTTTTAACCACTTTAATAACTATTCAAAGAGAAAAAAACCACTGACGATAAATTGCCGTGGGAACAACAGGCATTCCACCCATACGCTGATTGGAACACGAGACCTTTTAACCACTTTACGAGTTATACCTATTCAAAGAGAAAAAAATATTGAAAATTTCATTAAAAAGCTTCCATCAATTGAACACTACATCAAAATGACACGCTAAATGTTAATAATTTTAAATGCTCATATGCCCGAATCTCATGGTTGGCTACATATCTGTATGTTTCGACCATGCGGAGCAAACAAAAACATCGATGCTGTGTCGATGTTTTTGTTGTTCTCAGCGGTGAACGGGCGACCATAACGAAAGTCGTCACTGAGATTTTCACGACCGCGCTTGAATTCTGCAAACCAGCTATGCACCATGGTGCTTCATCACCAATAGCAGTTCAAAGCCGAGCGAGGCTCTGCTGAGCTGTAAAGATACACATTTAATCGTTGAAAATCATACTACTTATTTACAAAAAAAACACGCATTATGTTCATGTTGATGAAGTCAAGCAATTTTTAAATGACACAACAGTGTTAAAACAGTTGACAGTTAGATGAAACAAACTGTGTTCTACAGCCAAAGAGTTTCACTCTACTATCAAAGGTTGTAATTAGTTTTTAAATATTGTGTATGTATCTAAGTGGCCAGTTCCGGAAACGTCTAATGCGCACTACGTACATGGGAGTTAAACCTAACTATACTCCATTTACTATAGCATTAGACAGAAGTTAAAAAAGGCTCTTTTAGGGACACACTTTGTAATAAAAGTACAACAAACATTATTACAGTCAAATTGATGTGGAGTATATAGTCAATTTAAATTACAGCTGTCACACTTAGTTGAACTTATTACAAGGCTTTCATTTAATTTCATTTAGTTAATACATAAAATATTGTCGTGTCAATGTCTGAAATCTGAAAGAAGCAGGACAGTCCCGGGAACGTTTTTCATGTCACTATAACTCTACCAAATCTAAAACGTTACCGATTCCCTTCATAAGTTCTAGCAGCACCTGTTTTATTTTTTAATTTTGTCTTTTTATGTGATTCGTCAAATTGCGTCAATAATCTGCAGTTGTCAATTGTCATTCATTTGTGGATACTTGTGAATGCTACGCCTTTTCTCGTTGTTGTTGCTGAGTTTTCGTGGTTTATTTGTTAATTGTTACTGTTTTTCTTTTGTTATTGTTTTGTTATCGTTATTGGTGATAGTTTTGTGTTGTTCATACAAAGCAGTACGTTTTGTTGTACTATGGAATGCGACGATCCCGGTGCAGACCCGAGTGGCTTGCAAACAAAACATGTACGCGCTGAAACTGCTCGTAACACTGATCAGTGTCACCAGCGAAAAAAACGTGGCCCCAAAGTTGATCACGATGTTAAAAAATATGAAGTATTGTAAGGTCGCCTGCAACCTACTCGCCAAAGGAAATAATCAAAATCTTACGATTGTTATGATATTACGTTAAGTGGAATACGACGAAAAATGTATTCTATTTTCTTTTATAATGAGTTACAAACGTCGGACAAGATTCTGGAAGCCTTTAATAGCGATGAGTCTCTACCCGATTTCAAAAGAAGCACTTTATACAAATTATAAATTACTTGTATTTAAAGAAGTAGAAAAAGTGCCCTAATTGAGAGATTGCATTATGGAGGGTGAAATATCTCCATGAAATTAAGAGATTAGCGAACGAAGGAAATAATATACAGTGCTACTAATATTTATAAAGTCTTTTTTGCATGAAGGAGGTTTTACAGAACTTGATAAGCTATGTTAAACCTCCTTTATGCAAAACAATATACTGAAGTATTGTAAGTTTAACATAAGTCGATATAATATTGTACTTACATCTATAACTTTTATTATACATACAGGACACACGAAACGAAAGGTATGGCAAGGTAACACTATTAAGTCTTTAAAGAAAGCGCACCTGGTAGGTTTATCAAATGGTTTAAAGAACCCAGCCGGAAGAGGAAGACGGCTTATCATTGGCCGTATTGGTAAAACTTGATTTAGATGTATTTCTTTTGAAATTACTTTACAACTGTCACATTACCAAATCATTAATAAAATGATAACTCCATTGTCAACAAAAACTGGTTAAATCTTAATGCCTCCCCTCAAAGAAATATGTTTATGGGTTGATTGTGGGTTTATGGTTGTAGATTAACCTGATCAAGGACAGTAATGTTGCAGTTAATTTCGGTTGCTACTAAAAGGTTAAGATCTATTTCCAGCAGATAAGTAATCTATGCCACCGGTACATTGTGTACCGGTTTTTAATGGATGGTGAATAAATGGGCTCAAATGAAGGGGTTAAATTAAAGTTATATATTACAACAAGCAAAGCGGTTGCTCCCTCAAGCACTCACAAACATAACTGCAGTGAAATGGCAATATTGAATTGCTCCAACAGTTAAAGAAGAGCCACCAATGTCAATTAATTAATATCATTTGTGATAATGATAGTGACTAAATTGTTAAGTGGTGTTTTTTGTCGTTTCGATTTTATTTGGAAATGCCATTGTGAGTTATTTTTTTTATAAACTGATTGTTACCAAAAATTGCTTCATTCCATGTACCTATCCAAGCATCGTGAGATAGAAAGATAGATAGAATATGCTTTATTGTATGCCATACATAGTTACATACAAAAAAAGCACATACTTTATTTATTAAAATTGTTTGAACTTAACTTGAAAATAAAAGGTTTCGTGCTCCTGCTTCTGCGAGCCTCTTTTTTTCTAATTTTATAACAAATTGAGTATATAGTGAAATATGGACAAGACCCCTCGCATCTCCGCCTACCCCTTCGTGATAGTATAGACGTGATTTTATGTTTAATAAATCTTCTATAGCACGTAATAAATGCTGGTTCTTCATCCTCAACCGGTCCCTTTACCCGGTTCCCTTTACCTAACACCATGTTCTCTGTTTGGTTTCCAAAGATTCCGTATCTAACACCGTGTTGTCTGGTTCCCCAGTAGGCAGCGAGCCTCACTCGGAGATGGAGCCCAGCAACAAGACGTCGCACGGACAGCACGACTACGGCGCCACCACTAACGATGAATTAGTGTGGGGGCATAACGTGCCATACAACCCATACGGTGATTGGAACACGACACCTTTTAACCACTTTACGAATTATAACTATTCAAAGAGAAAAAAAACATCTCAAAAAAATATTGAAAATTTTAATGAAAAGCTTCCATCCATTCCATTTCATCAAAATGACACGCTATTATGCTAATAATTTTAAATGCTCATAAATTTGAAGATATCGCCAAACCTAAAACTGATCTCAACAACTTAGAACCTACTTAAATTATGGTCAAGCAAATGGGACAGAAAAGGCTCAAAGTTGTTTGAATTTCTATGAACCATTTCAAAAGCACAACCAACAGTCATATTATTTACATGTTCCAATTATCGCAGTTTCTTGCAGCTTTAACTATATTGTCGATAGCTTATTGCTTTAACGTACGGCACAGCATAAATAATAATGGAGCCTTAATCTAGACTATCGAGAAATCCTTCTTATTTAGACTTTATCAAAAGTTACAGCATTTCATAGAAAGTCAAACTTAACTAAAATAGCATTGCTTGACGCGAGGTTTGCATGAAAACATTATATTGCTTGGAGCATGCTCGTTTAAAATGCTTGGGACTTAAAGAAATGTAACTTAATTAAGGTAATTGTTAATCAAAATGTTGACTACGACAGTAATAAAATGTTTTGCTTCCAGATGTCAACAGGCTCACAACGAGATTCGGCGATTCGCGGCCAGTATCACCTATGCCTGGGGTAAGGTCCATATAATTTGCTCTTTATACAAATGTGATGAACAACAGGGTGAATTGGTCGATGCTAGCCAAACATTTTGGGACCCTTTATCATACACTGGAAGATCCAACTATCTATCCTTCTGAAGAATCCTGACTCTTGAATTTATGCATTAATGCTTGACTCAAATATTTGAAATATTGTTGTAGGAAACTGCTCAAAGTAAACCTAACCTAACCTAGAGGCCAAGGAACCTGCACCACAGGTCCAAACGTATTACGAAAGTTTTAAAGAAAATTGCTAAGATATTTGCCATTGCCGTAGTTCCTAGGAATCACGCTGGACGAGAAATTACAATGGGGACCACATATAACATCTCTTGCGGGGCGGCTAAGCTCTGCCGCTTATGCTGTTAGAAAGATAAGACAGTTAACAGATGTAGAAACCGCGCGTTTGGTCTATTTTAGCTACTTCCACAGCATTATGTCTTATGGCATTTTACTGTGGGGTCGGGCTGCTGACATTGAATCCATTTTTATTTTGCAAAAGAGAGCTGTCAGAGCCATATACAATCTTCCTCGTCGCGAATCTCTCAGGGAACTATTTAAAGGGATTAATATTATGACAGTACCTTGCCAATTCATTTATGAAAATATTATGTATGTAAGAAAAAATCTACATCTTTTTAATAAAATAAGTGATAGACATAATTTGAATACCAGAAATAAAGATAAAATAGATCAACCATTTTTCAGATTAGCTAAAGTACATACATCATTTATGGGGTACTGTGTTAAATGTTATAACAAAATACCTTGTGATATATTGCAATTAAAAGAAAGAAAATTTAAAATTCGTGTAAAAAGTACACTTTGCAGACAAGCTTATTACAAATTAGAGGACCATATACAAGATAAGAATGCTTGGAAACATGATGGTCCAGCTCCATAGGACAATCCCGTCTAGACAAAATCACACTGGTTGCTAATTGAATTTTTTTTTTTTTTTTTTTTTTTACTTACTCACACACTGACCTATTCCTAGTTAATATTTTAGGAAAGTCATATATTTTTACAGTGTTTGTAAATATGTGAGCACAATGTACCTATCGCGTCATTCATTTATCTGCCTTTGCTATATTTTTAGTTCTTCTTACCACTTGTGGTATAGTATTTTTATTCTTGGTGCATCGTTTTCACATATAAAAATATAATTAATGTATACAAATATTGTAAAATATTTTAAAAGAGTAACGGTGGAGTTTCTTGCCACTTCTTCTCGATACGAAACTACTTTTTGGAAGTGGCGGCTAGAATCAGTTACATTTTATGGGCCTATTTGAAATAAATGCTTTGACTTTGACTTTGACTTTGACGTAGTATTATATTATCTGTGTCATTGCTTCCTAAGTTTGAAAAACTCGTCAGCTTACCAACGTATGTATACTTAAATAACGCAATGAATGTGGTTGAACTGTCAAATGTAAGGCTCCGCAGACCAGACCTATACCTACCTAGTCCGCAGCTATTGTTTTTTTTCGCTTCACGGACAGTGTAATTATAAAAATACTAACTTCCGACTACATTCCAGGTGATTCCGGACGTGAACATTTACCAGCAGAAGAAGAACCTGGCGCAGGGCATGATGGACCTGGCGCTTCTGTCAGCCAACGCCAACCAGCTGCGCTACGTGCTGGAGTCCGCGTCCACGCACCCCTACTACTACACCAGTCTCGTGTTCATCTCGCTCAGTATTGTCTTTCAAGTAAGTTACAACACAGTAATTATTTTAATTACCTAGGTAAATTACAGTGGGAGAAACTATTGTTAAGCTAATTGTCGACGTATGTCAATTTGTTTTACCTTGTTTTTAGGTTTTGTAGAACTTAGCCAGCCAGTGATTTGAAATACCTTCGAACAGTTTATATACATTTATTTTATAACACATTTGCTTGTAAAGCGTCTCTTATTTCACCAATTTCAATATCGTTATTTATCTCATTACGTACTATTGCTTTTTTGTAATGTAAAACGCACTATTATACGGTAGTTCGGAAACTTGTAAAAAAAAAAAACTGGAAACTGAGTTTATTAATTAAAGGTACTTGTAACAGGAATTAGTAGATGAAATAGAAAGAGAGTGATTTGTTTCGTAGTAAAATAGGGAATATATTGTTATTTAAACTAGTTGTCTTAGTATCTCAAAATCAAAATCAAAAGTCATTTATTCAAATTAGGCTGAGAATCAGCACTTTTCGAACGTCAAAATTACATAAGACAGCCCCCCAAAAAGCCCGCCCTTCACCACTTCCTAGTGCTTTAGCTGGGAAGAAGAAGTGGCGCAACAAACTCCCCAGCAGCACAGCTGTCTGTTCGGTTAGAAGAACTTGATTCTAAACAATTGCAAGTAATTACCGAAACGCCAATGACAAAAAAAAAAAAAAAATTGCATGTAAATAACACAAATACATAAATAAAGCCTTCGGGCCTAAAGGGCATGGCAGCTTACATATGCAATACTGGAATTATTATACAAACAAATAAAATAAATAAATGATAAACTAGGACCATCAAAGTAAAATAAAATCAACAGAACAATTACTGTAACAATGATAAAACCAAAGACAGCAAGACGACCAGTCACCACAAGCAGCACCCGTTCACGAGCATAACGCAAAGGTCAGCCATTACCCCCCTCGCCATATTTGAGGGAAGGAGGAAACCCGACCCCCGACGCTACCGCAAGCAGTGACATCTAAGGGAGCATGACGAACCTGCTGTTGGTTGCTCAGGCAAGAATAATATTATCAATTGTCGAGGTCGCTAGCTAACCATATATTGCAATACAGCTCATTAAAAACATTGTAATGAGTAGATCATGTCAATAATTAAAAAATTATCAATGATTCATGTTGTAAAATATCTATTTTACAACATGAATCATTGATAATGCTAAAGTCTAAACTAGGAATGTCTATATTTATTTCATCCTTAGATGATATAAGTCTCGCACTTTTTGTGTATACTGTACACTGATTTGGTATTCGTAATATACCGGTTCCGGACACTATGATTTCGCGTAATTCAGGGTTATCACAATCCATTGAAACTTTATTTGAATGAGATTGCATGAAAATCCACCGGTTATTCACAAGTGGTTTCCAAATGTAAATTTCGCCGATAATTGTTTTAGTTTCACACTGCGTGGGGATAGCACTAATTGTTTTCGTTAATAGTTCACTTTCACACGTAGGGTTGCCGCTTGTCAACAATACCGTAGGTATCTCACACAGAAATAACTCAGAGCTTATGGTAATACATTTATCTAGGTTATCTAAATTACAGGAGTTTAGCTTATCTTTAGGAATATCAATATACGAACTAGAGGGTAGAATTAAACTAAAAGTATTTGGATTATCTGACCTGTGAGGGATCGGTAATGCTAAATTATGATACAAGTTAAATTCGTCATTAGTAACTAACGGAATTTTTAAAACGAATACAAGTTTGTTCTTATAATAGTAACACACAACTTCGGATATGCTTAATATTAAATGCTTAATATTATCTAGACTTAGAGTTATAGGAGTTCCAGTATCTCTAGGTAGGTACCGGTCATTCTCAATGAGTTCATTGTATAATTGCCCCGGACTTATTATGTACGGATGCAGGATGTGTTGACTGCTTCATATAATAGCATTTCTTATGTGTTGAAGGTGAAACGACAATGCTAACAGAGAGCTTTCGAGGTTATCGAGTACAGAATGAAATTTTGTTTCGGGTGTTAGATTTTTAGCAGTTTCCGTGATTTTATTTAATCTTGGTATATTAAGACTTAAGGTATATTTTAGTGAATATTCGTTATATTTTAGTTTGTTAATCATTTTTTTGTGGGATTCTAGATTAGAGGTAGTAATTAAAATGTTTTCTTTCAGTTCCGCGAGCTTTTTCTCGTGGTTTTGAGTGGATTCAATCGCGGAATCGTATTTTAATGCGTCATCTTCATCTAGAGTGCCGAAAATATGTTTGAATACGGTGCCTATTCCGCCGATCCATGCTGATCATTTACTACGTTTTGACAATAAATGTGAGATAGAATCGAATTCGCGTTTAATATCGTTGTATCGGACTGTGAGTGGGGATAGTATGTTTTCACATTGAAGGTTGCTTGATTTTTGACATGTGTGTATAAACTATGCCCAAGATATCGTTGAGATTGGTTAATAGGCTTCATGTGGGAAATGTTTACATGACTGATAATATTTAACTTTCCGTTAATTGCTTTGAGTTTTCCTAGGCCATCGAAGTATATGCCGGAACTAGAAGGTAATGGCTTGATAAAATCTTGATGCGCATTGACCGAGGCGCTGAAATAGATTGAATAGGATCAGTTAAGTTATAATATTATAACTTATCAGCTAATATTTACATAGTACTAATAATTAATTATTTATAATATTTCCTAATCGATTTCTAAGAATGATACAGGGTCCGCAGCTACTGCTGGTTTCATTTGATCGAAATGGTGAGCCATATGACGTCTGTTGATAAGAAGTGTGGCTGTATTATTATCGTGAACTTTTATGATTTTGTATGGTCCTTTCCAGATAGGCGATAGTGCTTTTCCGAGCCTCAGGTGGGCTTTGAGGTAGACGTATTCACCAGCCTTGTAATGTGGTGGTGATTTAGTGTGAGAATCATAATAGGATTTAGAAGATTCCTTGGATTTTATTATGTTTTCCAGAGCTTTTTCTCTGGTGTATTTAAACTTATGTTGTAACATTTTGATGTAGTCGGAATATGTAGTACCAGGTTCATTTTCATAGATATAATTAGGAATAAAGGGTTTGTGACCGAATACTAACTCGTAAGGAGTAAACTTTGTAGTTGAATGTTCTGTTGTGTTATAGGTGAGCATAGCTGTATATACGTAAGTAGGCCAGTTATCTTGGTTTTCGTTTACGAAAGATTTTAAATATTCCTTAAGAGTTGAATGACTGCGCTCTAAAGCTCCTTGTGTTTGAGGGTGATAAGGTGATGACCATAATTGTTTTATTTTAAGAAATTGGCAAGTTGTTTTAAATAGGTCATACGTAAAGTTAGTACCTTGATAAGTTAGTATAGATTTAGGAATTCCAAATAGGGATATGAAGTGGATAAGACAATCACTAGATTCTTCGGCGGTTGTACTACGTATAGGATAAGTGATAGAATATTTAGTTAAATCATCTTGTAAGGTAAGAATATATTTCAGTTTGGCGGAGCCGGATTAGGGTAAGGGTCCTACTATATCTAATGCCACTCTTTGAAACGGAGATGTGGGTGTGGTAGTGATTTCCATTGGAGCCTTGTTTAGTTTCTTTTTGTGCTTTATTATCCTGGCACAGTTTACATTTCTTGACATAGTCTTCTACGAGTATGTCACTCCGCATGCCCTTCCAATATAATTGTTCCCGGATTCTGTTGTACATTCGTGTTGACCCTAAGTCTCCGGCTGTAGGAATGTCATGGTTCTCACCCATGATTTTAGGCCTCTCGCTCAGAGTAGGATATATTGTTTTATTTAGGTAAACATGGATTTGGATTTTTGTATTGTTAAAAATGTGTGTTAGGATATTGTAAATTTTCGTGTAGGAGTAATGGTCAAATGGGCTTTGGAAGTCGGAGATAGCAATGTTTGTTGTTTGTTCAGATTTTAGAATTTCGTTTCTTACTTGTTTCAGAGTGTCAAAGATAGAGGGGTATGATGATTCGTCAAACCTACGTGAAGATGAAGTAAATAATCTTGTTCTCGTATTTGGTTTTTAGAAAATGGTATAATTCCTTTTCTGAATTAAGAATTTCGTCCTGGTTGCCTAATTTTAGGAGAATTTCAGAGATGTAGGGGTTTGACTCGTCTAAATCTATAGATGTAGGAATTAATATTATTTTGCAGTTTGTTTTCAGGAGGTTTTCGTTGTGTTCTTTTAGGATTGTATTAATTTTTTTTTCTTAATTTGGAATTGATTTCAGGAATTGAGAATAGTTATCGTCATTTAAATTCGATTGCTGATTTGGTGAAGGGATTTGTAACGAATCAAAGTCAAGGTTGAGGTCAGCACTGTGAGGACTAAGGTCAAGGTAAGGTAAGTTTGGTCCTAGATCTATGAGATCTGGGGATAGCGACGTTTCGGCTCGTGGTGCAGGGTTTTGTAATACATTAGAGTCGGTGTTTATTTCTTGGTTTAATAGATCCGTATTCTCGAAGGTAAGAACGGAATAGGAGATGGTAGAATTATCAGAGGGTCCTCGAAGAGGTCATCGAATTCAGTGTCAGGATCTGGTAGTAAAGGGTCAGAGGTTGGTGAATGGGAATCGCGACAATGCGTCGGCGTTAGTATTAATTTTCCCTTTCTTGTATACAATGTCATAGTCGAATTCCTCTAATTTGAGTCGCCAGCGCACTAAACTAGAACCAGGGTCCTTACAGTTAAATAACCATTGTAAGGGTTTGTGGTCTGTGACTATGGTGAATCGATTTCCGTAAAGATATGGGCGAAAAGCTATGGTTACACACATTATGGCTAGGCATTCCTTTTTGGTAACGCTATAGTTGCATTCAGCCTTGTTGAGTGTTCGGGACGCGTAAGCAATTGGTCGGTCTTTTCCTATCGGACCTTGTGATAATATAGCAGAAATAGCAAAATTGGAAGAGTCGCAGGTAAGAATGAATGGTTTGGAAAAATCAGGATATGCTAGCTATGGTGACGTTACTAATTTATTTTGTAAGTTTTCAAAAGCGAGTTGTTGTTCATTGTTCCAATTAAATGGCATATCCTTTTTCAGAATGGATGTTAATGGTTTTGCGAGTTTGGAAAAATCAGGTATGAAACGTCTGTAGTAAGATACGAGATTTCACATCCTTTGGGCATTTTGGTATTGGGAATTCAGTGATACATTTGATTTTCCTAGGATTAGGTGTACACCGTCTAGTTTGATGAGACAACAACAACACGCCTTGTTTCCCCGAAGGGTTGGGCAGAGGTGTACCTGTACACCCACATTTCGCCAGTTATGTTTAAGTCCCATGTAATAGGGGGCGAGCCTATTGCCATCAACCGGGCACAAATCCAGACTCCGGGCTGCTACTGAGAAATTCCAGATAGAAAAACCCAATAACACTTTGCCCGACCTGGGAATCGAACCCAGGACCTCATGCTCAGCGGTAGCGATTGCGACCACTAGACCAACGAGGCAGTTTGATGAGGTGACCAAGATAAGCGACTTCTTTACACAGAAACTCACAATTATCTGGTTGGAGCTTTAGGTTATAATTCCTGAGCCTATTGAAAACAGCGGTTAGATTTTGAATGTGAAATGGTAGATCAGGGGAATAGACAACGATGTCATCTAAATAAACAAAGCAGTGCGAGCCTTGAAGTCCACATAAACATGTGTTCATTAAAAGGTTTTTTGGAAGGTTGAAGGTGCATTTTTTAGCCCAAATGGCATTCTCGTAAATTGAAAATGACCTTGAGGTATGAAAAAGGCGGTTTTAGGAGCGTCTTGCTCTGATATTGGAATTTGATGGAAACCTGATGCCAAATCTAATGTCGTGAAGTATATATATAAATTTTCGACAGAGGAGTACGAACAGTAATTACGCTGTGTCAGCCGATCAAAAAGCAAAATATATATGGAGAGTAATGAATTATACAGCTTAGTAAGTTTCAACTGTAAGAATGTGAAGCGCTCATTGGATGATGTGCGGCAGTTATGTCGAACATCCCAAATAATTGCCTTGCAAGAACATTGGCTACTGCCGCACGACATTAATTTGCTGAGCTGTATAGATGACTTCGCTTATACGGGTGTTTCGCCCATGGACACGTCAATGGGGATAATCTCAGGACGACCGTGGGGTGGAGTTGCACTGTTATGGAATAAGAAAATCTTTAGTAATGTTAATGTAGTGCGATGGGATAATACTCGAGTTTGCGGTACTAAAGTTGTTATAGGGCAAAGGTCATTCTTAGTGTTCAGTGTGTACATGCCAACTGATAACGCGGTGAATCTAGTCGAGTTTACGGATTGTTTGGGAACGCTGAGCGCAGTAGTGGGCAATGAAGGTATTGAGTGTGTTTACATGCTCGGTGACTTTAACGCCCACCCGGGTGAGCAATTATATTATGAACTTTTGAATTTTTGTAATGATTTGGATTGGAAATGTGCCGATATCATTAAGTTAGGTTTATTGTCAGACACATATAGTTTTATAAGTGACGCTAATGGGGCGCTAAGATGGTTAGACCACTGTGTTGTAACTGAGTCGGCTTTTCAAACTATAGTTGATACACACATAAAGTATGATCCGGTGTGGTCTGACCACTTGCCACTCATTATTAAATGTAATATAAGTGATGTTAAACCAAAGATTTTGCAAGAAAGAACTGAATGTAATCAAATAAAATGGAGTGAGAGAAACCTCAAACAAATAGATTTATATAGTAAATTGTATATGTAATGATAGCTTAAAAGAAATTGATTTTCCGCCTGATTTCAATAACTGTAGTGGTAAACGTTGTGACAACCGAGACCACATGCGTGTAATTGATAGTCTGTATCATAACATTGTTAATGCGTTGTGTAAAGCCGCCTCTGAGAGTCGTACAATTGTTAAACCGAGAAGAAAACAGCCGGTGATCGGATGGAACAAGCATGTGCGTGACGCTCACGGGGTAGCTCGGTGTAAATTTATAGAATGGGTGCAGTGGGGTAAACCGAGTGAAGGACGTGTTTGGGAGGAGATGGGGGAGAGTCGTAGAATCTTTAAATCACGCCTAAAGTGGTGCCAAAATAATAGGGAGCAGATAAAGATGGATATCCTCGCTTCTCACCATTCGAAACATGACTTTCGTAACTTCTGGAAAACCACTAGTAAGCTAAATAATAAACCAGGCTTACCCGTGAGCGTCAACGGTTTGAATGAACCGAAATGTATCGCGGAAATATTTAAGGATCACTTTATGGTGAAGTCGCCATTGGGATTATCACGGTCATTCAGTGTGGATGGCTCAAATGGACAGGAGATAAATACCATTTTCACAGCAAAGGATGTTATAAAGGAAAGGATGTTAAAAGGGGAGTTATAAAGTCAATGTCGCGTGGAAAGTCTCCTGGCCATGACAGCTTGAGCATTGAGCATCTAAAGCATGCCGGCGTCCACCTGCCTTGAGTTCTGGCCATGTTATATACATTTTGTATAGGACATGCGTACTTACCAGTAGAGATGATGAGGACCATGGTGGTGCCAATTGTGAAGAGTAAAACCGGTGACCTAAGCGACACGAGCAACTACAGGCCAATCTCACTAGCTACAGTGCTTGCTAAGGTTCTTGACAGTTTGCTTAATACACGGCTTGACCGGTATGTAAACACTCATGACAACCAATTTGGTTTTAAACCGGGACTGTCTACTGAGTCAGCTATCTTGTGTTTGAAGCAAACTGTCAGGTACTACTCCGATAGGAGCACACCTATTTATGCCTGTTTCCTCGACCTCACGAAGGCATTCGACCTGGTTAACTATGACATCTTATGGCAAAAATTAATTAACATCTTAATGCCACTCGAACTAATAGACATTTTCAAATCCTGGTATCTTAACCAGGTCAACGTCGTTCGATGGTCGAGTACTCTGTCGGAGCCCTACAGGTTGGAGTGCGGGGTGAGGCAGGGAGGGCTGAACTCGCCGAAGCTCTTCAACCTGTACGTGATCGCACTGATAGAGGAGCTCAGCAGCACTCGTGTCGGCTGCCATATTGACGGGGTTTGTGTCAACAATATTAGTTATGCGGACGACATGGTGCTGCTGAGCGCCTCGGTGTGTGGTTTGTCCAGGTTGCTGGGCATCTGCGAGCGTTACGCACTGGATCACGGTTTGATATATAACGCAAAAAAGAGTGAATGTATGGTCTTTCGGGCCAGGGGTCGGAGTTGCCCGGATTCTGTTCCACCTATTAGGTTAAACGGTGTCAACCTAAACAGAGTTAATCAGTTTAAATACCTCGGGCATTTCGTGACCTCTGACCTGAGGAACGATGCAGACATCGATAGGGAGCGGAGAGCGTTGTCTGTGAGGGCCAATATGATCGCCCGCAGGTTCGTTCGTTGCTCGGGGGCCGTCAAATTAACTCTTTTCAGAGCGTTTTGTACGTCCCTGTACACAGCCAGCCTGTGGGGGTCATATACCCAGAAGCAGTACAACGCACTCCGTGTTCAGTACAACAATGCGTTCAGGGTGTTGTTGGGGCTGCCCCGGCACTGCAGCGCCTCAGGGATGTTCGCCGATGCCCGTGTCGACTGTTTCTACACGACGATGCGAAAGCGGTGTACATCTCTGGGGCGCAGGCTCCGGACCACCTCCAACACCATCCTGAGCGTATTTGCGAACAGGTTTGATTGTCATTACATTAACCACTGTTATATGATTAATGTAATGACAAACAAACAAAAGACTCAGAGGCAGGCGTAATAAGTTTTTATTTTAATTTGATAATGGTATTTTTAATTTAATTTAATTTATTTTGACATTTTATTTTAGTTATTTTTATATTAATTGCAATTTAGATTTTTATAATGTGTCCAATTTATGATCCAAATCGATTGAAATAAATGATTTTTGAATTTGAATTTTGAATTGGCTTTTCCCTAATTGGTCTAGGATTTCTGTTATTTGTGGAATAGGATAAGTTTCTCCAATAGTAACGTCGTTGAGTTTTCTATAGTCAATAACGACTCTCCATTTTCATTGTCCCGAAGCGTCTAGTTTTTTGGGCACAACCCAAATGGGTGAGGACCATGGTGAATTTGAAGGTGATATTATGTTGTGTTCCAGCATTTTATTTATTTGGTTTTCGACTTCCTTTTTATGGCATTCAGGCGATCTATATGATATCTGCACTTGTTCTGATATTATGTTCGGTAGTTGTGGTATATGTGAGCTGATTGGTTGGAAGATGGAAGATATCGGAAAAGTCTGTACAGACTTGTAACAAGGCATTAGATTCCTCTTTATTTAAGTGAGAAATCCTGAGATGTTTCAGAACTTCGTTAGTTCTCGCAGATACATTAGTAAGAGACAATGATTCATGAGGATTTAAGCAAGCTTGAACGTCTAGAGGTTCTAAAGTTAGATTAAGGTTAGATCGGAGCACGACAGGCTCTTCAGAAAGGTTGACAACCGTAATGTTAATACAGTTATTTTCTTTCACGTGAACGATGCAATTGGCAACTAATAATCAATCAGAGATGTGCTGCTCTATTATCATACCTTCTCTCATATTTGGATTACTTATTGTGCATTCGATTATCGTTTCAGTGCGAGGTGGAATATTGTATAACGGTTCAGCGAATTTTAGTTTTATGGAGTCTTCATCTATCTGTAAGGTTTCTTGAATGTAGTCGATTTGACAATCTACGTGTTTCAGGAGGTCGTTGCCTATGATTCCATCGAAACTTAGGCTAATATTTTCAACAACGTGAAATTCATGGGCATAAGGCTTAACATTTTTTTTGAATAATTGCATTTTGAAGCCTTATGCAGGAACCCGTGTCGATCAGGAAGGATAAAGGCCTATCAGCGACTGAGGTATTGATTATTATGGGAGGTAAGTATCTTTTCTCTGTATTTTTATTTATTTTATAAATTATAGCATTTGCTTTATGTTTCAGGTCTGGTAACAAAGATGAAGTTTGTAGATTTGCGGCAAGAATAGAATTGGTAGATTTTGCGTTTTGATTCGATAATTTATTGGGTATATTAAGTAGCTTAGCAGAAACAGTGGATTTAGTACGTGATTCAGTGGATTTGGTATGTGATTCAGGGGATTTTGTACATGATTCAGGGGATTTAGTACTTGATTCAGTGGATTTAGTACGTGATTCAGGGGATTTAGTATGTGATTCAGTGGAGTTAGTACGTGATTCAGTGGATTCAGTAAGTGATCCAGTGGATTTAGTAAGTGATTCAGTGGATTTAGTACGTGATTCAGGGGATTTAGTATGTGATTCAGTGGATTTATTACGTGATTCAGTGGATTTAGTCAGTGATTCAGTGGATTTAGTACGTGATCCAGGGGATACAGAGAGAATAGAGGCATCGGCTTTGATATAGTAGGAATTTCCCGCGCGATACCGTTCGGGAAATTTTACTCGTTTAAATCGTTTTGGTAGAGTTCGATGGTTTTATCTTCTTTGTCTTGATTTATGTTAAAAACCTTGCTGCTTATAATTATATTTTGCTGGTTTATAATTTGGAGCTTGTGTAGGGTAAGGTTGACGACAATCTGAATTACAAGCAGCAAATTGGTTTCTACTGTTGTTGTATTGTCTTTTGCGACAATTTTGACCTATGTTTTTGCCTATGTTTTTGTATTTACTGCTTTTGAAAGATCGGGTTGGTGATTTCGTGGAGCTGGAAGACGAGGTGATTGAAAGTTGCGACGCGAGTTTGTGTTGGATGTTGATCTTTTATAAATACTAGAGATGATTTTTTCTTCTTCTACTGCGAAGTTTATAGCAGAATTTAATGAGTCTGGATTGCGACATCTAACGACTTGTGATACCCGTGGCAAGAGTCCTGTAATGAAGGTTGTAGTGCCAGATCTTGCATCGCAGCTACGCGCCCTGTTAATGCCGTTTTCTTTTTCGTCGGAATGCTAATATTTATTTCGATAAGTAATTTCGCTAAGCATGTTTCTATTTTTAATGCAAACTGGTTGACTGTTTCATGAGGTGTCTGCTTACAGTCCTGATGTTCGGTGAGTAGGTGAGCATAGTGCTTCCTTTCCCCAAATTGCTGTTTTAAGAACTCGATGAATTGTTCAAAGGATTCGAACTCTTTGACGCTGCATGTAGTTTCAGCTTTATCTATTAATTGGCTTAGAACGTACTTGAATAAAATGGGTTTCTGGGTTATTGTAGCTGAATTAAAAGCGCTTTGGTAATTAGCAATGAAGGGGTTTAGTTTTTCCCTGGAGCCATCGAATGGCTTAATGAATTTAAATAGAATACCGAATTCTATTTTTTGTTCGTATTCGACCTTTGTACCCTTAGAGCTACTGGAACTTTCCTCCTTTGTTTCAGGTTTAGAAGCCATTATTTCTTTTACAGAAAAATACGGAACACTTAAAAGCTAATTAATTATAATAAATCGTCTTCGCCTTAAGTTATTTTATACAGGTGACTCAGTGTTATAGACGCGTGTTCGAATCGCGTATTCTAAACAAAGTATCCAGTACTGGCTATGATGAACCAAATGAATGTAGCTTCTAAGTCACTAAATGCTGACTAGGCAAGTCTGGATGGCGGTCAGCCATTCTACTATCATGAGCAAGGTATAATAGCACGGTATAACAATATGCTCCGTCTAAAACTAACAGTATTTTTTTAAAGCTTAGCAAAGAGTTTATATGTCGGAAAAGTGGTTAACATTTTATGAATAAAATTTACTTTGGGAGATAATTCTTAAATTTAATTAGTTTGGACAATACATTATAACCATTTATCTGTAACAAAAACTCAAAACGTTTAATTTACTTTATTAGTGATCCTGGCTGTTTTTGTGCCTTTGCCTAAAAAAAAGCGCTGATGCGCGCGCATCGCTAATTTGTGAACAAGTAAAATTATCCTGTATTGTTTTAATTTGAAAATGTCGTCAAGTAATGATTTTATTAATTCGACACCGCCACAAGTCTCTGAGGCAGCGAAAAAGGCTACTCTAAGCCTCTTGCCCGAAAAATCGACATAGATACTTACAAGCGTCTCCTAAGGAAAACAGGCAAAGATGCAAATTCATTTTCAGAAAGTGTGTGTTTTTCAAGCTCATTGTGGTGCTACTATTCAATGCTATAATGCACTGTGAAAACAAAACATGGTACTGATTTTAAGTCAAAGTCAAAGTCAAAGCATTTATTTCAAATAGCATAAGCATAGCATAATCAGCCTATTATGTTCCCACTGCTGGGACACAGGCCTCCTCTCTGTGAGAGGGAGTGGGCTGTAATCCACCACGCGAGCCCAGTGCGGTTTGGTAGATGTCACATGTCTTCGAATTTTTGGTTCTAAGACATGCCGGTTTCCTCACGATGTTTTCCTTCACCGTTTTGAGAGCAGTGGTGATGAAATAATTTACACAAAGTAAAGCACCTGTCTGGGTTCGAACCTACGACCTACAACTCGTAAGTCACGGCCGTTACCCCTGGGCCACCACTGCTCTTCTATTTCAAATAGGCCCATAAAAAGGCACTTTTGAACGTCAACATTTACATTAAAAATAGAACTGATTCTAGGCGCCACTTCCAAAAAGTAGTTTCGTATGGAGAAGAAGTGGCAAGAAACTCCACCGTTACTCTTTTAAAATGTTTTACAATATGTTGTATACATTAATTATATTTCTATATGTGAAGACGATGCACCAAAAATAAAAATACTATACCACTATTGGTACAAAAAAATTAAAAATAAAGCAAAGGTATATAAATTAATCACGTGATAGGTACATTGTGCTCACATATTTACAAACCATTGTAAAAATATATGATTTTCCTAAAATATTAACTTGGAATAATACAGTGTGTGAGTAAAGTAAAAATAACCAAATATACAATACAATAAGCAAATAGTATGATTTTGTCTAGCCTCTAGATTGTCCTATGGAGCAGGACCAGCATGTTTCCAAGCATTCTTATCAAGGATATAATCTTCTAATTTGTAATATGCTTGATTACAAAGTCAAACTCCGGCATTTCTAAAAAGACGCTCAAGTGGCCATGTGAGTAAAAAGTCGAAACTATTTTCGGCTGACAATGTCAAGATGTTCCTAAAAGAAGCTGCGGATTGCCGATTTTTGGCAACAAAGGTCAGTTGAAACTAAATTATTGTTGTTAACTTCTTTCACTTTCGTATTTATTTACATGAAAGGTGTTTTATACGCTGTTATTAACTCTTTTCAGGTTGTATCAATATTCGGCATAAATGGTGCATGTAGAACCCACTCAAGAGAGTGAGAGAGAGACTGGTGAAATTGTAACTAAATAACTTGACAACATAAAAACTGCCAACTGGCAACGTAATAATCAATTTAACAAATTGTTAAAATTTTTCTAACTGCTTTAACAAGTGATTAAAGAATTATTCGTTTAAGAAAGTCCGAGTTTTATTTATTTCCTGCAAATATGTTATAAAACGTCGTATGACATACGTGCGCTTTGATAATTACAGCCTCTGTTTTCTTGTAGCCCTCGTCTACGGCTCGGGCTAGCAATATCGCCTCGGCTGTAATTTTCAACTTACCGCACTTATATCATAATGTACTATGAAATAAATATTCTATAATTTTTACAATATTTAACACAAGATCCTAGGTACTTAATTACATGACTAAATAACCCACTATACAAATAAATACAAACAAAAGGATACTTATGCGTTGAAGTAACTACTCGTCCGCATAACTGTCATCCGGAAACGTGCCCTGAAGACTGGCAGCATTGCCACCTTGAATGGCAATGCTAATTCTTTGGCCAAAGAACGAGCCAGCCTTCTGGTTACGTGAAGTGTCGACCAGTCGGCAAGAAAATTAAAATGGTAGACAATTTGCTTAATATTTCATTTCACTGACTTTACTAACATTTTATCATTATTTACGTCAGTTACAACTTAGTTACATTTATAAGACATTATTATCATTCTCACATCAAGTTTCGCAGATGCAATGACTATCCTGTTTGTCTAAAATAATGGTTGCGAAATTTAACCATCCAGTGAAATTAATTGTCTGGAATTTGTCTGTTTTTTTAAGCTTTGTAACAAGCCCCCAGCGGCCCTATTATGAACTCTTATTTCCAAGCTATAGAGACTGCCTACACCAGGTAACGTATGGCTCCTACACACCGCACCCGCTGCGCCGTGAAAAACGTGTAAAGTTCATGCACAATGTGAATTATACAGGGTGGCTCCCTGCCACACGGGAACTGTCACCATGAATCCAGCTCATGATTCCAAACCCCCCAGTGTAGAAACATTTCGTCGGTTTTCAAAATAAAAAAAACTGCTGTGTCATACAATAGTGCGCGGTCAAAATGGAACAGAGATTTTTTTTATAACCGTCCGAAATTTTCAACGCAGACCTGTCCAGAATCGTGAACTGAACCAATGGTAACGACGGCCTTTCATTTGAAATTACGCATCGAAAATAGACTAATTTCCGTCCAATCTGCTCATACAGCCACGAGTCATAGATATAACCAAACCGCTCTCTCCTCAGATCCTGGTCGGCGTGGGCCTGATCATGAACAGCAAGTTCGACGTGAACGACAAAAAAGAGCGCTGCAAGGCGGACAAAATAAATAATCAGACGGTGTTAGGCATCTTCCTCATCACCATCGTCAACGTGTTCATCACATCCTTCAGTGTCGCCACGCAGACCGGCGTCGTCCCCGTGACCGCCGTGCCGCAACAGGCAGGATAAACAACAAAAACCAAGAAGTAGAGATAAATAAACAAAAAATCTAATATTGAGGCCATGTTAGACGGTTCAACCAAAATGATTCAATGAATTATAGGTACTTTATTTGCGTTACATAATGTTACAAGATCTTACAATACAACATCATCGCGCATTGATTCTAGGGTGACACGATTCAATTTGGTCGATTCATCCAAATTGAGAGTCATTAAAGTTAATGAACCGTGTAATATTGCCATTAAGTACCTACTGGTGTAAATATACAGCTGCAACCAGTTTTTTTTTAACAAGAAACGGCACGCTGCAAATAACTGCTTGATTATTTTAAATAAGGACAACTATTATGACGGATTTTTCAATTCCGGTAACTTCTAGCTGAAGAATAATGGACACAGTTTGATATATTTTCCATACAAAAGCTGTCAAACATTTATTCCTCATAGAAAAGTTACCAGACTATTAAAAAAACAGTCCTTGACTTTATATTATGTATCTACAATCTATAAAAAAATGCATTTAATAAGTAATTAAGTATATAGCAGTATTTAGACATATACGTGTCCCAGAAATCAACGTCAAGTCGAAATAGCCGTTGGTTGATTTCTGGGACTAGTTTTTAGGTAAATGCTCTTGCAAGTGTCCTCAGCTCAATCTGGCTACTCTGAAATTGTATAAAGCTAGTTTAGATATAAGTGATGGCGCAGGCGGAACAACTATTTATTAAGATGATAGCTGTGATTTCCATGTACCTATTGAAAGCATGACTCAATCGACTGTTTTAAGAGGGCCAACTTTGTTCATCAAGATTCCAGTCAACTTAAGTTCCTACTACCACACAATATAGTCCCAGAAAATACGCCTTTTGAAGTTAATATTTACTTATTTATTTACTAAAGATGGTACGCTATGTTACCTTTCGAAGCCTCGTGCTGCCGTGATCGTTTTCTCTCCTCATACAATTCCATTAAACTCGACCGTTTTCTTCCTCAAGTAGGTAGTGATTGTGCCAGAATTACTTTTGAAATAACCGCCTTCTCTGTAGCGCAAAATTATACTTAAATATTATAAGTACCCATTCCCGATCTTATTCAAGACTGATTTATAATCACTTACTTGTTGTACATAATTGTAAAAAATAATGTTTTAATTAATTTATAATGAAAATTCATATAATCTCATACATGTATTTCCGTGATTATATTTTTATAAGGCTACATGCGAGAACGTTACCAACATTATTTTACATTATTTTTATCAATTTCGCGCATGTAGGATTATACCGATAAGTATTTATAATTTGTTTTGTACATTAAATAAAATATAATGTTAAGTTATCGATACTCGCTATTTCATTTACCTTTGATGCTTGCATAAAATAACATCACGCCTGTAAGGCGATGCCCAGAAGGGTTCGGCAGAGGTGAACCTATAGTACACCCACATTTCGCCAGTTATGTTTAAGTCCAGACTCCAGACTGCAACTGAGAAATTCTAGATAGAAAAGCCCAATAACACCACTTAGTAGCATATCACCAGATTCTCAACTGATCAGATAATGTACTATCCAACACATAAATGAAATATTTGAAATAAATTATTCAGACCATTTTAGTAATAGACAACCTCTTTACATATACTGATCAAATTGACGAATGCAAGAAGGAAGTATGGGTCAATTTAAATACTTTACTCAGTGTGCTAAAAATATTAGAAGAACATTTTTATAACAATGTGACCAATAAAAAAACGGCTGTGCATGAAATGCCTCCGTTTTGTTGCTCTAAGAAGGATACATTATTGCGATGACAATTATTAGTTTTGGTACTCAACTGGCAAAACAAAAGTTGGAAACTGTTACTACATGCTACGAGGATGGCACTTTCCGAGCGGCACCTAAGCCGTTCTATCAAATTTATACAATACATGCGGACTTATCACACAATGAAGATGCAATTGGTTTTGTGATGAAATTGCAAAGATGCAAACGGTGAAAGAAGTGTTCGGTAATGCATTAGTTATGGGATGTTGTTATCATTTTCAGGATGCCAACAATTATGTACATCAGAACTTTCGGCCAATCGACGTAGGGAGCTGGCTGCTACTTCAGTTTTTGGTGACCATTTGGTGACTCACAAAGATGCCAGCCAAATAATTTGTGACGAAAGAGTACAGTTCGAAAGTTAGAAGCATTTATGTATGGCCGAACGTCCTGATATCAGAACGTTCGGACAACCTGAATCTCCATAACTGAGGACCTTGGAGAAACTGTTACTGAATAAGGATTTAGTGTCGATTTGGAGACAAACAACCACTACCTACTTTACTTTTACTCGTAATACCACCGGTTAAAAGTAAAACGAACTTTAGCTCCCGGAATATCAGGACGTGCGGCCAACCTGATCTCCATAACTGAGGACCTGAGAGAAACCGTTAATGAATAAAGATTTAGTGACGGCACTAAAACGAATTTTTATAGTTTTTTTTTTGTGTCGACCCCACCCCATTCAAAAGTAAATTTAAAATTAAACATATAACCTCAAAACATTGTCATTATCGATTCCTTCACAACAAAAAACCTAGAAAACTCGTAAACAGTATGTATTGCAGTCGCCGAGAATAAGTAACTGCTCTGCAGGTTTTCAGTGCCATGGTGTAAGTATTTTTACTGATGATTAATCTATAAAATGGCACAATGGTTGATGACGATTGAACTATGGAGACCATATATTTTAACGAAACAAGTATTTATCGTGTATTCATTCAAGGTACTCAACTCAATACGTAGAAATAGTTGAAATAAGGTAACCATATAGATATTCCAACGAAATAAGTATTTATCCAATATGCCTCAATAAATAAAATATGGCAACCATTTTGTGCATAAGCACAAGCATTGTTGAGCTGATGCCTGCATGTCAGTGTCCACTGGCGTAGTTTTTGTTATATTTTGGTCGAGTCGAATAAAATATTCCCTATTTCTAGTCCACAACAATGGGACTAGAAATAGGGACCAATTGGTTCAACCGGGTTTCAGGCTGGCTAAAGTAGATTCATCTTTCATGGGGTACTGTTCATAATAATATGCTTGGCTGCACACTAAGCAGCCAAGCATATTATAAGTTGGGGGATTACATCTCTGACAAAAATGCTTGGCTCAACGCTGGTCCTGCTCCACAAGGGCGCATAACTAATTGATTAGCATTCGAAAATATTGTTGGAGCTGCTGAAGATTGTTAAAACTATCTTTGCATTGTATAAATTCAATCTTTTATTGTACCTACTATAAAGCTACCCTATACTGGGCACGTCTGTCATTGAGTTGAACATATTCTCAGCCGCCAGGGCACACCTCGCGGCTGAGAATATGTCACGCTCACTCAAATGTCTCGCTGGTGGTGGTGGCGTTTGTGTTGGATCATACTATATAATCTTACTTCAGCCAAAATTCTGCCGTTTAACGCTCTTTATTGATTGTTAATTTCATAATGGTTACCTATGCTGCCATCTATGTTTTTTTTTCGATACTAATCATATTTTGTTCGTGTTGAGACCCCATGATTTCAGTAATTAAATAGGTAGGTTACCTACTTTAGGTGCCCTGGTATTTACAGTATCCAGCTGTTACTGAGGCACATTAGTAATAGAGTTTATTTTAAGAATAGTTAGGCTTAGTAGAAAGTTCTCAGCTGTCCTTCACGTTCTTGAAATTTAAGCTGAATCATTGATTTGTACAAGGTATTATGTTATAATAGCTTTTCAACACACTTGCTCATAAAGTGGCTCTATGGTCACCGCAATTAGGCACAGAATGACACCCATAATCAAACTGTGACTTTTTCATCGCTGTAACTCACTAGTGAGTTATAGCTTTTTTTATTTTATTTATTGGTGGAGTGGCGTTGTTCTTAAATCATTTTCTTCGTAACTAGTGCTTGTAGACATTTTAATTAATAAATAACTATACATTCAATAGTGAAAACGAGTTGTGAAAAATGTTTCGCTATGGCGGGAAAAATTAATCAGTTTTCCTATGCGCGCGCATTGCGATCGGCCACAGACTAAAGGGATGAGGTTATTTTTTTTTTGTTTTCCGCGCATAGGGTTTGCGCCCATTCTGCCACGTACAAAATGGGGAATTAAAAGTTTTCTTCTATTGCAGAGAAAACAAAAGTTATATTTGAGTGAAAGTTTTATTTATTAAACACGTACGAGTTAAAATTATCTATTTAAATAAGAAGTTGCATGAAATGAGCAAGCAATAGGAGCATAAATTTATTTGTTCTATTGAACACGATCTTTTTTTGAATAAAATGAGTTTTTATTGATATTTTATTCACAAGAGTGTTGAAAAACGTCTTATGATACACGTGTGTATTGATAATTACCGTCCTCGGCTCTCTTAACACTCTCGCCTACGACTCGGGTCTCAATGGCGCCTCGGCGGTCATCACCAATGTTACACACTAGTACCATAATGTACTATTAAAAATAACGTAGGTACGGATCGAGACAACGCTGAACGCACAACGTATTAATATAAGCAAATAAAAGATATATTAGATAGATATAATTCAAATGTCCCCTAAAAATAAAATAATTACTTAATTGGGTTAGTTGGAGCTCTTTGAAAAAACGCCTGTCTGGTTATTGTTTTCTGGTTGTTCTGAAGAGAATTCTAACGGATATTGCTAGAAAAAATAATTCAGGCATCTCACTAGCAAAAAATATAGTCCAGAGTTTAAAGTTATGACCGACAGATGGCATAAGAATTGCAAGATTAGGATTGGCAGAATAAAATTACCTTTGTGGGTTGGAAAGTTGGGCTGCTGTGTTACGTCTCAGGTTCGATTCCCAGGTCTGAAAAATGTCATGAGACTTTGAATGGTAACCTAGAGACTGGACAGTCTAGAAACTTATTTATTGTAGCTTGCGAGTACCTACGTAATATTCCATGTGCCGTTCCCCTCTGTGTAAAGATACGTGTTGAGTGCATGATGTAACAATAAACTTCTGGCTGGATCGAAGTGAGTATAGACAGAGTTGAGATTAGTTACAACTACGACGGGTTTAAGGCTATTGTCTCGAACGAAAATTATCGTAAAATTAATATGACAAATAATTAAGCGCGCTTAACATGACTGCATCGTTCTGGAATACCTGCCTACTGACTAGTTTTTCTCCTATATTATTCGGTTGGATGATTGGAGGAAGGATTCGGAGGAGGAATTCGTGACAATCACGAATGACCCTTTGCAAAACATTTTCGGCTGCACGTTGAAATCGTATTATTTATGTGGAAACCAACAAACGAATCACTCGGAAGGGATAATTTAATTATTAAATTGAATTGTATGCTCAATATTAACCGTGATTACCAAAACAGAAGATCAAAAAAAAAAAAAATCTGATTGGTCTTGCTGCATATAAAGACGATTATTTACAAAATTGCATAACTCCCCAGGATCCTCAGGAGTTATATGACCTCCTATATAATATAATGCAAAATGCTGCGGACAAGTATATTCCCTACATTAAAATCCCTCAAACCATTTGCAATACATTTAAGCCAAAACCATATTGGTCTGCAGAGCAGGGACAGTTACCGTTACAAAAAAAATACCGGTATAATAACCAAAACATTTCGTTCTGTTACGTTAAATACTTAACGTTACAAATAAAGTTAAGTCATGGGACTTACCGGTATCAAAATATCGTTACTAATAGCGTTATTTCGCTAAAATCTAGCAAGATCTGATGCGACGTTGCCAAACCGAAACGGACGCCGCGTGCTAGCGTTCGGTTCTTGTATTGTAAGCGGAGCGGCAACCACTAGCATTTATCGTTATTGTTACGCTTGCGACGATCGGAAATATACGAATACGAGACGTCACGCGCTCCCGCATGTTTCATTTCATAATCATACGGCACACAAGCATCGCGTACGCCGATACGTCTATTGCCTGTTATTTTCAACTAACAATATTTTTCCTAATGCAACTGCTTTAGCAAAAATATTATTATGGGCCGAAAGAAGTGCAACAAAGTGTACCGATATCTCAAGGTTTTCAAAGAAAACAATGAATCAACTAATATACAGTTTTTTTTTCTATACCTTTATATATTTTGACATAAACAATAACATGAGTATTTACTGTTTAAAGTATTATATTATTTAAATTTTGCGAATGTGAGGACTGTATGGGTCATCGTTTTTTTTTCCAGTTACTTTTACTGATGGTCTGGCAGTTTTAGTACTTCATGAGGCCTACCCAAATGTCCTTTCTTTTGTTTTGTTCGTCAAATCGTTGCGCTCCTTTAGTTCTGAGTTGAGCTGCACGATAATTGACAAATGCGTGCACTGACTGGACAGGTCCACTCGATCTGTTTGGTACTTTTTTCAAAATACCATTTCAGACACCAGTCAACATGGTCCTCAAATGATCTGACCGAGATTATTTATTATATACACATTGACATTGATGACTAAACATATATTATATACAATGATATGAAAGCTTACTTTGTAATGTTATTATAATTATTGTGAATGTGAAGACAATGTGTTTTTTTTAAATACATTCACGTCTTTTTTTCTCTGTTAGTTTTAATCATAGTCTGGCAGTTTAAGTAACTCAGGCGGCCTACCTAAATGTACTTTCTTTGGTAATGTTCGTCGAAACGTTGAGCTCCTTAGTTCTAAGTTGCCCCGCATGATGACTGACAAATGCGTGCACTGACTGGACAGGTCCACTCGATCTGCTTGGTTCTTTTCGCAAAATACCATTTCAGACACCAATCTACATGATCTGACCAAGATTATGTCTGGACTTTGAAAGAGACTGTGACCTTTGAGTTTGTTTCGGCCTCTCTTCTCAGAGTAGTCAGACAGGAAACGCCGATCTCAACTAGCTTTTAAAATAGTATTGAAGTGTAAGAGTTTGTACAAACCTACTTACAAAAATAAAATCATTTAACATTTACTTGCACATTGTGCAATAAAACATTAAACGTGATGTTTACTTGCAATGGTTGTTGTGAAAAATAAATTTAAATAACATTAACTTTAATCTGAGCCACCTTGTTGCTAAATATATGACAGAAAGGGAGGAAGTACTGTTTCAGAATTACTGTTTTGTTATTGCTTTATTTCTATATTCCAGAGTTAATTCCACACTTCCCACAGTTCAGCGAATTAATACATATAATAACTTGATTGGACTTCACAACAGTTTACCAAAACTTACTAAAAACAAACGAAACTTACAAATACGTGGGACTATGGGGTTGTTTAAGTTTTTTTTTTTATCTTTTTAAAGTACTCTCCACTACCCTCTTTACAAAGTTTCATGCGTCTGAACCAGTTTTCGAACCACTTTTTGCAGTCCGAAGTAGACACCTCGTTTACAGCCTATTCGAACGCTGACACCGCATCTTCCGGAGATGAAAATTGTATATCCCTTTGAGCGGATTTTTTATTTTCGGAAATAAAACAAAGTCCTACGGTGCTAGGTCAGGACTGTAAGGAGGATGACCTAGGAGGTTGACTAGCGTGCTGTCCAGCAAGTTCCTCGTTTTGAGTGCGGTGTGCGAAGGCGTGTTTCATGGTGGAGCAGTAGCCCGCGGAGCTCTGTTGATGCTTCTTTGGTTCCGTAAAGGAATTGACACCAAGTAGCCAGTCAAATAAAAAAAGCTCGCAATCAAAATGTTACCTCGCGCTTCTAGATCGCTTCACTTTGACGCAACACCCAAACCGCTGACCTGTAATAATTTCGTAAACACGCCGAGACGAGACTGCTGCAAATTTGTTTATCATATCACGGCACCATTCGCCCCGGGCCTGCTTCTGAGCATCGGTGTGGTTGTGCGGCAACCAGTTTGAAACTATCCTCCTCACGCGAAGACGCACGTGTTGTATTTCGTGAAGGCTTCCCGATCGAACCTGCCGTATGTGCTGAATCTCTTGATACGTTACTTGCCTATTGTCTTGAATGAAAATTTTCACTGCTAGCACGTTTTGTTCCGTAACAGCCGTAAAAAGGCGAACACTTCTTTCTTCATCCCCCAAAGTTAGCCGCTTGAATTGGTTATACCAACGATACACGGTTGCTTTAGAAGGGCCTTCATCCATGAATGTCATTTGAAGTATATCGTACGATTCTTCCTGTTTCAGGCAACAATTGAAATCGTAAAAAATCATAGCGCGAAAATGTTCAGCAGATCCATTTTTTTAATTAGACAAGATATTTTAAATTAACTAGCAAACAATGTGGAGGGAAATTTTGAAATAGACTATAACTGGCCAGTCTGTCATACATAAAAACATTTTTTGCAATACTTCTGAGTGGCCTGGAATAATACTAATAATACGTTTTGTAGCTCAATAAGAGCTACACAAAGAAAGCTCTGGTGAATTGGCAGTGGCACCCAGGTCCGGGAACAAAAAAGCACAATTAGAAAAGATTTCATAAACAACAAATATTTAGAAAAGCATGATGATGATTTATCAGTCCGCTTGGTCAGAGAAAACAATAGTTTTACTTTAATAAATATATAGACGAAATAGATACTTTTAAAATAAAACCGTTACTTCATTCTACTAACAAAAATTTTTGATTACTGGGAAACCAAAAACATAAGTTTATATTTTAATGTGAAAGATAAATTATCAATTATTTTATTTCTGTAAGTAGGTTACACTTTTAGACGTCAATCGTATTTTAAAACCTAGATGAGATCGACGTTTCCTATCTGACTACTCTGAGTAGAAAGGCCGAAACAAACTCAGAAGTCAGAGGTCACAGTCTCTTTTAAAGTCCAGACATAATCTTGGTCAGATCATGTAAATATCGTAGATTGGTGTCTGAAACGGTCTTTAGAGGAAATAACCACACAGAATTAGTGGACCTGTCCAGTCAGTGCACGCATTTGTTAGTAACCATGCAGCTCAACACAGAACTTAAGGAGCTCAACGATTCGACGAACATTACCAAAGAAAAGACATTTGGGTAGGCCGCATAAATTACTCAAACTGCCAGACCCTGACTAAATTTAACTTATTTTTAAATACTTTGAAAAAATAAACAACACATTCACATTATCTTTACATTCTCTAGCCTGAAACACAGGTTCAACCTAGTTCAGGCAAATTAGCAACTTTGCTCTTTTTAATTGTTATTATAAATGTGTCCCTTTTTATTTAAATAAACTTTTTTATTATTTATTATCCACAATAATTAATTGTTCGTCGAATCGCTGATAATTATTTATTATCAACGATTCGACGAACAATACAAAAGATAGGATATTTGGATAGGCCGCATAAATTACTCAAACTGCCAGACCATGATTAAATACACCTTAAAAAAAATACTTTGAAAAAATAAAACAACATTTCCTAAAAAAATATGGACCGTGTTTTTGGGTGCAATTATGAATTCAAATACTCATACTAATAATCATGGCGTATGATTATAATTAGACAATTAGAATTTTAAAATATAAATCCTTTAGTGTAAAAACGGTACTGTTTTTGATTAGTTAGTGTTTAACTAGTGCTAATAAAAAATTAAAATATATTTTAGTGATCATTTTAATTAATGTTTTCAAATAAAGTTTAAATCGTTTTTTTTTCACATATCACTTTTTTATCCTAAAACGTAGCTTAAGCAAAAATCGCCATAGTTCTTTATCTGTGATTGTTCACCAAAGAAAAGATAGACGGTGGTTAGTTTAACTCGCGTTGATTTTAAAAGATGTTTTTACTCTCTAACGTACCTTGTCGTATTTATTCTGTGTCAGCTATAGATACCTTTTTAATTCTGTCAAAAATATTACTACTCCGAATGAATGTCCTTCGTTTAAGTGTTAGAGTTAGCAGTTGCTAGTGGATAGACTAGATATGGGCGTAATGTCGTATCAATGATTCCGATATCAACATACACAACTGCATTTTGACAGAAAACAAAGGTAGCTATAGTCGACCCTTATACATTAACACCGAAAGATGCTTGTCTCTCGGCCGTCATTGTTAGAAAGAGATAGGCGTAAAAATTACCGGTAAAAGAATAGTAACTTTTACCGGTACTAATACTGGTAGTTAGATAACGTTAACTGACTCATGGGTGTCGTTATTAATATCGATACTTTTTTATCGTTAACATAACGGTAATTGGTATCGTTATAAAAAAAATAACGGTAATTCGGTCCCTGCTGCAGAGTTGTCCAGGGCTGTTACGGAGCGAGGCTTGGCTCTTGCGAATCTGAGAGGCTGCCCCTCTCCAAGGAATTTAGATATCCTCAAAAAAAAAAAAATTGCATTGCTCAAAGGCTTTTTAGCAGGGCTAGATGTCAATCTTTTCAGAAGTTTTGTTCATCTGTAGATGAGACCTCTCCAGCATCCGAAATGTCAAACTCAAACACAAAGCATTTATTTCAAATAAACTAATTACAGGCACTTTTGAATTGTCAAGGGGTTGTTCAGTCAGAAATATGAAGCTAGTTGCCCATTCTAAAGCGAAGTAGGTACCTATCTCCCTCTTTTAAATCATTTTGTTACAGAAAATTTGTTACATCAGTCTTGTTGAAATTATACATGTGAGAACAATGTAGAATAAAAAAACAAAAAAAAATCGGAAATAAAAATAAAAAAGCCGTGGCAGCCAAAAGATGACCGGTCCCCACTGACGGCGCCCGTTCACGAACATGACGTATGGATCAGCACCATTTAGCTCAACCATTTTGAAGGGAACTTAATGATCCAACACACGCCACCACCAGCAAGTCATTTGTGTGAGCGTGACATACTCTCAGCCGCCAGGGCACATTCAAGTCAATGACAGACGTGCCCAGTATAGGGTAGCTTTATAGTAGTTAATACGGGAACGAATAACGGATAACGAATAACGGGTAAATGTAGATCAGATGGAGAGTTAAAGTTGGCTTGGAAAAGAATGAAGTTGTCCGCTAAATCCAACTTATCGACCCATAGGAGGGATCAATCAAAGACAGGCGGTGGCGAAAAACCACCATCACCTCACACGTGTGCTTTGCAATTATACAATATTAACAGATTGAATTTATACAGTGCAACGATAGTTTTTACAATCTTCAGCAGCTCCAACAATATTTCTGAATTCTAATCAATTAGTTTATGCGCCCTTGTGGAGCAGAACCAGCGGTGTTTTAAACTTCGTTTTATTCAGTTGGAGTATGTGGGGAGAAAATATATTGACCAAGCACAACTTGTACTTTTGACGCTCTTTTATAATCAGGTTGACATATTTAATAACACCTCTAGCGTGAAGTGGATTGAATTGGGTAGGCGACAGCGCGCGTTATTTGAAACGAACGTTGACGCTGCGTCGTACATAATAAATAAATGCACTTCTTATTTCTATTTATTGTTTTATATATAAATATATACTCTTACGAGGTTTGTTCGTGAGTTGTTCGGTTAAATCGTGAGCTACGATAAAAAATGGAACAACAAAAGAAAAAAAGGGGCGAAAACTGGATTTTTGAAGAAAAAGTTTGTAAAATATGGATTTTTATTATTATTGGGTAAACAATACTTTGTTTAATCTTATTTTGACGACCTAACGCGGATGTTCTTATTATTATAGGAAATATTACGACAACTTATTGCCCAATCGGCACATATTATAGAAGATAAGTCCACGAAGACGTCAATAAACATGCAGAAAATAAAAGAGGGGAAGAATATACAGATTAAGTATGTACTTATTGCATTTGATGTGGGTACAAGTACGTTATGGTTTACGAGATATTAATTAGCATATATTTATTATTTTTAGATTTAATGAAATAACGGGTAAATGTAGATCAGATGGAGAGTTAAAGTTGGCTTGGAAAAGAATGAAGTTGTCCGCTAAATCCAACTTATCGACCCATAGGAGGGAACAATCAAAGACAGGCGGTGGCGAAAAACCACCATCACCATCTCCTGAGGACTTGGAAATAATTGCGATTGCTCCTCACGACTTTGTCATTGAAGTTAATGACTATTTTAATAAATCTTCCGGTCATCCGTGACAAAATCTCCACCATATTAAAGTTAGGTGGTAGGGTTATAGGAAAACAGTTAATCAAGAGAAACGATAAAATATATTGATAGAAAACTAATAATTAGAAATGACAAAATTATCAACAGTAAGTATTGCTAGGCAACACTTCCAAAGAGTTCTAATAAGGAGTATGCATTCCTTAACATCCACCCCTGTTGATGATAATGCCAGCCATCTTCTTTAGCATTTCAAGTCTGGGCCCATATAACGGTTTTGTGAGCATGTCAGCTATCTGTCTGGTTGCTGGCACATGGCAGATTGTCATGCTTCCATCTTGTAAGCATTCTCTAACGAAGAAAGACCTTATCCTGATGTGTTTTGTGTTCTGGTGAAATTCTGTAGACTTTTTCGCCAGCTTTATTGCACTCTCATTGTCAACTCCTAAGGTTGCAGGGCAGTTAACACCAGTAAGATCTTTTAATATCTTCTGTAACCAAATAATCTCTCTGGCAGTTTCACTCGCTGCTACAATTTCCGAAACACAATTCAATATTAATTGGCAACACCAACGTCAACACGTCACGAAAAATGTTAAAATTATTTTCAATTACATAAATTCATTTTAAACACAGTTTTTGTATTTTCTGAGTACCCCTACAAGCCTGAAGTCCAAAAAACAACATAAAAAGTAAAATTAACCAGAATAACACAGAATTTCATTCCATAAACTACCGAATTGGAGGTGACATCTGTCATGTCACCTCGGAACATGTAAATAATGAATATGTATGAAAAATAACAAATGTTGACGAGATCAGCCGCACGTCAAGCACGCCCACCACCTCCGGACTCTTCGCCCAGCTCCGCTTCGCCGCCGTCGGTATCCAGCCCCGCCGTGAGTGCTGTGACGACACCGGCCGCGGTAGTTGCGTCGAGCTCGAGCGACGAGTATTTTTCCCCGCCGACGTCGCCAACACCTGTTCGTCGGCAGAGGAGAGGCCGGCCACCGAGGAGCTTGGGACTTAGGGGCCATCCGGCCCCGAGCCGGGTCCCCGCTGCCGGTGGTTGTGTGCAGCGCATGAGATGGACTCAGTCTATGATCAAGAACGTCATGCGCGCATATTATGGGTCTACAGAGAGGGGAACTCACTTCACTGCGTACCGTGATAGGATGCTGTCTCTTTTTCAGGAACTAGAACCAACCGTCAGCGTGTCGGCCCAACGACTGTCGGATCAGGTGCGGGTCATCCAACGCAATCATAGGTTGGACGATGCCGCATTTGATAGGCTGCGCTCAGAGATACTGAGCAACATTATCGTCTCGACTCCGGCACAAACTGCGGTACAAGCGTCAACCATTGATCTACCGCGGTCCAATCATGGTGTTGAAGAAGAAGATCATAGGGTTACCACAGTAAGTAGCCAATGCAACGACCGATTGAGGAGCGCACTGGAGGATGCGTTTCGCGAGTATAGATCCACTCCGACCGAACTTAGACCGCGATTACCACGCCTACCTATGCACAAAAAAATAGGGCGCTGGTGTGTGCCCTGGAATCGCAACTTAAGAATGTGTTCGAGAGCAGCGAGGATCTCGTTGATACACACTCGATTCTGTATTGCGCGCCGCGGAGCTGCTCAACCAAAACCATCCGTACCAGCCTGGCAATGCAGGATCGAGCGTCGTATCGATGGAGTCAGGGTACTCATAGGCAAACTATACTTTTTCAGGGAGGGCAATACAAGACCACGAGTGATGCGCTTTGTGAGGCGGGCATTTTCGGGTACTGAAATAAGCCCTCGAGAATACATGTCCCGTGTCACAGAGCGCATCGACTTCCTGAAGCAGAAAGTTTGTGCATGGGCGAGCCGTATTCGGCGGTATAAGCGGCGGGTTGATCGATACACGCAGAATCGCATGTTCCAGAGCGATGAAAGGTGGGTATATAGAGCTTGGGAGCGACCTGAACAATATTTGACAGACGTGTGCCGCCCGGATGATGCCGCCACAACTGCATTCTGGCGCAGCATCTGGTCAGTACCCGTCTGTCACACTGAGGCTGACTGGATGCAGGATGTCGAGCGAGTGTGTGAAACTATACCAGAAATGGAAACAGTCCTAATTACGCCATCAGACGTTGCCAGAGCAGTCCGTCCGTTACCGAATTGGGAATCGCTAGGGCCGGATGGATTGCACAACTTTTAGTTGAAATGGCTAATTAGTTCGCATACTAGCCTGGCATCTCAGTTCCAGTCAGACTTGGAGTCTGGGTCGCTACCGCAGTTTCTATCAACAGGCGTTACTCACCTGCTCCATAAGTCAGGTAGTACCACGGAAACCAAGAATTATAGACCGATCACGTGTTTGTCGACGATCTATAAACTTCTTACATCCATTTTGAGAACGAAAATTAATACACACATTGACTGTAACTCGATTATGTCTGGCTGTCAAAATGGATGTAGGAACGGGTCCCGAGGTACTAAGGAGCTACTCCTCATCGACATGGCCATTAGCCAATAGGTTCGTCGCTCCCGCAAGGATCTGTCGACATGCTGGATAGATTATAAGAAGGCCAACGACTCGGTGCCACATACATGGCTTGTGAGGGTGCTGGAGTTGTACAAGATAGATGCAACTCTACGACCGGAGATAATGTGTCTTATTGATTCCCCCGGACGGTGACATGCCCGACAGATGTCAACCGTGCCGTCTTTCACAATAAATCTCCGGTAATTGTTCGTCATCATAACTTCGTCCATAATTGCACAGACAAAACCTTCGGTTTCTCCAAAGAGGTCGCCGAAACGCAGCCAGGCTACGGACGCTAGAAGATCTACATCGGGTCCATGTAGGGCCCGGTAAAAGCGTCCGTGAAGCTCCTTACTCTGCCATACTTCCATGCGATCATTAGTGTTTATTATTATGTCGTTTATTTATTCTTATCCTTATTTTGCTACATTTAAAATATTTTATAAAACAACTTTAAAAAAAACATTTAATAATATAAAAAATAGTGGTCCGCCGGTAGCGGGAGCAGGGTCCAAGCTACTGGTGGTTAGGGCTCCAGAGACAGGAACCTCCTCACAATGCGAGCCGTATCGAGGAGTACTGCCTTCTGAATCAGGCCCTTGATCCAACCGCCTAACGAAAGCCTCGAGAGATGTTGGTCGAGACTTTTGCCATCAGGCCATTGGCCGATACGACAATAGGCACAATGACAGCCAAGCTCACATTCCACATGTCAACAACCTCGTGTGCTAAGTCGAGATATTTAATTTGTGTCTCTTTCTCAGCTTTCACGAGGTTCTCGTCATGTGGAATGGTAATATCGATAATCATTGTCCGGCGCGCTAATCGATCTATCACTACTATATCAGGCTTATTTGCGATAATAGTCCTGTCAGTAATGATAGACCGATCCCAGTACAACGTGACATGGTCATTTTCGAGAACTGGGTCGGGCACATACTTGTAATACGGTACCTCAGAATCCACAAGTTTATATTGCAAAGCAAGTTGCTGGTGAATAATCCTGGCTATTTGGTTATGCCTGTGCAAGTACTCGCCGTTAGCCAGACGAGAACAACCAGAGATAATGTCTGATGGATTCACCTGGACGGTGGCATGCCCGACAAACGTCAACCGTCCCGTCCTTCATAATATGTCTCCGGTAGTTATTCGTCAAGACAACTTCGTCCATAATTGCACAGACGAAACATTCAGTTTCCCCGAAAAGGTCACCAAAACGTAGCCAGGATACGGACGCTAGGAAATCTACACCAGGCTCATGAAGAGCCCGATCGAAGCGCCCGTGAAGCTCCTTGCTTCGCCAAACCGCCTTGCGGTCATCGGAAGTAAGTACTACAGGTTTGTGCCAGTTCCCTTTAGCCATGGAGAGCGGGGTAAGCCCCATGTCCACTGCGACCACATCACGGTGCATACCCATTTCGGCTTTGAAAAAATATTCCCTGAGACTGCACACCTCGCGGGTGTGGAGGGTCTTCGCATTTAAAAAGCCTCGACCCCCGCACTTTCGCGGAATGTACAGTCTCATCACCGATGATCGTGGGTGATGCATCCGATTTGCGGTCAGAAGTGTACGGACCCGCCTATCCAGGGAGTCGAGTTCGGTTTGGGTCCATTTGAGTATGCCGAAAGAGAACATCAAAATCGGCATGACCCAACCGTCGTTGAAGGCGCGCACCTTGTTTCCGCTCGAAAGAAGACTAATAAATACCTTCTTCAGGCAGCCAAAGAAGCGCTCCTTCAACGATTGCTTCATGTTAATAACGTTGATGCCTAACGCTTCCGTCATACCCAAATACTTATAGTTTTCGGATGAAGAGAGGGATCTAAGGTGTATGGAATCCGAAAGTTGAATACCTTCGGATTCCATAATCTCACCTCGCTTAACGTGCATGATTGCACATTTGTCCACACCAAATTCCATTCTGATGGCGCTACTGAATGTTTCAGTTACCTTCAGTAGCTCCATCAGTTGCAATTTGTTGGGGGCAAAGATTTTCAAGTCATCCATGAACAGAAGGTGAGATATGACCTGACCACCTCTCTTCAACCGATAGCCTAGACCTGAATCCTCCAGCAGTGTGCTTAGAGGATTCAGAGCTAAGCAGAACCAAAGTGGACTCAAACTGTCGCCCTGAAATATTCCCCGTTTTTTATCCAGACAGGCTCGTCATTCCCCTGGATCTGTTGACACCCCGGATAGCGAAGGACCGTCCTCCATTGCCCCATATAGGAACTAAGGACCTTCCTTAGTTCCTATATGGGGCAATGGAGGTTGTTCTCGTCTTGCTAACGAAGAGTACTTGCATAGACACAACCTTGTAGCCAGGATTATCCATCAGCAACTTGCTCTGAAACACAGCCTTGTGGAATCGGAAGTGCCGTACTACACGTACGTGCCCGACCCAGTTCTCGAAAATGGAAATATCACATTGTACTGGGATCGATCCATCATCACTGACAGGACTGGATCGAGTAGAGCGGCGCACAATGATTGTTGACATAACGGTCCCGCATGACGGTAACCTCGTGAAAGCCGAGAAAGATAAAGAAATCAAGTATCTTGATTCGATCTCGAGAGGTTGTCCACATGTGGGATGTGGACTCAGCAATCATTGTGCCGATAGTCGTGACAGCCAATGGCTTAATAGCCAAGAGCCTTGACAAACACCTGAGGAGGCTCTCGTTGGGCAGCTGGATCAAAGGCTTCATTCAGAAAGCGGTACTTTTGGACCCGGCTCGCATTGTCAGGAGGATCCTCTCTCTGGAGCCCTGACCGACGGTAGCTTGGGCCCTGTTCCCGATAACGGTGGGATACTATTTTTAATATGTATTTTTTTTATGATTTTTGAAAAATATTTAAAAATGCAATTTATATGTTTTTAAATGTAGGTAATAAGGAAATAATAATATTTTTATTTGCTTTGCGTACAGTATCTACAACCAAGACCTCTGACCAATTGTCCTAAATTGGTCCGAGACCAAACCATTGTCTTTTTGAGCAGTTTTGAAAGTTGGCGCGAATTGTGGCTCAGTATTGTAACAAAATTAAATACACCATTACTGGTAGCAGCACTGGTGCTGGTATCCTGCTCGATCCTTGCAGTTATTTTATTTAGTAAGGATAGTATTTTATTTATTTATTTATTTATTTATACTTCACGCACATTTTGTACAGCGGCGGACTTAATGCCATAGGCATTTTCTACCAGTCAACCTTTGGGTGATGCAGAGACAAGCAGTGGTAGGAGCAATTTATAAAAAACCAAGGAATAAATATTTAATCTAAGACATAGATATACATATATACCTAATTATATATAAATATAAGCACAAATAAATATACATAAATATATAATTATACTAAAACAAATAAAACAGCCAATGAGAAAACATTACCCTTAAGATGATACTGCCAGCTTCTTGCGAATGTGCTCACGAACTTTAACTTTAAAGGATAATCGGTTGGTTGCCACCCTGATATCTTGGGGGAGTGCATTCCACAGAGAGATAGACTGAACGAAGAAGGAAGAGTGAATGAAGTCTGTGCGGTGAGTGGGACATTGAAGAAGACGATTGTGTGATGAACGAAGATTTCTGTTGTGGTTGGCGCAAATGTACTGAAAGTGGGGGGCTAGATAACCACGGGAGGAGGTAGAAACAAGAAATGAAAACAAGGTGGTCAGCGCCCTTTGCTCTCTGCGCTGCCGTATGGGCAACCACTTTAGAAGTGACCGATGCGCAGAGACATGGTCATATTTACGCAGATTGAAAACGAATCGAATGCAGTTATTGAGAAGACGTTCAAGTTTGTCGAGGAGATCTGCATTCAGGTCATAGTAGCACACATCACCATAATCGATGATAGGGAAAAATAAGGACTGCACAAGCATTGTCTTCGTACTCGATGGCAATATATTTTTCAACCGGTACAGAGCGCGCAACGTTCCGGTAACCTTCTGGCTTACCCGGGCGACTTGAGTACGCCAGTTCAGGGTACTATCAATGTGCAAGCCTAGGTCCTTTACGTCAGTGCTAAAAGGAACGATAATACCATTGAAGAGTACCGGTGGCAAGGTTTTACCATCCACTTTGCTAATACTACGAGAAACTCCCACATCGCCTCCCACATTTTTCAAAAATGGCATTAAAAGCTCGATTTGTGTCGTTGAGCAGTGGTGGCCCAGTGGTAACGGCCGCGACTTACGAGTTGTAGGTCGTGGGTTCGAACCCAGACAGGCGCTTTACTTTTTGTAAATATTTTCATCACCACTGCTCTCAAAACGGTAACGTAAAACATCGTGAGGAAACCGGCATGTCTTAGAACCAAAAATTCGAAGTTATGTGACATCTACCAACGCGCACTGCGCCCGCGTGGTGGGTTACTGCCCACTCCGTCTCACAGAGAGGAGGTCTGTGTCCCAGCAGTGGGAACATAATAGGCTGATTATGTTTTGTAGTCTGATTTTACTCTATATACCAGGCTATTCAGAAAGTATTGCGAAAAGAAGTTTTTATGAGAGACTGTGGCCAGTGTCTATTTTGAAAATATTATTATTTGTAAGTAAAAATAGGTACGTTCCAATTTCAAAATTTTCCTGCACATTGTTTGCGAGCTAATTCAAATTATCGTGTCTCATTGAAAAAAGAATCTGCGCCGGGAACATTTTCGCACTTTGATTTTTTTTTTCATTTCAATTGTCGCCTAGAACCGGACGAATCGTACGATAGACTTCAAATGGCATTCATGGTTGAAGGCCCTTCTAAGGAAACCGTATATTGTTGTTATAACGAATTCAAGCGCGGTCGACTAACTTTGGGGGATGAAAAAAGAAGTGGTCGCCCTTTGACAGCTGTTATGGAAGAAAACGTCCTAGCAGTGAAAAACTTAGTCTAAGACAATAGGCGAGTTACGTATCAAGAGATTCAGCACATACTGCAGGTTGGATCGGGAAGCCTTCACGAAATTCTACAGGTGCATCTTCGCTTAAGTAAAAATAGGTACGTTCCAATTTCAAAATTTTCCTGCACATTGTTTGCGAGCTAATTCAAATTATCGTGTCTCATTGAAAAAAGAATCTGCGCCGGGAACATTTTCGCACTTTGATTTTTTTTTTCATTTCAATTGTCGCCTAGAACCGGACGAATCGTACGATAGACTTCAAATGGCATTCATGGTTGAAGGCCCTTCTAAGGAAACCGTATATTGTTGTTATAACGAATTCAAGCGCGGTCGACTAACTTTGGGGGATGAAAAAAGAAGTGGTCGCCCTTTGACAGCTGTTATGGAAGAAAACGTCCTAGCAGTGAAAAACTTAGTCTAAGACAATAGGCGAGTTACGTATCAAGAGATTCAGCACATACTGCAGGTTGGATCGGGAAGCCTTCACGAAATTCTACAGGTGCATCTTCGCTTGAGGAGGATAGTTTCACGCACGCACAACCTCACCGATCTCAGAAGCAGGCCCGGGTGGAATGGTGCTGTGATATGACGATCAAATTTGAATCAGGCTCGTCTCGGCGTGTTTACGACATCATTACAGGCGATGAGGCTTGGATTTCAATACGATCCAGAAACGAAGCGCCAGTCGACGGTTTGGGTGTTTCAAAACGAATCAACACCTACCAAAGTGAAGCGATCTAGAAGCGGGGGTAAGATTTTGTTTGTGAGCTTTTTCAATTTGACTGTCTACTTGGTGTCAATAATAATTCCTTTACGGAACCAAAGAAGCATCAACGCTGAATGGTATACTACCAAAATATGCTTGGCATAAGTTTTCTCTGTTGTGAGTAAGAAGCGACAAAACACAGGGCTCCGCGGGCTACTGCTTCACCACGGCAACGCGCCTTCGCCCACCGCGCCCTAGCACCGTGTTACTTCTTTTTATTCCCGAAAATAATTGCCTGGCTTTTAGACAACTGTTTCTATTCAGTGAACGATTTTTTTAATTATAAATGATATTTCAGTGTATTAATACGTTGTGTGTGTGTTTATTGAGTTTTTATTTATAACTATCTTTTTTTAATTTCATTTCAAGTGTTTGACATTATTTAATTAGTTAGTTGTGACATTATATTCATAAATTGCATTGTAATTAAAAATAAAAAACATTTTAATTAAATCTAATTTTTATTTTTTTTATTGGAGATATAATGCACTTTAATTTTAATATTTCTACACCGGTAACGGTAGTATATGTGAAGCTGTTCATTAATATTAAGATCTTAATGTACCATGTACTCAGAAATAAATAAATAAAATCATCAGCTCAAACCGATACAAGTTTCGTCGCCGGAAGATGCGCTGTCAGCTTTCGAGCAGGCTGTAAACGAGGTGTCTACGCCAGACTGGAAAAGTGTTTCGAAAACTGGTTCAGACGCATGAAACTTTGTATAGAGGCTAGTGGAGAGTACCTTGAAAAAAAAGATTACTGATAGAGCATTTATTTTTATTTTTCGAAAAACTTTCAGAGTGTCTCACGTATACTAGGCATTTTTTAGCGATTTAACTCCAAATGAATCCCTTATGGTTGTCTATTTTCGTTTTGTAGATAATTCACCTAGTTAGGGGAGAGTGGGGTAATTGCAGAAACTTCAGGAAGAACTGAAATTAATCCAAACCAGTTAAGTTTATCAACTTATATAAATAACATAACATAAACATAACATCACGCCTTGTTTCCCCGAAGGGTTGGGCAGAGGTGTACCTGTACACCCACATTTCGCCAGTTATGTTTAAGTCCCATGTAATAGGGGGCGAGCCTATTGCCATCAACCGGGCACAAATCCAGACTCCGGGCTGCTGCTGAGAAATTCCAGATAGAAAAACCCAATAACACTTTGCCCGACCTGGGAATCGAACCCCGGACCTCATGCTCAGCGGTAGCGATTGCGACCACTAGACCAACGAGGCAGTTATATAAATATTCAGTATAAAATCCAAAAATAATAAAAAACAAAACATTGGAGTCCAGGATTACCCCACAACACGTGAGGTAATTACGAATGGTATGTGGGGTAATCACATAGTGACATAAGTCACAGTGTGATTACAAATGAAATTTATGGGCTCAAGTGGAGCCCATAAATTACGTTTGTAGCATTTTTTTTGATTAGGTGGATCGGAAAATGCTTTAAGATTCTTCACTCCTTTTGGTACCTGAAGTGAAACTTAACAGTCTTTTGAAAAAAAATCCACCCACTAAAATCGACCGCCATTAGCTGACACAAATACTAATAACACAGAACTGTATTTTTATTTGGGGTAAGAATCGCATGGTGTACGTGTCTAGTCACTAAAAACAATTTTAAACGATACGTTAATTCGAAACTAAAGATAAATTGCAATTTTATACCTAAAACATTATTTACACCTGTTCAATTTTAGTCAAAAATTTAATGAAATATTGAAAATTCTTTAAGTAAACATAACTTGTAACGCAAGTGCGTACTCACATAGTCACACATACACGTCCGCGATTACCCTGTGTCCGTGATTAGCCCACTCAACTCCTACCTATCTAAATTTTCGTTCATGAAAGTTAAATTAAAGAAAATACGTCATCATCGTAAAATTAGAATACTTAACGGCAAACTTATGTATTGGTTCCTAGTTTACCTTATTAATTTTAGTTTAATTATTATAGTTACCGTGAATTGAAAACAAAAAAGAAACTGAACGTGAACTCTTCCCAGGGGTGAACTTTGATCGACCGTTGATCCTTTTAAATGCATATGTAGGTATACTGTTGAGCAGTCGTAACTTTGAAAAACCTTAACAGTTAATGTAGCTATAGTCAATACAGTTCGTAAGTAGGTCCTATTTTACGCGCAGGCATTAAGGCGCTGCCCAAACATAGCACACCGTAAAATCCATGTTGTTTTTGCACAGTTAGGCGTATTAGTGCATATTACAAGCCAGAGAAAAATTGAGTGTATTGTAAAATGTTCAAAGAAAAGACCTATTTATTCAAAAATCATAAAAATAAAATAGTATCATGATAAAACAATCTTAAAAGTAAGTTTCTTAAAATGTAGAGCGTAAACTGTGTTTGTTAAAACAATGTAATGATAATAAATAAATTGCAATCTACAAAAAAAAAATGCTGAGCCGTGCCTTTATTTTTTAACTTAATTTTAACAGCAAAATTGCTTTAGTTTGTTGGTAATTCGATTCAAATAACATCAAACGCATCGCGTATATGAACCTTATTTGTTGCCGCGATGCGCTATTGTCAATAACCGAATAATTTGCTTCTGACCGCTTCTTAATAAACAATGTCAATTAGCGTCATAGATTTTACGTCCTCTGGGTTTTTTCATTCAAAGTACCCGTGAAAAGTGTGAAAACTTAAATCGGCAGTACATTAGGTCAAACATTCATAGATAGTGGCGGACAGTTAAAATCGGTCGCCTAATAATTGTTATTGTTAGAGATGAAAGTCATTAAATCATAGGCACCGGACAACTTTACCAGTCGCTGACTGACTGTAGCGAATACCGATCGTGCACACGCGCGCTATTTAAAATAACTTTGCCGGCTTACTTAATCAAAGAAAACTATGTAAAACCAACTTCGTAGTATGACTTTCTATTGTTTTTTTTTTTAAGTTGTGTTAAACATGGCTAACGATCACGTAAAACTAAACATTATGAACGAGATCCACGAGATTTTTGACCGAAATTTTGACGATGAGGTCGAGATGATTTTCGGCAAGCCGCCGGCGCAGGCGGCTACTAAGAATCACGTCACGAACAATGTTCACCTGATGGACGCTGAGCGAGGACTTGATACACACTTTGTAAGTTCTATTTACCTTTTTTCTATTAAAAACAAAATACCTTTGTCATAGGTAACTAGCTGACAGTCTGTTGTAGCAACTTTAGCTACTTAATAGCAGGGCGACGCAATTTGCAATTTAAGCATATTTGCACCATATTATGCTTATATTCGGATTAAGACATGGCATTAAGGCATAATCTACATAAATGACTTGCCATTAGTAACTAATTATCCAGTATCACTATTAATTCAAAAAATAAAGATACGTATGAGAATGAAATTAATAATACAATCAATTCAATAATTAACTGCACCCTAATTGCGTAATACACAATCAATCGGAATCTGAATCGTTTTGAAACAGATTGCTAATCCATTGCTTCTTAAGTTCGATAAAATTCTGCTCAACAATATATAGAACGCAATGGATGTTCTTGAACCGTCAAAATCAAACAGATTAGTCGTAATCGTTTACGAAAATGTGTTACGCAATTAGGGTGCTGGTTAGATAATAATAATTTAAAAATTAATCTTGAAAAAACAAAAATTATGTTCTTCAGTCAACGTTTAGAAGCACCAAATATTAATGCTCAACACAAACTAACTGTTATAAAAATGTAATAAGGTAGAAACAGCTAAATTTTTAGGTGTAACTATTGACAGACGTCTGAACTGGAAAGCACACACAGAAGAATTAAATAAAAAAATATGTGCCTACCATGGTGTTGTCGGCCCCATATTAAGGTTTGGAGTTATATTTTGGGGAAACTCTACTATAAAGAAATCATTTTAAGGCACAAAAAAGTTGTTTTAGGGCTATGTTTGGTTCCTACATCTTATTTTTTCCAAAATACTTAAATTGCGAAATACAACTTCGTTTTAGAAGTTGTATTTTGCACTTTTTTACAGCGTAAATGACATGTTTTCTTATCGTACCGCAACGTTGCGCCCGCCGGGGTGTTCCGTGTTTGTTGTCAATGTTAGACGATTACTTTATTTATTTGCATTTTATTTTGTATTGTAATATTTCTGACACTATTGACTTATGCTGTGAACTACTTGGATTTAGATTTTCCTTGTTATTTGGTATCGAGTAACCTAACCATTCTTATGAACTTTAGCTCTGCTTGCGGACTTATTTTAAGTCCGTAAGTCTTATTATATACGACATTTTATTTACGATTTGATTTGGTTGCCGACATGGAATCTGAACGTTGGGATGTATGTATTTAACAGTTAGTATTTACCAATGATATTTATATCAATATATTTACAGTTTTTTTTTTTTTTATATTAACCTACCTACTACCTTCTTAGTTAGTAAGTAATTTCCATAGACACTCCCAAGCAATAAGTCGGTAATAACGGTAAGTAACTCAAATTTTACAGGAAAAATGTATTTCTATTTTTAATTGAATATGTATGTTTTCGAGGAGTTTCGACTCCTCGATAAGATACATATTCAATAAAAAATAGAAATACATTTTTCTGTACTGCGTTCATTGATACATCAACTGAAAGCATTTTCTTCGTGTAATTCCTAACTACTTCTTCCTATATCCTCACAAACTTTCGCGCTTGTAATGTTATTATTACAAAAATAAGAAGGAGGAAAGTAGGTACGACAGAAGGATTAGTAGGATTTCTGTATGATATACGAATCAGAACGTCCCCAGTGCAACAAAAATAATGTGAAACTTTACCTACTTATGCTTGGGGACATAGACTCAAAGAATTTTTTTTCACGGTCTGAGTTTCACACTTGTAGGTACCTAAGTATATTTTATATAAATTAGTATTTACCTATCTATCTACCTACCTATGAAGCGTCGTTTGTTCCGTTTCTTTAGACCATGTTCGCACGGACGTAAATATCTCGTGGCGGGATATCACCGCGCACTGTATTTTCATCTCTCGGTGTTAAACCGAGCATTGAGAATCCAACAGGGTGCTTCCCAGCGCGTCGACTAAACACTTGGATTTTCAACTCTCGGTGCTAAGCAGTGCGTTGAAGATCCAGTGCGCGAAAAAACTCTCCGCGATATTTTTACGGCGTAAGTAATTATCTCAAGGACACTGAGGGCCTAGACAAGGTAAAATTCGATTAGCGATGACGCTTGTAGAAAAGTCAAAAAAAGTACCGGGTTGACGTAAGCTCATCATCGTCATCATAGCTTTTGATTGTTTATTGTCATTTGACATATAATCAAAAGTGACAGCGTAATATCTTACTGCAGCGATAGCGGATAAAATAAATGGACAATCGTTTTGTGATTACAACAGTATCACAATAGTTATGCTTACTTGCTCTAAAATAAGTCAATATCACAAATAACTGTTGGACGTTTTTTTGCAAGTTTGTTTACGCATAACATGACTTTGAGAGTGAGGTTATAGGGTGCACCTGTGTCTTCGCACTCACTTGACCGCTTTACTATATTGTGACCGAAATCGGTAAGGATCAGGAAGACATTATTATTAGGTATTATATTTTTGCTGGACGTAACCAGGTTTAATACAATACCCCTGATATGATGGTAATATCTGAGATGATGAATTGTATTGATGTCTCAATAATCAGTTTGTCTAAATTGAGTAGATAGTACCTATATAATAATGGCTGAATAGTATAAATGATATTCATTTTCATTAAATTGGCTGTAGCACATACATAACCATTAGGTATAAAGTTCAGTACTAAAACATTTCGTATTGTGTCGCATTTACTTTGCTTGCAATGATTTTAATGTTATTTTTATTGAATAATAAAAGTTCTTGACGCTAGAATACGGTTGATTATATTCTTATTCACGGTACTACAGACAAAAGGCCAAATCATATATATAATCAAAGTGTTTAGTGTGGACCTTTGACACTTCTACTACCATAATTGTATTTTTTGTTATTCGTTCAGTCGATAATACACACATCAAAAAATTCTAAGCAACACATACTATTTCAAATTATTAATCAATTATTATATAATTTCTTAACCATGTAAACTTTTTTGATCTAGAGGATAAATTGGATGGTTGTAAAAAAAATTCGAGTATCAAGTGTTTTTTTTTTTCGCAAATTCAAAAGCGAATGCATTTGTTCGAATTGTATAGCGTTTTCTTTGCTTATTAAAATTTAGTATTCTGTAACAATTTTATGAATTAAACAATAATTTGAAAAAAGTTTTGAACAAATTTGGATTTTGATTTTTACGTCATGGGGCGACGTCATTTGAACGCAGATGACAAATGCAAAGAGCGGTAGGGATGTTGCACGCGGGAAGAAGTCATTCTCAGGTATCTCGGTATTTTGGTGTCAACAGAAGTGTTATTTGCCATCTTCATCAGCGATACACTAACACGGGAGATCCTGCTGAGCAACACCCAGGTCGTGGAAGGTGTACAACCACACGGCAAGATCGATACATACAACAGACTGCAAGACGCCAGCCAATGTTAAACGCCCGAGAGACAGGTGTAAGGCTACAAAATTCAAGTGGTGTTGTTGTTAGCTGCAAAACTGTGCGAAATCGACTGCATGAGTATAGCCTACGAGCACGAAGGCCAATTAGGTGCCCACCGATACGTCACGGGAATCGCGTTGGTCGAAATGAATGGTGTAGGGAACACATTACATGGACCCAGGAACAATGGGATAAAATTTTATTTTGCGATGAGTCTCGATTTGGGTTCAAGCCTGATGCTAGAAGGGTAAGAGTGTACCGTAGTTCTGGAAATACTGAAAGACTGAGGTGCGTTCAGGAAGTGCATCCATACAACGGCTCAACAGTTATGTTTAAATCAGGTATACCTTTGTTTAAATGAGGTAGTACATCAGACCCCACAAATTATAGACCTATTTCAGTACTACCTACATTTAGTAAAATTTTTGAGAAATTGTTTTAGACCAACTGCAAAGATTTTTTGACAGACAAAAATTATTACACAGCAAACAGTTCGGTTTTACAAGGGGTCGTTAAACTACTGATACTGATACCGATGTTGAACTTTTAGGACATATTTATAATGCTTGGGAAGATAAATGCGATGCCTTGAGCATCTTTTGTGATTTGTCCCAGGCATTCGATTGCGTTCTTCATGAAACGTTAATCAGGAAACTCCACCACTACGGGATCCAAAACACCGCTCTGGATCTTCTTACTTCATACTTGAGTAAAAGGATTCAGAGCGTTGAGGTTAATGGAGAAAGATCTCCCGGATCTATCTTAACAATGGGAGTTCCACAGGGCTCAATTCTTGGTCCTTTCTTGTTTCTTATTTATATTAATGACTTGCCTTTCCTCATAAAGGATAATCATGATATAGTGTTGTTTGCGGATGAAACTTCACTTTTGTTTAAACTTAAACCTCAGTAGCTGGTTACTGACGATGTAAATAACGCGGTCTCAAAAATAGTTCACTGGTTCAATGTTAATAAGTTGCTTCTTAATGAAAAGAAGACTAAATGCATTCAGTTTACGCTACCTCACGTTAGGCAGGTGAAAACGAATGTGTTGATAAACGCAAACTCAAACTCAAATCATTTATTTCAATTAAACCATTTACAGGCACTTTTGAATTGTCAAGGAATCGGTCAGTCAGAAATATGAAGCTAGTTGCCCATTCCAAAGCGCAGTAGGTCACTATGGAGAAGAACGGGCAAGAAACTCCATGGACACTCTTTTAAATAATATTGTTGTTACAAATATATTAGTTACATCGATTAATGTTGACACTATAAGTGAGAACGATGTACAAAAACCGTACACGTTAAAAGCGTCCAGAGTGCAGCAAAACATAACTAAAAACAATCCAGCAAATTAAATATTAAAATAAGCCGTGGCAGCTAAGAGATGACCAATAAAGGGCGAAGAATTGAAACATGAAGACAGCACAGTATTCTTGGGCTTATCTTTGGATAAATTGTCAAAAAAGCTCAGCTCCGCAGCATACGCTGTTAGAAAAATTCGTAAATTAACTGATTTAGAGACAGCCCGTTAAGTATACTTTAGTTATTTTCATAGTGTGATGTCGTACGGGATTCTTTTGTGGGGAAATGCCGCCCACATTCAGACTATATTTGTTTTGCAGAAAAGAGCTGTTAGATCAATTTATAAATTAAGTCCGAGACATTCTTTCAGAGAGAAATTTAAGTAAATTAATGTAATGACTGTGCCTTCTCAGTATTTTTATGAAAATCTTTTATATGCCCACAAAAACATAAAATTGTTTAAAAAATACAGTGATATCCATAATATAAATACTAGGGACAAACACAAATTTGTTGTAACTACAACAAGGCTCAAGAAAATAGGTGGCTCGTTCAGATGTCAAAGTATACGCTTTTATAATAAACTTCCAAGCCACGTTCAAGATCTAAGACTTAATAAATTCAAATCATTCATTAAACGTAAGTTGTGCCAGAAAGCTTTTTATACAGTCAAAGACTATATTGAGGACAAAAAGGCTTGGGACTGACCTGCTCCAACTTTTGCATACTGAGTATGGTTTTTTTGTTTGGTACCTAATTTTTGTTTTATTTTATATACACTTTGACATTTCATGATTATTATATACACAATGACATGAATATTTACTTTGTATAATATTATTATTATTTTAATTTCGTGTGAGGACTTAATAGGTAATATTTTAATAGATTTTGTCTATCTCAGTTATTTCTTTAATTTTTTGTATCTGGTAGTTTGAGTACTTAAAGCGGCCTACCCAAATGTCCTTTTTTGGCATTGTTCGCCGAATTATGTTTTGAGTTGAGCTGCACGATTAATGACAAATGCATGCACTGACTGGACAGGCCCACTCAAATCTGTATGGTTATTTCCTCAAAAGACCATTTCAGACAACTACCTACATGGTCCTCATATGATCTGTAAAATAAACAGTGACATGACTATTTACTTACCTAGGTATTATTTTATTGTTATTATTGTGAATGTTAAGACTATGTGGGTTTTTTTTTTTACTTTTGTTTTTATTTTATTATTTCAGTTAGTTTTAATCGTAATCTTGATCTGGCGGTTTGAGTAATTATGCGGCCTACCCAATGTCCTTCCTTTGGTATTGTTCGTCGAATCTTTGAGCTACTTATGTTTTGATTTGAGCTGTACGATTACTGACAAATGCGTGCATTGACTGGACAGGTTCACTCAATCTGTATGGTTCTTTCCTCAAAAGTCCATTTCAGAAATCAATCCACATGGTCTTAACATGATCTGACCAAGATTATGTCTGGACTTTAAAAGAGACTGTGCCCTCTGAGTTTGTTTCGGCCTTTCTTCTCAGAGTAGTCAGATAGGAAACGCCGACCTCACCTAGTTTAAAAAAAAATGTTTGACGTGTAAAAGTGTTTGTACAAACCCACTTACAGAAATAAAAATCATTTATCATTTATGGTATGGGCGGGTATTATGAAGAACAGACAAACTGAGCTCGTTTTTGTAAACGGTAACATGAACGCTGTAAATTACGTTGAGGATGTTCTAAGGCCTTATGTCCGTCCATTCACACAAACGCTTGGCTCCGATTTCACGTTGATGCATGACAATGCGCGTTCGCATACAGCTTTGTACACACGGGAGTACTTGGCAAGGGAAAACATCCTGGTATTGCCTTGGCCTGCACAATCGCCAGACCTCAACCCCATCGAGCATGCATGGGACATGCTCCAGAGACGTGTTTTAAAGGACTTGGATGGAGTGACAACCACCCAACAACTGATGGACTTACTAAAATTTCATTGGCAGGAATTGCCGCAGGATAACTCATCGATTCTATGAATAATCGGTGCCAGCAAGTTCTCAATAATAGAGGAGACACACTATGTATTAATTTATGGAATTTTTGTACAACCATTTAATTTCAGTTTAAGTAGGCACCTTACTTTGTACTACGTACTTACAGTACTTACTCGTAATTATTGTTAATTAAGATTAAAAAAAAACAATTCTTGTTTAATTTCAAAAAAGCATTAAAAATAATATATATAAGAAATAATAAGTATTTAATGCGAAAACACATTATACAATTGTAATTTGTATGTGTTGTTTAGACTTTTTTGATGTGTGTATATGGTCACCTTTATCACGTTTCGATTTATTTATTTTTAATAGATAAATCAATAATAACAATGATATTAGCAGTATTTATGAAATAAGAATATAACAAAATAAATGTTTTTATAAAATCTACATGTACGCTTATCGCATATTGTAAAGAAATTTCCAAACAACGCATTACTAGTCTGTAGATTTACAAACGATTCCCCAAAGTAGTCAACAAAAACACAGCTAATCATGAACATACCTAATTAAGAATAGATAGAAATATCTTTCGAGTCGTTATGTATGAGTTATGTATGTAGGTACAGTTAGTACAGTACAGCTAATTTAATTTAATTTATATTTATTTATCTTGACAACATAGGTCCAATGGTTAGTACAAAAACAACTTATCAACTAAGGGTTAGTATTCATTAATATTCATCCCTGCCGCACGAACAACCAGAGAGAGTGTCGTAATATTGGTGCATCGTGCTGTTCAGCCGGGGTTTTGAAAATACTTTTGCTGCTAGCCCTCATTCTGCTTATCAAGAATGCGGCCTTCTTCCTCATGATGGCATAAAAGTCGTCAGTTCGTGCTACAGCAAACATACTAGACGCACTACAGAACCGGGGCACCTCAACAGCACTCTGAAGCCATTATTATTTTGCCCACGCAGAGCATCTAGAGCCCTCCGCTTTCCGTTGACCCATAAACTGCCCGTCTAGAACCCTTGACAATAAGATTTGAATAGAGTTATTTTGACCTCGTTACTACAACGAGCAAATCTGTGAGCCAACATGTTGCATCTGGCTGCTAGTGCCCTGCGCTCACGATCCATATCTACCTGATCCTTGAGATCCTCGGTGACGTTATGACCCAGGTATTTAAATTAGGCGACCCTTTTATGTTTACGTCCATTGAGGGATATTGAGGGCTCGTAATTTAGATGTTTCCCAGGAGCAGCAAAGATCAGGTATTCACTCTTAGTTTCATTGTATATCAGTCCGTGGGTTGCCGCATACCTTTCACATACGTTCAGCATATCTCTCTGATTGAGCCAGCCGTTGGACCCAGCAGCACCATGTCATCAGCGTAGCTTGAATTATTAACTCTCGCACCCTCTATTTTGCACCCAACTGGTCTGCTGCTGAGTTCAACGATCAACTCATTTATATACAGGTTGAAGAGCTTAGGTGAGGTTAACCCCCCCTCTCTCCCGCCACATTCCAACCTGTACGCTTCAGATAGAACGTCTCCCCAACGAACTTGGTTTAACTGGTTAGAGTACCAGTACTGGAACAAACCCGTCACCTCAGGTGGTACACCTGCTCCCTCGAGCCTATCCCAAGGGACATCATATGACACCAGGTCAAATGCCTTTGAGAGATCAAGGAACTGGTCTTGTGATATCACACAAGTCCTCGTGTAATAGGAGAGATAGAACAGATTTAAACCAAAGGAACCATCAATCAATCCAAACCGAAAAAACTTAACAGTACAGTCGAAAATGCCATTTGGTACTTAAGTATACGTACAGGCAAATATCTTAATATTTTCACTTCACAGCCAGTATTAATTTGTATTGTGTGCGTGATAACTTTACAAGTTAATGGCATACACATGAGAGAGTGATGTAAAATAATTGACTTCTCTGCACACTCTGCACAGGCAACAACATTGTTTTTAAATAGTTTCAGGTTAGCCGCTTGTATAGGTACCTTATATCTTGTTCGACGATTCACACCATGAAGTGGTCATTGATCTACCATTAAGCAAGTTTGCGCTTCCCAGTAACAGTAACAGTGACGTAAAATATAATTGTATATATACAATATGTAACAAAAACCCTGTCCAATCCAAAAAAGGCGTATTCCTGGTTTAACATACGTACTAGAAAAAATAGTAAAAAAAAACTAACTCATAAAAACCAAAAGCTACTGATTTTTTTATTTTTAGTTACCATGCGAAATGTAACACTAAATATGGTAAATTTTGATAAGTTGACAACACTCCACCGGCCGGCGAAATCTTTTATTTTTTGCCTATTTTATTTCAAAGAACACCGCCCGCGTCGAGCCCCCATAACGAGTCCTCGATCCTTTGATGTAGCCGACTGCGACTGGTCGCTACTTGTTTGGACACTTCGCCAGTCTCACGTGGAGATAGCTTGCGATCGGATGTCCGTACGTATCACGTGCCGCTATCGAATCGCGAACAATGTCGTATACCAATCAGGAATATTTGAATATGTTAATTTTTATTTGTGAGTGAATGTGTGATTCGGAAATCGAAGTAACAGCTCGGATTGTGGAAGCTTTCGAGTCACTCAAATCGTACACATGTGCGCTGCGAAGAGTACGTCCAAATTTAATAAAAAGGTGTCGAATGTGTACTAATGTTCTAGATAGATAGAGGTATGTAACAAGTAAATGTTTTAATAAACTGATACCTACAGTGGGTACATTGCCAAAAGCACATCACATTAACTCAATAATAATTGTTTCTTGATAAACAGAAGGTCAGAAATCGGGGTCATTGTGCGTAAGCCTACAATAAAATATCAGCTGATACCTACGCGTAGGCAAAACGTAGATTTCTTTAGTCCTCCGTTTCTTTGGCGGCATGCCGACAAAGAAACGCGGCGGTCCTTTCGTTTTCGGTTTTTCGTTTCTTTGTCGGCAGTTTCGTGTCAAAGAAGCCGCGCTCAGGCGGCTTCTTTGATACGAAACTGTAGGTGAACTCTGGTGAACCCTGTCGAGCGATCAGTGTTGCCTTTGGTATGATTATTTTAAATTTTTTAAATTAATTGTTTTCATTGGGGAAAAATAATTATCTCGTATCCTGAGAAAAACTTCCCTACAAGTGACGCCCAACTCGCGGCCAAGTTTCAGTGAAAAAGTCCTAAAATACAATCAGTGACAATAAGTGAAAACTCCTATCGTGCTAACACATACTGTGAACCCTCTCCGATAGTGCATTTCACGTGGAATATTTCTAAACTGTGCAAAACAATCGGCAAAACTTTGGGCGAGTCCACTCTTCCCGCCAAAATTATAACCGACGCGAAGCCACGCGGGCTGTCCAGTCTACCGCGCGGCATTTTTGGCGCGCGCAACAATAAGTGTAATCAACGTTCAGTGTCGTGCAACGGAATTAGTAACTAGTACGTAGAGCGTAATATACTTACGTACATAACAAAAACCATCACCCGTGTTGTTTTATTTGTTCGAGCGAGTAACAGCAGAGGTAGTGCCCTGTTACCATGCCGCCGAAGCCAACCAAAAAACATACCGTAAGAGATGGTGGGTCGGAATCCGACACGGACGTGGAGCAGAATAGGACGGTGGTTGCTTCATCATTATCATTAATATAACCATGCCTGAGAAGATGCTTCAGACCCTGATGTGCAATATCACCAAGAACCAAGCGGAAGCGAATCGCATTCTCATTGAAAGCATTCTGGCGAACAAAGATGAACCGTGCACATCATCACCACGGATGCCCGATACGCGTGATACCGCGCGTTCGTCGGGCAACTTCGCGAAGTGACGCGCACGCGCGATTTGACGGGGCATCGAAGAACGCGGAAGAGCTCGAGGCATTCATCGACGCTATCGAAATATACCGCGATTGCACCAACATCAGTGATGAGCACGCGCTGCGGGAGTTGCCTATGCAGGCCGAAGCGAGGCCGCCGTCTGGTGGCAGGGCGTGAAGTCGTCGATATCGTCGTGGTCCGACGCGCTGCAACGCCTTCGAGGGATGTACGAAGTGCCGCGACCGGGTTTTAAAATCTTTCGTGACATGTTCGGTACCGAACAAAACAATGTGCGGGCTGACGTATTCATAAGCAAAGTGCGGGCTTCAATAGCAAAGTTATTTATTTATTTTTTATTTATTTAAAACTTACACATACTATCTTTACAGGATGACCTCAATACAATAGTGGTTTGTAACCATCGCCAAATAAATTGAAAAATGAACTTACAGCTAATACTTAAACATCTAAACTTTAACAAAACAAACACAAAACTCTATTTACAACTGAAGTAAGACTAAAGAATTTTACAATTATGTGAACCTACCTATGTAATAATTATCGAAAAAAAAATACAGACTTAACCCAGAATATTAATATTTAAATATAACTTACAAAATTCAACAACACTTGCGAATTCACTCAGATTGCACGAAAATATGTCAATTCTTTCATGCACTTCGTTTAGTACACATATTGTGCGAGTGAGGGGTGTTTTTGACAGCAGGTTAGTTTTGGCAGTAGGCACTGCCAGCAGAGGCGGTTGCCGCCACCTCCACACGTACCAGTCTGGTAGGCACAGCTTCAGGTGACGAAGCACACCCGGGTTATGAGCTACTCCACGAAGGAGCTTAAGCGCATACGCCGCAAGTGTAAATTCCCGGCGCACTCTTAGTTCGTTGTACCCCACCATACCCAGTACAAACAGTGTAGGATACATCAGCGGGTAAAATGGGTATACCCCATAAAGTTTAAAATACAAGTGTCTTGTAAATTTATTCTGTACTCGCTCCAGCATTACATTGTATTTCGCTTCATGAGAAGCCCAAATCACCGCACTGTGTTCCAAGTGACTCCTTACCAAAGCGTCATACAACACTGAAACGTTACCGCGCTGAGGAGCGCGGTAACGTTTGTGAATCCATGCGACTGCATAAGCATAGCATAGCATAATCAGCCTATAACGTTCCCACTGCTGGGACACAGGCCTCCTCTCTATGAGAGGTAGTGAGCCGTAATCCACCACGCGGGCTCAGTGCGGGTTGGTAGATGTCACATGTCTTCGAATTTTTGGTTCTAGGACATGCCGGTTTCCTCACGATGTTTTCCTTCACCGTTTTGAGAGCAGTGGTGATTAAATTATTTACACAAAGTAAAGCGCTTGCTTGGGTTCGAACTCACGACCTACAACTCGTAAGTTGGGACCGTTACCACTGGGCCACCACTGCTCCTCCATGCGACTGTCTCAGCACAAAACCCAGGTTTCTGTACGCCTTCTTGCAAATCTTAAGTATATGATCCCGGAAAGTTAAATCCGGGGTAAGCACTACTCCTAGATCTCTTACCTGAGACACTCGCTGCATCGGCGCATCCTCTACTTTGTATTCGTAGGCTAATGCAGTCTTCGCGCGCGTAAATGTCATCACTGAGGATTTCGCTGTGTTGAAATAAAGTTTATTTTTATGGCTCCACTCCACCACTCTCTCTATGTCTTCCTGCAATCTCACACAGTCTGACTCACCCTTGACCTCGAGCAGCAATTTCAGGTCATCCGCAAACAATAACATAAACTATGTTTGACTACGTCTGGTAAGTCATTTATCATTAAAATAAATTCAAGAGGCCTCAAATTAATACCATACGATGTGCCGCATGGTTTATGGATTGTTAGATCGTAGAATTAGGAAACGAGTGTCTCGCGACGCGGTCCACGAGCTGGATCAGCTGATAGCGAAGGCCAGGTTAGTCGAGGAGACGTAAGTGGAGGTAAGTGTTTCTACCCATTGTAATAGAATTGGCGACAACGTAAACAATAACCCTTCCGTCGCCGCGCAGGAAGGTTCGAACACAAATGTTAACCCTACGAATACCACAGATGACCCGCGTAAGTCGAGTACTAATAAAAGTGTTGTTAGGCCGTCTGACTCGCACGCACTAAACATGGAAAATAATAACAATAGGGATGAGCAAAGGCGTGTTAGACCAAAGTGTACTTATTGCAGATTTTACAGTCATACGGTAAACGAGTGCCGTAATAAGGAGAAGAAGGATGGAAAGGTCACTGACCCTTCTAATAAGTCGAACAAAATAACCGAGTTACGTTGTCACGGATATGGTCAGCTGGGAGTGGTGCGCTCAAAATGCAGTAACTGCAAAGGTGCGTCGACTTCAAGCAAGTCGGATTTTTGTAGCGCTCAGGTAGCCGATAGTGACGATCCGCGGCCGCTGGTGGAAATCCAGGTCGTGAACCGCAAGGGGGTAGCCCTCTTAGACACAGGGGCGACTCATTCCATCGCGGGCCCCATGTTATACGACTTACTTTTTAGGGCTTGCGTTGTTTTTAAGAAAAGGTTACATACCATAGGGCTTGCCGACTTTCTGTTGAAGAGGTCTGATCGCTTTGCAAAGGGCGGGCCACCAAAGGAATACGCCAACCACCGGTTGAAGATAGACCGGATGTCTCCCAGTAAGAGAGCGATGTTGGAGCAAGAGTTGCAGAAGTTACTGGACACTGACGTGATCGAAGAATGGGAATCTCCTTGGGCTGCCAACGTGGTCCTCGTGACGAAAAAGGATGGAGGGGTTCGGCTATGTGTAGATTACAGGAAGCTGAATGATGTAACCGAGCCTGATCGCTACCCACTTCCACGCATCGAAGACGTTTTCCACGCAGCTAAGAACACCAGTTGTATGACAACCTGTGACCTCCGATCAGGGTACTTTCAAATTGCTGTGGAAACGACTGACCACGACAAGACTACGTTTGTGAGCCCACTCGGTTGTTTTAGGTTTCGGAGCGACTTTCCAACGGCTAATGGACTGATCCAGATCCGGCAAAGAACTGGCCGATGTTTGCATGCTAACATATTTAGATGACTTCATTGTCCTATCGGAGTCGTTCCCCAAGCATCTGGAAGACTTGAACGCTGTTTTCGACCGGTTTGAGATGTACAACCTGCGAGTGAACCGCGAAAAGAGTTGCATAGCTCGCGAGTCTGTTAAGTTTCTGGGCCACGTGATCGTACCAGGTGGGGTGAAGGCAGACCCCGATAAGACGGCAGCTATCGCAAATATGTCCGTTCTGAGAATGCGAAACACGTGAATACCTTTCTGCAAACGTCAAGTTGGTTCCGGCGCTTTATTCCCAATTACGACGATGTTGCCAAACCTCTGACGGATCTTCTAAAAAAAGACAGCAAATGGACCTGGACCTCAAAGCAACAAGATGCCTTCGACCGCATTAAGGAAAAGTTGATCAGTGCTCCGATACTGCGCCAAGCTAACGAATCGATGCCGTTTACATTGAGGACCGATAGCAGCGGTTACTGTCTCGGAGCAGTACTGATGCAGGGGGAGGGTACCGAGGAAAGACCAGTAGAATACGACAGCCGTTTGCTGAATAGTGCGGAGAGAAACTATAACACAACGGAAAGAGAAGCGCTTGCAGTTGTATGAGCAGTTACCAAGTTCCGCGCGTACATCGAAGGTTCAGAGGTTGTGATTAAGAGCGACCACCAACCTCTGCGATGATTTAGAGTCACAACGTCGTGACGAGCCTTTTCCCTTACCTTCAGAGGATGTCAACATTACTATTTGAAGCTAGGGAAGTGCATGAAAAGGCTCAAGCGAATCAAAAACGTTATGCCGACGAGGGTCGCAGCCCTGCACCTGATTCCTCAATTGGTGATTTGGTCCTTTTGAAGTCACAAGGGAGTAACGACACGACCCGCGGACAAACGACGAAGTTCATACCACGACGGGACGGACCCTACCGTATTAAGGAACCCGCCAGCTCCACCACTTATGTGTTGGAGATGGTAAGTAGCACTGACGTTAGGGAGATACCACGTATCGCAGTTGACCCCATTCGTAGGCGACGTACCGCCAGCCCCGTTCAACGAGAAGCGTAGGCGCGGTAGACCTAAGCGTTATCATGACTGACTCAGACGCGTGGGCGCATGTCTAAGTCAAAATCATGTCAACTAAGGACATGGATTTCATGTGGCCCAGCACGGACAAAGACTTAACAGTATTACAGAAATATCGTATCATATTTGAATTTCCATCATGGCTTTAATTTCTCCGCATAACTCGGTGGGAAAAAATCAATATTAAAGAGTACTTTGTTTGTTTTATTTTGATTTTCATCCGTGAGTTACAAATGTTGCAATACTTTGAAATAAAATGGTAATTAGTACATATTTGTTGTTCGAAACGACATGTATTTACTTGTAATTTAGATAACAGAGTTAGAAAAATAAATAGTTTTATGCGTGTTTAGTGATAACAGAACTAAAAGTAATAAATACACATTTTATATAGCTGTTTAGAAAAATCAATAGATTAATTGTTTCTTCAATGTAGGTAATGGAAACACTATCTACTTCTGTCAAGACAGGTACACACGAAGCGATAAATATATGTTTTCAAAATAACGCATATTTCGATATAGTGATTGGTCCAATATACACATCCTATCTACACATCCATCCAATAAATACATCACGCCTGTAATCCCTGAAGGGTAAGGCAGAGGTATACCTACAGTACACCCGCATTTCACCAGCTATGTGTAAGCCCCACGTAACATATTGCCATCAAGCGGGCACAAATCCAGACTATGGTCTGCTACTGAGACAGTAACATAACATAATTAATAAACAAGTAAGTGTCTTTATTATCTGATATTCAGTGCAGGACACATTATTGTAGTATTTTAATAAGGTAATTTTAAATATAATTTTACAAATTTTTGTGACATTAACGATATATTTTCTGATATTTGTCGCCTTATGTGTAGAACACAATATATCTATTAATACGACTCGCCTTTACGGCTTAATTTATGAAAGCAGACAAAGCAAAAGGAGTTCGTAAGTAATGCTCGTAGCAGCGCAGTGCAGGGCGTTTTGTAGTTTCTGCCCACCCAGATGAAAAAAATCAGCGAGTATATGTGTGTTTGGATAAATATTATAGCTGTGTACGTGAGTTACGGGTTATACGTCGATTGTCTTGACTTGTCAAGACATGTAATGACATGACAGTTTATGTGCCATTATAATGATATTTAGATTTTGCGGCTCGCAACTTGAATGTTTTCTTTCTTGTGGTGTTAGGACGACTTTTGGCTTTGTTTCTTGATATCTGTTGTTACTGCTCTCCCAACTAACCCCGGCGCTCACGGACTTTTCATCTTCTTATTTCGATTCACCTTGATTTTACTAGATTTAGAAACGACAGATTTTTACCCTATTTCTAGTGGAGAACTGCCCTGCACTAACTGTGGTATAGCAATGCTTCGTTTAAGGACCCATTTGTTGGATTCGTATGAAATTCAATTTGTTATAATACAGTGGATGAGTCCGCGATTAACATTTTCAGTAACGTGTTCAACAAGTCTATACGGGTTAATGCAATCAACATGTAACATTCCATTACTTCCCTGTCTTGTTTTTTAAACAATCGCTTTATTACCTTTTTTTTAACGCGTCTGGTAAAGTACATTTTATTTGATACTGCCACAATAATTGAAGTTTATTCTCACTGCTTTTTTATACCTCGCGATACCCATTTTTGTTTATTATGGACGTTAACTAAAATAAGATTTACGGGGAAGCACTGATCGTATAACAAAATGGAAATATCTAGAAACTCCCTATAAGCTACATTTAGGTCCCTGGCTACAAAGACGTCAGAAAAAGTTATGTTTTGCAAATAGCCTTTAAACTTATTGATGTTGTCGTTATTGTAGTCACGTCTTTTCTTAGTCCACCGTTTAAAAGTACTTGGACATTTCAATAACTGCGCTGTATGATCAGACAATGCTAACTCCAATACTGTGGCTTTACAGGTTTGTTTTTGACTGTTTAAAATAATGCGCAAAATTGTCTAGGCATGTTTTGCTCTTATGACGAGTCGGTTGATAAAGAGATAGTTTTAAGTTAAAGCTCAATAACATTTGGTCAAGTTCTGTTGATTGCTAATTTCTCTTAAGAACATCTATATTGAAGTCTCCTACATACACATACATAAACTCGCCTTCTACCCATGGGGGTAGGCAGAAACCACAGAACACCACCTGCTACGATCCTTACATACTCCTTTTGCCTCGTTTACGTTCATACATCAGGACATACACGAGCGCCGGTTGAGAGTACTACGCACCTGACCTTTCTGAAGAACATCACCAATAAGGTCACTATATGTCTTCCTAGGGCGTCCCCTCCCGGCGTTTCCAATCACATCTGCCTTGTAAATACCTTATGTTAATCTCCTTTCATTCATCCGCTCAACATGACCAAACCATCTAAGCATACTCTTTTCAATTTTTGTCACTACATCTTCTTTTAAACCACACCATTGCCTTATCAAATCATTTCTCAGCCTATCATTCAAAGTCACACTACACATGCTCCGCAAGGAACGCATTTCCACAGATTTATTCTGCTTTCATCCTTCTTGTGCCACACCCAACATTCACTTCCATACATAAGCGTAGGCACCAGCACACTATTGTGAACAGCCAGTCGTGCCTTCTTGGACATCAACTGGTTGGTCACAATTGCATGTGTAGCACCATTCACTTTATTTCCAGCATTCACTCTTTTTCCACATCTCCATCTATCTTTCCATCCCTTGTAAACAGACTCCCCAAATATACGAACTCACTAACTTGCTCCACACTCTTGTCATTTATTTTCACATCGCACACCGATACATCCTCTTCTCTTTCCAACACCATGACTTTCGTCTTATTTACATTTATATTCATTCCTTTCATCTTATAAGCTTCTTCCATCACAGTCACCATGTCTTGCAAATGTTCTGCTGACGATGTAAGTAGCACTTGATCATCTGCATAGACCAAGCATTTGACAGGCAACTCATTCGTCGTCAATCCACATTCACCCTCTTTCAAATCCTTCAGACAATTATCCATGTACAGGTTGAACAGCCACGGTGACACTACACAGCCCTATCCAACACCATTTCAGTGCACGTACCAAGCGCCAGTCCACACCGTGCAAGGATAGTGTCGACCACAGTTCTTCCCTCCACACACTGTCATAGGCCTTCTCCAAGTCCACGAAAGCACAGTAGACTTTCTTATGCTTTACCAGATGTTTTTCGGCTATGCATCTTAACCCGGCGTCAGCACAGTTGGGTCTATTTGACCCGCGCCATTTTGAAATGCGCGTATTTCTTATGTTTTTTGTGTGACGTTGCCACTTTTCTCAGTAGCTGGAGCTAACAGTCGTCCCTTTCCGTGGGATGTCGCCGTTTAGTCGTCTTGCAACCACAGCGATGGTTAGACGCGTCTAAATACGAAAAAGGTATATTTGACCCAACCGTACATTTCGTGTCGTAATTTCGCGCCATCATTTAAAATGCATTTAATTAATTAATTTTGTAAGTTTCAGGACTTTTTTAATAATGGATCGCGAAGAACGCGAACGCCAGCGGATTTTGAGTATCTTGGAGGAATCTGACTCCGATTAAAAAAACAAAGTGGTTTTACTTATGTCGAGCTTGCATCATGATGCTAATATTGATCCATCTACATGCGAAAGTAAGAAACCGGAGATAAATACATTTTATAATGTGACAAAAGGTGGTGTCGATGTTGCTGATGAGCTGTGTTCTTCTTATAACGTAAGTCGTAATTCGAAAAAATGGCCTTTGACCATTTTTTACAGCCTACTATATATGTCAGGAATAAATGCACATATATTTCATATGAAGAATACACGTAATAACACTGTGACAAAGCGTCGCAAATTCCTAAAGAATTTAGGCCTAACTCTAGTTCGTGAGCATATGCGCGATCGTAAAGGCATCATTCAGTTGCCAAGAGTGATGCGCAAAAGAATACCCGAGTTTTTAGGAGACCCTGATGAGGAGCCACCCGCGAAGAAACCTAATGTAAGAAAAAGGTGTGAAGACTGTCCTGCCAAAAAAGATAGAAAAAGTAGTAATACTTGTCGGGGCTGTAACAAGTACATCTGCAGTGAACATGCAATGTTGTACTGCAGAGATTGCGCAGATGTAAGCAATAATACGACTGACTTGTAAGACTGTTTTGTAATACTATTCGTAGGTTTATTGTAAATGTGATTGATATGTTTCCTATTAATTAATATTTTAGAAGAAAAGTTTATTTTTGTTCAAGTTTTGTAACTTTAAGACGAGGTTGTCAATTTTGTTAGTATTTTGAAGCATTTTTATAAAAGCACCATTAAAAAGATAGTTTGACATCAAGTTGTTTTTATTTAAATAAAATCTCTTATACGATAGTCATTTTATCCAATTATTACAATATATTAGTAGATTTATTTTAATTATTGAAATTGTGGCGATTTTCTATACGGGTCTCCTAGACCCAACCCTACTATCGTCGTTACATATTTCAACTGTGCTGACGCCGGGTTAAGGAGAAGATTTGGTCCATACATTTATATTAAAGTCACCTACTAGAACAATATTTTTATAATTATTTTTCACTACAGTTTGTTGTATCAATTCCAAGACTAGAGCTACGCGACCGAAACCAACCGTACCAGCCTGGCAGTGCAGAATTGAACACCGTATTCGTGGGTCCAGAGCTCTCATCGGCGAACTAATCTGCTTCAGAGACGGCAATACTCGTCCAAGAGTGATGCGCTTTGTGAGGCGGGCATTCTCAGGGACTGATATAAGCTCTCAGAACTATCTGTCCCGCGTCACAGAGCGCATCGACTTCCTGAAGCAGAAAGCGGCGAGTAGAGCGATACACTCAGAATCGCACCTTCCAGAGTGATGAAAGGTGGGTTTATAGGGGTTGGGAGCGACCGAACCAAGGTGTGGCTGACACGTGCCTGCCAGATGATGATGCCATGTGTTCTTTCTGGCGCAGTATCTGCTTAAAATGCCTAAGCACTCCACAATTTTCCTCGTCAAATCTTTTACTGTCCAAGCCGTTCGTCTGTGGAATGCACTGCCTGTCGAAATAAAACGCGCGCAGTCGTTATTTGCGTTTAAAAGACTCGTGAAGGATCATTACTTGTCGTTGTGATCTTGCTTTCGTAAACTGTAATTATCATTTATTTACGTTTCTTATATTTCGCATATATGTATGTATTTATGTATCTATTCCTTAGGATATGTTAATATGTATATATCTGTGGATCTATTTTAGTTTAATGTATATTTATTTCTTGCACCACTGACAGCCCCATTTTATGTCCAGACAAATCACTGTCCATTCTAAGGTTGCCTGGAAGAGATCGCAGAAAGCGATAAGAAGAAGAGGGCTAACATGCCAGACGCGACAATTACTCACTCTCGTATTTTCTCGTCGCGTCTATACCGTCACTTTACTCGTTTTCTGAAAGCACTGCCATACAAATTACTTGACTTGTTCTGTCAAACTTGATGTTTTCTCGTTAAACCCTAACATGACCACCTAATTTATCACGCATTTTGACAATTCAACGTGAGAAAATCGTGATTTTCTCTAATTTAGTCGTCCTCGATTTTGACGACGAGAAGAGTCGACAAAATTATGATACAAAAAAAAATGAATATCCAAAATAACATGGCAAATTCATACTTATACTTATTTTCGTTCTAGTTCAATAGTCTAATGAGACAACATGAAAAAACTTAATTCTAGTTCTTATATAAAAAAAAAAAACTTGCTACATCGGTTTCTCGTCGCGAGATACAGAAGTGTCAAAGTGCCTTTTTCGAGTTTACTCGAGCTTGGCGGTCATGTTAGGTGTAAGGATGACGTCAAAATCGTAGACAAATTTCGAGAAAACGAGATATCGAGCGTTCTCGCGCTTGTCATGTTAGCCCTGGCGCCGCCCATTGTATGTTTTTAGTATGATATTTTTTTTTTGTTATGTCATTTTGTGGTGTAAAGTATATATAAATAAATAAATAAATATCTGGTCGGTGCCTGTCAGTCACACTGAAGGTGACTGGACTCGGGAAGTCGAGCGAGCCTGCAATCCAATACCAGAAATGGGGGCTATTACCATCTGCACCCAAGATGTAGCTCGTGCAGTCCGTCCGTTGCCTAACTGGAAGTCTCCGGGTCCGGACGGACTGCTGAACTTTTGGATCAAATGGATCACAAGATCGCACGCTCGCTTGGCGGCTCAGTACCAGACGGCTTTGGAGTTTGGTTCGCTACCCCAGTTCCTAACAACAGGAGTTACCCACCTGCTCCATAAATCAGGTAGCACCACGGAACACAAAAATTATAGGCCGATCACGTGTTTACCGACGACGGTCTATAAAGCGGTCTGTAGAGCTAAAATTAACAAACATATAGACACCAACTCCATCATGTCTGCCTCTCAAAATGGATGTAGGAACAGGTCCCGCGGTACTAAGGAGCTACTCCTCATTGATATGGCCATTAGCCAACAGGTTCGTCGTTCCCGAAAGGATCTGTCGACATGTTGGATAGATTACAATAAAGGCCTATGACTCGGTGCCACATACGTGGCTCATGAGGGTGCTGGAGTTGTATAAAGTAGATGCAACTCTGCGCACCTTCTTAATGTCATGTATGGGGCGATGGAGGACGGTCCTTCGCTATCCAGGAGGTCGGAATATCCTGAGGAATAGCGAGCCGATAAAGATCGAGCGAGGCATATTTCAGGGCGATAGTTTGAGCCCGCTTTGGTTCTGCTTAGCCTTGAATCCTCTAAGCACACTGCTGGAGGATTCAGGTCTAGGCTATCGGCTGAGGAGAGGTGGTCAGGTTATATCTCACCTTCTGTACATGGATGATCTAAACTCTTTGCCCCCAACAATTTGCAACTAATGGAGCTACTGAAAGTAACTGAAACTTTCAGTAGCGCCATCAGGATGGAATTTGGTGTGGACAAATGTGCGGTCATGCATGTAAAGCGAGGGGAGATTGTGGAATCTGTGGGAACCCAACTCCATTCCATGGATTCCATAAACGTCAGAGCCATCTCCGAAACCTATACGTATTTGGGTATGTCGGAGGCGTTGGGCATCAATGGTACTGACATGAAGCAATCATTGGAGCGCTTCTTTGTCCGCCTGAAGAAAGTATTAATTAGTCTTCTTTCGGGCGGAAACAAGGTGCGCGCCTTCAACGGCTGGGTCATGCCGATTTTGATGTACTCTTTCGGCATACTCAAATGGACCCAAACCGAACTCGACGCCCTGGATAGGCGGGTCCGTACACTTCTGACCGCAAATCGGATGCATCACCCACGATCATCGGTGATAAGACTGTACATCCCGCGAAAGTGCGGGGGTCGAGGCTTTTTAAATGCGAACACCCTCCACAACCGCGAGGTGTGCAGTCTCAGGGAATATTTTTTTAAAGCCGAATTGTGTATGCACCGTGATGTGGTCGCAGTGGACAAGGGGCTTACCGCACTCTCCATGGCTAAAGAGGACTGGCACAAACCTGTAGTACTTACTACCGATGACCGCAAGGCGGTATGGCAAAGCAAGGAGCTTCACGGGCGCTTCTATCGTGCTCTTCATGAGCCTGGTGTAGATTTCCTAGCGTCCGTATCCTGGCTACGTTTTGGTGACCTTTTCAGGGAAACTGAAGGTTTCGTCTGTGCAATTATGGACGAAGTTATCTTGACGAATAACTACCGGAGACATATTATGAAGGACGGGACGGTTGACGTGTGTCGGGCATGCCACCGTCCAGGTGAGTCCATCAGACATATTATCTCTGGTTGTTCTCGTCTGGCTAACGGCGAGTACTTGCACAGGCATAACCAAGTAGCCAGGATTATTCACCAGCCACTTGCTTTGAAATATAAACTTGTGGATTCTGAGGTACCGTATTACAAGTATGTGCCCGACCCAGTTCTCGAAAATGACCTTGTCACGTTGTACAGGGATCGGTCTATCATTACTGACAGGACTATTCTCGCTAATAAGCCTGACATAGTAGTGATAGATCGATTAGCGCGCCACACAATGATTATCGATGTTACCATTCCACATGACGAGAACCTCGTGAAAGCTGAGAAAAAGAAACAAATTAAATATCTCGACCTAGCATACGAGGTTGTTGACATGTGGAATGTGAGCTCGGCTGTCATTGTGCCGATTGTCGTATCGGCCAATGGCCTGATGGCAAAAAGCCTCGACCAACATCTCTCGAGGCTTTCGTTAGGCGGTTGGATCAAGGGCCTGATTCAGAAGGCAGTACTCCTCGATACGGCTCGCATTGTGAGGAGGTTCCTGTCTCTGGAGCCCTAACCACCGGTAGCTTAGACCCTGCTCCCGCTACCGGCGGACCACTATTTTTCATATTTTTTAATGTTTTTTTTTAAGTTGTTTTAGAAAAATATTTAAAAATGTATCTAAATAAGGATAAGAATAAATAAACGAAATAATAAAAATATATGTTTATTTCAGGTATTAAACCCTTATCAATAATACAATGCTATTAAATGAAAATTGTTACACAATAAATTAAAATGAAATGAGATTACATACATTATTAAAAATTACACAACACACATTACATTATTAAACATTGTACAAAACTAAAATTAAAACAAATTACATTAAAATAAATTAAATCACATTACATTAATATCAATATTTCATGATTTGGCTAGTCTTAGCAGGTACACACCGTTAAATATTGCAGACACTGTTTGGTTAGTACTAGCACATAACCGAGTCAGGAAAGATGCCTTGAGTTTCCTCATGAGCCCATACAAATCATAAACTCTGTTCTCAGCTAACATGCCAGTCGCACTACACCGCCAGGGCAGCTTTAATATAGCTCTAAAGGCGTTATTGTATTGAACACGAAGAGTGTTACGAGTATAAGCACTCTTCGTGTACCTGTACCAGAGTTGGCTGGTGTAGAACGACTGACAGTAAGCCTTGAACAAAGTTATTTTAACTTGGTTGGAACAGTGAGAAAAGCGTCTAGCCAACATGTTGCTTCGACATGCGACACTTCGCCGCTGCCGTTCCAGATCAGCAACGTCATCTAAATCATCCTTAATTATGTGACCGAGATATTTAAACTTACTCACAATGTTTAGGGCAGTTCTACACAAATTGAGATAATGTTCAGCTGCGTAATTCTCGCAGATCGCAACAAGTCTCCTTAAACCGTTGGCTGAGGGACTGAGCAGCACCATGTCATCTGCATAACTAAGAATGTTCACACCTACATCACCAATACGACAACCGGCTCGGGTACTGCTCAGTTCCTCAATCAATTCCAAAATCGGCGAAGTGAGTCCACCCTGCCTCACGCCACACCTCAACTTATATGTTTCCGACAGGGCATTATTCCACCTCACCTGATTTCATTGATTTGCATACCAGTATTCTAAAATGTCCACAATGTTTGATGGCACTTTAGAGTTTCTGAACTTATCCCATAGTAATTCATAATTTATACTATCAAACGCGCGGCTTAGATCTAGGAAACACGCGTACACACTAGTGTTCCTTTGTACGTATTTATACATTGTGTTCTTCAAAGCAAAGATAGCCAGGTCAGTAGACAGGCCCCTTCGGAAACCAAATTGTGCGTTATTTGTTGGGAAATTCTTTTCACTCAAATGAGAAATAATTAAGCGTTCAACAACTTTAGAAAAAATGGTCGCTAATGATATAGGCCGATAATTAGACATACTAGACACATCGCCAGTTCTATTCTTTATAATTGGCACGACCATGGTCCTCATGAAATTATCAGGTAAATAACTGATGTCTTTAAAATGTCTGGATTAATAAATAAAGTGAATAGAGTAAAGGAAAGTGATTGACTCGAGTGAAATAGGTAGTTATAGGCGGTTCATGAATCAGGAAACGGTAGGTAGGCTTGTGTTAAAACCTCAGGCATGTGTGTTTTGTTTTGTTAGTTTGTATTATTCAAAGTAAAGACAAAGACAAAGTAAAGACTTTATTATTAATAATATTTGTTTATTGTACTGTGTGTATGAATAATACTAGAATAAATCATTTGACCGTCTGCCTCGCACTAGATAGTTGAAATTTTCTCAGATTATGTATTTCTGCTGCTGCTATATATACATATACTACTAGAACCCGTTTTTTTCTCGGTATTAATAACAACAACAATAGCTAGACTCATGAAATATTCACAGGATATTTAGATGTTTGAGAGGGTTGTGATTTTAAAACATTCGTAGCCAGCTGTTCAGCTTGGCATTCCTGACCAAAGAATTTTTGTTTTGAGTTGTTGCGAGTTGTAGGTACCTAATTTATAGGGACGTTAATAAGCTGAGATAAAAAGTTATTAAAATTATTCGTCAGCTGTTTTTTGCATTTTAGTTAGGTAGTATTAGTTAGGTAGGTGTTGTTGTTTGTAACGATTGGAATCCATGTTTCCCAAAACAATTTTTAATGAAGCTTTATATAAGAATGCGGATTTTTTATACTTTAAAATTTAATAATAAAGCATTTCGTACGTCTCAGTCGAGGCGGAAATATTTTTCGGTCGCAAATTTATAAGACCGATGTGTTGTTCAAACATAAACATGGTTTTTTAATTAAATCTAACAATCAAAAACATCACACATTTTTATTGAACACTTCCTATTAAATTCACAAAGTATTTTATTTGATTATATACAAAAGTATATTTACAATCACAAAACTAAATTGAAACACAAAGTAGGCAAATGTAATTAAAATGCTGGAGGCGGGCAGCCCTATCGCATGTTTACGTACCGCGCGGCTGTAGGCATTTATTTTAAAGATACGGCCGAGTTACAATACTGTATGATATTATTAACGTGCCATCGGCCCCGCGCGCCACACTCGCCCTGCGCGCCGGCGTTATGCGCGACAAGGGTGTAGGGTTGAACGGTTTTGCAAACAAATTTGCAATAATATCTGGGTCATCACTACCATTTACATTAATTGGCACACTAGCTTTATAATTCACTTTATTTGTCTCCTTCCAAATTTTCCCGAAATCTTTATTGTATCTATGGGTGGCTATAATATCCATTTTAATTTTATTTTCATTTGACTGACACCATTTTATTTTATTTTTAAAACTTTTTTACTGTTTACCATATCATCATATATTTTACCCTGTGAGGGGCGTCCATAAAAAATCCTAATGTATAACTCTGCCGAGCCTCCACATGATACTCCCTCACATGATAGTTCCAACCAATTACCATTCCCTTTTTAATATACGATTTACCCTGAAATGAAAGTTTGGCAGCCCTAGACATTATGCTCACAATTTGTACATAATATTCATCAATTAAGCTACAGTGGCCAGAATCTTTACAAGAGGTTCCATTACAAGCAAAATCAGACCAGTTACATATGTGTAAGAATTCATTACAAAGCAGCATATTTACAGTTTTGTTGATATGTTCTGTTTCCCCAAATTACCTTATTAACCAACTGACTATACTTTGTATCAATTCTTGGTAACACAACATCATTATTACACTCGACCAACAATGGAAAATGATCAGAATAGTAAACATCATTCAGCACAGAAATATTATCAATCATACTAAAACCCGCGGAAGTTGTAACACAGTGGTCGAGCCAACTCGTGGTGCCATGAGAATCACATAAGTATGTGTAGGTGTTTGACGACATACCGAGTACATTCAAGTCCGCACACAACCAGTTTTGATCGTCACAGTATTCTAGTAGCTCATTCCCAAATAAACTATTTGGACGCGACACGTCAGCATTAAAGTCACCTAGAACGAACACACTCTCCACATCACTATTTTCGATAGCCGCACTGATTACACCGAGGCATTCCGTAAATAAGGGTAGGTTATCCGCATCTTGTGTCGGCATGTAAACCGACATAACGATGAAACTGCGACCATCGTTGACCTGCACACACACGGCTGCCACGCGTGTCGATCCGGTGTCTAAAAATTGATACTTGAAAATTGCTACTCCTGCATACGGTCTTCCCTTAAGCACGCCAGCAGACATGTCCACAGCTGATATCCCATGATAGGTAAAATCTGGATGTATTTTTCCCAAGTAACCGAGATCATCAGCAATTACATCATGCGTTTTACAGAGATCAGTGACATGATTAAACGAAAGTTTTATTGATCTACAATTAAATGAAACTAGGCTGATTTTCATGATTTTTTCCCAGACGACTATAGGTTCCAGAAGAAATTATCCTTTCGGTATATCTCCTATAGACTATACCACGAGGCCAGAAATTAGCATCAAGGAAGGTTTCTTCTTGTTCCTGTTCGGCAGTGATTTTAAACGACGAAAATGTCGTTTCCTTGAACTGGGTTAGTTTTTCAACCTTCACGACCGTGTGTCCACAGTCATGAATGAATTCTTTAATATCGTCTTCGGTAGTTTCCGCGACGAATCGGGAAACGTAAATAAAATACTGTCTAGGCACTATTTTAATTTTAGTCGACGTCAGCACTGCCCTTTTTTTAGATTTTTGTTTTTTGTTCGTATGTTTCTGTATTTGTTTTTCTTATTTACTACGGTCGTAAAACTATCATCGGTCGAGGTACCCTTTTTACCATTTATTCCCAATGCACAAGTAGGACTGCTTGTTCTAGGCATGCAATTCAATTGTTGTTGGTTCGGAAGTTCAGCAGTAGCAGTAGTAGTTCTTGCTCAGACACTCCACTGACGTTCGGAGCGATGCGGGAGGCGCACCACTCGTTGGCGTGCACGCACGGGACGGCAACAGCGCGTGCGGTACCGATGGTGCGGGTAGACGCGACACCCGAGCGGGTGCTGTCGACTCCGCCACAGACGCGTTTACGTCTACCTCACAAAATTCTTAAAAAATTGGCCGTTACTTTTTTCGCTACTTTCTTTCGCAATGTTGGAATATGTAGTTTCTTGATTGAATTGTGACTTGCTCTTAATGCTTTCTAATTCTTCTTGTAGTAGAACAAGTTCTGACGACTTTACATAATCGCTCTGAATACGATGTATTTCTTGTTTTACGATTAGAATATGTTTCAACAGAGTCGTGACGTCGATATAGTCGAAGGTTACGGGTGGAAGGCGGTGTAGATCTTTTGCCACAAAAGTCAGTATTAGGGAGGGCTCAGTTTCTTTTAGTTACTTTATTATATCTTGCAGGAGTCGTTTGCCTTTACCATCTCCCTTTCGTGTAGAACGACAGTTCACGGCCTCAGAGAGGATGGATTTTGCCGTAATTATATCACTTTCCTTGAAGTTGGATTCACAGATTTGCACTAAATTTACTTCGTCAATAACGTCTATTTTGCACTGTAAGAAGAACAGGAGTTCATGTATTACTTGCGTATTTGACATATTTGAAAATTAGAACGATACGGAGACGATACGAATTACGAATTACGTCGTCAGCGTGCGGTGCGCAGACGGGGTAACGATAATATGCGCGGGAATGCGCGACTAGTGCGCCGCGCGGAATTTATTAAGTTTACGATACCTCATGTTAGAGAAGTAGAAACTAGTGTTCTTATAAAGAAAGGGTGAGGAGTTGAAACCCGAAAATACCACAGTATTTTTCAACCAAGCTCCAATGGGGCCCCCATATAGAGAAATTGTCAAAAAAGTTTAACTCTGCAGCATACGCCGTCAGAAAAAATCGTAATTTAACTGATTTAGAGACAGCCCGTTTAGTATTCTTTAGTTTTCAAAGTGTGATGTCGTACGGTATTGTTGTGGGGAAATGCCGCCGATATTCGGACAATTTTTGTTTTACAAAAAAGGGCAATTCGTTCAATTTATTCATCAAGTCCTAGACACTCCCTCAGGGACAGATTTAAAGAGATTAATATAATGACTGTGCTTTCTCAGTATATTTGTGAAAAACTTTTGCATCCATACAAATTTTAATCTGTTTAAAAAATGCAGTGTTAACCATAATATAAATACTAGGAACAAACACAAATTTGATGTTCCTTCTACCAGGCTCAAGAAAATAGGTGGCTCGTTTAAATGTCAATGTATCCGTTTTTATAATAAATTCAAATCATAAATGAAGCGGAAACTATGCCAGAAAGCTTACCTAGCTTCGATTTAAAAAAGGTATAAGCGTGTTACTTAAACTGTCAAAGACTATATTGAGGACAAGAGGGCTTGGGATTGAGCTGCTCCAATAAATTTACACAGAACATGTTGATGTTTAATATTAATTTGCTATTTTAGTGATTTTTTTTCTGTACCTGTACCTTTTGACATAAACAATGACATGAGTAATTACTGTCTAAAGTATTATATTATTTTAGGACTATGGGTCACTGTTTTTTTTTCAGTTAGTTTTAATGATGGTCTGGCAGTTTTAGTACTTAATGACCCCTCAAAAGACCATTTCAGACACCAATCTACATGGTCTTCACATGATCTGACCAAGATTATGTCTGGACTTTAAAGGAGACTCTGAGTTTGTTGCGGCCTTTCTTCTCAGAGTAGTCAGATAGGAAACGCCGAACTCATCTAGCTTATAAAATATGATTGACGTGTAGAAGTGTTTGTACCAACCTACTTACAGAAATAAAATCATTTATCATTTGTTCACTACGGAGAATGGACTCGAAGACAGATTTCAGCTAGTAGGCCTGCAATCTTTTTCTTTTGGGAACCTCAAAAGGAAAAAACGGAACCTGAGGTATCAAGTTGAAATTCATATCAAATACAGGCCCAAAGTTAAACGCAATAAAAAATACGGCCATTTAGGCAATTATGCGAAGTATTTTGATACTTAATCGTAAATAAATAAAAACTTAAAGGGTACTTACCCGTTGACCTATAATCATGAAAGGCAAGATGAAGGTCTCATACAGCACAAGCAAAGAAAAAGTCCGAACATCGTTTATTTGTAGTTTTATCACATAAGCATTTTTTTTTTGCGAATGCAAACTTAAATTTGTAGTTGAAGAAGTGATCGTGACGTATAACAATGTATGGGAGAACTTTTTCAACTATACAAAGTTAAGTTTGTTCTTGAGGTAAATTCATGCCAACTACAGAACCCTTGATTACATAGGTTGTAATCAAACAGCAGAAGATATAGAAGATTTAGTGCTTAATGCACGTCTTTTTAAACTTGCAGTTTGTGGGTTCATTATACTCAAAAATCACACAGCGTCCTTCGCGTCCAATACAATAACGCATTCAGGGTGCTGATGGGGTTGCTCCGATACTGCAGCGCATCGGGGATGTTCGCTGAAGCTCTCGTGAACTGTTTCTACACGATTTTTTTTTTTTTTTTTTTTAAAGAACCAGGTTCTTAATAATTGATTACAATCTAGCCTATACGACTAATAAGCAATTTTAATCTAACTTAATTTGTTACGTGATAATTATGTTAAAACTTAGAAAAGTGCTGATTGAACATTACTCAAGTCCGTTCCACTTTCTTAGAGTCTGATAATTAATGATATAAACACTTTGTTCATGTGTTATTATGTGTGTCACTGTCACTATTATTTCTACACTTTACACTACACTAACTCAAAAGGTTTAGTTCGTTTTAGTCTTCGCACTATATTTGCTTGGTCTAACAGCTGAATTGCCTCGATGTTCACATGTCGATGGAGTCGGTGTTCATGGGCCTCAGCAAATTTTTTGATTATATTGGTGACGGGTTCCATTTTTAGGTCACGATGGAGGTCGTCATTTCTTATATACCAGGGCGCATTTACAATACTCCTGAGTACTTTATTCTGGAATGTTTGTATAATTTTGATGTTGGTCGGCTTAGTACAGCCCCACAGTTGGATACCATATGTCCATATTGGCATAAGAATATGCTTATATACTAAAATTTTGTTATGTATCGATAGGCAGGAACCCCGTCCAATCAACCAATACATATTTTTAAAACGCATGTCTAGTTCCTGTCTTTTCTTTTTGACGTGCGCTTTCCAGCGCAGTTTTGCGTCAAGCGTTATGCCAAGGTATTTGGCTGTATTTGCGTATGGCACTTGTTGGCCATTTATGAAGATTGGTTGGTAATCACAATTCCTGTTGGTGAAATCAATGTGTAGTGACTTCGATTCATTCAATCTGATTCTCCATTTTTGTGCCCAGTCATGAATTTCATTTACAGCGATTTGTACCTTTTTGATTGCTTCCGTAAGGCATGACCCTGTAGCCATAATGGCAGTGTCGTCCGCGAAGGTTGCGATGGTATTATTTTCCAGCTCTGGCATATCATACGTGTACAACAGGTATAGGACTGGACCCAGCACACTACCTTGAGGCACGCCAGCTTTAATAATTCTTAGATCAGAAAAGGCATCCTCGTGCCTTACTCGAAACATTCTATCTGTAATGTATGCTTGCAAGATATCGGCAAAATCATTGGGCAATATTAGTCGTAACTTGTATATCAAACCCTTATGCCAAACTCTATCAAAAGCTTGTGCCACATCTAAAAATACGGTGGAGCAGACTTTTTTCTCCTCAAGCGTTCTCTCAATGATGTTTGTGATTCTATGTACTTGGTCTATTGTTGAGTGTTTCTCTCTGAAACCAAACTGATGGTCAGGAATTAGGTTTCTTTCGTTTATTATAGGTTTTAGGCGTTTTAAAAACAATTTTTCAAACAGTTTCGATAATATAGGCAACAGGGAAATGGGCCTGTATGATGAAACTTCGGTAGGCGGTTTACCGGGCTTTGCAATCATAATCACTTCAGCAACTTTCCATGGCTCAGGAACATGCTTTAGCACGAATGCAGCATTGATGAGCCGAGTAAGCTTAACGATGGCTTTACGTGGAAGGTGTTTTAGGATTTCTCCCGTAATAAGGTCATACCCTGGGGATTTTTTGAGGTTAGTAATTTGAATTTCCTTTGCAACTTCTTTCGGGGTCACAAGCTTAATTCTTTGGTCTTGCAGAATATTGGCAAACTGCAAGTTATCTACAGACCCGTCGTTTGGCTGAAAGGTTTCTTCGAGGTGATGTGCAAATCTTAGAGCTTTTTGCTCATTGCTTATGGCCCACTTTCCGTTAAGATCTCTGATAGGGGGGACTGGTGTAATTGGCTTTTTGAGTAACTTTGTCGCTTTCCAAAGAGAGTATTGCGTTGTATGGTCGCTGCTTAACTGACGTAGGTTATTATTAAAAGCCTCATCTTGAAAAGTTCGTATTTCTCTCTTCAGTCTTTTCGTAAGGTTATTCAATAGAGTTTTATCTTGCGGGAATCTAGTTCGCTGCCACCTTTTTCTTTGAGTCCTTTTTTCATGTAATAGGTCTATTATTTCCTTTGGGTAGGTATTTCCTTTAAATTTGTTCATAAGCTGTGGTGTGTTGTTCCATGCACATTGTTGAATATTGTTGTTAAACCTGTTAACTTCAGAATCAAGCTGATCTTTTCTTTTTAATGAGGTTTTAAGGTCAATAATATTTTCTAGGTCTATGCTAAAACTTTTCCAATCTGTAAACTTGTTAACTAATGTCAAGTAATTTTCTCTCAGTAATATTTTGTCACTTAATTGTAATAATATCGGAGAGTGATCGGAGTTCATGTGGTACCCCTCTTCCACCCTCAGATAATTGATAGAAATATTTTTGACAATGAAAAAGTCGATGAGGTCTGGTAGTTTCTGGCGGTCAGTCGGCCAGTATGTAGGTTTTCCAGTACTTATAACCTCACAGCGCATGTCTTTCACTGCACTGAGAAGCTGTCTTCCCTTAGTTGAAGTTAATCTTGATCCCCAATGAGTGTTCTTAGCATTAAAGTCACCGCCTAATATAAATCTCTGTCCAAGGAGTCTGAAGAAGTTTACATATTGTTCTTTGTTTATCGTGTGCCTTGGGGGACAGTATACAGCCGCTACTGTCAAATTAAATTTATTTGTTTTAACGGATATCGCCACAGCTTGCGTGTCTGGCTCCTCGTATTTACACTGTTCGTAATGACTGATATTTTCTCTAATAATGACTGCGCTACCTCCTCGTGCCGTGTTGTTAGGGTGCAGCGAGTGATAAACCTTATAGCCTCTAAAATTTACAAAAGACTGTTTAGTGAAGTGCGTTTCAGAGATCATACACACATCAATATTTTCTGTGTCTAAGACTACTTGCAACTCATGTTGATGTTGCAGCAGTCCGTTGGAATTCCAAGCCATTATTTTAAATGTGTTATTCATGTTGGATTTGTAATGCGCTTGATTCTAATTTCTCTAGTCTCTTGTCAAATGAGGATATGCACTTCAATATCTGGTTGAGCTTGTCCTCAAGACTTGATGGTTTTGGACTTGGTTTTACCGCTTGTGCATATGAGACACTTTTAGATGTACTCGTATGTGCAGTTATTGCGGATGACGATGCAAACTGTGCACTTTGTTTTGCTGTCTGTTTGTCGGCGTTTTTAACAATTTGCTTAATGGCAGGGTTGTTAGGTGGATTGTTTTTAGATTTTTTGTTTTTAATCATTTGCATCTCCTTGGCAACTAAACATCCTCTATAGTTGGCTGGGTGAGATAAGCCACAGTGGACACACTTCGGTTTTTCTTGCGCGGGTTTGTTGCAATCAGCTGTAAGGTGTTTGCCGGTACATTTAACACACCTCGGCTCTTTTGAGCAATACTTTTGGGTATGACCATAAGCCTGGCATCTCTTACACTGCGGTATTATTTTAGACGTTTTCAGCGGGTTTATTTCAACTTTACACCCTAATATATGTTTAATGCCGTATATTTTACTGACATCTTCGTCATTCTTAAACGACAGTATAAACATGTTCAGCGGTTCTTTTGTTCTCCAGCTAAGTTTGTTAATTGCATTTTCTATCTGGAATCCTTGCGACGTTAAATCATCTTTAATCCGATCCGGTAGGCAGGAAGAATGCAATTTTTTTGCCACTACTCTTATTGGCCTGGACTGCTTATCCTCATATGAGTGCCATAAACAGTTATTTTCTGTTAAGCGACGAGCAATCACTCTGTAAGACTCTTCAGTTTTGGCATTTATTTTAACACTATTACCGCTTAACATTTTAGCGGTAAATGTTTCTACTGGCTGAGATTCAGTCAATAAGTCATAGAATGTTTGATAATTCTTAACACCGTCCACTACGATTGGAGGCGGTGCTAGATTTTTTTTAGTAATTTTCTTCTCTTTGTTGTTGTAGTCTTGCTGCTGCAGTGCGCTAGTTCTGTCTTGTTGTAGTGGTGGAGGAGTAAGGGACGTGTTCAACTTCCTTTTTTTCCTGTTTTTCGCCCTAATCCACCCAGTCTCTTTGGCGAGTTCATCCTCGTCCGTGCAGTACTCAACATCACTTCTGGTAGGCTGAGTAGGTGGTATGGTCTCACTGACCTGTTTACCTGAGGGTTCTTCTTTCTCCTGTGTCTTTAAGCATTTTAGTTGCCCTTGAAGATCTTGTACCTGTTCCTGCAGGCTTTGTATGTGACCGTTCAGTTGACGTACCATTTGTTGCAGGTTTTCTCTGTCCGTTTTCTCCTGAATGTAACAGTCATACAACTGCCTTTCCAGATCATTTTTAATTTTAATGCAGCCATTGTATAGTTTTAACCTAAACAATTTTAAAATAAACACTTCATGACGATTTCCGCACTTGTAACTGGGTCATCGCGGTGGCCCCGATAGATCGACGTACACCGCTACGACGGTGTTATGATGCATCAGCAAAATACTCTTTACTAGAGCACGCGCGCGCGATCGGTACGTCCGTTCACAATAGTAGTTAAACACAAAAAAATAAAAAAAAAATAAAAATGTGTGTCTACACGATGATGCGGAAGCGGTGCGCTTCCTTGGTCTGTAGGGTGCGGGCAAGCCAATCAACAGCATCCTGTCTATGATAGCAAGCAGCCTTTTTTGTTTTTGGGTGGGAAATCCTCAAATGACTTCTCCCACTCATATTGTCAGGCTTTTACGAGCTAAAACCCACCCGTGTTCCTTCAGTCGCCTGTACCAGGGTCACGGTATGTCTTTCGAACAAATCGTGACCCTGGCAGGAGCAAGCAGTCTTGATTGTTGTGAAGCACTGCTGCAAGGTTTCGGCTGCGCCTGTCACCTTGCATCAATGACGTCACAATCTGTTTCTATTTCTGTCTTCGTAAGTGTATTACTTTGTAAGTAAATTGATACTAACACTATGAGTCTTGTTGCTCGAAATAAAGGATTATATTATAAAACAGCTATTAATGTTCAGCTTCTGTCTAAATTGTTTATGTTTCTTTCACAGAACGGCATCCACAATAACTTAGGCGAGAGCGACCTGGAGCCACCCACACAACCTCTACTCGAGCCCAGCAGAGAACAGCAGGTGCCGCCGTTAACTGGTCAGTATTATATCTAGTATCTAGGTATAATCTGCAATAACCCTCACTTAATTCGCTACAAGCTTAATTAATCTTAACTGGAGAACAGCCTCGAAGTTAAAAATCTAATCCGATGCGCATATTATTAAACTCTAATTTAGAATGGGACATTAGTGACGATTCTCTTGTACACCGACAATCACACTAAACAAACTAGACTATCACTAAAATTCTTTACTTTTGGCTATGAGAATCTTAAAGATATTGTGCCAAAACAAATTGCAAACAAATTAAAAATAATTTTGACTCAACTAAAATCGAATTTCACAATCGCGACTCCACGTGGTTTCTTTTGGCTTCGCAACGTGGTACTTGTTTGCCCTAGCCCGTGCATTATTTAAGTGCCTGAAGGCGCACAGAGGGGGCAGCCTCGACGTGTTTAATACGGAATTTTTCTCTTTTTGTACATGTTGAGTTTCAGTGGTATATGGGGCTTTATAAAGGGGTCGAAACTTCATTTATTTTTGCGATAAGACACATTATTTTGGAAATTTAAGCAAAAGAAAAAAAGATAGGTACACCAACACCTCGACTTCAGGTGCACAAACAGTACTGTGTTTGTGCACCTGAAGTCGAGGTGTTGGTGTGAATTGTAGTTCACGACGCACACGTATTTAATCGCATTAAAAATAGTCAGATTCATATTCAGATTTAGATATACAGTCAACATTTTAGGCGAAAAACGTCAAATTCAGAATAGCAAAATTGCAATTTTCACTAAATTAATAACACAGTGCCATCTTAGTGCTGTCAAACTGAAATATAGGCAAGTTGTGTCAGTTTATTAAATTTCAGAATGGGAAACCGTCGTTTGACAGGATTAAACCGAATTTTTGTGATTTTTGTCAAGTTTAGAGGCATTTGTGACAAGAGAATCGGTACCAATACGGTACCATTATAAAGGTAGGTATTACGAGGAGAGCCCGTGAGAAGTTAAATTAGTTTCTTGAGACATGCCGTCTGCTTAGCGTAGGAGTGAACTGCACCCTAATTGCGTATTGCATATTTAATAACAATCTCAATCACTTTAAGGATATTGTTAATCCATTGCTTCTACTGTTTGAAAAAAAATTGCTCAACAACGCAATGAATGCTGTTGAACTGTCAAAACTTCCTTAAGTTTTGTGTTGAGCTGCATGATTACTGACAAATGCGTGCACTGACTGGACAGGTCCACTCAATCCGTGTGGTTCTTTCCTCAAAAGACCATTTCAAACACCAACCTACATGGTCTTCACATGATTCGACCAAGATTTATTTTATGTCTGGACTTTAAAAGAGACTATGACCTCTGAGTTTGTTTCGCCCTTCTATTCAGAGTCAGATAGGAAACGCCGACCTCATCTACACTTGGGAGCAAATAAATCGAGCCACTTCCTTTTTCACGCATTATGGTTATTATTTTTGGTATTATGGAACGCATCGATTCGAAACATATATCGCCTAAAAGGGTATTTAATAACCTTTACAATGAGTGTAGTTAGTTGTCAAAATTTCATTTTAATTAAAGTTTAAAGGGTAGAATAAAATTATCGCATTTAATTTGCTTATGACATTTTTATTGTACTCTGTTAAGAAAAGATTAAATTTGAGGTTTTTGTTAATCATACCCATATTACTTGTTATTGTTGTCTTTATCTTTATCTGTGTCTGTGTAATCAAAATAACCTGATAAAATGGATACTACACCGACGGAAGCTGTCCAAGTTGTAGCTTTACTTGAGGTTGAACACGGACAACGTGAAGTGGCACGCAGACTTCATTTGAGTCGTTCAAAGGTACAGCGGGTATACCGCAGGTATCTGGAGACTGGTGCTTTTGTTCGGCGACCTGGAACTGGCCGACCACGGGCAACAACAGAACGTGACGACCGCTTTATTGCAACCAATTCGTTGCGCGACCGTGGACTTAATGCTGTTCAGCTACAGCAAGCGTTACGTGACGTTCGAGGTGTCGCAATCAGTAGGTGGACAGTGAGACGAAGACTAAACACAAACCAGCAACTGGCCCAAAATTGACTGTAGCTCATCGCCGATCTCGCTTGGAGTTTGCTCGAGAACACATTAATTGGACGTTAGAAGACTGGAGGTCAGTTTTGTTTTCTGACGAGTCAAGAATCTGTCTTTTTAGCAATGACGGGAGAAACCGAGTGTATAGACGTCCTGGTGAAAGATTTGCCCAATGTTGCATTCGAGAAACTGTGAGTTTTGGTGGTGGTTCTTGTATGGTGTGGGGAGGAATTTCTCTAGACGGAAAAACGGAACTTGTCTTCGTCGACCCCGCCAACGATGGCAGTGGTAGACGTGGATTAACAGCTGACCGATACATAACTGACATTCTTGAAGATCACGTAATGCCGTATGCTGGTTTTGTCGGAGAAAATTTCTTGTTTATGCATGACAATGCGAGACCTCATACCGCGCAGATCGTTACGGAATACTTGTCTGCGATCGGGATTCAACAAATGGTATGGCCAGCATGAAGTCCCGATTTGAACCCGATCGAACACCTATGGGACGAGCTAAAACGGAGAGTCCGAGCCAGGGTTCCCGCTGTTTCATCCATTCCCGAGCTTAAAGTCGCTGTGCTTGAAGAGTGGGAGAACATACCACAATATGTCATCGTAACTCTGATCAGATCGATGACTAATAGGCTACAAGAATGCATCAGGGCACGGGGGGGTAATACCAGTTATTAAGAATATTTTTTTTGCAATAATTTTGTTTTTTATTGTTTTTATGGACTGTTTTAGCCCTACTAAATCTTCTATCAAAATTACCATTTTTCTTGCAGAGCCAATAATTTATCATTCAATAAGGTTATTATTCAATAATTTACCCTCATTGTTAAGGTTATTAACTTAACTTTTAGGCGATATATAGTTGGAATTGATACGTTCCATATTCCCAAAAATATTTACCATTTTACGTGAAAAAAGGTAGTGGCTCGATTTATTTGCTCCCAAGTGTAGTTTTAAAATATGATTAACGTGTAAAAGTGTTCGAGAGTTGTTTTATTCTTTGATCCCTAGCATCAGTGCAAAGAATATAACTACTCTCTAAAGACATCAGTGGCAGCTCAAACCACGCACGGGGTTTTTCACGGTGAGGTGGTAACAGAATAGCACCACAGAAACAATATCATTTATCAAAATGAAAGGCATTGCTACTCTTAGTGTGTTACGCGATTACCCCGCTTGTTCCAGATCAGTATCTCATCTCAATCTTGTTCGGTTTTGGCCGGTAACCAATAAATGGCAATGTTCGCCAGATCCTTGACAGGTCTAACCACTCGCAGCAGTCAAAGATTTCGATTGATTATCCTGCTAGTTTTTTTTTTGGATTGGTCGGCTTTTAGTTTCTACTGAATGCAACCGAATAGCATTATGATATACCTACATTATTCGTTTTGGGCGTTAGTCAGTAAATATTTAATGATGACTCCACTTTTCTCCATCTAACAGCTTCTTCCTTTATTCCTTAGAACCTGAGATCGACGACCTGGACGGCGATCCTCCGAAAGACGCCACCTCTTACCCTGGCATCGATGACGGGCTGCTGGAGACCACAGGCAACAAACCACTTCCACACGAGGACCACGGTAATATGCTCTTCTTGTTCCTTTTGCTATTGATTTGGTAAGGTCGAAAACAGTATGCCGAAAACTATTTGGAATCAAAAATACGAATCGGGTTAAGTCGGTTATCCTCGTACAAAGTACCGACTGACTACCTCAACTAAACTAAGTTCAGGTCCAGCGACCGTAACCTAGCGACAAATTGTTTAAGCGTAACGATAGCAACGTAAGCGTACGGAGAAATTACAATGGATCATTTATTTATTTAAACTTTTCGAACCCAAAGAGGTACAAAGGCAGACTTAATGCCTTAGGCATTCTCTATCAGTCAACCAAGGGTGGTGAAAAGATTAGATGGCAGGTGCTTTAATTGAAGCATAACTTTAAAAAAAATGTGATGAGTGTTGTATTTTAGATATTGTGTAACTTATATTACACATACATACATATTAAAAAAGTTTATACTTACAATACATATATACATATATATATATATATATATATATATAAATTTAATGGTGAAAGGTGTTGAGCCGACTCTACGCTTTTTGTTATGAAAATAACTCTGCAATTTCCGCTTAAATGCATACCGACTGGTGGCCGTCCTGATATCAAGAGGAAGCGCATTCCAAAGAAGAATGGACTGAATATGAAAGGAAGAATGAACAAAGTCAGAAGTATGAGAAGGACAAAGCAGGCGAAGATTTTTAGCGTGACAAGCAGTTTCTTAGCGTGAGATGAACATTGGAAGTGATACATAAGATAAGAAGGAGGAGTGGGAGAGTTGAGAAGAGAGAAAAGTGTAGTCAAAGCGCGCAAACTTCTTCTCTGGCGAATGGACATCCATTTGAGCTCGACACATGGTCATATTTTCTGAGGTTCTGTCGTTAATCTGTCGAGCTTATCCAAAAAAGCCGCATTCAAGTCAAAGTAGCACACGTCACCATAGTCGATGATAGGGAAAATCAAAGTCTGCACAAGCATGGTTTTCGTCTTACCGGGTAAAAAGTTTCTCAGACGATACAGGGATCGCAGAGTACCGTTGACCCTTTGGCTAACACTACAGACCTGGCGTTGCCAGCTTAGTGTCGAGTCAAGATGCAAACCGAGATCTTTCACAGTAGGAGTAATGGGGATGTCGAAACCATTGAAAATAAGAGGAGGAAGAGAACTGGACGCCACCCTACCCATCATGCGTGAGCTTCCAATTAGAATGGCCTGACACTTTGAGGGGTTTACTAACACCCCAAAACGATCAGACCACTCCTTGATAGCATCTATGTCTCGATTTACATCTACTATAGCGTCCGACAATCTTTCCACCCGCTCAGCTGTATACAATTGAAGGTCATCAGCATAGAGATGATACGAACACCGAAGACAGTGAGTTATAAAATTAATGAAGATGGAAAATAGCAAAGGAGAAATAATACCGCCTTGTGGAACACCAGCATTCAGGTCACGCCAACTCGACGAGCTCTCATCAACACGAACCGACTGCTGACGTCCCCGAAGATAAGAAGAGAACCATTCCAAAGCCTCAGACGAAACCATAAGATGAGAGAGGATAGAAAGGAGGATATCGTGGCTGACGGCATTAAAGGCATTGGAGAAATCAATTAAAACCAAAACGGTAACCTTGGTATCCTCCATAGCTTCTCTAATGTCACCAGTCACTTTAAGGAGAGCAGAGGCTGTACTGTGCCCTGGCCTGAATCCAGACTGAAAAGAGCTAACAAGATTATTCCGGTGAATAAACCCTGTAAACTGCTTGTGTACGCAGCCCTCAAGCACTTTAGACAGGAATAGAAGTATTGAAATGGGTCGAAAATAACTGGGAAGGGAGGGATTTGAAATTTTTGGGAGAGGGCGGACATAGGCCATACGCCACAGGGAAGGGAATTGTCCGGAATCAAGAGAAAAGTTGATAATATGGGTAACCGGAGAGAGAAGGCTATCCAGGATCCAAACAACCATATTACGACTGATGCCGTCACAGCCCACAGCCTTGGATTTAATGGACAGGATGAACTTTTTAATTTCGTCCATGGTGACCGGAGAGAAGTGAAATGGTTCTATGATGGGACTAGCTAAGCCAGAAATGAAATCGACCGTCTTGGACAACATTTGGGAATCCAAATGACAAGTGGTTGTAAAATGGCGGTTGATATCATCAAGGCCAATTGTATTAGGAAAATCCACATGACGTGGTCTGCCGATACCAAGAGTACCAAGAAACTTCCAGATATCAGCAGGTGAAGAAGAAGATATGTTCTCGAGAATATGGCGGCGTTTAGCGTTGCGTATCATCTGATTACACCGATTTCTAGCAGCTTTAAAAAACCCCTGTCGTCATCCAAGGAGCAGGAGGACGCCGAAGTTTAATCTTCTTAACAGGAGCATGCTTGTCGTAGAGAGCAAGGACCGTCCGATCGAAAATGCGCAGCTTTTCATCAACAGTTGTCGCCGCTTCCAGGTGTTCCCAATTGAGGTTCGACGCATCCTGACAAAGCTTCTCAACGTCCATGCGTGCAAAACACCGCATGTGCAGCACTTTTGGGACAGGTTTAGGCGGTTTTAGAACATACGAGAGGAAAATTAGGTCATGATGAGAAAATCCAGGAGCGGGACACTGACCATGAGAAGAAACAAGGGAGGGTGCGGAGGTAAGCATCAAGTCGAGCCAAGTGTCTTCGCCTGAGATGTTGAAATGGGTAGGTTGCAGTGAAAGTATGTGGAGACTAACAGACTCAATGATGTGAAGGAGTTTACGGGATCGAGGGGTGTGATGAGCAAGGTCGGTGTTGAAATCCCCCATGATGACGCAGTGTGCATACTCTGACCCTACGGATTCCAGCGCCAATTCAACTTCATCATTTCGACTTCGGAAAAACTCGGACCCACGATATTATTATCCGAACGCGTAGCGTTCAAGATGACTTTCATGACAAATATGTTAAACAACACGTAACTGCGGCCATCTTGGAAAAAATGGTTTAGAATTTTATTTACTATATTTATGTTTTATGGTTTATGTTTTGTGCTATGCAAAAATGAAATACATACTTAAAAAATAGTTTTATTTTGTTTATCAATCAATATTGTTGGACTGACTTAATTCGAGTATATGCTCCTTGGCTGTCTATTACAGCTTGCAGTCGTTATTGCAAGGAGTTAACCAATCTAGTGCCAATATCAGTCGTATCGCATGTTTACCCATACTTCTTGGCAATGTTGAGCCATATCTTCTGTTCATCGTTCATTACGGTAATCCCATCGCTGCACCGTTAAACCCCACAGATTTTCTATACGATTCAGGTCAGGGTATTTAGCTGACCATGGAACCACCGTTATGTCTGGATGTGCATCAAACCAGGTGCTGACAATCCTTGCTCGATGTATGGCACAATTATCATATAAGAATCATTTTATCTTCCAAAATGCTGATACAGTTCACGGCATTTGCACGAGGTAGTAGTTGAACAAGATCGCATAAACCTTCGGAGCTCATCCAACCCCACATATTAACATTAATCCTTCCCAATCCCCTATTTGGTATGACATGGTCTAAGATCATACCATGTACTGTTACATCCCCATAAATGTAAGCGACCGTGGTCGCTCTGGTCGATTGGAATTGCTACTACCACTATTTTGAGTCATGCTCAAAATAGTGGACGTTCGCTTAGTGCAGCGGGGCGATGGTTGTTCTGGTGACGATCGCTTTTATTTCCTGCTTCGGCGTATCGTCTCATCCACAAAGCAACAACAAAGTGGTTCGCAAGAACAAAATATAACTTTCAAGTTAATGAGTATGATATTTTCCTTTCTTAACTCTAATTCAACGAAGGTCAGTATCAAATAGATTGGACAAACGTATGCAATTGCAAATGCATTGTATTGATATATCATTGAACAACTTATTAGTCAACCTTCAACCTCTATGGATCTATTTCCGATTATATGAAATTTGTCATCTTGTTTACGAGCATGCGGGTTGGGTAGGTGTTTAATCGTGTAATCTCGTAAATATGTAAAACTGCAAAATTCGAAAGTTTGAAAGTGGCTCATCACTTAAAGTCCGTGACTGTACGTGGGAGTTAAACATAACTAGAGAAATATTGACAAGACCCCTCGCATCTCTGCCTACCCCTTCGTGGTAATATAGCCGTGATTTTATGTTTAATATATCGTGTTTAGCACGTAATAAATGCTGGTTTTTCTTCCTCAACCGGTCATACAGGTGCCTTTACCTAACACCATGTTCTCTGTTTGGTTCCCATAGAATCCGTACCTACCATCGTGGTGTCTGGTTCCCCAGTTGGCAGCGAGCATCAATTGGAGCTGGAGCCCAGCGACAAGCCGTCACACGCACGACAGCACGACGACGGCGCCACCACTTACGATATATTGCCGTGGGTGCCCCCCGTGGGTAACGAGGCACTCTACCCACACGGTGATTGGAACACGACACCTTTTAACCACTTTACGAATTATTCAAACTGAAAAAAAACACTCGATCAAAATGACACGCTATATGCTAATAATTTTAAATGCTCACATGCCCGAATCTCATGGTTGGCCACATATCTGTCATAAAAAAACAACATACATTATTACAGTCAAATTGAGTTAAACATAATCAATTTAAATTACAGCTATCACACTTAATTGAACTTATTTATCCAATCTATTTTTTTATTTAGTTTATATACATTAAGAAAACGACGAAAACTTAATTCTATTTTCATTGTCAACAAAAACTGGTTAAATCTTAATTTCCCCCCCGTAAAGAAAAATGTTTTTGGGTTGATTGTGGGTTTCTGGTTGTAGATTAACCTGATCAAGGACAGTAATGTTGCAGTCAATTTCGGTTACTACTAAAAGGTTAAGATCTTTTTTTCCAGCAGTTAAGTAATCTATGCCACCGGTACATTGTGTACCGGTTTTTAATGGATGGTGAATTAATATTTGAAGCCTAAAATGGTTATTCTGAAATGGATGCACACAATTAAAAAGTAGTTAACATTAATATTGTCATAAATCGAGAATGGTGCTGTTAATGTTTTGGATAATGCACCATATCATTCGAGGAAAGTGGAGAAGCTGTCAGGAGTGGCTGAAACCATAAATATTCCTTTTGAGAACAAAGACCATTTTATTAGAAAAAGTGAAACAAAAGTTTGCTGTAGAAATAATGGCGATAATAAAATGTATATTAGTATTGCGCCCAATAGAATTAGTATGGGCTCAAATGAAGGGGTTAAATTACAGTTATATATTACAACAAGCGAAGCGGTTGCTCCCTCAAGCACTCACAAACATAACTGCAGTGAAATGGCAATATTGAATTGCTCAAACAGTTAAAGAAGAACCATCAATGTCAAATAATTATTATAATTTGTGATGATGATAGCAGTGACTAAATTGTTAAGTGGTATTTTTGTCGTATTTATTTGGAAATGCCATTGTGAGAAAAATGTTTTTAATAAACAGATTGTTACCAAAAATTGCTTCATTCCATGTACCTATCCAAGCATCGTGATGATAGAAAGATAGATAGATAGAATATGCTTTATTGTATGCAATACATAGTTACTTATAAAAAAGCACATGCTTTATTTATTAAAATTGTTTAAACTTAACTTGAAAACAAAAGGTTTCGTAATCCTGCTTCTGCGAGCCTCTTTTTACTAATGTTATAACAAGTTGAGTATATATAGTGAAATATGGACAAGAACCCTCGCATCTCCGCCTACCCCTTCGTGAGAGTATAGACGTGATTTTATGTTTAATATATCTTCAAAGCACGTAATAAATGCTGGTTCTTCATCCTCAACCGGCCATACAGTTCCCTTTACCTAACACCATGTTCTCTGTTTGGTTCCCATAGATTCCGTTCCTAACATCGTGTTGTCTGGTTCCCCAGTTGGCAGCGAGCCTCACTCGGAGCTGGAGCCCAGCGACAAGACGTCACACGGACAGCACGACGACGGCGCCACAACTGACGATATATTGCTGTATCAGCAAGAAGCATTCCACCCATACGGTGATCGGAACACGACACCTTTTAACCACTTTACGAGTTATAACTATTCAAATAGAAAAAAAACCTCTCAAAAAAAAATTATGAAAATTTTATTTAAAAGCTTCCATCCATTCCATTTCATCAAAATGACACGCTATTATGCTAATAATTTTAAATGCTCATAAGTTTGAAGATTAAGCCAAACCTCAAACTTATCTCAACAACTTAGAACCTACTAAAATTATGGTCAAGCAAATGGGACAGAAGAGGCTCAAAGTTGTTTGAATTTCTATGAACTATATCAAAAGCACAACCAACAGTCAAATTATTTATATTGTTCCAATTATCGCAGTTTCTTGCAGCTTTAACGATATCGTCGATAGCTTATTCCTTTAACGTACGGCACAGCATAAATAATAATGGAGCCTAAATCTAGACTATTGGGAAATCCTTCTTATTTAGGCTTTATCAAAAGTTACAGCATTTCATAGAAAGTCAAACTTAAATACCTAAATAACTTTGGGCCTCTATTTCCCTGATGGCCTCATACCCTGCTTGACGCGAGGTTTGTATGAAAACATTATATTGCTTGGGACATGCTCATTTAAAATGCTTGGGACTTAAATAAATGTAACTTAATTAAGGTAATTCTTATTCAAAACCTTGACTACGACAGTAATAAAATGTTTTGCTTCCAGATGTCAACAGGCTCACAAAGAGATTCGGCGTTTCGCTGCCAGTATCACCTATGCCTGGGGTAAGGTCCATATAATTTGACCTTTATACAAATGTGATGAACAGCAGGGTAAATTGGTCGATGCTAGCCAAACATTTTGGGACCCTTTATCATACACTGGAAGATCCAACTATCTATCCTTCTGAAGAATCCTGACTCTTGAATTTATGCATTGATGCTTGATTCAAATATTTGAAATATTGTTGTAGGAAACTGCTCAAAGTAAACCTAACCTAACCTAGAGGCCAAGGAACCTGCACCACACGTCCAAACGTATTACGAAAGTTTTAAAGAAAATTGCTAAGATATTTGCCATTGCCGGAGTATTATATTATCTGTGTCATTGCTTCCTAAGTTTGAAAAACTAGTCTGCTTATCAACGTATATATACTTAAATAACGCAATGAATGTGGTGGAACTGTCAAATGTAAGGCCCCGCAGACCAGACCTATACCTACCTAGTCCGCAGCGATTGTTTATTTATTTATTTAAACTTTTCGAACCCAAAGAGGTACAAAGGCGGACTTAATGCCTTAGGCATTCTCTACCAGTCAATCAAGGGTGGTGAAGAGATTAGATGGCAAGTGCTTTAATTGAAGGGAACAATGATGGAAGAAAAATAACTTTAAAAAATAATATAAATTGTGATGTGTGATGTAAAATAGATATTGTGTAACTTATAATACACATACATACATATTAAAAAAGTATATACTTACAATGTATATATATATATATATAAATTTAATGGTGAAAGGTGTTGAGCCGACTCTACGCTATTTGTTATGAAAATAACTCTGCAATTTCCGCTTAAATGCATACCGACAGGTGACTGTCCTGATATCAAGAGTAAGCGCATTCCAAAGAAGAATGGACTGAATATGAAAGGAAGAATGAACAAAGTCAGAAGCATGAGAAGGACAAAGCAGGAGAAGATTGTTGGAAGAACGCAGTTTGTTAGCGTGAGATGAACATAGATATTGGAAGTGAGACATAAGATAATAAGGAGGAGTGGGAGAGTTGAGAAGAGAGAAAAGTTTAGTCAAAGCGCGCAAACTTCTTCTTTGGCGAATGGACATCCATTTGAGCTCAGATCTATAGCTCGACACATGGTCATATTTTCTGAGGTTGAAAATGAACCGGATACAATTGTTGAGCAATCTGTCGAGCTTATCCAAAAAAAACGCATTCAAGTCAAAATAACACACGTCACCATAGTCGATGATAGGGAAAATCAAAGTCTGCACGAGCATGGTTTTCGTCTTACCGGGTAAAAAGTGTAATTATAAAAATACTAACGTCCGACGTCTTTCCAGGTGATTCCGGACGTGAACATTTACCAGCAGAAGAAGAACCTGGCGCAGGGCATGATGGACCTGGCGCTTCTGTCAGCCAACGCCAACCAGCTGCGCTACGTGCTGGAGTCCGCTTCCACGCACCCCTACTACTACTCCAGTGTCGTGTTCATCTCGCTCAGTATTGTCTTTCAAGTAAGTAACAACACAGTAATTATTACAATTACCTATAAATGATAAATGACAAATGATTTATTTTCTGTAAATAGGTTTGTACAAACAATTTTACACATAAATCACATTTTAAAAACTAGATGAGATCGGCATTTCCTATCTGACGACTCTGGGAAGAAAGGCCGAAACCAACTCAGAGGTCACAGTCTCTTTTAAAGTCCAGACATAATCTTGGTCAGGTCATGTGCAGACCATGTGGATTGATGTCTGAAATCTCTCTCTCTCTTTTGAGGAAAGAACCACACAGAATGAGTGGACCTGTCCAGTCAGTGCACGCATTTGTCAGTTGTCATGCAGCTCAACACAGAACTAAAGGAGCTAAACGATTCGACGAACATTACCAAAGAAAGGACATTTGGGTAGGCCGCATAAATTACTCAAACTGCCAGACCGTGATTAAAAGTAATAAAAAATGCATTGAAAAGAGCTTTCTGAATCCAACCTTTGTTCAAGGCATATTCAATTAACGACTACTTAAACGATAAGAAAAGTTGGTCGCTGTAATTAACTCAAGACAATGTTTATGTTCTTTCTCCAGAATCGGCTTACCTACTGACAGGGTATACGAGTTCGTATTTCTATTTTAATTTTATTTGACTAGATAAGTCAATTATTTTTAGTTATATTAATTTATTATTGACATGATCTACTCATTACAATGTTTTCTTTAACGAGTTGTATTGCAATATGTGGTTAGCTAGTTACCTCGACAGTTGATCGTAAATTATTCCTGCCTGAGCAACCGGCAGCGAGTTCGTCATGCTCCCGTAGATGTCACTGCTTGCGGTAGCGTCGGGGATGGGGTTGCCTCCTTTCCTCAAATATGGCGAGGGGGGCAATGGCTGATCTTTGCGTTATGCTCGTGACCGGGTGCTGCTTGTGGTGACTGGTCGACTTGCTGTCTATGGTTTTGTTATTGTTAAAGTAATTGTTCTGCTGATTTATTTTACTTCGATGGTCCTTGTTTATCATTTGTGTACTTTAAATTAATCCAATTATGCATATGTAAGGTGTCACGCCTTTTATGCCTGGAGGTTTTTATTTGTGTATTGAGTTTTGTTGTTTTTTCATAGATTTTTATTGGTTTCTGTTTTGTGTATATTGGCGTAGCTTGCTTACATATGGCAGATAATTTAATATGATTTTCTGTTTCGTTTTTTTTTTAATATTGATTACCTTATAATTGTATAATTCAATGATGTTTCTAACTGAACAGACAGCTGTGCTGCTGGGGAGTTTGTTGCGCCACTTCTTCTTCCCAGCTACAGCGCTAGGAAGTGGTGAAGGGCGGGCGTTTTGGGGACTGTCTTATGTAATTTTGACGTTCGAAAAGTGCTGACTCTCAGCCTAATTTGAATAAATGACTTTTGATTTTTTGATTTTGTATCATACAAATTATCATACATAATTAAATCTTACATGCTAGAACTAATAATTATTTTCAGCAAGTTTAACTTCATCATAATGATGTTTTACGTGCCGACGGTTTATCAATAAGGTAAGTGTGTTATTTCCATTAATTCGAATTACTTTATAGGCACCTTTCCAAATGGGTGATAAAGATTTACGGAGTCGTAAGTGATTTTTGACGTATAACATATCACCTGCTTTATTAAATACTACGAGTATATTAGTTTAGTACGAGTACGCTTATCATAATAAGTTTTAGAAGTTATTTTTGATTTTAGTATATTTTCTACAGCTTTTTCCCTGGAAAATCGTAGACGTTGTTGTAAGATCCTAACTGTAATTATTGCAATTATTGTATGTAGATTCTAAGGCGGAGTCGTAAATGGATGAGGGTATAAATGCTTTATGATCAAATACTAGCTCATTAGGGGTGAAATTTGTAGTACTATGAACTGTTGTATTATAAGTAAGCAAGGCTGTATAAACATATCTAGGCCAGTCAGTTTGACTTTCATCTACAAAAGATTTAAGGTATTATTTTAGTACTGAGTGGCTCTTTTCAAGGGCTCCTTGTGTTTGTGGGTGATAAGGGGTAGACCAGAGCTGTTGAATTTTTTTATAAGTTACAAGTTGCTTGAATAGTTCGGCCGTAAAATTCGTGCCTTGGTCAGTTAGGATTGTTAATGGAATACCGAATTGAGCGATAAAAAGAATCAGGCATTCAGAGGTTTCCTCTGCAGTAGCATTAGGTATAGGATAAGCAGCTGAATATTTAGTCAAGTCATCTTGCAAAATTAGAATAAATTTTAATTTAGCGTTACCAACTTCAGGAAGAGGACCTACAATGTCTGATGCAACGCGTTGAAACGGTTGTGTCGATGTTGTAGTGATCTGCATCGGTGCACGGTTAGTTTGACGTAACGCTTTATTACCTTGGCAGGATACGCATTTACGGACATAATTTTCAATGTCAATGTTTCGCCAGTAGCTTTTCCTGGATTCTTTTTAACATTCTGTTAGAGCCTAAGTGACCCGAAATGGGGATATCATGATTTTCACGCATAATTTTAGCTATTTCGCTCATAGTCGGATACATTATAATATTTTTGTAAATATTAATGGTTATACTTGTATTATGAAATAGGCATGTGATTACGTTATATATCTATATAAAACTATGGCTATCAAATGGATTTCTTAAATCCGTGATGCTAAACTCGTCTACGGGGGTCCGGCCATATATCTTCATCAACCGGATGTTAGTCGTTGGCAACAGGACGTACTGACTACCCATGTAACATCTCTGCGGTGCAGAAGGCAAGGGGAAACCACTGCACTATTTTCCCATGACATCCTATGAAAGTGGACCAAGTAAAGAAAGTGGTAGGGTGCGATCCGGCTACCACCCGGCGCCATGTGGAGTCCAGGTCTCATGGTGTGAAATATGCTACTGGCCACACTGTCATGACTCACCAGGCACAGTGCGGACAGTATGTTACTGGTGAAAGAACAACTGGTAATCGTACGCAGCTTCGCAAAAAGTTACGATTGGGAACCTGGAATGTTTGGGGAATGCTCCAACCAGGGAAAAAAGAGATTTTAGACAAAGAACAAGCACATTACGACCTGAAAATAATGGGGATCACCGAAACCCACATGAGAGGTACAGGATACTATACAACCCCAAAGGGCCACAACGTATACTTTTCAGGTCCAGAAAGTGAAAGTAAGAATGGTGTGGCTTTGTCTGTGACTCCCGAAGTCAACAAATCAGTTCTAGGAAATAAGCCGGTAAGTGACCGGATCCTGACCTTGAGAATCAACACAAAACCATGTCGTGTCAATATAGTGGTGGTATATGCCCCAACGTCCACCTCAACAGAATCTGATGCTGAAGCACTTTACAACCAAGTCGACGATACTCTAAAAAGTCTGGGCTAGGAGACCTTAATGCCAAGGTAGGGGACACGTCGAAAGATGGCCACCTAAAGGACGTAGTCGGCAAATATGGACTCGGCACCAGAAATGACAGGGGCGAGAAATGGCTGCAATTCTGCGCGGAGAACTCCCTAACTATTATGAACACCTGCTTCCAAAACCACCCGAGGAGGCTGTATACGTGGATGATGCCAGGAGCCGAGCACGTAATCAAATAGACTACATTGCTGTGGACAAGAGATGGCGATCGTGCATAAGCTCCAGGATACTATGGATAGGATACTAAGACCTTCTGTGAGTGTTCTAAGACCAAGTCAGCCAATTTCGCTATTAACTGTCATAACAACACCGACGACAATTGGAACAGAGTGAAAAATCGTATCCCTTCATCACGTAAAGAGAGCCAAAGCAAGGCAGTCGATGCTCCGAGAAAGATATGGATTACGGAAAAAACATGGAAGGCAATGTTGAATCTGCGCTTGCAGACTACCGGGAAATTTCGACAAAGGTTCAACGTCTGTGCCGCAGGGACTATAATGACTACCTGAATTCAGTTTGTCAGGACATATAAAATCATGCGCAAAATTTTCAGACAAGAGATGGGACAAGGGGGAAGATAATGCTTGACCTATGCAATCTAGTCTCGAAAACAGGCAGATGGTGTACTGACTGGAAAGAATCCCTAATAATCCCTCTGCACAAGAAAGGCTCAACAAGAACGAACGGGAACTACCGGACAGTCGCACTTATATCTCATTCTAGCAAGATAATGCTTTATGTAATTAATGGATGACTGCAATCGTACCTTCAGTGGCAGATACCCAGTGAACAGGCGGGTTTTGTGAAAGGTCGAGGCACAAAAGAACAGATTGTGAATGTGAGACAAATAATTGAGAAAAGTCGAGAGTTCAACACCGTATTGATGTGCTTCATCGATTACTCTAAGGCGTTTGATTGCGTCAGATGGGATTGCCTGTGGACCATATTGCAAGAGATGGGCGTACCTCAACACCTCGTCTCGTTGATCGCTAATCTGTACCAGGACGGGGTTAATGACGTCATTTTAGGCCCTTTCAAGCCAGAGAAGGGGGTAAGACAAGGATGTATTCTTTCTCCTATTCTCTTTAACATATATGGTGAATACATAATGCCTTAGAAGATTGGGAGGGAGGCATCTCTGTCGAGGAGTAAAGATCTTCAGAGAAGGAGCTAGCTGATCTGATTCGCTGAGTAGAATGCGTGAGTGGACTGGTTGGACTCACCATAAATAAGTCGAAGACAAAAGTCATGCTCATCGACAGAACCGGTCAAATACCCAGAACGGGAGAACTCACAGGTCTAGAATTTGTCAGCGAGTTTATATAGCTCGGATCGCTACTTACTGACCAGGGTGGAAGCGAAAGAGAGATTAAGAGAAGGACTCAAATGGCCAAAGCTGCGATGAGTAAGCTTACACGTATCTGGCAGGACCGAAAGTCTCAAATGTCAACAAGATGAGACTAGGCCAGACACTGGTTTTCTCGATATTCCTTTACGGCTCAGAGGCGTGGACAATTCAGGCAATAGATCGGAAAAAGATTGAGGCTTTTGAGATGTGGAGTTGGCGAAAAATGCTCCGCATACCATGGACCGCCAAGACAACGAACAAATCTATCCTCGATCAACTTCGAATAAGTTATAGACTATCCACGATCTGTTACCAAAGGGTTCTCGGTTACTTTGGTCACATTGCCCGTCGGGAACCATATAACCTTGAAAAGTTGGTGGTAATGGGCAAGGTAGATGGGAAAAGACCTCGCGGCCGGTCACCTAATCGTTGGACAGACCAAGTAACCACCCTCACGGGACTCTCTGTCACGACCGCCCTGAGAAAACTGAAAACCGAACAAAGTGGAAGAACATCGTATATAAAGCTACGAAGGCCTTTCAGGGACACGACCTTCAGTAATGAAGTAAGCGACCAAGAAGAGAAACTCGTCTATATTTACAGAGTAGAGAGTAGTTCTTTAGATTTAGGCTTTTAAAAATATCATCGTAAGTGGTTGTTTCATAATGATACTGTTCGCGACGATAGATCGTAGTGGAGCAAAATGAAAACTGTAGTGGACTGTATAACATGTAAGTATAATAAAATAAGAAATAAAATTGAAATTACAACGGTCGGTTTAAAAATGAAAACAAGATAAATAAATAAGATGTTAAAAAATGCGTAAGCGCAGCCGTGCGTGGAGGCGTGCAGCAGCTGACTGGTTCGCGCGGGGGGCCGTGCTCGGCCGTAGGCCGGTTGACTCCCCGCCGTCCCCGCACTTCTCGTTCACTGCCGCCAGCGCGCGGCCATGTTAAGAGGAGCGGTCTCAACAGATACACTTTAATGAATAGTAAATAGTAAGTGATATTCTCCTTTTTAGATATCAAGAATGAATGTAAAGTTCTTTCAAATGCAAGGAATTCTTTACTTTCAGTCATTTTCCCGATAATTTCAATTACATAACGGTTTGACTCGTCAAAATCGATTGAGGTACGAGTATCACAATATGTTTTGATTTTGTCTTTAAAAAAAGGTCATAATCAAGAATGTTGATATCAAATGTCACTAGTTCGTTATTTATAGTTTTCAGGCATTTGGCATAAGTATCATCATCATCGATGACTTCACTAGATTGTGGGTTAGGTTTTTTTGTAGATTGTGGGATATTAAAGTCATCAGGTAGTTCCAGATTTTCAGGAAGAACAAAATCATCAGGTAGGTCTAAGGTTCCTCAATTCGATTGTGGCGAGGACTGTGGAGGATCATCGGCAAGTATTTGTTCAGGGTTAGTGGAGACATTTTCAGGATTACGTATTGGATGATTATTAGGTAATGTATAATATGTCTGAATTTCCTCTGTTTTGTATTGGATTTATTGGATATCGCGAAAGAGCATCAGCATTAATAATTGTCTTACCTTTCCTCTATTGTATTTCATAATTGTATTCCTCTAGTTTAAGGCGCCAACGGATTAATCTAGACCTAGGGTCCTTGCAGTTAAAAAGCCAATTTAGGAGCTTATGATCGGTTAATATTTTAAATTGACGGCCAAAAAGGTAAGGACGAAATGTTTTAGTTCCAAACACAATTGCTAGACATTCATTTTCGGTGACACTTTACTTACATTCCGCTTTATTAAGCGTCTTCGACGCGAAAGCGATGGGTTGGTCTTTTCCAATTACACCCTGGGATAATATAGCAGAAATGGCATAGTTTGACGCATCGCAAGTTAAAATAAAAGGTTTAGTAAAGTCGGAGTAAATAAGGACTTGTGCAGTTACCAATTTTTCTTTCAATTGTTCAAATGCTAATGGTTGATTATTAGTCCAGATGAATGGAATATCTTTTTTTTAGTAGGGAAGTAAGGAACTTAGCGTATTTTGAGAATTCTGCTATGAATCTTCGATAATATGACGCCAAACCTAAGAATGATTTTATGTCTTTAACGCATTGCGGTACAGGAAAATTTACGGCAGCTTTTATTTTGTTTACATATCCTAAGTAGGCGACCTTTTTTTGCAGGAATTCACATTTTTCAGGCTGAACTTTAAGGCGGAATTCTCTCAACTTTTCGAAGACAAGAATAAGATTTTTAATGTGTGAAGATAAATCATGTGAATATATATGACTACGTCATCTAAATACACGAAGCAATGTACACCCTGTAATCCAGACAGGACAGTGTTCATTGTTCTCTGGAAAGTTGCGGGTGCATTTTTTAAACCATACGGCATCCGCTTGAACTCAAAGTGTCCCTGGGGTACACTGAATGCAGTTTTAGGTGCGTCTTCTAACGACATTCTAATTTGGTGAAAACCGAAAGCTAAATCAAGAGTTGTAAAGTATTTTTCTTGGGTAATTTTCACCGATAGTAATATCATTAAACTTTTTGTAATCTATTACTATTCTCCATCTCTTTTTTCCGGTGGAGTCATCCTTTTTAGGCACTATCCAAATAGGCGATGACCATAGGGATATCCAAATAGGGATTTTGATGGTTTAATAATCTGCTGGTCTAACATGTTAGATATTTGGGACTTAACCTCTTCTTCTGGGAATCGATATGATTTTACATTACTTGGTTGTGAGGAATTACTTTTAATTTCGTGTTGAATTACATCTATACACGTTAATTGGTCAGACAGATTTCACTAAGGTAATGTAATTCTTGCTGATTTAAATGAAATGTCTGCAGGAGTTCAGATAATTGCCGGGATCTTTCAAGGCTGCTGCCTAATCTATTATCTTGTATTATATTACATTGAGTGAGGTCAAGTGAACTTAAGGTAAGCACTTATAACATAACATCACGCCTTGTTTCCCCGAAGGCATGGGCAGAGGTGTACCTATAGTACACCCACATTTCGCCAGTTATGCTTAAGTCCCATGTAATAGGGGGCGAGCCTATTGCCATCTACAGGGCACAAATCCAGACTCCGGGCTGCTACTGAGAAAATCCAAATAGAAAAACCCAATAACACGTTGCCTGACCTGGGAATCGAACCCAGGACCTCATGCTCAGCAGTAGCGATTGCGACCACTAGCACTTACGTGAACTGGTTTTTCGGATACATTGACGATTGTCAAATTAATTCTATTATTGTCTTTTACTTTAACAAGGCAATTTGATATAAGAACACTCTTGCCAATAGATACTCACCATCCTTCCTTTTACGTACAAATACCTTTTACAAAACCAACGCAAATACCTAAACATAAAAATCTTAAACTCTTAAATTATTACAAATCGAATTATTCTGATATCAATACTGACATTGAAACTGTAGATTGGAACAATTTACTTGACGATCTGCCCCCCGATCAGGCAGTTGCAATATTTTATGAAAAGATCTCACAAGCCTAAAAGTCTGAAATACCCACGTTGGTTCACTAAATCTCTTTTGCACATATTCAAAAATAAAACTCGCGCGTGGGTTAAGTGGAACCAAATTCAACAAGGAGGCGGACGAATGTCTAAAAAAATATATGAACGGTGTGGAGGATAGTGTGGTCAAAAATGTTAAGGCATTTATCTAGTCGTTTTGGTCATATGTATCTAGTCGTAACTCCACTAATAGTATTCCAGCTACAGTTCACTATCTCCAACAATCCTCAGATGACCCTATTGCCGCTTGTAATTTATTCTCTAATTTGTTTTCAATCAGTATACGAACCATCTTCATTTGATCACACTTCATGGGTGCCATGCGCCAATCCTGATAGTGATATAAATATTTGTAATCTGCACTTTTCATTGCAAAAAATACGAAAGGAACTTCAATCACTGGATCCTTCGAAAGGACCTGGGCCAGATGGTATCCATTCAATCTTTTTAAAAAGCACAAGTGACACACTGAGTTCCCCTCTTTTCATAATATTTAATAAATGTCTTTCCTGTGGGGTTTTCCAAGATGTATGGAAACAAGCGAACATTGTTCCAGTTCATAAATGTGGCTCTAAGAGTGATGTACCTACATATCGCCCAATCTCTTTGTTGTCAGGGCTATCAATCAAAACGTAGTGCACAATGAGATTTACCCTACTCTTCATAGCATCTTAATAGAAGAGCAACACGGGTTCGTTAGGGGTAGGTCCTGTGTAAGTAACCTCCTAGTTTTTACAAAGCATCTATTTGAAGGCATTGACACTAGACAGCAAATTTATGTGGTTTATACTGACTTCCAAAAGGCCTTCGATAAGGTCGATCACAGACTACTTAACAAAATTGCATTCAATGGTATTAGAGGAAATTTATTGCGCTGGTTTGACCATGAGAGACTCAAAACCATTGACTACAACTTTCTGGGTCCATTGGTGACGTATGATACACGTCACCAATGGACCCAGAAAGTTGTAGTCAATGGTTTTGAGTCGCTCATGGTCAAAGTCTCTTCCAGAGTTCCTCAAGGCTCAATTTTGGGGCCCCTCTTGTTCATTTTATTCATCAACGACGTAAAAGACTGCTTTAAAAATTCTAAGTTCCTCCTATATGCAGACGATTTGAAGATTTACAAAAATATCAGTCATCTATCCAACTGTTTAGGATTTTAGGATGACCTTGACCGTTTTCTGTTAACAAACTATACTTAAGTATATCTAAATGCATTATGTTTACAAAGAAGAAAAATGTGATGAAATTCAACTATTCTTTCAGAAACACTCCACTGAACAAAGTTAATTCTGTTCGTGATCTAGGCGTTCAGATAGACTCATAGCTCCACCTTGATGCTCATATCGACAACATAGTCAATAAAGCATATAAAATGTTTGGTTTTGTAATGAGAGCATCAAGAGAATTCCACCGTCCCTCTACCTACTTATACCTACATTAGTCAATAATACGATCGCAATTGGAATACGCAGTTCCTATTTGGAACCCTTACTATAAAAAGTATATTGACATTATTTAAAGATAAAGATAAAGATAATTTCATTTGTCAAAACATGCGTATACATGCAAATAAGGCATGCAGGATGTCACAATATAAATATTTCGTAAGTACATGTTTCACCCGTAAGGCGTACAAATTAACAAAAATACAAAATTAAATTGAAAAAATTTCAGATAATGGTGCCGATTGTCTTGTCACAAATGCCTCTAAACTAGACTAAAAATCACTACAATTTGGTTTAATTCTGTCAAATGACGATTTTCCATTCTGAAATTGACTATAATGACACAACTTAACTATATTTTAGTTTGACAGCACTAATATTGCACTGAGTTATTAATTTAGTGAAAATGGCAATTTTGCTATTCTGAATTTTACGTTTTTCAACTAAAAATTTGATTGTCTAACTAAATCTGAACATGAATCTGACTATTTTAATCGCGATTAAAAAGGTGTGGAATAAAATTAGGTGGTGTGGACTAAAATTCACACCAACACCTCGACTTCAGACGTGTAAAAACGGTACTTTAACTTTCTTTATCTTTTTTTGCTCATATCTCGAAAACGGTGTGTCCTATCACAAAAATAATGAAAATTTCGACCCGCTTTGTAACCCTGAAACCACCAAATCTCTACATTTAGATATTTTTACTTTATAATTTCCACACAAAAAGTCAAAACTTCCATATAAAACACGTCGAGGCTGCCCCAGGCTGCCTCCGGCTCTAACAAAGACGTTGCGAAACCAAAAGAAAAAAAACAACACGTGGACTCGCGATTGTCAAATTCGATTATAGTTGTGTCAAAATTATTTTTAAATTTAGAGATTATTTTTAGAATAGCTTCAAGATTTTCATAGTAAAAAGTAAGGAATTTTAGTGATAGTTTAGTTAGTTTAGTTCGGTGTACAAGAGAATCGGCACCAATGTCATTCAAAAAGTCATCTATATTATAATAACACTTGTCTGTTAATAAATCTCGAACCTTTTTTTTAAACAAATTTACCGGCAAATCCTTACATGACTGTGGTATTTTATTATAAATTTTAGGAGCCATACAGAAAACGCTTTTTCCCATTAATACAGTCTTGGACATGTGCGAACACAGTTGATATTGTCACGTATTGTCACGTCTGTTCCGGGGGAAGGTGTCAGCTAGTCGTGGAAACAGATGTTGATTTACTCTAACAAATGCCGCGAGTTCAAAAATTTACAGAGATGGTAGAGTTAATATTTGAGTTTTTTAAATAATGGCATACAGCTGTCAGTTGACTTCAAATTGCACATCGCACGAATGCATCTCTTTTGCGCCTTAAACGCTATTGCTTTGTCTGTGGAATTCCCCCAATAAATAATACCGTAGCGCAATAACGATGCTACTAGACCATGATAAGCTGTTACTAAGGCATCTGTGTTTAGCTCTGGGGCTAATTTATATAAGGCGTACGCAGCGGAGCTCCGCCGTTTACTTAGGTATTCAATATGTGCCTTCCAGTTCAATTTAGAGTCAATCATAATTCCTAGAACTTTTGTGACATCGACTTTATTAAGTACAGTGTCCTTGTAAATTGCATTAGGGTCAAACAGTCTTACAGCCTGGGTCCGTTGCCTAAAATGCATAATAGTTGTCTTCTCTGTATTTATTTTTAGGTTGTTCCTGTTTAACCATGATATTAATGATGTTAACGATTCATTTATGTCACTTTCATATTTGTATTTATTTTTACATGTTATAGTCATAGTGCTGTCGTCCGCAAAGAGAGTCATGGGTTGGTTAATAGCACTAGGCAGGTCATTGATATATATTATGAATAATAAAGATCCGACTACGCTGCCTTGAGGAACACCGTATGTTGGTGTGCGTTCGCTTGATGCATAAATTGCCTCTTTTTTTGTCTTAAAATTAATTCTCTCAATATCTGTGTATTGTTTCCTGTTAGTGAGGTATGACTGAATTAGATTTAGTATGTTTCCCCTTATTCCGTAAGCTTCTAATTTCTGTAGCAAGATGCTATGGTCAACGTAGTCAAAAGCTTGCATCATGTCGCAGTATATAGCACACACCGGGATTCTCCTGTCCATATTCGTCATAACGGTATTCAAAAAGTCATATATAGCCATACTGGTTGACATGTTTTGTCTAAACCCCTTTTGTTCGTCCCTAAAGATATTATTATTTTCGAAGTATGAGTACAGTTCTTTATAGAAGTATTTTTCAAAAATTTTGGACATGATAGGAATCAAGGCAATTGGTCTATAGTTAGCCATGTGTTCCTTATTGTTTTATTTAAATAAAGGTTTCACTCTTGAGACGTTTAGGGCATCCGGATATACACCTGAGCTGATGCACATATTTATCAGGTAGCTTAAGTGGGTACAAATGGTTTCAGATACATACTTAATAACGTTTGCAGAAATACCATTATAACCTGTACTATTTGTGGCTTTTAAAGATTTAATTATGTTAAATATGTCTCTAGGTATGCTGGGTGCAACAAAGATTGAGTCTTTCCGTTTTATAATATTCGTTGTTACTTCGCGTCCAGAACCTTGACTTGGTTGTATTTTGTCTACGAAAAAATTGTTAAACGCGTTGGATATTTCTATAGGGTCATTTACTATTTTGTCATCGACATTTATATATCTAATGGTTTCTTTGGGTAAAAACGGTTTCGATTTATTTACTATGTTCCATGTCATTGTAGATTTATTTGTTGCAGTTTTAATTGAGTAATTGTTTTGTGCACGTCGAGTCAATCTAATAACCTTTTTAAACCTTTTAGAGTACTTCCTTAAAATGTTTTTATTCGTCATATTTGGTTTTAATCTGAATTGCCATAGCAGTTGACGTTTCTTTTTGCTGCATAATTTAATGCCATGTGAGATCCATTTTGATTTTTTAATTACATTTATCGTTGTCAGCTTATGTGGAAAACAAAGGTCATAAAACAGTTTAAAGTTGTCAATAAATATGTCATAAGCGATATTTGCTTTTTACAGGGCATTTTATTATTTGCGCTGTGTGATCTGACAGCGCAAATTCTTTAACTTCAGTTTTACATTAAGTTCCAAAAGTATGTGCGAAATTGTCAATACAAGTTTGGCTATGAATTCTGGTAGGTTGCTATAAACTAGTTACACGTCAACCCAAAAACTTTTTCAATTTTACAGTTACACGTCAACCCAAAAACTTTTTCGTATTGAATTGGTCCAACGCAAATTCCTACGTGCAATGCACTATACTCGTAGATGCTTTAAAAAGAACATATCTTATCATTTATTACTTCAAATATATGATCTTATTACTCTAAAATCCAGACGCACCCTACTTCAGATGATGACCCTATTTAATATATGTCGTAATAAATTCGACTGTACTGATCTTGTGAACATTTTGTGCTGCCTGATCCCTCGTACCGTAAATGTTCGGGAAGTTCGCTCTAGACACTTGTTTGCAACTACTTTCTGTAGAACCAATTCAGGCGTACGCTCACCGCTGCGTCGATTAGTTGACACCTACAATGGGCAGTTTGGCTCAACCGATATCATGTTTCTCAGCAAGGCTGTTTTTAGAAAAGAAATTGTTAATATTTTAAGTGATCAGAACCGTAATAATTAAGTAATGTTTACTTGTATTCCCTTTATTTTATATTGTTCTTACTAACAACTAGTAGATCTGTTTTTTTGTCTGTGGATAACGTTGTGAGTAGTGTTTGATACTCCTATTAACATCTAATCTATATACTCGTATACCTCTTAGTACACTGCTGTTTGTTGTCCCTATGTGAACAAATAAATAAATAAATAAAAGAAGGGAATCGGAAATCTGTTGATCTAATATCATTCCCTCTTTCAATTCAGGGTTTTTCATTGAACATTCTATTACTGTTTCAGTACGAGGTTCAATAACATATGATGGTTCATCTAAGGATAACGTAATATTGTGATTATTTCAATACTCAATACTCAATTCTTTATTGCGTTCCACAATGTAGACTTAGGTGGTAAACATATTTTTTTTTTAATCAATCGTGGACCCTGTCGGGCACACCAAAAGTAAAATATGGAGAGGACTTAATATGTTAGTATCTTATAATCTAACTTATTCTAAAAACATTGACATTAACATGAATATAGACATTATTTTTCGAGTTTCAAAGATTTATCGTTTAAATACTCGATGACACTGTAGTAACATTTGCTCAATAATAACTTTTTACACTTATTAGTGAATAAATGGAGTTTTTTTTTCATTTCTTATTGATTCGGGTAACATATTGTAAATTTTTATTGACATAACCAGAGGACTTGTTGAATGTATTTTTAAGCGGGATAGTGGTAGGTTGAGTCGTGTTTTGTGTCGGAGTGTGTATCTTGTTTGTATGTCTTCTCGTTTAGTGTAAAAGTCTTGGTTTTTGTGAGCTGATTTGCATATTTCAAGTATGTATATACAAGGCAGCGTTAAGATATTTAGTTCCTTAAAGTGGGGTTTGCAGCTATCTATCTGTTGTAAATTTACCAGGATACGGACGAGTTTTTTTTGAACGGTGAACAGTGCTAGTGCATCTGTACTGTATCCCCACATAATAATGCCGTAGCTAAGCCATGCATAAGCATAGGCATAGTATGTAACTAGGGCAGTCTCTAATTTTGTGGTTTTTTTGACTTCGCGAAAAGCGTATAAAAATTTTGAAAGTTTAGATTTTATGTTTTGTACGTGTGACTTCCAATTTATGTTTTTGTCTATAGTTATTCCTACTAACTTGTATTCATTGACTGCTTCTATTATATGGTTATTAAAAGAAAAGAGTACATTTAGAGGATTTTTTTGGTGGGGATGGAAAGTTATGAGTTTAGTCTTCGAAAAGTTGATTTCAAGGTTGTGCGCGTTCATCCAGGTTAGAATTTTGCTGAGGATTTCATTAAGGGTACTATTTAGGCTTATGTTATCATGACATTGGATGAGAATGGAGATATCGTCCGCAAATAAAACGCAAGGTCCGGTTTCTGCTATAAATTTTGGGAGATCATTGATGTAAATGAGAAACAAAAGACATCCAATAACACTTCCTTGTGGTATTGATGCGCTAATCGTCTTTCTGTCAGAACGGAACTTTTGAAGTTCGTTTATATTGTAATTATAGTATTCTATCTCCACTAGCTGTGCTCTCTTTTCCAGATAAGATTTGAACCATTCAAATGATTTACCACGGATCCCTAATCTATATAAATTATTTATTAAAATATCGTATTGCACTTTATCATAGGCTTTGGCTTTATAAATTGGTAGACTGCTAATGTTGTTGATCGATTTTTTCGAAAGCCGTTTAAGCACTCATCAAAAATTTTATATTTTTCGCAGAAGGTGTACACGCGATTGCACATTGCTTTCTCAAAAATCTTTGAAGCTGAAGGCAGTAAAGCTATTGGACGGTAGTTACTTGTATCTTTTTTGTAATTTTTCTTGTGTAAAGGTTACACTAATGCTATTTTCAGCTGATAAGGGAAAACGCCGTCTTCAAATGACTGGTTAAGCAATTTATAAAAAGGTAGTGTTAGCTCATCAGCGCATTGTCTAAGTAAACAGGGTGGAAGTTAGTCTATGCCGCGACTTTTTTAATTTTTTTGTGTTTTTAGCATACTATTTATTTCGTAAGGGTCTACTGGAGTGAGGAACATTGTATTTTCGGTGTGTGTAAGCACTGGTATACTTTTAGACTCATCGTTTGTTCGTATTGGACTTCCCTCACCGATGGATAAAAAAAAGTTGTTAAACATATTGGCTACTTCCTTTGGCTCCGAGGTTGTTTCATTGATATTTGTTTGTAATTTAATGTTAAATTTGTCTTTTCTTATTGTTTTATTAGTTCGCTCATTTATTATATTCCACATTGTTCTGACTTTGTTATTAGATTTTTTATTTTGTCAATATATTGTAATTTTTTTGCTGTTGTTATCAATTTCTTTAATATTTTTTCATATGTTCGATAGTGTTGTGATAGTATTGGATTATTAGTTTTAATTGTAAGTGTTTTTAATAATCTCTTATTTTTGCAGGACGTTTTGATGCCTTTGATTAACCATTTTTTCTTGAATTTTGATTTTAATTTTATTTTACGTAAGGGTATGTATTTGTTTAGGATATTAGTTAGCGTGTCATTGAATGCTTTATAGTTATCGTTCATACTTTTGTCTTCTGTTATTATGTTGTTCCAGTCTATGACTTGTAATGCTGACTTAAACTTTGATATATTGGTGTCGTTAAATAATCTCTTATTTGCGTACCAAGTGGTTTGGGATGTGGATACATGTGGTATAGAGATTTGTATGGTTATTCCACTGTGGTCTGACAAATCGTATTCTACAATGTTTGTAAATACTTCATTTATGTTGCAGTTTGTAAATATTAAATCTAAGCATGTAGGTGTAGTTTGTGTAATACGAGTGGGTTTTAATGTGTTGTGTAAGCTTGAACTCTAACATTAGATCTAAGAATTGACTAGTTTTCCAGTTGCTCTCTAAAACATTTATGTTAAAGTCTCCGCCTATATAATATCAAGTTTGTAATATTTATTGTTTATATAGTTTAAAATCATTTTTAATTGACTTACAAATATATCTTTCTCTCTTCTATTCCAATATATCGCTAGTAATAAAATATTTTCTTTGGGTAATTCAATTGCACATAATTCAATAACATATTCTATGGATATTTTATTTTATTTTATTCGGGAAACTAACAGCTAACATAAACAGTGTCCTTAAACGATTCAAAATTGAAGGCCATTTACAAGTTTCCACTGGTAAACACTAGGATACATATAAGAGAAGAATAGGTACAAAATACTTATAACATAAATCAGGAAATACAAACTAAAAATAGTACACGATCAACAAATACAAACCTTGAATCAGATGTAGACATCATCAGATTAAGACGCAAACATTTACTTCTTCGTAAAAAAGTTTTCCACTAAGAAATGCTTAAGCCGAGATACACTGGTATTGAATATATCCAAATCATGTTCACCGGACAGTCTATTAAAAATTCCGCTCGCCCGGATTAGAAACGAATTCTGCCTGTACGCGGATTTATATATCTGTAATATCATTCCGCTCTTTAAAATCGATGAGATCCTGGACCAGGATGCAGACGCCGCCACCTCCTCGCGTCTTCCGGCAGTATGAGGCAGCTATTTTATACCCGCTAAATTGTATCATGGTTTGTTTTTCGCGCGATAACCAGGTTTCTGATAAACATATTGCGTTATAAGTTGGGGTTTCTTCGATGAACGCTTCGAATATGTCTTGTTTATTGTAAATACTTTGTATATTTTGGAATAAGATGTTAAAATGTTGTACCGTGGCTTCGAAAGGAGTTGTTTTCTGTATGTATGTCTCTTATTATTTCCTTGTGTTGGTAGTTGCTGTTACTATTATTATTTCGAGTTATTGTTGTATTATCGTGTGTGTCATTAGTTACATAGTTTTGTTGATATGTATTATTCCTCATATTTATTATTTCACCCTGGACGTATAATTGATTGTTCCGGATAACTGAATATAGGCCTTTCTTTCGTGCTTTTAACATTTCTTCTCGCATGAGTTGCCTTTGCTTACGTGCATTTTCATCTAGAAATTCAGATACGGATAGTCTTGTACCCTGGAAGTAATGACTATTTTTGATTAAGTACTTCGCCATTCTTTTGCTCAATAATTCTATTACCAGGGGTCGGGTATTGGTAGTATTCCTACCAAAACATTATACATGTTTTCTATAAAACCGGTAAGGTCTACATGCAAAATATCATGGAAAATATCAATTACCCTGTCATGCAAAACCACTTCCGATTCTTGCAAGTACTCTGTGAAGCCGTACTCAACTATCTTCTTTGAATTACTTTCTGTACATTTAATAACTGAGGTAACCGATATTGTTTTTAATTCAGATATTTCTTTTTTGAGTTTTTCATTTTCTTTTATTAGGTTTTCTATTTTGGTGTCAACCTTTTCCAATTCTAGTTTTCTTTGATCGTTTTGTTTAGATAGGTAATTGGTTTTTTGCTCGAGATCTTCTGTAAGTTTGGCAATAGCTTTCTTTATTTCTGTTTGTATAGTGCTACGTAGTTCGGAAATTATTGCTTCGTTGTTTTCCTTCAGACGTGTTATAATCATTTGACTCAAGTTATATTTATTTCTAAGGAGTCCGTCTGATAATTAATGCGACACTTTTATAGAATGTGAGCAGGTCACTACATATTATTCCATCGTAAGGTAAGTTTATATCTTGAAATATTTGGAAAGGATGGGTTATATTTAATTTTTCATTGAACTGAAGCTGTAGTTTAAAACTTCCTATACTTTTTAGATTTACACTTTTGGTATCTATCCCTTTAATTGTAACGACACTATCTTCTAATTGCAGAGTACTTGTTATGCTTTTCTTTTTCAGGACACAGAGTGACGCTCCGGAATCTATCAAGAAGGTAAGTGGATTTTTATTTACGAATGTTTGAAGTTTTATGATAGGTAAGTATCTTTTTCGGGTAAGGATTTATGTATTTTAAGTTCTTTTTCAGGTATACATTTGAACTGTTGGTTCAGACCTTCCTTATGGGGCTGGTTACCCTGCGGCGTGGTCCTACCTTTGGAAAGACATTGAGTTTGGGGCTGTTTACCCTGTCCGTTAGTCTTAATATTAAAAGGGTTGAGACCTTCCTTATGGGGCTGGTTACCCTGCGGCGTGGTCCTACCTTTGGAAAGACCGTGAGTTTTGGGCTGGTTACCCTGTCCATTGGTCTTGTTATTAAAAGGGTTCAGACCTTCCTTATGGGGCTGGTTACCCTGCGGCGTGGTCCAACCTTTGGAAAGACCGTAAGTTCGGGGCTGGTTACCCTGTCCATTGGCCTTGATATTATTATGGGTAGTATCGGCTTGAGTGAAAGTGATTTGCCCCGCGCGATTCCTAAACGGGACATTATTTAGTTTAAATCAGTATCATTGATGGATTCGTCTACTTCATCTCTACCCTCTTCCTCACAATTAGCGGTGAAGTTTACGCGAGATCCTGGTTTAGCGTCTGCTTGTTATTATATATATACTTGTAATTATAGGACGGTTTAAATGGAGTAAGTGGCTGAGGACCATTTGAAAATATTTTATTGTTGGAATCACACGTTCGAATTTAGGTATATTATTTGAAACGGATTCATTAGTTCATTGCCTGTTGAAATTGCGATATGAGAACTGCTGTATTTTCTCTTCGGATATCGCGGCATTAATGGCATCATTTAAGGTCTTGTAGTCTTCACATCTCACAATACTAGCAAGTCTTGGGATTACAGTTTTCCTGGAATTTGAAACAGTAACTTCCGTAAGAAGTTTCTGCAAACAAGTTTCTACTCTTAAAGAAAATTGGCTAACGGGTTCTAGGTTTCCTTGCCTAGTCTTTCAAGTCGGTCAGCAGGTGAGCATAATGTTTGCGTTCACCAAACTGATTTTTCAAAAATTCTTTAAGTAATGGCCATGTCTCAAAATCTTTTATAGAGCACGCGGTTTCTGCCTTGCCTTCTAATTGGCTTAAAACAAATTTAAAAACGACGTCTTCCTGTTGAGGAGACGCCAAGGATATTGCGCTATCGCAGTTCCTTAGGAAAGCTGTTAATTTGTCCCTATCGCCGTTATATGGTTTGTTTTAATAAATTTAAGAACAACACTTAATGGGATTTCCTCATCACCTTTTGATTCTTTAATATCTCTTTTGGATTCGGATTTCGACATTTTGTTTTTAAAATAATAGGGAATAAGTACTAAAAAATTACACGCCTCTGCTTAACCCTTCGGGAATTGGGATGATGACGAATAATAAAAATGTTCATAAAAATAATGTAATTTTAAAGAAGGCTTAGTAAAATGAGATAATCGAAAAAATCTGTTAAATCTGAAGAAGATACACGCTTTAAAAGTTTTTGGAGGGGATTATTGCCTTCCTTGTCGCTCGGTACTGACAATGTACGGCGCTAGTATGAAGTTACATAGTCGTTACGTCGCTTCTACGATAGTGCTGTCCTTGTCTAACAATTATCTTAAAACGTTTATAACTTGGCCATTTTTTAAGCTTTTCCACTTTCTAATATAGTTTGCGCTATTTGGAAACAAACAGTCTTTTGAAAAAATTGGGAAATGTCTTAAGTCCTCATTACCAAAAGTACCGCAAGTGGGTTTAAATTTAAAACTTGATGGCAAGAAAGTAGATGCTATTACGGAAACTGTATTTCTAGGAATTACTTTAGATTCAAAATTGCAATGGGGCGCTCACATTAGAGCTCTTGCAGGTAAATTAAGTTCAGCTGCATATGCAGTAAGAAAAATAAGGCAGTTGACCGATATAGCCACAGCTAGGTTAGTATACTTTGCTTATTTCCACAGTATTATGTCTTATGGCGTTCTGCTGTGGGGATCAGCAGCTGACGTAGATTCAATTTTCATTTTACAAAAGAGGGCAATCCGCGCGATCTATGAAATGGGTCCTCGCGAATCTCTTAGAAACAAATTCAAAGAAATTGATATACTAACTCTGCCTTCTCTATATATCTTAGAAATTATTTTGTATGTTCGCAAAAACTTAGGACTTTTTAAAATAAGAAGCGATTTCCATAATATAAATACACGTAGTAAAAATGAAATCGTTATACCCAAAATTAGATTAACTAAAACAAGCAAATCATTTTTGATAAACAGTATCCGCTTTTATAACAAGTTGCCAAAGTCGGTTACAGAACTTAGCGATGGAAAGTCCAAAACCCACATCAAACGTGTCCTTATCAAAAAAGCGTACTATAAGATTAAAGACTACGTCGAAGACAAGAAAGTTTGGCAATAATTCCCTCTGCACATGTGGCTTCCCTGGTACCTCATAAACGGCATCACTATGTAAATTTCTAATAACTGCTCCCAAATAATGGTGTTTAATTTTTATTTTTTATTATTAGTTATTGACTTATAAATAACTCTGACATAATATTTTCATTATTTGACATTATATACCTACAATTTTTAATTAGTTTTGATTTTATTCTATTAGATTATTTCTATATTTTGTAAATGTGAGAACGTCGTAGGCCTTGTAGATTGTCCTACACTGTCCTCCCATACCTATTAACACTGTAACTAAAAATATTGTAAAAGACAAATATTTTTAAAAGAGTAACCATGGAGTTTCTTGCCGGCTCTTCTCCATAGGAAACGACCAAATGGAACCGTGCACCTAGAATCTGACGTTTCATAAGTGCCCATGTAGGTTTATGTGAAATAAAATATTTTGATTTTGAGACAAGAATAAAATATTGTCATCATCCCGATTACCGGCGTGAAGTCATGTTACTGGTATGGATTTATAAAACGTTATTTAGTTCTGAGAACTGAGTGGGCTCCGGATGTATAAGTTATGCGCAACTGATAAGGACGACTGGAGTCGAAGCGTTATGCCTCCATGTAAACTTTAATCTTATTATAAACTTTTAAAACTAATCTTATTTTAAGTTATCACACGAGACTATGACACTGTAATTTACGCACACTTGTATAACACACACATTTTACTGGATGGAATAATTTGGACTTGGACTTACAGGAACAGCTCTTAGGAATTCTTCATTCTGGATCTACTGGCTTACGTCTACTTTAGACGTATGGATGGGAAGCTGACGGCTGCCGTCAGGTCAGCGCTGGATACGAGATGAATTGGGTGCAGCAAGTGCTACCCAACTGCCTAATACCACTTATTACGCAGTGGACCCGGAGCGGCGATAAGCAGCTTTGGACCAAGTCGAATAGTATCGACCTTCGATGAGATGAGTTCGGATTGGGTGTTTAATAGGCGACACAATCACAGGGCACTTTTAGGAACACCGACACACACACAAACTTTCGTTTCCGGCGACGTATTTACCGTTTTTTAAGGACACTGGGGATGTCTTATCCCACCGCTGCCACCAAATGTTAGAATGGAAAAGTCCCGAATCTAAAAAAAAAAAGGTTTATTTGATTTCTTAAAATAGCGGACAATATTTGGGGAAAACTCGTTATACGTCCCAACTTATTGAATGCCAAATGCGAACTGACTGGAAGACGGTGTGCAATCATGTTCTAAGAGGGCCGGTGCTGACTAAGCATTAGTATCAGCGTTTACCGTTACAAAGTAGGGATGTATAAGTACGACATCACATTATGAAAATATTAGTTATTTTAGTAGTATACTAAACGCGCTGTCTCTAAATCAATTAAATTACGAATTTTTCTAACGGCGTATGCTGCAGAGCTTAGTTTTTTTGACAATTTATCTATATGGGGGCCGCATTGAAACTTGGTTGAAAAATACTGTGGTATTTCGGGTTTCAAGTCCTCACCCTTTCTTTATAAGAACACTAGTTTCTACTTCTCTAACATGAGGTATCGTAAACTTAATACATTTTTTTTCTCGCTAAGAAGAAGGTTATTAACATTAAACCAGTTAATTACTTTAGCGAGGGCGCTATTTACATTGTCAGTAACCACCTGCTGACGTTTGAGTTTAAATAAAAGTGAAGTGTCTTCTGCAAAGAACACTATATCATGATTATCCTTTATGAGGTATGGCAAGTCAATAATATAAATTAAAAACAAAAATGGGCCAAGAATTAAGCCCTGGGACCCCCATTATTACTACAGATCCAGGTGATATTTGTCCTTTAACATCAACTCTCTGAATCCTATCACTTAAGTAAGAATTAAGAAGATCCAGAGAGGCCTAGGTATATTACAGGCATACACAAATTTGAAATTGAAATAGCTTCGAACAATTTTAGTAAATTTATTTTATAACACATTTTTCAAAAAGAGAAAAAGTAAGAGAAAAGAAAGAAAGAAAAGAAGAAAAAAAAAGAGGAAATGAGTCTCTTATTTCACCAATTTCAAAATCGTAATGTATCACATTACGTACTTGTGCGTTTTTGTAATGTAAAACGCACGGTATATCAAGATGCTCAGTCTAAAACGAACGGTACTTTATCAAATCTTAGCAAAGAGTTTTTATGTCAGAAAAATGGTCAACATTTTATGAATAAAAATTAACTTTGGGAGAAAATTTATATAATATATAAACATTTCATTCTTACATTTAATTAATTTTGACAATAAATTATAACCATCTATCTGTAGCAAAAACACAAAAATATTATTTACTTTATTAGTAATCCTGGCCGTTATTGTGCCTTTGCCTTAAAAAAAAAGCGCTGATGGGCGCATCGCTAATTTGTGAACAAGTAAAATTATTCCGCGTGCTTTTTCTATTCGCTGTAGTTTTATTTGAAAATGTCGTCAAGTAATGATTTAATTAATAAAATTCGACACCGCCACAAGTCTCTGAGGCAGCGAAAAAGGCTACTCTAAGCCTCTTGCCCGAAAAATCGACCGATAGATACTTACAAGCGTATCAAAATTTCATCCTATGGAAAACAAGCAAAGATGCAAATTCATTTTCAGAAAGTGTGTTTTTAGCCTATTTCATGGAACTTTCTAAAAAATATAAGTCAAGCTCATTGTGGTGCTACTATTCAATGCTAAAATGCACTGTGAAATCAACACATGGTATTGATATCAAGTCATACTCCAACTGTGAGTAAAAGTCGAAAGTATTTTCGGCTGACAATGTCAAGAAGTTCCTAAAAGAAGCTCCGGATTGCCGATATTTGGCAACAAGCAGTTGAAACTAAATTATTGTTATTAACTTCTTTCACTTTCGTATTTATTTACATTAAAGGTGTCTTTTACGCTATTTTTAACTCTTTTCAGGTTCTATTAATATTCGGGATAAATGGTGCATGTAGAACCCACTCAAGAGTGTGAGAGAGAGACTGGGGAAATTGTAACTAATATTAATAACTTGACAACATTAAAAACGCCAACTGGCAACGTAATAATCAATTTTACAATTTTTTTAATTATTCTAACTGATTTAACAAGTGATTAAAGATTTATTCGTTTAAGAAAGTCCGAGTTGTATTTATTTCCTAGCAAATACGTTATAAAACGTCGAAAGACAAACGTGCGCTTTGAAAATAACAGCCTCTGTTTTCTTGTAGCCCTCGTCTACGGCTCGGGCTAGCAATATCGCCTCGGATGTAATTTTCAACTTACTTACAAATAAATATTCTGTAACTTTTTACAAGCCCCCAGGGGCTTATTACAAACTTGTATGCCCTATTATGAACTCTTATTTCCAGGCAGTTTACGGCGTAAACAGTACCTAATACTACAGAGACGGCCTACACCAAGTAACGTATGGCTCCTACACACCGCCCCCGCTGCGCCGTGACACACGTGTAAAGTTCATGCTCAATGTGAATTATATAGGGTGGCTCCCTGCCACATGGGAACTGTAACCATGAATCCAGCTCATGATTCCAAACCACCCTGTGTAGATTTCATCGGTTTTCAAATTAATAAAACTGCTGTTTCATAGAAAAGTGCGCGGACAAAATGGAACAGGGTTTTTTTTTATAACTGACGGATATTTTCAACGAAGAGGTGTCCAGATTCGTGTACTGAACCAATGGTAACAGGTTTCTCGTCATTGTCCCCGCCACTCTGTAAATCAATTATCATTTTATCAACAACGGCCTTTCATTTGAAACCACGGATCGAAAATAGGCTAATTTCCGTCCAATGTGCTCATACAGCTACGAGTCACAGATATACTAATCAAATCGCTCTCTCCTCAGATCCTGGTCGGCGTGGGCCTGATCATGAACAGCCAGTACGACGTGAACGACAACAAAGAGCGCTGCAAGGCGGACAAAATAAATAATATGACGGTTTTGGGCATCTTCCTCATCACCATCGTCAATGTGTTTATCACATCCTTCAGCGTCGCCACGCAGACCGTGCCGCAACAGGCAGGATAAACAATAAAAACCGAGAAGTAGAGATAATTAAACAAAAAATCTAAAGTTGAGGCCATGTTACACGGTTCAACCAAAATGATTCAATGAATCACAGGGACTTTATTTGCGTTACATAATGTTACAAGATCTTACAATACAACATCATCGCACATTGATTCTAGGGTGACACGATTCAATTTGGTCGATTCATCCAAATTGAGAGTCATTTAAATGAATGAACCGTGTAATATTGCCATTTAGTACCTACTGGTGTAAATATAAAGCTGCAACCAGTTTTTTTTTTAAAGAAACGGACGCTCCAAATAACTGCTTGATTATTTTAAATAAGGACAACTATTACGACGGATTTATCAATTCCGGTAACTTCTAGCTGAAGAATAATGGACGCAGTTTGATATATTTTCAATACAAAAGCTGTCAAACATTTATTCCTCAGAGCAAAATTATCAGACTATTGAAAAATCTGTTCTTAACTTTATATTATGTATCTACAATCTATAAACATTTTACTTACTAGTAATTAAGTATATAATAGTATTTAGACCTATACGTGTCCCAGAAATCAACGTCAAGCCGATATAACCGTTGATTTCTGCGACAAACATTTAGATAAATGCTCTTGCAAGTGTCCTCAGCTGTTTTTTTATATAAAATCCTTAGCTCAATCTGTGAGTGAAAAGTGATAGCGCAGGCGGAACAACTATTTATTAAGATGATAGCTGTGATTTCCGTGTACCTATTGAAAGCATCACTCAATCGACTGTTTTAAGAGGGCCAACTTTGTTCATCAAGATTCCAGCTTTAAGTAGTAAGCCTTTTGCGAGCTTGTCGACATCAAGTTTCAGTCAACTTAAGTTCCTACTACCACACAATATAGTCCCAGAAAATACGCCTTTTGAAGTTAATATTTACTTATTTATTTACTAAAGATGGTATGCTATGTTACCTTTCGAAGCCTCACGCTGCCGTGATCGTTTTCACTCCTCATACAATTCCATTAAACTCGACCGTTTTCTTCCTCAAGTAGGTAGTGATTGTGCCAGAATTAAATATTATAGGTACCTATTCCCGATCTTACTCAAGACTGATTTATAATCAGTTACTTTTTGTACATAATTGTAAAAAATAAAGTTTTAATTCATTTATAATAATAATTCGTATAATCTCATACATGTATTTTAGTGATTATATTTTTATAAGGCTACATGCGAGAACGTTACCAACACTATTTTACATTATTTTTATTAATTTCGCGCATGTAGGAATATACCGATAAGTATTTATAATTTGTTTTGTACATTAAATAAAATTTAATATTAAGTTATCGATACTAGCTATTTCATTTACCTCTGATGCTTGCGGCGTCATAACATCACGCCTGTAAGGCGATGTCCAGACGGGTTAGGCAGAGGTGAACTAGCACACCCACATTTCGCCAGTTATGTTTAAGTCCAGACTCCAGGCTGCTACTGAGAAGTTCTAGAGAAACTCACCAGATTCTCAACTTACCAGATTCTCAACTCACCAGATTCGCGACTCATCAGATAATGTACTATCCAACACTTAAATTATATAACTTTGAAATAAATTATTCAGACCATTTTACTAATAGACAACATCTATATTTAAACTGATCAAATTGACGAATGCAAGAAGCTCTCGGTAGAGAGCAGTTATATTCTTTGGCAAGAAGGAAGAATGTGTCAATGGGGAAGGCAACTGTCAAAGTGGCGCTGTATACGATTGTTCCAAATTATCTGTCATATTGTATAGCATCCAAGGCTGCTTTCCGAATTGGGATGTAATCGATTTGAGCGCGCTTACACCCGTTCCGAGTTGACGTGAGCGAGATAACGATGTCCCGTGAATCGTCATAGGTGACGTCATGACATGCGCCATCTTGCGATAACGCCGACCATGCCCTATAGAAATATCACTGTGAGCGAATTGTCAGCTGTCATAATCGTGATATCTAAATCGGAACGCTAATTATTGATGTGAACGCTGTCAGCGATTATGGTCTAACTTTGAATGCGGCCTTAGAGAAGATGTTCACAAATAACATAGGAAAGCGCGGGAAACTTCAAACTTGGCGGGCGCGTCCTTTTTGAGAAAAATTGTTTAAATTGAAAAAACTTGTAATATAGGATCAGTAGTCGTAGTTTTAGTGTTCTTTTCTATTTTATATATAGTTTTAATGTTAGTTTTGTGTATTTTCTTCGGTAGTGGTAAGTTTTTCTATTTTGTTTTAGCGGGAAATGAACGTACCGCCTGACCCGGGGGCCTATGTGCCCCCGGCAGGCAATTTTGTTACCGTATCGAATGAGTCGGGCATGGATACCGATGGGTCATCTTCAGCTCGTCATTTAAAAATAAGCCGTGTGCATGTTTGCAAACACTGCAATAAGCGTCGCCGTACCCGTAAAAACCACGGTTCCGAGTCTTCGGGTTGTGGTTGCACGGACTCTTCATTAACTACTACATTGGAGCCAAACTGCTCCGAAACACTTGTTTCCAACGTTGTTCCCACTAAAAAAATGCCTGATATTCCTCCGTCCTTAGTTTCCACTCAGATTGGCTGAAAAAGTTATGAAAAATCTGACAACTCGCCATTCGTTATTCATATTTTTTACAATTATGTACAACAAGTAACTGATTATAAATCAGTCTTGAGTAAGATCGGGAATAGGTACCTATAATATTTAATTCTTGCACAATCACTACCTACTTGAGGAAGAAAACGGTCGAGTTTAATGGGTTTGGATCTGACGAGTTCACACTAGACTGTGATAAAGGTCTGGAATTCAGACACGCCTCAATTTGGGACAAGACGGTACTCAGCTCCTCAAAAGTCAGCGTCGATTCGCCAATCACACGTTTGAGGTGAAACTTGGTGCTTTTGATCCCAGTCTCCCATAGACCTCCAAAGTTAGGAGAATGAGGCGGGATAAAATGCCATTCGGTTCGGTAGGCGCAATTTCTCGGAGAAGAGATGCGCATTCATCGCGAAACATTGATTTAAGCTCCTTTGGCGCCCCTACAAAGTTGGTGCCATTATCGCTGTAAAGGTGACTATAGTGACCCCGTCTAGCTACAAAACGTTTAAAGGTAGCAAGAAAGCTTTGAGAGGTCAGATCAGAAACCGCATCTATATGCAGAACGCGGGTTGCCATGCATACGAACAGACTTATGCCCACGTAGCCTTTGTAAGACTTATGCCCACGACCCCTTGCTGTTCTTATTTGAATCGGTCCCGCGTAGTCGACACCTGAATGGAGAAAAGGCTTACTTGGAGTCACTCTGCATGGTGGTAACTGACCCATCAATGGGTTTTTGTTACGGCTGCATGACGAATACACGGTACGCATTCGCGGATGTGAGCCTTGATCAAGTTCTTTACACGAATAACCCAATATTTTGACCTGAGAAAATTAAGTGTTAATTGGGGTCCACCATGCAGTACACGCTCCTGAGCATCTGACATGAGTAATCTAGCCAAATGGGATTGGTGAGGAAGTTGGATTTTTGGACATTCAAGACACAATCCACTTCTAAAAGTAATTTGGTAACTGAAACTGCGCCACATAGTTCCAGTCGGGGTATAGAAATTTGTTTAATCGGAGCCACCTTCGTTTTTGCAGTTACCAGATTACAGTGGACTCGACCTTTGGCCTCGATGACTCTGATGTAAACAACCGCGGCGTATGCCACGCTTGACGCATAAGAAAAACCATGCACTTCAACCGTTTGATCATCGCTTTTTGCTTTCAGCCACCTAGGAATTCTAAAGTTGTTGAGTGTGTGCAACCTACTACGATAAGAATGCCATTCTGTTAAAAGATCCTCAGGCAGTTTCTCATCCCAATCCTAACCAGTGATGAAGATTTTAGCGGTAATATACATGGTGCAATCCAACCTAGCGGTTAAAATGTAAACGTGATATCTCCGAAATAACTGTTCTTTTAGTTTCAGATGCAGACGGCGGCAACGGCGACTGTGTTGAAAAGGGTAAGTTTACAGTATAATGGAATTCATCGGAATTGCGATTCCAGGTAAGTCCTAGAATTCTAGTAGTTTCATCTTCCATTATTTCCAGATCTCTTCCAGTGTCCAGGCCTGTTTTTAGCAACTCTTCTCGGTTACTTGTCCATTTTTGCAAAGTGAAACCTGTTTTATTCAATAGTTCATTAAACTCATGATATATTTTAACCGCTTCTTCATCAGTCTGACAACCTGTCATTAGGTCATCCATGTAGAAATCTGTCTTAACCCTGCTAGCAGCGCATGGATACGATTGACCTTCATCGCTTGCAGTTTGCTGCAATGCCTTGACTGCCAGGTAAGGTGCACTAGATGTTCCAAATGTAACTCTCAAAAGCCTGTATTCTTTTATATCAAAATGAACATCATCTCGCCATAAAATCCTTTGAAAGTCCACGTGGTCATCAGCAACTTTAACTAGGCGATACATTTTTATGATATCTGCTACCAAGCATACTGGATGTTGTCTCCACCGCATAACTGTATGACGTAAATCAGCCTGTAACAGTGGTCCTACCATTAAGGTGTCATGCAAGCGAACTCCATCGGTTCCCTTGGATGACGCATCAAATACCACTCTTAATTTTGTGGTCGACTTGTCTTCGCGGATTACAGCATGATGCGGTAAGTAAACAGCGCCAACTTTATTCTTCTCTTTTTCATTAGAAATCTCTTCCATATGATCTAGTGATAAATATTCCTTTATAACCGACGTATATTGTCCTTTAAGCTCGCGATTTTTAGCTAGCTTCCGTTCAAGACTGTATAATCTTTTTAACGCTATTTCCTTTGGGTTGCAGGGCGTTTTACTAGATCGAAAAGGCAGTTTTACAATGTAGTGACCATTGCATCCCTACATGTGGTAGCAGCAAAGTAGTCTACACATACTTGCTCTTCAGAGCAAAGAATTTACTTTTCAGAGCATGTTGGCTCTGCCTCAAGTTCCCAAAACTTTTTTAGGATTTCATTTTCTTCGACCTTAGCGTGCATGCTTATAATTACATTGTGACAAGACATCACTCCATCATCATCGCTTACTTCTCCCGATATGATCCAACCAAGATCTTGGGCCATTGTTTTACCCATAGGGTCCTTAATTAAGCCTTCTTTTAAGACTTTAGTATAGACACCCGATCCACAAAAACAACAAAATGTCAATTTTGTTAGGCTTATTGAAATTTGGATCAGCCAAATGATTAATACTATTAAGCTCTGGACAAACCACCAACTTGAATTTCCTTTCAGGTAAAATCAAAGTCACCTTACTCAGCACATAAGCATTTATTTGAAGGGTGAAGTCAGGATCCCATAAAGTCTGAATGTTAACTCTAACCATAAATTCTGTGGATACCCATTTTTCGACCTAGCCTTAATAACGGTTGTAGCCAGTATAACTTGACTATGAAAACTTTTCGAAAAATGGGTTGAAATATGAGGTTCAGCCGTGATCTCGTTCTGTGGCGTTTCCTTTTGCAACGGAGACATAGAACAGCTCGCCTGTGCTTATGAGTCAGTTTTTAGATGCAAGAAAGTGTGATGTTTTTTGTTGCACATTTTACATTCGGTATTTACTCGACAATTAATATTAAGATGACTTGAGCGAAGGCAGTTAAAACACAAACTATGAGATTTAACTATTTGACAACGCTGATCGACGGTCTCCTGAGCAAACTTTTTACCATAAGAGAAGAGATGCTCCTCGGAACAATGAGGACAGGATATTTTTGAAACTACGTGAAATGCTTTAGTACTATCTTTGGACTCGCTACTTTGAGGTTCTACAAATTCCAAAGCCCGCAAACGTTTATCCAAAAAGTCCCAAAAATCGTTTAAGGTGGGAAGTACCTCGCAAGATTTACTTACCTGCAATTCCCACTGCTTCCGAGTCGCAACATCCAACTTGGAGCCAATCAAATAAATAATAATAATATCCCAAGCGTCTACTTGCACCCCTAGATTTGACAATTCATGTAAGCAATCGGTTGTAGTATCTAAAAGCTCCTTGAGAGCAATAGATGACTCTGCCGTCATTTGTTTTTGGTTTAGTAAGCGCTTGAGAATACAATTGGCTAAAAATCTCTTATTATTGTAACGACTGTAATAGAGTCCAACAATTGTAATAATTTGCATGCGTGATCGGTATGTGCTATGAGTTGTGATGCTTCACCTGACAACTGAGATCTTAAATAGTGTAAACATTGTATAATCAAGCGATTGGTTACTATCAATAAGTGACAAAAACAAATCTCTAAATGTTGACCATTCCTGATATTTACCACTAAAAACAGGAATTGTTATTTTGAGCAATTTTGCAATTGACCTCATTTTCGGTTGGCTATGGTCTGGTGAGACATCACTCATTTCAGAAGACTGAGATATAGGTAAAGCATTTTTTTATTCTACTTTATAAGTTATAAAAGTGTCTGTAACCGCTTCAAACACGTAATTTTTGATGTAACTGGTGGCACTCAATTCACTTTCTGTGTAGTTGACCAAAAGCTCTTAATGTTTTCTTGTGAAATCTTCAAACGGTTTATCCAACAACTCCAAACGTGAGCCTGATTTATTCTGTCTTTTGGAGATTTATTAAGTTAATTAGCCCTTTCTAAATGCGACCTTTAATATCTTCCAACAGCCTTAACATAGCCTCCATGACTCCAAGTAAAACTTTGGTTTATGCAAATAATCGATGTGTCTAATTTGCCAAGTGTCAGGTTGGAATTTTTCTAAGTGTTTGAACTGTACTTAATTCTAGGTGAAAACGGGCATAGATTCGTGGTCTCCAATTTTTGACGAATTATCCAAGTCCCAAGATTCTAGCAAATTTTTACAAGTCCCTGATACTTGGAACTGTTAATTAAACAAATTTACTCACAGTTTTTAATTTGCACATAAAACACTTTCCAATAACACTCCACTTAGATTCGTCGAGCTCGCTCCGCTCAGCTCAGCCTCGTCGACCACGCCCCAGTTAGCTTCGTAGACAACACTCGTTTAGGTCAGCTACAAACTTTCCCAACTCCGACACCTGAGAGCGCTAGTAGCTTTTCAAAAAAATTATCCGGATCGTAGGACTAGGACCTTATGATCATCGAAGATCTTTTTATCAAAGAGTTGGGAATATTTTGTATCAATAAAACACACCTTGTTCTCAGAACGAAGACATTTTTTTTTTTTAATGTGTGGCATCTTGTAGTTGACCTTGAGAGGTCGTGACTACTTAACCGGACTTTATAGACATTTAATAAATAATTTCGAGGTCTCTTAGAGTTCGCTTGGTAACGAAACCATAGCGCGGATTTAAACCGGCCAACGCCATCTATCGAGACACGAGGTAACCTTTTCATGCAAAATTGGTTTAGGTTTAGTCCATTTAAATATTATTATAACGTAAACATATATACACATAATATAAAAGGTAATACTTTGAAACTGTAACATTAAAATGTCTGTATATCTGTTACACTTATTATGTTTTTTCTTACAGAAACAATTTCAAAAACAGTGTTATCAGTAAGTATGGTTACAGTTTCAGTCCCTGGGGCCAAAGCTAAATTCATATTTCATAATTATCGCTTTAAAAAAAGTTCAGAAATGTCAAAATTTTTAAAAGAAAACCGAGCAAACATACTGACTGATAGGAAGTTTGTATTAATCTACATGTTAAAAGTTTGAAGTAATATGAAAACTTTACCATGGAAGAAATAGGTCTGTAACTCGCTAGGTCTTAGTAGCCTAGTCTAGCGAAAACTATGCGCCTAATTATATAATAACACGCTATAGGATTTATTATTTCCATAAAAACTGTTTCTGAACTGTTTTTAGCCATTGTTCGTTGTTTACATAGTCACATAATCACTAAAAGGGAATTGCGCGAAGTAAAACATTAATTTGATATAATAATTTTTCAAACTTAAAATGTCCTTAAATTAACGTAATACAATAATGATAAGTAGAATTTAATCATGTCAAATGATAGATAGGATATTAGGATGAGGTTTTCTCGTCCTTTCTAACTAGACATCGTTTACAAAGAATGTTTTGAAAAAAAAAACGTCATGATGACGTTTAATAGATTTTCAAAATAATGGGTAATCTGTGGATTCTGTGGTTGAAATCGTGACCGGTTTTTTTGGGCGGGAAACTTATAAAAGGCGGTGCGTTAAAAAACCATCCGAAATTTGAATTAAAATAGTTAGATTTTATTGATACTTTTTGCGAAAAGTTAATTGAAAGACGCCATTTGGATGGATGGTGATGAAGATGAGGGTCCAGCTGGACCCAATTCAAAAATAGCGGCTAAGCGGCATTTGGATCCTGAGCAGCAACAGCGGCAGCAACAGGAAACTAATTTTGCTCCTTTTTTCAAACCCAATTATATAAGGCAATACCCTGAGCATGCAGTAAATACACAATTTAAAGTATATGTAGAATCCCTGGACAAAAAAGAAAGATTTGGAAACAAAAGTCCGATCTATCTCAATCATATATTTACAACAGAAATAAAGGGTGTGGTGACCCTACAAAGAGTCAATGCAACCAAGATTGTTGTACTATTTAAACTGGCCAATACTGCCAACAACTTCATGGCGAACTTCATGGCGTTTTTGGCCAACTATAATTTAAAGGCATTTATACCAGCGGCTCAAATCGGGTTCTGTTCGAAACTCCGAACAGGAAGGTCTCGCCTTTGTTTCCGCTTGAGGCAGCGTGCCCAACAGATGGTGGTTCACTTGCCGGACTTAGAAATCAAACCTTGTTTCTTCTGTGTGTGTGTGTGTGTCTGTGTCGCAAAACTAAATATTTTAAATCGGTTCAAAAGATAAATAAGTGCGTTCCATGCAGCTGAGACACCTGCTGAGGAGTGACATGGCCTGACCCCTTCCGCATCACTGGTGAGATCGTTCCGTACCCTTTTTTTTTTTTTTTTGTTCCCGGGGTGTAAAATCCTCATGGATGTCCTCCGCCCTGGGGCGGGCGGAGGGGTCTGTCAGACTCTTACTGACTAAAAACCGCCCCGGTGTTCCATCTCTCACCTACGCCGGGGTCGCGGGAACACATTATTCTTCCACAACCCCGGCTGGTGCCGGCCCGCTTGCGCGGGCCCCGTCTCGGGCGGTGGGAGTGAGGTGTACTCCCCCCGCAACGTCTGTGGTCGGCGCGCGAGGAACACTACGCGCGCCTATCGAACTCACTACGGTCGGCAGCGACAGGTCACTGCCTACTTCTGAGATGAGGGCACGGCGCGGCTCCTCCCAAGCGGCACACTCTGCCAGCGTGTGCCACGCCGTGTCCTCCCGGCAGTCGACGCAGTGGTGACACCGGGCGTCCGACTCCCTTTTTATGCGACACAGGTACTTCCCGAAGCAGCCATGCCCCGAGAGCACCTGCGTCGCCCAAAACGACAGGGAGCCGTGCCTTCTCCCGAGCCAGCGGTCGAGCACTGGCCGGATCGCCTCGATGGTGCTGAGGCCAGCGGTAGTGCGTGAAAGCCTCACCCGCCATTCCGCCACCAGGACCTCGCGGAGCTGCAACCGATGCTGCTCGATATGTTGCTGCATCGGTCGCTCGCCCCGCTCCCGCGCTGCCTCGCGCCACCGGTACAGTGACGCGAGCACCTTCGCCTCCAGGTCTCAGGGCGGTGATCCGGCCAGTGCACAACCCGCCTCGCAGGAGATCGTGCGATACCCCCGAATGACTCTGACGGCCATCGCCCGCTGCGGCTTGCGCAGGACAGCTATGCTGCCGGCCGTCAGGTCAGACGCCCAGATCGGCGCTCCGTAGAGCGCCATGGATCGCACGATCCCCATATAGAGCCGCCTACAGGCGGCGCTCGGGCCCCCCAGATTGGGAAGCAGCGTTGCCAGCGCCCCGGCCGCGCCCAACAACTTGGGCGCCAGCCGCCGGAAGTGGGGTCCGAAGTCCCACCGGCTGTCGAGCACCAATCCCAGATATTTCATGGTGGGCTCGACAGCGATCCGGACCCCCCCGACCACAATGTGTGATCCGGCCGGCGGCGCCCGCCGGGGGCCATGAAACACCATGGCCTCCGACTTGTTGAGGGCCACCTCCAGGCCGAGGCGCCGTATGCGGCTCACCGTGAGTGAGACCGCCGCCGTCGCGAGCAACGCTGCCTCCCTGTGCGAACTCCCCCGGGCCGTGATCAGCGTGTCGTCCGCGTAACACGTCAGGTCCGCGCCCGGCGGGAGCTCGCCCCTCAGCACCCAGTCGTACCCGATGTTCCACAGGAGCGGTCCCACGACCGATCCCTGCGGAACACCGCACGACACTTGGCGCTGGTTTCCGCCATCACGTCCCATGTAGGTGACACACCTCCCCGCCAGATAAGCCCCAACGATGCGGCGGAGGTAGAGAGGCACCCGATGATAACGCAGTGCCTCCCGTATGCAGCTCCAGGGCAGGGTGTTGAAGGCGTTGGAGATGTCCAAGGACACCGCCACCACCACCCCGCCCCGAGACACTGTTTCCTCCGCCAGGACTCTCACCCTCGACACAGCGTGGATGGTAGAGCGCCCATGCCGAAAGCCGAACTGGCTCTCGTCCAGGTCCGGCCCCTCTCTGCACAAGTGGCCGACGAGGCGGGCTGCGAGTATGCGCTCGAACAGCTTGCCCACCTCGTCGAGCAGCACTATGGGCCGGTACGCAGACGGCGAGTCGGCAGGGCGCCCCGCCTTCCTGAGCAGGACTAGACGTCCAATCTTCCACAGACTGGGAAACTGGCCCCGCTCAAGGCACGCTGTGTAGAGTCTTCTCAGTTGGGGCTCCAACTCCTTCAGAGAGAGGGCCAAAGCCAGGCCGTGAATTCCGTCGGGCCCCGGAGCCACGTTCTTGGCCCGGAGCCGCATCACGGCCGCCCTTATCTCTGCCTGTGTCACCTCTGGGACGCTGATGGCGTTCTCCTCCTCCTCCTCTGCTGACTGAGACGACGTCTCCTCCGGTAGCGGGTGTACCGGCGTCTCACCGCCACGCATGCGACGCGCAGCTGCGCGATCTCGGCGGACCACCAGTACACCTGGCGCCTTGCACCCTGTGCGTGGGCGCGGGGCATGGACGCATCGCATATCTGCGTCATTGCCCCGCGGAACCACAGCGCCTCCAGCTCGACGTCATCGGGTCCGGTCGTTGCCGTCCCCCGGAACCAGGCCTGAGCAATGGCTGCCTCCTCGAGAAGCTCCCTGTCGATGCGCTTACGCGCCCAGCGCGGGCCGTCCGAACGCGGGACTGATGTTCTGCGGCCGCCAGCGGTCTGGGCGGAGACGTCGAATCGGATATATCGGTGATCCGACAACGTCTCCACCTCCGCGGCGACACGCCAGTCGCGGACACGGCTCGCGACAGCAGGGCTTGCGATCGTTCCGTACCCTAAGCTGTACTTCTAAGCTGCGGCTGCGTTTTAGGTCGTTGATTCAAAGCCACGCGCAGGGTTCAACACAACTTTAAACAATTGTTATAGGACAGTGTATTCATATTAAGTGTAGTAGTGCGGGATAAACGAATATAGGTACGCTATTATTCTGGCACATTAGTGTGATTGAGTCCTTTGATTTCAAACATAACGACACAAAGATAACGAGTCACCGCACGTTTACCGCGTCAACGCGCCGCAAGGCGCGGCGGTAGACAATACAAAACTTGTAACAATTACCTATTAGGTACACTTGTAATCACTATTCAGTGAATATTATTATTGCTTCCTTTCGAGTATAAATGTAAGCCTGCTTGAATTTATTTTATTTTAATCTAGGTAATATTGTTCTCAAACATACCAAAATTATAATTTAACACTGGCTGAAATTATTCAAAAGTCAAAGTCATAGCATTTATTTCAAATAGGCCCATAAAAAGGCACTTTTGAACGTCAAAATTTACATTAAAAATAGAACTGATTCTAGGCGCCACTTCCAAAAAGTAGTTTCGTATGGAGAAGAAGTGGCAAGAAACTCCACCGTTACTCTTTTAAAATGTTTTACAATATTTTGTATACATTAATTATATTTCTATATGTGAAGACGATGCACCAAGAATAAAAATACTATACCACTATTGGTACAAAAAAATTAAAAATAAAGCAAAGGTATATAAATTAATCACGTGATAGGTACATTGTGCTCACATATTTACAAACAAATGTAAAAATATATGATTTTCCTAAAATATTAACTTGGAATAATACAGTGTGTGAGTAAAGTAAAAATAACCAAATATACAATACAATAAGCAAATACACTTGGGAGCAAATAAATCGAGCCACTTCCTTTTTCACGCATTATGGTTATTATTTTTGGTATTATGGAACGCATCGATTCGAAACATATATCGCCTAAAAGGGTATTTAATAACCTTTACAATGAGGGTAGTTAGTTGTCAAAATTTCATTTTAATTAAAGTTTAAAGGGTAGAATAAAATTATCGCATTTAATTTGCTTATGACATTTTTATTGTACTCTGTTAAGAAAAGATTAAATTTGAGGTTTTTGTTAATCATACCCATTTTACTTGTTATTGTTGTCTTTATCTGTGTCTGTGTAATCAAAATAACCTGATAAAATGGATACTACACCGACGGAAGCTGCCCAAGTTGTAGCTTTACTTGAGGTTGGACACGGACAACGTGAAGTGGCACGCAGACTTCATTTGAGTCGTTCAAAGGTACAGCGGGTATACCGCAGGTATCTGGAGACTGGTGCTTTTGTTCGGCGACCTGGAACTGGCCGACCACGGGCAGAACGTGACGACCGCTTTATTGCAACCAATTCGTTGCGCGACCGTGGACTTAATGCTGTTCAGCTACAGCAAGCGTTACGTGACGTTCGAGGTGTCGCAATCAGTAGGTGGACAGTGAGACGAAGACTAAAGGAACGAAATTTAACATCACACAAACCAGCAACTGGCCCAAAATTGACTGTAGCTCATCGCCGATCTCGCTTGGAGTTTGCTCGAGAACACATTAATTGGACGTTAGAAGACTGGAGGTCAGTTTTGTTTTCTGACGAGTCAAGAATCTGTCTTTTTATCAATGACGGGAGAAACCGAGTGTATAGACGTCCTGGTGAAAGATTTGCCCAATGTTGCATTCGAGAAACTGTGAGTTTTGGTGGTGGTTCTTGTATGGTGTGGGGAGGAATTTCTCTAGACGGAAAAACGGAACTTGTCTTCGTCGACCCCGCCAACGATGGCAGTGGTAGACGTGGATTAACAGCTGACCGATACATAACTGACATTCTTGAAGACCACGTAATGCCGTATGCTGGTTTTGTCGGAGAAAATTTCTTGTTTATGCATGACAATGCGAGACCTCATACCGCGCAGATCGTTACGGAATACTTGTCTGCGATCGGGATTCAACAAATGGTATGGCCAGCACGAAGTCCCGATTTGAACCCGATCGAACACCTATGGGACGAGCTAAAACGGAGAGTCCGAGCCAGGGTTCCCGCTGTTTCATCCATTCCCGAGCTTAAAGTCGCTGTGCTTGAAGAGTGGGAGAACATACCACAATATGTCATCGTAACTCTGATCAGATCGATGACTAATAGGCTACAAGAATGCATCAGGGCACGGGGGGGTAATACCAGTTATTAAGAATATTTTTTTTGCAATAATTTTGTTTTTTATTGTTTTTATGGACTGTTTTAGCCCTACTAAATTTTCTATCAACATTACCATTTTTCTTGCAGAGCCAATAATTTATCATTCAATAAGGTTATTATTCAATAATTTACCCTCATTGTTAAGGTTATTAACTTAACTTTTAGGCGATATATAGTTCGAATTGATACGTACCATATTCCCAAAAATATTTACCATTTTACGTGAAAAAAGGTAGTGGCTCGATTTATTTGCTCCCAAGTGTAGTATGATTTTGTCTAGCCTCTAGATTGTCCTATGGAGCAGGACCAGCATGTTTCCAAGCATTCTTATCAAGGATATAATCTTCTAATTTGTAATATGCTTGATTACAAAATGTTTTTAACATGAGTTTTAAACTTTCTTTCATTTAATTGCAATATTTCACCAGGTATTTTGTTGTAACATTTAACACAGTACCCCATAAAAGATCTATGTACTTTAAATAGTCTGAAAAATGGTTGATCTATTTTATTTTTATTTCTAGTGTTAATATTATGTCTATCACTTATTTTATTAAATAGATGCAGATTTTTTCTAACATACATAATATTTTCATAAATGAACTGGCAAGGTACAGTCATTATATTAATCTTCCTAAATAGTTCCCTAAGAGATTCGCGGCGACGTAGATTGTAAATGGCTCTGACAGCTCTCTTTTGCAAAATAAAAATGGATTCAATGTCAGCAGCCCGACCCCACAGTAAAATGCCGTATGACATAATGCTGTGGAAGTAGCTGAAATAAACCAAACGCGCGGTTTCAACGTCTGTTAACTGTCTTATCTTTCTAACAGCATACGCTGCCGAGCTTAGTCGCCCCGCGAGAGATGTTATATGGGGTCCCCATTGTAACTTCTCGTCTAGCGTGATTCCTAGGAAAACCGTCTGATTACTAAATTCCAGTTTTTCTCCGTTCAATATGATGTCACATTCGCTACTTCTAACATTGGGTAATTTAAATCGAATGCATTTGGTTTTTTTCTCATTTAGTACCAAATTATTTACCGTAAACCAATCTTGTACCTGAAGAATAGAGTTGTTCACGTCGTCAAGATTTTGTGACCTTCGATCTATTTTAAAGATCAATGAAGTTTTTTTTTTTTATACTTTATTAAAAAGAACCAGGTTCTTAATAATTGATTACAATCTAGCCTATACGACTAATAAGCAATTTTAATCTAACTTAATTTGTTACGTGATAATTATTTTAAAACTTAGAAAAGTGCTGATTGAACATTACTCAAGTCCGTTCCACTTTCTTAGAGTCTGATAATTAATGATATAAACACTTTGTTCATGTGTTATTATGTGTGTCACTGTCACTATTATTTCTACACTTTACACTACACTAACTCAAAAGGTTTAGTTCGTTTTAGTCTTCGCACTATATTTGCTTGGTCTAACAGCTGAATTGCCTCGATGTTCACATGTCGATGGAGTCGGTGTTCATGGGCCTCAGCAAATTTTTTGATTATATTGGTGACGGGTTCCATTTTTAGGTCACGATGGAGGTCGTCATTTCTTATATACCAGGGCGCATTTACAATACTCCTGAGTACTTTATTCTGGAATGTTTGTATAATTTTGATGTTGGTCGGCTTAGTACAGCCCCACAGTTGGATACCATATGTCCATATTGGCATAAGAATATGCTTATATACTAAAATTTTGTTATGTATCGATAGGCAGGAACCCCGTCCAATCAACCAATACATATTTTTAAAACGCATGTCTAGTTCCTGTCTTTTCTTTTTGACGTGCGCTTTCCAGCGCAGTTTTGCGTCAAGCGTTATGCCAAGGTATTTGGCTGTATTTGCGTATGGCACTTGTTGGCCATTTATGAAGATTGGTTGGTAATCACAATTCCTGTTGGTGAAATCAATGTGTAGTGACTTCGATTCATTCAATCTGATTCTCCATTTTTGTGCCCAGTCATGAATTTCATTTACAGCGATTTGTACCTTTTTGATTGCTTCCGTAAGGCATGACCCTGTAGCCATAATGGCAGTGTCGTCCGCGAAGGTTGCGATGGTATTATTTTCCAGCTCTGGCATATCATACGTGTACAACAGGTATAGGACTGGACCCAGCACACTACCTTGAGGCACGCCAGCTTTAATAATTCTTAGATCAGAAAAGGCATCCTCGTGCCTTACTCGAAACATTCTATCTGTAATGTATGCTTGCAAGATATCGGCAAAATCATTGGGCAATATTAGTCGTAACTTGTATATCAAACCCTTATGCCAAACTCTATCAAAAGCTTGTGCCATATCTAAAAATACGGTGGAGCAGACTTTTTTCTCTTCAAGCGTTCTCTCAATGATGTTTGTGATTCTATGTACTTGGTCTATTGTTGAGTGTTTCTCTCTGAAACCAAACTGATGGTCAGGAATTAGGTTTCTTTCGTTTATTATAGGTTTTAGGCGTTTTAAAAACAATTTTTCAAACAGTTTCGATAATATAGGCAACAGGGAAATGGGCCTGTATGATGAAACTTCGGTAGGCGGTTTACCGGGCTTTGCAATCATAATCACTTCAGCAACTTTCCATGGCTCAGGAACATGCTTTAGCACGAATGCAGCATTGATGAGCCGAGTAAGCTTAACGATGGCTTTACGTGGAAGGTGTTTTAGGATTTCTCCCGTAATAAGGTCATACCCTGGGGATTTTTTGAGGTTAGTAATTTGAATTTCCTTTGCAACTTCTTTCGGGGTCACAAGCTTAATTCTTTGGTCTTGCAGAATATTGGCAAACTGCAAGTTATCTACAGACCCGTCGTTTGGCTGAAAGGTTTCTTCGAGGTGATGTGCAAATCTTAGAGCTTTTTGCTCATTGCTTATGGCCCACTTTCCGTTAAGATCTCTGATAGGGGGGATTGGTGTAATTGGCTTTTTGAGTAACTTTGTCGCTTTCCAAAGAGAGTATTGCGTTGTATGGTCGCTGCTTAACTGACGTAGGTTATTATTAAAAGCCTCATCTTGAAAAGTTCGTATTTCTCTCTTCAGTCTTTTCGTAAGGTTATTCAATAGAGTTTTATCTTGCGGGAATCTAGTTCGCTGCCACCTTTTTCTTTGAGTCCTTTTTTCATGTAATAGGTCTATTATTTCCTTTGGGTAGGTATTTCCTTAAAATTTTTTCATAAGCTGTGGTGTGTTGTTCCATGCACATTGTTGAATATTGTTGTTATACCTGTTAACTTCAGAATCAAGCTGATCTTTTCTTTTTAATGAAGTTTTAAGGTCAATAATATTTTCTAGGTCTATGCTAAAACTTTTCCAATCTGTAAACTTGTTAACTAATGTCAAGTTATTTTCTCTAAGTAATATTTTGTCACTTAATTGTAATAATATCGGAGAGTGATCGGAGTTCATGTGGTACCCCTCTTCCACCCTCAGATAATTGATAGAAATATTTTTGACAATGAAAAAGTCGATGAGGTCTGGTAGTTTCTGGCGGTCAGTCGGCCAGTATGTAGGTTTTCCAGTACTTATAACCTCACAGCGCATGTCTTTCACTGCACTGAGAAGCTGTCTTCCCTTAGTTGAAGTTAATCTTGATCCCCAATGAGTGTTCTTAGCATTAAAGTCACCGCCTAATATAAATCTCTGTCCAAGGAGTCTGAAGAAGTTTACATATTGTTCTTTGTTTATCGTGTGCCTTGGGGGACAGTATACAGCCGCTACTGTCAAATTAAATTTATTTGTTTTAACTGATATCGCGACAGCTTGCGTGTCTGGCTCCTCGTATTTACACTGTTCGTAATGACTGATATTTTCTCTAATAATGACTGCGCTACCTCCTCGTGCCGTGTTGTTAGGGTGCAGCGAGTGATAAACCTTATAGCCTCTAAAATTTACAAAAGACTGTTTAGTGAAGTGCGTTTCAGAGATCAAACACACATCAATATTTTCTGTGTCTAAGACTACTTGCAACTCATGTTGATGTTGCAGCAGTCCGTTGGAATTCCAAGCCATTATTTTAAATGTGTCATTCATGTTGGATTTGTAATGCGCTTGATTCTAATTTCTCTAGTTTCTTGTCAAATGAGGATATGCACTTCAATATCTGGTTGAGCTTGTCCTCAAGACTTGATGGTTTTGGACTTGGTTTTACCGCTTGTGCATATGAGACACTTTTAGATGTACTCGTATGTGCAGTTATTGCGGATGACGATGCAAACTGTGCACTTTGTTTTGCTGTCTGTTTGTCGGCGTTTTTAACAATTTGCTTAATGGCAGGGTTGTTGTTTCAAGTATGATCTTAGCAAATCAAGAGCTTCATTCCTAATCCCATAGTGCTCCAGTTTCAGCAGAAGTGTCTCATGGTTTACGCAATCGAACGCCTTAGAGAGATCGCAAAAGATTCCAATGGCATCTTGTGATTCCTCCCAGGCGCTCAAAATGTTCTTTATTAGGGTGACACCGGCGTCAGTGGTACAACGTCCTTTAGTGAAACCGTACTGATGTTCATGCAAGATGGAGTTTTTATTAAAGTGACGTAACATTTGTTTGAGCATCAACTTTTCAAACACCTTACTGAGAACTGGCAGTTATTTCGATATGCATAATTATTTTGTATGTGTAGACGCTTTGTTTTCTCGAACGGTAGGGATAGAGTGGGCCAACCCTACGCCCAGTTTTGGACAACGGAGTGATTGTGTTTAACAAACTGCTGGTGTGCCCTATGTCACGAAATAAACTTCTTTGGAACTGTGCATCTACCCTCAACGCAGGCGAGGAACTGCTTGCCTGCCAAAGGATCCTGAGCTTCGAATTTGGTGAAATCAATCCATTATATGGTTAAGAAAATGTAATTCTCATTAAGAAAGTACAAAGTTTTCACTTAGCTTAGCTATTGTTTTAATTTATAGCAAATCATTTAAGGCTCCTACGAGCAACGAGGCCAAGCTCGAAGGCAATGAATAACTTGCGTAAGGAGCCTAAAATAGAGGAAAGCGTGGATTTGTTGGGATCAATTTGCATTTTCTAGTTTAAATGTTTTTGTTAAAGCCAAAAAAAGGCTAAGTAAGTCCATCGGATGAGTTTTGATTCTCAGCTCTAATCTAATTGTGGTGGGGCCAAGCGGGTCAGCAGGGTCGTGAACTTGAGGTTTGGCGGTCCCTAGTTCAAGAGACATTCTAGTGAAGGGTGACGTTTATCTTGACAAAGAGGAATGCCCATTTTTCACCTGACTATGTATAGAAATGAAATAAATCTTAAAAAAACAGCTAATTAAATTTTATATTAATTACGCTTATCACAATGTTAAAAGAAACGCAGGATTTTTTTAAATTTTGTTTTTTCTTCATGCTTATTCTACTTCGACGGTAAACATATTCGCATGTTTTGAACGCATCTCAACTACACTTTTTTACAACTTTCCATTTTACACACTTCTACTTGACTTCATTCGACTCTGTTTCTGAGTTTCATACATTATTTTACGTTTTATTTACTGAGTAAGTATTTCTTTTTTTAGACAATGTATAATACAGATTAATAAAAAATAAATGAATAATTAAATTAATAAATCATGCAATATGTAATTGAGTTAGGACGATTGAAACGTGTTGAGCATTAAATGTTTTGACATCATCGAGAGCTGGTTTTAAGGAATTCACAAAGTAAAAAAGACGTTTTAGAACAAAGATATGTATTGTTAAGTAAGTATTACTATTTTAGACTAAACTTCGAGTGTTAAATAATTCGTTTTAGCACATTTATTTCTTTATAACTGTATATAATCCTAACCTAAAAAGTAACATTAATATTTTTTGGACTTCGTAGCGTTTCAGATGTGAAAATTACCATATGACATTATTTTCTAAACTTACAGGTAGTGTTTCTACTATACCTTATAACTATACATAAACTTTCATTATCAGGTTTTGAAATGTATGGGAAGTGGGCATTGTTCTTTCAGTATCTTTGACTTTAAAGTTTAAACAAAGCAATTCTACAATGGCTATTGTAAAAGTACCCATGAAAAGAGACGGGAAATGTTTATTTCGAGCCTTAGCTCACCAAATGAACAATGTTTTGGGTCTGACTTTCGATCACTTATCGGTACGCCGCGATCTGGCAAAATTTGTGTCAGTGAATCGAGACGATGAAGGAATAAGCGTAGCACATTTAAATAATATTCAGGACTTTCTTCCTAACAATAATCTATCTCAGGAACAAATGATAACAGAATACGTAACCGCGCAGTTCAATGAGGCGTTCCGGGGAGGAGAATTCTACCTTGTAAACGTGTTTGTTCACACGAATAGCGGGAACACACTGGTATATTCACCTACCGGCGAGGCAGTACCAGGTAACTTACATATTTTTTTCTACAATGAACAGCACTATGACAGCTGGGTGTTAATTGACGACGACTAGTATAACAGTAACCAGCAAACTCTAACGCAGGAATCAACAAACGCCAGAGCATTACAACATATCGAAAATTCATGTAACCAGTACAACATAAGAGCAGAGCAAAAACAGCCCACAACACCTCTGTTCCAAAAGAATAACCCCCAATTACTTAATCCAATAAGAACGCGTAAACAATTAGCTTCCTCGTTAGGTACACCGATGTCAAACGAAGTAGCGAATGCCACTGGATACACAATCCTCAGAAGCCCGCCCTCTGCCACAATGAAGTACACCTGCCCAGACTTGTGTATTGCAACTTGGAATGTCCGTGGCGCCTCGAAACCAAGCAAAAAAATTTAAAATAGACGCTGAACTTTCACATAGGGGCATACACGTAGCCTGACTACAAGAAACAGGGATGAATTCAGTAAGGTACAACTCCGCGCACTATGGATTGCACCTATCTGGAACCATAGGCAAAGCACACCGACGACTTGCGATTCTAATCAGAAAAGATGCCCGAATTGAAATAAATAACTTAAAAAAGGATACCGACGCGATGTCAATTACCCTGATAATTGGTACGGAAAGTGACAAGTATGCTCCCCTTTATATAATCAACTCACACATCAACAGTTGTACCCATAAAGCAACTAGATCTTTCATAGGGGTATTAATTCGTAATATTAATACAGTGGAATCTCTATAACTCGAACCTCGTTAAGTCGAAATCCTCAGTAAGTCGAAAAAAACTGCCATTCCCTTCCGCTGAACACCTAAATACGCGGTATCTCGAATTATTTAGACTTTGTAACTCGAGCAAAATGTTATTTCCCTACGAAGTATTGATGATACAATTTATACTCTATAACTCGAATTTCAAAAAGGAGACTCCGTAAGTCGTAGTTAGTAAAATATAATGACGTCTTACTTGGAATTCCCCGAAATAATAGCAATAAAATCCAAAATGAATGTTCGGGTTCGGAGCTTCTAATCTATTGTTTTTGTCTTGTACACGTGCAATGAATGAATGCATTCATGAAACTTTATAGGTAACACAGCTGTGAACGTGTTTGTTCCTTGTCGACACAGGACACGATTACTTATAGCGGAGCTTGTCCGTCAGTATTATTTTGGCTGTTAGCTAACAACAACATGAGTACAAAGCGGAAACTAAAGACTTTGACTCTACGTGGCATAAAAAAAGACGTCGCAGCTCAATACGGATTGCCAGCAAGCACTTTGTCTACAATAATTAAGAATGAAGCCGAAATATTGCGAAGATATGAATCAAGTAGCAATTTATCTAGTAAAAGACGGCGTCTAGCTGAGTTTCCTGATTTAGAAGAATGCTTACTCACCTGGTTCAAACAGTGTCGCGACAAAAACATAAGCGTATCTGGGCCTATCTTACGCGAAAAGGCAGAAGTATATTTAATTTGTTTTAATATGTAAAAAATATTAAAAAACGTATGTTGAATTATTATTCAAATTCGCCTCTACAAATCGAAATACACACTTAGAAATCGCGCCTCTGTAAGGCAAAATTTCAGCAGTTAAGTCTATGTATCTCGAAGTTCTTGTTAAGTCGAAAACTCGTTAACTCGATTTTTTTTGCATTTCCCTTGACATTCGAGTTATAGAGATTCCACTGTATTAGGTCGGTTATTCGCAGCGGGCATACAGCGATCTGCGTGTCCAATATAATAATGCACTCAGGGTACTGTTGGGGCTGCCATGGCGTTGCAGTGCGTCAGGAATGTTTGCTGAGGCGCGGGTGGATGGCTTTGCCGCTATAGTTAGGAAGAGATGCGCCTCCCTACTCGCTCGCGTTCGCGGCAGTACCAACACTATCCTGGGTGTTTTTTACTGATCGGTGGGAGTCGCCCATGATGCAAAGGTGGGTGCGGCTGCATGTCGTAATTTAATATAAATTAATTTAATTTTGTGTTCACTACTAACATTAGTTTTAAGTACATTGTTACTAATAAATTATGGACCTGGTCTGAAATAAACGTTTAATAATAATAATAATATTTAAACCCAATTATACAAAAATCAAAGACATGTACGCTAGTAATCCTAGGCGACTTTAACGCACACATTGATCGAAAAGATACGCTAAGTTTCAAACGCAAAGGGCTGATTCACCAAAACCTCCATCATGACTAGTCCAACCACAACGGGGAAATGTTAAAGGATATAGCCAACAGGGAAAAACTTCAAATAGAAACAACAAAAGCAAGACCATCTTGTAAGATAACATGGTCTAAATGCACCCAGAAATCCCCATTGGATCACATTATTACGCCACATACAGGAGAAAAACTCTTTCACTTCATTAAAGGTGAATGGGCTGCTAGGAGCATCTCCGACCATAAAATAATCTGGGGGCTGCTAAGAACAAGCCGAATTCTACACAATAACGAAAGCACCAAAAATAATACAAAAGGACTAGCGCAAGGCGCGAAGGGAAAAAAACTGAAGGCCAAGGAATTTAAACATAAACAATGCCACTACGCCGCCCTCCAACCAACCGCCGCCGACCCAGATCAGGAAATCTGTCTCCCCCTGGTATTAATCATTTGCGGACGATCTTATCTTCATTACAGAACACCTAGAAAGGCTTGCAGGTATCATTTACCATATTAAACCATTATTGTCTAGTGTCGGCCTCCAAATAAACGAAACAAAAACAAAAATAGGACCAAGATCAGGAAATCTGCCTCCCCCTAAGTATAGCTATATTGTTAACTACAAGACATGGTCTTCTTTCTATTTTATGTGTGTATTCCCCACCTACAAGTGGACATATTAGAATGAATAGATTCCGAAACTTAATCAATGCATTGCCTCCTCCTGTTTTCATCAGTGGTGATTTTAATGCGATGTGCATATAGCTTTTGGTCGCGTAGCCACAAAAGTACGTGGACAGCAACTTTATGACATAATTGATGACTCTAATTTATGCATACTTAATTATGGTAGCTCTACAACTATTCAATACCCAAAACGTAATCCATCTGCTATAGATGTTAATTACGTCAGTCCCTGTATTGCACCGCTTTGCGATTGGTCAGTTTATGACAATAACATGGGTAGTTATCATTTTCCAACAATTACTTCTACATCATTAGGTGTTCATAATTAAAAAATAAACCCTCCTTCAGAAAAGTATCTATACGAGGGCGGCACTGAAAATTTCGGGAATCAAGGAAGTGACACAACATTACTATTTAAAAATTTATGTATTGCTTTTCGAAGTATTCTCCGCGAAATTTGACACAATTTTCCATACGATGGAACCAATCATTGAAGCAACCATTCCATTCGGAATTTGGGGTCTCCGAAATGGCCGTTTTGTAGGCGTCCACAGCTTCTTCAGGTGATGAAAATCTCTGTCCACGCAATTTATTCTTTATTTTAGGGAAAGCATAGAAATCATTAGGGTTTAGGTCGGGGCTGTACGGCGGATGGTCTAATAATTCTATGTTTTTTTGCTCTAAAAACTCTTTTGTTCTTTGTGCGGTGTGAGAACTCGTATTGTCGTGATGGAGGATGATGCGGCGGTTGCAGTTCTCTTTACGGAGTTCAGACGCGACCTGTGGCAAAGAAATGCTAGCATACCATTCTGCATTAACCGTTCTTTGTCCCTCAAGAGGAATAGTCGTAAGCTCCGTCCCCCCTGGTACCACTCCCGTGATAAGGTAACGCCCCGTTCTTGAGAAAAACTAATTATTGTAACCTAACCTCAAAACACTTAAATGTCGCTTTTCTAACGTCTCCGGCGCTGCGGGAAGTGCAACCCCTTCGCCCTTGCGTAACAAAGGATAGGCACCCATGCTCACCTCCGCAGGGTGCCTATGCTTTGTTACAGCGGGCGGGGGTTGCCCTCCCTTCGCGCCTCCGAATTTTTATAAACACTCTAGGGGTAGGAGCCAAAAGACTACGTGGAGTCGGGGTGCCCCGATTCGGTTTTGGAACAATGTCGACCTATTTTAACCATGAAGTGGGAGTACACTAACTTCTCACAACTCTGGGAGAAACGGAATGAACGTAAACAAACAGTGTTGCCACCTTCGTTTTTGTTTTTTACCCTAACGCTCGCCAAAATTACCCTAAATTAGGCACTTTTTTTTGTTCTTACCCTAATTTTTTTTTTATGTATACAAATAAATTTACGTATAAATGCAATTAGTAATAAATTAATAGACAAACTATTACACCCTTTCCAAACATTCATGGAATGCATTGATCGATTGCCATCTGCAGTATTTTTTTTTTCTTAAAATCGTACATTTCATTCGAAATCATTTGTCCCTCAAAAATAGATTCTTGTGCTAGCGGAAGACTGAAGAGAACGGTACATCGTCACAACAAGTTATGTACGTTCAGAAACACGTATTCAATCAATCACCATTTTGCTTGCAAGGAGTTTTCAACATTCTATAAAAATCCTTATATATTTATTTTACCCTGAAAAATACCCTAAATAATTTTCTACCCTAAAAAATACCCTAAACGCCAAAAAATACCCTAAATTTAGGGTAAAATACCCTAAGGTGTGGACACTGTAAACAAATGACACTGACATGACACATGACGCAAATAGCGTTTTTTTTTTTTACGTTTTATTGTGGACTGTATGAAGGTTTTTGACGAAATGAAAGATTTCTTCCCAGGTTTCTTCAGATTTTATTCTTCTTGTTTCTAGTTGTTTTCCCTTGGAGAGCTGGAGGCCGACTGACGAACTGACCCCATGCTCTCCCTTAAATACCACTCTCGCCACTACTCCCTCCAACAGAGCGCGCGACCCTACCTCGAAAAATGGAGGCAAGGTCTCCGATTGGCTGGCCAATCAGAGGCCGGTATCTCCGCCAATAGAGATGCGATGTGTTCTCAAAACCTAGTGAACACTGCTCTGATTGGCTGACCAATCAGGGGCCGGGAATTCGCCGCGCAAAGTTCCTTGTGTGCGCGGTAAAAGTTTACGCGCCGCGTGTTATTAAAATACCACGCGGGAAATATACAATCACAAACAAACATGCGATTTGACCTTAATTAACAAACTGACATTATACACACTTACTTTAGTACACATATCATGACGCGGGCTCGGCGTCTGTTACACTAACAATGTACATACTAAAAGATACACATATTATTCCTTATAATTATGACGCGGGCTCGGCGTCCGTTACACTAGCAATATACATACTTAAAGATAGCGCCTTACAAGTTACTATTTCATTACATATAACAGTCCTTAAATTATAACGCGGGCTCGGCGTCCGTTACAGTTCTCCCCCCGGCGCAGCTCGCGTAGCCTCTTCATTCCTCATTACGACGACGAGCTTGCTCACGGGGCGTCGGAAGATGCCGGTCCTGGTGCGCAGTTCGACGATCCTGATGCCGCCGTCCGGTCCGCGATGCGTGCGCTCGACAATTCCCATTGGCCAGGTGTTTCGGGGCAGCGTGTTGTCGACCACGAGGACCACGTCTCCAGCTTGCATCGGTCGCACGTTATTCTGTGGCTCACCACGAGGCACCAATGTGGGAAGGTACTCGCGTAGCCAGCGTCGCCAGAAGTGATCAGCGAGTGCTTGACTAACTCGCCAGGTTCTTCGGTCCGCCTCGTCGCATGGTCCTGTCGTCGGCAGTCCCCCTGATGACCCCAACAAAAAGTGGTTGGGGGTCAGGGCCTCTGGGTCGCTAGGGTTCACGCTGACGTGGGTCAGCGGTCTTGCGTTGATTGAGAACTCGGCTTCAGTGATCAGAGTTCTCAGGACTTCTTCTGCTGGTGCCTTCTCTCGTAGGGTGATGCTGAGGGCAGTTTTCACTGAGCGCACCATACGCTCCCATGCGCCGCCTTGATTGGGCGCACCAGGGGGTATAAAGCGCCATTCCATCCGGTGTAGTAGCCCCTCGTCTTGCAGCACAGGCATCCACTCGGCGTAGGCGTTGCGGAGCTCTTGGTCGGCCCCGCGGAAATTGGTCGCATTGTCGGAGTACATCGTTCTCGGCCAGCCTCTGCGTGCAGCCATCCGTCTCAGCGCCATGATTGCTGAGTCGGTGGAGAGCGATGCGACAAGTTCGATGTGCACGGCGCGGGATGTGAGGCACGTGAATAGTGCACCCCACCTCTTCTCTCGACGGCGCCCCACTTTGACCATCATTGGGCCGAAATAGTCAACCCCGCAGTTAGTGAACGGCCGATGAAAAGGGTCAAGGCGGGCGAGTGGCAGGTCCCCTGTAGCTGGCGTTTGTGGCGTCGCTCGCCACCTCTTGCAGAAGGCGCAGTTCTTCTCGACAGCGCGCACCGTGGGTCGCAAGTGTATAACCCAGTACCGTTGTCGTAGGTCGTTCGTCACGCGCTCTCGGTTGGCGTGCCCTGCAGCGCAGTGCTCCCGCAGTACGAGGAGCTTGGTTAATCTATGGCGACCGTCTAAGATGATCGGTCTCTTTGTTTCAGTTGGTGCGGAGGAGGCCTCGATGCGACCTCGTACCTTGAGGATGCCGTCTTCTATCACCGGATCCAGCCGGTACAGCCGGCTCGCCTTAGTAAGTGGGCGAGCGGACCGGATCTTCTTGAGTTCTTCGCCGAAACTGTCCTCTTGTGCTTGCCGGATCAGTTCGTTCTCGGCGCGCTGGATGTGACGATGTTCCATCCTCGTTGCTCTTTGTCGGCAGATGTCGGTGAAGGCGATGGCTCGAGCGGTGGCCCTCACTAACACTTCATACTTCGAGAAGCGGGCCGGGTCAGGTAGCCAACTGTTTCTTTCTGTCTTTTCGCTGACGTGAAAAACCTCTTCGTCTCCCGGCTCGTTCGTTGACGTTGTGGGCCACTGTTCCTCTGGCAGGAGCAGGAAGTCCGGTCCCTGGAACCACCTGTCTGACGTGCAAATGGGCGTGTCAACAAGACGGGTGGCGTCGTCGGCTACGTTGCAGGCGGTGGGTAGCCAGCGCCATTCTTCCTTTTGGGTCAGCTCCGCGATCTCTCCCAGCCGGTGCGCGACGAATGGTGTGTAACGTCGCATATCGTGATGGATCCAATGCACCACGGTAGCTGAGTCGGTCCAGTAGGTTATCTGGCCGATGTCGATTCGATGTTCTTTTCTTATGGTCTCTGCGAGCCTCGCCCCGATGACCGCCGCTTGTAGCTCCAGCCGTGGTATCGTTTGCACTCGACGTGGTGCTACTTTAGCTTTGGCTGCTACCAACACGACGCGCAGGCTCCCGTCGACGTTCCTAATCCTCCAATAGGCCACTGTTGCGTAAGCTTGTTCGCTGGCGTCACACAGGATGTGTAAGTCGACGCGTTCATACTTTTGTTTTAGGTAACACCTCGGTAGTCGGAGCTGGGTAAGCTCGGGGAGACGTGCTAGCCAGGACGCAAAGAGCTCGTTTTCTTCCTCGGGAATTTGCTCGTCCCACGTTATCTGGAGTCGCCACAAGTTCTGTAGTATGATCTTTGATCGCACGGTGTAGTGGCTCAGCAATCCGAGCGGGTCGTATATTGACATTACGGCGCTCAGGGCTTCACGCTTGGTCGGCGCTCGAGCTCTTGTTCGTACTGCGTCTGGAACTCGGCTCATTGACGTGTTAAATCCGAGCTCGTCTCGTTCCGCGTTCCAATACAGCCCCAGGATCTTATTTTCAGGCTGTTCTCCCCCCAGTTGTGTGGGAGAGGTGGCGTGTAGTTCTGCCGGCACGTCGCGTAGTACCGTCTTGTCGCTAGAGCTCCATCCTCGTAGCGTGAATCCTGCGTGGGCGTGCACCGTTCTTGTTTCTTCGATTGCCTCCCACGCTTCCTCCGCGTTCTCGTAACTGGCTACTAGGTCGTCCATGTAATGACTATTCTTGATCGCTTCCAGTGCTCGTGGATATTCCTGCCCGTATGTGTCTGCGTTGTGGTTGCGGACAAAGTGGGCCATGTACGGGGAACTCGCGGCGCCGAAAATCAAGCTGGTCATCTTATATTTCCTTGGAGGTTCTTCTCGCTCGTCGCCTCGCCACAGGAACTGTTGCGCCGGTTGATCCTTCTGTCGTATTTTAATTCTCAGGAACATCTCTTGCACGTCTGCTGTGATCGCCACCGCCTTTTCCCGGAACCTGAACAATATTCCTGGTAGTGACAGCAGTAGGTCGGGTCCCTCCAGTAGTTCATCGTTTAGGCACACACCGTTGCTTCTGGCCGCTGCGTCGAATACCAGCCTGTGCTTGCCTGGTTTGTTCGGGTTCTGCACCGCGAAGTGAGGCAGGTACCAGCAGATGGCGCTAGCTTCTTCCGATCCATCGCACGGTGCTGCGTATCCCTTGTTCAAGAGGTTGTCGATCTGTTTGGAGTATTCGTCTGCGAATTGTGGGTCTGCGTCCATCTTCTGTTCGATCTTCTTCAGCCGGCGGAACGCTTGACCGTAACTCGGGGGCAGGGTGACGTCGTCTCTTCGCCACGGCAGTCCTACTTCGTACCCAATGTCAATCTTCTTTATTGTTCTGTCGACTATGTTGATGGCTCTTTGATCTGCTTCCTTGACTCTCGGCTTCCCTTGTATGCCGAGCGCGTCGATCTTGAAGTGGGCTTCAACTAAGTCGTGGAGTTCTTGGCTGCTTGCTCTCGTCGTTCGTTCGGGCTCGTAGACGTGCAACACATTCCCTTCCTGATGGATGGCTCTGCGAGGTGCGGTTCCGTGCACCACCCATCCCAGCTGTGTTCTAGATGCGGCCGGTTGGTTAGGGCCGCCGACTCGAAGCTCGCGGGACACGATGCATTCCCAATGGTCTGTACCCACTAAGATTCCGGGGCGTGCCAGTTCGTAGCACACCTCTTCTGGTATCAGATCCCTCAGATGCTCATAGTCCAACAGAGTGTCGGGTATTGACTGTTGATGAAGCCGGAGATTCCTCATGGTCCTCGCTCTGACCTTGTAGTTATCGCCGCTCTTCAGACCTCTGACTTGAATGTCCACCAGCTGACTCTCTGTTTCCTGCTGTGACATGTTGACCCCGTTCAAGTGAAGAGGTTGCGAGGGTCCCTCTGCTCCGATGCATGCCGCTAGTTCTTTGTCGATGAGGGTGATCGTAGCTCCTTCGTCCAGGAGAGCGTAGGTCTTCACCTCCCCCCGTGGTCCGGAGATGACGACAGGACACATCTTCAGTAGGACGGTTCGCGGTCCCACGGCTGATCGGGTGGCTATGGACAGGACTGCTTCTGGTTTTGTTAGATCCGTCTTCGGGTCTTCCGCCTTCGCTTCTCGTACTTGATGGAGAGTCGCATGATGCGGGCGGCGACACTCGTCTACGCCGCACGCCTTTGCCTTGCAGTTCATGCGCCTGTGTTGCTTCTGGGCGCACTTGAAGCATATCTTCCTCTCCTTCAAAAATTGCCATCGCTCATCCACAGTGAGTGCCTTGTATTTCGGGCACTGCGTCAGAGCGTGAGCTTGGTTGCATTTGGGGCACCTGTCCTTTTCCTCATTTGCTCCTTCCACTGTGGTGAAGACGCTTGCTTTCTTCTTGAGCGTTACGATGGGTCGAGTCTCCTTCTTCTGACTCGCTGTACTTGTGGATGGTGCGTACGTGTATCGCAATGCTCTATCCGCCTCCCGCATTAAGAAGCGTGACATGACGACGATCTCCGGGTCCGTCGTTCCTTCGTGGTCGTAGGCGTAGTCGCACCAGCGGGATCGAAGATGTGGACTGAGCTTGTCCAATACTTCTCGCGTCATCATAGGGTTGTACAGGTAGCCCCTTCGGTCGATTGTCTTCAGCACGCAGGTGATGTTCTGTAGCTTGATGGCGAAACTGTTTAGCTCAGCTGCTGATGTGCCAGGTTTCGGGAGTTTCTTGAGGTCTTCCAGAGCTCGATCGATAATGATTTCTGGTCTCCCGAAACACTGCTCTAAGGTCTTCATTATGACGTCCGGATCAGTGGCCGTGTGCAGGAGTGCGGCCACGGCGTCCCTTGCTTCCCCTTTGAGACAGCTTCTCAGTCGCTGTATGTTCTCTGCTGCTGACACCTGGTGCATGTTGGTCGTATCTCGAACCGCTGCTTGGAATGGCAGCCACTCGTTGGCTGCTCCGGAGAAGACCGGTAAGTCGGTATGTCGAGACCTGGGTCTGGTCATCTTCTCCAATGTAGCGGCCAGATACTCGATGCTGTTTTTTCTTGGGGGAGTCGGCGATCTTGCTCGTGGAACTTCGAAGCGTATCTGCTTGGGTTCTTCTCTCGTGTCCCGGGTTCCCTCCTCTTCCCGTGAGTCGAGGGGGTTTGTCCTCAGCCATTCGTCCACCTTTCGATGTGGTTCCTCACGTGGTGGAGTGGGTTCTTCGTGTACGCTTTCTTCGTCATGGATCACGGCTACTTCGGCCGCTAGCCTCTTTTTGACTAGATCCGCTTCTAGTTCCAGCTCCTTTCTTCTTATTGTTGCTAATTTTTCAGCTGCCTCCAATTCTGCCATCCGTAGTCGGGTGGTTACACTCGTGGTTGATCGCTGTGTCCTAACCGATCTGGCTGGTGATCCGGTTCTTCTTGGTTTCACAGTGTTGGTGGCTTGTAGTCCGGAAGGTCCCGCTGTGCTGGCTTCTGTTGTCCTACAGAATGGTGACGCTGGAGGGTCCAGTGAAAGTCTCCTTTGTCTTTCTTGTTCGATCAGCTGCGCTTCTCTGCTGCGAGCTTCTCGTTCCTGGACGCGTCTCTGTTCTTCTTCAATTTCGGCCGCATCACCTTGGCTTCGTGTGACTACCATCTTGTTTTGATCTTTCTTCGTGTTCTTGATCAAACTCGAAATTTCGCACTATTCAGTTCGGTTCGGGTCGGCACGTTCGTGTCGGCACGTTCGGGTCAGCACGTTCGGCTTCGCTTCGGCTTCGGCTCGGCTCCGGTTCGGCTCCGCTTCGGCTCCGCTTCGGCTTCGTTCGGCTCCGCTTCGGCTTCGTTCGGCTCCGCTTCGGCTTCGGTTCGGCTTCGGCTCGGCTCCGGTTCGGCTTCGGCTCGGTTCCGGTTCGGTTCCGGTTCGGCTCCGGTTCGGTTCCGGTTCGGTTCCGGTTCGGCTGACCGGTCGGGTTTAAACCTGGGTTGGGTTCAAACCTGAGTCGGCTCTCCTTTCTTCGCTCTTGCCGCGGCGGATTCTTCGTACTTCTAAATCCGCTGCTTGATGGCTTGATGGACCGAAATATGCCGCAGGTTCTTCGTTCTTGATATCCGCAGCTCGATGGACCAGACTATTGTGGACTGTATGAAGGTTTTTGACGAAATGAAAGATTTCTTCCCAGGTTTCTTCAGATTTTATTCTTCTTGTTTCTAGTTGTTTTCCCTTGGAGAGCTGGAGGCCGACTGACGAACTGACCCCATGCTCTCCCTTAAATACCACTCTCGCCACTACTCCCTCCAACAGAGCGCGCGACCCTACCTCGAAAAATGGAGGCAAGGTCTCCGATTGGCTGGCCAATCAGAGGCCGGTATCTCCGCCAATAGAGATGCGATGTGTTCTCAAAACCTAGTGAACACTGCTCTGATTGGCTGACCAATCAGGGGCCGGGAATTCGCCGCGCAAAGTTCCTTGTGTGCGCGGTAAAAGTTTACGCGCCGCGTGTTATTAAAATACCACGCGGGAAATATACAATCACAAACAAACATGCGATTTGACCTTAATTAACAAACTGACATTATACACACTTACTTTAGTACACATATCATGACGCGGGCTCGGCGTCTGTTACACTAACAATGTACATACTAAAAGATACACATATTATTCCTTATAATTATGACGCGGGCTCGGCGTCCGTTACACTAGCAATATACATACTTAAAGATAGCGCCTTACAAGTTACTATTTCATTACATATAACAGTCCTTAAATTATAACGCGGGCTCGGCGTCCGTTACACGTTTCTTTTCAACGATTTTGCACGACAGTTTACACCACAGACAATACACTAGTACAGATTTGGTTGTCAATCGCCGATTTTAACGTTTCGTTACGCTGTAATCTAATTTGAGGTTAGAAACATTTATTATTAATTTCTCGAAAAGTACGCATTACCTTGTAATAGGAGTGGTAGCGTTATAATCAGGAACCCAGGAACTCAGGAAGTTATAAAGTACATGCGGCTTGAGTCTAGTATCGTTTGGCAGGAGTTTTGGGGTAAAAAGGGTTGGAGATGGGTACCCACCCCGGGTACCCAACTCCCAGCTTTCCGAATTGGGATGTAATCGATTTGAGCGCGCTTACACCCGTTCCGAGTTAGCGTGAGCGCGATAACAATGTCCCGTGAATCGTCATAGATGATGTCATGACATGCGCCATCTTGCGATAACGCCGACCCATGCCATAAAGAAATATAATATGCTATAAGCCGCTATATAAATATATCATAAACATTCTTAGAAAAATTGAAAAAAAAAGAAGAAAATGAAGATACGCCAAAAGAAGTTATAACAACCTTTCATAAAATATGAGCAAGACGTAGACAGAGAATAGCATTCTCTGTCTACGGAGCAAGATATAATATATAGATTTGGCATAAAGGCCTCGTAGCCATGCCATAAACATTAAAAAAAACGAGACCGTGCTTTCCGAATTGGGATGTAATCGATTTGAGCGCGCTTACACCCGTTCCGAGTTGGCGTGAGCGCGATAACGATATCCCGTGAATCGTCATAGGTGACGTCATGACATGCGCCATCTTGCGATAACGCCGACCCATGCCATATAGAAATATCTCTGTGAGCGAATTGTCAGCTGTCATAATCGTGATATCTAAATCGGAACGCTAATTATCGATGTGAGCGCTGTCAGCGATTATGGTCTAACTCGGAATGCGGCCCGTGTGTTTAGGTTATAATAATATTGTTGTTATCGTAATATTCGTAAACAAAAATTTTGTTTAAAGCATAATATTCACAACTTAATTTACTATAGCTATTATCACAATGAATGGATTAGCACTGAGAATAAATCGAGGCGGGAGCGGTAAATCGAAGAATTCTATTGCATATTCTCCTATTGTTATACCAACCTCGTTATTTGAAAATACAGGTAAATAGACTTTTTAAATAGAATGGTCTCAAACTCAAAACAGCATTTATTTTAATTAAACCATTTACAGTCACTTTTGAATTGTCTAGGAGTCGGTCAGTCAGAAATATGAAGCTGCCCATTCCAAAGCGTAGTAGGTACCTATGGAGAAGAAAGGGCAAGACACTCCATGAACACTCCTTTAAATAATCTTGTTACAAATATATTAGTTATACCATGAATGTTGATCTTATATGTGAGAACAATGTACAAAAACCATACTATATTTAAAGCATCCAGAGTGCAGCAAAAAATAAAAATAAACATTCCAAAAACCAAATAATTAAAATAAGCCATGGCAGCTAAGAGATCACCAGCCCCAACTGACGGCGCCCGTTCACGAACATGACGCATGGATCAGCACCATTCAGCTCAACCATTTTGAAGGGAGCTAAACGATCCAACACACGTGCCACTGTCAGCGAGACATTTGATTGAGCATACTATCAGCCGCCAGAGCACATGCAAGTCATTATAAGACATTATCCAGTAAATGGTAGCTCCATAGTACGTAGTACTCACACCTGTGATATGCATTTATATAATACAAAGGAGATTGAGTTTATGCAATTATTATTCTATTCATTTATTTCAGAAGTTAATAACATCCATATAATTAATAGTAACACAGAAATGCTTATGAGAAACTAATGTTAGTAAGAACATGACTTACACTTTAAAACTACAAACTAAATACAAAATATAACATTATTACATAATTTTGATACCTGTGCACAGGTTTATTTGAATATATCAACTGATACAATGCAAATATATTCTTACAATCTTCAGCAGCTTCAACAGAATTTCAAATGTTAATTAATTAGTTGTGCTGTGGAGCAGGACCAGCATTGAGCCAGGCATTTTTAATAGTGATGTAATCCCCTAACTTATAATATGCCTGCCTGCATATTGTGTGTTTTATAAAAGATTTGAATTTTGTCTCATTCATTTGAAGTGTTATATTTTTTCATAATCAAATACCTCCCTAAAGGGAGATATTTTATTGTAACATTTAAAAAAGTACCCCCTAAAAGATGAGTCCACTTAGCCAGTCTGAGACGTGGTTGAACTAATAGGTCCCAATTGCTATTACTATAATTATGTCTTGCACCTCTTTTACTGTAAATATGTTTTTTTTTTTTTCGTATGTACCTACATGATGTTACTTAATAAACTTAAACAGCTCCCGTAAAGAATCGCGCCTGCGGAGATTATATATGGCTCTCATAGCTCCTTTCTACAGAATAAAACTAGACAAAATGTCTGCAGCCCACCCCCAAAGTAAAATACTGGTAGACATAATAACATGAAAGTAACTAAAATAGACCAGCCTTGCGGTATGTACATCAGTAAATTGACGGATTTAAGCGTGATCCCCAGGAAAACAGTTTTATCGACGAATTCTAGTTTCTCTTGATTCAATACCATCTCACAATCACTACCCTTAACGTTTACGCTAGGAAAGTCATATGCACTTAGTTTTATTTCCAATTTAAAAAAAATGCATTTATTGACACACACAAGTTAGGTAACATACAAATATAGAAAAAAACAAAATACAATGAGAAAATTAAAAGAGTAGTAGTGACTGTGGGCCCCATACTAGGCAAAGCCTGCATATATGGAGTGGGTCAGTAATATACACTAAAAAAAGGAAAGGACCCAATATCGAGCCTTGTGGAACACCCGTTTTTACTTTTAAATGAGCTCTTTACATGAGCTATCCCATCTTTGACCATGAACTGTTCAAATATTCAGCCTTTCATTTTATGATTGAATTGCAAGAAATGCTGAACTTACAAAACATGTTTTTTTATTTTCAGTTGATCTTAATACTGAAATTCAGGCTTTTGTCAACTCGCCGTCTACAGATGAACAATTAGTGATTCTGAAGAAGATAATAGAAACTAACAAGGATACCTTTGACGATGATGTTATGAAGTTTTTGGTTGCTGCTTTCTTTCATGCTGAGGCTAAACATCCTATAAAATGTTTTATATCCAGGTATATGACTTACTGGCTTCGTCGTGTTCGTTATGCCGGACCTAACAATGTTGTATTAGTTAATTAGGAAATTAGCTTCTGTAATTGTTGCGTATTTACGCTTATATTTTTGTGGTGCCAATAGTTTTTGGTTATTTGACAAAAACAGTTCTGGCTACGGTAATATTACCATGGCCAGAAGTTTTGTTTAATTGTTAAGCATACTTTTATAATTTTTTGCATACAACTTCTTATCATAAGCAAGATATAATCAATAAGAAAACAAATATATTCCAACTGCAAATGTAAGTTGGTTGACTATTTCTTGTTTACTTGTAAAGCCTTCTTAGCTGTGATAGTTTTCTTTTTAACTTCGTTTTAAATACTACTTCCCTAATATTTTCACATATAAAAACAAAAAAACATTTAGCAGGCAGGTGGGGGGGACTTAACTTAAAAAATTCAAATCAAAATCAAAATATTTTATTTCACATAGACCTACATGGGCACTTATGAAACGTCAGATTCTAGGTGCACGGTTCCAATTGGTCGTTTCCCATGGAGAAGAGCCAAATTAGCACTTTAAGGCTTAATACTTCGCAAAGGGATCCCTGAATAAAAAAATGGTGTTCACTTTCGTAATATTATAGATCAACCTTTCCAACGACACCCCACACCATGGGATAGACGAGAAAAAATAATTCATTTAGAGTACCTAAGGAAAGGTAAAGGTACAGTAAGGTACCCTAAATAGAGATTTGTTTTTACCACTTTGTCGGCGTGACTAATATGTATGTGTATATCCATGCCAAATTACAGCTTTCTAGTACTAAGAGACTGAGCTAAGCTGCGGACATACGGACGACCAGGAATGTCGAAACTATAAGGGTTCCTTGCTGTCAACGGAACCCTAAAAATCATTACCACTACCATTACTCAATGTTCACTATAATAAATTTATTTTTATTATAGCATAATATTTTTTTTTTTTTTTTGGAACTCGAATCCTTTGTGACAACTAGAAATTTATATTCTGTTTCATAATTATTGAAATTTTCCAGGCACATAATCAAAAACAAGGACTTACAGCAACCATTCTCGGACACCCTAGCATTGCAGATCTCTGTACTGATGTCAATGAAACTGTATGAATGCAATCAGTATGTGGACATAGTCAACAGACTACTCATGTGTATTGAGAACTTTCAAGCAGGTGTGGTTGCGTTAGGTGCAGTCCAACATCCTCTTGCAGGGTATTTGATTGGTTGTTTGGAATTCTCTGTGAATACCTTCAGGTACAGTTTAATCAGATTTTCTATTTAAGATTTTTCTAGCCTGCAACTTCATCAACATAATTATACAAACTGTTTGTACCAATAATGATAATGGGTATCATATTACGTAGTAACTGGATTGTGGATGTCAGATAAGCTCTCACTCCATGTAAATGACTGGTATTCATTTGCATTTGGTTAGACTACCCAACCATGGGGACTCAACTCAAACAAATTATAATTAGTCTTCAAAATAAATTATAGATGGCAGCATAGGTAACCATTATGAAATTAACAATCAATAGAAAGCGATAAACGTTGGCTAAAATTTTGGCTAAAGTAAGATTAGTAATAATCACAACTTCCTTGTTTAATGTTGATTTATTTATTTACACTCATAATGCACGTATTTTCAACAAAAAACATAAATTAAGCCTTTAATTTCATTAATAATAAAATAAAATAAAACAGACAAAAAAGTCCATAGGCAAGGCAAAGTTGTTTTGTTAGTATCAAGAATTTTGCTTGTGACTAATGTTAGTAATAAGTAAAAAAAGAAAATAGAAACACCATCTAACCCTGCTCAGTGTGCTGAACCTACCGAGCAGAACAGTATCGGTTCTCTCGCCAATCATCCTTAGGACGCTATTCGGGCTCCCCCGTACTCGTCGCATCACCGACGCAATTTTTTTACGAATACGTTATTATACTTAACGCGCAGGGCATTGTAGGCTTGTTGTGTAAAGTTTGCCCACAGGCCGCTCTTGTAAAACGTCTGGCAGAATGCCTTGAACATTGTTATTTTAACAGGAGCAGTACATCGAGCGAACCTGTGTGCCAACATATTACCGCGCACCGACAATGCCCTGCAATTCGAACCCATAAAATGATAAAAGTAGCCATCTGTAAATAATTTTGTTTAGAGCTTTTTGCAATAGATAGCGTTATGCTTAATTTGTCCTGTCATCACAGTAACCACTAACGTTATTAATTTTAATCAACCGACTTCCAAATTATCTGTGACCCAACATAGTTAGGCAGATTTTTTTGTTTGTATCAATAATATTTACGTAAACTCTTAAACTATCACCATCGTAACTTCTGCCATCTACTTTGTCAGCATGGAAGTCAACATTACCATAAAACATTCCCTATGGCATTCGACAATAGTGAAGCTTTCTATCAGTGGAAAAGTTTTTAAGTTTGATCATTACTTCCAGAGATTACAAACAATTTTTTTTACCCCATAATATTGTTAGATTTAGATGACAACTATATGAGGTGTCATATTTTAAGGTTGTGCTAATATTAATTCAGAAAACAGTTCTAGAAATTAATTAAAAATAATTTCAGCGAATGTTATTACTTATCACCAACGGAAAGGAATGGAATTTTCACATTAGCACATATCTCCTTGCGATTGCTTCTGCACATCGTCCAGAATGCTACTCCTAATGATATAAGCAAATTGATGTGTAATTTCAATGGGATAAGGTTGGTAATCCAAACCCTGATGTTTGATGCTGATGTACCTATGGATACCAAGTCTGTGAGTGGTATCTTGTTCCTGACTATGCATGTTGCGGAGAATGGAGCAGACAGTTGGATTGAAGTGAGTATTGTTTTACTAATATAAAAAAAGCGGCCAAGTGCGAGTGGGATTCGCGCACGAAGGGTACCGTACCACTGTACAATATTTAACACTAGATATTTAAAAAAAAACATTTTGCCATTATTAAGATTCAACAAAAATATCCGAAAAAACCACAGTACAATATTTAACACTAGTTTTTTTGCCGTATTTAGATTGAGCAAAAATTGCCGAAAAACAAGTCTTTTACATATTTTTGTTTGTTGTTATACAAACACTCAGTGAAAATTTCAACAACAACAACATCACGCCGTGTAGCCCCGAAGGGTTGGGCAGAGGTGTACCTATAACGATAAAAAATATGTATATGTGCGGAACCTTAGTATTAGAGTCCGGCGGCACCCTTTGTGGTCGAAACCGTAAAGTAAAGTGGCCTCATGGAAATATACTACTGCATGACTTGTTGAAATATAAACCTTTAAAACGTTTTTTTAACGGTTGGTTACTGTGTTACTTACCATGCTTATCTTACGTACGAAAAGGAAGTACATAAAAGGCGAAGACGACAATATAACAAAAATTTAAACTTCGTATATCCTGAACTCTCGGTTATTATCACTACCTCTATCCTACCAAGTTCCTCTTAGGATGTCTGGGATATCATGTGATGTTGTGGCCAGGTAGGTGTTATGCTCAAAGTATGGAAGGGAATGGCGGATGCTTCTGACAGCCATAATAAGCTGATTCGACTCTACACACCGAATAATTACCTCCGTGGTAGAAAACATCTACTTGCTAGGCGTGCCTTCGTGTCGGACTGCAGCCCGTGCTGCGTCTGCGTCTCTCGTACCGCGCGTGTTGACCGCATTAAATAAACTCGTGGAAGCCAACCCGGACTGCGATACCTATGCTAGAATAATATAAATAGTATTTGATTGTTGTTATTAGTTCATTTTTTTTGTTATAATATATACTTTGATTTATGTAATTGTTTTCTTAGCCCGTGTAAATCAAATTAATAAATAAATAATGTTCCCAGTCTGCATACAAAAACTCAATCAAAAATATATCCAATAGTTTAGTCACTACAGCAAGTCAAATATTGGCAAATCCCATAGTATCACTACTATTTAGTTAGTTTGATAATTTCGATGTTAGGATTTTTTTGATGGTTCCAAAATACTCTTATGCATTAGTATTGCCAGTGTTTTCATTTATTGTCGTTTTGATTTCTCCACATTGTATACCATTGTGAACAGAATCGATCTGTACTGACTTGTTCATTATATTCTCATATTTCTAAAAACTAAATTTACAAAAATAACAAATAAACATTAAACAAAAATAAATGTAATTTGGTTCCGAACTTTCGGTCTGTGAGAACGTGCGTGGGTTTAAGTGTCATGAAATTTGTCGCGGGTATAGGAAGGTTAAATACTCAAATTTTGAATTACAGGTACTTTATTCAACCACTGAGTCCGACAGTTATTTGAGCAAACTACTGAGCTTTGAAGCGGGTCGCCTATGCCTGTACTCGGCCATCGTCACTGTAGTTTCAGAGGACCAGCTGTTTGCGCAGACTGAGCTCAATAGCCCCGCCATCGTCACTCTTACCAACAAGATTTTGGAAATAGGAGAGAGGTTGGTGACACTCTTTATTATTTTGGAACTCACAGTGTATGTATGTTCCTTCAAAAAGAATAGCCAATGATGAGACAGCTCAGCTAATCAAAGCTGAAGCTAGATATGATCGATTTGAATGTTTCAATACAGTCCTTTGTTTCTTGTGCAACCATTTTTTTTTTTTAATTCTTTTAGTACCACTGAATTATTCAAAACTATCGCCGTGCACTGCTGAACTGGGCCTATTTGACGCAGCCATGAGGAACACAATACTATTTTCATTTTTTTTCTTTTGTGTGATTTATATTGTGTGTTTCTTAATTTATGTTCTAACATTCTTTTCTTTGTTTAAATAATCAGCTCATGTTTAAATACAAGACCAGAAATCACGTTATTAGAGAAAATTTACAAAACTGCAAAATCATAGACATAGCTGTTCGTAATACACATAATCTACAGAATACTTATTCCTAAAGCAGTAAAATCAGCAAATTTGGTAGCTCAAATATGTCACCATAATCCCTAAAGTGTTGTCAACACCGCCACTTCGACCTGCACTCATTATCTCATCATAATGTACCCTATTTCCAGGGGTATAGCATGTGGCTTCGTCCCGTACTATCCTATGAATACGGCATTACGTGTGTCTCGGAGATAAGTAAACCTATAAAAAAGAATAATAAAAAAAAAACAAGTAACTTGGACAATTTACTTACAAACTATGTTAGTAATATAAATATACACCCACATTTTGTCAGTTATGTTTCAAGTCCCATGTAGGGTCGAGTTTGCGTCCACTAGAGCAACGCGGCGGTCTTAACTCAAACGTACATTTCAGAAGTTCATCCGAATCCGCGTTCATGTTGGGCGTAGCGCGGACTCTGCTTCAGATCAGCAAACTTTTAGACAAGCTGGCAGACAGCGCCGCGGGGCTCACACTAGTGCACGAACTGCTGCTGTTCGCGTGGGGGCATCTGGAGCACTACATGGACAGCGTCAGGCATCTCACCGGTCAGATTCTGGGCTGCGTCGTCAAATACTGCGCCAAAATGGATAGGGCTGGTATAAAAATACTGTTTTAAAAACGTGTATAATGTTTAGGCCCAGTCGCGAGGTTATAGGTTAAAATCCGGGCAAGTAGCAACTTGACCTTATTCAATTCATATGTACTTTCTGAGTTTATCTTGGACGTTACTGATATCGGGGAGGGAATTTGAACTTATCCATACTTTAATATTATGAATTCGAAAGTACCGCTGTCTGTATGTTACCTTTACACGCCTACACCACTGAACGGATTTTGATAAATTTGTCAAAGAGTAGAAGGCATCCTGTAGTAGGACAAAGTTTGTCCCAGTAGCATGTTCCCGCGGCATAATTTCTGACAACCAAGCGGGCAAAGCCGCGGACAGCAGTTACTAGTAAGTTAATTATAAGTTTGAAATCGCCAACCCGTCTTGAGTAAGCGTTGTGACCAACCCTCGCGCCTTCTCTGTATGATAAGAGGTCTTTGCCCTGCAGTGGGACAGTAACAGGCTGCTGTAAGTGTTATTTGAATACTAGACATTGAACTGTCCAAATTTCTATAATTCATACATCCCATTGATAAAACCATTTTCAGTTTCGTTTTTCCAACAAAACCCTTATTCGGACAACGAACAGCATTTCATTTGTATTTATATGATGTAGGCGACAGCGCTTCGCTGGATTCCCTGCGTGTGGCGCTGCAGGCGCTGGGGCGCGCGCGCAAGAGCTTCTACGTGGGCGTGGCCGCGCTGGCGCCCGAGCTGCGCGCGCGCAGCCTCGCCGCGCTCGTGCAGCCCGCTGACGTCATCGCCGCGCTGGCCGACCCAGCGCTACGCAACACTGTAACTACCACATACATAACGTTTAACATAACACAACATTACGCCTGTACTCTACGTGGGCGTGGCCGCGCTGGCGCCCGAGCTGCGCGCGCGCAGCCTCGCCGCGCTCGTGCAGCCCGCTGACGTCATCGCCGCGCTGGCCGACCCAGCGCTACGCAACACTGTAACTACCACATACATAACGTTTAACATAACACAACATTACGCCTGTACTCTACGTGGGCGTGGCCGCGCTGGCGCCCGAGCTGCGCGCGCGCAGCCTCGCCGCGCTCGTGCAGCCCGCTGACGTCATCGCCGCGCTGGCCGACCCAGCGCTACGCAACACTGTAACTACCACATACATAACGTTTAACATAACACAACATTACGCCTGTACTCTACGTGGGCGTGGCCGCGCTGGCGCCCGAGCTGCGCGCGCGCAGCCTCGCCGCGCTCGTGCAGCCCGCTGACGTCATCGCCGCGCTGGCCGACCCAGCGCTACGCAACACTGTAACTACCACATACATAACGTTTAACATAACACAACATTACGCCTGTACTCTACGTGGGCGTGGCCGCGCTGGCGCCCGAGCTGCGCGCGCGCAGCCTCGCCGCGCTCGTGCAGCCCGCTGACGTCATCGCCGCGCTGGCCGACCCAGCGCTACGCAACACTGTAACTACCACATACATAACGTTTAACATAACACAACATTACGCCTGTACTCTACGTGGGCGTGGCCGCGCTGGCGCCCGAGCTGCGCGCGCGCAGCCTCGCCGCGCTCGTGCAGCCCGCTGACGTCATCGCCGCGCTGGCCGACCCAGCGCTACGCAACACTGTAACTACCACATACATAACGTTTAACATAACACAACATTACGCCTGTACTCTACGTGGGCGTGGCCGCGCTGGCGCCCGAGCTGCGCGCGCGCAGCCTCGCCGCGCTCGTGCAGCCCGCTGACGTCATCGCCGCGCTGGCCGACCCAGCGCTACGCAACACTGTAACTACCACATACATAACGTTTAACATAACACAACATTACGCCTGTACTCTACGTGGGCGTGGCCGCGCTGGCGCCCGAGCTGCGCGCGCGCAGCCTCGCCGCGCTCGTGCAGCCCGCTGACGTCATCGCCGCGCTGGCCGACCCAGCGCTACGCAACACTGTAACTACCACATACATAACGTTTAACATAACACAACATTACGCCTGTACTCTACGTGGGCGTGGCCGCGCTGGCGCCCGAGCTGCGCGCGCGCAGCCTCGCCGCGCTCGTGCAGCCCGCTGACGTCATCGCCGCGCTGGCTGACCCAGCGCTACGCAACACTGTGATTACATTTGCTACACTGAAAATTTCAATCAAGGAAGTGACACAACATCACTATTTAAAAATGTATTTATTGCTTTTCGAAGTATTCTCCGCGAAATTTGACACATTTTTCCATACGATGGAACCAATCATTGAAGCAAACATTCCATTCGGAAGTTGGGGTCTCCAAAATGGCCGTTTTGTAGGCGTCCACAGCTTCTTCAGGTGATGAAAATCTCTGTCCACGCAATTTATTCTTTATTTTAGGATAAGTATAGAAATCATTAGGGCTTAGGTCGGGGCTGTACGGCGGATGGTCTAACAATTCTATGTTTTCTTGCTCTAAAAACTCTTTTGTTCTGTGTGCGGTGTGAGAACTCGCATTGTCGTGATGGAGGATGATGCGGCGGTTTCAGTTTCCTATACGGAGTTCAGAAGCGACCTGTGGCAAACAAATGCTAGCATACCATTCTGCATTAACCGTTCTTTGTCCCTCAAGAGGAATAGTCGTAACATGGCCGGTTTTGGAGACAAACGTGGCCACCATTTTTTTTGCAACACTCCGTGAACGAACAATTTTTGTTGGCTTTAACTCATTTTCGAACATCCAAACTCGTGACTGGTTTTTTGTTTCGGGTTCGTACGCGTATATCCAGGATTCGTCACCTGATACGATGTTGTATACAGCATTTGAGGATCCTGCGTGCAATCTTTCGAGAGTTCTGATGCACCAAGTAACGCGAGCCGCTTTTTGCTCTTCACAGAGCGAATGCGGTTTCCATCGGGAAAACAACTTCTGTACACCTAATTGTTCATGCAAGATTATTTGTATTTGACTCATGCCAATGTCTAAAGTTGCTTGAATTTCGCGGTATGTCACATGTCGATCTTCCTCAATCAGCTTACGCACAACATCAACGTTTTCTTGGGTGACTGCAGTTTTTGGACGACCTTGACGGGGATCATCACTGAGCTTGACACGTCCACGTTGAAATTCAGCAAACCAGCAATAAATTGTGGTTTTGGATGGGGCTTCATCACCAAATGCAGAAATCATACGGTCAACACACTGCTTTTGTGTTAAACCACTTCGAAAGTCATAATAAATCATCGCTCTTGAATTTTCTCGAGTCAATTCCATTTTCTCAACGACTAAACAAGTTTGAAAAAACCTTGTGACAAGACCGAGAATCTTTTTTTAAATAAATAGTTGATATTCGATTTTTAAAACCAAGGAGTTTTCAATTAAAGATTTTAATATGACAGGAACAGTGGAAATATTCCATACCCGATACTTTTAGTGCAGCCCTCGTACCACATACATAACGTTTAACATAACACAACATTACGCCTGTATTCACTGAAGAGGTAGGCAGAGTGTACCTATGGCACACCCACATTTTGGTTATGTTTGTAAGGAGCGAGCCTATTGCCATCAACCGGGCACAGTTATATAGTTGTGACGTCACTTCTACGATAGTGTTGTCCTTGTCTAATACTTATTTTAAAACATTCGATCAATTATAGTACTAGATTCAGTATCGGGAACAAAAATAAGTCGCCCAAGTGGTCACGTTTGCACACAGGTCATCATCAACATCTACATTTCTTAGAAAAATTTATAATATTATTAACAACTTCAGATTATTATAAACCTTAATGCTTAAACATAACGATTTCATAATATATTTATTTCAGTCCTTTCATCGGAGAAAGGTTAGAAGCAATAAATTTAAAATGTCGCTTGAAAATAAAAAGTCATCAGTACAAAAATATTTGTTCTGAAAAGAAACTTAAACTCTAAGCAATAAGGTTAAAAACATAATGTGCACAATGTCGTGTTTATTCTATAGTGGATCATGACGCAGTTCTTGGTATTACATTTAAAATCAATGCTCAGTAGTTGGTGCGTGTAGCAAACATTGGCCAAACAATTATAACATTCGCTAATTGAATTATATTTACAGTTTTATTCTGTTTATACTTATTATATTATAAAAAAACACATTAGCTTACCGAAAAAGAAATGTTCCTTCCCAAACCTTGGTGATACGGTGGTTATTTACTCAGTTTTTGAATGCGCACTGCGGCATTTTGACGTCTTAATGTTGGCTATGATTGGACCAAACTAATTTGAAATAAGAGCACATTACAAATACTTTTGTGCTCTTATTGTTCGGGCCGTTTTTAAAGCGCTTATTGGGAATCTAGTTCTATTATTGATCGAAGTTTAAAACGGTTATAACTTAGCAATTTTTAAGCTTTTACACTTTTTGTAATATTGTTTGCAATATTTGGAAACAAACATTTTTTTGAGATAAAAAAAAATTGTCATCATCCCTAATATACAAGTTGTGTCTTAAGTTGACGTCAAGCCGGAATCAGGTGATAGGTACTAGTCTTAAGGACGCGTTTGCAAAATTGATAGGTATGGAATCGAACTACTACATTGCCACGGGCCACACACACAAGTGTACGCACGACTAGCTGCGGGAATTGTAGTGTAATGAACTAATTTTGATACTTTGAATATTTTTTTGACAGAATTGGAAATTAGTACACAAAACATTTCCTAATGCTGTTTATAATTTTACTAAAGTACCTGCCTTCTTCAGCGACTGCTATCGTCTCATCATAACTAACAAAATGAGCCCAAATTCGGCACACCTGGTTCTACATGTCGAGGAGTTTCAGTAGCAGTCACGAAGGTACACCTCCAGGTCTCTCCATCAAGTAAGGTATCATCATAACTAACAAAAAGAGTTTAAACTCGGCACACCTAGTTTTACTCGTCGAGAAATTCCAGCAGCAGTCACAAAGTTACACCTTCAGGTCACTTCATGATTTTATAATCCCTACTTCTAGCAAAAATTAGAAACTGAATCTTATCTCAGTTGCCCTTAGTCCGTAGTGCGAACAAAATGCGTGAAGTATCAAGTTTGGTGTGTCAAATATTTTGTATTCGTATCTTTTACGCTTACAAGTGACACAGTGTCCACTCACGACGGCGGACGTGCGCAGACAATTTTTTTTATTTTTTTTATGAATTAAGATTCATGCGTTAAAGTTAAATATGTGCAAAAATAGAATAGTATTTTTTTTCTGAGACTATTTGTAACATTGTGATAGTTCTTTTTACCGTTATTTTGAGTTGGACATGTCTGCTTACATAAAACATTTAAAAAAAAAAAACAAATTAATGTTATTAAATATACGAAAAATGTACCAAAACTCGACACGATATCGTCAATTTTGTGTGAAGAGGCAACGGGAGTTCTTTCTTACGATAAGGAAAACCAGAATTTTCGAATAAAAAGTTTCAATTTTGTAAGATGTAGGAGTAATCTATCCGATGTAATTATTAGTTACATTTAACAGAAAAATATAAAAAAATATTTGCTGCGTTTTACAAATTACGGGCATATTATAAATAAAAAAAACTACTGCCTGTGACGGTATTTTAACTGCTTTTGCATTTTTTTTCTCTTAACTTTTATGACTCGACCAATCACCCGACTCCGGCTTGATGTCGACTTACGGGACACCCTGTATATATTTATATAAGGGGTGCTATACGGATACGGGTCGGCAGATTTAATTCGGCAGCATTTGTTGAACAACAGAGCCGATCCGAAGCTATGAATACACATATTCCTTAGTTCAGCTCGAAACTTCATTCGGCGTTTTGCCGAACATATATCTACATAATTATTCGATGTTGCCGTTCTGCTGTGCCGAATCTTGCCGACTCGAATATGTGTAGTACTCAAATCAAAGCATTTATTTCATATAAACAATTGCAGGAACTTTTGAATTGTCAATGAGTCGGTCAGTCGGATATTACCCATTCCAAAGCGTAGTAGGTACTGTAGATATTATAACCTATTTGGAGCCGCAATTAGGCTCTCACAGTAGAGTAACTTGACGCGTGACGCGATTGGTAGCACTGTTTTTTTCAGTGTTATTAGTTTCAATACCAGTAGAGTGTAAAAAAACCGACATTTATCTTGGTCAGATCATATGAGGACCATGTAAACTGGTCTGACTGTGTGGTGTTTGAAATGGTCTTTTGAGGAAAATACCACACAGATTTGAGTGGAACTGTTTGTTTTGTTTGATATTGTTGAACATTTTACGTAAATAATTATAATCGGATATAATCTTGCAGTGTAAAAATAATGTATAATCAATGTAATTTTACTCTAATGTGTGTGTATATTTATTTATAATAAACCGACATTATAAATGTGTATATTATGAGATAAGTTGGGAATTTGTAACTGGTCACCCTAAAATTATACTTAATATAATATGCACTTGTTCTATTGGATTTATCAGATTATTTTCAGCATTTTGTTTTTCACATAATGCGTAAATTTGAAGAATAGTTTGTCTTTTAGCACTTTTCACAACCTTCGGCATGTTCACAATCTGTTTTGGTTGAAACATAAAAAAATAGTCCAAGTAGCAACCGTTCAAACTTAACGCAAGATAGCGACTAACGGTACAGTGCTACCAATTACTCACGCGTCAAGTTATGGTGAACGCACTACACATAATTATGGAGAAGAACGGGCAAGAAACTCTTTAAAACAAAACATTGTTATAAAGTATGTATTGGGTACGTCAATCATGTTAAAATGATACTTACAAAACGATCAAAAACAATTAATTATTTTTTATTAATCTACCTGAAGTAGTCATCTGTTCTGTATGTATGTCCGCTAGGCTCACGCGGCCCTGGACGCCATGCTCGTGCGGCTGTGCGCGGACTGCTCGCTGGACGAGCTGCGCGCGCAGCTGGTGCAGCCGAGCGTGCGCAGTGCGGACGCGCACGTGCACAGCGGGCACTTGCTCGTGCTCGAGCGCGTGCTCACGCGAGCGTGCGACCTGAGACCTGACCTTCTGCAAGTCATGTTAGTAACACTCAATTCAATTTATTAGCTTTAGTATTAACACCTGCTATTATGTTCCCACTGCTGGGACACAGGCCTCCTCTGTGAGACGGAGCGGGCCGTAATCCACCACGCAGGCCCAGTGCGGGTAGATCAACGACTATATAACCCATAGACGCCCAATGCTTGATCTAACGCACCAAAACAATTCAGTCAACTAGCTGAGGTATGAGGAAGCGGGGTACTTCGTTCTGATTGGCCCTTCCAAGGTCATTACGTATCACTAGGGATGGGACAGGTATAAATAAAATACGCAGGTATCGACATTTGTTTGTTCATAATTATTGAATTGTTAATTTACCCTATGCTTAATTGGCTAAAATAGAAAGGTAAAAAACCTTTCTATTTATTAATATTATTTCAACATGTAATTAATATACATAAAGTAATACCAGGCCACTCAGAAAGTATTGCAAAAAACGTTTTTGTGTATGAGAGACTGGCAGGTAATTTTGAAAATATGATTATGTGTAATTAAAAATAAGTACGTTCCAATTTCTTAATTTCCCTCCACATTCTTTGCAAGCGAATTTAAATTATCGTGTTGCATTAAAAAATGGATCTGCGCCGGGAACATTTTTTAAACGGTAATAAAAAGAGGCAAATTCATTGTTGGTAAGTACTGCCGAACTTACTAGCCGGCGACGGTTTTTGATAGCCATAAAACAATCTTCGGTAAAATGCCGTGAACATATTACACTATGTGCAATAATCCATTTATTTTTAAAACCAGTATCTTGTGCGGACCTAAAATTAATAACCGTTTCACAATTAACAAAAAAAGATCTTCAAATTTCGTATAAATAGTATAGGTTTTTGCTTTGTCGATAACTTTGGTCATACGATTTGGTGCATCACTATTATTAGTAAGGTATGTTTAGCAAATTATAGCAGAAAATCTTACTTTCAGAAGAAAGGGACGCAAACATGAAAGACATCAACGAGAGTCCGTGCACCTTTGGTCCACATACAAGTTTGACCAGTATAAGATGAACTCCGATTAATTATATCAGAAAATAAATCTAATTATGTTTATTTGTAACTATTAAGTAACCGATGAAATGTTATACCATTTTTTTGGAAACTCGAAGTCTGGCTGTTGTTACCACACCAACGTATTGTGCAAGGGACCATTATAATATTTATTTTCACCAATTTTTATCAACTAACGCGGAAGTGTTTACAGCTCACAGAAGTGGTCGAAACTAAATTGAAATTGTTGAGTGGCGACCTACTTATGATCTATAAGTCTGAAGTGTTGACAGACATCGGTCGCCCGGTATTAGGCGTCTATGGGCTGTATGGTCGTTGGGGTAGATAGATGTCACATGTCTTCGAATATTTGGGTCTAATACATGCCGGTTTCGGTGATGAGGCGTTGTGATGAAATAATTTACACAAAGTAAAGCGCCTGTCTGGGTTCGAACCTACGACCTACAATTCGCAAGTCGCGGCCGTTACCACTGGGCCAACACCTGCTCGATAACATCAAATTATGTGTCATGCAAACATATAACCTTCAATAAGTGTTTGATGCTCTGGGGTCTAGCCGGGTAATAATAATGAACTGAATTTCCTTATAACCCGCTGGTCAATAATGAAATTTAAATTTGGAAACTCAAACAAAAATCATCACCAATTTTTTGTTGAGGTACCAAGTTTAAATTAGACAAACGAAAATCAAATGGTTTTTTCAACACACTTGCTCATAAAGTGGCTCTATGGTCACCGCAATTAGGCACAGGATGACAGCCATAATCAAACTGTGACTTTTTCATTGCTACCTAACTCACTAGTGAGTTATAGTTTTTTTTATTTATTGGTGGAGTGGCGTTGTTCTTAAAATGAGTTTTTATTGATATTTTATTCACAAGAGTGTTGAAAATCGTCGTATGATACACGTGTGTATTGATAATTACCGTAATAACCAATGTTACACACTAGTACCATAATGTACTATTATTACTTCTCAGAAGGTCTGAAAAGTAGAGTATTCTCCTCGGAGATAAAGGTCTCTTCGTCTTGGGCGAGCTAAAATCTCTCGCTGCAATCAGAAATCTAGTGACAGAATCCTTAGTTGCGCTCGGGATTTAATATAGCGCCCGTAAGAAGACGCTGCTTTATCCTCGAAGCGAATAATGTCTTAAATTTATACAATAGCTAATAAGTTGCTTCGCACGTGGTCTATCTCTCTATAGATCACGTGGTAAACCTAAAACGTGACTATATAAATTTCTGGTCCATTAACTATCCTTATACAACAAATCACGGCGTTCCGTTGCTGCCTGAAAGCAGGATAACCAACAAATACATTTAGCATCCATACTTATTTATAAATTCGAAAGTAACTCTGTCTGTATGTTACCTTTTCACTACTAAACCACTGATGTGGTTTTGATGAAATTTGGCCAGGAGATAGATGGCATCCTCTGGAAGTTTGTCCAGGTAACACGTTTCCGTGGGATTATTATTTCCGACATCCACGCAGGTGAAGCCGCGGGCAGGAGATAAGTTATAATATTTAAATACATTTGAGCGTTTGACACCCGTGGGTTGCAAGTGGAAATAAACGTCCGAGTGGTAGTAAGTAGTAATAGTCTTACTAGCTGTTGCCCGCGACTTCGTCTGCGATCCAGGATGAAAAGTACCCTATGTCCTCACTCAGGTCAAGGTCTACCTGTGTGCCAAAGGAGATTGTTCTGCACCCATACATCGTTCGCCCCAGAACCAACAACGAAGGAAGATTGCTTAGCGTGTCCTAAATTACAACCATTTGCCCATGAAGACAAAGTTTAATGACTGACAACTAGCAAAAAGCATTTATTTAAAAAGAAAACTACTTTTTTGAGGTTATATTTATTAAGAAACAATCCCTTCAATCCTTGCACGTGCTAGTAAATGCCTGCCTCGTAATACTATTTCTATTGCCTGCATGTGGCTAGTTAAGCTTAGGGATTCAGTAAAACATTTAACTACTTCTGTACTTACCCATTTTGTTTGGTGTTAAATAAAATAAAAGTACTCTATAGGTAGATAATTACTTACTTATTTATTTAACTTGAATGCAAACGACTTTGTCGTAATGTTTTATTAGATTTCATTTGTTATACATGTATGAATTCATAACTAGATCGCTTAACATTTTGTAAACATCGCTTGTCAGTTGAGTTCATTGACATGACATGAGAAGGATTACGGATGCCCATACATTAGATCCGTATCGATTTATTTTAAACAATATCGATACCGTATAGTACTAAGCGTGTTATTTCTATTTGAAATATTATTAACTTACTATAGGGCGTTTCGTGCACTCACTCATATTCCATTCGTATTCGTGTTTTTCAATCGAATATGATCGAATCGAATATAATCGCTTATGAGTGAGCGCGAAATGCTGCACACATTATGAACGCGATCTCTGCCTTCGAAATGTTTTAGGGAACTCACGAATCTCGGATCAGTGCCCGTGAACTCTCGCATTCGATTTGTATTCGTGTTGTAAAAAGAAATATGAAAAATTCACTACAGAATCGTCTCAGCAAAAAGCGAAATAGATTTTAAAGCAAAGTACGGATGCGTTGGCATGCGTGAGCAGGTGGTCAACTCAAGTAATCTCGATGTCGATGTGTGAAATAAAAGATTGGGCATCACTAATTGTCATGTCAAATCTAATTGTCAAAGATGGCGGCATTTTTTATGTTAAGTCGTAAATCGTTACAGCTCTTTTAATTGTTCAAAATGGAACGCGGTATGTCCATTTCCTACTGAAATTCGCAAATAGTATAATAAAATACATTTATAATTATTAAGTACGTCAGATGTTTGTTGGTCCTGGGGCCATTTTCGACGATGCCCTTTCGTCCAAATCCGTTCAGCCGTTTTGGCGTGAAGGCGTTATAAACAAACTTACTTTCGCATTTATTATGTTAGATAAGATCATCTGCCAAAATGCTAGGAAAATGGAATCATCACAAGAAAAAGAATTGTGCGAAGCTAATGATGTAGCCAAAGAGGTGATAATGGAACTCTTCAGTGGCTCCAAGTAAACCGCTCAAGTCACAACTTCGTTGACTTAAGACTTATTAACTCTATTAAACTAAAAAGTAAAAACTTAAAATATGTGGGTAGAATTAAAATAAAAAGTAACACGTTTTCAACACTCACTAATATCTCAACTCATAAAAATAAAATAGATCAACCATTTTTCAGACTATCTAAAGTACATAGATCTTTTATGGGGTACTGTGTTAAATGTTACAACAAAATACCTGGTGAAATATTGCAATTAAATGAAAGAAAGTTTAAAACTCATGTTAAAAAAACACTTTGTAATCAAGCATATTACAAATTAGAAGATTATATCCTTGATAAGAATGCTTGGAAACATGCTGGTCCTGCTCCATAGGACAATCTAGACCAGGGGTTCCCAACCTTTTTTTGTCTACTGCCCACTTTAAGAATAAATTATTTTTTAACGCCCCCCTTTTTAAACATACTTAAAAACCGCTAAGTACTTATAACTGATTATTGAAACGCAAATTTACAGTATTCGTACAGAGTATCTTTTATTGAAAATAAAACAAACATAATCAATTCTTATATAAAAACTAATGTGAAGGTTGAATCTGATGCTGTTCAATAAGTTTGTTGATATCAGGTTCCAATTTACTCAAAAACAGCCGCAAGTCGCCACGTTGGGTAACACGCAAACGATTTCTCTTTTTAGTAAGCAGCGTTGCCACAGCACTATAGTCGTATTTTTAATTAGACGAAGTCAACTGACGTTTACTGTGTTGTCAGTTTTTGATGAAATAAAAATAGTGTTGTGACAAAGTGAATGATTGAAAAAACTCCTGAATGAATGAAATTGCCACGATTGTCTAGTGAATAGTTAGTGTGCCGAACTGCCGATATCGGGTACGGGGTTCGAATTTTAGTCGTGCTTTGTACATACCAACGAGGTTTCGACGACTATGTTCCTATAGTATCTACCTATACTGAATACCGAGTGTTTTAAAAATTAAGGAAAACATTGCGAGGAAACTTGTAAGACTGTCCTATTTTCAATACATCATGTAGTTGAAACTATAGATGTATAAATATAACAATTATAGGTAGGTCATGAAAATAAGAAACATCGCTTATTAAATAATTTGTTTTTATTCATCATCAGGTAAAAAATCATCACTATCGCATTCGGTGAAATAAATTATAAATATGTCTGAAACATTGTCGATCATGAAGTCGAGACCATACATTTTGTCTTCTTCTTTAATTATCAGAGACACGCAGCTACTCCATTTTTCAGGTGTGATATGTTGAAGTCCTTCTTCAAAAAGTTTTTTTACTTCTGTCATTTTGAAGGTTTTGTTATTACTTGCAACATATAACTTTTAGCCTGCGCCCATACCAACTCAATGGGATTGAGCTCACAGTTGTATGGGGGCCTTTTAATGGTGAGTGGCTCATTTGCTAAAAAAAATGATGTACTTTTCGTCTTATATCGGCAAAAGTAAAATCGTCTAATTTATCTTTGAAACTGTATTACGGTTCACGTTTCTCGGGAGACTTAAATTGTTAAATTTCTTTATATTCTTTTAATACACTGTAAACTGAGGTTTGTTTTGGGAGCCTCAATAGGTAATAGTGAAGCAGCTTTTTCCTCAAATACCTGTTTGTAACGCATAAAGCAATCCGTGGTCTCTTCTTACTTGGAGACAAGCTTTGGTTTGACGTGCTTGGTTGAGGATCCATATCGTTTGTACGAAACAATATAGCAACAAACAAACACAACAATAACCACAAACACAACGTAACGAAAAACTTAACAAAAACAATAACTAAACAGCCTGAGCGCAGAAAAAACATTAATGCTATCAGACCAGAGGTTAGAAGCCGAATTACAAACAAAAAGGCACTAGTCGCAGGGCCGCGATTTGTAATAATAAGCCGTCATAAAACTGATTGTAGTTACATACTACTAGTAACTTATATCAGAGCACCTTATACAATTTTATTATAAAATAGAAATAATATTATTTTATGGGTTGAAATGATTAACCATTCACACTCATTGTTCATTCATCTGATTGAACGAGAACTGAACGCATCACTATTACTTTAAATATGGCAACATTATTTTACAAAGTGACATTAGCTACTGTCAGTTGGCTTCGTCTAATTAAAAATACGACTATAAATCCACGTTCACACAAATATGACGATGGGAATGCTATCAAAAATCGTTGAACAATTGACCACAATCCAGGGTACAATTGCGGGATCGGTTTTTGTAGCCAAAATTCTTGATATCCATTTTTGAACTTGATTTTTATTTCTTCGTTTGTTGTCAATTCTATAAGTTCTTCTTCCAGCTGAGGTGACATTGCTGTGTTGACATTTGAAAACGGATCCAACACCCAGTCTGGTATTTCCAAGTTTAAAATGTCCTGGTATCGTTCGGTGAAGTCAATGTGGAGGTTTTCCAAATGTTGGCAAATGATAAATGATAAATGATAAATGATTTTATTTCTGTAAGTAGGTTTTTACAAACACTTTTACACGTCAATACTATTTTAAAAGTAGATGAGATCGGCGTTTCCTATCTGACTACTCTGAGAAGAAACGCCAAAACAAACTCAGAGGTCACAGTCTCTTTTAAAGTCCAGACATAATCTTGGTCAGGTCATGTGAAGACCATGTGGATTGATGTCTGAAATGGTCTTTTGAGGAAAGAACCAAACAGAATGAGTGGACCTGTCCAGTCAGTGCACGCATTTGTCAGTAATCATGCAGCTCAACACAACACATATGGAGCTCAACGATTCGACGAACATTACCAAAGAAAGGACATTTGGGTAGGCCGCATAAATTGCTCAAACTGCCAGACCATGATTAAAACTAATTTTAAAAATTAAAAATAGATTGAGATAAAAAAAAAACAACAAATCCACACTGCCTTCACATTCACAATAATTAAAATATTATAATACTTTACAAAGTAGGCAGTAGGCAAACAAGTCGTCGTTACTGCAGTATACTGATAAATTCGGAAAATTGTGAAACTCACGTCTGCCCATATTCTTTTTGTGCAGAAGCAGAAGCGAAAGCAGCAACGACATTTTTTGTTTTAATTAAATTTAGTTCATCGCCTTGCAGTTGGAGGTTCATGTCGTTGAACATTTTATACAGGTCTGTCATGTAAGCTATATCATTCTTTGATGTTATGAGCTTGTTGCGCAGTTCTGTATCTTTAGTTTCCAAGAACTCTATCATAGAGTCAAACAGGTTGTAAAGTCGAATCAGACAATTGCCTCTTGACAGCCAACGAACTTCAGTATGAAGCAACAAACCGTTGAAATCTTCGTCATTAGTAACACAAAGCTGATGAAATAATCTATCATTCAAAGAGCTGCTACGGATTTTATTGACTGCTTTGATGACATATTGCAGTGATTGAAATAGTCGTTCACTTAAGTTTCTAGCAACCAAATGTTGTCTATGAATAACGCAATGTATAGCAAGGACATCTGGAATTTTACTCTTTAAGTATGCTATGAAGCCTTTATGGCGCCCTGTCATAGCCGGAGCGCCATCCGTAGCAACTGATATAATATTTTTCAAAGGAATCTCTTTCTCTTCACAAAACTTTTCCAATGGATTGAATATGGTTTCGTCTTTTGTATCTGTCTCCAAATTTCTGACAAACAATAGTTCTTCACGTATTTTCTCATCTTTAATAAACCTCACGTAAGATAGCAACAACGCTTCATTAGTTGGTAAAGTGGACTCATCGAGCTGAATTGAGAATTGACTAGTCCTCAGATGATTGCACAATGATTCTTCAATGTTTTCAGCCATTTCATCAATTCGTCTTTGCACAGAATTATTACTCAAAGGAATTTTTCGGATAATATCTGCGGCCGGTTTATGAAGCACAGTAGTTATTACTTCCTTTATTGCTGGCAAAATTAACCCTTCTCAGATGTTGTGTGGTTTGCCTTTTTGAGCAATTAACAAAGAGATATTGTACGAAGCTCGAAGTCCGTCGTCATCTTGCTTAGCAGCCGCCGAAAATAGTTTTGAAACACTTGGCTGAGTATTATGCTTCTTCTCTAGGTCTTGAAAATATGCTACATTCTTTTCTGTCTTATCTGGATGCATTTTATTTAAATGATCTTGCAGTCTTGAAGGCTTCATTGCTTCGTTCGAAAATGTTTTTAGACATAGAAGACACAAAGGCGACGACGGGTTTGTGGGATTTTCAATAAATCCGAATTTAATATATTCCGCAGAGTATTGCCGTCTCTTCTTTTTTACTTCCGGCATTGTTTTGTTTTAAGAAATACGTAAGTGTTGAAATCAAGTACTGCTTATCTATTATGCGCGAAACCGCAAATGAAAATAAAATAAATTTACGTCGTTTATATAGGATTGCATAAGCAGCACGCACCAACAGGAATAAGACAAACGTGCATAAACTCGTTTATCTCATTCGACGCCCAATCGTACTCCACAAGCAAGAACAAGTATTATAGAACCAGCCGATTGGTATAGGAATGTACAATTCGGATTATTTAACAAAACTTGTTAAAACATGATTTCCCGCGGTCTTTTATACCGAACCGAGTTTGAGCTATATCTTAATTAATATTAGTTGATGTTCACAAGATGTAGTCGAGAGTCGAGAGCTCAGTCGGTGTCTAAGAGTCTTCCTAGCTAGGTAGATGAAATTATAGATCGACCCCAAAGCCCTACACAATGCCCCCTTTTTTTTCTGGGTCTCTTACCGCCCCCCTTTAGGCCTGCAGCGCCCACAAGGGGGCGTTATCGCCCACGTTGGGAAAGACTGATCTAGAGGCTAGACAAAATCATACTATTTGCTTATTGTATTGTATATTTGGTTATTTTTACTTTACTCACACACTGTATTATTCCAAGTTAATATTTTAGGAAAATCATATATTTGTCGGATTATGCCCAGACATCAGAAGTAAGACTCAGGTATGACAATACATTTTCAATTGAACAATCAGTTAATAAGTATCATGAATCTCGAAGTACAGAAATATAATTAAATAACTAATAATTTTAGTGAGGGCGGTCACATAGGGCAGTACTGACTGTCAGGAACAGTGGTCCATGCACCCACCGCAATAAGGACAGTACTAATTGTCAGAGACATCGTTCCACGTCCAATAACCGGGCAGTACTGACTGTCGAGAGACAGTGGTCCGTGCACCAAGACGCATCCGTTCGAAATGCGTGCTGATTGTTTTTTTTTTTTTTTTGGTATGGCATCTCGTAGTTGACCTTGAGAGGTCGTGACTACTTAACCGGACTATCCTGTGGCTGCCTTAAGCGGACTCAAAGCCTCCAGCCAGGGGCGTAAAACTACTTATATTATTAAGCGTACGCTCGCTAAGGGCACCCCCTGTGGGGTACGGACCTCGGCTTAGGGCGTCGCTGACGGGAGGACAGCAGGATGGGACAGGCTGGATCAAGTTTTGTTGATTATTATTAATCGGGGAATTTAAAGCTACAGGCTCAGCTACGTCGCGGGCTGGCACTTCGTCGAGCAAGGGTCGGAGAGGACAGTTACGTCGGGATCTTCGCGAGGAACCTCGGCGGCGAGGTCGGAATGTCGGTCTGTGTTTGTGCACTGTACTGGTGGCCCTACTGCTCTCCTGAATGAGAGTTATGTGGTCATCGGGATCGGTGAGGACATGCTTGGGACGGCGGACTTGACTAATGGAGGAGGGAATATAGCTAGCGGCTTTCACAACCAGAGGGTTGCGGTGATTCGCGGCGGTCTCGAAGAAACGCTTTGAAATGCGTTTCATGAACTGACGGATAGTGGGAATCCTGAGGTCTACGTGGAGGATTTCGTTGCGAACGTACCAGGGGGAGCCTGTTATCCTACGGAGGAACTTGTTCTGGAGGGTCTGCATTCTATTGAAGCGAACGGGCTTGGCGTGTGCGAAGACTGCACTGGCATAGGTCATGATCGGGCGGATGCACGCTGTGTAGATACGCATTTTGCACTTCAGTGACAATTTGCTACGTGCATTGAGGACAAAGTGAAGTCTACCTAGAGCGAAGGCGGCGCGCGAACGAGCCGCCTTAATGTGCTCTGAAAAAGAGAGGTGTTCGTCTAGTACGACACCCAGGTATTTGGCTCGCTTCTCCCAAGGGATCGGCTTGCCGAACATGGTGATCGGTCGAGCGTGCTGATTGAACAGCGCAGCTCCTTTTAAAGGCGATCGCTTGACAGCGAAACGTCACAACATTTTATTAGACTGACAACATTGGATTCAAGTCTATTACGCCAAATGATCTATAGAGTGAATGATTTCTTTATGATGCGTCTGGTGCACGTTCCACTAGCGCCATCTAGTCGCCGTCTCTCGCAGCTGCTAATCAATATGGCTGCCGTCACGGCCATTCTGACAAATCACTCGTCCTCGAGTGCATTCAGTCATCTAATAAAAAAAGACTCATTAATTCATATCATCATCATCGTTACATATCACTGGTCTAGGTATTTCTTTACAAAAGAAAACCCCTACAGTTCAAACATGCTGGTCTAAATCGTCACCCACTAAAGCAGGAGAGATTCCTTCAGCTCATCACAGATATCACTGGTCTAGGTATTTCTTTACAAAAGAAAACCCCTACAGTTCAAACATGCTGGTCTAAATCGTCACCCACTAAAGCAGGAGAGATTCCTTCAGCTCATCACAGATATCACTGGTCTAGGTATTTCTTTACAAAAGAAAACCCCTACAGTTCAAACATGCTGGTCTAAATCGTCACCCACAAAAGCAGGTGAGATTCCTTCAGCGCAACACAGGTTCATCATCAAATAACAGCAGGAGTGATCTTAATATTTTGTTTGCAGAGATGATCGTCTCCCACAAAAGTAGAAGAGACCATACTAGTTGATCATTCCAAAGATTCTATTATAGCTTCGGAATTATCTACACTTAATGTTCGAGAGCTAACAGATAAAGTTTCTTCAGAGTTATTTAAATCATTTGCACTAAGGGTGCGAGAGCTTACAGAAAGTGTTTCCTCTGAATCATCCGCAGTCAATGCACGAGAGCTTAGAGTACGAGTTTCCCCTGAATCTGAGGTCATATTATTATTTACAGGTACAATAGCCATACTGAACTCATTATCTGCCACGGTTCGTTTATGATCATCATCACTATAATTTTCGTCAAACAGTGACTATTTTACAAGGTCACTTATTTTTTTTAAATTTAAATTATTTTGATGTCTTTCTTTGCAATTTAAAAAAAAAAATCACCTGCAAAAGGTTTAGTCCGGGCTTTTCCCTTATTAAACCTTAGTGTCAGCTTTAGTCACTCTTTGCATATTTTATGATGCACGATGAACGAGAAATTTCAACTTTAAATTTACAGTTGTTTCAGAAGAACTAGGAGTTATTTTAGCTAGATTAAGTGAGGAACCCCGAATGACAATTAGAATTAGATTCTCTATCAGTAAAAATGTTCTTTAAAGTTTGCATGATCCTCTCAACCTGACCGTGAGCTCTACTTGAACCAGTTGCTATGAAAAGGAGCTCTATTGTATTATCATTACAAAAGTTTTTAAACTCACTACAGTCATAACAACGTCCGTTATCTGCGATAATGCGCTTTTGGGCACCAACATTTTTAATTGATCTTTCAGCGTATGAAGAACTCAGGCCAGAGTATATTCCAGCCGTACAAACTTTGTAAAGGCGTCTCTTAAAACTGAACAACATTCTTTTCTATCACTTTTTCCCGAAAGTGTTCCAGTTAGATCTAAATGAATTGTGTGTCAAGGGATTGGATGTTTTGGAATTGAATGTAACTGCACTTGCTGTACACCTGAAGGGCCTTTGGAAGTTTTACATACTACATAGCAAAAAATAAACTTTTTACAAATTTTGCCATGTCGGGAAACCAATAAAATTCGTAAAGTTTTCCTAAAGTCTTGTCAAAACCTAAATGTTGTATTTCATTATGAACATGGGTAATTAGGGACCAAACCAATGAACGATAGGTGGCCAACTAGAAACTCCTCTACGTTCTGTGGCAGCACGCACGTTTTGCGCGCGCGCCCTGCGGCATCACACTGGCGCTCAGCTGTGTGTGACTCATATTTATAACCTCGGTACGTCTAAATATACCGATATATTTCTGATTATATCTTCATCTGGAGTTTCATCCCTCTACTGCCTAAACGCCAAAGTGGTGACCCCGAACGAAGCAACCGTAAGAAAACTATGCAGCGTGACACTGAACAACCAGACATGAAATTAGCAGGAGCAAGCTCAGCGAACTCACAGGACGTTTCGCTATTACCCCAACATATCGCCGAAATCTCGGTTTCCCTTCGAGTACCACTTTTCTGACGCGACAAACCCCGATTATGGTTCATCAGTTTCGAAGCAGCTACGCGTGATCTCAAGACAAGTGAAACACAGAAGGCAAGTTGGTCATCGCTCAGCTACAAAAAGAAGATATCGAGCCAATATGTGACTTATCAAACAATCCGTCTGCCTATCGTCAATATTCAGTAATACAGAAACGTCTTATTTCTGTGTACGAATAATCTGATGGCGAGCAGCTACAGAAGCTACTTTCGGATATGGAACTAGAAAGCCTCGCCAAATACTAAGTAACAAGCGCAATCTCGCTCACGATAAGGTGCCAGATTACACACTACGGCTCATGTGGAACTTACTACGCGCACGTCAGATCAGTACTTGTAGTAAGTGACACAATAAGCAAGGATACAGCATTCGATGAATTAGCTAAGCTCACCGAAAAACATGCTTCAACAAGCTAGTGAAATTTCCCCAGTATCTGTCACATCAGCGTCAACGTCCCAGCAAAACCCACCTGTGAGCATACAAAATCACGTCGAAGAAATTAGAATTGCACGTCGAAACCGCCACAAGAACCACGACCGCTCGCGCACGCCACCGCCGCGACACCACAGGCGCAACTCGTAGCGAGCGCGTTCGACGTCACGCCTCCGCTCTGGTTCAACTACACCGTCAACGCATTCAATTTTAACAAAGCAGGGAAGACGGAAAACTAAAGGAGGCGTGGTTCTATCTTCCTATACAATATTCCTGGTCTTGAACCTTGCGTACGTGATATCTCTTCAGGTAATTGATTATTTAGGAATTGTTATCATTTCAAAAAGTACCGAATCGCGCTTCCGATCTTTATCTAAATGTAAAATTTACTTTACGAGGTTTAGAATTATTTGTTTTTGATAAATTGCGAAACAAGAAATCTGCATGAGCCATCTTTCGACTTTCTTCGTACACGATATCAAAATCCTAAGCCCCAACGGTGAAGCCTTGGAGTCAAATAACGTTTTGAGAGAGAAGACTTGTCTATGGAGTTCGGTAAATACAGTGAATTTTCATAATACGCTATAACATATGCAGTATCATCTTATTTTTGGATAAGAACTGCACCATATCCCTCACTACTTACATCGGTATAGAGTTCAATGGGCAAGGAAGGGTCAAAAACTGATTCGGACCTTAAAATGTGGATAATTTTTGCGTGTATTTGGTCATGCTCTGGTGTCCAGTTAAGATTGCCTTTTCCCCGGCCGAATTATTTGGAAATTGAGTAACAAAATTAAACAGGAACCCCGGATTGGAAAGTTGGAAACGATGTGGCCTGGCTCCCCGCAGACGTAGCATGTGACTTGTGGCTTTTGGTTGACACGTTTATCCGCAAATATAGAACGATTAAATGGCGATGCCCGATCCTGCCACATACGTTACGTAGCACGAGGGCGTTTGACGTCAGAATAGTTTGATTCGGGCAATTCTGACCTACGTTTGAGGATATGCCTCGCAGTAATCGTAATAGCTTATTCACGACTTATTTGAACATCAGACATAGATAATATGCAAATGGCAAAACCCGACACAACCTTTTCAGATAATCTTGCGTCCGGGATATTCAATCATTTGGCAAAGACATTAACATGCCTGAGCGGCGGTCGCATTAGAAATAATTTGAAATTTTAAGGATACTGTCAAAGTGATCCTGAATAAGAATAGGGCGAGAGAATCGAGCTTTAAAAGTCTCCTGTATATCTTCCTATTATTATTGACCTATGACCTTGGTCAGTTATGTGGCTGCGCGGCCTTGAAGACAATGGGTCAACCTCATGATTAAATAGACACCATTCAAATTTTTGCTCCTAATTATGGTGTCTGAAAGCCATCATCAGCCCTATGTCTGAATTGGGGTCGTCAGGATCAAACGGTACCAACTCCGTGAAACGTTGAGGTGGTGCATTGGACCGGGGCAGCAGATATCAGTTAATTTTGCAAGATATGCTTCTAAACTATTTGAGGGTAGCGGAATATTTTCCTGAATGTTTTGTGATGACGAATTGCCAGAGGTGGGCGAAAATCCGATCCCACTTCTGATGTCGGATTCGGTAAACTCGGTAAATTGAACAATCTGTTAATAAGTATCATGAATCTCGAAGTACAGAAATATAATTAAATAACTAATAATTTTAGTGAGGGCGGTCACATAGGGCAGTACTGACTGTCAGGAACAGTGGTCCATGCACCCACCGCAATAAGGACAGTACTAATTGTCAGAGACATCGTTCCACGTCCAATAACCGGGCAGTACTGACTGTCGAGAGACAGTGGTCCGTGCACCAAGACGCATCCGTTCGAAATGCGTGCTGATTGTTTTGTTTGTTTGTTTGTTTGGCATCTCGCAGGTCAACCTATGCGGTTGTCGTCTGCTTAAGCGGACTTGCCTGTGGATTCCCTAATAAATTAAGGCCTCCAGCCAGGACGCGTGCTGATTGAACAGCGCAGCTCCTTTTAAAGGCGATCGCTTGACAGCGAAACGTCACAACATTTTATTAGACTGACAACATTGGATTCAAGTCTATTAAGCCAAATGATCTATAGAGTGAATGATTTCTTTATGATGCGTCTGGTGCACGTTCCACTAGCGCCATCTAGTCGCCGTCTCTCGCAGCTGCTAATCAATATGGCTGCCGTCATATTTTTACAATTGTTTGTAAATATGTGAGCACAATGTACCTATCACGTGATTAATTTATATACCTTTGCTTTATTTTTAATTTTTTTGTACCAATAGTGGTATAGTATTTTTATTCTTGGTGCATCGTCTTCACATATAGAAATATAATTAATGTATACAAAATATTGTAAAACATTTTAAAAGAGTAACGGTGGAGTTTCTTGCCACTTCTTCTCCATACGAAACTACTTTTTGGAAGTGGCGCCTAGAATCAGTTCTATTTTTAATGTAAATTTTGACGTTCAAAAGTGCCTTTTTATGGGCCTATTTGAAATAAATGCTTTGACTTTGACTTTCACTAAAAAGCGTGGTGCGCTTTGTTTTAACTTTAAAAAGCCCTCCACGCTTTTTGATTTAATCATTGGATATAAAAGAACTTAATACAAATTAAATTTAATTATTTTACAATTTCTCGTGCGTGATAAAAACGTGTTGTTTAGTTTTTTACTACCTTTTTTGTCGTAAATGTCGAATCATTTATTTATTTTTAATATCATTCAATTATGGGCACACCAGTCAGAAATTATATTTAAATCGTTCTGAAGCTAATCACTGTCGGAGGTGTTTTAATTGACGTAAATACCCTGTTATAATATTTTTTCTCATTGAGACATTTTTTACGAGCTGATGAGTACCAGGAAGGCTGAGCAGACTCGCCCAATTTGGTTGATGCTTGCTGATTATAGAGTTTAAACTATGTTAAACTTATCCACGGCCCGGTCGTTATCATTTGACAATAATAGGGCAGCCCAAACAACCTCTGAGATAGCCACTTTTACCTTCACATAATCACCCTAGTGGAAATTTTGATGTTTGATGTTATTAGGTTTCATTTGTTTAGTAGAAATGCTGCGTTTTATTTGTATGCTTAAAGGTGGGTGATGACCATCAACCAGATTGCGTGGTGAGCCACGCGTTTAACATTACTTGAATATTACCGGAAGAACCAATAACAAGGTATAATGAGCTATAGTTATTGTTCGGTATATGATGATTTAACTATGACAAATCACAAAGGGCCAACAAATCCACCAATAGAGAGGACTTACAATCAGTAGCTGCAACAGCATTCGCCAATTAGCTGAATGATGGCGTGGGTATCTTTAACAAACCGGAACATTAAAATCTCCAATAATTAGATTAACTCCATCGTCACTAGACTTCGTCACACACTTTTGTGTATTCGCAAAGAAAAGGTTTAAGCTCTTTGGTAAATCCGGGGATGGTAACACACAAAGGTGGTACTGATCCTCATCGAGTTGTTAAGCAAAATACTTACCCAAATATCTTCCACTCTGCTATCCTATGAGGAATGTCTTATCACCTTGTCATGTTTTTAATAGCTGTTAGTACGGGGTACTATAAAAAACATGACAAACTGCTACTAACTTGGAAGAAGCGCGAGGTTGGTCACAATTCTAACCTAACCTAAACCAATTTGTCAGGTTGTCCTAATTCAGCATTAGAAGCCACACCAAACGCTTATTGTGACTTCAGATAAGCCATTCTGTAGCAGTTTTGTTAAACGTAACGCAATGACAAAACAGCTGGACGAGGTTCTGTTTTGTAAAACAGTGAATTCGACAATCCATATGCGACAGAAACACGTTATACCATTGGTCAAATAGTTCGCTATCAAAAATGCCAGAATTAACATTCGTCAAGCAAATGATATCATACTTAATCACAATTTAGTGAGATAACATATAAATCCTGCAATTTACATCTTACTGTATGTATGTCAAATTCTGATATTAAATTAACATAAAAAGGGTACAGTAAATAGATCGAAGTAAATAACATCTCAACATCTTTCTAACATAAATGCGGCCGTATTTTACCCCTATAAATGTGAGAGATGGTGTGTGTGCGTGTGAGTGTTCCTTAGCTGCCATTTTGGTCACGGCGTGAAGCCTCTTGCATTCGGGTAAAAGTTGTTCCGCCAAGTAATTACTCGTAGATGAGTTCAATACGTTGTATTTTTGCCTTTATTATATTGAGTGACGGTTTTAAGAAGCATATCACGTAGCATGACCACCATACAAACGAGTATAATCGACGGATAACTAGATAAAATGACAGATTTATTTGATTGTCAAAAAAAATTGTCATTTTGTCTATAATATCTGTCATTTCGCTACGCGAGCTGATAGTAATGTTGCCAGTACATTTCTTGGACGGAGAGTTTCACTGTTTATTTTGCAACGCGACGAATTGCTTGTAAGTCTGTATCAGGAATTGACAATTCAATTTTGTCACACAGATTCTTAATAATCGCAACTAGGTTTTCATTTTTGCTTTCCGGCACACAACGAATTTTATTATTGTGGTGTCTCACGATTGCCACACGAACGAAGTCGCCGGCAGACGATAGTCTTTTATTTGTCAATACGTCATTTATTGATTGGTTTAACATAGGCACAGGAAAATGACGTACTTACAAAATAATGTAGAGTCCGCTATGTCCTGCCAGAAGGTAAAATACAGACACAATTACAAATATTTCGTCTTTCTCTCATAATGTTCAATCAATTTTTCTTTCACAGAAAAGAGTACAACGTGCCGTTCGGACCACGAACCGGTCGAAAATGTTACTTAATGCTATTGAAATTACAACATAAGTGGCGTGTCATCGACACATCCTGCAAGGCTCCAAGCGTCTGGAAGGGCTACTTCTATTACAATATTTTGGAGGAAGGCGCTGTCGATGCCGAATACGAGGTACAGTTTATTTTAATATCTGCTTTACTATGTACATTATGTTGATTTCAGAATGATAAGCACTGCTAAAATGGTCAGATAAATATTGAAGCTTTCTTGTAAGGCGGTGCATGTGTGGCGGCATCTAAATCGCCACATGCGAACTTCGCGTCACACTAACGCCATACAAAATCCTGAATCGCGCAAGCAGGGTTTTCCGCGAGACTAGTATAACATACAACGTCCCGACATCAATTGTCGGGCAGTTGCACACCAGACACAGCACCCGGGAATGAGTGAACTATACACCTGCTTCTCATACATCTCTCTATAGAGGCTTGCCTAGAAGTACCTGCAGTAAAACTAAACTTTATTTGCAGGGAAAAAAGTACTTGTTGTGAGTAACGCAGTTTACCAACACCATAACACCATAACTTGTTCGTTAGTCTAGTAGTTTACTCTTACGGCTGCGGATCATCAGATTCCGAGCGCGAATCCCGGGACGTCGAGTTTTCTATCAAGAAAATTTCAATGTTTTAAGAGACCCTATCAATTTCGTGGTCTCAAAACAGAAAATTCAACTTTTTTCAGCGCAAATTTCTCAATTATCTTAACATATCTATTTTGTTTTTTAATGCACATATTTATCACCTATTTACCTAGTATTTCTACGAATTTAAATGTTCATAACTACTCAATAGAAATTACGAATATTAAAAATCCAACACGTTTTACGTAAACACGAAACACCAGGTTTTTCAATTGCTTTTTTAGCTTACTGGTAGCAAAAATCAATCTGAGAAAAATCCTTATTACTGGGCTTAAAGTATATTAGTTGGTCCACGATTTATTTTTTCAAAGTTCAATGCATAAAAAGTACTTATTTTTTTTTATAGACGCTGAAAAAAACCGTCGTGTACGCGTAAGAATTTATTGAAAATAACAATAAGTATTAAATATTTTAAAACTAGAGGTGTTTACCTACCTAAATCAATTTTTATATTTTATTTTTGACCACATGTTTAATTGTAATAAAATGTCTAAATAATGCCTTAAATACCGATGCGCTCGCTTGACGCATTCATCAACCGATCACCATAGTATCGGCCTACCTCCCCCCCATTAATACTTCGGAGAATTTCCAACTCCTTACTGAAGATCTCTCTGTCCTATTTAGCCTGATTGACTCCGTTATCATAGCTGGTGATCTCAACGCAAAACATCCCTCCTGGAATAGCACCAGGACCTATTCCAGAGGTAGACACTTGTTCAACCTCTCCTCCTCTCAGAATTTCGATGTCATCGCGCCGATGACTCCCACTCACATTCCCCCCGATCCCAATTACACCGCCGGCGCCGATGCGCTCGACGTGGCCTTCTACAGAACATCAACCTACGGTTGGACTCTATAGAAGTTGTACAAGAGCTCGCTTCTGATCACCGTCCAGTAGTAATGAAACAGGTCCCCCGCATAGGTCTGCCCGACTCCACCCAACCCCCTCCCACCGAAGTGGTAACGGACTGGACGCAAGTAAGCGATCGCTTGAAATCCACCACGTTCCCCCACTTGGACCCAATCCCCGATCATTTTGACTCTATCGCTGACACGACGGCCGCGATCGACTCATTTACGGCTCACGTACAATCTTTCAGCGACGGAGGACCGTCGCTGGAAGTTGCCGGACGATGTACGTGAACTGTTGAATGAGAAGAACGCGTGTGTCCGTGCCTACAGCAACTTCCCCTGCGACGCGAACAAAGCCCATATGCATTACTTACAGCGTACTGTAAGAACACGCATAGAGGAGCTGCGTACCACCGGCTGGGACAAGATGCTGAGTGAACTAGAGCCCATCCACCTAGCCTTCTGGCAACTCCAGAGGAAACTCAGATCCGGAGAAATAGTCTTCATGCCCCCCCTGATGCGCCCCGACAAGACCATCGCCTTCGATGATGTCCACAAGGCTGAGCTTCTAGCCGACAGTCTAGAAGCCCAATGCTCGCCTAGCTCTCAACCAGTAGTCCAAGCTCACCTCTCTGAGGTCGCCGCTGAAGTCGAACATAGAGCCCCTCCCTCCCTCCCGTCGAAGACCCAGAGTATCCACTGCTCCCCGTCACGCCAGATGAAGTGCAAGACCTCATCAAAGGTCTTAAGGCTCGTAAAGCCCCCGGCTCAGATGGAATCACCAACATTTCCCTGCCCACCTGATAATGCTATTGACCACCATCTTCAAGGGTGCTCTGAGCAATAACATCTTCCCACAGGCATTTAATGAAGCCACCGTCATCGGTATCCCGAAGATCGGCAAGCCAAAGTCGGAGCCTACGAGTTACCGCCCCATCAGTTTGCTCAATGTCCTCGGCCAAATCTATGAGAGGCTTATTTATAAGCGTCAGAGACTACGCCGAGACAAAAGACCTCATCCCTAACGAACAGTTTGGTTTTAGAACTCAACACTCGTGCGGCTCCCCCTGGTACGTTCGCAACGAAATCCTCCACGTTGATCTCAGGATTCCGACTATCCGTCAGTTTATGAAACGCATTTCAAAGCGTTTCTTCGAGACTGCCGCGAATCACCGCAACCCTCTGGTTGTCAAGGCCGCTAGCTATATTCCCTCCTCCATCAGTCATGTCCGCCGTCCCAAGCATGTCCTCACCGATCCCGATGACCACATAACTCTCATCCAGGAGAGCAGTAAGGCCACCAGTACAGTGCACAAACACAGACCGACATTCCGACCTCGCCGCCGAGGTTCCTCGCGAAGATCCCGACGTAACTGTCCTCTCCGACCCTTGCTCGACGAAGTGCCAGCCCACGCCGTAACTGAGCCTGTAGCTTTAAATTCCCCGACTAATAATAATATAATCCAGATCCAGCCTGTCCCATCTTGCTGTCCTCCCGTCAGCGACGCCCTAAGCCGAGGTCCGTACCCCACAGGGGGTGCCCTTAGCTAGCGTTCGCTTAGTAATGTAAGTAGTTTAACACCCTGGCTGGAGGCTTTGAGTCCGCTTAAGGCAGCCACAGGATAGTCCGGTTAAGTAGTCACGACCTCTCAAGGTCAACTACAAGATGACATACATAAAAAAAAATGAAAAAAAATTGAGGCATTCAGTCGCGCCCAAGGGCTTTCAGACGACGGACCTATGTCGCCCGAGACGTAGAACGTCTCGGGCGACATAGGTCCGTCGTCTGAAAATTGTTTACGCTTCGACGCACACTATGATTGTCAGCGATAGCTCGAACACACAGCGACACTCTGCGTTCCGATACTTACCTATTCTAGTAGCGCGTCGAAATTGATAGGGACCCTTAAACATAACTGGCGAAATGTGGGTGTACTATAAGGTGTTACACCTCTGCCTTAACCTTTGAGGAATGCAGGCGTGATGTTATAGAGATTGTAACCGTTTCCAGACTCGAATCCTCTCCCTTTCGCTGGTTGTGGAGTCCTCGAAGAGCACGGAGCAGTTCGAAGAAGGAGAGCTGAACTTCGTGCTGTACTACCTCAAGTACAACATCAACGCGCAGTCGCCCAACTTCCGCCAGCTCACCATGTCCGCTATGAAGAAGGCACGTTTAGTTATAATACTTTATTTGAATTTAAAATCTGAAATAATTATCAAGTTTTGGAACAAAAAGTGAATGTCAAACACGATAAAGTTCAAATTCCATTGCGGCCAACATTTTAAGAAACTTCTGAGTACAAATAGACGCTAAAAAAATAACTTAAATGTATCTCCGGAGCAGTCGCATGGCTATGACCCTTTGGGACGCGTTCAGCCGGCGGGCTGGGCGGCCCTGGTAGGATGCGCCCACAGCGGAGCCCCAGCAGGCCACGGACCGCACGAGCCGCTTCAGGAGCCCCAGCCCGCCTCAGTCTGGGAGCAAAAAGTCGGATATGCTCCACGAAGTTCCACCGGCTGTCGAGGACGAGTCCCAGGTACTTCATCGTCGACCCAAAGCCGATGTGAAGCCCTCCTGTCGTTATCTGGGAACCCGACTGTGGCGCGTTCCGAGGACCATGAAATTACATGGCCTCGGACTTGTGCAGGGCCACTTCGAGTAGATGTGCATCCCTGTGACGCGTGTTGGCAGCACCAATAGTACCCGCGGCGCATGCGCAGGTCGGTGGGTTCTGCGATGTTGCGGAAGTGCATGCAGCTTCACGCTCAATTTTAATTGTATTATGTTAATCTGTGTCTGTAACCTACTAATACTACAAGTTAAGTAAAATTGTCACCAACCCTATGGACTCCTGTATGGCATAAAAGTTTTCTCTTAATTCTATTACAAATTTTTTGTATAGACAACCTTAAACGAAAATATTTGTTTTTTGCAGTTTATAAAACGTCTAGAAGCAAGCTACAAAGTGATAAAGAGGGAAAAACAACCTAACGTTAGTAGTGATAAGGTCGCTTATTACTTACGGTTCGCCGAGGACTTACGTCGACAGTGCTTTGACAGTTTGATACCGGGAGCCAACTATAGCAGGCGATTTGTTGCCTTACAAATACTTGCGTGGTGCGAACAGATAACTTTGGAAGGATATGAAAGGTAAATAGAGGTGGTACCTGGCCGTACATTTAGCTTGTTGAGTATTAAAAAAAAAGTTTATTTAGTAATTTATTTATTACCAGCTTTTGCCCGCTTCTTCGCCCGCGTGGATGTCGGAAATTATGCCACGAAAACGTACTACCGGGATAAAACGTAACCTATGTGTATCCAGGTTATTAAATCACAAAACATAATTTAATCACGATTCGAAAGACACGTAACGCCATTTAGCGTCATATAGCAATCGTGACTGTCGAAAGTTATTGTTCTTTCCGTCGGTAAACCTTTCATCCAGAAACAAAGTACTGTTTACTTCGTTTCTGGATGAAAGGTTTCCTGTGACCTTTTACCCCTGACAACGTATCTGCAAAATTTCATCACGTTCGGTTCAGTAGTTTATGCGTGAAAAGGTAACAAACAAACTTACTTTCGCATTTATAATATTGCACTTCGCCCGCGACTTCGTCCTATAGGATTTAAAAAAAAAAATTGTCTATGTTCATCAGATTATGTCTGATGATTTGATTGATTAAGTTAGGAATCCGAATGATTTTTATTTTAATTTCGGCTTCTAATGGTAGAACAATTTTTCAAATCGGTCCATTAGTTTCGGAGCCTATTTAATACAAAATCTTTCCTCCTTATAATATTAGTATTGATTACGTTAGGAATCCGAAGTTGAAACGTTGCATAAAGTTAGGAGACGTTTGAATGTCAACAATAAATTGGCAACGTTAATAAATAATGAATGTATGCTTAATTTGAGGTGAAGTCGCCGCTTCGGGCTATGCCCAGTAATAATAAAACAATAGAAAAATAAGTGTTTGTGTTTCTGAGTGTGTGATCTCCTAAAAAAAGTATGTAAATGTAAGAAGTGAAATTTCGGGCGCCGTGGAGCGACACACTATTAATGGATAGCCAGATAAAGTTGGAGAGATTGAACAATTAATCTTAGGATGGGGGCCTGTGGATGTCAATGGTGATTAAAAGTCTCACTACCTTGAACGTTCCCAGTTTATTATTTATCTTTAGCTTATTGCATACAATTATACTATCAGAAATTTTAGTTGCTATCTCATCATTGCATCTTTTAAGTAATTTTAAATTCGCAGCTGAAGGCTGTTTTGCTATGCTAGAAAAATATTAAAAAAAAGAAACTTGAAGGTGAACCCCGAGAGCAGGAAGGTGGTACCTCTCGGGTAATCAGCCCCCGTGGAAGGCCAGTAAAAATTCCTCGGTTGAAGTAAAGGTGGAATAAGCACCCACAATTGTAGGCGCTTATTCCAGGGATTTAAAACTCGCGTCTCCCTCGGTGTACCGTGAAGATAGCTGGTATCAAAAACCGTAGAGGGAGGCGAACGAGGGATTCAAAAATCCGATCGAAATATAATCTGGGACCATTCCACGGGTCCCTTGGTTTAGGATTATGGCTGTTAAAAGCCAAATTTCCCCGATGGATTACGATTCCATTTAGGGAAAATCAGGAGACCCGTCACCTTCACCAACAAAGATCGCAAAGTGACTTGTCAAATTTTGACGTCAAAATGTCATACGAATGTATCATAGATAAAAAATACAATTTAGAAATCGTTCCGAAATCGACTATAATTATCAATACGAGGGCGGCACTGAAAATTTCGGGAATCAAGGAAGTGACACAACATTACTATTTAAAAATGAATTTATTGCTTTTCGAAGTATTCTCCGCGAAATTTGACACATTTTTCCATACGATGGAACCAATCATTGAAGCAACCATTCCATTCGGAAGTTGGGGTCTCCAAAATGGCCGTTTTGTAGGCGTCCACAGCTTCTTCAGGTGATGAAAATCTCTGTCAGAAAGTATAGAAATCATTAGGGCTTAGGTCGGGGCTGTACGGCGGATGGTCTAATAATTCTATGTTTTCTTGCTCTAAAAACTCTTTTGTTCTGTGTGCGGTGTGAGAACTCGCATTTTCGTGATGGAGGATGATGCGGCGATTGCAGTTCTCTTTACGGAGTTCAGAAGCGACCTGTGGCATACAAATGCTAGCATACCATTCTGCATTAACCGTTCTTTGTCCCTCAAGAGGAAAAGTCGTAACATGGCCGGTTTTGGAGACAAACGTGGCCACCATTTTTTTTGCAACACTCCGTGAATGAACAATTTTTGTTGGCTTTAACTCATTTTCGAACACCCAAACTCGTGACTGGTTTTTTGTTTCGGGTTCGTACGCGTATATCCAGGATTCGTCACCTGATACGATGTTGTATACAGCATTTGAGGATCCTGCGTGGAATCTTTCGAGAGTTCTGATGCACCAAGTAACGCGAGCCGCTTTTTGTTCTTCACAGAGCGAATGCGGTATCCATCGGGAAAACAACTTTTTTACACCTAATTGTTCATGCAAGATTATTTGTATTTGACTCATGCCAATGTCTAAAGTTGCCTAAATTTCGCGGTATGTCACATGTCGATCTTCCTCAATCAGCTTCATCACCAAATGCAGAAATCATCCGGTCAACACACTGCTTTTGTGTTAAACCACTTCGAAAGTCATAATAAATCATCGCTCTTGAATTTTCTCGAGTCAATTCCATTTTCTCAACGACTAAACAAGTTTGATAATACCTTGTGACAAGACCGAGAATCTTCTTTTAAATAAATAAATGATATTCGATTTTTAAAACCAAGGAGTTTTCAATTAAAAAGATTTTAATATGACAGGAACAGTGGAAATATTCCATTCCCGATACTTTTAGTGCAGCCCTCGTACATGTAACGGTGTAAAAAAACTCGTACTCCTGTTTGATATTGAGAGCCACATGTGTGAAATTGACCAAATAGTTATTACAGCAAAGGATATTCATGGGGTGATCAAAGATTATGACAAGACCAGGTCATGATGGCATCAGTATTGAACATCTCAGGTTTGCTGGACCTCATCTACAAAGAATTGTTTCGATGCTTTTTAGTTTCTGTATCAATTATTCTTCCTTACCAAAAAACCTTATGAAAACTATTTGTACCAATATGAAAATCAGAATTGGTGATAGAAACATCTACTGACCCATCTCTATGGCAACAACAACTACTTAAGATCTTTATAATCTGCTTGAGCGACACTTAAAATAAACTTGCATGATGGCCAGTTTGGTTTCCGGGCTGGACTGTCCACTTAGTGCAATTCTATCGCTCAAGCATACCGTCAGGTACCATACATACGCCTGTGTATACTGCATACCTTGACTAATTCTAAGGCCTTCGACCTAGTTCAATATGAGAAATATAGTTCGTTTAAGTTCTGGTATAGTCAAAGTCTAATGCATTTATTTCAAATAGGCACATAAAAAGGCACTTTTGAACGTTAACATTTATTTATATATTTTTAAAGATTATGTGCGTAAATGATTATAGCAACCATACATCATACCAGCATGTCATTTGGTTTAAATAGGTTTTTATTGTTATTATTTTATTAATCTTTTTTAAAGTTCATTTTATATATAAAGACAGATGGCATCAGACCAGATGTCCACAAGTTAAATGACTGCTTAGTAAGGTTACTAAGTGTCGTACAAACGAAATTCAGCAATACAACGACACCTTAACAAACAGCTACCTAAGCCAATAAACAAGTGAAACCAAGCAGGCCACACGCTATGGAAGGCTACAAAGCACATGAAACGACCGTTCATACCAATTCCTCGTATAAAGGAAGAAAATGGAAACTGGGCAGTGACGGACCAATAAAAAGCATTAAGGTTCGTTGATCATCAAGAACAAATATTCCAACCAAATGAAACCCAGAGTGTCATACAGAGTGTAGAAATAAGTTCAGATATTAAGTTAATTACCCCAAAAGAAGTATCTAGTTAAATTAAGTGTGATTTTATTCGAAATAAAATCCCTGCTTACGACTTAATCCCTCTTCTTCGTCTTACAAAATCTCCCACGTAAAGGCATATTCAAGCTTACCACGCTCATTAATGCTGCATTTCGGTTTAAGCACGTTCCTGACATGTGGAAAGTAGCTGAAGGCACTATGATAGCTAAGCCTGGGAAGCCACCTCATGGAACAACATCTTACTGACCAATCTCACTGCTGTCTGTGTTGTAAAAAGTATTTCAAAAATTATTCCTAAAGAGCTTGAAACCTCATATTGAAACCGAAAATCTTGTTCCCGATTACAAGTTCTTATTTAGAGAACAACACTCCACGGTTAACCAAGTACACAGAATTACTAATATTATTGAAAGAACACTAGAGGAGAAGAAGGTGTATGTTGCACAGGCTTTTGATAAAGTATGGCGTCATGGATTTTCAGACATAGAGTCATACGTTTCGAACAGATTGTTTAGGATAAGACAAAGAAACGCCTATTCAGACCTTAGGCAGATAAAAGCTTAAAAGCTGGAGTACCACAAGGGAGTGTCCAGTACACTGTCCGGTTCTGTATCTTCTAGGTGTATAGAAGATACAGTGATATTCCTGAGCTAGAAAGTAATGTCAATGCAACCTTTGCTGACGACACAGCAATCATGGCTGTTGGAAATAGTCACGAGGAAGCTGTAGAAAAAGTCAAAAGAGTCCATAAATCGGGTCTCTGAACTATGGACTATAACATATATAGCGTATCAAGCTTAACGATTTTTATAAACTTTGGCTTCACTAATAAAAGCCAAAATACTTTCCGGTGTTCATAAATAACCAACAAATACCATACGCTAATACTGATAAGTATCTCAGCATGACCCTAGATCCGAAACTGCGCTGGAAAGAGCATGTCAAAAAGAAAAGAGTCGAATTAGATATTCGACACAAAAAAATGTATTGGCTACTTGAAAGACAGTCGCCATTATAAATATCTAACAAATTGTTGAATGTATCAACAATTTTTTAGATATTGATTAAACAAGTTTTAAAGCCTGTATGGACCTACGGTATTCAGCTGTGCAGCCCGCACCTGCCAAAGCAATCGTCAAACCACACACCGATTTCAAAACAAAGTACTAAGGGATGTAATCAACGCGCCCACCATACAAAAACAACCAACCCATTAGAACAACCACCTCCACCTGGACCTCAATATGTCGTTAACACAGTAATACAAAAATATGCAAAAGCTCATGAACACAGACTTCATCATCACGTGCATGTCGAAGCTAAAAAGGGTTAAACTTTTTAAGTTAGTTTAGTGCAGTGTGAGTGAACTTAAGCTGTAGTGCAAGCGCTGACTATTATAAAGAACACATGAAACAAGTGTTTCCCTTAACATAGTGAGTAAGAAAGACGTTATTGGACGATTTCTTAATTTTATAGTTACTTAGCAGTTTAACTTATATTTAAATTACTTATTAGCTAATAGGCTAGATTGTAGTGTGAATAAAGTATCACTGCTGTGATGCTTTACACTTAAAAAATAAAATTGCCCAACAGGTTCCATCGATCCGAAAGATATTTATAAATTCACTATCAGTACATGTAATGCTATTGCACGGAATAACTTTTATTCGCCCTGAATATCCTTTATAATATAGTCCTCTAATTCGATTTAGGGAAAGCCTACAATTTCTTCATCAGATTTGCCTATTTAAGTCATTATGAGATAGGCCGCATACGATCATACGATCTGAAGGTCACTTTATTTTTGGTCCATTTTCTAAATCTGATAGTGGAACACTAACCCTCACTCAAAACCCCCTATTAAATATTACGGCCCACTCATGTAACGACAGCTCTTCCTACTTGTGCTCATGCCCAAAACTCGAAAAAGTACCTCGGTGTAACTATGGACAAAAACCATTAAAATTGATGTCGGTTGTCCAAGAGAATTAGGAAGCTTATCTTCATTATTAAAAGAATAAGACGGGTTGCAGATGCGAATGTTCTTAAAACAGTATACTTTGCACTTTGTCAATCTGTACAAACTATTGCATCACTGTTTGGGGTGGAGCCCCGAAATCGTTTATGATTAAAATCGAGCGAGCACAAAGAGCAGTGCTCAAGGTAGCCCATGCTTTACCGTTTTTTCACCCTACCTCTGAACTCTCGGCAAGTGCTAGGTTCTTACTGTTCGACAACTGTTTATCGTTCAAACAATCATGCTTATACATTCTTCTAGATTTAGTTTTAGTTACTAAATTTGAATGTTTTTAATTGTATTGACCAAACATAGCTTTCATTTTTACTGATAACTAGCAACTCGCCCCTGCTCCGCACAAAATATCGAGATTTCTGTATTATGTTAGTTTAAAATTAATGTATTAAACACATAAACCTTCCGGGGTACATTCTCCATGATTGAATGATTGTGAAACCGCATCTATTCCGCAGTTTAAAAGAACAACGCGGTCTCACAGACAGATACGAAAAGCAAATTTATCACAATCCTAAGTTTATTATAAATAGCACTTCGCCCGCGACTTCATCCGCATTTCGAAAAAAAAGTTGCCTATGTTCATCAGACATAATTTCGGCTTCTAATGGTACAACATTTCTTTCAAAACGGTCCAGTTGTTTCGGAGCTTATTCGATACAAAGAAACAATCAAATCTTTCCTCTTTATAATATTAGTGTAGATGCGACTGTGAGTTTGTTGTTGTTTGTTACCTTTTCACGCCTAAACCACTGAACCGATCATATTTTATTTTATTTTATATTTTTACGTGGTCAGAGGATAAAATATCACTTTCCTGAGGGAAAGAACAATAACTTTCGACAGTCATCAATTGCTTTAGGTCGCTAGATGGCACTACGTGTCTTTGGAATATAAACTTAAGTAGGCCATTTTGTGTATTTATAACCTGAACCTGGATAGGATACTTTTTATCTCGCTAGAACGTTTCTGTGGGATAATTTCCGACATCCACGCCGCCGCCGGCGAAGACGCGAGGAAAAGCCATTTTTATAATATAATAAAATTTTGTGTAGATAACTATAACATCTGTATTTTTTTCGGTTACCTATGTTCTACAAATAAAAATATTTGAATTTGAGCTAAGATGAAATGTTTCCACAGGAGTTGGGAGGCGGAATACGTGGAGAAACTCCTGCTGCACCTGGAAGACAGTTACGAGAACAATAAAACTCTCGCCCTGGAAGTGCTGACTAGCTGTCCCGACCACCTGCTCAGGGTACGCACAGCACACTTATTTTATCATTCCTATTTGCCTCGTTGGTCCAGTGCTCGCAAGCGCTACTGATGAGTATGAGGTCCTGGGTTCGATTCTCAGGTCGGGTGAAGTGGTATTGGGCTTTTTGATAAGAGGGGCAATTGCCGTGTTTTCATTCATGCCGTACATTCATTGCAGAAATATCTGTAAGTTTCATACATTTTTGACAAGTTTTTGACCTTGATTGTCGCTGAGATGAGATTGCGGAAATTAGCCTTTTGGAATTTCTCAATAGCAGCCCAGAGTCTGTATCTGTGCACGGTCGATGGAAATAGGCTCGCCCCCTATCACATGGGACTTAAACATAATAGGTGAATTTTTGCCCAACCCTTCAGGTATCACTGATAATATTGGCAGTTATTTTTATGCTCCTTCTCTTGCACGTAATTTAATATGTAGTATCACCAATACCACGAGTCGACGCACAAAGCACTCAAATGAAAAGCTTGTAGCTAGTCAAAGTTGTTTTACTTCTCAAATAACTGACATTTTACAATTCAATGATGATACATTTAGATTTCAATGATGTACAAATAGTTATGTTTCCGCCATTTCGGGTGCCTGTAATACGCGACCACGGATGCAAAGGCGCACATAATTTACACTATTGATGTAAAGAGTTGTATACATTCTGTCCTGTTTTGGTCTGACATTGTTGATTGAGTCACAGATAATATAATACAACGTACAGATACCCAGACAAAGAAATGAAGCCTCCTCTGTCTGGCTATTGAGCTGGCAATTTTTCTTCGTCCAAATTTTCAACAGATGGCAGCATCAGCAACTCACTATTTGCCAGAGACTGTAGTTTTACGCCATCTAGGTGTTAGTAGGTGCAAACCTTTTCATATGAAGTTTTAAAGTTCCGGGTTCAGAAAAACAATACTATTAGATTTCATTTATATTTATTTGTAAAAAATTATATAAAAAAAATAACGTTGTTTGATTTAAATAAGTAACAATATTGGAAACTGTGATGACAGGAGTGCAACTGAGTAAAACGCCATCTATTGCAAAAAGCTCTAAACAAAATGATTTACAGATGGCTACTTTTATCATTTAAAGGGTTCGAATTAAAGTTAAATGCTTATTTTTTATAATATACGTGCATTATGAGTGGAAATAGATAAATCAGTACTAAACAAGGAAGTTTTGACTTTTATGAATCGTATTTCAGCCAAAACTCTGCCGTTTATCGCTTTTTAATGATTATTAATTTCATAATGGTTGCCTATGCTGCCATCTATGTTTTTTTTTTCAAGACAAATTATTTTGTCGTTTGAGACCCCATTAGTTAAGGTTTCTTTTTGTACAATTGAATTGAATACAATTGTGTATGCTTGCTATGGTATATCCGTATGTTCAGGCTTGCCCTGGTATTCTAATCGTTTCCATGGAAGCGTCGGAGCAGGTCTTAACAAACAGCTTAAATTTTAATCCTCGGTCATACACAACAGAAGTGTTAGTTTTTTTTGTTATTCAACAGTCTTATGCAATAAACACCTATCACTATTTACGAAAACTAGTATTTCTCAAAATACCATCCGATTGTATTTTTTTAATATTCACTACAATTTCCATAATTAAATATCGTCTTTATGAACTTACATACAGATTGATCTCCACATGCTTTTTGTATCATTATCTTTTTATTGCGTTTTTAATGAATAACAACTAGATTAGATAAGGGTTTTTAACAACATTAATTAAATTAACCAATGTCATATAATCATTAGTATTAGGACTATAAAATTGTTGCTTGGCGTTTGTATAAATAAAATATTTTCATTCATTCAGCATGTCTTATCGTTTCAGATTAAAAACTACTCTATCTGCTTAAACATAGAGGCCATATTCTATCAAGCATCGTCGTTAAAGCCCACTGAGTGTGTATCGGCGGGTTATAAACTAGATCTGTTAAGTACGAGACTGCCTGACTACATACTGGAAGATGAATCGTGGTAAGAACTTAGTTTTATTTTATACTATCTTCTATCCGCAATTTCGATCGGGTGGAAGATACAACAATACCTAAAGTCCGGACGCGAAGCTGGAAGAGTTTCGTACGCTAACCTGTTATTACCTGTCTCTGTCACTCCCGCGTAAATATAATAAGTTTCGCTCGCACAGTTGCCGTGGCCGCCGTCCTCAGGGATTGTAAACCTGAGACTGTAAGGTTTGTTCTTGTTTGAATGTGGTTTTTTTTATTTGGCCTTGAGTCGCGACTGAAAATCCTTGGCTTGCTTGACATAATTCATAATGTCTAAATAACGAACGAACGGTATTCCATCTTGGGTCGCTCAGTTTTCGAACACAGTTATCTATTCTTAGTTTGTTGTTGTTTGTTGGTTTTTGTTTTCTTTTTTATAATTATTAAGTGGTTTTGTTAATTTGCTTAGTTTTTGTATGATCCCTTGATAGACCGTACATTACTTTTAGATGATGGATGAATGGAATGAAAGAAGGTAAAGTATTAAAAACACTACTGTATTTTTCCAATGGTACTTAAAGTAAAATGAGCTTAATGGACTGATGGTGTGGAAATGAATTGAGTGACGCGGCCCTTGTTGGCTGTAACGAGAACGCCTGGCTGACTTGATAGCCTAACGTGAACTGAGCTAATTGTTGTGAGTTGAAATGCATGTGTGGCGTAAACCGCTGAATTGCAGAATGTGCGGTTGCCCCGTACATGCTCCCGAGCGGGAAGATGAAATGAGATGAACATGAAAAGATGAGTAACAAGGTGAAGCCAATTGGTCCTTATACTAGATGATTGACAAGGTGTTTCCAATGGGTCCTTATTCTATGTTTAGTCTCTATTTGAACTCCGTTTTACGTGACATAGGCACTGTACACTTGTCTAACTTATGCACCTTTGGAATTTCACTGTAATCTGATACACACGGAATTTCACACTGATTACGCGCACTAACACTATACTGAACCGTGGACGATGAGCTAGAGGGCCCCGCCTCTGCCCGTGCCGGTGTCGCGTGGTGAGCGGCCTGTAGACTCGACAATGCGGCCCTTGCCACCTCGAGAGATGCGGTTCGCCTGTTACGCAGCCGTCGTACCATGAAGACTCGATCACCATATAAAATGCGGTGTAGTGATGGATATCGTGATAAGAAACTTCATTTGGCAAATTTTCACTTGCTTTAAGAATGCGGAGTTGCTTCTTGATCTCGTCAAGCTCCTTGTCGCTCGAGAGGAATGTAATGTTTTCTATCAGTGGACTTGGGATGCCTACGTCTATGATATGATTGATTGGTTCTATCTCAGGCAGCTTGAAAGATGGTTTTATTTCCAAAGTGCTAAAGCCTTCTTTGCGTGAGTAAACTGTAAAACTTTCGGTTTTAATTAGACAGTCGTGTTCGACTCCCAGTATGCCTGCTTTAACTAACTGCCTCGGCGACACATTATCGTCGCATAGAACTCTTATTTGACACTGACTACAGCAGAAAAATGCATAATTGTTTATTTTGCTAAGAGCTGTCCATTGATTCGAACATGTCGTAATGCTGATCTTGCATTTACTGGTATCAGGTTCTAATTCACATAACTTTTCCTCATTCTTGAGATGATAAATCGGCTTCTCTATATGACATAGATAATTATCGACATTGTCACGTAGACACATGTGGACATCGTAAATAGACATCGGTAAAAACGAGTCTTTCTTCAAATTGATTGCAACATGTTCAGCAATCGGAGTTAAAGTCGCCATGCTTAAGTTACCTACAAGTTGAGGTATTGGAATAATTTTCATGATTGAAAATGTATCTCTGGACACCAGAGGCAACTTCAATTCGAAGATTAAAAATTCTTCAGTCATTCTTGCTTTGACGGTCAATAAATGATAAATGTTTCTAAAGTTATTTTGTAAGTTATTGATCGGCAACGTAAGATCCTTGGAAAGATGACTCGATATTGTATTCAGAGTGTCCTTCAGTTGTTCTGGTGACAATAAATGATAATTAAGTCTCCCGTGATAAACATCTGTTATGGTATCTAATAAACTTGTTTGGATGGTTTTTAGTTGTCTTAAAACATTGCTAGTAGCAATTGCTCCCGTACTGAAATCATTCATGACTCGATTTCTCTCTGATTCGTTCAATAAAACGTTCTCCATCTTATCTAACTTGATTGATAGTGAATTAAGCATCTTGTGTTGCTTATTAATTGCTTGCCCGTTCCTTTTCAAAACGTTGTATTCTGCTTCAATGACCGTTGTTTGTTGTTTCAAGAGCGAAAGCAAATGATTTTCATTATCATGTATTGATTGAATATCTTGTTTATATTGCTCTGCGAATCTCTCATCAAGTACACCGAATAAGTCGTTTGCTAAATAACCTACAACGTTGATAAGGCCTCGCTTGCGGCGGCGCAGGTCTCGTGCGCGGCGCGTGCTTGAATGCTGATTCAGTAACAGGTGGTTATAGTACTCGAGTTCTGAGAATTCATGCTGCAGTTGAACTTGTATGACGTCACAATGTGACATTTCTTTAAACTTGTCGCATAACTGATCCAAGTAGCTAAGATATTTACTGCATGCTTCTCTACCTTGCCAAAATGAATTCATGTCATACTAAGTGACTATCTTCCATTCATCTCTGATTAATTGCATGTTTGCAATTTTGTCAAAATAAAGACCTTGATTGTCTTTTAATGGTGTAACATTGTATGCACAGTGGGCTGTGGTCAAAATGCTCATGAAAGACAAAAGTAACATTACGAAAGAAAAGTAACAGCGAAGAGAAGCTGTAGTTTACTTTTTGTTTTGATATGGCTTGCCATCTTTCACTTCGTTGGAACGCAACTCTTGTTTGTCGATTCTATCATTCACCGGGAGAATAGACAGCTTCAGAATAGGCCTCTTGATAAGCCCATTCTTTGTTTTCAATGTGACCACCCTGACGTGGCCATCGGCACCGGGATGCAGCTGGACGACACGGCCAACTGCCCACTTCCCAGGAGGTAAGTTTGCAACGTTGATTGTAACAATGTCATTTAGTTGAATGTCTAGTTGAAAATGTCTCCACTTGCTTCTTGCTGACAGCTGAGTGAGATATTCCGTATGCCATCGTTTTAAAATATCTTGTACTATCTTTTGAGTTAAATGCCATCTCGTCCGCATATCTGTTTTTGTTTCTATTATAGTCATGTCTTGATTTAGATTGATAAAGCTTGACGGAGAGAGGAAATCTAAGTCGTTGGGATCTTCTGTCAGTGGACACAGTGGCCTCGAGTTAAGTACTGCTTCTAACTGGGCTAGAACTGTGCTGAACTCTTCAAAGGTGAGCTTTTGCTCTCCAACTACTCTTCTTAAATGATATTTTAAACTTTTGTCCGCAGCCTCCCACAGCCCTCCTGCTGTAGGCCATGAGGGCGCATTAAAATGCCATTCGGTTTCTTGTATCTGCTCCAGTTCTTCTTGTAATTTTTTTTTGGCGCCGACAAAGTTCGTACCATTGTCGCTGTACAAGTGTTTCGGCGAGCCCTTTCTTCCAGACATTCTTCGCAACGCAGCTATGAATGCTGATGATGTGAGGTCTGAGACCAAATCTATATGAACAAGCTTGGTCACCATACAGACAAATACAACAACGTAGCCCTTTGTGGTCTTGATACCACGGCCCTTGTTTGCCTTTATGAGCACGTGCCCTGTATAGTCAACGCCTGTATGTTCAAAAGGCTTTGCAACATTACATCTCTGCGTAGGTAAATCACCCATCAACTGTGTCATCTTGCTTGGATTGTGTTTACGACAGGTAACGCAGGTACGTATACGCTTTTTGACCGCTCGATTACCACCTATGATCCAGTAATTCTTGCGAATAAATGCTGATGTCACCCGTGCTCCTCCATGGAAGGTCAGTTTGTGTGCTTGATCTATAATTAAGTTTGTTAAGTGTCCTTCGTGAGCTATGATAATCGGATGCATCATATCTTGATTAATTTTGGCCTTGCTTAGTCTTCCTCTGACTCTGAGAAGTCCCTCGTTGTCAAGGAATGGATTTAATTGCAATAACTTGTTTTTTGCTGATAGCGGCTTATTTTCTTGTAAGTTATGTATTTCCTGGGCAAATTCTCTTTGCTGTACATATAAAATTATTTTATGCTTATCATTTACTAATTCTTGTACTAAAAACTGTATTAAAAACACTACTGTATTGTTCCAATGGTACTTAAAGTAAAATGAGCTTAATGGACTGATGGTGTGGAAGTGAATTGAGTGACGAGGCCCTTGTTGGCTGTAACGAGAACGCCTGGCTGACTTGATAGCCTAACGTGAACTGAGCTAATTGTTGTGAGTTGAAATGAATGTGTGGCGTAAACTGCTGAATTGCAGAATGTGCGGTTGCACCGTACAGTTTTCTTGACTGTTTTAAAATAGGAATTATATTTCATGTCAACCCGCTTAATGCAAAATTGTTTGTGACTACGAGGGCTGCACTAAAAGTATCGGGAATGGAATATTTCCACTGTTCCTGTCATATTAAAATCTTTTTAATTGAAAACTCCTTGGTTTTAAAAATCGAATATCATTTATTTATTTAAAAAAAGATTCTCGGTCTTGTCACAAGGTGTTGTCAAACTTGTTTAGTCGATGAGAAAATGGAATTGACTCGAGAAAATTCAAGAGCGATGATTTATTATGACTTTCGAAGTGGTTTAACACAAAAGCAGTGTGTTGACCGGATGATTTCTGCATTTGGTGATGAAGCCCCATCCAAAACCACAATTTATCGCTGGTTTGCTGAATTTCAACGTGGACGTGTCAAGCTCAGTGATGATCCCCGTCAAGGTCGTCCAAAAACTGCAGTCACCCAAGAAAACGTTGATGTTGTGCGTAAGCTGATTGAGGAAGATCGACATGTGACATACCGCGAAATTCAGGCAACTTTAGACATTGGCATGAGTCAAATACAAATAATCTTGCATGAACAATTAGGTGTAAAAAAGTTGTTTTCCCGATGGATACCGCATTCGCTCTGTGAAGAGCAAAAAGCGGCTCGCGTTACTTGGTGCATCAGAACTCTCGAAAGATTCCACGCAGGATCCTCAAATGCTGTATACAACATCGTATCAGGTGACGAATCCTGGATATACGCGTACGAACCCGAAACAAAAAACCAGTCACGAGTTTGGGTGTTCGAAAATGAGTTAAAGCCAACAAAAATTGTTCGTTTACGGAGTGTTGCAAAAAAAATGGTGGCCACGTTTGTCTCCAAAACCGGCCATGTTACGACTATTCCTCTTGAGGGACAAAGAACGGTTAATGCAGAATGGTATGCTAGCATTTGTTTGCCACAGGTCGCTTCTGAACTCCGTAAAGAGAACTGCAACCGCCGCATCATCCTCCATCACGACAATGCGAGTTCTCACACCGCACACAGAACAAAAGAGTTTTTAGAGCAAAAAAACATAGAATTATTAGACCATCCGCCGTACAGCTCCGACCTAAGCCCTAATGATTTCTATACTTTCCCTAAAATAAAGAATAAATTGCGTGGACAGAGATTTTCATCACCTGAGGAAGCTGTGGACGCCTACAAAACGGCCATTTTGGAGACCCCAACTTCCGAATGGAATGGTTGCTTCAATGATTGGTTCCATCGTATGGAAAAATGTGTCAAATTTCGCGGAGAATACTTCGAAAAGCAATAAATACATTTTTAAATAGAAATGTTGTGTCACTTCCTTGATTCCCGAAATTTTCAGTGCCGCCCTCGTACCGTCAGTAGGTAAAAAGGTCAATGACTTCTTTAGTCTTCGAAATTCTTCCTGCGCCGCGACTGGACTTTATACATACTTAATTTTTTTTTTAACATCCAAGTGATGAAGGGTTCCGTAGTTGGGATGAATTTTTCACAAGAATAAACTTAACATCGTAGTTGAAAAACAAATTCTCCCATAAATCGATATACGTCACGGTCAAGTCTCCAACTACAAATGTAAGTTTGTAATCGCAAAAAAAGATTTTACTTCTTGCCAAAGAACAGTGCCCACTTAACATACATTTAAAAACCTGTTAATGAAAGTTTATGTATAGATATAAGGTATAGTAGAAAGACTACCTGTATGTTTAGAAAATAATGTCTTACAGTGATTTTTACGATTTAAACGAAGTCCAAAAAATATTAATGTTACTTTTTAGGCTAGGATTTGCCGTTACCAAATATAAAGAAATAAATCTGCTAGAACGAATTAAATAACGCTCGAAGTTTAGTCTGAAATACGAATACTTACCTATTCATACAAATCTATAGTCTTAAGCGACTTTTAACTTTGTGAATTCCTCGAAACCAACTGCCCTTATGTCACTGCTTAGACTCTAGATGATTGCCACTATAAATTGAGTGAGCAAAACTGTCAAACGTCAAAAAAAATTCGTTCCAATCGTTCGAACTCAATTACATATTGCATGATTATTTAATTTCATTATGATGTTATTTTTAATTAATCTGTATTATACAAAGACTAATAAAACATGATTACTGATTATATAAAACGTAAAATAATGCATGAAACTCAGAAACAGAGTTGAATAAAGTCAAGTAGCAGTATGTAAAATGGAACGTCGTAAAAAAGGGAAGTTGAGATGTGTTCAAAACATGCTAATATGTTTACTCTTGACGTAGAATAAACATTAAGAAATATTATAAAATCTTTTTTCCTTGCGTTTCTTTTAACATTGTGATTAGCGTAACGTAACGTACGAGGGCGGGTCAATAAGTCCGTGACTTTTGGAATAAAACACAGATTTTTTGATAAATAAATGTTTTATTTTTCAACGTAGTCTCCCTTGAGCTCTATACACTTTGTCCAACGCTTCTCCAATTTTTTTATCCCTTCCAAAAAATATTATTTGTCGAGGTCCTCAAAATAGGCCTTTGTTTGCGAGATGACTTCATCATTGGAGTCAAATCTTTTTCCACCAAGCCATTTCTCACCTTCCTCCCACGTTGCAGTGCTGGGTGGGCTTCCCCAGTGCTGTACGCGCTGTGCGTGCGGCTGCTGGTCCTGACGCGCGCACAGCTGCACGTGTGCGCGCGCAGCGTGCTGGCGGCGGCGGCGCGCGCGCCCGTGTACGGCGCGCTGCACTGCCTCGCGCGCGCACTGCTACATGTCGACCCACGGTCAGTCACACACTACGCTAGAGTCCTGTGTACTCAGAATATAATTTAAAACTATCATAATTGTATGTATTATGTGTAATATCATAATATAACATCACGCCTTGTTTCCCCGAAGGGTTGGGCAGAGGTATTATGTCTGCTTTGTTATTGAAATATAACTGCGCATTAACTTGGATTTATGTCTATAGGTAATGATTTGCATGTTTCCCCAAATTATTAAATAATATGTGTACAGGGAAATATCGTCGGATGAGCAGTGGACTGCTCTGGTTGCAGAGATAATAGACACGTGCATGGAAGTGAACACCGCCGTGTCGTGCGTGGTCAACAACTCGTCGCCCGAGGGCCACCTGCCCTGCGACCTCACGGTGCAGCTCACGGACCACGGGAACACTGGGTGAGTGACTATAGTGCGCGCGGAACTAGTTGGCCGCGCCTTAGGCATGTGAGCGGTGGGAAGGAGGAGATAGACTGTGGCTAAGCTAAATCAATATGCCAATCACGTCATCGCGCCCTCCCCCGTCTCACCGCTCACTTATCTAAGGCGCGGCCAACTAGTAAGACTACGGGACCACCCTTGCTTCGTACGGGTGCAAAATCATTTTTTTTACTACGCTGAGAATCAGCACTTTATGTACTTCAAAACATCAATTTAAAAAATACCGAGCGTTCGGGAGACCTCTGTCAGGAACGAAGTTCCTTACGCAATACTCACACGCACACACACTCATATGAAATAAGGAGACAGATAGAGAGAGAAAGTCGCATAGAGCAGGCGTTGTCGCGCGCACACCCAACAGCGTTTTTATATACGGAGCGTTAATTCGTGAGTGGTAGTAAAATTACGAACGTTGCAAAGTGCAATGTGTGCATCGATCACTAATAAAAGAACTAGATACACAATCCTATGCAAAAGTTCTCTTAAAATTGTCGCCAATTATGTTTACGTAATTCTAGTTAACCTGTTATAAATTTCCTTGAAATAAAATGACTTTATTATTTATTCGTCTTTTCGATAGATTTTTATGTTTTTCCGTGTATTCTATAGCCATGTGTTTTTTTTTTCGTAGTCTGGGAATGAATTCATCGGATTGTCTTGCTATAACTGATATCCATTCTCCACACCTTACTGGATCTCGAGGAAAGCTAAAACAACAAAAATAAAATCTATAAAATGTAACTAAAATATTTATAGAAGCATTAAAGAAGTCTCATAATACAAAAAAAATACAAAACAATCATACACTAATAATAAAATAAAATTAAGAAACAATATCGTCTCCAACAAATGGAACAGAGTCAACGCACGTAACCCGAAAAATTTAAGTGAGCATGCGATACTATGATTAAAAACGTTAACTAAGAGTCTTTACAATTGAGATGATTTATAACTCCTGCTGTTAATTAGGAAATAATTTGAAAAAACGTTTTACGATGATTTCTTGACAAAATACCAATATTTACAATACAGTGATAACAATAATATAATGGTGATATTAATACTTACACTCTTTGTCGCTGATTATGTATCTAGTTCTATATTAGTGATCGATGAATGTGTGTAATATGTAAAAAGCTGAGCTTTTCACTAAACACCTAAGCAAAGTTTTCACTCCAAATCCTTCGTCTATGACCGAATTTGAAGATGAAGTGGACCGAATGATAATACACACCAAGGGAACTAACATGAAGAATTAGTTACTTGGAAAACAAAAAAGCTCCTGGTTTCGACCTAGTAACGGGTGAAGTCCTTAAGAAACTACCTAGAATAGTAATAGTATTTTTAACAATGCTATTCAATGCCATTTTTAGAATACAATACTATCCAAAGTTATGGAAAATATCACAAATCTGTATGATTGCAAAACCAGGAAAACCACCAACAGAACCTAGCTCATACAGGCCTATAAGTCTTCTCCCTATCCTATCTAAGGTATTCGATAAAAAATCTTCTGATAAGACTAAAACCAGTCCTGGGCGAAAAGAAGATTATACCTGATCACCAATTTGGATTTCGGGAAAAACATTCTACTGTAGAGCAAGTACATCGAGTGGTTCACAAAATAAGACAATCGCTAGAGAAAAAAGAGTATTGTTCTGCAGTATTCATTGATATCCAACAGGCATTGGATAGAGTCTGGCACAAAGGACTACTGTATAAGCTAAAAACCCTCTTACTAAGTAAGAGTCTCTAATAAGATTTTAGGATCATGTAGAATGAGTTATCATTCTACATGATCCTAAAATCTTACTTGGATCAAAGGAGATTCCAAGTAAAATACGAGGAAGAATGATCAAAGGAGATTCCAAGTAAAATACGAGGAAGAATTATCAAAGCTTGACTGCATCACCGCCTCACTTCCACAAGGATCTGTGCTTGGGCCAGTCCTTTATTCAATATATACGGCAGACTTGCCTGACACTGAAGATGTGTTAAACGAAACATATGCAGATGACACTGCATGCCTTGCAAGTGATAGTAATCCGAACAACGCATCGCTTAAACTGCAGGAACAGCTCAGTAAAATTAACATGTGGCTTCAGAAGTGGAGAATTAAACCTAGCGTTACTAAATCGACACAAGTAACATTCACACTACGGAAAGGTGACTGTCCACCTGTGCGTATGGAAAACAAACTGCTACCAAGCAATAATAGCGTGAAATATCTCGGTCTACACCTGGATAGAAGATTCACCTGGGCTTACCACATCAAAGTCAAGAAAACAGAAGCCACCTTGCAATTCAAAGGTCTGTCTTGGTTACTAGGGCATCAATCCCGGCTGTCCCTCAGTAACAAACTGCTAGTTTACAAGGCTTTATAAAGCTAATCTGGACCTACTCCAATATCGAGATCCTCCAGAGATTTCAAAATCTTGCTCTTAGAACTATTTCAAGTGCACACTGGTTCGTGAGAAACAAGGAAAGACATAAATACTTGGAGCTACCGACCGTGAAAGAGGAAGTCTGTAAACTAAGCAAGAGATACAAAGAAAAACTAACTCAATAAACCCCTAAATGTATTGGCTAAGAACCTAACAAATCGACAAGAAGAAGTAACTCGCCTAAAAAGATGGCAAATACTAGACATATACCTGAAACTAAAAACTTAGTGTCTACAAACTCACACGGTGCCGTTTAATGGAACTGCACCCAATCCAAATGAATCCTAGAAACCATCTGATTATGGCTAAAAGCCGATTGCAGATTGAAATTGGAAAAAAAAAACGACAGAGTCCTACATTATGTCAATTTTTGTAGCAAGACAACTGGATAAATTACCGCAAATCCTGATAGATCACCTGGAGTGTTCCAAATTATTGAAGGAAATGCAGGTATTCTATTCTATTATATACGAGGGCGGCACTGAAAATTTCGGGAATCAAGGAAGTGACACAACATTACTATTTAAAAATGTATTGACGATGGGTATGACAACAATACGGCGCTGGTGATGTCGTGTTTGCACTTTTCAAACGCCTGAATCGCTGACTCGCTCCAACAAATTTTCGTCTTGTCGTTTTTCTTCGAATCCTTCAGGTAAGCGTTGAGCTCTTTCTGGTATGCGGCGGCATGTGGGATATTCTCACGATAGAAGTTTATCATTCCCAGGAATCGACTTAGTTGTTGGACTGTTTCTGGGCGAGGGTATGATTTTATTGCTTCGATCTTCTCGTCAGTTGGCTTAATTCCTTCGGTTGTTATAGTGTAGCCCAAAAAGTTGAGTGTTTGTTGGCCAAATGTACACTTAGCTACATTTAGTTGTAGCCCATGGTCGTTAAGCCTTCTGAATACTTCTTCCAGTTCTCTTCTGTGCTGTTCTTTTGTTTCAGAAGCCAATAAAATGTTGTCGACAAATGGGAAGACAGGGAGTCCCCGTAGGACATTGTCTATATGTCGTTGGAACGTTTGCCCAGCGTTGCGCAACCCGAAGCACATCCTCGGGAATTCAAATAACCCGAATGGTGTGATAACGGCAGTCTTCTGTATATCTTCTTCGCGAGTTCTCACTTGATAATAGGCCTTTTTCATGTCAATAATGGAAAAGTATTTCTTCCCCAGCACGTTGTAGGTAAAATCATGCAGTCTTGGAACGGGGTAACGGTCTGGCACGGTGGCTGTATTGAGTCGTCGATAATCTCCACAAACTCTGTATTTACCGTCCTTCTTTAGGACAAGGTGTATTGGACTTGCCCAAGGACTCTTCGACGGCCGACAAATACCTTGCTCAATCATAACGTCAAATTCTGCCTTGGCTGCCTTGTACTTGTGCGGTGGCAGAGGGCGTGATTTCGCATACAATGGCGGGCCGGTAGTCTGTATGTGGTGTTCCACTTCACTGTGACAAAGCTTCAAATTCGGTCGGGTGATGTCTGGGTACTTTGCAAGCAGATCATGGTATGGCTGCTGGTCGTCAACGGTGTTGATGCTGGAGTCTGAAGATGAAGTAACGCAACCGACAACAGATAGGCCTGTTTTTTTGTCTATTAACCTCCGTCCGTGTATATCTACCGTGAGTTGGTGCTTATGTAGGAAATCAGCCCCCAATATCGGTCTGGTCACTTCGGCGACGACGAAATTGCACATAAACGGTCGACGTAGTCCGATATTTAAAGTCATAGTGCGTTCCCCATAGGAGGGTATTCGTGAGCCGTTTGCGGCGTAGAGATATTCGGTCGGCGTCGTTTTTTCTCTGCGTACCCTCTTGACAGGTAAAACTGAGACGTTCGCGCCGGTATCGATGAGGAAATGCAGACCAGTTTCCAGCTCTTTAATAAACAGACGGTGTCGGATTATGTCGTTGACTTCGGCTCCCGTCGTAGCCAAAGTCGGGACTAGTTTTCCTGGCTCGTATTCATCTTGCTCGCATAGTTGCAGGGCCTTCGACAGCGAAACGCCTCCTTGCCGAACTTGCGATGGAAATAGCAAATCGATGTGTCCCGATTCGCTGACTTGGAACGAGATCTTGAACGGTACCTGTCTCGCTGCGGTCCACGGTGGCTACTTACGCGATCTGTCCGTTTTTAACGCTGCGACCTCCTTCGTTAGTGCCTCAATCATGTTTAAAATTCGATCGTTAGGCGATGGTATCGACGGTTGTGATGCGGTGCTAGCATGACTGCAGGAACACACGGAATTGGCCTCTTTCATCTGTACACTCATCTTGTCGGCCATCGCCGCTAGCGAGTCTAATTTTGTTGCTTCGCTGACCGCCAATACAGCTCTCGTCGAGGAGGGTAGGTGGCTCATCCACAACATTCGGAGAGTTTCATCTGGCATCTTCTTACGAGCCAGATCACGCATACGCCGCAGCAGCTGGGAAGGACGCTGGTCACCTAGTTCCACTTCGTTGAGCAATTTTTGCAGTTGCTTATTTTCTGATTCCTCGTAGACGGACAATAAACGGGTCTTTAGCGCTTCGAATCTACCCGTCCTTGCCGAAGATAATATAATGTCGCTAATTTGTTCCACATCCACCTTGTCGGGTTGGGCCACAGCAAGTCCAAACTTCGCTTCTTCGCTGAGCTTTTGGTTCGACACCATGGTTTCGAATTGCGCGAACCATAATCTGGGCTTGTCCCGCCAGAATGGAGGTATCCGAGACTTGACGGAGATCATTTCTATGTCTTCTTCAGACAGTGTGGTTCGCGGCACCTGACTTGCGTCATCCATAGCTTGTTAGATCACGTCGGGGTCACCAATTTAGAGGTCACTTGTAAATAAAAGATAATGCGTATACCATTAAATGGAATGAATTTTATTCATGTGAAACATCGCCTTATATTGCCGAAGGGTAGCCTAAAATGTGGTGGTGGTACCGAGGAATATACCCTTGGGGCGGTAGACCAATAGGCGATCTGGTTGGCCGCGCGTCTGATGAGGATGACGTAGGAACCCCGCGCGCGCGCACGGCACAACGCGTAAATACGGATGGAACGGGCTCCGACAGCCAGTACCCGATGGTCTCCGGCGCAGGGATGTTGTCGCCACTCGATACGATACGCCAGCGCAGGCGCAGGCGGCAGAGGTGTCGCATTCGTTTGGAGATGTGGTACGGTGCGCGCTCCGCGCGCCCTGGCGGACGCTTAGTGCAATTAGTGCGTTGCGCGCTGTGACGGCGGCCGGACGTATGATGATGCGCTCTTGTGTTTGTGTAGGTCACTACAATTGCTTTTCGAAGTATTCTCCGCGAAATATGACACATTTTTCCATACGATGGAACCAATCATTGAAGCAACCATTCCATTCCGAAGTTGGGGTCTCCAAAATTGCCGTTTTGTAGGTGTCCACATCTTCTTCAGTTTACAGTCCACAGCTCTTTACGGAGTTCAGAAGCGACCTGTGGCAAACAAATGCTAGCATACCATTCTGCATTAACCGTTCTTTGTCCCTCAAGAGGAATAGTCGTAACATGGCCGGTTTTGGAGACAAACGTGGCCACCATTTTTTTGCAACACTCCGTGAACGAACAATTTTTGTTGGCTTTAACTCATTTTCGAACACCCAAACTCGTGACTGGTTTTTTGTTTCGGGTTCGTACGCGTATATCCAGGATTCGTCACCTGATACGATGTTGTATACAGCATTTGAGGATCCTGCGTGGAATCTTTCGAGAGTTCTGATGCACCAAGTAACGCGAGCCGCTTTTTGCTCTTCACAGAGCGAATGCGGTATCCATCGGGAAAACAACTTTTTTACACCTAATTGTTCATGCAAGATTATTTGTATTTGACTCATGCCAATGTCTAAAGTTGCCTGAATTTCGCGATATGTCACATGTCGATCTTCCACAATCAGCTTACGCACAGCATCAACGTTTTCTTGGGTGACTGCAGTTTTTGGACGACCTTGACGGGGATCATCACTGAGCTTGACACGTCCACTTTGAAATTCAGCAAACCAGCGATAAATTGTGGTTTTGGATGGGGCTTCATCACCAAATGCAGAAATCATCCGGTCAACACACTGCTTTTGTGTTAAAGCACTTCGAAAGTCATAATAAATAATCGCTCTTGAATTTTCTCGAGCCAATTCCATTTTCTCAACGACTAAACAAGTTTGACAAAACCTTGTGAAAAGACCGAGAATCTTTTTTAAATAAATAAATGATATTCGATTTTTAAAACCAAGGAGTTTTGAATTAAAAAGATTTTAATATGACAGGAACAGTGGAAATATTCAATTCCCGATACTTTTAGTGCAGCCCTCGTATTTTATTATGGCAAGCAAAGCCGATGTCGACTATTCTGCCAATGTCTAAAGTGAACAGGAAAAGCAAGTGTGTATTGTAAAAAAAATAAAAAACGATAAAAATCTTCGATGATACATAATGTAGATCTTGTGGGGTTAGTACTGGACTGGAACAAACAAAAGGATAAAAATTACATAAATAATTATAATTGTTGGAACATTTATTTATACATAAATACATCATCCACACACAAAATATTAAGGGAAATAAATCATAATTTTATGTTATTGCGGCGGATGAAAATCATCAGCGCCACAAGCAGGTCAGGAGAGGGATATGTTAAAAGGGAGGGGAAATTAATCGGTAGAGGGATCTTAAATATTGGGAGACGCTTATACAAATCTAGAGGGGGGTGTTGTTAGAGCATTCGAAAAATATGTGATCCAGGGTGCCCTCTTCCAACCCGCACTCGCAGAGAGAGGAGTCACGAACATCGATTTTATTTTAAAAGATGGGAGTGCAATAAAAACCTAGGCGGATTCTACAGAGAACAGAAATTATAGTTTTCGATACCTTTTTGTGAGCGAAAAACCACGGTTTTGATGGCACAGCATAATAAAAACTGCTATTCCACTATTCCTGCCAGGAAAACTGCAGGTTCTGTCTTGGAAGGAGCAATAAGTCGTAACCCTGATAAGAATTGTGCGTGAGATCTGACGATAAAGGTGAACATGCATCTTTGGCCAGAACATCAAATTCAAATTCAAATCTTTATTGCTTATCGCATGTGTTTACAAGGTCTTATTAAAGTTAAACAGTTCACATGGACCCTGTCGGGCACAACAATTTAATACAATATGAGTAGTAGCATTCATAATATATATACTAATAAGAATTAAGTATTGTTGCCATTAAAAAATCAAATTAAACCACAATAAATAACATCACATTTAAATATTAAACCACAATAAATAACATCATATATAATCATTAGAAATAATCAATTCATTTAAAATAAATAATGTCACAGATTAAAATAATAATATGAGTAAAAAATTAAAAAAGCATTAACACACAATTTTTTCTTTTTACAAATATATTACTCAGGAATCAGTCAAAATCAATATCGTATCAAAGTATAATATAATATAAATGTCTAAAACTGAATAAATGATGGAAGTCATCTCTTTAGATGTCATCATTTAAAAATTCATTCAGTGAATAATAGCATCTATCCACCAGTAGTTTCCTGAGCTGTTTAATAAATATTACACATTCGTTACCCTTAATGCCACAATGGCGAGGGATCCAAACTAACTGAACACCCTTCTGATTAGTAGCGCAGGACATTACAGAGTTTTTAATTCTTAAATAAGTGAACTGTGCAATTTACTTTTAAAGTGATTTTGGACTAAAGCTTGCAAACAACTAACGGAATCTGTAAAAATAACGGCTTTCTCAATATTATGGTGTGACTCTATAAAAAGACACGCTTCCAATATAGCCACACACTCACCAGTGAATACAGAAGACTCCTTAGGGCTTTTAAATTGAAGAATAATTTTGGAGCTTTGGTAATAGACTGCGGCGCCAGTGTGACAAAAATCGGTAAGTTTCGAAGCGTCCGTAAAAATAATTGAAAACCATTCCATCGCTCGCGACGTAGTTCTTTTGGATATACATATATAAAACTTTAAAAGGAAAATTATAAAGAGGTAATCTGGGATACTGGACGATCGGGCCACCAAAATTTTGAATTTGTCGATAGGATTTTAGGATCAAGGGAATTTCTTTATTTTTCTAGTAATTTGAGTTTCTACATAGGGCATCTAACTCGTGCAGTCTTGCATATTAGTCTAGACACAAAACGGGAAGCCAGATATTGCCGTCTTAGGGCTAGAGGAGGTTCAGCATATTCGACCTGCAATGCGTTAACGGGAGAGGACTTCATACAACCTGAGATGATTCGGAGACACTTTGACTGTACCTTATCCAGCCCTGCCAAAGCACCTTTGTTGCAAGGAATCAAAAGATGTGTACCTTAGTCCAAAACACTACGAACTAAGGTTCGGTTCGGTCGTCACAATAGTGAAAACCGCATCGAACGTAGTTTAGAATAACAACGCGGTCACACGGACACACGAAAAGCAACTTAAATGATAAATGATTTTATTTCAGTAAATAGGTTTGTACAAACACTTTTACACGTCAATCATATTTTAAAAACTAGGTGAGATCGGCATTTCCTATCTGACTACTCTGAGAAGAAACGCCGAAACAAACTCAGAGATCACAGTCTCTTTTAAAGTCCAGACATAATCTTGGTCAGGTCATGTGAAGACCATGTGGATTGATATCTGAAATGGTCTTTCGAGGAAAGAACCACACAGAATGAGTGGACCTGTCCAGTCAGTGCACGCATTTGTCAGTTGTCATGCAGCTCAACACAGAACTAAAGGAGCAAAACGATTCGACGAACAATACCAAAGAAAGGACATTTGGGTAGGCCGCATAAATTACTCAAACTGCCAGACCATGATTAAAACTAATAATTTAAAAAAAAAAATGCATTAAAAAAAACAACAAATCCACAATGTCTTCACATTCACAATAATTAATATAATCCTTTACAAAGTAAATAGTATAATCCTTTACAAAGTAAATGGCATTGCATATATAAAGTGCATCAATGTCAAAGTGTAAATAAAATATGAAAATAATCTTGGTCATATCATATGAGGACTATGTAGACTGGTGTCTGAAATGGTCTTTTGAGGAAAGAACCACACGGATTTGAGTGGACCTGTCCAGTCAGTGCACGCATTTGTCAATCATCGTGCAGCTCAACTCAGAACTAAGGAGCTCAACGATTCGACGAACAATACAAAAGAAAGGACACTTGGGGAGGCCGCGTAAAGTACTCAAACAGCCAGACCATCATCACTAAAAGAAGAGAAAAAAAAAACGCAAAGACCCACACAGTCCGCACATTCACAAAAATCAAAACAATATTATACTTTATACAGTAAATATATACATGTCATTGTTTAGATAAAACGTACGTATATAAAAAAAAATACACTAAAAGAAAAAAAAAAAGAAAAAAAAGCAAATTACACATCAATTATGTCTGTGTAAACTTATTGGAGCAGCTCAATCCCAAGCCTTCTTGTCCTCAATATAGTCCTTGACAGTATAATAGGCTTTCTGGCCTAATTTCCGCTTTATAAAAGTTTTAAATTTATTAAGGCTTAGTTCTTGAATGTGGCTAGGAAGTTTATTATAAAAACGTATACATTGACATTTAAACGAGCCACCTATTTTCTTGAGCCTGGTAGTGGGAACAACAAATTTGTGTTTATTCCTAGTATTTTTGTTATGGATATCACTGTATTTTTTAAACAGATTAATATTTTTATGTGCATATAAAAGATTTTCATAAATGTACTGAGAAGGCACAGTCATTATATTAATCTCTTTAAATTTGTCTCTGAGGGAGTGTCTGGGACTTAATTTATAAATTGAACGAATTGCCCTTTTTTGTAAAACAAAAACTGTTTGAATGTCGGCGGCATTTCCCCACAAAAGAATACCGTACGACATCACACTATGAAAATAACTAAAGTAAACTAAACGCGCTGTCTCTAAATCAGTTAAATTACGAATTTTTCTAACGGCGTATGCTGCAGAGCTTAGTTTTTTTGACAATTTATCTATATTTGGGCCCCATTGAAGCTTGGCATCCAAAGTTATGCCTAAGAACACTTCCTAAGAGTTTTCGGGTTTCAACTCTTCACCCTTTAAAAGAACACTAGTTTCTACTTGTCTGACACGAGGTATCGTAAACTTATTACATTTAGTTTTTTTCTCGTTAAGAAGTAGGTTATTAACATTAAACCAGTTAACTACCTTAGCGAGGGCGCTATTTACAGTGTCAGTAACCAGCTGCTGACGTTTCAGTTTAAATAAAAGTGAAGTGTCGTCTGCAAACAATGCTATATCATGATTATCCTTTATGAGGTATGGCAAGTCATTAATATAAATAAGAAACAAAAATGGGCCAAGAATTGAGCCCTGGGGGAACCCCATTCTAACTACAGATCCAGGTGATCTTTTTCCGTTAACATCTACTCTTTGAATCCTATCACTTAAGTAAGAAGTAAGAAGATCCAGAGAGGCGTTCCGTATTCCGTAGTGGTGCAGTTTCCTGATTAATGTTTCATGAAGAACACAATCAAATGCCTTGGACAGATCGCAAAAGATGCCCAAAGCATCGCACTTGTCCTCCCATGCATTATAAACATGTCCTAAAAGTTCAACTCCGGCATCAGTAGTCGAACGACCCTTTGTAAAACCAAACTGTTTGTTATGCAGTAATTTGTGTTTATTAAAAAATCTTTGCATTTGATCTAAAATAATTTTTTCAAAAATTTTACTAAAGGTAGGTAGCACTGAAATAGGTCTATAATTAGTAGGGTCAGATGTGCTACCCGATTTAAACAATGGTATTATTTTACTGTTTTTCATAAGATCAGGAAACTCACCACGGTCAATACAATTATTAAAAATAACAGCTAAAGTAGGTGCTACAATATATATAATTGCCTTAGCAACGTCCACAGAATTACCCCATACATCTGCGTTCTTTTTAACATTTAATGTGTGAAAGGTTTTAATTATATCTCTACAGGTGACATATTGGAAATTAAACTCAGAATCACAAACTGGAACGTTTTCTTTAAGCAAAGACTCTGCAGTAGTGGGCGATGTGTTCAGAGATTTAGTAGTCGATACGGGAATCTCTGCAAAGAAATTTTCAAAGGCCGCGGCGACTTGCGAATCTGATTTAATTTTGTTGCCATCAATATCAAGGCTGAAGTCACTACTTCGGTTGCATGACCTTCCCGTTTCGCTATTAATGATATTCCATGTCGTTTTAATTACATTACTACTATTTTTAATTTTTGAACTCAAGTAACGTGACTTGGCCATACAACAAACTTTTTAAAATAATTTTGAATAATTCCTAACATATAAATTAAATTCAGAAGTGTTTATACAAGTCCGTTCATCATACAACTCAAAAAGTCGTTTTCTACTTTTATGTATACCAATGGTAGCCCAGTCACTGAAGGAAGCATTACTATTAACCGAAAATGTCTTCGGAATGAAAGTATTATCAAATTGTGTACAATACATTTAGAAAAAAGCATTATATTGTTGATTAGAGTCATCATTAGTTGAAAAAAGTGGTAAATTAATTAGAAGTTTAGTTTTAAATGTTTCCAAACGATTATTAGTTTTTGGATTAACAGTGATATCTTTTTTTTTTTTGTTTTTTTGTTAATATTTGAAATAGTGACCAACTGTCCACAATGATCTGAGTCTATTAAATTAATAATTTCCTTGTGGGTTGGTATAACATCTGTATAAACATTATCTAGGCATGTGGCACTAGTGGGAGTTATTCTAGTGGGCTCCAAAAATTGGTTAGCAAGATTGTATGACTGTTTAGGGATATGAGGAACAGGGTGTAAAGTTCACTCATACTCTTCGGAAAAGGGAGGATCCTCCGACCAGATGGATGTCGTATCTGGTGGGCAACTGCCCGATGATTGTTGTCGGGAAGTTGTATATATGCTATCTGCGCGGTAAACTCTGCTTGCGCGATGCAGGATTGATGCGTTTACTCTGCTGAACGAACTACCAACCTGGTGATTACTAAAATTGAATATAAACTGGTGGCCTTTAAGCCAATGTTCTGTCACACAAAGAATATATATATTGTTACAATTCAGGAATAAATCTACTTCTAAATCTTTGTTTAAACCCTTGAATATTTTGATGCACCAGGTTGATATTATTAAATTTATTTACACACACATTTGGTTTACCATTTGCTTTCCTTACATTTTTGCAAGAGGTTGCCTCTATTGTCCTTATTTCTAATTTAAATGAAAGTCAATGTCAATAATTGGTTCCAAATTATTGGCAGAATAGTGTATCATGTCATTGCATTGCTCAAAAGAAACAAGTTGTTTAGCCAAATTCTTGGCTGTAATAGAAAAAAAATATGATAGCGACACAGCTATCTGTCTTTTATGATAGTTTGAAAGATAGTACATAATAATATTATACCTATCTTTTGTCAAATACAAATTTCTACCAACATAATTGTTAGTATCAATTAATTGAAATAGATTATTATTAAATGTCAAATTATGTAATGTCATATTTATTTCAAATCTTACGTTATTTTCCTCCTGTGGCAAACTGTTACTATAGGGGAATGTAAACAACACATTGTCACACATTGTCTAATTTTTCTTAAACTAAGATTAGACAATGTTCTATAATATTGGAGCAATTCTCCTTTGTTCATGTTTCCCCTATTACCCATAAAATTAGTAATGTAGTGTCCTGGTTAAAGTTACATTTAATAATTTCTTTCATAATTTCAAATAAGGAACAACCAGGCATACAGTAGTTTATTACAGAGTGTCCTGGATATTCAACTGTCAATAAGTGGCCTAAGTCCTTTCCAATCTCATCGCAAAATAATATTATATCATTTTGTACTATTTGTTTACATTGTTTACTGGAACTATTAATAGTAGCAGGAATAGTCAAATCAACACAAGGCTGCACTAAGGTGGTATTGTATGTTGACAATGAATGGTCCGGTGTAGAAACATTAGATGGTATTTGACAATGCTCACAGCTGGTGTTTGATTGTGAGTTAACCAGCTCATTCATTGCCAACACATATTCCCTCATAAGATCTTCAGAGGTATTATATTTAGTAGTCATTGCACTAAGTTTCTCTTGCAAATGGTCAAGTTGAGATTGCAAGTCCTGTGTGTCAATGTTGTATTTCCTAGTACTTTGGTCCAAATTAAAAGTCTTAAATTTATAAAATGTAATTTGCCAGCGACTTCATCCGCCCTATATTCCCTATGCTATGGGAATACATCCAGTAGGTACTTTGCACCGGAGAAGAAGCGCATTTTCACAATAAAGTAGTGCTATAACATTTTTGTTCAGTGATCACCCAGAGCATAACTCTACTTTAACAATAATGACTTCACGAATACATTTGTTCACCAGAAACGTGACGTTGGACGACGGCAGGCAGGTCACGGCGCAGATGGTACTGTTGTGCGCCTGGAGGTCCGTCAAAGAGGTACAGTATGCTCGATAAAATTGCTCATATGTCCTTTATACTAGAAGATATAATATTGTTTAGATTGGCCGTTAGCAATCACGTGACCGTTATCAATAATGAACAAAGGTTTAGATTGGCCGTTAGCAATCACGTGACCGTTATCAATAATGAACAAACAGGAACCAAAATCACAATTCTGATGGCACACTGGAGACGTCATGTGGTCTCATTTGCGATAACAAAGAAGTTGCTCAAGAATTTGTAGATTTCATTACCAGTGTCCCACTTAAAACAACCGAAATCTTAAACTCTTCGCCCTCGCTCGCTTTTGATTTAGTAAAGGCGAATGTTTCAGCCTGCCTGATCGAATTCAACTTTAAGCATATTAACCCTAGGCATGCCACAATAACGGCATAACAGCGGCTATCTTTATTTCTCCATAAAAGCATTTACATAATTTAAATCTAAAACTGACTTAATATAGTGTTCCAGAGTGAAAAACCCTGACTTCTAAACTAGGTTTATGTACCTGTATCTTAGAAGCCAGTGCCCCTTCAAAGTAATGTGCATACAGTAAATAGGACACATATAATATACAAAAATCCATTTGACAAGTCCAAGAGAAACAAAAAAAAAACTGAATACAAGAAAAAAAAAACATTAAAAGAAAGTGTTGAGTTTGTCTATAGTGTGTTTCAGGAGCTACATGTTTGAGGGAGTGTGTATGTTTGTGATAGTGTAATTGAAGTATGAGTGTAATTAAAGTGTAATTGGAGTGTGCGAGCATATGCAAGAGTATAATAATTATCATAATTTATCTTTTAAATATAACTTTATGTACCTATATATTTATATTTCTAAAATTTCCCAACAGAAGATCCTCCGTATTGCGATAAGTCAGTTTTAGAAGATATTCCTTTAACTTAGGTTTGAGCTGATATTTAGTATCGGGATAAATTTTTAGAACTTTATTAAGCTGGTTATAGAGTTTCGTGCTGGAAATAAAATAGTGTTTCTTGGCAAACGAAGTTCTATGCGACTCTTGAAGAAAAACCGTGTGTTTTATTCTGCCAGTTGGCTCTGAGGACGGACGAGAAGGGTGCTTACGGAGCATTGACTGAAGGACATACAGCTGCCTGACAGTCAACACTTTGGATTCCGCATAGAGCTGTACTGTGGAATATCTTAGCGGCCGAGAGAGCAGAACCTTTAGAACAGCTCTTTGTGCTCGTTCCAGTCGGATGAAATGGTTTTCAGTAGCACCACCCCAGACTGGAATACAATAAGCTAAGATCGATTGGCACAAAGCAAAATAAACCACCATCAATGTGTCCCTATCTGCAGACTTGCGTATTTTTTTAAAAACGTAGATCAGCTTGCGAGTTCTACCAGAAAGTGTGTCAAGATGTTTTTGCCAATTAAGATGTTGGTCGATATGTACGCCAAGGTACTTGACACTAGTGGACTTAGAGATTTTCAGGCAGTCACACTCACAAACGGTGGAAGACGTACATATATGGGCTTTAAGAGTAAGGGAAGGTGATGGGCATAAGTTTGACCTGATAGCAAATGGCATGTAAACCGTTTTACTGACGTTTAGAGTGAGTAGGTTGTAATTCAACCATTCCAACACACGTTTAAGTGCCTTCTCGGCATTCCGATAGCACTGGGCCCAGTCTACTCCATCTATAAGCAAGGTAGTATCATCGGCGTATGCAATGACTTTACAGTTTTGTATGGGCAGTTTACAGAGTTCATTTATATAGATAAGGAATAGAGTGGGACCCAGTATGCTACCCTGAGGCACACCGTAAGCAATGGGAAGCTCTTCACTCACATGTTGCCCGATTTTAACCACCTGAGTTCGATTCCTCAGGTAGTCTTTAAAGATATCCAGCACCGAGCCTCGAATTCCAATGCCCTCCATCCTATTTAGCAAGGCCGGCGCATAAACGGTATCAAAGGCCTTAGATAAATCAAGAAAGATACCAAGACACTTTCGCTTATTGTCAACAGACCTAACTGCGTAATCAGACAGAGCCATTATAGCATCTTCAGTACTAATGCCCTTCCGGAAACCAAATTGGTTGGGGGCTAAAATATTATATGTCTCAAGGAAACTGACGAGACTCTTATTTAAAATTCGTTCCAAGATCTTTGACATGGCAGAGAGAACCGAGATAGGTCTGTAGTTGTTAACGTCGTCTCTGCGACCAGCCTTATGAACATGGTGAACTACGGCTCTTTTAAAGACTTCAGGGAAGAAACCAGATGAAATGGCGAGATTACAGACATGTGTAATGATTGGGACCAATACACTTCTCGTGGACTTGATGATCCGTCCCAACCGGTAGCAGAGTCTGACTTTAGGCTAAGAATGATGCCTTCGACGTCCATTTCTGTAGCCTCTAGAAGAACCATAGAGCCACTAGTATTTGTTGCCGATACTGAAGGTGTGGTAGACACAGGTTTTATTTTAGTAGCAAGGTTTTTGCCAGCAAAGTAGTTATTGACCTTATTAAGAGAGGACACTGGAGAGTCAGAAAGATGTAACAACTCAACAGGGGGAGGACAGTGTGAACGAAGGTCAGATACATTTTTTACCACATTCCAAGTTGCTTTAATATTATTTTTTGCCTTAGAGAATTCTTCCTTTTCATATGCGCATTTTAGTTTCCTTAACAATGAGTTGCAGAAGTTACGGTAGCGAGTATACGATATTCTCAGAATTTCATTATCAGATTTTTTTAATTTGCCGTGCATGCGGTCACGGTTACGGATACAGCGTAGCAAGCCAGGCGTGATCCAAAGTTTAAGATATCTATGCTTCCTGGGGACTATATGTTCATGCGTGTTGTTCTCTATGATTGTAGAGAGACCTCCTATTAGGTCTTCCGCCGCTCTATTAGGATCCGATACCGCCAAGGTAGGAGACCAGTCTTTGTCATTGATAGTTTTTACAATTGAATTGTGGTTAACTTTACATTTGGTACGGGGTAAATTTCGATACTTATTTTTTGTTTGCAAAAATAGTAGCAGAGGTTCATGATCAGTTATAGACGACTCAATGACAATAGCTGTAGCTGATAAATTCGTTTTTAAGAGGATGTGATCCAGACAGTTTGAGACACGTGTGGGGAACAGGACAGCGGGGAGAAGACCGTGCGCGGCAGCACATGATAGATACTCATCCGAGTGTTTGTCGTTGTTGCCATTCTTGATATCGATATTTATATCTCCAATCAAGACAACAGTCTGTGTGGCGGGCATGAGCACTTTATCCAGACTTTCAATTTTTTTTCAATGTTTTTATAGGAAGGAGAACGATACAGAGCAACAATTGAGACGCTGTCTATAGTACAGATAAGACAATTTGCATCAGCAAAATAGGGTTCTATAACATCATGTTTCATAGAAGATTTAATATAAACAGCGCATCCGTCATTTTGATTGAAAGTGTTTTTCGTAAAAAAGGAAGTGTAACCAACTAAATTTGGTAGGTGCCTGGTTTTACTTAACCAACATTCGGACAAGACAATAACATCACACTGAAAACCTAGAAATTCCATAAGCACAGAGATTTCGTCAAAGTTTTTAGTTATACTCCGGATATTTAGATGTAGTATTTTTAACCCTTTGTTCGGATTTTTTATATACCGCACGCAGTTTTCAGGTTGACATTTATAAGATTTAGCAACAGAAAGTGAGTCTAATTCGTGGTCTACGCTATTATGATTAGCCATTTGCAAAAAAATAAAAGATAGCCCAAAGCGCGGCACAGAAAGAACTGAAATTATCGCAATAAGGCATAAGGCAATTTAAAGTTAACGATGCTGGTGGTACAGGATTATGGAAAGTTGATAGAGATGTGATATACATTATATTTAAGCGATAAACAATATACGCATGCACAGTAATAACAAAACGCACAAGTGATGAAAATAGGGATGACTTACGTGTGTAGTTGTGTGTGTGAGAATGAAAACCTATGCTAAAAAATACTTCTAAAAAATTAAGGAAATTCAAACTTAGTATAATTAACAAGAGTCATTGATTCACATCCAATTCACAAAGGGTCTGTTCCGTTTTAATAAGGATTTGTTTAGCGCCTTCAATTTTACGCAGAAAAACGTTACCATTATTGGTCCAGCAGAACTTGAAATCTTTCAGCTTAGCATATTCCCTTGCAGCAAAAAACAGCCTTCTAGAACTCGGAGGAAGATAAACCGCAACAAAAATTGGGCGCCGGTCCCCATCCATACCGATGTTCTTGGAACTCAAACGGTCTTCCTTGGGATATTTCTTGTTGAAATCGCGTACTGATATAAGGAGTTTGGATTTGGGGAGTGTTTGGAGAGGCGCCACGGCGTCCTCAGCCCTGGACACGGTTGTTTCGGGAGGTTCCTGTTTCGCATAAGGTGGGAGGAAACGCCCGGGTGGCAATGGATAAAAGGACACAATGGATCGCTAGGCAACGACGCAGCTGACGAACTAGCCAAGAGAGCATCCAGCACGTCAGCCTGCGGGCCTGAACCCATCATACCCATCCCCTTCAACCAGATACGCAGGTGGCTGCAGGAGTCCACCCACACACAAGCCGAGATGTGGTGGACCTCGACACCAGGCTGCAGGCAGTCCAAGGAAGCTTTGCCATCCTTAGATGGCAGGCTAACCAGACGTTTATTACGCCTGGACAGAAATGGCCTGCGCCTGGGGACGGGGACCATCACAGGACACTGCTCGCTAAATAAACACTTTCACACAATAGGCATAACGGACAGCCCTCTGTGCAGAGCTTGCATGGAGTCGGACGAGACCGTCGCGCACGAACTCTTTGAGTGCACAGGCGTTACCCAGATTAGGACAGAAACCCTCGGCACACTCGGATCTTACACAGAGGTTCTCAACAGACCAGAAGCTTTGATCGGCTTCTGGAGGGAGGTGGGCTGGTTGGAATAAAAACCATCGACGGCCGCCATGGCCTACGTTCAATGGTCCACATGTAGGACTAAGTGCGGAAACCAAACCCTCTAACAAGAAGAACAAGAACGCCCGGGTGTCACCATTGTGTGGATCGCCTGGAGGACACGGTGGAGCATACGGTAGAGGTCTGCCCAGCTTAGGTGGAGCACCGCCGTGTCCTCGCGGAGGCGGTCTCTTGCGTCCAGCCCTGGACAGGCCATGGTACGGAGCGAGAGGGAATGGAAACCCGTCATCTCCTTATGCGAAGCAGTAATGCTCGCGAAAGAGGAAGCGGAGCACGTGAGGGAGAGAGCCTTGCGCCCTCACGCCCCACTAGCCGCCGCAGGAGACGCCCTGGGCGTCGGGAGTCGCCTGCAGATTCCCGGCCACCGTAGGCGCGGGCTTGCGGACGGCGAGCAACGGGTAGCTCGCCATCCGGTAAGGACGCCTCATAGAGACGTCAGCACATAATATAATAATATATTTATTAAAAAAATAATTACAGTTTTGCTTAAATGTAAATGACAATCCTAAGACTTACGTGCCTGAACTAGGTAATCCTGTTTTTCAGGCGACAAGAGCTAAAATAGTCCGATAAAAATTATAAACAATCAAAAAGTTGACACTAGACAAATAAATTAAAAGTTGAGTAGCTTAAATCCTAGTGTCTATATTTGACAAAAACTTGTTATAGGTGAGTATATATATTTATTTTAACAAGGTTAATAAATTCTCTGTATCTTCATATGACATACTTTGGAGAGCCTCCTTGAGAATTCTCTTACAATTTGTGTAGTTCAGGGAATAAATGTTTGCTCTCGAGTTTAGTCTATTATAAAGGAGAGGACCGAGGTACAGGTTTTTACCTGGATATGAAAGCATGTTTTGTTGTATTTTGTGGACAGACTATATCTTTACGTCTTTTATTTGTAGATTCCGTGCTGTACGGTAGAGATGTGCATTGTTTTAGTACAATGACAATTATAAACAGTTAATCATTTTGACTCAAATAAATTGGAGAGTTCCAAGGCATTTGATTGCGTCGGTCACGAGACCTTGCTCTTGAAATTTGAGCATTACAGACCTGGAAAACTTGCGCTCAGTTTAGTAAAGACTTATTTAAATGATAGACAACAGTAAGTTCAAATAATTGTTGTCAATTCACTTGATTTAAAAGTAGAAATGGGTATTCCATAAGGCTCTATATTGCTATATGTGCTTCGTCAGCCTCGGCTCAAGAATCGAAGAAACGTGGCTGCTAAATTGGTAAGTGGAATGTTACCCATGATTATCTTTCCAATGGGGTGTTATTAGACGCGTTCATCTATAAACTCGCTCCGCATCTATTACTATTCCCGCATTTAAATTGCGCAGGACCCCAAGCCCAACAGCAGTCGCGCTTGTGACCACGAGACCAACGGGGCAGGTAACTCACTGAACTAAAGACTAATTAAAGACAGAGATTTACAAAACCATTTTCCCAAAACATTTTCATATGCTTATTCAATATAAAAATGTAGCTAAAAATATGTATAATGTTATCAGATTTTGTTTTTAGATAATAATAATACAGTAATTATACGTTTGTAAAGTATAGATTTTTCAGAACGTCGATTTTATTCGGTTAAAAACGGCCGGTCACAACATTACGGCAACGAACCCAAAGACATTGTAATAATGTCTTCTCGGAATTTTAAATTCAAATTCTTTATTAAGGACTAAGTGTATATAATAGCCGCACAGGTCGATCAGTCCCTTCTAGCCTCGGAAGTTGTTCCGGGTGTATCAAACGCACACTATGCAGCCAAGCATATTATAAGTTGGGGGATTACATCTCTGACAAAGATGCTTGGCTCAACTCTGGTTCTGCTCCACAAGGGCGCATAAACAATTAATTAGCATTCGGAAATATTGTTGGAGCTGCTGAAGATTGTAAAAACTATCTTTGCACTGTATAAACTCAATCTTTAAATATTGTATAATTGCAAAGCACACGTGTGAGCACTATGTAGTACCTACTATAAAGCTACCCTATACTTGGCACGTCTGTCATTGACTTGAATGTGCCCTGGCGGCTGGGAGTATGTCACGCTCACTCAAATGTCTCGCTGGTGGTGGCGTGTGTGTTGGATCATTAAGTTCCCTTCAAAATGGTTGAGCTGAATGGTGCTGATCCATACGTCATGTTCGTGAACGGGCGTCAGTACAGCAGGTAGGTTCTTAGAACTAAGTTCCCTGGTAGAGCATTGCAATTTATTGTTTTTAAATGATAAACTATAAACTAAATATACATACTCAAATTTACAGTTTTCAATTATATAGTAAAATTTTTGAAAAACTTATTTTAGATCAAATGCAAAGATTTTTTAATAAACACAAATTACTGCATAACAAACAGTTTGGTTTTACAAAGGGTCGTTCGACTGAACTTTTAGGACATGTTTATAATGCATGGGAGGACAAATGCGATGCTTTGGGCATCTTTTGCGATTTGTCCAAGGCATTTGATTGTGTTCTTCATGAAACATTAATCAGGAAACTGCACCACTACGGAATAAGGAACACCTCACTGGATCTTCTTACTTAAGTGATAGGATTCAAAGAGTAGATGTTAACGGAAAAAGATCACCTGGATCTGTAGTAAGAATGGGGGCCCCCCAGGGCTCAATTCTTGGCCCATTTTTGTTTCTTATTTATATTAATGACTTGCCATACCTCATAAAGAATAATCATGATATAGTGTTGTTTGCAGACGACACTTCACTTTTATTGAAACTGAAACGTCAGCAGCTGGTTACTGACAGTGTAAATAGCGCCATCGCTAAGGTAGTTAACTGTTTTAATGTTAATAACCTACTTCTTAACGAGAAAAAAACTAAATGTATTAAGTTTACGATACCTCATGTGAGACGAGTAGAAACTAGTGTTCTTTTAAAGGGTGAAGAGTTGAAACCCGAAAACTCTACAATATTCTTAGGCATAACTTTGGATGCCAAGCTTCAATGGGGCCCTCATATAGATAAATTGTCAAAAAAACTAAGCTCTGCAACATACGCCGTTAGAAAAAATCGTAATTTAACTGATTTAGAGACAGCGCGTTTAGTTTACTTTAGTTATTTTCATAGTGTGATGTCGTACGGTATTCTTTTGTGGGGAAATGCCGCCGATATTCAAACAGTTTTTGTTTTACAAAAAAGGGCAATTCGTTCAATTTATAAATTAATTAAGTAGATTAATATAATGACTGTGCCTTCTCATTATATTTATGAAAATCTTTTGAATGCACATAAAAATATTAATCTGTTTAAAAAATACAGTGATATCCATAACATAAATACAAGGAACAAACACAAATTTGTTGTTCCCACTACCAGGCTCAAGAAAATTGGTGGCTCGTTTAAATGTCAATGTATACGGTTTTATAATAAACTGCCGAGCCACATTCAAGAACTAAGACTTAATAAATTGAAATCTTTTATAAAGCGGAAATTATGCCAGAAAGCTTATTATACTGTCAAGGACTATATTGAGGACAAGAAGGCTTGGGATTGAGCTGCTCCAATAAGTTTACACAGACATAATTGGTGTTTAATTTGTTTTTTTTTTCTTTTAATGTTTGTTTTTTCTATATACGTACCTTTTATCTCAACAATGACATGTATATATTTACTGTGTAAAGTATAATATTGTTTTATTTTTTGTGAATGTGAGGACTATGTGGGTCATTGCTTTTTTTTTCTTTTTTAATGATGATGGTCTGGCTGTTTGAGTACTTTACGCGGCCTCCCCAAATGTCCTTTCTTTTGTATTGTTCGTCGGATCGTTGAGCTCCTTAGTTCTGAGTTGAGCTGCACGATGATTGACAAATGCGTGCACTGACTGGACAGGTCCACTCAAATCCGTGTGGTTCTTTCCTCAAAAGACCATTTCAGACACCAGTCTACATGGTCCTCATATGATATGACCAAGATTATTTTCATATTTTTATTTACAATTTGACATTGATGGAATTTATATATGCAATGACATTTACTTTATAAAGGATTATACTATTTTAATTATTGTGAATGTGAAGACATTGTGGATTTGTTGTTTTTTTAATGCATTTTTTTTTAATTATTATTTTTAATAATGGTCTGGCAGTTTGAGTAATTTATGCGGCCTACCCAAATGTCCTTTCTTTAGTAATGTTCATCCAATCGTTTAGCTCCTTTAGTTCTGTGTTGAGCTGCATGACAACTGACAAATGCGTGCACTGACTGGACAGGTCCACTCATTCTTTGTGGTTCTTTCCTCAAAAGACCATTTCAGACATCAATCCACATGGTCTTAACATGACCTGACCAAGAGACTGTGACCTCTGAGTTTGTTTCGGCGTTTCTTCTCAGAGTAATCAGATAGGAAATGCCGATCTCACCTAGTTTTTTAAAATATGATTGATGTGTAAAATGTTTGTACAAACCTATTTACAGAAAATAAATCATTTATCATTTATAATATTAGTTATCGTTAATCATACAATCAAAGATTAATTCGTGTTTATTAGTGCATTTTTCCGATATAAAATGTAATTTAGTGCTTACGAATAATACTCGAATGTTATAGTGTATTAATAACCAAAGAATTAATTAGTATATTGTTGTAATAAAATCCAAAAATACTCAGATACAAGTCTCAAATGCAGAAATACGCAAATCTAATGAAGAGATTGTGCAATCGATGACTTTCATAAAACTTCAATTCGAAGAATTTAAAAGTTAGTAATTTACCGGTGCTGCTGGGTTTTCAATCTTATTTCATAGAAACATATTCCAACCAGAACGATGGAATAGACATCTACACAAAGCAGGGCCTGCAAGTCTTTGCCTGGGAACCTAGCTTTTTGGGGGGAAACTTTCTCGACTGCCGAATAGACAAAAAAATGCCCATTGTTGTTGTCTATCGCTCTCCATCATTTAGCTCTATGGACAGATTTGATAAGTTCTTAGAATGTCTAAATAGTATTTACAGCAAACTTTCCTCATGGCAGAACAGCGCCCTCATTGGCGACTTAAATATAGATATAAAACAGAATGACCGAAGCTTTGACTATCTGATACTTAACACATCTCACGGGCAGTGTTTTTTTTTTATTTGTGGGAAATCATCAAATGACTTCCCCTGCTCTGTCGCTCGCGTGTTCCTTCAGTATCCTGTGACAGGGGCAACAGTATCTCTTTCGAACAAATCGCGACCCTGACAGGCATCGGCCCTAATGGACCCCGTCAATTAGTGGAACACAACGCGCCGTCGACCCGGGCCTGGTCCATGCCGGACGGCGATCTACCCATTGCTCACCGTCCACAAGCCCGCGACTACGGCTCCTGCCAACCCATTCCTTTCCCACTAGGTTTGAAAATAGTATTGATTTTGACGAACGTTCAATCGTTATCCCTGTTTGGGATTACGATTTGAATAGGATTTACACTGTTCTAACACGGGATTTACGGTTGTCGGCTTATATTAACTGCAGGTTTCGCTGCTGCTCGGCGGAATATGCGGCAGGCTGAGCGTGCGCGGGGAGGGTGACGCGCTCACTGAGGAGAGCGGTGACGCAGGGGGTGACGCGGCCGCTGGGCGGGGCACGCTGTGCGCGGCGCAGCTGACGCGCGTGGGCGAGCACTTCACCAGCCTGCTGGCCGAGACCAAGCACAGAGGGGCCTTCGAACAGGCTTATGTAGGCTTCACGATGCTACTCGACAGGTAGTTACTTCAGATCAAATTATACTGGAAGCAGCATAATATACGCGGCCATAATAATAATCAATGTTTGATGTTTCCACGCTGGAGTAAAAGTACTTTTTATTACAATATAGTATGACGGGAAAATATTTTATTATAAAATTAGAATAAAACATAATACAGTGGAATCCGTTTATAATGACATCGAAGGGAATTAACAAATACGTCATACTAAGCGGACGTCATAAAAAGCATTTTGTAGAAAATAAACTACCTATCACCTGTTTTTGTTAGTATGTATTTAATTTAATAGAGAGAAACAAAATAGAGATAAATCAAAATAAAATTGCACTTAGTACATTATATAAATGTATTTTTTCAATAAAAGAAATCAGTAATGCTTGTTTGCTTTTGTTTTTTCCTTATATTGTAATAACAGTCTCTAATACTATTGTGTAAAGAAGACATCGCCATCGTCAAATTATCATTTTAAGTATTGCTATAATTCACATTGTATCACTAACAAACGATGCGTGACCTTCAACTATCAATTACCCGCTGAGACTCAAAACAAAAAACCAAAACATGCTCGCGCCGAACGTCGTCGGGTATCACGTGACTCTCCCGAACACTGACAAAGGTGTTAGAAATCATGTTGGTCACTATAATCGGACACAATTTATAAAAAATGGGTCACAATAAGCGACATGTCACTATAAGCGAAGTCATTATAACCGACTTTGTTATTACTATTTCTATATGAAAACCAAACTTCGCTGTGTAATTACGTCATAATAAGCGGTTGGTCATTAAAAGCGGAGTCATAATAAACGGATTCTACTGTACCTAGAAAAAATATTATTTTGATAAACAGAATACATTCTGTATAATTATTTCACGAAAGAATAAAGTAAAGACTTGTCATTGTTAATTTCTGTAAAAATTCAACGCACTTCATCTTTTTGAGTCTATGGTACTTTTTAAGTGAGTTGTGTAATTGTGTTTAACGCACTTAACCTAACCAATATTGAAAGTAAACTTAAACAGATGATTTTACTGTTATAGGCTAACGCACACAAGACAGGCCTACAGTGTCCTCCCATACCAATTAATAGTTTAATTTGGAAACCTTGTAAAAGTCATTTCTTTTTTAAAGAAACGACCAATTTGAACAGTGCACCTAGCAGCTGACGATTCATAGGTGCCCATGTTTTGGGTTTATGTGAAATAAAATATTCAGAATTGAAACTCGTGTCGGCAGACTGTGGCGCTGCCGGCAGGCCAAGCTGCACTCGCTGCCGGCACACTGGCTGACGCAGCTCATGCGAGCCATCTGGCGCGGCGACGACGCGCTGTGTGCCACGCGCAGGAGCGCCGGCGTGCCCTACGTCATACAGGTGACTGACTACAGACTGTGGCGCTGCCGGCGTGCCCTACGTCATACAGGTGACTGACTACAGACTGTGGCGCTGCCGGCGTGCCCGACGTCATACAGGTGACTGACTACAGACTGTGGCGCTGCCGGCGTGCCCTACGTCATACAGGTGACTGACTACAGACTGTGGCGCTGCCGGCGTGCCCTACGTCATACAGGTGACTGACTACAGACTGTGGCGCTGCCGGCGTGCCCTACGTCATACAGGTGACTGACTACAGACTGTGGCGCTGCCGGCGTGCCCTACGTCATACAGGTGACTGACTACAGACTGTGGCGCTGCCGGCGTGCCCTACGTCATACAGGTGACTGACTACAGACTGTGGCGCTGCCGGCGTGCCCGACGTCATACAGGTGACTGACTACAGACTGTGGCGCTGCCGGCGTGCCCTACGTCATACAGGTGACTGACTACAGACTGTGGCGCTGCCGGCGTGCCCTACGTCATACAGGTGACTGACTACAGACTGTGGCGCTGCCGGCGTGCCCTACGTCATACAGGTGACTGACTACAGACTGTGGCGCTGCCGGCGTGCCCTACGTCATACAGGTGACTGACTACAGACTGTGGCGCTGCCGGCGTGCCCTACGTCATACAGGTGACTGACTACAGACTGTGGCGCTGCCGGCGTGCCCGACGTCATACAGGTGACTGACTACAGACTGTGGCGCTGCCGGCGTGCCCTACGTCATACAGGTGACTGACTACAGACTGTGGCGCTGCCGGCGTGCCCGACGTCATACAGGTGACTGACTACAGACTGTGGCGCTGCCGGCGTGCCCTACGTCATACAGGTGACTGACTACAGACTGTGGCGCTGCCGGCGTGCCCTACGTCATACAGGTGACTGACTACAGACTGTGGCGCTGCCGGCGTGCCCTACGTCATACAGGTGACTGACTACAGACTGTGGCGCTGCCGGCGTGCCCTACGTCATACAGGTGACTGACTACAGACTGTGGCGCTGCCGGCGTGCCCTACGTCATACAGGTGACTGACTACAGACTGTGGCGCTGCCGGCGTGCCCGACGTCATACAGGTGACTGACTACAGACTGTGGCGCTGCCGGTGTGCCGTGCATTCTAAAGAGATAACCGTGGCCATGGCTCAGGCAACTGAAGGAACACAGGTGGGTTTCAGTCAGTAAAAGTCTGACACGCCCGCCCGCTCCACCCAGAGCGGGAGAAGTCATTTGATGATTTTCCAACCAAAAAACAAAAAAAAAGGCCCTGCACAGCGGACTGTCTGTGACTCCTATGACAAAGATAAAATAAGATAAGATATATTTATTTGCTCAAACATGTATACACATACAAGAATAAAATGCATGCAGTTCAATCCTCTAAAGACAAGGCTATATCCGCAGCCACGGCCTCCATTATGGAGGCAGCGGAGGTCATTCATTTCGGTCCTCCGACGGACGGTATGTCCGAGATGCGGGCTGAGATCGCCCGCCTGACTACCGCCATGGAGCTTCTCCGAAAGGAGAACGAGGAGCTCCGTGCAGATCTGGCTAAGAGCCGAATAGTGGGCCCCAGGGAGGTCCCGCTAGGAAGAGCGCAGCATGGGCAGGGCCAGCCCGTGTCTGCCGAGGACCGGGTTCTGACCCTGGTGCGGCAGGAGCTGGCTTCCTTTCAGAGTAGGTTTTCCGCTCTGGAAGCCATTGTCCTGCGCCCCCCGCTAGCAGCGAGTCAGCCGGCCTTGGCCCAGCGAAAGGCGGCCTCGTATGCTGCCACCGCGGCCAAACCAGGGCACTCGGGACACACCAAAAGTGGGGCCGTGGCGGGCCCGCCCCTGGCGAAGGCGCCGCCGCCCCAATCCAAGAAGGGTGGAGTGGCTCCTCAGATGGCGAAGAACTCAGCCCCGGCGGCGAGACGGCCGCCCCCGCCTTCAAAATCCCCTCCGGCCGACGCCGAGTGGGAAGTAGTCGGGCAGAAGGGTAAAAAGAGTAAGGCAGCAAGGGCGGCCAGGAGGAAAAACAGGCGGCAGCGGCGTAAGGAGCGAAACGTCGCTCAATGCCGCGCCGCACTGCTTTATACGTGCGGCAGCTGGCAAGCCAGCCGATCACCGGGTTGGGAGTAAGGTCTGCTCTCCACAAGCCAGGGGCAGGGGCAGGGGAAAGCCCACTGCCACCGCCGTCAAGGCTGCATCCGCCGCTACTGCCGCCGCCGTTGCCGCCTCCACCGTCGTCGCCGCCGCAACCATCGTGGCAGGGCCTCCACAGGAGGCTCGGGAGGGGGCTGATATGGAGTGTCAGTAATGGCCCCATTACGCCTCCTCTAGGCGAACATCAACCGGGATCTGTTGCTCCAGAGCATGGCGCAGTGGTCGATTAACATCGCCGTGGTCGCTGAGCCGTACTTTGTCCCGCCCAGGGATGACTGGGTGGAGGACCTGAGCGGCTCAGTGGCCCTAATTTCGTCGGCCGCCGCCGGTACCCTTTCCCTCGAGGCCGTCAAGAGGGGACGGGGTTGCGTGGCAGCACGGTTCGGGGAGATAGTCGTGGTAGGGGTGTACTTCTCTCCGAACCGATCTCTCGCCGAGTTCCACAACTCCCTAGCGAAGTTGAGAGTCATCGTCGTCGGGTTTCGTTCCCTCCCCGTGCTCGTCCTTGGGGACTTCAATGCCAAGAACTTGGCTTGGGGTTCCCGGCTCACGGACACGCGGGGCAGGATGGTGGAGGACTGGGCTCTGGAGACAGGCCTGGTCGTCCCAAACCGGCGGCTTTCCGGAAGAGCCTGGGTTCTGGCCATGGAGGCTCTCGGGCCTCGACTTATGGGGCTCCTAAGCGCATGCTTGGAGGAGGGCCAGTTCCCACTTCGCTGGAAGACGGGGAAACTGGTGCTCATTAAGAAGCCGGGGTGCCCTGCGGACTCTCCGTCCGCTTACCGGCCCATCGTGCTGCTCGACGAGGTGGGCAAGCTCTTTGAAAGAGTTATTGCAAACCGCCTCGTCGGGCGGCTGGTGCGGGTGGGGCCGGATTTGGCGGAGAGCTAGTTTGGTTTCCGCAGGGGGCGCTCTACGGTGGACGCCATCATGCGCGTGCGAGCCCTCACGACGGGGGATGCTGTTGCCCGGGGTGGGGTCGTCTTGGCGGTGTCTCTAGACATCGCCAATGCCTCGCTAAAGGGCCATGGACCGCACGACTCCCGCGTAGAGCCTCCGGCAGGAGGCGTTTGGACCCCCTAGATTAGGCAGGAGCCGCCTCAAGGCAGCCCCAGCCCGCTCCAGTCAGCCAAACGTCGGAAATGCTCCACGAAGTTCCACCGACTGTCGAGGACGAGTCCCAGGTACTTCATCGTCGACTCGACGCCGATGTGAACCCCTCCCGCCGTTATCTGGGAACCCGACAGTGGCGAGTTCCGAGGACCATGAAAACACATGGCCTCGGACTTGTGCAGGGCCACTTCGAGTCCCAACTGCCGGATCCTCTCGACGATTGTCGCAACCCCGAGTGTCGCTTGTTCGGCCGCCTCCTGGTGCGACCTCCCCTGTGCCAGGACCAGCGTGTCGTCAGCGTAGCAGACCACGCTGACGCCATTCGGCGCGCATCACCCAGTCGTAACCGATATCCCGCAGAAGCGGCCCCAGGACCGATCCCTGTGGGACACCGCACGACATCTCTCGCCGGTTCCACTCTCCCCAGTGACCGGGGTAGATGACGGCCCTGTCCGTCAAATAGGCCTCGACCACGCGACAGAGGTAGGTCGGCATCCGGTGATACCGCAATGCCTCCCTGATGCAACTCCAGGGCAGTATATATTGAGACAGTGACAAATATAATACAATCAGAGCATTTTACTATTTCCAACTCTTATTGCACATATTTATCCACATAATTGTTGAGCTCTGAGTGGAATACCTCGATATTTAAACATGATAAAACAGACACAAAATGTTTTTGTTTTGAGGTCAGCGACCGTAGGCAGTGTGTTTACTTGAAAGATCTGTTTGGTTACTTGAAATATCTGTTTCTCCACAAACGTCATGGGTATCTATTTGATACAGACTTGAGTTGAGATGAGTTTACCGATTTAAGAAAATCATTTTTTGGGTCAAGAGTAATGGTGGCTTACAGAGTTGTAGGTCGTGGGTCCGAACCCAGGCAGACGCTTTACTTTGTGTAAATCATTTCATAACCACTGCTCAAAAAGCGATGAAGGAAAACATCGTGAGGAAACCGACATGTCTTAGAACCAAAAATTCGAAGACATGTGACTTCTACTAACCCGCACTGGGCCCACGTGGTGGATAACAGCAGATAAGAGAGGAGGCCTGTTTCCCAGGCTGGGACACAGGCCTCCTCTCTTCGCTGGGACTCCCAGCAGTGGGAATATTGTAGGCCGACTAAGTAAACCCATCACGTCTGCGCAGTTTCGCTAGGTAATTTAATTTGTCTTTGTTTTCCATTTGGAGCTTATAATCTAAACCTTAAGAAGGCCGCAGGAATCCGCTGGATGCGGGAAGCGCAGAACCGTTCAAAGTGGCGATGTTTGGGGGAGGCCTATGTCCAGCAGTGGACGTCTTTTGCCTGAAATGATGATGATGAGGATAGTCGACTGACAGACAGATAGAAATTATAAGGGTTCCGTATTTACTATTACGCTATGGAGCCTTTCAAAGAAAGACGGATTAAGCAAAATTTGATCACAGCACTTAGGTTCAGAAAGAAAAATCTTCAACAAATTCTTGGGGATGAAATTGTACGACTCAATGAATCGAATGTTTGAATCACGTTTTTTTTTTTTAAATAGTTCTTTTAGCTTATTTTAAACATAGTTGACAACAATCGTTGTAATCATTAAAATGTCAATATGCACAATGAGCACAGCCGCCGCCCCGCGCCCCGCATAGCGTCGGGAGGGTAGCGCGTATGTCGGTCGGCAGTTCAGTATTGAACAGAGTGAATTTTGATAAGATAGTTCCGAAACTATGATGTTATTAGATAATATTCCAAACAGTCTTTTGTTATTTCAGGCTCTATTAACAACCGAGCTGCAGGCACAAGGCAACCCACTATACTTCCACGACTGCATGAGGACGCTGCTGCAGCTGTGCACGCACGGCACGGACGCGGCGCGCGGGCACGCGCTGCACGTGCTGCGCGCGCTGTGCCGGCACGCGGCGCTGGCCGAGCGCGTGGCCGAGCACGTGGCGCGCGCGCTCGTGGTCGCGCTGCACGCCTTCGACGCGCACAGCTGGGCCGTACGTATTTACAATGTTCATGTGCCTCATCACCTTCTACAAGGTGTAAAAGACCCATCACGAAGCCGGCATCCACACATTCTGTCACAAATATTGTATGTGTAACGACTTTTATTTTTAATGTGCAAATTCACTGTAGTGTATGAATATGGTAGTGCGCAATGTATCGCACGCAAAATATTGTGCTTATAGGTCCATGCAACGGCACAGGAAAGAAAGTTGGAACGTGGACCTTCAATATCTCTATAACCAGAAGGTTTCCAGTAGGAAGGTATGAGTCCAGTACAAGAAAAGATCACAATTCCGGAAAGGACTAGTTTCGGCATCGTTGAGCGTCTTTTACCGGTTATACTGCATAACTGAGTGTCTATTTAAAATGTGGTTTCCAAAATGGCAAATCGGTTGTTTAGTTCTAGCTGGAAACTTTCGCAACCAGCTTCGACTTGGGGCCGCGTTGGTCTGTTAAAAAATAAAACAACAATTTAATAGAATGGTGACACACTTGTTTCTATGAACAGATTTTTAACATATGTATCTAGATTTAAAAAACTATAAAATATCGGTAGATTCTGTCAAAAAGTATCGGTAATGTATGATTTGTTTATGGCTTAAAAAATAATTTTATTTTTATTTGGCACAACTGTTTTCCAATTTGGCGCGGAGTTTGAGTTGCATCTGTTATTTAGATTAAATACAGTGTTGTTTTTAGGTAGATCATATCTAGTGTGTATTGCGAATTTCATGATGGACAAAAACTGGACAAAACCATCGCCAATTTAGTGTTCGGAGTCACTGAAAATGTTACAGGACGCTTACGGTGAATCGACTTTATAAAAACTCATACTTATGAGTGGTACAAAGCGTTCAGCAGCGGTCGAGATGTTATGAAAGATTTGCCTCGCTCTGGTAGCCCATCAACGTCCTCAACTGAAGTTAACATCGCAAAAGTGAAAAAAATAGTGACTGAAACTCCTCGTTCAAGTTTGAGGTTAAGGTCAAACGGTAAATAAAAAATATTTTTAAGCGTAAACGCCGCATGGCGTTTAAGAGACCAATTTGGACGAAAAGGCCAGTTTTGTGGAAAGAAAATTCTTGGATTTTGCATCACGAAAATGCGCCTTCGCACAATGCCATCATTGTGAACGAATTTTTGACCAAAAACTCAACAAATCCCATCAAGCAAGCACCTTATTCACCAGATATGTCTCCAGCCGACTTCTTTCTTTTCATAAACTCAAATTAACACTTCGTGGCACCCATTTTCATTTGGTAGAAGATATAACGAAGTATTCGCGGCTAGAACTGAACTCAATTTCGGAAAAAGCATTAAAAAATTGTTTTGAAGATTGGATTATTCGTTGGCGTAAGTGTATCGTTTCTGAAGGAGAATACTTTGAAGGCGATAAAATAAATTTGGATGAAATAACTAACATTTTGTGTATTATTGATCTTTTCTCGGTATTTTCTTGACATACTTCAGACATCATCGCTCTTCCCCTGTTTTAGGAGACACTTAGCTCATTATTTTGTGTGACCTCTATACACAACATTATTGATCAAATAATAGAAAAGTCATGCATGTACCTTTGTGTTGTTCTAATTTATTATTAAAAAAATTAATACAAAAATAAGATATCCTGTTTTCAGTTAGTTAGTTTAGTTAGTTCCTCCTTTTATGTTTATACAGCGTGTATCAGAAATGTGTGGCCATAACGAAGGGCGTGGTACTTACAGACCATTTTGTCTGATTGTATATGTTGTTATTATTAATTGCGCCAAAAGTTGATGTTGTGTATAGGACCGCAACTCGTCGACGTTGCTGCTGAGCGCGCTGGTGCAGCGCGTGTTCGGCGTGCAGCGCACGACCATGACGGGCCGGATCTTCTTCCTGCGGTACCCGGAGGTGTACGACTTCATGCTGGTAACTATAATTACATGACGTTCCTTTCGATGTAATAGGGTATTAGTCTCGAACTTTTTTGTTATTTATTGTTTTTGCGAAAAATAGAACAAAACTACGCTGCAACAAAAAAATATTAAAATAATATAAAAAGTATCTTGTAAGTAGGTAAATTCAGAAAAACTAAAGTAAATTTTAATTACTAAATTTAATACATAATATTGTACGAAAATTATTCATCCGACATTGGTGATATCCCTTCCATTAATTCATCTTGGGATATTGAAGTAGAAGGTTGAGGATGGAAGCACGAGCCTAAGGGAACATCGTTGTCGTCAGACATTTCGGAGTCATTATCATCACTCTCTTCGCTGTCGGAGCTGTCATCTGTAACACTAATAATAAACTGTTCTGTCTGTAGTCACTTTTTGCGTATTCATCTTCTACAGATTTGGTTTTATTACACAAGATCTCCCACTCTCTTGCTCCCATTAGATTAACTTTTTCTTTGACAAGCTCAATAGCATTTTTAAGATTCCATTTCACGTTTTTGCTACCCACATATTGTGTAATTATAGACCAAGCCATTTCGATGGGGTTAAGATCAGGGTGATACGGCGGCAGTCTCCAAATGTTGTGATTGTATTCAGCCAAAATCTTGTCAATAGAAAACGTTTTAAATTGTTCTTTGCGTGCTTTTATTAACTGATACAATGGGGAAGGTCGGGCAAAGCTAATTGTAGATGGCGGGACCATAGCTAGGTCCCTACGGCCTTTTATAAATTTGACATTTCGTTCATTCATTCCATTTTGTGTTCATTCATGAGTTTGATTTTATTTCACTATTTCGTTATTTTCGGTTATTTCAGTATTTTATATCAAGTACTTGAGATGGAAAGTTACAGAATTTTAAAACTTGAATATTTCCTCGTAATCACTTTCTTCAAAATGTTTCTGACACAAACTCGAACTCAAAAAAACCTCTACGAATAACTTTATACCACACCACAATCTTCTAATTTTAGGGTCTTTCGGGAAATGGTGCACTCCGATTTCGGAGTATTTAGGAACACAATAACGCGTCCAACTTCACTAAAATAAAATAAAACCACATCATGCCTTGAATTATTAGCTTGTGTTGGGAACTAGCTACGACAGCGCCATTTTGACAGTTGCCTTCCCCATTGCGGTTTCAACATTTCATCATGTGTTATATAGTATACCATTTTCGGACAGCCAGGCTTGCATATCTCTGGTGCGGCTCTCCGCCAGTTTGGTTTCCGCAGGGGGCGCTCTACGGTGGACGCCATCATGCGCGTGCGAGCCCTCACGACGGGGGATGCTGTTGCCCGGGGTGGGGTCGTCTTGGCGGTGTCTCTAGACATCGCCAATGCCTTCAACACCCTGCCCTGGAGTTACATCAGGGAGGCATTGCGGTATCACCGGATGCCGACCTACCTCTGTCGTGTGGTCGAGGCCTATTTGACGGACAGTGCCGTCATCTACCCCGGTCACCGGGGAGAGTGGAACCGGCGAGAGATGTCGTGCGGTGTCCCACAGGGATCGGTCCTGGGGCCGCTTCTGTGGGATATCGGTTACGACTGGGTGCTGCGCGCGGACCTCCCGAATGGCGTCAGCGTGGTGTGCTACGCTGACGACACGCTGGTCCTGGCACAGGGGAGGTCGCACCAGGAGGCGGCCGAACAAGCTACACTCGGGGTTGCGACAATCGTCGATAGGATCCGGCAGTTGGGACTCGAAGTGGCCCTGCACAAGTCCGAGGCCATGTGTTTTCATGGTCCTCGGAACGCGCCACTGTCGGGTTCCCAGATAACGGCGGGAGGGGTTCACATCGGTGTCGAGTCGACGATGAAGTACCTGGGACTCGTCCTCGACAGCCGGTGGAACTTCGTGGAGCACTTCCGACGTTTGGCTCCCAGACTGGAGCGGGCTGGGGCTGCCTTGAGGCGGCTCCTGCCGGAGGCTCTACGCGGGAGTCGTGCGGTCCATGGCCCTTTACGGGGCACCGGTGTGGGCGCGTTCTTTGAGGCGCCGACCGGCCCGCCGCACAGTGGGTCGAAACTATGATTTTAGTGACTTAGGGCTCAACTTTGCTTTTTCACTTTTTTTTTTATGCGGATGGGTAGAGCTCATTAACCTCAATAATAATTGTTCTGATGTATTATTTCCTAAACTTTATACTTTGGGTAGAAAAATGTGTTTTGTTATTTTTTTGTATGGAGCGGCTCAAATAAACTTAAATTCCTGCTAAGTAGCGTGTGATCCCGCGTTGAAACTTTATTTTTCATATACCTTGTCTGGTCTATTATCATTTGATGCTATAAACAAATGCATAAAGTTGCAACTCTGCCAAATAAATGGATCGAAAAAAATGAAAAAATACATAGAATAAAAAGCTTCATTTTTTACTTTCGTAAGTTATTTTAAGTTAAATTTGATATGGAATAGTAAGTAAAAGCACGTAATAATACACATAATTACTTAGCAACTAACAACAATACATTTAAAAGGTCCCTAATTAGCTTAAATTTACTAATACTACATATATTAGTAAATTTAAGCTAATTAGGGACGTTTATTTAAAAATGTGGATATGAAATCAATTAATTTCTATTTGTGTGTTTAATTACTGTAATTAGCTTAACCTTTTACCTTATAAAATAACAATGTTTTTCACTTTTAGTCATTACTGTAATATTAATTAGGATAATTAGTTAATGAGGGTAGTAGAAAAATTAGTAAACATTGTTTGTCACTGGATTCTGGAAGTATAAAATGACCATAATTTATTATATACTAACTAGTGTTCGTTTATTCGTACTACTACTAACATCTCGTGATTCTGATCGTCCCTTTTTCGTTATAATGGATAATTTAGTTAACAATTTAGATTTATTTATGATTTTAAGAGAGCAGGTCAAGTCACTGTCGGATAGTCAAAAATTCTTTCAATTCCTACAACATAAAATAAACGTGACCGAAGAGAACAGTGTTGAGCTCCAAAAATTCTGTACGCGCTTTTGTTCAAATATAAGTGCAAGATGGGAACGAAGTAGTCGCACGTTAGCACAGTTTGTAAGAAAAAATGGTGATTGGTTGGAACGTGCAATAAACTGGCCCGAAGGAATGATACCTGAAGCTGTGAACACTGAACAGGAAAGGCTCGAGATTTGTAATACTGAAGATGTCGAAAATCTACCACCATCTACTACAGAAGCTTCGACATCTACATTTACACCTCGAAAACCTTTCGAGGAATTGGGCTCCAGGCAAAAACGACGACGCGTTGATCAAATTAACCAATCGCTTTCGTTATCCCCGGATGAACTTAAAGCTACTACAATTGCTAGTTTAAGAAACACCGGAAATGAGGATGTAGGAAAAATTATGAACCATTTACTAAATCACCCCGAAGATCTAGAAAAAGTTAAAGAGTGTTTAAGTACAAGTAAACCGAAAAGTAGTACATATTCACCCGATAAGGCACTGTCTTTATTAGTTTCACTTAAATTAAGTAAGTGGCAGTATATAAGCCTAAGAGAAGCAGCAAGTGAAAATAGGTCTGATTTATACCCTTCTTATTATAAAATAAAACAAGCGAAGGCAAAATGTTATCCAGGGAAAGAAGACATAATTATAACTGAAGAAGGAGCTGCTATTAAACTGCAAGCTTTACTCAACTTGACGGTATCTAGGCTTTTAGAAGTGATTACTTTAGATTTGGATTCGCCAACTGAGTTACTGCTAATAAGCAAATGGGGTTTTGATGGAGCCTCAGGTCAAAGTAATTATAAACAAAAGACTGAAGCAGAGTTTGATGACTCAACTATCTTCATGGCCAGTCTAGTTCCTATAAGGTTCAACAATGTGATGGAACAATTGTTTGGGAAAACGATCGACCCTCATCAACTTTCTATTGCCGTCCGATAATGTTCAAATTTACCAAAGAAACGCAGTCAACAGTGGTAACTATAAAAGCTAGCATAACCGAAGAAATAGAAACACTTCAGCCAATCAAGTTCAATCAAGTTGAAGTTAAGCATCAATTGCACTTGACGATGATAGACGGCAAAATATCGTCATATTTGTCAGACACATCTTCAGCTGTCTGTGATATCTGCAAAGCAAAACCGTCAGAGATGAACAATTTAGAGTCACTTGCTCAAAAAGAGAACAACGAAGAAGTGTTCCAGTATGGAATGTCATCTTTACATGCCTGGATAAGAAGCATGGAGTGCTTACTTCATATCGGTAAATATAATTTTATTAGTTCATAATTTTTTTCACGTTATATAGTTACTTGTGAGATTTTTATTTAAGTGATATTTCTTTTTGTTTGCAGCTTATCGTTTGGACTTCAAAAAATGGAGTTGCAGGGGCGATGACAAAGAAAAAATGTCACTCAGAAAGAGCGCTATACAGCAAGCGTTTAAGAAAGAATGCGGTTTACTTATTGACGTAGTCAAGCAAGGAGTAGGCACAACCAATGATGGCAATACTGCCAGAAGATTTTTTAGGGATGCAGAAACAACAGCTCGCATAACAGGAATAGATAAAGATTTAATAGAAAGGTTTCATGTGATTCTTCAGACGGTTGCATCTGGAGAGAGCGTGGATCTTTCTAAGTTTTCCGAATTTTGTAGAGATACTGCACAATTGTACGTTCACTTATATCCCTGGTATTATATGCCTTCCAGTATACATAAATTGTTAGTACATGGGAGTGATATAATTAAGCACTTTGGTGCCATACCTATAGGTAAACTGTCGGAAGAGGCAGCGGAAGCTCGTAATAAAGATTTCCGGAAATATAGAGAGAGTCATTCTAGAAAGGTAAGTAGAACGGCGACAAATGAGGATATTATACACAATCTTCTTTTGTCTTCTGATCCAAAGATCACAAGTCTAAGACCTCGAATGGTGAAACAAAATATAATGGTTCTCTCTCCAAAAGTCAAAGAGCTTCTGCTGATTTTTCCCACAGAATCCGATATAGATTTTATTGATGTAGATAATTTACAAGATAGTCATAGCGATAGTGAATAAGATTTTTTGGTAGTTTGTAAGTTTCTTGTTTTTTTTATTAGTTTATAAATGTCAAACTCATAATTGAAAGGAAATAGTAATGTTTGATGTTGTTTATAGTTAGTTTTTAGTTTGCTTGTGTTAGTTGTAGTAATGTTAGTTTACCTTTACTAATTTGTATTATTATGTACCTATCTTTACTCACTATTCAGTATTAAATCTAACTTAAAATAACATTTCATAAACATGTTAAAGTCATTAAAACAAAGAAATTGAAATTCATAGATCCCTAATTAGCTTAAATTTACTACTACTACATATATTAGTAAATTTAAGCTAATTAGGGACCTTTTAAATGTATTATGATTAGTGTGATTAGCTTTAAATTTACTAATACTACATATATTAGTAAATTTAAGCTAATTAGGGACCTTTTAAATGTATTATGATTAGTGTGATTAGCTTTAAATTTACTAATACTACATATATTAGTAAATTTAAGCTAATTAGGGACCTTTTAAATGTATTGTTGTTAGTTGTTAAGTAACTATGTGTATTATTACGTGCTTTTACTTACTATTCCATATCAAATTTAACTTAAAAGAACTTACGAAAGTAAAAAATGTAGCTTTTTATTCTATATATTTTTTTCATTTTTTTCGATCCATTTATTTGGCAGAGTTGCAACTTTATGCACACGTTAATAGCATCAAATGATAATAGACTAGACAAGGTATATGAAAAATAAAGTTTCAACGCGGGATCACACGCTACTTAGCAGGAATTTAAGGTTATTTGATCCGCTCCATACAAAAAAATAACAAAACACATTTTTCTACCCAAAGTATAAAGTTTAGGAAAAAATACATCAGAACAATTATTGTTGAGGTTAATGAGCCCCATCCATCCACATGAGGAAAAAAGTAAAAAAGCAAAGTTGAGGCCTAAGTCACTAAAATCATAGTTTCGACCCACTGTGCGCCGGTTGAACGCGTCCCAAAGGGTCATGGCCATCCGGCTGGTCCGGGGATACCGCACGGTCTCATGCGAGGCGGCGAGCCTCCTTGCCGGATTGCCGCCATGGGATCTGGAGGCAAAAGCCCTCGCGCACGTATGGGAGTGGCGCGAGGAAGCAAAACGCCGGGGTGTAACTCCGCTGCCGCGACAAATCACGGTACAGCGGACAGAGAAAACCGTGGCCCTGGCACAGGCAACTGAAGGAACACGGGTGGGTTTTAGTCAGTAAAAGTCTGACACGCCCTCCCGCTCCACCCAGAGCGGGAGAAGCCATTTGATGATTTCCCACCCAAAAAAAAACGCGTATAGGAAGCGTTATCAACCACGACAACAGAATTGGGTGGAATATTAGGGATAAGTTGGGTTTTCAACAACTTTTCGTAGTTTTCGTAATTCATGTTGTCGTGGTAATCTCCTGATTTGCCTCCAGCTTTGAAAGTGAGCAACGCATTTGCGACAAAGGGCCACGGATCCAGCATGTACAATGACCACACGTAGTCCTTTAGAAATTGGCGTTTTGGCCCTTCGTGGAACCATCCGTCCATGCTTTGGGATTCGAGTGTGATGAATCTACGTACTTCACGATATGTTTTTTATTTTTTTTGGGTACTTGATGCGTTTGATTCGGATGTTTGTAGTTTCTATCAAAAACTTCCTGTTATTTTCAGTCTTTTTCAATTTAAACCCCATTTTTTTTATAATCTGCCGAAGACTAACTTTTGTCTTAATTTTTCAATTGTGGGATCTTTCTTAGTTATGTGAAAGTTACGAGTATGAATACATCTTTTTATGACACCTTGGTTAAATTATCGATACCCGTTAATGGTTTTGCGCGCGGTCTTTCTTTTCCAGGAGTTCTAAATACCGTCAGAAACTCGGAATTTGCGGCCTGTGTGGTAATTCTCCGGACTGTTATCACAGATGTATTTGTTACCAGTGCTGTTCTTTTTTGTTCTTGTTTTAAATTACTCATAACTTGTTGTAAAATATTTTCATTTGTTTTGCCAGCTTCCGCAGTTTCTTCCCGAATTTGCTCTAATGTATTGCAGATTTCAATTAATACGGACTTATCAGCAGCATTTGTTCTTCTATTTGCAAACAGGTGTAAACGTTGTATAGGTGTGGCCAATTTTTCTGTAATGATATTGTGGCTTCTGCAGTTTTATTGTTAACCTGCTTTAACTTACCCACGATGTCATTACTTTCTTTCTTAATGTAACAATTCACGTCGTAAATAACTTTCTGGCTTGCCGTTTTAAAACTTTATTTATAACCATTTTTTTACCACTACGTATTTACTAATACGATAACACAAGCTGTACGCAACAGCATCCCAAGAGGCATGAGACGCGTGAATGCAAAGCGGGAATTGAAGAGCGACTGATGACGTGTTGCCGTCGGCGCACACCCCCCCCCCCCCTATCCCTCCCGACGCACACCCGCCTCCCTCACGCCGCACACCCGCCGCACACTGGCCCCTCTCCCGCCGCACACCCGCCTCCCTCCCGCCGCACACCCGCCTCCCTCCCGCCGCACACACGCCCCTCTCCCGCCGCACACCCGCCTCCCTCACGCCGCACACCCGCCTCCCTCACGCCGCACACCCGCCTCCCTCCCTCCGCACACCCGCCTCCCTCCCGCCGCACACCTGCCTCCCTCACGCCGCACACCCGCCTCCCTCCCTCCCGCCGCACTCACGCCCCTCTCCCGCCGCACACCCGCCTCCCTCCCGCCGCACACCCGCCTCCCTCCCGCCCCACACACGCCCCTCTCCCGCCGCACACCCGCCTCCCTCCCGCCCCACACACGCCCCTCTCCCGCCGCACACCCGCCTCCCTCACGCCGCACACCCGCCTCCCTCACGCCGCACGTCACCAATTGAACCTTAGAATTGAATACTGCGCATGCCCCTTCCACTTTTGCCGAGTGATCTTAAGGATTATTGCGGTTGGCGGTGAGACGGGCTTTGACGGCGTGACTGGCAGACTGAGTTAGCTCTGCCACAGCGAAAAACATCTCGATTGTTTTGTAGAACGGCGAGTCGATGGTTTATTTTAACGACTCCAATTTTATCGATTGTGTGAATCTAGGAATCGCCCATCGCTAGTTCGGGGTACCCTAGCTGAGCTATGGCCACCAACTGTGCGAAAAGGCACAAGCTTAATAAGTTTTAGTAGTTAGTTTTTTTTAATAAAGCGTACACCATAAGAACATCAATTAGTTTTTAGAGGATCAATAAAACGTTTCCCTTTACTAATTGCTTTGACTTTGACAGGAGAAACTGCAAAACGTAAGCATGGAAGCTGACAGTGACGTGCTGCAGCCGTCACTGTACCCGGTGTTGTTGCTACTGGCAAGGCTGTACCCCTCGTCATTGGAAGGCACGGTGTCCAACCTCAAGGTATCTTACTACTTGCTAGCATTTCGATATCTTTATCTGTACATATTATAAACTAGCGGATCGCCCCTGCTTCGCACGGGTGCAATGGCGATATGTTAATCATGGAGCTTTCTGTGCTAGAGTGCGTGCAAGTTTAGTCTGCGCGCGTGTTTTAACTTGAAGCCACCCAAGCCAAGCGTCTATCCCTGTCAGCCACTTTAAATCACTTTCGACAAATGGTTGTTATTTACTTGGGGAAACTCAGCACACTCTTGGCACCTGATTTATACGTCAAGATGTCGACAAAAGATTATTTTGCGTGCACTGTATAACTAAACCCTGAAGATTTTAAAGGATGTCATCTATATCTGCATAAAAAAGTACCGGGGTAAGTACACAGGAACAGGGTAAGTACACAGGAACAGGGTAAGTACACAGGAACAGGGTAAGTACACAGGAACAGGGTAAGTACACAGGAACACGGAATAATATTGATTTTATATTGTTTTATGGTTACCCAGGGACGAGAACAAAATTACTATTTAACATAATACAAAGCACGCCATTTTGACACTCTTTCATCGGATCAAGCACAGCTATCAAACTATTTGTTTTACTGTTCGTAGCTTCAGATCTCATTACGTTCGTGTGTGAAACATCATGGTGTTTCACGAACGAACGTAATGAGATTTGAATGACATTTACGAAATAATGTCAAACTGAGTGTCAACTCGAGTGTAGTTTTAAATGATTGTTTGCCAGATAATTATAAGCCATTTTTGTGAAGTATGTGGAAAAGGAATGGTGTATATTGTATCTACTGTGCGTACGACACGCGTGTGTGTGTGTCAGCGCGCGCGCAGATCGGATCGACATTTACAATATAGTGATATGATACTGACTCGTGGTTTGATTACACGTACGCCACCCCCGCTCCAGGTAAACATTGAATGCAACTGTCAAATTACAGTTTGAATGTAGTTAAGGTAATTAGTTTTCGTTGCCGTTTATTTTTAAGCAATGTTCTTTTTAATCCATACCAATTTTACAAACTCTATGTTAGGTACCTTTTCACGCCCAAACCGCTGAACAAATTTGATCGAAATGTCAAACTTGTCAAGGAGATAGATGGCGTCCTAGGGAAGGTACAAAGGGTACTTGTGCCAATAGCACGTTCCCGTGGGATAATTTCAGATATCCACGCGGGTGTAGCTATTCGATAGGATTTTTATTAATAATATTAATTATTTATTTATTTAATCCATTCAGTGCGGCCGACGCGCCTGCGCGTTTTTTTAAGCTCGTTCCAAGTGCTGGCGGCGCGTATGTGCGTCTATAGAATTAACATGACTTTCCTCGAGTGAAGCGCGCCGCGCCTGTGCGTATATTGTGCAACTACATTGCTTCGAAAACATCGTAAAATAAGGGTCGGGAAGGGTGCCTACACACTAGCTACCTGTTTCGAATGTTACATAAAAAACAGGTGATGCTTGAACCATGATGTTACAAAATCAACTGTCGTGTGACCTTTACTTGTAGCGTAATTGTTTTATGACTTTCATAAAACTCTAAAATTATCACATATGCGTCGTGCCGCACTTGAACAAAGAAGTAAACGACGCATTAATGCGGCCAGCCGCACACGGTAGTCTTTCTTCAAACGCACATGCGCGTTCACAGCACCACACGAAATATTTTTTAACAAGCATGAGCGTTTGCCGCACAGGATTAGTGAGCTATTTACTGAGCATAAGCAAAAAAATCAGCAGTAAATGACTGCTTGTCATCGCGTACACAATTATAAATAGACAAGAAGTAAGGAACAGAAAAAATCGAATAAAGGTGATGCTCATTTCTTAAGAAATCTCTTCCAGCATACCTGCGTTATGAATCGTGTGTAACAGTAGTAGCAAACAAATAAATCAAAAATCTATTAAACTATTACTGGTCCAGTTCCAGTTTTAGAAAGAGACTGGTCATATAGTTCTGAGTGAAAGAGACAACTCTACAAAGCCGAAAATTAAAGTGATAAATAACATTCGCAGTTGGTAGCATTCATCCCTCACGTGCTGGCGTGCGCTAGGAGCAGCGTGTTGCACACGCGCCAGTTGGCGGCCAGGGCCATCGTGCCGCTCATCTCTCCCGACCAGTGAGTACATTCATCTCTCCCGACCAGAGAGTACATTCATCTCTCCCGACCAGTGAGTACATTCATCTCTCCCGACCAGAGAGTACATTCATCTCTCCCGACCAGTGAGTACATTCATCTCTCCCGACCAGTGAGTACATTCATCTCTCCCGACCAGTGAGTACATTCATCTCTCCCGACCAGTGAGTACGTTCATCTCTCCCGACCAGACAGTACATTCATCTCTCCCGACCAGTGAGTACATTCATCTCTCCCGACCAGTGAGTACATTCATCTCTCCCGACCAGTGAGTACATTCATCTCTCCCGACCAGTGAGTACATTCATCTCTCCCGACCAGACAGTACATTCATCTCTCCCGACCAGTGAGTACATTCATCTCTCCCGACCAGTGAGTACATTCATCTCTCCCGACCAGTGAGTACATTCATGTCTCCCGACCAGTGAGTACATTCATCTCTCCCGACCAGACAGTACATTCATCTCTCCCGACCAGTGAGTACATTCATCTCTCCCGACCAGTGAGTACATTCATCTCTCCCGACCAGTGATTACATTCATCACTCCCGACCAGAGAGTACATTCATCTCTCCCGCCCAGTGAGTACATTAATCTCTCCCGACCAGTGAGTACATTCATTCTTAGTAGTATACAGGACACTAAATCATTGTTAATCAAATTGTAATGCACCAATAATTTTTCTTTTTACCTATTATTCTTAATTACTGTAAAAAAAAAAAATATAGCGCCTATTGATTCTCTATGTCGGATATATTGAGTAGACCACCTTTGTAAGACGACTAAAATGCCACCGTGTATACCTTGGAGCCATTACGAAAACACTGGTCTTATATAGTGCAGTTTTAGAACCTACAACCCCTTCGACATTCACGAGGGTAAATCTGGGGAAGTACCGAACCAATATGACTTTTTCAATTCATAAGTACTTTCTGATTTTATCTTGTATATGACTGACATCGGTGAAGGAAAACATCGTGAGGAAACCTGGACCTAAATAAGTCTAAAACCGCCGACCCGTCTTGAGCAAGCGGTGATCAATTCTCATGTAAGAGGGCCTTCTCTTTTAGAGTTGTGGCCTCTGCCTTAGAGTGGAATAATAATAGGCTGGTATTATTACATTATTATTTTAATATTACAGATACCTCTCCCACATACAGTCAATGTTCGAACTGCTGCACGACCCGTCCATCAAGAGGAACTACTGCCACGGTATCCTAATGCAACTAGTGCGCTTACTGCAGGCGCGCGGCGAGGAGGGGGGGCCCACGCTGGCGGCGCAGTGGCCAGCGTGGGCCACGCGCGCCATGTGGCTGCTGGGCCAGGCTGGCCGGGCCCCGCACTCCCGACCGCCCTGCTATCTCATCGCTGACGAGTTTGTGAAGGCTGTCAATTTGCTGCTTATGAGGTGAGGATCTACTGTTATTTCAACATTCAAGCAGGGTGTAGAAATACTCTAAACGAAGCCGAGAATTACTTTTTTGTACTGGACCATGCCTGGGAACCTTCTGGTTACGGAGGTCTTAAAGGTCAAACTTCCAACTTTTTTACACGTTTCTTTACAAAAAAAAAAGTGTTATTACTTAACTGCGATACCGCCACGATTCCTGTACCGTAGCATGCACCCATAAGCACAATGTTTTAGTCACTTACATTGACAAACCCTAGCGTAGATGACGACATCGTGATGGTCTCGTTATAAACATGACCCGTTTGTTTTTATGTTTTTATGCGACCATAGTGCATGATGAGCATGATCAGCCTATTATGTGCCCACTGCTGGGACGCAGGCCTCCCCTCTGACAGAGGGAGTGGGCCGTAATCCACCAAGCGGGCCCAGTGCTGGTTGGTAGATGTCACATGTCTTCGAATTTTCGGTTCTAGGACATGCCGGTTTCTCACGATGTTTTCCTTCACCGTTTTGAGAGCAGTGGTGATGAATTAATTTACACAAAGTGAAGCACCTGTCTGGGTTCGAACCAACGACCTACAACTCGTAGATCGCGGCCGCTACCACTGGGCCACCGGTGCGCTCCGCGACCGTAGTACTATTTACTATTTGTAACAATATTATGATTGTTTAAGAAATTTTACATAGAGGAAACGTTTCTGTCACGTTTCTCTCTATTATGAATTGAAATAGACCTTACTATTACAATAATAATGATGAATGTGTTCATATATTGTAATAACTAACATTTCAGATCCCCAAGTGTACCACAAGAAACTGTAACCGAAATCTGCTCAAGCCTACATATGCTGATATTTGATCCCAAGCCAACGACAGTAAGCCCCGGAAGAGATATCTGTCTATCTAATGCCATGTACCTTTACTTATTACTGGCAACCCAGCATGACCACACTGATACAAGTGATCTCGTCTACAAAGGACTGCAACATTCCTCATACGAGGTCGTTTTATCCGTATTAAACTATCTTCTAATACTCCATAATGATTTAGAATCTGGGAGTTGCAAGTTTCAGGAACACTTAAAATCAATAGCTGATACTTCAACTCTAAATAAAATAAAGAATGAAAACTACATCCAATTATTGTGTAAAGTCCTAAAGAGCAACTATTTGGAATGTCAGGAGAAAAGTTTGAAGATTCTGATGTTAGAAGGCAACACACAACGGAACATCATAGAAACCAAGATGGGAGTGACCGTGACTGACGATATCATAATAGGGAAATTGATTGATTTCATTCAAAGTGAACATGAAAAAGTAACTCATATTTACTTACAAAGTCTCCTAAGCTTTGTGACAGACCAGCTTCAGAATTCTAGTCTTTGTTTGTGGGTATTGCTGGATGTGTTAGGAGTGGTATTCGAGTGCAGCTCTTCGGAGAACAGTGAGAACACTAGGAGGGTGGTCGTTGGCTTCATAGAGGCAAATTTGAGGCAGCTGTTGGAACTTGAAAGGCGCGAAATTCACAGAAACAGCCAAAACTGTAAGTGAATGTTACTTACCTTTTAAAGTATAACCTTCATTTGTATTGAATTATAGGGCGCCAACCTCATTGTCACAGTGGTCACAAGCGGGTCAGGTCCTGGATTCAATTCCCAGGAATTTCTCAGTAGAGTTATGTTCGGACTTGTCCCGTTAGACGGCAATTAGGTATATCCCTGTTACATGGGCACACCTAGCTGCCTGTACCTAGCTGCCAGAATGAGGGAGATCTATCCACCTCTGTGGACCCTTTGATGAATCCAGCTATAATGCTATATCTACATTAATTCATGTTTCAATGTATGTGTGTGTGTTTTTTTTTCCCGGCATTCTTTATTTTGATGTCATATTTTACGTGCACACAAAAAAACTGTCCTGTTGTACCCCACACAAATTCATGTTCTACTATTTCCTATGTGAAGATAACAGACGAACTGGGTGTAGAACATATTATAGAAGCTAAATCCAAAACTACTCAAACAAAGTTAATAAAATTGATATGGAACCACCGCACACCGCATTCGTCCAAATGAATAAATAACCACGTAAAGCAGCTCAGTAATAATCACAGAGAAATACGTGTACTTAAATTTTTTTTTATCGTCAAATTCATAACCTCCTCGTTTTTTGAAGTCGTTTAATTAGATATAATATTATTATCATGTAATAGGTATTGAATATCTTGTATTGTTTTGCATGTCAAATGCCTGACTATGTATTAGGCACTTCAAGGGTCCGACGAACTAAGCTCGTAATAGCAATTCGAGGCGAGTACAAAATTCGTTCGGAATATTGCTATCTCTGTTAGACAAAATAAGGCGAGCGAGGGACGCGGTGCGCAGCCGTGCGTGTGTGTCTGTGTGAGTAGATAGATAGCTATTATTAGCTTCTTTTCTTTATTTTTGTTGACTACTTAGAGGAATCGTTAGTAAATGTACAGACTAGTAATGCGTTTTTTGGAAATTTCTTTACAATGCTGGTATCTGTACATATAAGAATAATTCGAGATCTAGGCCTTGTAGAGAAAATCTAGCAGATAAGTCATACATACCTCCTAACTCCTCCTAAATAGTATTGTAAACCAGTGTTGAATGTACCTATAAGCTGTTGGTGTTCTTGAATAAATAAATACTTATGGTATCATGCATCACAATAATTTTAGAAAAAATGCTAAATAACAGTCTAATTATTTACCTAAATAAACATATGGGTTCAAAACAGGGAATATCTACACAAGACGCCGTTAAGGCTTTAACTTGCGATATAGTCTAATGTAGATAAAGGACTGAAATGTCTTACAGTATTTTTAGATCTAAAAGACCATTTGACATCGTTTTTGTCTCCATCCTTCTGCACAAACGTGTAACAACCGGCATTAGAGGTATGGCTCTCTCTCTTTTTGGTAGTTATCTATCTAACCGAAAACAGCTTCAGCATTTTATAGTACCGCAGGGAAGTGTGCTCGCCCCGACGCTGTTCCTGATTAATATAAACGTCTTATGTAATATCAGGAACAGTGGTGGACGAGTATTTTCATATGCAGATGACACAGCAGTTGTTTTCGTCGGTGACTCTTGGGCTGCTGTGCTTGCTTACTGCTGAACGTGGATTAGCGGTAATAGCAAGTTGGCTAAATGCTAATCTTTTAACCCTCAAGGTATCTAAAACGAACTTCATCTGATTTACTCCAAACCAGTGGACACAGCCAGGTGCTGATTTTGGGATCGTGATTCATGAGTTTGCAAACTCCTATATCCTTGCAATTGTCAAAGCATAAACCAAGTTAGATTCACTAAATATCTTGGTATAACAGTTGACCAAAGATTGTCCTGGCACACCCATATCGAAAATACCATGGCCAGGGTCAGAAAACTTACATGGATTTTTTAAACGTTGCGGCATGTGATGCCACCGGTGCTACTTAACAAAATCTATACTGCTCTGGCACAATCGGTCGTCACATACTGTTTACCGATCTGGGGAGGGGCCACCAAGACCAAATTTCTAGACCAAGAAAGGGCTCAAAGGTCTCTCATTCAAGTTACGTATTTTAAACCCTTCCGATATCCTACAGACAACCTTTACAAAGTTAGTAATTTGCTCACTGTTAGGAAATTATACAATTTGAACATAACCATACATCTGCATAAGACCCTCTCATTTGATCCATCAAATCTCGATAAAAGACGTAAATATATTGTGGCCCATTCCCCTCCGGTCTGTACGGTATTCACCAGGCGTCAGTATAATACTCAATCAACTTATATCCTACAAATATAACAAACGCGAAAGTTTTATAGGCCAGAAAACATTTTTTCCTAACCAATCTCGGTCGCAAAGTGACACATTGAAGTTTGACGTTTCAGAGCCGAATCTGCCACAGATCAAAAATGGCAGCTAGAAATCGTTCTGAATATCGACTATTTTGTCCTAAGACATGTAACGGTATAAAAAACTCGTTAAATTATGTCTCACCATTGTAGTTAGTAACCCATGGGAAGGTGCGAGGGAACCCCATCTCAAGGAACCATAAAACTTACCGGGCTGCTACAATTTTGTGCTGTAGAACAATTGTATGAGAACCAATACGAACTTTTGTTATTTTATTTATAGTAGGTACCGACGACGTTAGCACGTCGCGTAAATATAAACTAAAAGTTTATTTATTATAATAATAAAAATACCTATATCAGAAGACACAAGAATCTTTGAAATCGTTATAATATCTCCTCTCGTGATGACCCAATTTAACGGTGATTCAAAACGTACAAATTAGGACGTACCTTCCTACCCAAGTTGTTTGTCTATTTTTTACGTATACATGTAGTCAAATTTATTTTTTTACTTAGATAGCACATTACGAAACATTAAAACCGATGTTCAAAAGGACCTTGACCTACTTAACGAATAATATAACTAGCTAACCATTAACACGTCAAAAACATCATTTGTGATTTTCGCCGCGAAAAATAAACTGTAACCGGAGTTTCCTCCTCTTACGATCAACGGAGAAATAGTCAAACGGTCTATTCACTAAAAATACCTCGGACTGTGGGTAAATGACAAATTAACTTGGAAACTGCACATCGAATGATGAATGAATGAAATGCACCGACCCCAGCGTGGTTTGACCAGACTCGATTAATCGAATGAACCCCGAGATTCGCACTAGCCCCTGAAGCCTCAAGCTTAATAGTGCTACAATGACCATTGCATATCAAGGAATAGACCGGAGGGCGCTTTAATGATAGGGAGGACGTGCCCTTAGGATAGGAAGGAGAAGAGCCAATCGAGTAGTGCACCCTAAAATTAGAATTGGAATAGTGGAGAGACGGGTGGTATTTATCTCTGAGAGGGCATCTTTTATTGACGTCGCAGCCGAGTTGATTCAGGTCGAGCTTCCCTGGTGAAATTTTCTCGGCTTTTTCCATCATCCATGTCCTTCTTCTGCTGTGATAACTGTTGCTGTTTTTACTTTTCATTGTATTCGTATGAGGTCTCGCTACTAGCCGTTTCCGGGCTTTGTAAATCTCTTGCCTCTTTTGCCGTGCCCATCCAAAAATTGATTCCCTTTCGAAGTATTTCGTGTCCTCAGCTATCGTTCTAATGGCAAATGTTGTCGCCGGATAAGGATAAAGGGCTTGCGAAACACCCCCGTTCGCATTTTTTATCGCTCAGCGTGCGTACCCACTCTTGCGCCTTGTGAGAACACCATTTTGTTAAAGTATAAGTTTTATATTTAAAATAAAAAGTATCACACAATATTCATGCTCATTTCGATTTATAACAAAATACACAGTTAACACGCACATTAGTTGAAGTTTACATTGTTTAAAATATCCCGATAACATCGGGCGCCCAAGGGTCCACTACCTGAGTCGCCCACTGCATTCACGAAATATCTAAAAGAATGTGCACTCACAAAAAAAACAAACACTCTGTTTGGATTTGGTCTCTAAATGTTTGCACTTTTAAATGTGAAACGATTTTGAAACACTATCACTACCACTAGTAAATGATGTTGAATGCAGCTTCAAATTAACAAACTATAACAGCCTGATACGGGATCGAAGGCAAGTGTCTGCAATATATGGAACTATCTCACCAAATGGGCCCGTACGGGGGCTCGCGCGCAGGCTGGAGATCAGGAACGCACGTATATCACTTTTTAAATTATTTTAATTTGCGACACACACTGACTCATAACAAACAAATAAAACACCGTTAAACTCGCACCAATCGACCGCAAATTGAACAAGACTGAAGACACCATAAAGCGCATGGAGACGACCGTCCGGCATGGAGTCTCTAAGCAGACTCTCAACTTGGAAACTGCACATCGATTTATAAAAACAAAATCAATGTCACTATTAGGAGCGTTACGAAAAGTTTCAAAATGTATTCCGAAAAAATTACGTACTTATAAACAAGGTGTCGTTACTATGCTAATGATTCTCGACACAAATAATAATAATAATAATTTATCATTTATTTTCTCTTCACAAAGCTGACTTAAAGTTAATGCGTAAAACAAATGTTTCAGCTGTATTCCGCCTTTGTGAGAGACTGGTGCTTGATATAGGGTTTAAGAGAAAAACCTGTGCTACAGGTCACCAGGCCCCCTCCACGGCTAGAATTAGCTTTTACAGAGATACCGTGCAGGAGTCGAAGATTAAACAATATGCATAACAAAAATAAAAACTTAGTAAGAGTTAAACAATAATTATGATTACACAAATTAAATAAAAAGTCATCACAATAAACAATGCCTACCTATAATTCTGCAGAAGTATTGAGTCATTTCAGACCATGTGTGAGTGAGTTTTTATCTGGTGTGAAGTGTTAAACTAATAGGTGATATAGTAATTCAGAATAGCAGTGTGTGAGTTTTGTGGAGTGAGTGCAGTAAGAGTTGTTTTTCAAGGAGTTGAGGAACAGCTATGTATATTGGGGTTGGTCGAAATTATTTTCATTTTAGAACAGTCAAATGATTCTCAGTTTAATCATAGTCTAGAGTATTAAAGTGTTTTTTATTTCTTTAATGCAGCTTGATTGAGTTTTTGGATATATGTTTAGAAATTTATTCAATTTATTATAAAGATAATGCCCATAGAAGCAAAATAATCTTTTCGGGAGTGTTGATTTGAATTGAGCCGTGGGACATACCCTACCCTTTAATCGTTTGTCTTTGAGTAGTTTAGCGTCAGTCTGCATTTGAGAATGTTTTTTTAAGTAATGTACGTAGTACGAACGTTTGTCTGACAGTGATAGTGTCCCATTCTTTATACAGGTCAGTAGTTGGAAAACGAAAGGGAAGACCAGCTCCAACCTTGAGTATGGCACGCTGCGCCCTTTCAACTTCGATGAGATGTGTTTTTGCGGCACCTCCCCATGATGTGATGCAGTAATCAATAAGTGATTGGCATAATGCGTAGTAGACCATCATAATAGTCTTTCGGTCGGCCGAGTGTCTTAAGGTTCTGAAAATATAAATTACTTTTCGTAACCTGGTCTCGAGGGTTTCCATGTGCGGTTTAAATGAGAAATGTTGGTCAATAGTGACTCCAAGGTATTTAATAACCTCGGTCATTTCAAGGGAAGGACAAGAGCACTGGGTATTTTCGGATCCACAGGTGAGCAGTAATGGCTAAAGTTGAGGGTGGGAGCAAGTTAGACCTAGAGTTTTAGCGACGTTAAGAGTCAAAACATTGTCTTGCAGCCAGTTACACGATTTAGACCCAGTTGTGCAACATCGAATACCTCCTCCCATCCGTCACCACTAAAGAACAGTGCAGTATCGTCAGCAAATTAATGACCTCTGCCAATCTTTCCCTTTAGAAAAGAAAGTTGGCAGAGGTCATTAATGTACACCAGGAATAGTATTGGGCCAATTATACTACCTTTTGGTACACCAAAATTGACTGAGAGCTCATCACTGAGCCAGTTATTTATCCTTACTCGTTGTTTCCTATCAGTTAGATAGTCCTCCATCAGTTTCAGAGAGATTCCTGTGATACCGAGCCGTTCAAGTTTTTTTAGAAGGTATAGACACTGTATCAAACGCTTTTGCAAGGTCGAGGAACACCAAAAAACATCTCTTTCTGTCATCCAAACTGGCTACAACAGAGTTTACCAGGTCGTTAACTACATCATTGGTACTTTTTCCAGTTCTAAAACCAAATTTTGAAGACGAAAGGAGATTATTGGCTTCCAAGAACTTAACTAGACGCTGATTTATAAGGCGTTCCAATATCTTGGACAGAGCAGGTAGAATGGAGATGGGCCGGTAGTTATTGTCACAGTCTTTTTTTCCAGCATAAGGCTGGGCTGGGATGGGTTTGATAACAGCTGTTTTAAAAGCCTGAAGTAAAACCCCCGTTGAAATTGACAGATTGCAGATATGTGTTATGGGAGAAGAGAGGTAGTTTGCGTATCTCTTAATGATTTTGCTGCTAATCTGATCGGCTCCGACCGCACAATTTTCCCTCAGGTCCCCAATGAGGTTGCAAATTTCTTGTTCATCGGTAGGAAGGAGGACAAGCGAGTTTAAAGGACTTACAGATGTGTGATCAATGGTGTGGCAAGGAGTTGAAGATTTCGAAGTAGAGATTTTATTTAACAAATCAATAATAAAATCGTAGTTTTTTTTTAGTTTTTCTTATTTTAGGAAATCGACTTGTGTGGAACGCGCATGCTACAACGCGACCCGTGTGATACCGCACTATAACTGCCCTTTTATGCGACATAGCCGTGCGACATTGCCTACCGCATACGCAGCGGGGCGATTCTGTTCTTTGAAAGTGTTTTATTCTGAAAAACTGTCAAACTTAAATAACAAAAAAAGAAGTATGTATTAATTATTGAGCCAGTATCGTAATTTTATTTGATTATTTATGTCTTTCATTATAGCCTCCTGAATTTTGAAAATTTGACGAGGATGAAAAACGACACGTTGTCGAACTCCCTAGTAAAATCAAACCTTGAATACCTAATTGAACTATGGGGATCAGCTGCTAAATCTAATCTAAACTCACTACAAAGAACACAAAACAAAATGATTAACGTGTGATTCCACTATCACTATCTATATCCTACAAAAAAAAACGATAAAACTAACCTACTAAATCTCACATAACTTTACACATATTCCACCTGCATTCTCATTAAAAAATTGAGAAGAGAGAAGAGATTTTATGAAGTTGTATATTTGATTGTACAACTTCATAAAAAAACAATAACGTACAACACAAGAAGTAAAAACAAGTTTCAACTAATGACCACACGTGCACGGACTAATTACGGCAATAGCTAGCTAATATTGGTGTAGGGAGCACAACTGTTCAATAATTTACCGGAGGATGTAAAGAAATGTGATAATATAAATATCAATACCAATATATACCAATACATTTGTGTAGTTACCTGTAAGTTTCCCAAATAGAATAAAATAAATATTTAAAAAAACACTTAAAAAACGTACCAGTCACTAACACCCCAGAGGCAAACAATGATATTATTTATTTATAAGCACTTTGTAGCTATGTAATTTTAAGTGAACTGTTATTGTTCTTATGAGAAATATATTTCTACAACCGGTTTGTCCTTAACAAAATAAAAAAAAAAATTTATAAATTTAACTAAATTTCCGCCATCTCTAATGTCAGTCAAATAAATACGCAAGTGGACACTGATATGCAGGCATCAGCTCAACGCTGCTTTTGCTTATGCTCAAAATATTTGACGTGTTTTGTTTTATTGAGACCCTCTCGATAAATACTTATTTCGTTGGAATATCAACATGGTCACCTTATTTCCACGTATTGAGTACGTTTCGTTAAAATACATGGTCACCCTATTTCAATCGTCATCATTGATTTTGAGCTTTTTTGCCATTGAGCCATTTTATAGATTAATTTTAAATCAGTAAAAATACACTACACCATTGCACTGAAAACCTGCAGAGTTACTTATGAGAATGGGGTCGTCACAAAAAAACCTAAAGCAATAAAAATTCGTTTCAGTGCAGTCACTAAATCTTTATTCATTAACGGTTTCTCTCAGGTCCTCAGTTATGGAGATCAGGTTGGCCGAACGTCCTGATATTCCGGGAGCTAAAGTTCATTTTACTTGTAACCGGTGGCATTACGAGTAAAAGTAAAGTAGTGGTTGTTTGTCACCAAAGCGTCACTAAATACTTATTCAGTAACAGTTTCTCTCAGGTCCTCAGTTATGGAGATTCAGCGTCAACGTCCTGATATCAGAACGTTTGGCCATACATAAATGCTTCTAACTTTCGAACTGTACTGTCACAAATTATTTGGCTAGGATCTTTGTGAGGCACCAAATCGCCACAGAAAACTGGAGTAGCAGCCAGCTCCTTACCTCGATTGGCGGAACGTTCTGATGTACATGAAAAAAAACCGATACAAATTACAAACATAGAACAAACAGATAGTTGAAAGCCTTACTTCCAGAAACACAAAATTCTCACTTTAATTGGTATTTTGACGGGATAACATACAAACGAAATATTCGTTGCGCCACAAAAAACAGATCAAATATGCCTCCCTCCCGCCTTAAACTGCACTATTCTTGTCAAAGAAATAAATAATAATATAGAGTTCAGAAAAATAAGACAAGAAAACAAAATCCTATATAATATATATTTTTAAATTAACTAAAACAATTCTTAATTAATAAAAGGTATTACACACTAGACGAATATCTAACGGATAAATTCAAATTTCAATAACAAACAGATACAACTGTTTACTAGATAAGTAAAAAAAAGTTTAAACAAAACAAGTATTACCTTATATATAATTATATTAAATACACTAATTGAAATACAAAATATTTAAACGAGTAATTAAATAAGAGATACAAAAAAAAGAAATAAAGAGATTGACATTAATAATATAATTTTTATAATTTACAGCCCGCGCCTAACTTTGTGACCGCCTTGAATATAGTCGCGAGTCCGAACTTGCGCATGGTACAGTCGAGTGGACAATATGTAATCAACCAAACAATTTTCGTTTTCTAATTTTTAACACTTATTATATTATGTCAATTTATTTTTATTTGGTGATTATAAACTTCGTGCTTATTTCATAGGTTATTTTATTTAATATATAATGTATGTGTTATTTGTAAAACATATAGGTATAGGTTAGGTAATAATAGGATAAATGTAAATAAACAACATAATATAAATAAAAACTATATTCACAATGGGGCCACCACACCTTCCATAAAAACACCTCCCTTACTAGTGGATGGTTCCGCATCCGAATCACTCTCTGCACAAAAAATATCCGAATCTTCTTCATCTGATTCATAATCGCTCACGTGTTTTTTTTTCAGTTTGAGGTCATCTATGATGACATCACTTTTCTTATATTCTTCCTCAATATTCATAACTTTGTCGCATAGTGCAGTCCACTCCTGTTCACCCATGCTATTTACTTTTTCTTCCACTAGTTTCATAATATTAGTTATATTATTTGTGTCATTTTTTTAGCCACGTAACCTTTATGGATGCATAAGCCATTTCTGTGGGGTTTAAGTCGGGATGGTAAGGTGGAAGCCGTAATGTGTGATTGTGTTCTTCTAAAATTTTAACCAAATTACATTTTTCTTTATGTATAGAAATTAATTTATACAGTTCTGGTTTCAGCATGTCAGAACGGCAAGGGATATTTTTTGTCGTAAGTCATGCCACCATTTCTGCCTTTTTGCTATTTGTCGTCGGCGCTGCATCCTCTAATTTGTTATGACAGGGTGCATTATCTATCACCATAACCGATCTCAGTGGGAGATTCGGCAAAAGTTGTGTGCGTATCCATTTTTCAAAATTATTATAATTCATGTTATCATGGTAATCTCCGGTTTTCGTACCTGCCTTAAACATCAAAAGGCCGTTGGGTACTAATCCTGATTTGGATCCAGCATGTACAATGACGACACGCTGTCCTTTTGATATCTTTTTTTTAAACCTTTAGTGCTACTATCACTCCATGCCTTCGAAGTGGTATGCGATGAATCGACATACGATTCGTCAGTGTAAACAATCGATCTTCCTTCTGCGCGATATTTCGTTATTTCACGCAAATATTCAATTCGCTTACAGCGAATATTTGTATTTTCAATTAATAATTTGCGATTGTCTTCAGTTTTTTTTTCCATTTAAATCCTATTTCATTTATAATTTTCCTCAAACTCGATGCGGATCCTTCAAAATGTATATCTTCTTTTTTTTTTTTAAAGTTGATCAATTGTCGGCAACTCTTTCTGTGTTAGATGAAAATTGAGGATACATCTTTTGATCTTTTTTACCCCTCTTCTTTCTGGGTGTACGAAAAACTGCTAATAAATCGGAACTTGGTTCATTAGCAACCGATATAATACGTCGTACAGTTCTTTCTGATACTCCTGTAGCGGCTGCAGTCCGTTTATGTACTGCCTTCAAATCGTATTTAAGGCTTTCTTCAGCTTCTTTCTTCATACATTTATAAACATCGTAGACCATTTTACGAGCCTGGCGTCGTAAAACATTACAACGTCCGGTATGCATGTTTATTATCAAATAACAACGAGTAACAATAACAACAACTAACAATAACTAAAAACTAAAACAACAAAATATACAACTCGTAAGTCGCGGCCGTTACCACTGGGCCACCACTGCTCCACGCCACGCCAGTTTGAATTGGATTACTGTGAAATACATCCATACATTAATATAAGTGGAAACTTGTAATTGGCGTTTTTCTACGTATTGCTTCTTAATACTTGATTTGTTAGCTGTAAGTTTTCTTAAAATTAATAAAATAAAATAAAATAAACGTTCGGAGTCCATGTCGGCAACTAAACCAAATAATAAATCCAAGTCCGTAAGCAAAGCAAAGTTCGAAATAATGGTTAGGTTACTGGATCCCAAATCCTTACTCGTTGTTTCCTATCAGTTAGATAGTCCTCCATCAGTTTCAGAGAGATTCCTGTGATACCGAGCCGTTCAAGTTTTTTTAGAAGGTATAGACACTGTATCAAACGCTTTTGCAAGGTCGAGGAACACCAAAAAACATCTCTTTCTGTCATCCAAACTGGCTACAACAGAGTTTACCAGGTCGTTAACTACATCATTGGTACTTTTTCCAGTTCTAAAACCAAATTTTGAAGACGAAAGGAGATTATTGGCTTCCAAGAACTTAACTAGACGCTGATTTATAAGGCGTTCCAATATCTTGGACAGAGCAGGTAGAATGGAGATGGGCCGGTAGTTATTGTCACAGTCTTTTTTTCCAGCATAAGGCTGGGCTGGGATGGGTTTGATAACAGCTGTTTTAAAAGCCTGAAGTAAAACCCCCGTTGAAATTGACAGATTGCAGATATGTGTTATGGGAGAAGAGAGGTAGTTTGCGTATCTCTTAATGATTTTGCTGCTAATCTGATCGGCTCCGACCGCACAATTTTCCCTCAGGTCCCCAATGAGGTTGCAAATTTCTTGTTCATCGGTAGGAAGGAGGACAAGCGAGTTTAAAGGACTTACCGATGTGTGATCCATGGTGTGGCAAGGAGTTGAAGATTTCGAAGTAGAGATTTTATTTAACAAATCAATAATAAAATCGTAGTTTTTTTTAGTTTTTCTTATTTTAGGAAATCGACTTGTGTGGAACGCGCATGCTACAACGCGACCCGTGTGATACCGCACTATAACTGCCCTTTTATGCGACATAGCCGTGCGACATTGCCTACCGCATACGCAGCGGGGCGATTCTGTTCTTTGAAAGTGTTTTATTCTGAAAAACTGTCAAACTTAAATAACAAAAAAAGAAGTATGTATTAATTATTGAGCCAGTATCGTAATTTTATTTGATTATTTATGTCTTTCATTATAGCCTCCTGAATTTTGAAAATTTGACGAGGATGAAAAACGACACGTTGTCGAACTCCCTAGTAAAATCAAACCTTGAATACCTAATTGAACTATGGGGATCAGCTGCTAAATCTAATCTAAACTCACTACAAAGAACACAAAACAAAATGATTAACGTGTGATTCCACTATCACTATCTATATCCTACAAAAAAAAACGATAAAACTAACCTACTAAATCTCACATAACTTTACACATATTCCACCTGCTTTCTCATTAAAAAATTGAGAAGAGAGAAGAGATTTTATGAAGTTGTATATTTGATTGTACAACTTCATAAAAAAACAATAACGTACAACACAAGAAGTAAAAACAAGTTTCAACTAATGACCACACGTGCACGGACTAATTACGGCAATAGCTAGCTAATATTGGTGTAGGGAGCACAACTGTTCAATAATTTACCGGAGGATGTAAAGAAATGTGATAATATAAATATCAATACCAATATATACCAATACATTTGTGTAGTTACCTGTAAGTTTCCCAAATAGAATAAAATAAATATTTAAAAAAACACTTAAAAAACGTACCAGTCACTAACACCCCAGAGGCAAACAATGATATTATTTATTTATAAGCACTTTGTAGCTATGTAATTTTAAGTGAACTGTTATTGTTCTTATGAGAAATATATTTCTACAACCGGTTTGTCCTTAACAAAATAAAAAAAATAAAAAAAATTTTTTATAAATTTAACTAAATTTCCGCCATCTCTAATGTCAGTCAAATATTATTATTAGTTATGGGATATCAAAAACAAATAAATACGCAAGTGGACACTGATATGCAGGCATCAGCTCAACGCTGCTTGTGCTTATGCTCAAAATATTTGACGTGTTTTGTTTTATTGAGACCCTCTCGATAAATACTTATTTCGTTGGAATATCAACATGGTCACCTTATTTCCACGTATTGAGTACGTTTCGTTAAAATACATGGTCACCCTATTTCAATCGTCATCATTGATTTTGAGCTTTTTTGCCATTGAGCCATTTTATAGATTAATTTTAAATCAGTAAAAATACACTACACCATTGCACTGAAAACCTGCAGAGTTACTTATGAGAATGGGGTCGTCACAAAAAAACCTAAAGCAATAAAAATTCGTTTCAGTGCAGTCACTAAATCTTTATTCATTAACGGTTTCTCTCAGGTCCTCAGTTATGGAGATCAGGTTGGCCGAACGTCCTGATATTCCGGGAGCTAAAGTTCATTTTACTTGTAACCGGTGGCATTACGAGTAAAAGTAAAGTAGTGGTTGTTTGTCACCAAAGCGTCACTAAATACTTATTCAGTAACAGTTTCTCTCAGGTCCTCAGTTATGGAGATTCAGCGTCAACGTCCTGATATCAGAACGTTTGGCCATACATAAATGCTTCTAACTTTCGAACTGTACTGTCACAAATTATTTGGCTAGGATCTTTGTGAGGCACCAAATCGCCACAGAAAACTGGAGTAGCAGCCAGCTCCTTACCTCGATTGGCGGAACGTTCTGATGTACATGAAAAAAAACCGATACAAATTACAAACATAGAACAAACAGATAGTTGAAAGCCTTACTTCCAGAAACACAAAATTCTCACTTTAATTGGTATTTTGACGGGATAACATACAAACGAAATATTCGTTGCGCCACAAAAAACAGATCAAATATGCCTCCCTCCCGCCTTAAACTGCACTATTCTTGTCAAAGAAATAAATAATAATATAGAGTTCAGAAAAATAAGACAAGAAAACAAAATCCTATATAATATATATTTTTAAATTAACTAAAACAATTCTTAATTAATAAAAGGTATTACACACTAGACGAATATCTAACGGATAAATTCAAATTTCAATAACAAACAGATACAACTGTTTACTAGATAAGTAAAAAAAAGTTTAAACAAAACAAGTATTACCTTATATATAATTATATTAAATACACTAATTGAAATACAAAATATTTAAACGAGTAATTAAATAAGAGATACAAAAAAAAGAAATAAAGAGATTGACATTAATAATATAATTTTTATAATTTACAGCCCGCGCCTAACTTTGTGACCGCCTTGAATATAGTCGCGAGTCCGAACTTGCGCATGGTACAGTCGAGTGGACAATATGTAATCAACCAAACAATTTTCGTTTTCTAATTTTTAACACTTATTATATTATGTCAATTTATTTTTATTTGGTGATTATAAACTTCGTGCTTATTTCATAGGTTATTTTATTTAATATATAATGTATGTGTTATTTGTAAAACATATAGGTATAGGTTAGGTAATAATAGGATAAATGTAAATAAACAACATAATATAAATAAAAACTATATTCACAATGGGGCCACCACACCTTCCATAAAAACACCTCCCTTACTAGTGGATGGTTCCGCATCCGAATCACTCTCTGCACAAAAAATATCCGAATCTTCTTCATCTGATTCATAATCGCTCACGTGTTTTTTTTTTCAGTTTGAGGTCATCTATGATGACATCACTTTTCTTATATTCTTCCTCAATATTCATAACTTTGTCGCATAGTGCAGTCCACTCCTGTTCACCCATGCTATTTACTTTTTCTTCCACTAGTTTCATAATATTAGTTATATTATTTGTGTCATTTTTTTAGCCACGTAACCTTTATGGATGCATAAGCCATTTCTGTGGGGTTTAAGTCGGGATGGTAAGGTGGAAGCCGTAATGTGTGATTGTGTTCTTCTAAAATTTTAACCAAATTACATTTTTCTTTATGTATAGAAATTAATTTATACAGTTCTGGTTTCAGCATGTCAGAACGGCAAGGGATATTTTTTGTCGTAAGTCATGCCACCATTTCTGCCTTTTTGCTATTTGTCGTCGGCGCTGCATCCTCTAATTTGTTATGACAGGGTGCATTATCTATCACCATAACCGATCTCAGTGGGAGATTCGGCAAAAGTTGTGTGCGTATCCATTTTTCAAAATTATTATAATTCATGTTATCATGGTAATCTCCGGTTTTCGTACCTGCCTTAAACATCAAAAGGCCGTTGGGTACTAATCCTGATTTGGATCCAGCATGTACAATGACGACACGCTGTCCTTTTGATATCTTTTTTTTAAACCTTTAGTGCTACTATCACTCCATGCCTTCGAAGTGGTATGCGATGAATCGACATACGATTCGTCAGTGTAAACAATCGATCTTCCTTCTGCGCGATATTTCGTTATTTCACGCAAATATTCAATTCGCTTACAGCGAATATTTGTATTTTCAATTAATAATTTGCGATTGTCTTCAGTTTTTTTTTCCATTTAAATCCTATTTCATTTATAATTTTCCTCAAACTCGATGCGGATCCTTCAAAATGTATATCTTCTTTTTTTTTTTTAAAGTTGATCAATTGTCGGCAACTCTTTCTGTGTTAGATGAAAATTGAGGATACATCTTTTGATCTTTTTTACCCCTCTTCTTTCTGGGTGTACGAAAAACTGCTAATAAATCGGAACTTGGTTCATTAGCAACCGATATAATACGTCGTACAGTTCTTTCTGATACTCCTGTAGCGGCTGCAGTCCGTTTATGTACTGCCTTCAAATCGTATTTAAGGCTTTCTTCAGCTTCTTTCTTCATACATTTATAAACATCGTAGACCATTTTACGAGCCTGGCGTCGTAAAACATTACAACGTCCGGTATGCATGTTTATTATCAAATAACAACGAGTAACAATAACAACAACTAACAATAACTAAAAACTAAAACAACAAAATATACAACTCGTAAGTCGCGGCCGTTACCACTGGGCCACCACTGCTCCACGCCACGCCAGTTTGAATTGGATTACTGTGAAATACATCCATACATTAATATAAGTGGAAACTTGTAATTGGCGTTTTTCTACGTATTGCTTCTTAATACTTGATTTGTTAGCTGTAAGTTTTCTTAAAATTAATAAAATAAAATAAAATAAACGTTCGGAGTCCATGTCGGCAACTAAACCAAATAATAAATCCAAGTCCGTAAGCAAAGCAAAGTTCGAAATAATGGTTAGGTTACTGGATCCCAAATAACAAGGCAAATCCTAATCCAAGTTCAAAGCATAGGTCAATAGTGTCAGAAATATTACAATACAATTTAGAGAGCAAATAAAAATGCTCGCACAGCACAGTAAAGTAATCGTCTAACACTGACAACAAACACGGAAGACCCACCGGGCGCGACGTTGCGGTAGGTGAGTGCCTGTCCGAGCCATACACATCTAACGAGAGCAGTACGACCACGCACACATTGGTTTTTGCTTGACGCGATAGCACTACTAGCTATTGAAAATGTATGATAAATTTTGATGTCTTCCGTAATACCAAAAATTATGAATGAAAACTTAATCTTTTTTTTTCGATTATCTGTAATTTGATAATATGAGCTGTTTCAAATACAACAACATCATATAAATTGTTGTTTATATTAAAGAAAAAACGATAAGAAAACATTTAATTTACGCTGTAAAAATGTGCGAAATACAAACTTCAACTTGGTAAGTATTTTGGAGAAAAAAAAGACATAGGAACCTAGATAAACACTATCTAAATCCGAATATAAGCATCATATGGTGGAAATATGCTTAAATTACAAATGGTTTAGGTATTACGTTTGTATGGACAATTCATGCGTCACTATGCTCTTAATAACTAACTTTAAGACCAACACTGTACCAATACCTATTGCAAGTAAATGATCATGATTATGAATATTCCAGTTGAACTACTAGCAACGATTTGGGCAACAATAATAACATTACTTGAAGACGACGAGGACGCCATTCGACAGCGAGTGTCTGACGTGTTATGGAAGTCGAAGGTGCCTACAAAGGGTCGCGACGTTGTTTTTGAACTCATTAAAGAACAGTTAAAAAGGCGTTCGGATCGGGCCGCACTGTACGCAATCATCGCGCTGCTAGACTTCCAGTCGGTCGTAGAAGTGGCTGATGATGTCAGTGATGAGGTAAGGATTTAACGATACTCTTTTTTTCTGCTCCATAACCTATGGTCGTGACCAAAAATAGGGTAAAAAGTTTGCAACAATATTGTCTCGGTAACATGATGTTGTGTTGCTGCAACGAGGTAGTGAAGTTTTTTAAATGTTATATGAATATGGGGCTTAACATTAAGCTTAACTGAAAGTAAAAAGATTTTTTTTTAAAGTTTATTGAATTATAAAAGTGTTACATTATTTATGTATGACACTGGATCCCGCAGATATCCAGACTGGATTTTGCTACAGTCTCTTCAACTGCTTATCTACTTCACTTTTAACCATTAAATCTGTATATTTCCAGTGCCGAGTATTTGATCAAAACGAGAGGTACAATATATTCCTAGAAGAAACTGTTTGGACCATCGCCTGCGCTGACCTTATCAAAAATGAGCACAAGTTGAATGTCGTCGAACTGCGGCATTTGATCAAGCATTCATGTTATAAAGAAGCCTTTGATAAGCTGTGCAAAAACAATGTAGATGTTTTCATGAAAATGTCGGCTGGACAGAAATTACCGCGAAATGACGCGTTGAATCCTAAAATAGAATTATTTGTAAATAAGTTAAATTAACATAACTGGCGAAATGTGGGGTAAATTTTGGAAGAAAGATAAGGAATTAAAGAATTATAAAAATTTAAAAAAAAAATATTGATGGTTTATGCGACGGTAGAAAAAAATGTTTGTAATCTAAATGTATAAGATAGTATTTAAGTGTAATTGTACTTACCTCCATAGTTAGAAATGTACACAAGTAATCTGTGGAAACGTTGTGGATTGTACATTTCCCTTAGGTCATAACATATTTAATTGTAGCACAAATTGTACAATTGTTTGTTTTCCCAAATAAATCAAATAAATAAATGAATAGAACTATATTTGTATACCTAACCTAGTCTTGCCATAAATATTGTCACGATGGTTTTTTTTTTTTTTCAAATAATATTTATTACGTTTACAGTGTGTTAGTTTAATACATAAATATAAAACAATTTAAAATATAAAAAGCTTATTCGAAGTGGTCTCCGTTGGCTGCAATACAGTCCTTTAAACTTTGAGGCAAGTTGTGAATGTTTTGCATAAAACCCTAATCGACTTGGCGCGGGCGGGCGGTTTGAATGAGCCGCCTGTCACGGCGCGGGCGGGCGGTATGAATGAGCCGCCTGACACGGCGCGGGCGGGCGGTATGAATGAGCCGCCTGACACGGCGCGGGCGGGCGGTATGAATGAGCCGCCTGACACGGCGCGGGCGGGCGGTATGAATGAGCCGCCTGACACGGCGCGGGCGGGCGGTATGAATGAGCCGCCTGACACGGCGCGGGCGGGCGGTATGAATGAGCCGCCTGTCACGGCGCGGGCGGGCGGTATGAATGAGCCGCCTGACACGGCGCGGGCGGGCGGTATGAATGAGCCGCCTGACACGGCGCGGGCGGGCGGTATGAATGAGCCGCCTGACACGGCGCGGGCGGGCGGTATGAATGAGCCGCCTGACACGGCGCGGGCGGGCGGTATGAATGAGCCGCCTGACGCGGCGCGGGCGGGCGGTATGAATGAGCCGCCTGACGCGGCGCGGGCGGGCGGTATGAATGAGCCGCCTGTCACGGCGCGGGCGGGCGGTATGAATGAGCCGCCTGACACGGCGCGGGCGGGCGGTATGAATGAGCCGCCTGACACGGCGCGGGCGGGCGGTATGAATGAGCCGCCTGACACGGCGCGGGCGGGCGGTATGAATGAGCCGCCTGACACGGCGCGGGCGGGCGGTATGAATGAGCCGCCTGACACGGCGCGGGCGGGCGGTATGAATGAGCCGCCTGACGCGGCGCGGGCGGGCGGTATGAATGAGCCGCCTGACGCGGCGCGGGCGGGCGGTATGAATGAGCCGCCTGTCACGGCGCGGGCGGGCGGTATGAATGAGCCGCCTGACACGGCGCGGGCGGGCGGTATGAATGAGCCGCCTGACACGGCGCGGGCGGGCGGTATGAATGAGCCGCCTGACGCGGCGCGGGCGGACGATATGAATGAGCCACCTGAGGCGGCGCGGACGGGCGGTATGAATGAGCCGCCTGACGTAGCGCGGGCGGGCGGTATGATTGAGCCGCCTGACACGGCGCGGGCGGGCGGTATGAATGAGCCGCCTGACACGGCGCGGGCGGGCGGTATGAATGAGCCGCCTGACGCGGCGCGGGCGGACGATATGAATGAGCCACCTGAGGCGGCGCGGACGGGCGGTATGAATGAGCCGCCTGACGTAGCGCGGGCGGGCGGTATGATTGAGCCGCCTGACACGGCGCGGGCGGGCGGTATGAATGAGCCGCCTGACACGGCGCGGGCGGGCGGTATGAATGAGCCGCCTGACGCGGCGCGGGCGGACGATATGAATGAGCCACCTGAGGCGGCGCGGACGGGCGGTATGAATGAGCCGCCTGACGTAGCGCGGGCGGGCGGTATGATTGAGCCGCATGACGCGGCGCGGGCGCAGAGACGGGGACGCGTTGCCCGTCCTGTCTCATCGGTCTCATTTATTGTTTGTCGACCGCGTGCGACGGTTAACGCACTCCACTGTCTATGCTGGCGCACGCAAACACGGCAGGTGTTTGCATTTGGAAATGCAGGCGAGATGATGTTAAAAATAAACCAACGTAGGTAGACTTCGTAACTCGATCTTGTCTTATTTTCATAACATATTTAACGCTTACGATAAAAATAAATGTGAAATTAAAATACAAAACGACCCAAACCTAAGTAGGTACATTCTTGAATTCCCTCCTTAAAAGCAGAAATAAGCCGCTGATGAGTGTTACCTCTGTGAGGTTACGACCTTTACTTGCGAGTATCGAGTCGTTTCAACATTGTTTTACGAAAAGGATATAAAACAAAGCTTCAATGAAAAAAGTATTTACGTAATAACTAGCGTAATGGATGTTACAAAATAAGAAACAGCCAGTATCTATCATGTGTGTCAAATAATTATATTGTTTACTTTTTTAGATTAGATCCTTAGAAAAAAAACGTTTCTATAGCTTCTGTTCGACCTATAGATTTCCCTCTTTAAATATTTCGTGTATGAATGATACACCTTCTATATCTGTCTTTTAAAGGTCGCTAGCACCTCGTGCATGCTGTGCACTACACAAAAATCTTATACAATAAGAAATCCCCGAATTGTGACTTGCAGTTAGTCGCAATATGCCCTCAATCTAATAAAATCCTATCTTTATGGTCGTAAACAATACACGGAGATTTCTAAAGTTTGTTTTAAATCTAAAAAAGCGATAAAATACATAGTCTGCCTAATGAAAGCTGACAGTGATTTTTTCACGGTTTCAGAAATTGACAACACTTGCAATGCAAATGTCACATGTTGTTTGTCTATCATCACTCTATCCGCTTACGGTTTTCATAATTAGTAAACAGGATTTATATTTATTAGACCTGTACCCTAATTAAGTAATACACAATCAATCTGAATCGTTTTGAAACAGATTGCTAATCCATTATACTTCATAAGTTCGATAAAAAATCTGCTCAACAATTTAATAACGCAATAAATGTTGTTGAACTGTCAAAATACAACAGATTAGTCGTAATTGTTTACGAAAATGTGTTACGCAATTAGGCTACATCTATCAATATCAGTGCTTCCAGATTCACTGTAATTACAGTAGATTTACTGTATTTTAGACTTTTCTACTGTATACTGTAATGATAAAATACAGTGTATGGAATACACTGTATTTTATTTTCATATAGCTTTATCAATTCTAATACTTAAAACAAAACGCAGCTAATCTACACCCACAGACCTATAACAATGTACAGACAGTAGGTTTGTAATAAAGTTGCAAAGAATTCCCTGGCAAATCGGAACTATCGTAGAGCACTCTGTTACGCAACTAGGAACAGTAGTCTTACAAAAGAACATGGATGTTTCGTCTTATTTATTCATAAACTTGTTTTGCCAAGGTGCATACATTTTATTTGAGATTTATAATTGTTTTGGGTGATGTTAAATAAAGTCTAAACTTAAAATTTATAGCTATATTACTGTAAAAATGAGCTCAAACAGTGAGGAAAGTGATGTGCGTAGCGATGATGGTCCGGCAAGATCAAGAGCTAAAAAGAAATATCGGCAACAATTCCGTGATGATTGGCTCCAAATACAAGACTTTCGTAAGTGGTTAAAGCGTGATTAAAAGCTTTGCTCTGCTTATAAATGCACTGCACTCTTTGCGATTCTTCTTTGATTGCCGATGGGTGCTATAAAAAGACACAGTGAAGGTTCTAAGCTACTTTTTCTATCAATATATAAACAATTTTTTTCTGTAATCGGTTTTAAAATCTACTGTAGGTATTGTTTTTAGAAACTTCTGTATTTTTTAACCGGCAACACTGTAAAAAAATTACTTTTGGGATCTGGAAGCACATGTAAAACTATTTTAACGTTATATAATAGTTTTACATGTGGAATCACAATTGAATCAAGCAATGAGAAATCGTTAAATGTTTGTAACATTCATCATTTGTGCTTATTGTAGACCATTACATTACTGATCCTCGGAAGCTTGACGCTCTTCATTAAATTAGGGCACCCGATGCATTAATTACACTGATCATCGCAGTGGAATACGAGCTAACGAATAAGAGTACTTTACCTACTTACGCTATGAAACGACGTGAATTGTTTGCCGCTCTCGGGCTGTTGACATCGTGTTGTGAACTGTATCGCACTAACTGTTGTGTCGCACGCTCGCAGCCTCATCAACAGCTCTCACTATCTGTTGTATTGTACGCTCGCAACCTCTCCGGGAAGCCATGCTATCCGCCATTGGGGTTACAGGAATAATGAAGCTGGACTAGATTGCAGTATTATGCATTCGTAATTTTATTACTGGCTATTGTATAGTATCAAGTTCTTATAACTGCACAGACAGCTGTGCTGCTGCGGAATTTGTTGCGTCACTTCTTCCCAGCTAAAGCACTAGGAAGTGGTGAAGGGCGGCCGTTTTTGGAGACTGTCTTATGTAGTTTTGACGTTCAAAAAGTGATGATTATCAGCCTAGTTTGAATAAAAGCCTGATTTTGATTGTCCGAAAATTACCAACCCCGTTCATTTACACTTGGTCGTTTGCCCAAATTAAATAGGCAATCGAATTCGGGAGAACGACCAAGTGTAATGGCGCATTATTAAACAAAAGTTAGTACTCTATACTACACGAGCCCCGACACCTTCCATCCGACGCGACGCGTCATTACCTAAACCTACTTAGAGATTTTGTTTCAGAATAAAGGGGTAATTCTTCCTATTTCATAATGCAAGTAAAACAAAACATATAGTAAGACAGTCTCCTTGATGCATATAATACAACAAAAATATGTACAAAGTATTTCTCAAACAATTTTATCTCTCTGTATCCGGAACACTTCGCTGGCTATCGAACTGTTCTTGAACTTCATTCTTTGCGATCTCTTCTTCACTAGCGCATCTTTCATCTCTTGCACACTTGATTCCACTTTCTTGTCACTCTTTGGCGCCAGTCTTTCTAGTTTACTCTTCAAGCTGTCTTGAGGTACATTGTCGTCAGAATCATTAAATAAATCTTTAACTGAAACTAGTCTGTGAGAGTTCCCTGCTCGGAGTAGCTTTTTCAATCCTCGCGTCGTTTTCTGTTCTATGAGACCCAAAAGTCCCCAGTCCTCTCCTCTCTGTCTGTCCAAACCTGCGTCTAGTTGCCATGCAGCGTTCCTGACTTCTGTTTTTAGTCTCTCACATTCCTCGTAGCTAACATTTCTACTAACATTTAAAGCTTGTTCTAAAGGATTGACAATGTATAATGGTAGAGCGTTTGGTTTTCTTGTGGGCATGCCTTCGTTGATAGAGATTGCTTTGTCTTGGAAGTCGAACTGCGCATAGAACTCGAAGAACTGCAGCAGTAAGGTCTGGAGGCTCGCTTTATTCTGCCCGTAACACTCCGAAGGAAGTTTGTTCATGTCGCGAAGGAATGTACAGTTGAGATTCTCTTCTGCTATTCTGATGTCGTCTTTGCCTATAAGTGGGAAATATTGAAAACATTAATATCCAAGGTCACATTAAATAATCCAGCGAAACTCCGCAGACATACGAGTTGAGTTTGTTTTTGTTTTATCATGTTTGGATATCAATAAGTATACCACCTACAAAAAAATAACAGCTATTTTTTTTATTACGACCGACTAGAAATGAATTTCTAGGGGGTCTAGAATCATGTGCTGAATTCATCGTCACAGTTTGCGCACTGGCTAAAAACTTATCCTGTATATCGATACTCATGACGTCTGCGGGGTTTGCTAGCTAATTTAATTTGATTTTATAGCATGCGGCACATCAAATTTAATAAAAAGCCTGCCTGCATGGGGGGGGGGGAGACAAGGAACGTCTCCTAGCCGACCTTTTCTTTTCTTTTGTGGCAGTATCTTTCTAACACCTAGGGCTACTTTGTCTTTTGACGACATCCGGACGAACTCAATAACCTATTTTCAGTGAAAGACAGATCGCTAATGATGATAGACAGTATAATTATATCTGTCCCTATCAATCAAATAGCAGTCAACATGGGAAGCATTCTTTGGCTTTATTGGGACGTTAAAGCCAGAGATTTACAGGTTTTTCTATCTCCAGTACTCCAAAATTGGTGATAGATACATTATTGGGTACAGCTGTTACGTAATACAACACGTAGTTGTTTTTTAAATAGTCTTTAAAATAATTATTATACCTAAGTCGAGTCGGGTAAATCTAAAAAAAATATGTATTGAGAGAGACACATAGTAGATTTTCTCGTAATTCGTAATTTTTAAAATACCTACATAAAAAAAAAAAAAAATATCTGTTAACTATTATGACTTGAGCTATCACCCGATTCCGGCTTGAAGTTGACTTACGGGACATATACAGATGAAGACTCATAGAGAATTGTGAAAGTAAAAGACAGGCTGATTTGGTAATTTTAAGTAAATGAATGAACGGCAACGAACAAAAATTGTGTACATACATACATAAACTCACGCCTTCTTCCCATGGCGGTAGGGAGAAACTATACGACCCTTACGAACTCCTTGTGCTTCGTTTACGTTCATAAATCTAGTTATACAAGCACGGCGGTTGCGGTTACTACTCACCTGACCTTGAAGTTAAATGAAGTAGAAGTAAATACTTTTTGTTCGTTGCCGTTCATTCCTCTTCGTAACATGACCAAATGAACATGTCAACTGGCCCCACTTACCGGCTCTCCTAACGAGACTCTTGAAGGTCGGCAACACAAATCCATCAGCGGTCTTTTGCTGCAGAAAGAACAGCACCATTAAGGTGAGTGGGAAGTTGGTGATCCACCGGCCGGGGTGCGGGTTGGTGAGGCCGGCCGCGCTCGCCCAGCGCCGCACGGCCACCGTGAGGGGCCGCACGCGCGCGTCCAGCGACCCCAACTGCCACAGCAGCTCGCTCATGTACACGCCCGACCTGTGCCCCAAAGCAACTACTTTATAACATTCTTAAATTCATTACAGAAACACACAGCCTAAGCCGCTGGTGGCCTTAGCGTGTAGTCGCATAGTTTGTAAGTTTGGTGACCTGGCTGGAGGCCTAAGCAGCCTACGACCTACTCGGTGACGCCATTAAAAAAAAAAAGTGTAGGGCCCAACTTTGTATCAAACGTGACTGGTCTCCTTTGCAGAAGAGTTCCTTATTTAGCAAACGTGAGCACGAAGGAAGGTATATAAAAAAAAAAATCATTCCCTCAAGAGATTAAATATGATGCGATGAATGTTTTATGGAAATCCCATCGGCACATGCCTTCTGTGCTTACGCGCCGTAGCTCGCCCTGGGTAGGGCCTTACTTCGAACTAGAATTTGGCACCTCCTTCTTGTGTTACTAAGATTAATTTATGTGTAGACAAAATTACCCGGCAAACTTCGTACCACCTCAGAATAATATTGAAAAAACATGATTTTTTCCCATATTTTAATAGTTATTCTGCATTTCGGGGCGGAGACAAATCCAAAAAACTAATGATTACAAAAATCTGTCCAACAGCCGTTCTTTGTTTTATATATATAGGTAAAAATAATGATATGACCGCTTAGCACATTTTCCAAAATTAAAATCACCCTTCTACTTAACATGCAATTCCCTCTAGACTAACTTTTAAACCCCTAACTGACCAAGTTTTATCAACAAAAAAAGTAGTTTGATAAATAATAATTACAACTTTGTAATCATCAGTGTCGATTTGTAGTGGAGTAGTAATTTTAAATGTATGCAGAGTGTATCAAAAAGGTGTGTTCAAATTAATTGTTGTGGTACAGACCATCAAACTGAACTACGTCTGATAAACAGTTAGATAAAGTAACACGCTACTAGCTAGATATTCGACGACTCAACTGAGGATTGAAAGATCGGCCCCAAACCCTTTAAACGTGAAAATATAGTTAATGTTGTGTGACTTGGCCGTTGAAGGGTATACAAGGGAACAAAACCAGGTGCTCCATGACACCATTGCACAAATCTGTCGCCAGAACCGCTACCCATTGATGATGGAAAATTGCCACTTGGAAAACGTTATTCAATAACCAGTCAATTGTAGGCTTGATAAAGCTGCGTATTTCAATAATACTTATGTATAGGCGAGCCCGAAACCGTATAAAAAAATATTTCCAGTACAGACGGACTTCTAATCATAGAATGTTCAACGGCCAAGTCATACAACAATAAAGAAATCGCAGTAAGGAACCTTAGACTTGGCACGACTTTGTGTAGATTTCATTACTTTTTAGAGATAAACAAGCAGCTCCATCGAGACTTGGCTAGTTTTTTACAGAATGTTTTTGGTGGGATATGATTGACATGTACAAACTCAAACTCAAAGCATTTATTTCAAATAAACCAATTACAGGCACTTTTGAATTGTCAAAGGGTCGGTCAGTCAGAAATATGAAGCTAGTTGCCCATTCCAAAGTGAAGCAGGTACCTATGGAGAAGAACGACCATGAAACTCCATGGACACTCTTTTAAATAATATGGTTACAGAAAATGTGAGAACAATGTAGAAAAAAAAAAAACAAAAAAAAACCAAAAATAAAAAAAAGCCGTGGCAGCCAAGAGATGACCAGTCCCCACGGACGGCGCCCGTTCACGAAAATGACGTATGGATCAGCACCATTCAGCTCCACCATTTTGAAGGGATCTTAATGATCCAACACACACGCCAACCATCAGCGAGACATTTGAGTGAGCGTGACATACTCTCAGCCGCCAGGGCACATTCAAGTCAATGACAGACGTGCCCAGTGTAGGGTAGCTTTATAGTAGGTACATAGTGCTCACACGTGCATTTATACAGTGCAAAGATAGTTTTTACAATCTTCAGCAGCTCCAACAATATTTCCGAATGCTAATCAATTGTTTAGGCGCCCTTGTGGAGCAGAACCAGCGTTGAGCCAAGCATTTTTGTCAGAGATGTAATCCCCCAACTTATAATATGCTTGGCTGCATAGTGTGCGTTTGATACAAGTTTTGAACTTCGTTTCATTCAGTTGGAGTAAGTACAAGTAATTGCACAAACCTACTTACAGAAATAAATTCATTTATCATTTACTGAACAACTGAAGTCTCTGCTTTTTCTAATGCCAGCAGTGGCCCACTCACTAAATATTGGTGTAGTATTGATTGACTTTTTTTACAGGACATGCTTTATTGAATTCATGGCAAACTATGGTACAGTATTTTCTACAGTATTGTAGAAAATACTGTACCATAGTTTACATTAGGGTCTTGTGAATCAAAACAGGAAGTTGAAAGATTTCTATGAACATTATTTAGTAAACATTTTTAATTTATTTTTAGTTAGAGGTCTTAAGAGCAGAGCGACGTCTGAATTGTCCATACAAACGTAATACCTAAACCATTTGCAATTTACCTAAGCATATTTCCACCATATTTTGCTTATATTCTGAATATATGACAGTGTTTATCTAGGTTCCTACATCTTTTTTTCCCATAATACTTACCTAAAATGAAGTTTAAGCTAATTGCATTTCGCACTTTTTTACAGCGTAAATGACATGTTTTCTTATCGTTTTTTGTGTACTTTAAACAACAATATCTGTAATGTTGCTGTATTAGAAACATAGCTTATACTATCTAGTTGCAAATAGTCGAATTAAAAAGAAAAAAGATAAAGTTTTCATTCATTATTTTTGGTATTCCGTACACATCAAACATTCTCACAATTTTTGAATAGCTAGTAGTGCTATCGCGTCAAGCAAATGTCAATGTGTGCGTGGTCGTACTGCTCAGGGTGTTTCGCTCGGACAAGTACACACATTACCGTAACGTTTTGCCCACTGGGATGTTTCGTGTTTGTTGTCAGTGTTAGACGATTACTTTATTGACCTGGGCGTGCGTATTTATTTGCTTTCTAAAGTCTATTGTAATATAATTCAATTCAATTCAATAAATACGAAATGTAGTGTCAGAAAACTATTGACTTATAGATGCTGTGAACTTGGATTTAGAATTGCCTTATATTTGGTATCGAGTAACCTAACCATTCTTACGAAACTTAGCTTTGCTAGCGGACTTACTCTAAGTCCGTAAGACTTATTATTTACGATATCTTTGTTGATTTGGTTTGGTTGCCGATATGGACTCCGAACGTTGGGATGTATTTAACAGTTAGTATTACCCAATGACATATTATAAGTTACCTACCTTCTACCTTCTTAGTTACTAAGTGTTTTGCATAGACACCCCCAAGCAATAAGTCGGTAATCTTTTTTTTTATGTATCTTTTAAAGGAGTTGAAGTATTGCGTTCATTGATACATAAACTGAAACCATTTTCTTTGCGTAATTCAATTACGATGACAACATTAATTTATGTGTGAGAAATACTTTGCAATTTAAGAAAATAAAAATTACTATTAATATGCAGTAAATTTGATAAAAATGTCGATACGTAACATTACAATACGGACTTTTCTAACGTTATTTCTTACTAGCTTCCGCCCGCGGCTTCGCCCATGTGGAGTGTTGATGAAAAGTAGCCTATAAGTACATAGGCTACTTTCCGCAGGCTTCACCCCCGGTGCTGACGGTATCACTAACACAGTGCTGCGCCACCTGCCGTACCGTATGGTAGCGGCGCTGGCGCGCCTGTTCACGGCGATACTGCGCACTGGGACCTTCCCCGCTTCGTGGAAGGAAGGGCGCGTCATAATACTGCCCAAGGCAGGAAAGAATATCCTGAAGCCGGAGAGCTATCGGCCGATTACCTTACTGCCGACAGTCTCCAAGGTGTTCGAAGCACTCCTGCTGCGACATCTCCAGCCTCACATAACTCCGCGACCCGAACAATTCGGCTTCCGGGCGGAACAGCACGACGCTCCAGCTGTCGAGGGTACTGCACCACCTCGCAGCCGCAACCAACAAGAAGGAATACTCGGTGGCAGTATTCCTCGACATGGAGAAGGCTTTCGACCGCGTATGGCACGAGGGCCTCGTCGCGTTGTGAAGGTGGTCTCTACTTTTCTTTCAGACAGGACATTTAGGGTGGTGGTCGACGGCGCGCTTTCCAGCGCACGCCCGGTGCTAGCGGGTGTGCCGCAGGGCAGCTGCGTGTCGCCGGCGTGTTATTCACGGTTCACGGACGACATCCGCACTACTGCAGACTCGACGCTCGCGCTGTACGCAGACGACGCCGCGTACATCACTACATCGCACAATGCGAAGTACGCGGCGGTCAAGATGCAGCGCACCCTCGATCTTCTTCCTGAGTGGCTGTCGAAATGGCGGCTGTCGGTGAACGTGAGTAAGACGCAGGCGATGGTTACCGGCTTCGCTAGCCTCCCACCACCCTTGCAGCTACAAGGGGCCGACATCGATTGGTCGCCCCGGGTAAAATACCTGGGCGTCACCATCGACCGTCGGCTCACGATGAGGACACATGTCCGCAGGGTCGCCGCGCAGGGCAGGGCCGACCGCAACCTGCTCAAACCGGTGCTCTCGTCTCGCATCCCGGCGCGCGTCAAGTTGGGAGTGTACAAGACGTACGTACACCCAATCTTGACGTACGCCGCTCCGTCATGGTTCGCTCTCACGAGCGAGTCGAGCCGAAAGCTACTCCGCGCGCAGCAAAACCTTGCGCTGCGGACTATCGTTGACGCTCCTCGCTTTGTGAGTAACCATGTCAACCAGAGGGATCTCGGGATTGAGAGCCTGGATGAGTTTGTGAAGCGCCTCGCGAAGGGAATGTTCGCGCGTGCCGACGCATCCGACTTGACGCATGTCAAAGACATCGCGCCCTGGCACGCGCGCCCCCCCGACGCGAGACCCCTGCCCCGCGACCTGATTGCGGACCACGACTCCATCGCACCGGATTTACGCCCGGATAAGCTGTAATTCAGGTTACACGCAGCTTATCCGTGACAACAAGACTCCACAAACATAACATACATCTGTTGCGTAACGTGTGCTAGGTTAATATAGGCACGTTACGTAAACTAACACAGACATCCACCACTATACAGGCATCCAAACTCACACGTGAATGCGCGGCGCGGGCCGCGATTCATGTAGACACTGGACGGTGTTACACAGAAACAATACCGTCCACACACACATGACGGCCCCTTAGCCCGGACAGTGAACGGCTAGATCTGTGAGCTGGACGGGCGGGGACCACTCACCTACTCTGTAGGCGCGTCGAGTCGACATCTCTGTCGCTGGTCGTCATCGCCAGGCCTCCCCTAGGTAACTAGGGGTCTCACCTGGCGGTGACAGACCGCCGAGATGTCGTGAAGAAAGCGACGCTTCACTATAAGCGTCGCGACGCTCCTACAGAAACAAAATAGCAATCACTCACATGGGCGCGTGTTGCCCGCGCGCCCAATCATATTACCGGCCATTAGAGCCAAACCAAGGAGGGCCCGTTTTTACGGGCCAACGTATAATAATAATAATAAACCATTTATATCAGGCTACAATGGCCCATAGACATATACCTTACCAACTAACATATTTATAGTATAAAACAAAATTGTATTAATATAAGTAGCTTAAAACTATGTTAGTAGCACTTCCCTATCTTGTCCTTGTGCTGTCCTGTGGTACTTGTCCGCGGAAGCGACGGAACACCACGTCCTGAGGCCAAAAGTCTTCTTCCATGACGACGGGCAGATATAAATTCGGTACGCGCACCACGAACGCCTTGAAGTTGACGTTGCGGTGCGACTCCAGTAACTGCACCCTCGGCGTGTACCTCGTCTTCTGGCGCACGTACTCTACGATGTCTTCCGCTTTAGTAGTGTAGTGTAGGCGGGAGATGTACACCGGTGTGTTCGGCTTTGCGGCGCGCAAGCTGACTTCGGGCATCTTTGGAGCTTTGCCGCAGCGGTTCTTGTTCGTTCGCGATCGGCGCTTCCTCCTTTGCACCGTCACGAAACCTTCATCATCAGCCCTGTTCGGCGCCTTTTCTGGCATAGGCTTCAAACTTGGAGCGCCTGGGGCACTCGCGGTAACGCTAGCGAAACCCTTTTGTAGGGGCTTCGCCAGGGCTGCAGACGCTGGCAGCGGGACGGAGAGAGGGGCTCGGGCAGCGCTACGTAGAGGAGCCGCGATGACGAGCGCGGGGCTGCCGGGCACGCGGGCGGGGCACTCTGCAAGCTCAGCAAACGACGGATGCGCTGGCGACGAAACTGCTGACGCGGAATTTGACGACGATAAATCGAGTCCGGCTCCGCGACACATGATGACGTTAGACGCATCGACTGATGACCCAGTTACCGCCACACTGTTACGCAACTCGCTGAATTCTTTGCGCAAATCGGCGACGGTGTTTTGAGATGCATCTAACTTCGCTAGAACATCCGCGAGGCGGGCCTTCAGAAACACAATATCCTTCAGAAGGCTCGTTACATCGACGTGGTCAAAGGTGACGGGTGGAAGTTTGTGCAGCTCCTTTGCCACAAACGTCGGCACGTCGTCCGGGTCGGTTTCCTTGAACAGCGTGATAATATCCTGCAGGCTTCTCTTAGTCCCGTCACGCCGGCGGGACACCATCTGGTGGCGCTTGTTTAGCACACTGAGCAACAATAGCTTGGCAGCAGCTATGTCTTCCTCGCTGAAGTTCGTTGCGCAGATTTGGACAGCGGACACCTCATCCATCACATCCAGCTTCTGCTGCAGGAACGCCAGCAGCTCATTCACCACAAGTTCATTACTCATGGCCAGAAAATTACGAGCGACAGCTTGCGCCGCGCTAGTCAACACACTGAATTTGCAAACACGTCCACATCGGAACGCGGCACAAGCAAGACAGTATAGACTCCGCGGCCGAGGGGCATAGCCCTGGAGCCGCTCGCCGCGCCCCCTTACGGGGACGTAGCGACTTCCAACGGTTTACGGCAGGCTTCAAACACAGTTCAGCGGATTAGCCGTGAAACATCACAGCCCCGCTCTGCGCGCGGTGTCCGCCGTTCGGATAGTGGTAACTTTTGAAAAATCCGTCCAAATTAATAAGTGTAAAAGACAAAGTTTATCAACATCCAAACACCAAAAGCGATAAAGGTATTAATTTTGATGAGAATTAATCTAAAATGTGTACTGTGAAACAAAAAAGGAATTCATTTATGGCTCACTATTTTGGCTATATTAGCTTCCACATAAAATGTAGATGTATGCTTTCGCGGAGTTTTATTTAGAATTGTTTATGACAAACAATCCCACGATACATTATCATCGTGTACTACGTCTACACGAACACGATACTCCTTAGGCAGCGCACGACAAGGTAGCTCTCAGAGGGCTGGATTTTTTCCGACTTACTTTATACTTATAATCATATTATGTACAAAACACACAATCTTTATAAATTATAGTCTATGTGTTATTCTGATGTATAAGCTATATTACTGTAAAGTTTCTTGGTTTAAGTTTCACACTACTAGGTACCTAAGTATATTTTGTATAAATTAGTATTTACCTACCTATCTACCTACCTATGAAACTTTGTTTGTACCGATACCTTAGACCATGTTCGCACGGACGTAATTATCTCGAGGCGGGATTTTATCGCGTACTGCATTTTCAACTCTCGGTGTTGAACCGAGCATTGAGAATTCCAACAGAGCGCTGCACACTGTTGGATTTTCAACTCTCGGCGCTAAGCTGTGCGTTCAAGATCCGGTGCGCGAAAACAATATCTCAAGGACACCGACTTTATTGCGTTTCGTTTTTTTTTAATAGATGTTCAATAATAACAATGGTAATAGCAATATTTATGAGGAACATAACAAAATAAATAGTTATTCAAAATCCTTTATTTTTATTGTTCTCTAGCTCAAGACGGTGTTATTGATGTACTTATATCGCGTAAATAGGTATAAATTATTTGTTTTTGTTTTTATTTGAAACTTTTATTATTTGACTTGTATTCATTATTTAAGAGCAGTGGTGGCCCAGTGGTAACGGTCCCGACTTACGAGTTGTAGGTCGTGAGTTCGAACCCAAGCAGGCGCTTTACTTTGTGTAAATAATTTCATCACCACTGCTCTCAAAACGGTGAAGGAAAACATCGTGAGGAAACCGGCATGTCCTAGAACCAAAAATTCGAAGACATGTGACATCTACCAACCCGCACTGAGCCCGCGTGGTGGATTACGGCTCACTACCTCTCATAGAGAGGAGGCCTGTGTCCCAGCAGTGGGAACGTTATAGGCTGATTATGCTATTCATTATTTATACATTTGGTAACAATTTTTGAGTTTAGTGAAAGTAATCCTAGTAATATTATAAACGCGAAAGTTTGTCAGTATGGATGGATGCTTGTTACTCTTTCACGCAAAAATTACTGAACGGATTTGGATGAAATATGGCACACAGTTAGTTTCTAACCTGGATTAACACATAAGAGTACTTTTTATCCCGATACTCCCACGGGATCAAGATTTATGCGGGTGAAACCGCGGGGAGCAGCTAGTAAGTACATAAATAATACAGAAGAAGCCTCAGGTTTTTTTTAGAGGAGACAAACAAGGGAATTATTTAACTTATACGGGCTTAAAATTAACAAAGACAATATCCTATAATTTGTATTTACTCGACGCACAACGTCGGCCGGTTCCCCCTAAGACCGCGCGCGATGACGATTTATAAGTACCATAATTAGTACCTTATATAATTTATTCAAGAACACCAATAGCATATAGGTACTTTTCTTGATTTTCTCTACAAGGCCTAGATGTCGAAATATTCCGATATATATATTGAGATACCGGCATTGTAAAGAAATTTACAAAAAACGCATTACTAGGCTGTAGATTTACAAACGATTCCCCAAAGTCGTCAACAAAAACAAAGCAAATCATGAACATACCTAATTACTAATAGATAGAAAGTCGCGACTAAAATGCTTTTGGCAACTAGAGTTTCCAACAAAAAATCGAGCTTTGCTTCTGGAAACTACAGTTGCCAAGACTGATTTTCTATTAAACGACTCAAAACTTTATTTTAAAGAGCGTAAGGCTTATTACAGGTTATTTTAAACAGTAAACGAATAGATTATCTACTATCTAGACACAAGATTGCAACATGACAGAAATAAAATTTATTGAGAATTAATATGTGAAGTAGCGAGTCGGCCATTTTGTGTTTTTTATTGCTTTTTTGTTATTGTGCGCCGCGCGTGCTCTGTGAAATTATGTCGAAAGTGTTCTATTTTAATGTTTATTACTAATGTTATGGTACCAAAATAAGCTAAAAACCCTGTTCTATGATATTTTAATATTTTATTCAGTGATACTAAGTGAAATGTTCCAAAATCGAAAGTGTCGAACGCGTTTTCGGTGAAATTTTTGTTTACGTATTTTAAAGTGGTAATTTATCGTAATTACTTAAACCTGCGGGAAACTATGTGTGTTACTATAATGTTTAAACATAATATTAATCATAAAATGTGAAATGGTGCATCAATATCTTTTATATGTACTGGATAAAAGGAACATTAGCTAGAGGTGAGTTCAAGGTCAAGTACTCGTAAATGTTGTCGTATGTATTATTGTTTAATTTATTATAAATCTTTAATTATTCTGTAGTATTTTGCTATTAATATAAACTAGAGGATTATATCTATTTATCAAATGATCGGAACCGGTTAAATGAAAGCAAATTTTCTTCGTTATTTTATTTTAAAATCGCAAACTAAAAAAAAAAGAAAAAAAAACCTACTCTCTTTTTCTCTTATTAGATCCTAACGAGAAATTATCATATTGGAATCTTATTGGCCCTTAATAACGCTAATAAACTGGCCTTTCTCAACATTTTTTTTATTTTTTTCTAGGTCTTACAGTTTTTGTATAAATCGACTTAAATTGTAGATCTAGATTTAGCGGTTAACTGTGTAAGTGAGGGTAGATTCATTTATTTTTTTAATTAATATTTACTTCCACAATTATTATGTTTTTTTTGTTAAAAAGCACAAATAACTATTCTAGTCTATAAAAAAATATGTAAAGCTTGTATGTAAAACCGGCAAAATATTTTCGACCTTGACTTTGGTCTCACATAAAATATTATATACACAACGCATAAAACAATAACAAACGTTCCTGTATTCCTTATCTTACCCTCTACTCTAAACATTAAACAAAAGAACGCTAGGCCACTTGGAACGATAGTAAATCAAGTTTTATCGCGCCCGCGCGGTCGGGTGTCAAGTGTCTTGTTAGAATGGCTATTCTTCGAAAGCTTTCCAGCGGATAAATGAATGAATGGTAGACAGTACAGCTAATAACAGCTATCTATCTACTCACACAGACACACACACGGCTGCGCACCGCGTCCCTCGCTCCCTTGTTTTGTCAAACAGAGATAGAGAATTTTGTACTGGCCTCGAATTCCTATTACGTGCGTTGTTCGTCGGCCCCTTAATTCAATCGAAGAATAATTTAATCGAAGTAATCGGTTTGAACTTTTTATCTATGTCAAATGATATTAGTTGACCAGTATGGTCAGCACTTCAGCAGGGTTACTGACGCCACTAATTAAGGACGAGTATTTATTTTTTCTGGCTCGTTGGTCTAGAGGTCGCAAGAGCTACTGCTACGCATGAGGTCTTGGGTTCGAATCCCAGGTCGGGCAAAGTGTTATTGGGCCTAGAATCTATTTAAATGAAAATATTGACGTTCAAAAGTGCCTTTTAGTGCCTATTTGAAATAAATGCTTTGACTTTGACTTTGGGTTTTTCTATCTAGAATTTCTCAGTAGCAGCCCGGAGTATGGATTTGTGCCCATTGATGGCAATAATGGCTTAAACATATCTGACGAAATGTGGGTGTACTATTAGTGCACCTCTGCCTAACCCTTCGGGGATAACAGGCGTGATGTTATGTTATGTGTGTTATGATTGTTTGTGTGTTCTTTTCAGGGGGTCTTCCTTTATTTCTCTTCCCCTCCCTTGGGTACCCTAGAAAACCCTTGAAAAGATGGCAGGATGACTTGGTGAGGATGGCTGGAAAGACATGGATTAGACAGGCCACAGATAATATAATATACTTACAGATACCCAATCCCATACAAAGAAATGACACCTCCCTAAGTCTGGCTATTGAGCTGGCAATTTTGATGGCAGCATCAGCGTCTCACTAATTGACAGGCAAGGAACAGGGAGAATTGGAAGGGGTTGGAGGAGGTCTTTGCCAAAGGGCACACAGAGACTCACAATTGATACGAAAAGTTTCTACCACAACAATAACTCTGAACAAAGGCTATAAATAAATAAATACATTGTCTGTGCATGAAGCTGAGGTTGCTGTTAATCTAGTTGCTTAATTTAATATACATTTTAAATTTAATGATATAAACAATGATCACCACAACCTAAAACTAATTTATATGGAGATAGTACTCCCATGGAGACAGTTGTCCAGTTTGATGGTCTGTCCACACCCTTAAATTTTACCACATCTTTCTGATACATGCTGTATACACAAAATTTAAATTGAAATATGTAAGTACACTTGGGAGCAAATAAATCGAGCCACTACCTTTTTTCACGTAAAATGGTAAATATTTTTGGGAATATGGAACGTATCAATTCGAACTATATATCGCCTAAAAGTTAAGTTAATAACCTTAACAATGAGGGTAAATTATTGAATAATAACCTTATTGAATGATAAATTATTGGCTCTGCAAGAAAAATGGTAATTTTGATAGAAAATTTAGTAGGGCTAAAACAGTCCATAAAAACAATAAAAAACAAAATTATTGCAAAAAAAATATTCTTAATAACTGGTATTACCCCCCCGTGCCCTGATGCATTCTTGTAGCCTATTAGTCATCGATCGGATCAGAGTTACGATGACATATTGTGGTATGTTCTCCCACTCTTCAAGCACAGCGACTTTAAGCTCGGGAATGGATGAAACAGCGGGAACCCTGGCTCGGACTCTCCGTTTTAGCTCGTCCCATAGGTGTTCGATCGGGTTCAAATCGGGACTTCGTGCTGGCCATACCATTTGTTGAATCCCGATCGCAGACAAGTATTCCGTAACGATCTGCGCGGTATAAGGTCTCGCATTGTCATGCATAAACAAGAAATTTTCTCCGACAAAACCAGCATACGGCATTACGTGGTCTTCAAGAATGTCAGTTATGTATCGGTCAGCTGTTAATCCACGTCTACCACTGCCATCGTTGGCGAGGTCGACGAAGACAAGTTCCGTTTTTCCGTCTAGAGAAATTCCTCCCCACACCATACAAGAACCACCACCAAAACTCACAGTTTCTCGAATGCAACATTGGGCAAATCTTTCACCAGGACGTCTATACACTCGGTTTCTCCCGTCATTGCTAAAAAGACAGATACTTGACTCGTCAGAAAACAAAACTGACCTCCAGTCTTCTAACGTCCAATTAATGTGTTCTCGAGCAAACTCCAAGCGAGATCGGCGATGAGCTACAGTCAATTTTGGGCCAGTTGCTGGTTTGTGTGATGTTAAATTTCGTTCCTTTAGTCTTCGTCTCACTGTCCACCTACTGATTGCGACACCTCGAACGTCACGTAACGCTTGCTGTAGCTGAACAGCACTAAGTCCACGGTCGCGCAACGAATTGGTTGCAATAAAGCGGTCGTCACGTTCTGTTGTTGCCCGTGGTTGGCCAGTTCCAGGTCGCCGAACAAAAGCACCAGTCTCCAGATACCTGCAGTATACCCGCTGTACCTTTGAACGACTCAAATGAAGTCTGCGTGCCACTTCACGTTGTCCGTGTCCAACCTCAAGTAAAGCTACAACTTGGGCAGCTTCCGTCGGTGTAGTATCCATTTTATCAGGTTATTTTGATTACACAGACACAGATAAAGACAACAATAACAAGTAATATGGGTATGATTAACAAAAACCTCAAATTTAATCTTTTCTTAACAGAGTACAATAAAAATGTCATAAGCAAATTAAATGCGATAATTTTATTCTACCCTTTAAACTTTAATTAAAATGAAATTTTGACAACTAACTACCCTCATTGTAAAGGTTATTATATACCCTTTTAGGCGATATATGTTTCGAATCGATGCGTTCCATAATACCAAAAATAATAACCATAATGCGTGAAAAAGGAAGTGGCTCGATTTATTTGCTCCCAAGTGTAGATGTCAACCATGTGCCATGTCAACTGAAAAAAAAAAACTTTCAGCTACTAACACACAAAGTAAAAAGTTCGACGGCTCATCTTGATGCCGTCACAATATAATGCTGGCAGAATAGTAGCCATAAGCTCGGTTGCCAAAAAAATGTTGGTGTACTCACATATTATTATAGCACAAATCGCATTCCAGATCGGTATAACTGTGCGAGAACTTGACTATGGGCACCCTGGCGTTCAGGATGCGCTGCACGCGGCGGGCGCCTGTCACGCGCAGCTCCAGCAGCTCGGCCACGCTCTGCATGTGGCGCGCCCAGGGCGCCCGGCCGCCCTCCGCGCGCTTGTCCTGGTACACCAGGCGACGTCCAGGGTCGCTCTGCAAACACACTCCTACACTCTCATGTGCTATCCCAACACATCGGACGGGAGCGCGTCGGACCGCATTTTACAACGCAATACCGAAATTTAACTTCATTGTAATTAATTATACACATAGTGGAATGAGATCCGAGACGCGCACAGTCGTCCTGCAGTGCTTCGACACACTACATGATGTGATGGTGATAATCATATCTCTGAAGGGGGCCAGGTATGACATAATTTTAGAAGACGATTTTGTATTTTGGGACTTTATAATCAGTATTAGAAAAAACACTAGTTTAGTGTTGGCTACATAAACATTTCAGTAGTCTGAATTATTTATATATTATCGCGAGAGAAGTTAAAATAAATCTAAATACAGTATTTACCATTTCTTCTGTTAGTGTATTGGTCAACACAAGATCCAAATCACACCCCATTTTGCCAAAGCCATTGATTGATGAGCCAAATGGTCTCACAGCTATGTTGGCATACAGGCTTTCAAGTACACACTCAATCTGGAAATACAAATTTTTGTCAATTTAGTGAAGGAAATGTAAAAAATAATACAAGTTTAGAGTTTAATCTCTAAGCTTATTAAAACTGAATGTGCATTTTCAAAAATAATAAATTCAAATAAATATTTTAAAATACTTTTTAGTTTACCTGTCTGGCCACCATGTATCTTAGCCTAGAGCCCAAATCATTCAGCATAGTTCTATCATATAACAACTGTATCTGATCCGATACTGTTTCGCAGTTCACTAACTCCTTAAAGAGGTTGTCTTCATCAACTGGTTTATTTGCATTTACAGATGCCAATGTTGCACTAGGTATTGTAAATGTTTCCTTTCTTCCTGAAGCTGCCCGAAACCAAAGGAATGGGGAATTCAACGCCATAATGTCAAGGTCTTTCTGGTGAGTACCGCATGATTGAAACACATGCTTCAAGTTTTCTTCCGAACTGAATTCAATGAGCATGAAGTGCTAAAAATAAATGTTCACTTGGATCAAATTATAGGACTTTTATTATCTACAAGTTTTGCGGCTCATGCTGTGTTAAAAACAGCTAGATAAATGATTTTATTTCTGTAAGTAGGTTTGTACAAACACTTTTACACGTATCGATTAAGCTCAAGTAAATAAGTACCTCTCCACCAGTGTTTTTGTAATGATGTATTCCGTTGATGCTGGCATATTTTGAGCAGTAACCATATAATTCATTGAACGAAGCCTCTGAGTTGACTTGCACGACGATACTCCGTTTCGCTTCAGCTCTCCTTTGGGCCACAATCTCTTCAAATGACACAAATTTCTTGGTAGTACCTAAAATATTAATATAACCTATAAGTTACCTTTATAACAATATCTCATAAAAAGTATTAGACACTAGTACCTGATGATTTCCGTAAATAAAAGCATTTACATGTAGATTGGGTACAGTTCAGTAATTTCTTAAACAAATGTGTTTTTCCTTTATTTACTAAAGTTTGAAATATTACAGACATTTTTACTTTGAACCCTTGTCAAGCTGTCATAACAATTCAACAAATGTCAAATTGTCAATTTTTTTTATTTTTTTTTATTCGCATTAAATGACGGTACGCCCGTATTATGAGGCACAAACTCAGGCTGCTTCGACTTCACTCAAACTCACATTTTACATTCATAGTTGTAATTTTACTCCACATCTCAAACAGTTTCCTCAATCGAGGTGAGTTTGAATTGCCGCAATATATTTTTAGGGTCGCAGCATTATGCGATTATACTGAGCGATAGCCGTTATGCGTTGATGTGATGCATGTTTTCCACAACCTTTTTTTTCTTTTTGAGTAGGTATTGGTTATTTTTTTTTGCGTCATGTTTACCGCAATGGGGATCCAATAAAGAAAGCAAAGCTTAGCGCAGATGTCGCCAGCGGCGGGATGGCTGCTGTCAAATAGTGTTCGCTTTGTTGACATCAGGTTTTTTTGTAATTTTTTTGTTAAAACTAACGTTTTTCTTATCATGTATTTTACATGGAAAGTTAAAGAATTGAAAGACGAACTAAAAAAACGAGGAGGAAAGATAACTGGAAAGAAAGCAGATCTTGTTGAGAGGTAGACTGTGATATAGTAAAATATTTTAAAAATACACCAAGTTCGTCGTCTTTGTCCTTAAATCAACTTTATTGTATCAACACGAATTAATAGTTTAACTTTTACTTAACTGATTCAATAATAACGTTCCCATTCTAATTAATGCGGTCTTGAACGAATATGGATTACTTTGAACTATATGTTTCTCAAATAATCAAACTCGTAACTTATTTGAATGAAGGAACGAAATGTCAAATTTGTTGTAGGCCATAGGGGCCATAGGGTCACGAAATCTATAGTTAGCTTTGCCCGACCTTCCCTATTTGCAACGTAAAAAAGTAACCTAACTAAAGTAATCTGTGGACTGATCATGTAAAGTGGCAGCACTGACTGCTTGCTACTTGTCAAACTTGACTTGACTTGACATTTGTCAAAATAATATTCATCAGGTCAGGTTACAGGTTACTTGTATGCCGATTTTGAATGAAAGTGTTAAAAAAATTAAAGGAACAAGTTCAAAATGGGTACCAGGATACTACTGCGACTGGCAGGTCCACCGTTAAACTGCTTGAGATCAACAATCTATCCAAATGTAGTTAGAGGTAACGAGAGGATTATTTATTCCAATGCGGTAAATTTTACATCAGTTCGGAATTACGCGAAGAGCAAAGACAAAGGAAGGGACAGAAAAGGGAAAGGAGCTAAAGTGGAGATTAATGTCGCAGCAATATCTGAGATTGTGCCTGTGGATAAGATGAAAGAACGATGCAATTCAGCCATAGACAGAATGAAGGAAGATTTTGCTAAGAACCTGTCCTTGCGATCCACAACTGGATCTATAGAGTCACTTGTGGTGAAGTTTGAGGGTAAGGATTACGAGCTACAAGAACTTGCTCAAATAGTACGTAAAAATCCTAAAACTATGGTTATTAACTTTTCTTCCTTTCCACAAGCCATACCGAATGCATTGAGAGCCATTCAAGGATCTGGACTGAATCTGAATCCGCAGCAAGACGGCACTACACTGTATGTGCCCGTACCCAAAGTCACAAAAGAACATAGAGAAGCATTGGCAAAGAATGCGAAGGCATTGTACATAAAATGCAGAGATTCTGTCAAAGATGTACAAGCAGACTTCATCAAAAAAGTTAAGAAACAAAATAGTGTGTCTGAAGATTTGGTATTTAATGTAACTAAACAAATCAATGCAATATGTGACGAGTACCAGACTCAAGCCAAACATATCTATGACCTAAAACATAATGAACTGGTTGGGAAGTCTTGAAACTAATAATAAATACCTCAATAAGGTATTTATTATTAATTTCAAGGGTTGGGTGATTTAGATTTCAGAACAAAAAATAAAAATGTTATTAAAATTGTATTTTTATTCTGTCAAGGATTATTACAACTATATTTTTAATTACTATGTAATCAGTCCTATAAACGGGTAAAACCAATACAAGAAGTTTGCATCACCTAGGTACAATCCTTACATGTTGCATGTGGCATAATAATCAAAATCATTATTATTTTACACTTTTTGAGGTGTGAGATGTTTTCTGTAGCAACCGCAGAAATAATAAATTTATAACTTTGTCAAGAAATACTATGAATTTCATGTCAACTAGCTTGCCAAGACAGACATAATCCTTTTACTGTTAAAAAGTTATCCATTAGGTTGGATCACTTTTTAGTTTAGTAGAGCCAGAATGGATACAAACCTTACATGTTGGTCAAAATGTATGGCTTGGCCGTTTCGCTGCCCTCGCACAGTCACTCCTAAGGTTCACTGGTGTTGTGTAATGTTGCCACTGCTAGGGATGAAATAGGCCTCTCCTCGAGAGGGAGCAGGCTGTTGTGATCTACCACGCGGGCCCAGTGCGGGTTAGTACATGTCACAAGTTTTAGAATTTGTGGTTCCAAGACATGCTGGTTTCGTTATGATGTTTTCCTTCACCGTTTTGAGAGCAGTGATGATGAAATTATTTACACTTGTTGTATATAAGTTTGTGTCTGTTAGGTTTTAATTAAGTCTACCCTCTAGGATATTATTGTTCCTACCCTACTCTTATGATTTACTCACTTGTCTTTCTAGGCTACTTAGCTCAATACACAAATTACGATATTTGGTGTTTTATTGAAGACATAATATTGGCGACGAGTAGAAAACATGACAATGGAGTGTAAATCAGTGAAATTTCATGAGTTCAATGTGAAATGTGATAATTGGGACAATTACATCGACAGACTTAAATATTGTTTTGAGGCGAATGGCGTCGTATTAGATTCGTCTAAAAGGGCAAATTTCTACACAGTGTGCGGCGTACAAGTGTTCGAGACTCTTCTGGCGTTGATTACACCTAAAAAGTCTAGTGAAGTAACATTTAGTGAAATTGAAGCGATCCTAACCAAACATTACAGCCCAAAACCGAATGAAATTTCTATGTCGTTCAAATTTTATAAGCGCGATCAACTACACAGGGAATCCGCTGCGGAATACATAGCTCAACTCAGAAAAATCACTGCCGGTTGTAACTTTACGGACATGGAAAGGATGCTTCGTGACAGATTGGTATGCGGTATGAACAATCACAATTTGCAATACGAACTGCTCAAGAAAGATAATTTGCGATACCATGACGTAGTGGATGCTATGCTATCGACCGAGATTGCGGGCAGGGACGCTCGTATGATGCAGAGCGCCTCCGTCACCGGCGCCGCCGTCAGCTACGACGCGACGGCAGTGGACGCTGCGGCGACGTCGTCGCCGTCATGTGAGCCTATGGACGTCAACGCCGTGCAATCCAAAGCAAATGTTCGACTATGTTATCGATGTGGAGACCGGCACGCGGGCGAATGTCGCTTTGTTAACGCCGTGTGTCACTTTTGTAAGAAGAAAGGTCACATCGAGAGAATATGCACCGCTAAAAAGAAAAGTCGTTCTGAAAAGATTAACTTATCCGAAAACGAGACTGACGTGGATCTTAATGGCATTTATAAAAAGAGATCACGACGAGCTCTCGCGTTCCGGCATACGAGGTGAAGCTGCTAATGGAAGGCGCGCAGGTAGCGATGGAGGTGGACTCCGGCGCCGCTTTCTCCTTGGTGAACCAGCAGACGTGGGCGCGAGTGCGCTCGCGCAGCACGTTGCGCGCGGTACCCAACCGCCTATGTACGTGGAACAGCTCGCCCGTCACAGTGATGGGACAAGTTCAAGTGCAAGTACAATATAAAGACATTAAGTGTGTTTTGAATGTCATTGTAGCTAAGGGCTCGGGACCGAATTTGTTGGGACGTAACTGGTTCGAGGCACTGGGTATTACTTTAAATGTTAATATGATATCTGAACTTGACATGTCTGCGACCGATCAGATAATTAGTAAGTACAGCGAGGTTTTCAGAGACGGACTCGGTACTTACAGGGGGAACCCTGTAGCTATACATTTGAAACCAGGTGCGACTCCTAGGTTTTTGAAGGCACGTCCCGTACCCTATGCTATTAAAGACAATGTTGAAAAAGAGATAGATCGTTTAGTGGGGGAAGGAGTACTTCGCCCTGTGTCTTTTTCAGAATGGGCGACTCCGGTTGTTCCAATACCCAAACGAAACGGGGACATTCGTCTTTGCGGTGACTACCGTAGTCCGGTTAATCAGGCTACCGAGTCTGATACCTACCCTATGCCGACTGCAAGTGAAGTGATTGCTACGATTGCGGGTGGCAAATTTTACACGACACTCGACCTTGACCGTGCATATACACAGGTGGTCGTCACAGACGCCACAGCACAGCTGTTAACCTTAAACACATGCAAAGGTTTGTTTTCAGTACACAGACTGGCTTTTGGTGTTAAAGCCTGCCCGGGAATTTTCCAGCGCTTGATGACGGCGTTGCTGGCGGGAGTTACCGGCGTCGCGGTACTAATCGATGACGTCATCATTAGTGGCCGGACCATGTCAGAGATGACGCAGCGCCTCGCCACTGTACTGGAGCGCATCGGTAAGGCAGGTTTGCGGCTCAATCGGAACAAATGTAAGTTTGCCAAAGAACGTGTAGAGTTTCTTGGTTTTGTCATAGACGCTGAAGGTATTCATCCTGCACCTAGCAAAGTTGAGTCTATCGTCAAAACTCCTGAACCGAAGAACGTTCAACGGCTACAAGCGTTTTTGGGATTATATAATTTTTATGAGAGGTTCGTACCTAACAAAGCTACCATGCTCGAGCCCCTACATAGATTGCTCGACAAAACAAAATCTTGGCAATGGACAGACAGGGAGCAAAGGAGCTTTGACACGGCTAAAAGGCTGCTGTCATCTGACTTAACGCTCGTTCATTACGATTTAAATAAGCCGTTGGTACTCACCTGCGACAGCTCAGAATACGGCGTCGGCGCTGTTTTATCCCACGTTATGGAAGACGGACAGGAGCGCCCCGTAGCTATGAGTTCCAGAACTCTACATATCCACGAACGCCGTTACTCACAATTAGACAAAGAGGCCACTGCTATTTCATTTGGAGTTAGCAAGTTTCATAACTATGTAATGGGAAGATCCTTCACTATAGTCACGGACCATAAACCGTTGTTGGGCATATTCGATCCGAAGCGACCTATGCCCACAGTCTTGTCGCCTCGCCTAACGAGGATCGCAATTATGTTGACGTCGCATAATTACGAAATTGTGTACAAACCGGGACAACTGATTGGTCACGCTGATGGATTGAGCCGATGGCCACAGCCGGTTCCCGACCAACCTGAACAGCAGTTATGTGACGTGTTGCTGATGGCAGAGACACCTACAGACTTCCCTGTGGATGCTGACCAAATAGCATTAGCAACAAAGCGAGATAGGGTATTATCTCGTGTCAGTCATAATTTACTAAGCGGTTGGCCAGCTAGAGTTACTGATGATGAACTGCGTCCATACTGGTTACAACGTTCGGAACTTTCTATGCATGAAGATTGTATTTTACTGGGTTGTCGAGTAGTGGTACCGTCATCATTGCGTGAAACGATACTACGTGCTTTACATAAAACACATAACGGCATCGTCCAAACGAAATCACTGGCCAGGAGTTATGTTTGGTGGCCAAAACTGAACGAAGATATTGAGGCATTAGTAGGCGGATGCAACAAATGTCTTGAAAATCGGCACATGCCTCCGAAAATTAAATCTGAGTGGATCACGCCTACAAAGCCGTGGTCTCGAATAAATGTGGACTTTGCGGGACCTTTTCTAGGTAAATGTATGTTAATTGTTGTAGACGCTTTTTCCTGATGGCCTGAGGTGATCTTGGTAAACAATATGACAGCGGGAACGGTCATCAGACACCTGAGAAATTTATTTGCTGTCCATGGTTTGTGTGAGACATTGGTTTCCGACAACGGAACGTCCTTTGTGTCAGCTGAAGTTAAGCAATTTTTGGACGCGAATAAAATAAAACATATCAAGACAGCGCCCTATCATCCTGCAACAAACGGGTTGGCCGAAAGAATGGTGCAAACTGTTAAAGACAAGTTGCGCAAAATGGATGACATCTCTTGGGATGTTAAGATTCCTCAAATGCTACTAGGATTGCGGGTAACTCCTTGCACAATAACTAACAAGAGCCCCTGTGAGCTCTTGATGAACAGGCGCCTACGTACCTTGTTAGATGTTATACATCCGGATAATCGTGTTCAAAATAAAACTAATCAACAGATTACCAATAATGCTCGTAAAGTAACTCGAGAAACTAATGTGGGCCAAAGTGTGATGTATAGAAATTATAGTAGTGGACCTCTGTGGTTGCCTGGTACGGTGGTTAAAAGGCAAGGGGCATCCAACTATCAAGTTGCAACCGGTGATGGTAATGTTGTTAACCGACACATAGACCAACTGGTTAAAAAGAAATTTACAGAAGATGCAGACCGAGAAGGAGAGAGGGAGGAGGAAGAAGTTAATAATGACGAGGTCAGTTTGGAAATGGAAAGTTGTGAGGGGGAAATAGGAGGTACATGCTCCAATGAAGAAATAATTGAAATACCGAGTCAGGACAAATGGGCAGAGATGTTAGGTATACCTAGTGATTATGAGTCTGGTTATGTTGGGGGTAAGATTAAAAGTAAAGTTGTATCTCATACAAAAGGCCCTTATGAAAGGCCTCAGCAAATGTATATTGCATAGACATAATGTTAATGTAGATATTTAAATAATTACAAAATTGTTGACTTTAAGTATAAGTTAAAGTTTTAATATATTTTGTATACTTGGGGGAAAGGTATGTTGTATATAAGTTTGTGTCTGTTAGGTTTTAATTAAGTCTACCCTCTAGGATATTATTGTTCCTACCCTACTCTTATGATTTACTCACTTGTCTTTCTAGGCTACTTAGCTCAATACACAAATTACGATATTTGGTGTTTTATTGAAGACATAATAACACTAAATAAAGCGCCTAACTGGGTTTGAACCCACGACTTATAACTCGCACGTCGGGGTAGTTACCATTGGGCCACCACTGCTCTAGACTGTTGACACAATGTTTTGTCATGCAATAGTTCAATGGCACGGCCAAGTCATACATTTTTACCGAGATGTAAGGTTTGAGATTTAGGGTCTTAGCTCTAGATTTTATCAGTGAAAGCCATAGATCACTAATAAAGAACAAGTGATCGATGGTGAATGCGCTTTGTGAGTCTCAGCAAACTACTTTACATGATATGTTTTATGGTGAGATTTCATATATTTTTATTCTTCTTTTCGTGCCGTTGGTACTAGTTTATTTTTTATTTTTATTGTTTTACCCTAGTAACGTGGCCACCCCAAGTGACTTGCGGCATCAGTGGCATTCTTAGGGTCATCCGAGGTGCAGGCAACTGGCACTTAGGACACTCCAGAAAGAGGGGCAGTCTGATCAGAAGTACCACACTCGCACTAGTTATGACTAACCCCTCCAATGGGTCAGTAATCTCCCACTTCGACAAATTGTGCCTGCAGCGGCCTACTTGGGTACGCAATCGAAAGAGAGCTTTCCATAGAGGCTTGCAGATCACGCCCGGGAGGCAAATGTTACTTGTGATTAACGAAGTCGGGGTGGTGGATGTTTCTCTACCCACTATTTGCTTCTCTCATTGGGTGGGTTGTTCTGGCTGGCCTGCGTAGAGCGTAAGAAGCTCTTACGACTTAAGTCCAGATACTCGAGGTCGTTGTGTAATCGTTACGGGGAATCGGATTCTTGTTTTTTTTTTCCAGCGCGCATGCGACATCCCTTTTACGAATTTCTTTTCGTAGGGTGCTCAATTTTTTTTTAACGTATTATCCTAAGAAATAAAGAAAGAAAATAAGTTTATTTGACCCAGGTTAATTTCAAACAAAACAAAACAACAAAATAGTAGAAATTGTGTGCATCACGGCTGCGCCAAACAGGGCCAGTTCAGCATAAATGCCAGACAACCAAGTGCCTGACGCTGGTTTTCAACTAGACCCAATGTTACGAGGACGTCATATGGATGTAAATCAGTTTTAATGTGTGTAAATATTTGAATATAATATAGGTGAGTAGATATGTGTAGCAAGTACAAAGTGTAAAAGCAAGACAAATGAAACTTAGTGTATCAGCAAACTACATCTTATCCTGAAATGTTGAGCTCTCTATTGTTATCTAAGCCGAAGCTATGACAGTGTTAAAATACGACGAAACGCTTCTAGAAAAGTTAGTTAGGCACCTTGTTTTTGGCTCGTCTTGGTGGGGGCACTACCGTTCCCTCAGATATACATACTATGAGGAATAAATTATACTGTGCATACGTAATGGTCCGACACGCGACTTGGCCGGTTTTAATTATCCATACTTCCTTAGCAATCATCATCATTATCTGCTGTCTTCGAGGCACTATCTAAGCTCAATCTCCTTTGTATTTAAATAAATGCATAGCACAGGTGTGAGGACCTACTAGTATGTACCTATGTCTTATATTGACTTGAATGTGCCTTGACAGCTGATAGTATGTCGCTGACGGTGGCGCGTGTGTTGGATCGTAGTTGGATCATTTAGCTCCTTCAAAATGGTTGAGCTGAATGGTGCTGATCCATGAGTCATGTTCGTGAACGGGCGCCGTCAGTTGGGACTGGCCATCTCTTAGCTGCCACGGCTTATTTTAATAATTTATCAAAATCAAAAGTAATTTATTCAAATTGGGCTGAGAATCAGCACTTTTCGAACGTCAAAATTACATAAGGCAGTCCCCCAAAATGCCCGCCCTTCACTACTTCCTAGTGCTTTAGCTGGGAAGAAGAAGCGGCGCAACAAACTCCCCAGCAGCACAGCTGTCTGTTCGGTTAGAAGAACTGGATTTTATACAATTGTAAGTAATTACCTATCAAAACAAAAAAAAAATACGCCAATACCAAAGAATTAAAAAAAAATGTAAACAAAACATAATACATTAATAAAATAAAATTAAAATTATTAGCCTCCAGGCATAAAGGGCATGACGGCTTACATAAGCAATACTGGATAATGTTAAATAATGTACAAAAAAATAAAATAAACGGTAAACTAGGACAATCGAAGTAAAACAAATTAACATTACAATTACTGTAACAATTATAAAACTAACACTCTGGATGCTTTAACGTGTAGGAACGTCTTTTCTTACTTATAAGATCAACATTAAGTTACTAATATTTGTGTAACATTAAGTAGGTATATATAATAGAATGGCCATGGAGTTTCTTGCCTTTTCGTCTCCATAGGTACCTACTATGCTTTGGAATGGGCAACTAGCTTCATATTTCTGACTGACCGACTCCTTGTAAATTCAAAAGTGCCTGTAAATGGTTTAATTGAAATAAATGGTTTGAGTGTGAGTTGAGTTTGAGCACGGAGGGTTCTTGGTATGTGAATCTGGTCATCCGTCCACGGACCAAACGCGGCAAGCGTAGCTTAACCTGATCGATCGACCCGTGCGGCTGTTATTACTTAGCCACAAGCCCCTCTGTGGAGGAAATAGTGGAGCTTGTGGCTGCTCTTTCTTCCCTAAACATAAAGAAAGTCTGATTCTTAACGACTGACTTCGAAGGTAGACTATGCAGTTAGGTTAGGATTAGGATAGGACTTATGACAAGACTTTTTATCCCGGTAGTAAGTTACCGTGGGATAATTTCCGGATTTTACGCGGGCAATAGCTAGATATGTTATATTTACAAACTTAGTCCCCTTTTCCCGCCCTTCCTTCTTTTCACTTTTACCAGTGTAGGCCAATCCTTTAAAAACAAGTCTAGCTGTCCAGCCTATCATCGCCATCTCTTTCTGCCACCCAGTTCCATTTTAGCAAAGTAACTGTAAGGCCAGCATGTCTTAAAAAGGGTAGAAAGTTTGAAAGCGGGATACTGGCCAAGACGCACTTCATGTCAGGAAAATGAAGTTTTCCATTTTCTGTTGCTATGTACCTTTTTTCTGATACCGGAGTAATTATTTATACCTGTGTATGTGCTCGCCGCTGCTCGGATATTTCATTGTATTACATGGTCAGAGTGCTAAAATACAAATTTCCAGTCGAGAGAAATCCAAATGACATTGACAGGAAGTTTAAAAAATCAACAGATTGTTAGCAGTCAGTGTCAAATTAGTTGAAATTTGTTTATTTAATTTGCTAAGCAAAACAACTCGATTTCGAAACCCAACTTTTCATAAGTAATGGATTCAGGGAAGAGAACTCGTAACAATAAATATGAGAGAGTTATGTCTCGTGTCCACAATCAGTCACGCACCAGCCTAAAATCGAGTTCTTTTGTTACACGCCATGATATACCGTCGTCTGTAAGAGTTGGCGCGAAACCAGTTGCTTCGAACGTGAGCTCCTCAGGAGGTTTTAATGAACTTCCAACTTTTTTGAATGACTATGTACCAGAATCTAGTCGAGAGAAAGTTAAGCGGACGTATGTGGTAAAGCCTCGTAAGACTATTAAATCTTTGGACCTCGCAGCCTCTCCGCCTCCTATTAAGCAAAGGGACTTAGTTAAAAAGTCATCGAATGTTAGGTTGCAGGAATCTGCCCCTTCGGTTTTATATAGCAATGGAGAAAAGTGGTCTGCCACACATTTAAGAGAGTGTTCGTCTAGCAGATCTCATTCACGATTGAAGAATTTAAAGGTAAAAATAATTGAAATTATTTTATGATATAATATTATCAACACACATTATTTCAAAGGTGATGTAACGGGCATATTCACTATAATAATAATAATAGAAGCCTATTATTGTCTCACTGCAGGGCAAAGGCCTCTTATACAGAGAAGGCACAAGCATTGATCAATCAAGCAATTAATCATTATTACAAATTCACTATGATTATGAAAAAAAAATTTGCCCGGCAGTGGGTTTATTGAGTAATAAGAATCCAGATGAGCATAATTTTGGGATAGTTTACTAATGCAGCTATATTATGTTAATGTCTGGGTCCCAAAATTAAATAATAGTAAGTAGATACCTAATGGTAACTAATTACAACATCAAAAGTACTGTGCAACCTTAAATCAGGACTTTAATAGTGCTTCAGAATATATGTAATTATGTACTACAAATCAAGTTCATATTATCATGCTATAGTACAAATTGTAATTGGGGAATTTTAAACTCTTGCTTGAGCACTACTTCAGTTAATTGCTCTTAGGGCCGTTTTACAGAACCTTTCTCAAGACTCAAGCATTACTCATTCAGATTTGTTACAGTTGAAATGAGAAGTGTGTCATTTGGTTTAAATTGTAGTTATTTTATATTCTTTTATAAATATTTTGTGAATGTGAGAATGTTGTAGTAGTAACCTTGTAGATTGTAGATTTATAGACCATTGTCTATTTCTTAAGCATATGATACTTGTTGACAGGCGTACACTGTCCTCCCATACCTATTAACACTGTAATTTTAAAACATTGTAAAAGTAAATTATTTATAAAAGAGTTACGGTGGAGTTTCTTGCCGTTTTATTATTATAATCAACATTATCAACAGCACTGGCACTGATATTTCATATTATATGCTGCTTTAATTGCTAACCTTTATTCATAAAATGTATACCTACTTCTGTATTTTATTTGAAGATTTGCAAGTAGCACACAACTTTTTATATTTTAAGTTAGCGTTTTATTTGTCTGTAAGTCTGCCATGCAATAAATATATAAATAAAAAAAGATACTAACATATTAAGTCCTCTCCATATTTTACTTTTGGTGTGCCCAACAAGGTCCACAATTGTTTAAAAAAAAAATGTTTACCACCTAAGTTTACATTGTGGAACGCAATATAGAATTGACTATTGAGTATTGAGTAAATATACCAGTAATGCTACATAATTACTTTGAATAATTATTTCAGGATGAAATAAAAGCTTACAAAGAGAAGGAAAAGTTAATAAGGCTGCGGAGTTCCTTGTTTATGAAGTGTGGTGTCGTGCTGGACGATGTGGGTAATATGGCAGAGGATAAAGCTGTGCAGACCCAAATTGTGGAAGAAGCTACTGATGGTGAGCTATTTTATAACTTACTAGAACAAGCTTTTTCTCATTTTATGCTAATGGCAAAGAGTGGCACTCCCTGGATGCCTAGAACGTAACGTGCCGTCGATCTCGAACGCGGCGAAGGTGCCCTGACCTGTGGCTCTAACAATCTGGTTATCTGGAAAACCCGACATCTGTGTAGTAGTACATAAAAATTCCGTGATAATGTGGTTATGTAACACGCCATCTATTGTTCAACAGAATGAAATTAGTACTCCTGCTAAGAACTAGATGGCGCTCGTTACTTCTAAAGTGGATGAATGTTTACAATAAAAACTAGTATTAGCCCAGTCTAACCGGATGCAGCGAATACCATTATTTTACATGGAGCGACTGCCGACCTGACCTCCACAACCCAGTTATTGGGTAACACGATACCAATTGGCAAGACAGATTGTCAGACTTTCGAGCTTGTGACGATCCGTCGAAGATCCACGAATCTCAGCCAACGGCTTAACTGGCTTTCCACGTCACCGAGGGGTCTCGGTATGTAAAGATGGTCACCCATCCACGGACCAACCGCGGCAAGCTTATCCACGAGGACGAGCCCAATGCAACATTAAGGGCGGGTTATCCAATCGAATCAATTTTTTTGTTGAAAATGCCCACTTTTCAGGTTTAAAATGATAATACAGAACTATTTAATTTCCAGCTTTGTTTAATTAAAGTCGCTTTACAATAGGTACGCTGAATATGATTTAGGGCTGTACAGAACGGTTTTTTTTCTATCGACCAAAGTAGGTACTGGAGCAAACTACTGTATTGTGTTGTCATGGATTATTTTTCCTAAAACAAAAACGAATCTTATGTCATTTTTTTCTGGACGCACTTGACTATGTAAAGTTCATATCAAAACAGGCAATGAAATACAAATCCTGTAATTCACCTACTATATCAATATGAGCAAAACTTCCTACGAACTCTAATAGATGTTTTAATCAGCAATAATTATCTCCCCAGGCGTCGAGTTACACCCGTATGGGGGCAAGAATCAGCGACGTGTCAAAATTAATTACAAATAAAAAAAAACGATGTTATTTATTTATTTTATTTTAGTTTTCGAAACCCAGAAACATAAATAAGCCACTTTTTTTTCTCTCTAAAAATTGCGAAATTCTATGCGTTTTAAAGTCGATGCTGTCTAGTATCGAATTCAAAACGAATAATGCTGTCTCTGTCTAGGAACATAGCATCAGACTTCAAAACACAGGAACGCCCTATTAACTTGGCGCCATTCAATACAATGATCGTTTTGCGTGACAAGGATAGAAGAAAATGATAATTTCAAGAGTGGGTAAATTTTCCATGTAAGCATGGGGTCTCAACTCGAAAAAATTATAATTTGTCCTGAGAAAAAAAACATAGATGGCAGCATATGTAACCATTATGAAATTAACAATCATTGAAAAGCGATTTATGGCAGTGTTTTGGCTGAATTATGATTGGTAAAAGTCGAAACTTCCTTGTTTAGTGCTGATTTATCTTTTTCCACTCATAATGCACGTATTTTAAAAATAAAATTAAAACGAAGCCTTAACTTAAATTCGAACCCTTTTAATGATAAAAGTAGCCATCTGTTAATCATTTTGTTTAGAGCTTTTTGCAATAGATTGCGTTGTACTCACTATTTATATCAAACAATTTTTTTTTAGTATTATTATTTACGAGATAGAAATATAAAAGAAATCTAATAACATGTTTTTCTGTACCCGGAACTGTAAAACTTTATACAAAAAGGATTGCACGAAACGTTTTAAAAGGAGGTCGACTCCTAGATGGCGTTGTAAAACTTCAGTCTCTGATGCTGCCATCTGTTGAAAATTGGACGAAGAAAAATTTCCAGCTCAATAGCCAGACTTAGGGAGGTGTAATTTTTTGTATGAGATTGGGTATCTGTAAGTGGTATTATATTATGTACCACTGGCGGCACTTTAACGGCACGGTTGGCGCAGTGGTTGAGCGATCGGCTGCTGCGCTGCGTGTCGCGGGTTCGATTCCCGCACGGAACAAATATTTGTATGACCTACAATTAGTTGTTCCGGGTCTGGGTGTCTTGTGTATGTGAGTTTTCATGTTTGTGAACGCACCCACGATACAGGAGTAATTCCTAGTGTGGGGCAACGTTTAAAAAAATAAAAATAAAATATTATGTAGGTATCCACATATTTTTTTATACTTGCTTAAACCGGGTATTCGAATTTTAAATCATCATAACGATGTTTTTCATTTGACAATAATTGCGGTTATAACCTCAATTTCCGTTGATGAATTTCTTAGAAAAAGTGGTGAGATATTTAGTTGAAACCTTTTACAATTTCCTTTTAGTGAGTGATTGCGTAAGATTTTAACCTGCAGCCTAATTGCGTAATACATTTTCGTAAACGATTACGACTAATCTGTTTGATTTTGACAGTTCAGCAACATTCATTGCGTTATTTACATTGATATGCAGATTTTTTTATCGAACTTAAGAAGCAATGTATTAGCAATCTGTTTCAAAACGATTCAGATTCCGATTGATTGTGTATTACGCAATTAGGGTGCTGAACAGCACCCTAATTGCGTAACACACTTTCGTAAACGATTACGACTAATCTGTTTGATTTTGACGGTTCAAGAACATTCATTGCGTTCTATAAATTGTTGAGCAGAATTTTTATCGAACTTAAGAAGCAATGGATTAGCAATCTGTTTCAAAACGATTCAGATTCCGATTGATTGTGTATTACGCAATTAGGGTGCAGGGTTTATTTACACTTTCATCAGATACTTTTGGAACAGCACAACACATAGGTACATAATTTAAAAAGCATTGCAAGTTCGTGCCTAGAGTTCTATTTAAATTAAGTACACGGATTTTCCGTCGCGTATTTTGCGAAAATCCGTGTACTTAATTTAAATACAGAATCTACTATACAAACACTATGATGACAAAAATTTATTTTTATTAAAAACATTTGGATAAAGTACTCGTATGTGACCTATTTGCGCCCATATCTGTACAAATATTCACTTTGCCTTCGCGTCTTGCAGTCTTGAAACAAATATGTAGTATCAAATTAAAGCTGGTATCTAGCGCTGGGGCTAGGTTTGTATAGCGAAATTTCACAGAGGGTACTGTCAAGCCGGAATAGCTCAGTTGGGAGAGCGTTAGACTGAAGATCTAAAGGTCCCTGGTTCGATCCCGGGTTTCGGCATACGTATATTTTGAAATAAATTAGATTATTTGTTTGTTACAGACACTGGACAGACGGCGATGAGGTAAGCGGAATTGGTAAATAATAAGTGTGACAGCAAAGTTTTACTCATATACTTGATTTTTGCACTAGTTAATTAAAAACGAGAGTGAATATCGGATTGCAAAATACGGAACAAGAAAATATCCCTGTCCTATAGAGTAGCTTTTGCCCGCGGCGTCGTCGCCCGCGTAGGGTTCGGAAATTATACCACGGAAACTTACTACGTTTAATAGATGGAATAATTCCGTAATATATACAAACAAACAATCAAATCTTTCCTCTTTATAATATTAGTATATTACAAGTATTGAATAGTATAGTTTGTATTGAATAGGCTCTGAAACTTTTGGACCGATTTGAAAAATTGTTTTACCATTAGAAGCCGAAATTATGTCTGATAAACACAGCCTACTTTTTTTTTCGAAATCCACGCGGTCGAAGTCGCGGGCGAAGTGCTAGTATCACATAAACCTACATGGGCACTTATGGAACGTCAGAATCTAGGTGCACGGTTCCAATTGGTCATTCCTATGGAGAAGAGCCGGCAAGAAACTCCATGGTTACTCTTTTAAAAATATTTGACTTTTACAATGTTTTCAAATTACAGTGATAATAGGTATGGGAGGACAGTGTAGGCCTGACGCTGCGGGGGGGGGGCGGGGACGGACGGACGGACTTTGTTTTACAAAATGCCGTTGACGTTGTCGATATCGCCGTATTACTGATTAATAAGCTGGCCCAACAGGGCGTCATGCGACCATTTTTATGAACCTTTTTTAATTTAATTATCTGAGAGTTCCCCAAGCACGAAACCCGTAGTCTCGGCCGAAGATGCGGGCGTTTCCTACTTATGTAAGATTAGTTTGAGGCCTGCATGTCGATTCTGTAAAAAACTCACCGTGTAGACTTGCGTGAAGTGAGCTGTCAGTGTCATCATGTCTTGGTCACTGACAGCTCACTGCACCCTCGCTTCACTTGTTTTCACGCCGAGTTACAGAATGAATGAATAAAGAATGAATGACAACACGATTTGACAGTTATCCCTACTCCCGTGTTTAGGTCACAAAAAATCAAATTTATGCCAAATCTCAACTTAATTGGTCTATTAGATTCGGGGTAAATTGGCTGTGACAGACCGACAGTCACACAGACAGACACACGAGTGATCCTTTAGGGGTTCCATTTTTTTCATTCGGACGTACGGAACCCTAAAAGTGGTTACGTCCGTGGTTGTAGGTACTTACTGTTCAGTGTCACATCTCTTTTGTTCTTATTGCGTACATACAGACAAGGTAAAGTGTATCCCCGGTGTATGGAAGTAGGAACAAATACAAGGATCTTGGCGTTCGAATGACGTTGAAATGGGGACGCTGTTGGTAAACATTTGTGCAGTTTTTTTGTGAAATGTCGCTTGAAATGTTTTCAAAAAACAAGATGTCTGCGTTAGTTCCGAAATTAGCCGCGCGCCAAAAGAACCTTGTGCAGATATAGATAAAGTATAAAATTACAACTTGTTTTTTAATGTGTCTAACTGTTCTGTACTACTGTAAATAAATACAGTCCACCAGACATTTGAGGTCAATTCCGACTTAGGGAGTTGTATTGATGATTTTAATGATTATAATTCAATAAGTACATATTTCTTACAGTCGAATCATATTTTGATCAACATACAACCTGACACGGACCTGCAAATCGCAAAAAAACGTGATAACATTTGAATTTCGCGGGCTTTCTTAGCGCATCCTCCTAGAGTTTAAAAAGTTTGGCTTGGTGTCGTCTTTGTTATTCATTATCTGTGAGATTGTCTCTTTCTCAAACTTAGCCCCGGCCCAGGTAGGTAGGTACTGTTAAAATGTTATTGTTTTTTCAAATTGTTACCACTAAACTACTTTACTTTTTGTGTGTTGTAGTTAAGGATTCAGTGTTTCGCAAGGTTTCGCAACGCCTCTTTAGCTCAGTGGTAGAGCACTGGTCTCGTAAACCAGGGGTCGTGAGTTCAATCCTCACAGGAGGCATCGTTATTTTCTTTTTGTAAAGTAGTTATCTTTTCGATGGTTTTGGCTTGTTTTTTTTTTTGTTGTTGAAGTTGGTGATAGGTATCTACCAATCAATTATACATTGATAACACAGGAAAATGGTTGTGGTCCGTGCATTTATTTATTTTAAACCGGTCACAACGCTGTACCTAAAATAATAGTAGGTAACTGACCTGAACCTGGGTAACTAGGGGTATAGTTTATGGAAGACACTCGATATATACACACATCAACATAATCTAGGGATACCTTAATCCTAAATTATTTACGAATCTATAGTTTAAAATCTGTTTAGTTTCTATAAAAAGTTTATATACAGATTGAAACCTCATTTATTATATTAAATAAAAAAACAAAAGAAACAAAAAATTACGGCGGCAAAATCGTTAGTAATTCGTTACGCTAAGAAAAGTTAAAGTTAAAATTGTTTTATAAATATTAATTTATGAAGAGGGATTAGATTGATTTTCTTTTTTAATTTAACGTGTCATGTGAGCTTTAAGAGTCATGTCACGTCGTCATTTGAGTCGAGATGAAATGTTACGAGCCGTGGACATGTTAGAAAATGGTGCTATTCAACGCATCGTTGCTGAGGCCCTATACACCAGCCAAAACGTGATATCAAGAGAGAACCTTCAACTTATAAAGAAGCAGTATCAAGTAGTACAAGTAAACATAGATGGCTAAAAAGACTATTTAAAGACTTGAATGGTCAAAAAGAAATTCCTGTCTCATTTGTGGATAACGAAGCTGCGGTGAAACTAGCGCATAATCCCGAGTTTCATCGAAGAACCCAACATGTTCGTGTCAGCCACTTTTTCGTAAGAGAACTAGTACTTCAAAACGACATTGTGGTTGAGCGGACTAGCTCTGCTACACAGCTGGCAGATCTGCTGACTAAGGCCCTGCCCAGATCGAGGTTACAGGAACTTTGTCAGAGCTTAGGTCTAAAGGATTAGAAGGTCGACTAGCAGCTGAGGGAAAGTGTTAAAGCCTCTTTGGCTGCGACAGCTGCAGTGACATATAAAAAAAATAGGAAACAAAACATTGTGTGTCAGAGGTTTTTTCTCTAATCAATTGTACATACTCTCTCTACGACTTTCACATTATAATATTTTTCATATTCAAGTCTTTCACTCAAAAGGTACTTGCATTAGAAAATAAGTTTTTTATCATACTAATTTTCTACGGCGATTTTAAAAATATATATTTTTATTTAAAACAGAAGAATCACGAAATAGTTTATTATTATTATTAAAGACCTTAAAATAACCTATCATTCTTCCATTTACTATATCAGAAAATTCTTCATAGATTAATAGATATTTGATTAAATATAAAATATATCCCTAGATTTTGTTGATGTGTGTATATCAAGTGACGTCATCACGTTTTTCGGGGGGTCTAACATCAATCCTCCTTATGTTTTCCAAAAAAGGAAATAGAACAAGTTGACAGTTCTTATACTTTTTGAAGATGTCGGGCGGATATCTTGTGTATCTAATATTATTTATAATTTTACAATGGACCAATTGTTCCCTTTTATCGAGGTTCAGATACCCGAACGAATACGTCGCCCCCCCGGAGAGCATGTTGCTGCCCGAAGACTTGCCTGATGACATGTACGAGAACCTGATAGATGAGAGACCAGACCTTGAGCCCATTCTAGCTCCTTTAAGAAGGACAAAAATTCAGCGCCCTAAGATGTCGTACACAAGGAAAACAATCACAGTGTCCGTTAGCGAACCGTCCGTTTATCATGAGTTTGAGTTCCCTAAAGCACACCGTAGGAACGAGGCGGACGGCGAGGACGAGGACGAGGAAGAGTACACTGTAAGTGGAATTGTGCAGTACACCAATCAACCGGAGCGGCTCGGGAGCAACACCACCGAGAGCACCGCAGCAGCGCGCTCGTCCCGTATGCTACCGTTCATAATGCGTAACCAAACTCAGAATGATACCCGAAAATGGTTTTATCCAAACTTAATAACTAATGTAATGCCCGAGACTTGGCTCTCTCCTTCTTGGGACACCTCTCCTCAAGTAGCATCCTGCTACACCTGTGGCCACAACCAACCTAGCGTACCCGTAAATTCATTATGTCACGATCTTTTTGATTCTCAAGACTGGAGAGCTAGGACCATGAAAAGGTTTTCATGGTCCTCGCTCAGCACTCGCGAAGGTCTCTACAACAGGATGTGGCATTACCAAGCAAGAACCAGGGTTCAGGAATACTTGTGGTATGACTATTTATATGACAAAAATAACGGACTTAAAACGGGGCGGTTGGCGGCTCAATTGCCAGGATGTTTTAAGAGGTTTTTGGATATTGGGACGATATACACTGCTCGAGGTTGTCGGAAATGGTGGCCGGATGAAACTGGTGGACTGGCAGGCAGCAGATTCTTAAGGTTGGAACATCTGCTGCGGCGCTATAAGGACCAATGCATCACCAGCCCGCATGCTTCGCTGACTCCGTTCTCACGTGGCGTCTCTTTGTTCGCCCGCTACCACGTCTGCGTGTGCCCCGGCCGGTACTGTAACAGGGCTTCCGTAAGCAAAGCCTATAATGTGTTTTTATTATTTTGATTGACAATTTTAAAGCTTTATTTAGCATTATGAATAACTTACAATATTTTTTTGGTTGTTTTGTTTCCTATGGCCGAAATTTTAAGTGCCTTTTTAATCACCACCGGGTATGTTTTACGTAAGGGGGTGTTACTACAACCGGCAGGAGCGTTCTACTAGTCGCATGCGCTACCACAGACCATGAGATCTTGGATTCGGTACCTGGGTCGAAAGTGTTATTATATTTTTCAATTTATTTTTCCAATTTCTCAGTAGCTGTCCAGATTAGATTGATTGATTAGATGTTGATTGATTGATGGTTGACGGCAATAAACTCGTCCCTTGGTACATGGGTCATAGTAAACGTAGGTACCATAGGTACGCCGCTGCCTGTCATCAAATAAAAATAAATAACCATAATAACCACTATGGGACTTTTAATTATCAATTGCAAATTATTGTAATCTTCTTTGCTTAATTACCCAATTACGGCTATGTATGTATGAATGTATATATGTGGGTATGTATGTTCATCTGTTCCCTCATAACTTCTTAACTACATCATAATTTGACAAAAGAGGTATTGTTGAAAGCGTCTTGATCTTCAACTGGTTAGAGGCTATATGACGTCACATTAAATTTAATATGGAGAGGACGTAAAGCCATGTACAAAAAAAAAAAAAAATGCCGTGTTGGGTTTCAAAGGAAAGGGCTTAATTAGCAGATTTTTAATATATATTCAGGTTGTCCCGTAAGTCGACGTCAAGCCGGACGGACAAACTGAATATTATAGTTGAAAAACATGTTCTCCCATACATCGAAATGCGGTCAATTTTCCAACTGCAAATGTAAGTTTGTAATCGCAATAAAAAGAAGATCAAATTATAAATTACCGATTTACGGACATTTTCCTTTACTTGTGCCTAAATTTGCCACGAAGCAAGGTCTCACCTTGCTTCGTGGCAAATTTTATGATTCTAGGTCAAACGGGAAGTAGCCATAGGTTTTGATTTTTTTGCGAGTATCAAAATATGTCGCATAAATCGCCATATTTTTTATTGCGTTGGCTTAGAAGCTTGGTTTTATTTAAGCTCCAAGGGACCGTAAACTTACGTATTTGATATTAATTTTAACTTGATACCTCCAAGCCTTCCTGAGATAAAAAGGTCTTTTACAGACAGACAGATATACAACAAAGTGATCCAATAAGGGTTCCGTTTTTTTCTTTTGAGGTACGGAACCCTAATAAGTACTCATTCAGTAGTAGTAGTCTGATTTCAGAGTGAGTCCAAAATTATTGACGTTCTAAAAGTGCTGATTCTCAGCCTAATTTGAATAAATGACTTTTGATTTTGAAAAGCACGCCGGCGGGCGGACGTTGCGGAGTGTCTTGCCGGTCACATGTCGCGTCTCTGTACTGATCCTCAGTAAATAGCGAGCGCGAAATGTACTGTGATAGCTGGCGCGGCCTTGATCGTGCAGTGTGCGTGACGAGCCGAGTAGCCGACCACGCTACGTGCAGGCTTGTCGGCCATTCAGAACCGCGTTCTAGCGCTTGCGTAATTACACGGTGTAAGAGACATGAACGCCCTAACTGTTACCATGCATTCAGTACATCATTCTAGAGCTCTAGACAGCGTTTATATTTTTCGTCGGTGATTAAAACGGCGCTCGCGCAGAATTTGAGAGAACTTGTCTCAACGCATGTTGAACGCATCCTCGCTCATCTCTGGTGGAAGCGCACCCTTATTCTGTGTGTACTTAACCGCTTAGCGAAAGCCCGCCTTATCTTCTGCGCTACTCTGAAGATCTATACAAAAGCTGCAGGCATTGACAAACACGATCTTACGCTCACTTAGTACAAGCACGCCTGATCGCGAATTGATATTCCGTGGCCAGACCTGCCCGGGGTGGAGGATACTCCCGCAACTATATTTGCATTCGTACATGTACTGAAAATAGACGAGGTTCTCTACTCCTGCGACTATGCGATTTTTTGACGTAGGATTTTGCGATTTTCATACGCAATATTTGTTTGTATCCAAGCTGAATCAATACAGTCGCCCGTTTCCAACTAGGAAGAGTCGCGGGTATGCCGCTTTGAGAACACAGGTAAGCAGATGTAGCCACTACAGCGTACGAATGCATCGATACTGCATCGCGTCCGTATGAATTCTGCGTCGCGATTGTGTATACTTGTATATTGATACTGAAACGCCGCTGTATGGATGGTGTATCGCGATAGTAGCGGTGCAGAATCGTAGTTAGGTACTTGGTCTTTTTGCGATTGTATCGGACTGAATCTTTGCAAAAAGTCGCCGTGGGCGACCGCCCTTACCATAGTGATTGAAAGAATTTGGTAACCCCAACGCAGCGCTTAAAACCGCCGTCTCTCCTTCCGTTAAACATTCGTCGCCAGGAAAATCTTCCGTCTGCCTATCCGAGTACATTTACATTGATAATCGCGCCTCACCCGAGTCGAGGGGAATACCAATAAACGGTTTGTAACGCCTGCACGTAGCTGTATGGGCGATGCGGCCCACCGGCTTGACTGACAAGTAATGCAAGCTACCGCCGCGGGGTAATATGGTGCTAATATGGTTTCATCACCCCTGCTCTCAAAACGGTGAGGGAAAACATCGTGAGAAAACCGGCATGGCCGAGATCCAAAAAATTCGAAGACATGTGGCATATACCAACCCGACCTGGGCTCGCGTGGTGGATTACTGCCCACTCCCTCTCACAGAGATGAGCCCTGTGTGTTAGCAGTGGGAACGTTACAGGCTGAATATGGGGTGGAGTTGATTCCTATAAACACTCAACAATTTTAATGAGTAAGAGACCGACAAACCCCTCTTACATTGAGTAAGAGGGGTTTGTCGGTCTCTGGGTGGGTCTCCTCTACACTGTGTCCAAGTCTTGACTTGACTGATAGTAATGCCGGCTTCTCACCTCATAGGGGCTGGTCGATTGGATGTGAGTTTCACAAAACAGAGTCACTTTTCGATTCTGTCTGTGTGGTGTCTCAGTTCTTCTAATCTGCACAATCGATTTGATTCGTTTTTCACCATCATTTAGAGATTTTATTCCGGAAGTTATTATTATTATCATTATTAATAATAATAGTTTAATAATAATAGTTTATTTCTCACCATAAAAGTTATAAGTATACAATAGGTACATGACTAGTATTTAAACAATTTTTGTGGTGATCACAATAAGGAGCACAACGAATTGACCCTAGCCCCTGAACTAGGCGGGAACCTGTATCTCAGGGGATAGTGTTCAGCTATTGACATTCTCATTTATATATAATAAGATTTGTGTGTCACTACTATATATTGTTCATCTAAGTAAGTACCATTGAAGAGTGCAAGGCATTGCTGGTGAGTTTGGAGATGTGAGGTGTGGATGTGGGTATGTGTGTAATGGTGAAATAGAGGTGATGTGTGTGAATGTTGTAGTGGTGAAGTAAGTGAGGAAATGTATGTGTTTGTGTGGTAGGTAGGATTATTCATGAAGGGTTATTAGATTTTCAGTATCTTCGTAATCCAATTGAAGTAGGTACGTTTTTAATTTATTTTTGGCTTCATGACTGCTAAGCTTTACTATATTAGTTTTTTCGTTCAGTCTGTTATATAATATAAAACTTAAGACATAATGTTGACGCCTTCCAAATTGTGTGCTGTGTGGGACACTTGGGCAAGGTGGTGGATGTCTGCGTCTATCAGTATTAACAGGCGGGATTACTGTTCGATGCCTTCTCAGAGTGGATGTGAGTATAAAAAGCTGTCGTATAGTAAGGACCTGACATTCTGAGTACAATTGCCTTGTTGGGTATCTAAAAGGCTTCCTATTGATAACCTTCAGAACAGCTCTTTGGGCTCGCTCGAGGGCTAGAAACATCGTCTTAGAGGCACCGCCCCACACTGGGATACAGTAGTTTATGACAGATCGACACAATGAGACGTAAATTTTTATAAGAAGCTGTTGTGATGCAGATTCTCTGAGAGTTTTAAACAAAAATATCATGTTTCTCAACCTTGTTGTAACTTTTTTAACTTGTTGATCCCATCTTAGGTGCTCATCGATTTGTACTCCTAAATATCTGACAACACTGACAGGTGTTATATTTTTACAATTACAGTTTTGTGTATTTTCTAGACAAGTGTGTGCAAATATATTAAAGTCATCAGGTTGCTTGTTATTTTTCCTTACTTTGAAGGCAACATAATTAGTTTTATCTACATTAAGTGTCAGTAGGTTGGAGTTGAGCCAACCCATTATTCTCCTAAGGCAGTCTTCAGCAGTTTGCTTTACGAAAGCCCAACTAGAACCATGTATCACGATAGCAGTATCATCTGCGTACGTATAAATTTTTGCATTTGGTGTGGACATTTTACAGAGGTCATTTATATAGATTTTAAATAGTGTTGGGCCTAAAACACTGCCCTGTGGCACCCCAAAATTGACGACTTGCTCATTACTGAGATAGGAACCAATTCGCACTTGTTGAGTCCTATCAGTTAAATAGTCCTTAAACATATGAAAAGGTTTTCCCCTGATACCCACGGCCTCAAGTTTAGACAGTAAGATGGGGATAGAGACCGTGTCAAAGGCTTTCGCCATGTCTAAGAAGATGCCAAGACATTTATTTTTATTATCCAGTTGTCTTGCAATGAATTGTGTCAGATCCAGTACGGCATCCTCAGTGGATATCCCACTTCGGAAACCATACTGATTATCTGCAATAATGTTGCATCTGTCCAAAAAACCGTTCAGTCTGGAATTCAGGATTTTTTCAAATATTTTGGACAGTGCGGACAACACTGATATGGGCCTATAGTTATTGACACAGTCTCTCTCCCCTCCTTTATGTACTGGGTGAATCAAAGCTTTTTTAAAAGCTTGAGGGAAAATACCTGTGTTTATAGACTGGTTAAATATGTGTGTAATGGGGGCTATCAGAGTGTTCCTACACTGTTTTAGCAGATTGGAAGATATTTTATCCCACCCCGTTGCGCAGTTACTACGCAACTGCAGTATTACTGATTCAACTTCAGTGTCGTCTGTCTCCATGAGAACAAATGAATTAACAGGGCAAGCTGATTTATTCTGAGATGGATGTGACTGCGTATTTAAATTCGTAGATATTATTTTGTTTGCTAAGTTCCGACCAATATGTGTAAAAAATGAGCATACATGATTAATAGCTAAATTGGGATTGTTTTGAATATTTAGCAATTCAGAAGGCGAAGTTTTAACTTTTCTAGTATGTGTTATGTCTCTGATAACATTCCATAGGGCTTTAGGATTACTACCTGCAATCTTAATTTGATTTTTTTCATACTCGCTTTTTAGCCTTCGTAGAAGGCGATTACAATAATTACGATACCGCGTATAGGTTAGTTTCAGGATTAGATTATTAGGGGTCTTAGACAAGTTTTTGTGTAGTCCATTTCTATGTGCAATACATCGTAGGAGCCCTGGAGTAATCCAGGGTTTTATGCTTCTTTTTCTTCTAGGGACTTTAATTAACTGTGTGTGCTTATCTATTACAGACATTAAGAGTGATATGAACTTATTAGTGCTTTCATTTGCATCTTGTGATTGAAGTATTTCGGTAAAATTCATATTCTCCAGCTCACTTTTGATCGCCAGGTAGTCTATTTTAGTGACTACATCGTTTGGTTTATTTTTTGGGCGTACGTGTTCCAAAGAAAGCATAACTGGTGTATGATCTGTAATATATGTTTCAATGACTAATGATGTGGCAGGTAGTGTAGACTTAAGCAGAATGTGATCAAGGCAATTGTTAAGTCTGGTAGATAAAGTGTGAGTTGGAACAAGTCCGTGTATCGCATTAGCCACAAGATAGTCATTACAACGCGTGTCAAGAGTATCCGTTTTAATGTCTATGTTAACATCTCCTACGAGGGCAATACTGCTGTACTCCGATAAATTGTCAAAAACACTGTTTAGACTATCCAAAAAATTATCAAACTGTTGCCTGGTTCTATAAGATGGTGAACGGTAGATGGTAACAAGTGCCAGTTTCTTATCTACATAACTGATCAGACAGCTGGCATCCATAAATACTGGCTCAGTTATGTTGCAGTTTAGAGCGTCATCAGTGTATATGATTATACCATCATTTTGATTGCTAGTGTTTTTAGTGTAGTGTGATGTATAACCATTTAAAATAGGAATTTTACTTACTTTACTTAGCCAGCACTCTGTTAAAACTATAATGTGACATTTGATTTTTAGTGTGGATAAGAGTACTGTTAGCTCATCAAAGTGTTTATTTACACTTCTTATATTTAAATGTAGTATTTGTATTGCCTTGTTATGATTAGGGAGGTATAAACTGCATTGCTCCGGAGAACAGATAAATGATTTAGCCAATTGTATCGACTCCAGTTCTTCATTTAATTCAATGATATTAGCCATTTGTAATTAAGAATATACACAAGAAAGGCATTGATGGGTATGTGTGCGTCGCAGATAAACGAGTAGTACTGGGGTATTTTTGAGTTGTATATTTATGTAATGTGATTTGGGACAGGTGATTATTGAGTGCCATAAAAGTATAATAGTGAGTATGCTGATGTGTGAGTGGTGGAGGACTGTATTCGTCGTAGTGAATTGTGTTCTGCATTGAATCGAGTTGTGTGTACAGTTCACTGTAAAAGTGTGTGTGTAAATAGCGCAGGGAATCAAAATAATATTTAAAATCAGATTTGACATAATTCCTTAAAAAATTCACGAGTCACATGCTTGAGTTTATGATATCCTGCAGACATTTCTCCGAGTGAATAAGAATTTGCTTGTCACCCTCTTTCTTGCGCAAGAATATATTGCCGTTGGAAATCCAGCAGAATTTGTAGTGGTTGTTTTTAGCAAACTCGCGTGATATGTAAAAAAGTTTCTTAATATTAGCCGGCAGCTGCTCCGCGACGTAGACTGGTTGGGACGTTCCTGGGATACCGATCAGTGCAGTATTAATTTTGTCTCCCTTTCCTTTGTCTTTGTTGTATAAACGGACAGCAGATATAAGTGTTTGCTTTTTCAGGACAGAAGAAAACTCCGCAATTATTGGTCGTGAAGAGGCGGGAGTAGTGGGGGATTTCCCGGGTAAACGATAAATATCCCGTAGTTCAGACTCCGCTATCTGCACACCAACAGCTACGCCTATACTGCAGACTGTTTTGATAAGACTGTCACCAGATTCTGTGTTTGATTGCGGTATGTTTCGGATTTCAATTCCGGATGACCTCGACTTATATTGCAGATCCAGTATTTTTTTCTCCAGATTCTCTATATGCAACTTTTGTTCCAGGCGCTCTTTTCTTAGATCTTCGACTTCTCTTTTCAATTCATCAAATTGTAAATTAATAAACGACATTGATTTCACAATCTCTTCATTTGTTTTGCAAATTTCCGCATTTGACATTTGTATCTTGGTGTTTTGCGACGAGTTCATGTGTGTATGTTTGTAACACATTAATATTTGACTTTGAAATCTCTAAGATTCGACATGTCGCTACATTAGTACATTGTTGCACCCAGGCGAAGCAGCACGCGTAGCAAGACCACTATAGAAACTAGTTTCGGACGAATAGACAAAATGGCATATGAAGTCTGTAATTTTGTCTATTATACCGTTGACTAAACTCGGTCGTCCTACGCGTGCTTGGGCAGGTCGCTGAGGTATGATAAATGAATGATTCAACTGCTAAACTCGAAGAAGGCTGCGTTAAAGTATTAATATTCGCCGCAAGTCGCAACTCGACTTCCACGTTATAATGTGACTTCCGAGATGATTTTTGAACAATGCCTTCACAAACGGATCACGGTGTCATACTCCATTCATTAATACCGTTCCGCACGTGACTTTTGATTTCTATTCGCTTGTTTTCGCCTAATGCGCTATTTGTATTCTTTTGGCACCGACATTTATCTGTGTTGACACAATTTTGGTGCGTTCTGGTGAATGGTAGTTTGATTCTTTGTTTTTTCGTCCAAGAGACATCTAGACTTTTGCGCTATTGATTCAACAGGTTGGGAGAGGCTCGCTTCACAGTGGGGGGGGGGGTTCGAATCGCTGTCGAGCCCACCATGAAGTACTTGGAATTGGTGCTCGACTGCCGGTGGTATTTCGGCCCTCACTTTCGGCGGCTGGCGCCCAAGTTGTTGGGCGCGGCTGGGCGCTGTCAACGCTGCTTCCCAATCTGGGGGGCCTGAGCGCCGCTTTTAGGCGGCTCTACGTGGGGATCGAGCGATCGATGGCCCTTTACGGGGCCCCGATCTGGGCGGCTGGCCTGACGGCCGGTAGCATCTCTGTCAGAGTCATAAGTCCGCCGTAGACACCTCGTTTACAGCCTGCTCGAACGCTGACCATCTTTCAGCGGCGAACATTGTATCCCTTTGAGCGAATTTTTATGTTCAAACGGTGCTAGGCTGTAAAGAGGGTGACCCAGGAGTTTGCCAGGCGTGCTGTCCAGGAAGTCCTTCGTTTTGAGCGCGGTGTGCGAAGGCGCGTTGTCGTGGTGGAGCAGCCTGAGGAGCCCTGTTTTTGGTCGCTTGTTGCTCACAATAGAGAAAACTTCTGCCAAGCATTAGGTAGTACATATACCATTCAGCGTTGATGCTTCTTTGGTTCCGTAAAGAAATTGTCACCAAGTAGCCAGTCAAATTGAAAAAGCTCGCGATCAAAATCTTCCCCCGCTTTTAAATCGCTTCACTTTGGTAGGCGTTGATTCGTTTTGAAACACCCAAACCATCGACTGGTGCTTCATTTCTGGATCGTATTGATAAATCCAAGACTCATTAAATAATGACCTGTAATGATGACGTAAACACGCCGACGCGAGCCTGCTTCAAATTTGTTTATCATATTACGGCACCATTCCACCCGGGCCTGCTTATGAGTTTCGTTCACGTTGTATGGCACCCAGCGTGAAACTATCCTCCTCACGCGAAGATGCACGTGTAGAATTTCATGAAGGCTTCCCGATCCAACCTGCAGTATGTGCTGAATCTCTTGATACGTAACTCGCCGGATTAAATTTTTCACTGCTAGCACGTTTTCTTCCGAAACTGCCGTCAATGGGCGACCACTTCTTTCTTCATCCTCCAAAGCTAGTCGACCACGCTTGAATTCGTTATACCAACGATAAACGGTTGCCTTAGAAGGGCCGTCATCCATGAATGCATTTTAAGTCTATCGTACGATTCGTCCTGTTTCAGGCGACAATTGAAATCGTAAAAAATCATAGTGCGAAATTGTTTCCGAAACAGATCCATTTTTTAATGAGACACGATAATTTAAATTAGCTCGCAAACAATGTGGAGAGAAATTTTAAAATTGAAACGTACCAACTTTTACTTACAAATATACATATTTTCAAAATAGTCTGTAACTGGCCGCTCTCTCATACATAAAAGCTTTTTTTCGCAATACTTTCTGAGTTGCCTGTTATTAATAAGGCACACGCTCGAAAATAATAATTTCAAAGGGTCGCTGTTATCGAAATCGTTATGGACTATATATTGTTCACAGAGAATACAGGTCCAACTCCAAAAACTTAATTTAGTAGAGTTATCTGAGCCATCCCCATGTTTGTTTATACATAGGAGGGCAGGAGGTTGGGCACGCCACAATAGCGGCGGTAACTTCCCTCTTTGAGGAGTGGTTGGAGAGGCGCCACGGCGTCCTCACCTTCCGCCTGACACAGATCCTCACCGGACACGGTTGTTTCGGGAGGTTCCTGTTTCGAACTATGCGGGAGGATACGCCCGGGTGTTACCATTGTGTGGATCGCTCGGAGGTCACGGTGGAGGTCTGTCCAGCTTGGGCGGAACATCGCAGTGTCCTCGCGGAGGCGATCGGCGGCGACGATCTCGCGTCCGGCCCTGGTCCAGGCCATGGGACGGAGCGAGAGGAAATGGAAAGCCGTCACCTCCTTCTGCGAAGCAGTAATGCTTGCGAAGGAGGAGGCGGAGTGCGTGAGGGAGAGACCCTTGCGTCCTCACGCCCCTAGTCGCCGCAGGAGACGCCTTGGGCGTCGGGAATCGTAAGCAGATTCCCGGCCACCGTAGGCGCGGCCTTGCGGACGGCGAGCAATTGGTAGCTACGTAGCGCCGTCCGGTAGGGTCAAAGCCCGGGTCGACGGCGCTTCGTGGTCACGCGCGCCTCAAAGAGTGTCACTGTCAGCACAAAATGACGGGGTCCGATAGGGCCGACTCCTTAGGGTCGCGGGTAATTCGGAAGAGTAACCGTGGCCCTGGCACAGGCAATTGAAGTAACACGGGTGGGTTTTAGTCAGTAAAAGTCTGACACGCCCTCCCGCTCCACCCAGAGCGGGAGAAGTCATTTGATGATTTCTCACCCAAAAAAAAAAAGGAGGGTGTGTAGGTATAGGTACTGGTCTAGGTTTTTATTTTATAAATTTGTTGAGAAATCCGCTAACTTCACATTTTATTTTATTTCTGCCATTCCCTTGATACTTCGCATTTTTTCTCAATCTATTAATTCACATAAAAAGTTAAATTGCTCTTGTAATTTTTTTTCTTTTAGGTTCTCAAAACTCAGATCTCAGAGTTTGTTCAGTTTTTTGGCGGTGCTGATGGGCAAGATAAATTTGATCTTCTATTTGATGATTATAATGCAGTTTTGATTCTCATAACACTGCTTTGAAGGATGTAATTTTAATGCAATCATTGACAAATACCAGTAGATTATTGAATTTGTTTAAATCATTCAATTTGTCAAATGTGTTTTTGGAACCAACCCGAACAACTACAACTTCTGTTTCATGTATTGATAATGTATTTTGTTGCTGCGACTATTTAGATAAAGCTATCGTTAATTATCTCCCTTCAGATCACAGCGGTCAACCGTAACTTTTGAGTCCAACATAGCGATACAAAAAGTGCAGATACAATCCAGACCAATAACATTTGTCAATTTAAATAAATTTAAAAGCACTTTAATTTGTAAGTTAAGTAATCAGGACCTTACAATGAATAATGTTAATAGTTTGTATACAGAATTCTTTTCGGTAGTTCAAACCGAGTTTAATAATATTTTTAAGAAGAAGTCTAAAAGTATCAGCCCTAAGTTTTTATTTAGTGACTGGGCAACTAAAGGACTTAGGAAAAGTAGGGAAAAACTTTTCGAGCTGTATGGCCTTAAGCCATATATTAACACGGAAACTTTTACTAAGTATGTTGCTTCTTACTCAAAAATTTTTAAGAACACTTGTAAGGCTGCTAAAGCCTTATACATTAGCAACAAGGTAAAATCAGCAGACAATAAAATAAAGACGGTTTGGAAAATTATCAATAATGAAACGAACAGGATCAAAAAGCAAAATTCTGATTACACACTGGAGACGTCACGTGGTCTCATTTGCGATAACAAAAAAGTTGCTCAGGAATTTGTGAATTTCTTTACCAGTGTCCCACTAAAAACCACTGAAATCTTAAATTCTTCGCCCTCGCGTGCTTTTGATTTAATGAGGGCGAATGTTTCTGCCTGCCCGATTGAATTTAACTTTAAGCATATTAACCCCTTAACAGTAATAAAATCTTTTAAGCAAATCAAGATCAAATTGACCGAAGATCTTTGGGGAATGTCTATTAAAGTCTGTACCTCCATAATTGAAACTATAGCACCTTACTTAGCCTTAATATTTAATTTGTGTGTGGATCAAGGAGTCTTCCCGGATCTAATGAAATACAGTAAGGTAATACCACTTTTCAAATCCGGGGACAGTAAAGACACTAATAATTATAGACCTGTGTCCGTGTTGCCGGTTTTCAGCAAGGTTTTTGAAAAGATAATGCTTAGTCAGATGCTCAATCATTTTAATACTAATAAAATCCTTCACGAGCAACAGTATGGTTTCACCAAAGGGCGTTGTACGACCGACGCTGGTGTTACCTTATTAAAACATATTTTTAACGCGTGGGAAGAGGCTCAAGACGCCATAGGAATCTTTTGTGACCTCTCCAAGGCATTTGATTGCGTCGATCACGAAACCCTGCTTTTGAAACTTGAGCATTACGGACTTGGAAAACTTGCGCTTAGTTTAATAAAATCTTATTTAAATGATAGACAACAGCAAGTTCAAATAAATGGTGTCAATTCACTTGGTTTAAAGGTAAAAATGGGTGTTCCACAAGGCTCGATATTGGGTCCTTTCCTCTTTTTAGTATATATTAATGACCTACTCCATTTATTAATAAATCAACCACAAATGGTGTTATTTGCTGACGATACTTCCTTAATTTTTAAGGTAGATAGACGTGCTTCAAATTTTGACGACGTAAATAACGCCCTACTGCTGGTCCAAAATTGGTTCACGGCTAATAATTTAGTACTAAATGGAAATAAAACTAAGTGTATAAGATTTTCTTTACCAAACGTCAAGAGTAGTGATTGTGAGATAGTATTGAATCAAGAGAAGCTAGAATTCGTCGATAAAACGGTTTTCTTGGGGATCACGCTCGACTCAAGGCTACAATGGGGTCCTCATTTAACATCTCTAGCAGGACGGCTAAGTTCAGCAGCTTACGCTGTCAGAAAAATCCGTCAATTTACTGATGTAGATACCGCGAGGCTGGTCTATTTTAGTTACTTTCATAGTATCATGTCTTACGGTATTTTACTTTGGGGACGGGCTGCAGACATCGAGTCTATTTTTATTCTGCAGAAAAGAGCCATCAGAGCCGTATATAATCTCCGCAGGCGCGATTCTCTAAGGGAATTGTTTAAGGATATTAACATCATGACTGTACCTTGTCAATACATCTATGAAAACATCATGTACGTAAGAAAAAATTTACATCTTTACAGTAAAAGAGGTGAAAGACATAATTATAGTACTAGAAATCGGGACCTATTAGTTCAACCAGGTTTCAGACTGGCTAAAGTAGACTCATCTTTCATGGGGTACTGTCTAAAATGTTATAATAAAATACCTCCCCACATACTTCAACTGAATGAGACAAAATTCAAATCCTTTGTCAAACGCACACTATTCAGGCAGGCATATTATAGGTTGGAGGATTACATAACTGATAAAAATGCCTGGCTTAATGCCGGTCCTGCTCCACACCACAACTAATTAATTGACATTCGAATCACTGTTGAAGCTGCTGAAGATAGTAAAAATTTATTTGCATTATATAAACTCAATCTCCTTTTTATTATATAGATGCATTGCACAGATGTGAGTACTTTGTACTATAGAGCTACCATTTACCGGGTAATGTCATAGATTGACTTGAATGTGCCTTGGCGGCTGATAGTATGGCATGCTCACTCAAATGTCTCGCTGACGGTGGCGCGTGTGTCGGATCATTTAGCTCCCTTCAAAATGGTTGAGCTGAATGGTGCTGATCCATGCGTCATGTTCGTGAACGGGCGCCGTCAGTTGGGACTGGTCATCTCTTAGCTGCCACGGCTTATTTTAATAATTAATTAGCTGGATTGTTTTTATTATGTTTTGATGCACTCTGGACGCTTTTAACGTGTACGGTTTTTTGTACATCGTTCTCACTTATAGTGTCAACATTAATCGATGTAACTAAGATATATGTAAAAACATTATTATTTAAAAGAGTGTCCATGGAGTTTCTTGCCCGTTCTTCTCCATAGGTACCTACTACGCTTTGGAATGGGCAACTAGCTTCATATTTCTGACTGACCGACTCCTTGACAATTCAAAAGTGCCTGTATATGGTTTAATTGAAATAAATGATTTGAGTTTGAGTTTGAGTTTGACAATCCTACAAATATAGCATAAGCATAATCAGCCTATAACGTTCCCACTGCTGGGACACAGGCCTCCTCTCTATGAGAGGTAGTGAGCCGTAATCCACCACGCGGGCTCAGTGCGGGTTGGTAGATGTCACATGTCTTCGAATTTTTGGTTCTAGGACATGCCGGTTTCCTCACGATGTTTTCCTTCACCGTTTTGAGAGCAGTGGTGATGAAATTATTTACACAAAGTAAAGCGCCTGCTTGGGTTCGAACTCACGACCTACAACTCGTAAGTCGGGACCGTTACCACTGGGCCACCACTGCTCAACAAACCTACAAATATGTCTTATAATAAAATGTTAAATAAAATACAGGTTCACGGCGAACAAGATGATTGTTCCGTATCGGGAGGAACATACTGAAGGTGACTTTCAGCTGGCATTATTACATTGCACTCACTTCGATTACAAAGTAAATCGCAATTTCGCTTAATCGCAAGAAAATAATCTAAGACTTAGGATAAGAACATATTTTCGACGTCGACATTGTTAGGGTTAAAGGCGGGGACCATATACGTTTATTATCCTTTTAATTTTTTATATTGGAAGGTGTGTTTTACTAATATTGCGTGAGACATGGGATCACACGTCTCACGCAATATTAGTATAGCACAAGGCTAAAATAATAATACAGTCAACGTCAAGTCACCACTTGACGTTGACTGTATTATTATTTTAGCCTATAGGGCGAGAGAAAAACAATAGTCTTAACGTAGGATCGATTTGTTTTTGCTGTTCTCCAAAAGACATGACACGATAAACATTTGATCGAAATGTGTATTTAGGTAACGCTTTTACGAATTCAATCGTAATTTCATTAATCCCTGCTGTCAGGACAGTCTGTACTTATTTTACAGTGTAAAATAAGTTTTAAGGAGTAGCATACGCTGTAGGGTGGGTACTTTGCAGGTGTTATAAAGATTTAGTAGGAGATCTAAGTCGGCGCCTCTGTGAGTAAACCGGCTGTGACAAACAAAACGCGGACATGATGAGTTGATGACACAAAACTGCGGATCTTAAAATAAGCAGAAAAATTTAATTATAATGATCAATGTATAAATGAACAAGTACGATGGCGATTGTAACACGGTGACTAATCAGTGAAGCAGAGAAAATGACCGTACTTAAATTGCGAGGAAGTTTAAAATCACATTTCACCAACATCACGTTGCGATGATGCAACGCGCGATATCGCTGGAATGCAATTAAACGTGGCGATGTGACGAATGCCTTATCGCTCGGCCTTGACAATGACATTGCACGAGCGGAGGCAAACGCAAGCGTTCCGCCATCGTCGGCGTCGCCAGTGTTTACCGACATCAATTGTAAATAAAAAGAGCATCAAATGGTAATAGATTTTTAAATAACTGATTCGAAAGCACGAAAATGAAATTGTTGGTATTCCAGAATATCTCGAGATAGAGTTTAGTCGCCGACTAACACGCGCCACGTAGTGTTGCTTGATTGACACCATTTAAAGAAAAGAAAGAAAGAAAATATGTTCATTCATTTGCGCTAAACATGGCACAAACAAGGCTCCCGCAATTAGGCGCGACGCGACACAAAGATACCGCTCTTCGCGCGACATGCAGTGCCTTTGTGTCGCGCTGAGATGTAATGGATGGTCACCCATCCAGGAACCGACCCCCTTCAAGCATAGCTTACCCTTCGTGCTTCGTGCTGTTAGTGTTATCATATAGCAACGAGCCCCTTTATTGGTTTGACAATAATCATTGTAAATTCCTTTCATTGCGACTTCCTTCATTAAATTGCGAAAACTCCGTCGCTCACAAACACGATATAAATTCTGAACACGCTGTGTGCTACCTGTTTAGGTATACTTTTATCGATAATACTGTTTGTCCCTACAATAGTGCGTTCTTTGTCTTTGCCAAGGTTAAACATGACTCAATATGTACCTGTTTTTTTTATTAACCACGACCGTGTATGAATTTGCGTACACAAATATGAAATATGTTAGGCTATTGGTATCTTGTGTTCTGGGCTGAGGAAGCTGTCCGTTTTACTTATAAAATAAGAACTTACTTTTCGGTTTCAAAGGCTTATCAATGATTCTTTGATATTTGAAAAATATGTGGACAGGAGCGTTTATATTTACCCGACTGAGCCAGACAAACAAAGACAGGGTAATGTTATTACAAACACATGCATAGAACCTCGCGCCCTGACTGTTTTAATCTTAAATGCGAGTGCAAAACACGTAATTTTGTTTGCGATGTAAAGGGTGATGGCAGCCTCCGAGCAGGGATGCTGTCTGTTTAATGACGAGTGCTTCAAATAAAATAAGTAGTACAGATCACCAGCTTGTTATTGTCCCACTGCAGGAAAAGGCATCTCCTCATACAGAAAATGACAAGGTTTTTTTAATTCTCGACTCAAAAAAGTGGTTTGCAAATAGTGCAAACAATATTTTAAAAAACTGTAAAAGCTAAAAAAATGCCCAGTGAGCTTGAGAATTACAGAATTTCAATGAAAAAATAAAGAAATATTGGTTTTAATTTTTCTAATTCTTACTCAAAACCTCATTTTCTCGACTTGAGTCAATCTCACTTAGGTGGTTTGATATTCATAGTTGCAATTTCACGTCTCATCTCAAACAGTTTCCTCAGTACGAGCTATATCATTGGGACAGTGACAAACGGCAGTGTCGTCGGCGAAGAGAGCCAACTGAGCCTTTTTACTCTTTGGGATATCGCTGGTGAACAGCGTGAAGACTGGAGGAGATATAACGGAACCCTGAGGGACACCGGCGCGAATTGGGTGAGGGGAAGAGAGTGCACCCTCGATGCGATAGCGGAAGGTGCGATTCGACAAAAAGTCTCGTAAGATTAGCACGAGACGATCTGGCACTCCTAGTTGGTAAAGCTTGTATAACAAGCCAGACTTTTTCGAAGGCTTTCGCTATGTCGAAGAATAGTACACCCGTCGTCGCGTTACGCTGCAGACCAGCGCACAAGTGCTCTACGATACGGTGGACCTGGTGTATACTCAAGTGTTGGGGTCGGAAACCAAACTGCTCGTTGGGAATGAGGCTCTTTGCTTCGGCATAGTCTTTGAGACGCTTATAAATAAGCCTCCCGTAGATTTTGCCGAGAACATTGAGTAAGCTAAAAGGACGGTAGCTAGAGGGCTCAGACTTTGGCTTGCCTGGCTTTGGGATACCGATGACGGTTGCTTCTTTCCAAGCTTGTGGGAAGATGTTGTTGCTCAAGGCATCATTGAAGATGGCGGTCATAAGCATTATTAGCGGGGTAGGAAGGAGTTTGTATACCTTATAGGTAATACCCACCGAACCGGGGGCTTTACGAGCGTGGAGCCCTTTAATGATGTCGTGCACTTCGTCTAGAGTGACAGGAGGCAGAGGATCATCAGGGTCTTCGACGTGTGGGAGGGAGGCTCTCCGTTCGACTTCAGCGTCGACCTTGTTCAGGTCTACTGGTTGAGCTGGGAGAACATTGGGACTCCAGGCTGTCGGCAAGACATATGGCCTTGTCGGTACTGACAAAAACGACACTCTTGTCGGGGTGGATGAGAGGAGGCATAGATACCTCTTCAGAGGAACGCAATTTACTCTGCAAGTGTCAGAAGGCTTGATGGGTGAGCTCGAGTTCACTTATCATCTTGTTCCAGCCCTCAGAGCGAACCTCCCCTATGCGTTTCTTTACAGCACGCTGTAAATGGCGCATGTGGGCTTTGTTCGCGTCACAAGGGAAAGAGTCGTAGGCACGAATAGCCGCGTTCTTCTCGGTTATCAAGTCACGTACGTCAGTAGGTAGTTTCCAGCGATGGTCTTCCATCAGCGGAACATCCCGTGAACAATCCATAGAGCACGTCCAATCCGTATTGAAGATTGGACGTGCTCTGTAAACGAGTCGATTGCGGCCGTCGTGTTGGCGACTATGTGATCGGGGATGGTGTCCAAGTGAGGCGACGTGGTGGATTTCAGTCTTTCGCTTACTTTCCTCCAGTCGGTTATCATCTGGGTCTGAGGGGGGCGGTTGGGATCGATCGGGCCCGAGAAAGGGGCAAGATACATGACTACTGGTCGGTGTTCAGAGTTAAGCTCGTGGAACGTCTCTATCGATTGCAAACGGAGGTTCACATTTTTGAGCAGCGCTACATCGAGTACATCAGGAAGGTATTTGGATTTCCGGGGAAATGAGTCGCGCTCATTGGAGCGATGACGTCAAAGTTAAGGGATTCGCCTAACTTGGAGACGATCCTACCTCTGGTAGAAGTCGTGCTACTGTTCCATGCCGGGTGTTTGGTATGGAGATCCCCCGCCAAGATGACGGAGTAACTCATACCGAAGAGGGCTGTGAAGTCCTTTTGGAGCGAGATGGGATCCTCCGGACCATTGTCTGGTGGGATTTAGGCGGAGATGATGGTGATCGGTAGGTGACCGGTCATGCCGAGCCGACAGATGGAGGTCTCCAGATAGGAAAAGAGAGGAGGTGGGTCTATAGGGATGCAATACAAAATTTCCTAAAGTATATTAGTGTGCCACCCTTGTGGCATCGAGACCTGTCATTGCGAACTAGTTTATAGTTGGCAATGTTCGGGTTTCGGTGTTGATGTGATAATCTCTATTGATCAATCAAATAAGTATATATTACGGGTAAATGTCATTAAGACAGTGCAGAGGGCGACCTCTTGTGTCTACTACGTGAATGCAAATTTTGAGTACTAGTCATGATATAATTGCCAATAATCTTAACATTGTTGATCAATCGGCCCAGCCCTTTCCAACTATTTTGGGGTCAGCTACCAGTCTAACCGGATGCATCTGAACACCAGTATTTTACATGGAGCGACTGCCTCCCTGAACCCCACAACCCAGTTACTGAGTAACACGATGCTCCTTGGTAAGACTGGTTGTCAGACTTTGGGCTTCTGAAAACGCGTCACGACTCAAAAAGATCTACGAATGACAGACGGGACCAACGGCTTAGCAGGCTTAGGCTTACGGAGGGGCTACTGTACTAACTGTCGATCGACCCGTGCATCATCTATGAGTGGAGCATTGTGAACAAACTGTTTTTTAATACAAGCAATTGCTACGTCATGACATACGGTAGACGGTTACGACAAATTCATTACAACTTTAGTTTGGGAGGTGAAGTAATTACTCGTGTCACCAACTTAAAGGATTTTGGAGTGACCTTCGACCGCTGTCTGACTTTTAGAGATCACATTTCTACCCTTGCGAAGGAATCTTTCTGACCGGTCTCCATTTCATCCATCGTGAGTTGATTGAACATGCATCTGGTTTGCAACAAAAAGTAAGCGGTGTAAGTGCTAAGTTTTAATTTTTGCTAATCATCCTTTGATTCGTTCGAATATGGCGCCGGAAAATAAGATCAAGAATAATTATCGTACAGATTTCATACGTGTTGATAAATAAGACGTTTAGACTTAAGGCAACGTTCCTTCCTGCTAATATACCCGCTCATAGTGACACCAACTCTGTCTGGATTTGCCCGAGTTCCCAGTTATGCCTATTCTGTGATTGATCTGATTTAATGACATTGAATATTTAATTTTATGATGTACATACGTAGTTATACTATAAATCAGTAACTGCTGCTACCAGTAGGATAAGGAAAATGAAACGCAGGAGTTGTTTCAAGGCAAACTGTCATCGTTATACATATTCACTAGTAAATTGTTTAGTATGCCATGAATGACTGTTTAACGTTGTATATTTTATGTAAGTGGAATAATTATTGCAGCTGCATGTTTTCAGAGGTTATTTTAAACACATAGCAAAATTATTTGTATGTGAATTCAGCTTTTGAGTAGATTGAGTAAATTGCCATACTAACTGTAACTACTCGAATTAATGTAAAATTTAAGTATTTTCCCTCTAAATCTACAGATATGTTCATAATTTATAGCTTACTCTAAAAACATGTACAGTCAGGCAAATGGATAGTTGAAGAAATTGGCTATCACTTAAAATTATCCGTATATTCTTCGCTAATTTTCGTAGTGTGCTAAGGACAATGGGCAAAAATTTATGGGACCTGTACCCTAATTGCGCAATACACAATCAATCGGAAATTCGGTATCTGAATCGATTTTGAAACAGATTGCTCCATAAGTTCGATAAAAAATCTGCTCAACCATGTAAATAACGCAATGAATGTTGTTGAACTGTCAAAATACAACAGATTAGTCGTAATCGTTTACGAAAATGTTTTACGCGATTAGGCTGTTGGTACAACGCCACTAGTAATGACATTGGTTATACCTCTTTACTTGGAACAAAAAGCCACACTTCTTCATTTATTCCGTAGTCAGGAAGTCGTCCAGTTGATTTTCGCTATAAGTCAGGTATCAGGCTATCGGGTATATACAATAATAATGAATACTAACCTCCAATACTGCATGTTGTTGAATATGGGCAGCAAACTCTGGTCGTGCACTTTGAATGTTATTCGTCAAAACATGTACCTCTGGAATGTTCCACGTTACAGCCCTCTCCGACACATAACGCTCTTCCATTACAACTATCTGATCGATATGCAGTTCAATATTCTGTTATGATAGCCGAATTCAACAGTTACGAGCAAAGTGTCCAAGAGATACCCGTGTGCACAATATAAAAAGGTATCAGTGTCTGAGAAGATTTCAAAGTCAAAGTCGTTGAGAAGAAATAAATGGAGGGTAGTCGCATTTGACCTAAAAAAAAACAAACAATAAACGACTGATACATGTGCGTAAGCTGTGCATCCGCACCGTTTCAACCGATTCAAGGAGGGAGGGGGGCTCTCCCTTATTTTCCGCCAAATTGTTTAAAATAATTGAAAAAATAATTTATTTTTACTCTTATACGGGTGTTTCTAACTCCGAACGGACAAACAGTTCAAGAACGCTGCTGTAACAAATATTGTTTCAATTGAAAATACCTGTCCTATGATATACATGTCATCGCTATTGGAGGGTTGTACCATTCTGCCCATTATGCTGTGGCAGGTGGGTTTCTAGGTAGAGATAAGGAATGAAACCAAATGTCACTTAACACATTTATTTAACGAGACAGAATTCAGGGAAGTGGGTTTTAAGGTCTCTAGAGTACTGGTTCACTGGTCACTGGAGTTAGTAGAAGAGAACATTACTGCCCTGGGCTTGGCTACGCCGCAGCACGAGGTCCTGCGTGAGTTCACAGGGCAGGCAGCAGTGTTGGGGAGCGACCTCAGAGATCTCTCCACGTGGGGAGCACCACGCAGGGATGCACGACCGCGTGTAGGCACGTGGTCCGCTCGGCAGGGGCCTCAACACGTGGCGGGCGTGGGGTATCGGCACCCACGAGCCACGTGGATGGCAGGTCAGACGACGGTAGCAGCCGCGTGAGTAGTCCGCGTGTCTGGCGTCTCTCCACTGGTAGGGCGGAGGCAGAGATGACGTCAGTCAGCGGTAGGCAGAATAGCAGTGTAGCCTAATACTGGAACCCTGGAATCAGCGCAAGGCGGGTGCTTCCGTAAGCGATGTGCCAGAACTGCAAGCCTCCGTCGATGTGTGCGTCTCCCAGCCGTAAGCCCAAAGCAAGGTGGATGGAGGAAGACTCACCCATCGTGGCGGCTTACAATTTTAGGTAATGCCGTGCACATGTCGCGGGCATTCTCGGAGGTCCCTCGCCGCGTGGCCAGGCGATTTAAGCGAACAGCAAGGCGCAGCGCGGCGAGACAAGCATAGCGAAGAATGCGAGAAGCATGCGCACGCATTCACAGAGATGCAGTAATGGTGACAGGTGATGTGGCAGAAGCCACTATCGGTAAATAGCTTTCTCGACAGTCATAGGGGGGCTGACGAGAACAATTACATTAGCTGCCAGACCGCGCAGACAGAAATACATAGAGAATGCGATCTGACAGGACACAATTAAGAGTAAAGGCATTCACACTGAGCACTTACCCGTTTATCTCGGGGTTATTTAAACTTACTGCTTGATCTGCTTGATGCGAAGGAAAGGGAACGTTAGGCGTCCAGCAGGGATATTTAAAGCCCAATCCATACCACGACACCGAGTGACGTGGTGGGAATTTGAAAGATTTAGGGATGGCACTCTCGTGAACCGTAACTAGAGACGTGCGTTTTAGTTGATCTGTAGGAAATCGACTACAACGCTACAATCCTTTGCTAGGCGGATATTTCTCGAAAATTGTCAATGGTTTCTTAAAGCAGTATAACTCATAAACCGTAAATAATTTTGACGAAAGAAAAATATATGATATTTTCAAGCCTTTTTTTAATACAGTGATGGACATAATTAAACCTACATTAATGCATCAAAAATGTCTTCAAACACACCTCTTATTTGTCTATAAAAGCAGTTTATCCCTTCATTAACAATAATAATAATAATTTAAAAATACCATAAAATTACAAATGCAACACTGCATTCAGTGATGGATTATATATTATTACATAATATCTAATTTATTCGCAAATTTACCTTTAAATTACATTTTCGTCACTGTACATGCGCATGCATTGATCTGTACGTTTCCTCTCATCGTTCTTGGCGCTAGAAACAATGGTTGAAAATAATTACTATGCTATTGTGTAACTTCCTCACCTCCTAGTGCTTATGTACACGAGCGGCAGCTACCACCAGCACCTAAGTGCTGTAGGTAGCTGCCGCTCACACCTGTATCCAGTCTTCGTTTTGTGAATCAATTTCATGAAACAATTAAAAAATCTTTAATTGTGCTAATAGTGCCTGGCTAACTCTAAACTATTTTCTAAACTTTTCTATTTGAATTTTTTTCCTGAACGTACCTAAAGGTCAAATGTCGTTAGTTACAAGTCATTAATGCGCCCGACTCGTAACTACTTCTGTTATCAGGTTCACTATTTCCTCATCCGATATTACCTTTAATGTAAAGAAAAAAAGTAAAACCTGATTTATCTCCCACGTGTACGTGGATAAAACATGCATTCACACTACCGTGTCGGTCTGACCCTGTTTCATTGAACCACGAGCGTTTGGTTGGAGCGCTTGAGAACGTTCTCAGCGCGTGGCATTTAGTGGGGAGCATAATTGGGCCCCCTTCACGTCACACAACTGGGCTAAGGCCGGCCGTCGAACCGATACCTGGCTTCACACAAAATATGTAAGACCCATATTCCTACGGACGTCTACACATACTCAATACAAAACTCCAGTCATATTGACGTTTCATGTGTCTCCATAGACTGGTCAGACGCAGGATTGTGGATATTTTTAAGTGCGTGAAAGGAACTGAATAACTGGCAAAAGAGAAAGGTATACTTGCTGCAAGTATGTGGCTAGCATGACGCCGTGCCGCGCCAGTTAGAGCCAGTTTCTGAAACAAGTTTATTATTAACAAAACTTGAATTTACGTTGAGAATAACTCTAAGAGGATTGACTATAGAATGTGAATGTTTATGTAATATTGTACCTACAAATGTTACAAGCATTTGGATTTTTGTTAGTTTTTCAGAATATTACATTCTTTTATTTTGATACAGGGTATACAGACGGTGGATAGACGATATCAGAGTGCTGAGGGATGTTTGTTACGAGATTTGCATTGTTTCAAAAAATATCAAAATGTATCTACAATTAATTGCGATTTTGGACCAAACTTTGTAACTATTGCTCGACCGTTATATAATTTCATTATTTTTGAGTAGCTCTAGTCCAATAATTACGTAATTGGCTAATGCATTCCACATTTATCGTGAAGCTTAGTCACAGTTGTATATCTCCTCTCGTATTAGCCAATTCATTAGGAAGTCGTCATTGTCATTGCAAAGTGTCAAATGATTTTGAACCATGTGCGCGTCACCTGTTAACTAACCTTCCCTGAACATCAACTGCCCTGCAAGTAATTATGGTAAACAGTAGCGCCCTGTGCAACTATGACAAAGACTGATCGACTGCTACCGCGTCATCAAACTTACCTACGTAGAGACATTGCCAATCTCAACGTCATCAGATTTAAAATTGCGTAACGAATTCCTATTGACAGTAGCTTTCCCTTTGCAATTCAGTAGTGATCGCGAATTTTAAAACATACCGTGCAATGGGAATTCACTACTTATGATATTAGTGAATTGGCGAAATGAAAGGCTGTGTAACGCACTTTGGATGCTGATCCTCATCCGAAACGAGAGAGATAAACTTCGCTAGCCCCTACGAATCGTCGTCGGGGTCCGTCTAGATCTAGAATTAGTTAAATTCTGCCACTCTACATTCTTAGTCTAAAATTAATACCTCTTGTCTAAAATAGCACTATCCAAGTATACGGTTGTCAACGTTTTTTTTTATCGGTCATTGAGCGCTTTCGGCAAAGATAAGACAAAACTCTACTATCGACATTCTCCTTCAGTAATAAAGTGGGTCATGCAGCTAGTAACAATGTTATCTGTGTTGCCATGCGTGTTCCTAATCATAAAGTATTCGCCTTTAAAATCATTATCATACAATTGAAGGTATACGTATAGATATGGTATACCTATAGATATTTATAGGATTTATTGTTATCTGGCATCAATCAAGGCTTTTGCGTCGAAGCAGTTCATCTATTTTCCTGCATTGAAAAAAATATGCGTAATGTAATCGTATGCGGCCTTAAATTTAGCCTCGTGTAAGAGTCGTACTTTCTTGGTTTTCGTCTTTACTTACGAGTAACTTCCAGTTATAAATGAGAATCAGCAGTTTTTGATCGATGTGAAAAGAAAGCCCCCAAAACGCCTGCCTTTAACCACTTCATAGTTTTCAGCTGGGAAGAAAAAGTTGCTCAATAAACTCCTCAGCAACACGTATGTCTGTTCAGTAAAAAAACTTGTTTGTACAAGATTCAAAAGAATGGGGTTCTGGTAGGCGTAACTACCTACCTTAAATAACAGAGCTATACTGCAGAAATATAGTTTCCGTAGGTATGTGATGTTGGGTCCCTCATATCTACTTCGTGGTTGGGTCAAAGCGAAGAAACCGGTAATTCTTGTAGTCCTGCTTCTGCTTATATGTAGGTATCGTTTTGTTGCCATATCCAATTCAAGCAAACTGGATTCTAGGTTTTGCTGTAAAGGAACATACAGTTTGCACATTGTGATGCGCGTTGGCCCCCAGAGCCCCTTAACATTAGATAGTTAATTTAAATGTATCATATTTTATCAATACTTGATAGGTTGGGTATAATTGGGTATTTTGCTACAATTGGATGTGTCATTATGGTAAAAATCAATGTAGGAGATGTCGCATGACAACATAATTATACCTATCAGGTATCAGTGCTGTTTTGTCGTTATGCTTAGTGGAACAGCTGGTGGGTCGTAGCGGCGTGCAGCGCGGACGCAGGTGGAGTGCGGGGGGCGGGCTCGGACGCGAACGAGGTCGCTACGTTGTCGCTTCGTGACTGCTGTAGGGTTAACAACTAATGGGACGATGGTGGACATAAACATAATTAAATACGGCTTGTGTTGCTATCTATCCGTAACTACTAGCCTCGCCATTCGTCCCTTATGCGCTCCACCCATTACTAGTTTAGTTTATTAATTTTTGGGGCTATGTCGGTGACCTCGCCTGGGAACCTCCACATTTCTCCTCACATAGCCCATCGATTGCCTTCTCTGACTTTGAACTTCTTCTTCTTCTTGTGACTTTGAACTTTCCTATCATGAGCGGCATTGGTCCCGTATTCCACTTAATCCGTGTACCACTTTACATCGCTTAGCTTTGTAATTCAATATGCATAGTTTGACATAACATAACTAACCTTCCTTACAAATCCCGTGTATCAGCCCTGAAGCAGCGCGTGCGCTGGTCGACGACCCCGCTGCGCTGTGACGCAAGCAGGCAACTTTCTAACCGCACGCTACGTCAGAGACGACGCTGCTTGGTAGAGGCCTTACCTTCGAAGGTGCCTAACGCGGACAATGATCCCTGATGGTGATCTTAGCTGAAGTAATCGTGGCCTGTCAGTGCACGTTTCTTAATCGCTACATTTGAAGATGCAAAGTAATTTTAGATCAGATATTTTAATAGAGGCTGGTTGAGTAGTTATTTATTTGATTTGTATGGGACCTTCTTTGTTGGAGACGTAAACTCAGAAGTTATATTTTTTTTGCGTTTTTGTATTGTTTAGACTCAACACTGATAATACAACATCTGTAGGTAATACGTGGCTGACGGTCATTTGTTGATTATTGTAAGATTATCTTAGACTTCATAGTCTAAGCCATACGATCTAACAGTTTCAACATTATTTTTGATGATTGTAGACTACTAGGCAACAATTAGTCTTGCTCCTCTTTTAAATCAACAACACAAACCAACAGGAACAAACAATCCTTGCCCCTCGAAAATGTAAATGGTAGAACGTGCTACTGCTGGTATATCACGCCCCACACAACTCTATGTTGTTATAAATGTTTGTTTCATCTTCATTTGACAAGTCGCTATTCAGTGAAATTGATCTATCTTCCGCGAAGTGGTTTTTGGTCTATTCTTAGTATTTTTTCTAATTATAGCAAGCCCGTTCAAGCGGAACGAGTTAATTAGGATTTACAGCTCTTAATTTGTGTCGCACCATGACATCTAATTTAAAACACGTTACATTTTTTGGCCTGGGTTAAAACTGGTTTGGTTCATATTGATCGAATTATGTTATTTAGAACTTCTTTAAGCGATTGCTCATGTTTTCATGCTCGTGTTTGTAATGTACATTGATTTATCTGATGGTCTGTCAGCTATTTGTTAACTATGAAATTGTAAAAACCAGTAGGGATCGCAAACAGCTAGGTCGTAGACTATACACAGTGTATAGGATCATAAGCTCCTACGTGAGAGTATCACTAGGGATCATTAGTTAGTAGAATTATACGCTACTAACTAGTATGTAGAGTAGCATCTCAGGTCTCCTGAATTAAAAAAAAAAACATTTTGAGCTACGTGACCTAATATTTTTTCTATAACGTTGCGTTTGGGTGTGTGGACGAAATCACGAATCACGGTCATTAAAATCAGTTGCTAGCGCATCAAAATTCATCGGATGTCAATTCTCGGGCAATTCAATTTCGTTTTTACCAGGAGTCACGTACGCTGATGCGGCGCGGGCGCCGAAGCGGCGACGCGCCACGGTCGCGCGGCTTGGCTCAGCCATGTGGGTCGACGAACGGTAAACTAGACTTTCTTTTTTGTTTCATCCACTTCTCGTCCGAACGCCGTGGAATTAACCTTTTCCACGTAACCCACGTCCAGTTCTACGTGTTTTGCGAACCACACCAGTTTAACACATCAGACGTCATGTTTATTGAGATCTACAACTCCAGTCTTCGGATTGTTATTCTGTTTTCAGAATTTGTCAAACACACTTTAGTCAAGTCTGTATACATACATTGAGCTCGTTATGAAAATGTTATTACGCTAATTTCATTAGCAGTGTAATCAAATGTGTGAATATTAAAACTAAAATAACGTGTAGGTAATTTGAGTTCAAGATTGCCTGTCCAAATTACGCTGGTACCTTTCCTCCTACGTGTACCAATTTTTTATATGGAATTTTAGACATTAATTAATAGGTAACTGCAAACGCTTCGAGTGCTGATTGTTTTGACGAATTTCTTGTAACAGAAGGTAGGAAAAAAGGTTTACTTAAAACTTAACATAATATGTATATGTGATTGTTTTCTTGAGTGATCAACATTTAGGTTTATTTTTCACCCAGGTGCATACGTTCATTCCAACCTGTAAATGTAGTTCTTTAATATTTTATCTGTAGTCACAGACACATTATTTACTAACAGTTCTTCTCTGTTTATTACTCATTGTAGATAAAGTGTATCTAAGTACCATCCTTTGTGTTGTCTGGGTTCCTATGAAAAAAAAACATGCATCGATAAGATTACACCGAGCTCAGTATAAAATTCATGTTAAAATCATAATTGTTTATCTTTATTTTAATTTTAATATCTACTCAGTGATTCAACATTGTCAGCTTCGAGGAGTCAAACCTTCCTCGATAATTGTACGTTTTTCCGTCAACTCTAGTAATGGTGACTGATGTTTGGGTTTGTTTCATTATAATTTGATTATGTTTATTTCTGCGTTACTCGTCCTTGTGCCTTTTCATAGCCATATAAATCAAAAAAGAGTCGACCCCTACTTTTTTCTATGCGTATTCGCTGTCAATGCTATTTATTTGCCAACGGATCGACTAGCGAACGAGTCCCAAGTACTTACACTACCCACTTCCTTGTCGAATTGACGACGATTGACACCTTCCACTAAGTGGGGTATTCCAAGGCCCGACATTCTGATCCCTCCGAAATCTGCAACTCTAGTAATTTCAGATATCCTATCGGCGGATGTTGTCCCGTGACGTTACCACTGTGTCGTCGTCTGGGCGTTTCACACCGCATAGAACATAGTCGTTATTGATATTCTATGGGAGTGCTCTCTCGATTTCTAGGGACTAGTATGTGTTATTTCATCGGATGCTTCCAGCAGATTTGGGACAGGACATTTGTGCAATGTCGAAATAAATTAGGTATTTCATAATAGTCTTGTTAATCGTAATATTGGAACATTCTCGGAACTGAACAGAGCTTAACTTAATCCAACCAGTAGTGACGCATGTTGCATGCTCATGTGATATTACTATATGATACAGCCGGCGGCAGCGCGGCAACCTTATCACCAACTTGACAACTTTATCGCGTTATCGTGTGGCCGGAGCAGTACTAACAGAGAAAGTATTTGCTCTACGAATTCCTACCTCTCATGTAGGTTTAACGAATTACTTCACTATGACGTCAGCCAGCGGCATGCAGGCGAGTTTTATGCTGCCATTGCTAACATTATGGTTAGTTTCATCATGATGATCATAAGTCACGAGATGCTCTGCTTGTTTATAAACCGGCTTGGGTTCAAAAGATTCTTGAAGTTTGTTTTTATCTTTTCTTATTGGGTATCTATACCTACTCTTTGCGTACTTAGCGCCGTTGATGCTGAAATCCAATGTGATGCAGACAGTCAGTCTCTACTAGTTTTCAACAGAGATGAAAATTGGACGCAAGAGCAAGATCTGCTCAAACTCTGTAATAAGAAATGAACGTGTTAATAGTAAGTTAGAAAGTAGGTATTATGCAAAAATAAGTTGGTTCACAGCGGTGCGGCGGAGCGTGGCGTGTGCGGGAGCGTCACGTGGTCACGTCCCGCGACGAGCACCGGCCGTGACCGTTCCGTTGGCCGGCACGATGACTCGCATCTGATACATTTTATTTATTAGCCCAAGCTTTTTGTTTCCCCTTGGAATCTCGCTTTTAAACCGGTAAGCCAAGCCATTAAGCGAATTCACGTAAAAAATAGGTAGGTATACGAGTTTTGCTTTGGTTAGTTCTGTTAAAGAAAACCCAAATTCTTCGGCTGGTTAAGATTTACATTGGTGTACGATTCCCTTGCAAGAGAACCAAACCGATGTTTTTTACGCACCAATCGCCATCTTTGTCAAGTTTTAATATGAAAGTTCAAAGACGATGTATTTTAATTTGAAAGAATCAAATTTCTGATGAAGCCAGTGACATTATAGTCGGCATAAGAATATATTTGAATAAAATCTTGATGGAATTTGTGAAAGTGATAATGGTTGCCGTTACTACTGAAGATGACCTCTATTAGAGATCTATGTATGGAAGAAGGTCATGCTGCGACGACTCAAAATTAATTGCGATATGGGCGAAAATAAAAAATCTAAAATCGTGCTGATTGTCATTCTTTGCCAATCATTATTCTGCTAACCCCGATTTATGCATGCTGTATAACATTTCACGGAACTTGCCCATTCCTTGCATTTTGTTGTATTAAATTATCACACGCATGGCTAATATCCAAGAGCATTAGAAAGCGCATCAGCAGTTTGCACTTGGCTCGCGGAGCTTGTCGCGACGGTTGCGCGGGCGCCGCCGGCGTGAGACCGACACGCCACTGACCGACAGTCGGCGGCGCGTGACCGATGCACGATGTAGCTAGCGACGCCTTTACGACGCCCACAGGAGTCGGCCATACTCTAAGCAATACTACCGAACTAAATTATCCGTTAAAAACCACATTAAAAAGCACGTAGCTTTCACATTCACAAAAAGCCTTAATAGCCCCAAGCTACACTTCAGAATTCTGAAGCCACCATACAATTTTCACAGAAGAACGCAAGTGCCTCATTGTCATTCAAAACATTCGTACGCTTTCCTCCTTACCATGTGTTACCATTATGCTGACACAATACTGGGTGTCGATAAAAGCAATGTGGGGGGGCGTGAAAGGGGGAGGGGAATTTCGGATCACGATTTTCTCGAGCGCATCTGTCCCGCCGTGCTTCTGCGTCCTTCGTGCGAATACTACGCGGGGTGAATCGCAGGGATGGACTGAGTTTTCACTTTATTGGACCATCAAAAGTTAGGCTACCTCTTGTTTTGAGTGCCTGCTGTTTTGCAGCCAGAGTTGTGGCAGCCACGAGCCGCCTAGTTTTTCTTCTGTCTCAAAATGATATCGTTTTGGAATATCTTTCTAGCATCATCCAACTTCATTTTCAGAATATCGGCCATAAATCGGTTTGAATTTGATAAATTCACGAGAACGGACGCCGATTAATTAATTCTTAATGTGTACCTCTAAAATCGATGCAGCTTTTCATCTTTTACCATAAAATTCCAGCTGGCTAATTCATTGACTTTGCATGTGTAATAAGTAAAACGTAACCTTCAAATGAATTTTCATTCATCAGGTACGTAAATAGCTCAGTTGCTATAATAACATAAGTATGTATAATCAAGCCAGTGGTTACAATTTTAATGGCCGCCGCAGTTTTATGGACTTTGGCATATCTCTTTAATCCTTGTGCCTACGCATTTCCGTTATGTATCTATAGCTAAATATTTATGATTGTTTAGATTTCATTTGTTTCGTTCCAGAATAAAGGTTTTCTGAAATGACGTTCACTAGGTGGCAGCACTCAGACGTCAGGTTCGGGCATCTGCCAAAAATGTCAAAGCGCCTATATTCTCTTTAGTCGTGCGTTACTGAATGATGAACGTTATCATATAATTTACATTCATTGTCGAAATAGAAGACCTCTTGTCAAAGTGACGCCAACTGGAGGCGTGAATTTTCACGCAAACCCGTATTGCTGTATCTTGATGTGAAGGCACGTGGTCAGTTATGAAATTAATCATAAGATCATTTCCATTTAGGAGACCGTTCTGAAAGAGTGCAACATATAATAATAATCTAGGAGAAAAAAAGCAATGAGTTTACTTGTACTTGCAAGCTGGGTGTCGAGACTGTCCTAAAGATTCTTGCTTACTTTGTCCATTCAGGAAAAAGTCGACGGAAGGTGAGGTTTTGGTAGAAGATGCTTTAAGAAGTTTGGCTCTTGTCTTAATCTTGCGATTTCCCTATACTGATTACTGATCTCAGATTTCCCACAAAAAGTTTGTACCTATATGAAAAATCAACAGTTCCCGTTTCAAACCACAATCCCATTTTCCGTACAAATGATCAAAATCCTTGTCTAAACGTCTTTCTGATATTTCTACAAGTTTAATTCGTGCTCAGCTAATGTGTATTTTAGTGAGAAACAAGATCACGCGCTACAGAGCACAGGGTAAAGACCGCGACACATCAGTTTGACAACATGCTGACAGACAAATATCGGTGAGTAACGAGCGACTTGCGTCAATCGGTGTGTACTTCGTTTAGCGGCGGTATGAGAACTGGTCTAAAATTTAGTTTTACGTCAATCGCATTAAAACATTTAACATGTGATGTTAATGAATCCTCACGGACTTCAAATCTTCCGTTGTAAACAAAACTCAGACATTTGTTAAAAGTTTTTTGTAGACTTAGGATCAGCCGTTAATAGAGCAGCAGCTAGTAAGTTTGGCGATTAAAATTATTGTAACAAAAAACTTTGTACTTATATTTGTGAAAAAAAAAACATTTGTCGACACCTTTGCGCCATCTTCCATTACACGCCAAATTTTCGCGATAATTAATTTACCGTCGCCTCCGTCATCGTTACATTTCACATGTGTTTGAAATTAACTTACCGCTGGTGTACCAGACTGCATCAGCATTGAATTTTGCACTGGAGAAAGAATTTATAAATGTTCTGAATGTTTCATAGCCCTTACACAAGTTATAACCGCAAGGACCCAGAACCCACCCACCAGAACCCAGAAGTGTTATTCGAAGGGGGTTGCGCGTGCCTCAACTGTTCAATACAGAAATATGCATGACTAACGCTGGAGAACGTGCGCCTCCTCGTCGCCTTGTTGATTCTTGAGCAATCACAGAGCCATTTAATTAAATAATTGTTTAGACATATCAAACAATTATATAATAAAATGGCTTTGGTTATTTTGTTTACCGAATAATTTAATTTAAATTAAGCTAAGTAATTAAGCTATGCAATATTGTGACAGCGAATATTGTTATATATTTCTTTTTTATCACTTGTCTTCAGCATTTCTTTTAACCTTTTGTTAAAACGTGGAGAAAGGTGTGGGTTACGTTTTTGTTAAAACTTAGTTTAAGTAGTTCTATGTATTTTGTAGCATGTTACTGTATTTTATCCCTAATAAATAAATAAATATCAATTTATCCAGCCTAAGATGCAGGACAAAAGCCTCTCTCTTCCATTTCTACACGCTACTGTTCTCCGCTGATGCGGGTTAGTCCTATCGGTTTTACACAATACACAATCGTCAAAGTACGCCCCTGTATCTCACCACACGTACATACCTCGACCAAAGCATGACGTAGTGTCGCTACGTTTCGCGAATGCCAAAGCCGCTCAGTTCTGTGCGGCATACTAATGCGATTTCAGCGGGCCCTGCTGAATGCCGAACGAGGCTGCCTACATGGGTCCTTGGTAATACGCGCCGTGCGTGCCAAATACTGCGTAATGCAAACCCGATGGATTTATTGTTCCAGCAACTCTGTGATGGGAATTCGTTTCGATTTTCTTTCAAACATTTTTCCCGTTTCGAAACGGTATTGATAGGCGTTATTGAAGTCAGTCTGATAGTTTGAGTTCAGTTTTTTTTTAATTGTCTTCCTTAGTTTATGAAATCGCCTTATCTATTATTTCTGCTGAATCTCTGATTAGCCGCACTGCTAACCTTAGGGTAGGACACTTTTATAAACAAAGCAAAGTTATTGGTTCCTCATACGTGCGTTTTCAAAGTTAAATAAACCCACGAAATTTTAATATATATTTCATACACCAAGCAACTCTTAAATTTGACGCAACACTAAAAAACGGCCTGACTATAGCGACATAATAAACAAGCGTGTCTTCAGAGTTCTCATACCAAATGCTAAATTCAGACAAGCTAGACGCTGTACCTATTTTTCCTATCCCAACATTTACAATAAAGTAGCAAAATCTGTGACCTAAGGGACTGCTTAACCACGACCTGAAAGAAAAAAAGCCTTGATATAGCACCTACATACTACACACACCCTTACATGCACACACACACACACGCATGCACACACAAACACACACCAAAGCACAAGCCCAACGTTAATCATTGGTATTTCGTTCAGAATCGTACGAATAATTAATTCTATTTCTACTCTTATGTGAGCAGTGGTGGCCAGTGGTAACGGGCGCGACTTACGAGTTGTAGGTCGTAGGTTCGAACCCAGACAGGCACTTTACTTTGTGTAAATTATTTCATCACCACTGCTCTCAAAACGGTGAAGGAAAACATCGTGAGGAAACCGGCATGTCTTAGAACCAAAAACTCGAATGTGACATCTACCAACCCGCACTGGGCCCGCGTGGTGGATTACGGCTCACACCCTCTCACAGAGAGGAGGCCTGTGTCCCAGCAGTGGGAACATAGTAGGCTGATTATGCTTATGCTACTCATGTGTTGTTCATTCATGTTCATGTTCATTGAAAAAAAAAACATCCTCAAACTGTAAAACACAGTTGTAGAGGCTACCTCTACATCATCATCATCATCATCATCAGCCTATAGTAGTCCACTGCTGGACATAGGCCTCCCCTAATGAGCGCCATAGCGCCCTGTCTTCAGCTCGACGCATCCAGCATCTGCCTGCAGTCTTTCGCAGATCGTCATCCCACCTGGCCGGAGGACGTCCTACACTACGTTTGCCGAGTCGCGGTCTCCACTCAAGAACTCGTTTACCCCAGCGGTTGTCGGTTCTTCGCGAGATATGGCCGGCCCACTGCCACTTCAGCTTGCTAATTCTTTGAGCTATGTATAATTCGTCCTCCAGAGCCACAAGATACAAGTGACGCTTAATTTGTGGTTCCCCGAATTTATCACATTGTATTGTTACTTTTTGATAAATAAACTTTATTATATATGCTTAAAAACAAAAACGGGCTTTTTGTTTTAAAACACGTGCAGACTATCTGCTAACATATATATCCTGTAGTATTAATTATTAACGATTTCCTAATATGTAAGTGTTGGAATTTGAGTTCATACGTGTTTTGTTTTGATTAAAACCAGTTTTCTATGTTAACAATTTTTCATTCTTCATCGTTCCACTCGTTTACACGTTTGCTGTAATTTCGAAATTAATTTAAAAAAATAACCCAACATGTCATCTAGCTATAATCTATGCCATCGAAAACTTAAGGGCTATGCTAGGCACTTTTGGAGTAGAAACCTCAAATCTTTTTGATCCTCTTTTGGTCTCAACCTTTGCCTTTTCCCTAAATTGATGTGTATTCTTTTCCTCGGTCTCATTTTTTTCTATTTGCGTCTATTTTGCATTTTGTACTGGTGGTTAAGTTATACCCCGTTATTAATAAACGTGGAGTAAAGTTACCACCAGAATAACCTTAAAAATACAACAAAAAAATCGAAAATATGGTTTGGTATATCGTACATTACTGCAGCGGCCGCCATGAGAGGCATCCATGGACAACCGTGAAAATTAAGCTGAGGCACACGTACGTGAGTCCATCAATGCCTGGTAGCGGCCATGGCTTGTATAATACTTTTCTCAAATATTGCGCGAAAATTCAAACTAAATCAATTATGCATTTCAGAGTCAATGACATACAACAATAACTTTTCTTGCGCCAATATGTTCATTTGTTTCCTTTTCCCTATAAACAGCTCTATTTGTTAAGCCAGTTCGAGATTTAAATTAAATCTTTGATAGGTTACCTTCTTGGTTGCCATGGGGCGAAGTAAAGAGCTTTAAATTACACGACAGATATGATTTTTCATAGTAATTTATTAGTCAGTTAGATTTTCATATTATCATTGCCGGCCGCTAATCACGATAGATATGGATTTTCATACTAACATTGCCGGCCGTTGCTCGCATGTAAACTCACCGGCACGGAAACTTGGCTGCTTGTGAATTTGGCAATTTAATATTTAATCAGCCTATGTTGTCCTACTGCAGTGGAAAGGCTTCCCTTTCGTTTTTCACAAGCGATCCTTAGCCAACATAGACCAATCAAGCAATGACGCATTTCTTCTACGCATGTGTGACGTGTGGGCGTGCATTATCATACATTATGAGGAATTGTTCATGTCTATTGAACCCCGAATAGGGCACTAAATGTTCCTGAAGGACCTCCTCGATCTATCGAATTGCAGTTGACTGGTTGTCGACGATAACCAACTCTGTACGTGTGCCGGAACTTATTCTTTTCTACGGGGACAAGCAAAAAATATCAGTTAATACTAATATACGAGTATCAATAACAATAACAAAACCATGGTAAGCAAGCCGACCTACCACCACAAGCAGCACCGCGTTATGCTCATGAACGCATGAGCATAACGCAAAGACCACCCATAACCCGTCTAGCCACATTTGAGGGAAGGAAGCAACCCAATCGCCGACGCTGCCGCAAGCAGTGACATCTAAGGAATAATATCATCAATAGTCGAGGTCGCTAGCTAACCACATATTGCAATATAACTCATTAAAAACAAAATTGTTATGAGTAGATTGAGATGTCAATAATAAATTAAAATAAACATTCAAATATAATAATTAAATATAGGAACTCATATAACATGTCAGTAGGTAAGCCAATTCTGGAGCAAGAACATAAACATTGTCTTGAATTAATCACAGCGACCAACAATTCTTATCTTTCAAGTAAAAGTTAATAGAATAGTAACCTTTGAACAAAGGCATACGATTCTATTAACTTTAGCTTTAAACGCATTTAAAGGGCAATCTAGTAAAGACGAGGGAAGTTTGTTATAAAAAGTTATATAGCCCAACAAATGCGTTATGAACCTTATTAAGGCGGTGAAAGGGAGCACGTAGTTTGTCCTTATTTCTAATGTTATTATTATGAAAATGAATGACAATTTTTAGTGTACAAGTTTATATTTTAATATATAGGATTTTCGCGAAGGTGAATAGTTATGCCACCGAGAGAATACCAATATCTTTAAAAAAAAAACTCAGAGAAACTAGCACATAGCTGGTAAATTGCTCGAACAGCTGGTTTTGGAAGAACAAATATATTTGTAATAGTAGTGGCTTTGCCTCACAGCAGAATGCTGTTGGACATAACGCTATGAAAATAACTAAAATAGACTAACCGAGCTGTGTCAACGTCGGTGTATTGTTTTAGTTTTCTGACGGCGTAGGCGGCCGAACTGAGCCTTGTTGTTCTTCGTTTTCCAGTCTACACTGCCATTACCTACTTAGAAACTGCATAATTTAAAAGCAGTTGAAGCTGAGCCACTACCAACATGTGCGAAGTAAATGGCACTCGGCACATACTTAAATATCCATTAAACAACATTCAACTCCTTTAAAGTAGTAATTTCAACCAAACATGTGCCGTACATAAAACCGCTTTGATTTGAATGAAAAGAGGCCAAGTGCGTTTTGAGCAACGCACTTAAGAGTGTTCCGTAGTCAGTACTATTTTAATCATTACGAATATATCTAAACACATGCCCAAATCGTGCCGAAACAGTCTGCTCACGTATACGTTAGATGTGAATTTGCCTGAACAGCTGTGACATTCACAGAAACATGATAAAGCTATAAGGATTCCAAGTTCAACCACAGAACCCTATAAAAAGGATCAGGCAGTGGCACAAAATAAGGCTGTGAAGTTAACCTTAACGACAGCTGCGGCGGCAGATGGTCGATGCCGTCATTGCCATCATAAACATAATGTAATAATGTCTATGTGAATATTCAAGTGCTGAAGTTTCTGCAGCTTTATAAGCTATACATCATCAGTTTCTTTAGTGTATTACTCATAACATAATTAATCATCTACCTACTTATTTCCAAATTGTGTTGTTACTAGGTATCTTAGTAAGTTAAGACAATGAGCACAGGAGCAATTCGCATTCTAATCTCTGTCTCTATCTGTAAAATACAATCAATTTACATACATTTTTGAAAAGTTTAAAATTTGAACGTTTTTTTAAGTACGAGGATTGACCTTCAGATCTTCCAGCTTTTAAACATATACTACTATATTCTATGATTAGTAATCCATTTAACCTAGTGAAAGATGTGATTGAACCATGAGGATGTTTTTTCAGTAAGTTGTGTTTCTAATATGCTATTTGGGGACGTCAAAAAAAGAAAACACAGGTAAGACTAGCATAGGAGTCATTTAAAACCTTCAAATACTTAAACCAAAAATATTGTTTTTTGTAAAATCAAATAGTAGTGGCGGTCAGACTATGAGTTACGAGGGCGGTACTGAAAATTTCGGGAATCAAGGAAGTGACACAACATTACTATTTAAAAATGTATTTATTGCTTTTCGAAGTATTCTCCGCGAAATTTGACACATTTTTCCATACGATGGAACCAATCATTGAAGCAACCATTCCATTCGGAAGTTGGGGTCTCCAAAATGGCCGTTTTGTAGGCGTCCACAGCTTGTTCAGGTGATGAAAATCTCTGTCCACGCAATTTATTCTTTATTTTAGGGAAAGTATAGAAATCATTAGGGCTTAGGTCGAGGCTGTACGGCGGATGGTCTAATAATTCTATGTTTTCTTGCTCTAAAAACTCTTTTGTTCTGTGTGCGGTGCGAGAACTCGCATTGTCGTGATGGAGGATGATGCGGCGGTTGCAGTTCTCTTTACGGAGTTCAGAAGCGACCTGTGGCAAACAAATGCTAGCATACCATTCTGCATTAACCGTTCTTTGTCCCTCAAGAGGAATAGTCGTAACATGGCCGGTTTCGGAGACAAACGTGGCCACCATTTTTTTTGCAACACTCCGTGAACGAACAATTTTTGTTGGCTTTAACTCATTTTCGAACACCCAAACTCGTGACTGGTTTTTTGTTTCGGGTTCGTACGCGTATATCCAGGATTCGTCACCTGATACGATGTTGTATACAGCATTTGAGGATCCTGCGTGGAATCTTTCGAGAGTTCTGATGCACCAAGTAACGCGAGCCGCTTTTTGCTCTTCACAGAACGAATGCGGTATCATGCAAGATTATTTGTATTTGACTCATGCCAATGTCTAAAGTTGCCTGATTTTCGCGGTATTTCACATGTCGATCTTCCTCAATCAGCTTACGCACAGCATCAACGTTTTCTTGGGTGACTGCAGTTTTTGGACGACCTTGACGGGGATCATCACTGAGCTTGGCACGTCCACGTTGAAAATCAGCAAACCAGCGATAAATTGTGGTTTTGGATGGGGCTTCATCACCAAATGCAGAAATCATCCGGTCAACACACTGCTTTTTTGTTAAACTACTTCGAAAGTCATAATAAATCATCGCTCTTGAATTTTCTCGAGTCAAAAACCACGGAGTTTTCAATTAAAAAGATTTTAATATGACAGGAACAGTGGAAATATTCCATTCCCGATACTTTTAGTGCAGCCCTCGTATGTCAAACAGCCCCGTTTTGATATTTGACTATTATGTAAAACGTCATTAGTTAGATATACGAAGTTAAAGAGATTAAGATAAATATAATTTTATTTGTCAAAGAAGCTTAACTAATTGTCGTATTGATGTCCCTACCCTGTATATAATTATTTAAATGAAGGAAAAAAAAAACAATCACAAATCCCGTTCACTATTGGCGCCCAGCTGTTACTTACTATTTGGCGACCAGCTGTTACCTACTATTTGGCGACCGACTACGCTTGTAATGTTGATTTTTTTGTAAACGTAAAAAAATCTGCATAACAAAATAGATGAGTCAGCCTCATAAAACTTGTAGAGAGTACTACAGTTGTGAACAGCTCCCCATCTCCGTATTATTATGACGTCACTGATATCAAGGTTCTGGCCTCGTCCCCTTCGCTTCCAGCTTCCAATTATTTTTTTGTTCACATATTGAGACTTCAATAGTCGTCATGCTATAAACATTTACATATACATTTTCGGGATTCATAAATTAATTAACTTGCAGCCGTAATACTAAAGATGAAAGCTACCATAATATTACTAAATAAGATCCATGGTCAAAAATTGGCTTTGGCAGTGCCTTTATTTCGTGGCAGTAAATAGTTTTCGTAGTTATTACTGATTTGCTGGGTTGACCGTGCTATTTTTAGCTAATATTACAGGATCGCATAAGTAGTGGTGTTGTTGACCTAGAACAATACGCAATAACACATTCCCCAAGTCTAGTTATGTGGGCATAAAAACACACACGCATGTTACTCATGAATCAAGCATAGGCGCATGCGCTGCAAAGCCTTCGTGTTCGAACTCGGCAAACCGCTTCGCTGCAGTGAACTAGCTTCTCCAATAATATTGAGCAAACACACGGTAAATTAAACTGGTTTTAGCGAACCTTAATATTAAATGACTGTCATGTCATCATAATGTAAACATATACATGTAGCAGGAGTTAACATACACGCGTTCTCAAATAATTCCAAAAAAGATTACATTTTATGGGCATTTCATCATGTGCTTATTGAGGACAGATGCCAGGATGCTGACATCAGCGCGCGATGCAAACACTGAGGCACAAGATAACGTACATAGTAACGTAATCAGCACCTCAATGACATGCTTCAGTCAACGTTTTCAGTTTTGCATCGTCATCGACCTACTTGATGCCGTGTCGTATGTACGTCGTCTTGTATAAGGTTGCGTGCACTATCGCAAATATGGCGTCGAACCAATTTGTGTTTTTCTAACAAAGCGTCGTTTCTTGCTTGACATTAATAGTCTTTGAAAAATTAAGCTGCTGGTTTGCCTGTTTTGTCTCGCGGATGTACTATATACCTACGTTGGCTTTTTTTTGTTGTTCCCGCGGCTATTTGCGGCTATTTCGTCACTTGTCTTTATGATGACTAAATTGGCCTAGTCGACATTATAACTCTGGCAGCTTTTTTGTCTTCATTGAAAATGTTACCAATTTTCTGTTGAATCACCCCCAGCCGTGTAAAAACACAGTCTTCTTTTCAATCTAGTTTTTCTTTGAAATACCTGAGCTTAACATATCCTAAACCAGAAAATATTATGGATCAAAGCACGCGATACGTTGTGCAAACAAGGATGTTGGCTCAGGTGCGGCTTACGTAACATCCTAGTACACTACAGTAACAACTGCTCATTGTACGGGGCGCGCGGGGCGTGACTCACTGTTTGTTTTGGAAGTTCGTATGTGTATATTCTATATGGGTTCATGCTAATGAGATATTTCCCTACTCCCAGATACTCCCCGATTTCCTGGGTTCTCCCAGTATTTGTTTTACCTATTAACACAGACCTTTAAGGTTTTAGTATGGAGAAATGTACAGAATCCGATTGTTAATACGGCACGTCGAGTTTTACAAAAGGTTCTGCCAATCGTCAGTAGGCCGTCCTTTCTGTGTCATGTTTTGCTAGATACTGTTCATTTTGTTTTGGTACGAGTATAGCAAATGAGTTTTCAGCACCAATTGACTAAATAAGCGACAGTTTATGAAAATCGAAAACCTCGTAAACAGACGCAAAAGTACTATGCTACCAAAATAAGAGTAATCGTATTTCAGTTGTAAAACTATTTGTGAACGGGCCGCAACAGGTAATAAAAACAGTCATGGAAAGTAAAAGTCGGCCATAAAATGGTATAGTTTTAAAAGATCTCAAACTCTTTCAGTCCCGTTATCCTTTTGAGAATATCTCAAAAGGATAACGGGACTGAAAGAGTTTAGATACGAAAAACGTTAACAAACGTGAAGCGAAGTGAACCTTTTTTTTTGAAGCCCAGCGTTACTTTCCGTCGGGATATGATAACTAAGAGTTTTCTGTGATTTTATCAAGTAAACAGAAATAATGTTATGGTTTTGATAACAAAACAAGCGATCTGCTCGTTCTTACCATAGCTGCATTTTCCCATTTTATAATGCAAATGCCATCGATTCTTACGTCTTTTTCTTATTACTTTCATATTTCTTGTTTCTGTTGTATTTTTCCATTTATTAAACGGGGCAATCGTTTCAATTTGAATTTAATATTAAGACCTCAAAACCAAACATGGCCTTTGAAGTTCCTAAGCCTCCGAATTTGTAAGCAACGCTATACATCTTTAATATATACCCTTTCTATTATGGAATTTTGTTTAACTTTACGCATTTCCATTGTCTTTATATTTAACAGAACTGACTTTACTGCCGCTTTCTATTACGCCGATCCAAGTTCCTCTCACAGAGAGGAGGCCTGTGTTCCAGCTGTGGGAACATAGTAAGCTGATTGCCAGTTCCACTGCAGTATTAATTCATCCATAATATAGTCCGGTTAGTGATAACGCCCGTCTAGATTGGTGCAGGCTCGTTAGTTTAATCCTCGTTCATTCGTTCTTAGTCAATTAGCCATGCATAGGTTCCCTGGATCCAAGCTTTTGTATATTGACCGTGTAGTTTGAGTGTTATTTACTACTAGCTATCTGAATAGATATTGTCCTGTCCAAACAATAGTTCATACAAAAATCCTATATAAAATGTGAGGTTCAGTTTTTTCCGAATTTGAAATTTTACCGGGATGCCAAAAACCTAATTTGCACTGTTACGACTCATTTTAAAACAATAAATAGCCAAATGTGTCCAGCCGTTCTCAAGCGCACTAAAACGCTGCTCGATTGAACAGCATTTATTTATATTTATACACAAGATATGGGTAGATTGGCAGTGACATATGTATTTGTAACACCACAGCATAGAGGTATGGTTATTCTCGGCAGAGGATCAAAGTAAGGGAAGATTTAGGGCTCATCAAGACACACAATACTGTAAGTCTTTAAAGTCTCAGTTTCATTAAAGTCGATGAAATAGTAATGTGTGATGTGAAAATGGCTTACTATTTACCCAGGTCTACTCCTGTTTAAATATCTACAACACATCATGTATATCTAATCTACATACATATGTATGCCATACAACAAATAATACATTGTTAGTCCCATTAATTCCTCTTTCCGCTCAACAATAATGGATGTAGACAAGACATTTGGAATACTCCCAAACTCCATTTAGTCATTTGAAACTTTCACTGTTATTTACGGAACCGTATGAATAACTACTCAGGATTGCGTTTATTCCCGCCTTTGTTTCATGAAAAGGGTGAGTCTCTTTGTATAGACTGTTAACTTTGTCCAAAGATTTAAAATGTTTATTAGCCATGCGTTTATGGGGCGATAAATCAAACTTTATCCCTTGGTTCACTTTCGCCGGTTCATTTTACGAGTCCCTATTCATTAACAGTAACACTACCAATTATTCAGCTTTGCCGGTACCCTTTTTATATCGTGTTACTTTTACGTTTGGTGAATTTAACATCACTCTTCTATTTATTTCTTGCCCGTCGCCTTCGGCTTCAAAACTGCAACTCACAACATTATATTCAAGAAACATTTCCAATAAGATTCGCATACGTTTCGCTTCGCACAGCGTTATCAGTTTGTATACAGATGCGGGAGTGATCGAGCTCTGTTTACGTTACTCGGAGCCTTGGCACTGAACGCGCTGTGACGTCACTCGATATACGCCACAGACTACACGGGATCGCATAACGTCGAACATGGGTCGTTGCTCGTATCGCTTTCATGTTGAATCGATTGTTATTAATTGATTTGACGTCACTTTGTGAAAGGTTATTAACGCTTAATTAAACCCGATTTAATTATTAATTCCTTCAATAAATTTGTGTATGCTTGGCCTCTTGTAATCGAATTACCTTGTTAATTTTACCAAAGTTGTAATATGTATGTATGGAAGACCTCATAGACACATATAGTTCTTTCGTTTATAGTCGTAGCTATGTAAACTTTTGGGAGGCAGCCTTGCATCACTCTCCACAGGTAGGTCCCTAGACTAAGGTTATAGTAACCCATATCACAACAAATGTGTCACGGAAATGGTGATATCCGGTTAGTCCGTTCCACTATTAAGTATACCACACAGTATCGAAGTATTCTCATTTTGCATGCTCAAGGTGCCCCAAAAATAGGAATCAAACGGGAATGCGTCAAAGTTTGAAGTAGCCTGGAAGCGGTAGTGCAAAACATACAAACAAAACAAGTTCCCAATAGTAACATTAGTTCCTATTGGGAGTTCCTACGAAATATTAAAATGAGGCATGTCGGCAATCGATAATAGTGTATTCGTGCGGCGTGCCTGTTTTTGTTCTCCCAATAAATGTGATGATTATCAAATGTTATTTCATGCCGTGTCGTGGATATTGATTCGATTCATATGGTTTCTAAAACACAATGTTTGCAGTTTCTATGTATTTTAGTATTTGGTATAGGTTTTTTATAAGGCAGAAAATGTATGCCTGTATCTTCTTCTTGTTCTTTCTCACTGACGCCCTTGACAGTGGAGTAACGCAAATGACGTCAAACCCTTGTTATTTTTGTTTAACACTCATAAACATTCGTATTTCCTTGTTGTATGGTACACGCTTGAGATCTGCACTTTATACCCGCTGCTATACACATTTTTAAATAAATAGTGCAGACAGCCTAACTTGCGTCAGCAGCACTTGTAACTGACTATTTTCAACGTTTACTAGAGTTATGTAATTGCTTATCCATCTTTTTATGTATCCCAGAGTAACCACAATTCCCAAAACATGAGCACATAGTATTTTATTCCAATGGCTGCACAGGAAAATTTTCAGCACTTTGCCAAATGTCGAAAAACTTGCGGAGTAAGTTCCTCAGCAGATAAGAGAAGTTGTTCTGAATAAACGGACCTTATGAATAAGTTTAGTTCACAAAAAATGTGCGTGTTTTATAAGCGTAGTTAATGTAACTCGTAACTAATCGGTATTCGCAGATCCGGTTGCGGATCGCCGGCTGCGGTCCGGTTACTTGAATACGTAAATATAGATTTTGATGAGCACGCAACTCTGCCCCGTCTCCCCGAGTACGGAGAGTAGACTGTTGGTAGAAATTATATAACAAATCAAGTTTTAAGCGATTCGATGACTAGCGGAAAAACCCTGTAAACTTACTTGGGAGTTGAGAAAACATGCGCTGCTTGTGTTAACTGTGATTCACAAAAAAATTGAAACATTGGTGTTGTAATGTAATCGACGATCGCATGTCAAGCTGCGATATTTCGGCATACCATCATCAGTCGTCATGGACCAGCACCCTGATTGCGTAATACACAATCAATCGGAATCTGAATCGTTTTGAAACAGATTGCTAATCCATTGCTTCTTAAGTTCGATAAAAATTCTGCTCAGCAATATATAGAACGCAATGAATGTTCTTGAACCGTCAAAATCAAACAGATTAGTCGTAATCGTTTACGAAAATGTGTTACGCAATTAGGGTGCTGTTCTCTTGTGGTACGACTTACAATCTAAACATCGTTGTATAAGTTTAGTACTGTCTCTACCATTTAATTTGGCGTCTATACCTGTCCGTGATTGACAAACGTGTTTTGTTTAGCGTCTTTCTAATGTATTTTTTTAAATCCTGTATCTACGTGTTGTGGTACACGAACGCATGCCCCTCTGGCGTCATGAGGCGGTTCACTGCCAAGAATCCCTGTGCGAAAAACGAGTCTAACGTAAGAAGTTAGCTATGAAACAGATATCGTTATTTACACGAATATGAAAAACTTGTAATATTTCACAAACTTATCCTAGTATTACATGAGGCGGAGTATTAAAAGGCAATCAAAGGGTTTTTTCACAATCACTTTGACAGTTGCGTTTAAAGCCGTCTTTAATGAATTCGCAATTTTGCTGTCACATATTTTTCCAAGGATTTTACATTGTAGGGACTGACAGTGGCAGTATAACCATGGTATTAAAATACCTATTAGGTACATGGGTGAGCTTTCTAAGCGACAACCGTTTGACACAACACTGACAAAACCCGTCTATATCGTCAGGGGTCAACATCGAATGTTCTGTTTCCGAGCAGTGTCGCAAATAAGTAACAAGTTATTTTTTTTTTGCTTTGCGGGGAAATGACTAACATGTTGAAATCATTTGGAATAATACATCAACGCAGCGTGGCATATACACCAGAACAAAATGGGTGTGTAGAGCGAGAAATGCGCACTGTTGTAGAATCTGCAAGAACAATGATTATAGAGAGTAAATTAAATAAAAGTCTGTGGGTACTGCGTTAGCTCTGTCAGTGGTAACACAGTAGAAAAAGTCGAAAAAAGCTCAATACCAAATTATTCTATTTTATTTCTCTCCCCATAAAGCAAAATTTTTGTGTCGCAGAAACTAGTTTCCGTTGACCGGTTTGTGTTGGATTCTATTCGTATTCAAGGATAAATCTATACGGAGAGAAAGACTTGCGTTTAAACGTGAACCATATGATGTCTGAAGAGAAATGAGGAACAGGGTGTAAAGTTCACTCATACTCTTTGGAAAAGGGATGATCCTCCGGCCAGATGGATGTCGTATCTGGTGGGCAACTGCCCGATGATTGTTTTCGGGAAGTTGTAAATATGCTAGCTGCGCCGTAAACTCTGATTGCGCGATGCAGGATTTGTGTGACGTCAGTGTGATGCGTTGTCCGCATGTGGCGGTGTAGATACCACCACATGTCTTTATTTAAATCCTTGTTAAGTAAAGTAGTTTGGGAAACTTGCCCCGCGATCAAAAGCATAAAAGTGTAAGTAAGTATGTATGAACTTTCTTGCCAGTTTTCTACTAACCTCATATTGCCATTGCACCTAGAATATACAGACCGTAGAACCCGCACGAATTGAGGGGTTGATTCTACTCGTAATACTGAACAACTTTCCTGAAGCCTATATCCAAAAAATCGGTAATAAGACCGACCGATTCGTAAACATTTACGTTGTGCTTTTTAATAAGAAAAATAAAAAGACGCGAATCACGAAAATTCAAAATCATTCACGATGTACATTATACCTACATCTTATGTATGTGGCAAAGTTTCAACTCCAGTTGAACAAGAACCTCAAAATACATATATTAGTAGCCACGTGTGATAACTGCCAAGACGCGACGTCAAACGATTAAGTAAACTAAATTAAGTATGAAATTGGAAACATGTGGAAATCTATTAACATAATAATAATAAAATAAAAAATAATTAAGAGTAACCATGACACCCATATACAGTGTTAGTAACAATAAAATAGACTTACACCTATGTTAGTGATACAAACGTAATGGTAATGTAAATAAGTATGTGACTGAAAATTGTGTCTTGTTACAATAATTGCTAAGCTAAGTTCTCTCGGTCAAATTAAGTATTTGCTTTGCTCACAAAATCTGTAACCAAAGTTAAGTTAGGTCACCATAAAGGGCTGGTATTGTTCGGCGCTAGTCTAGAAATTCGGAAAGTAAACGAACAAAGGTCATAAAAATGTAAAACAAAAATTGTAATACATTATTTGTTTGGTCCTATAACAACAGCAAACCCCATTCCTTCTAACGACCACATTAAAAATGCAAGTCAATAGTGGAGATAGTGAAGCCTGCATCTGTCATGATCTGGATATTAGAACTATTTTTCATAGTTGGCACATTGCCACTGATGTAGACGTAGAAGCTCCGAAACGCTTCAAATTCATAGCTCTTTTATATTTGTTTGAAATATTAGAAACAGATTTCCTACGAAATCCATGAATGTATCAACAGACTGAGGCTTCAAATGAACATTATCGTCGTTCTGAGAGCAAGTGGTAATTAATGATATAAATGTAAGGTAATGATGACCTACCTACAACTGTTATACTTAGTGAAACTGAGAAAAATAATAAACCTTTTAACCGAAAATACAGCTATATTATGAAAATTGGTACAATTGCAACGTATAATATCAACAATACATTTTGTATAACTGCAGCTATTCTGATGGTGCAACGATGAGTAGCGAGGACGGCTTTAGTGGTAACACCAAATGAATTGGTTACAACAAATAAACACAAAATACCGTAGGATTTCTTAATAACAACCCACCATGAAGTTATTAATTCTGTGACGTTATCGAAATACATTAGAATTGCGATCGCTGAGCTGCACAAACATAGCGTGTTGAAATCAATAAATGATATTAATCATTTGCTTATATTCAAGAAAGCCCGCGCAACAAGTTTGAAATATGTTTTTGCGTGTTAATCGATGGTGTAGTAAGGACGTGTGTTTAACTTGATGTATGATTTGTGCTATGGATGTGTTGGAAATGAATATCACTAGTTTATGGGCAGCTTGTGTAGATGTGAATAATGACTAAAGAGCAACAAGCAAGTTGAAGCCGCCTACTGTCTCCGCTTACTTTGCTTCGGCTCACCAGCGTAGTTACTGACTCTCTTCTGGATAATATCCCTAGTATTAGAGAAAGGTGAAGCGCTATGAGTTATTTTGTTTTAACATCGTCCTCCTCCTATTTATTTAGTGTCGCTGTCGGCGCAGCGTGTCTTCTGTCTTATATCTCTATTAGCCGTCATTTCAGTTGTGAGCCTATTTCAAGCCATAATAACTTTCACACAATCCATTTATTGCTTCTTGGTTCTTTCTTTACTCGTATAGCCACCAGTACTTTATTTTATCAAATTGATAAAATATTATATTCATTTATTTATCAATGTCTCAATCTGCTATCAGTTTCTGCAAAATTTGCACTCGGGCGTCCTGAAGTCTAACCTTATGAATATATCAGTAACCATTGACGTCGTTCCGTTATCTTCTACGATTAATGTTTGATACTTATCTTAATGTTATGCTATATCTTTATTAATTACAGATATTTCTATGTAGCCACGTTCCTTTTTGTTTTCTTATGGGTTTTATGGCTTTTATGTTAGCATTTTTTTACTGTAAATTTTGTTATTATGTTCTCGCAATCTAAATTTTGTTTATTTAAAAGGTGTCCTGTCCTGTAAGTCGACGTCAAGCCAGAATCGGGTGATGGTTCAAGTCAGTCAGTCAGTCAGTTAACAGAAATAAATATAAGAAGTCGTTGCATGTATTTAAAAAATTACTGTGACGGTCTTTTAACTCCTGTTGCTACAATTTTCATTTATTTTTATTTTTTATATATAATATATTACCCGACGTATCACCCGTCTCCAGCTTGAGGTCGACTTACGAGACACCCTGTATAACACTGTTATTATTCTGTGTTAAGTTTGATTTAAGTCTATTTTTCATCATTATCAGTCATTACTATTTCCACTACATAGCTTCTTTGCTCTAGTAGTATTTAATAGTAATTGAAAAACAACAGAGTTGCGCATACTTATCTTTGTGAAGACTCATGTGATAACATTCCCTTGCATCATCCGACGGTTCACGTAAGAACTAATTGTGGGGACTTGGAACTTCACCAAGAAGTACGTCTTATTCGCTCGTAATCGTTCATTCATACATAGGCGCCCATTTTTGGAGCTTTGTAATGAATGACACGATATGTTGTTCTCTTGTGTTGTGTTGCATTGATTGTGGTCTCTCTTCTGAATAATATATTTACTACAATTTTTTGCCTCCTAGATAATGTAATTATGTTTCGTTAACGCCCAGATCAGTATTTTTTACTACATACTCGTACTTACAGGATTTTTAATCATCTGCCATATTTCATCTGCTTCCTCTTCCTGTTTGTAGTACTAACAGTAAAAATTTATATGATCACGATGACATTTAAAATTCAATTGGTATTTTTCTAAAATCTCTCAAAATCTTGTCCAATTAAGCAGAAGTAATTTTATTCGTGATTCAATTATCTATTAGCAATATATCCAGTCAAACTAGTTTTGATGGTGATGTATTTATAACACGTAAGTACATACTTCGTTTCCATATATCGATCATGCTTCAGAGTTCTTATTTTAAACATCGACCTTAAGCCACAAGTTATTATTGAATGTAGGTTTGTGTACACTATCAAGGGTATCGACCAAAATTATGACGTAATTACAACAAAATATCAGCTATATAATGTACACGTCGTCTTGCAAAATCTGAACGTTATCATAAAGTGGTTTTACGTAACATATTGTCTTAACACATTGCTTGAGCTATTGACCCGCGATGCTATCAGAATTTTAATTGACAATACACATAACCTAATATGATAATGTTGGCAATTGATTTCTAATATGTTGACGATATTTGGTTGGCATAATGAACCGAATGCAGCTTTTCATGTTGGCAAACATTTTATAACAGTGATCTAAGTTTATAGGTTCTAAAATTATTTCGTTGATTAAGTTACACTGATTACCACAGGGATCAAAATGAATGGTGAAAACACCACATGATAAAAAATCACATAGTATATCGTATGTGACATACACATTGAAAAGTGACGCATGCACCTTGTGTTTCACGAGAAATCCGTTAATCTATCTCTTAAATTATAGGGCAATCCACATCGCCAAAAGTAGGTACTGAATGAATACCTGCCATCAAAGCAACAGTTGCTTGAAAACACGCCGTAAATCATAACGAGTGGGACGATCATTTGCAACAAACTTTGATAAAATGTTAGACCTGTTTGCGACTATGACGTATTCGTGTCAATAAACAACGAAACAGTCCTACAAGTAGTCATGAATTCAGTTGAAAACATGAGAATATATGGTGCGGAGGTGTGAAAATAGAAAACACGATGTTATACCTACGGTCATACTAAGTATGCAAAACAACACGCCAAGTACTTAGGTGAAGCATTGCGCAGTACATTATTATAACAAATTACATAACGAAAGTTATACAACCTCTAGAACTAGGTACTATTGTGTGAGTTATCATGTTTATAAGATACTATGTTGGTAATGTTATCGTTAAACTTCATCTATTACTACTGAATATATTTCTCATGAAACGATATTCCTTACATTGGCACTTGCCTGCAGTCTGGTGGGTACGAAACACTGTACTGTACCTGTACACTCACAGGCACAATTAACCGCCCACCTTGTATTTCTTTCAATTTGCTGAAATCGACAAATTTTGCCCACATTTGATGAGAGGTACTTAGAAAGCTACCTTTAAGGGAAAAATAAAACAAAAACTTTGTAAAAAAACGTTGTTTATCAGAAGATTTATATCAAAAATCGATTTTGTGGAAATATTCGATGAAAATATAACAATTTTAATTTTGAATAAACCAAAAAAAAGGGCATTGTCGCCTCGGGCTTTAATGACTTCTTGGAGCCGGTTGGGAAATCCATTTATGATATCTGGGTTATCCGATTGAGGGACATTTTGCCACTACTCTACCACAGCTGTCTTGAGGTCTCTCAGGGTCGCAGGGGCTGGTACTCTTGCTCGGACACGTGTTTTGAGTTTGTCTCAAATGTGCTCAACTGAGTTAAGATCGGGACTGCGTGTGGACCATGGTAAAACTTGAATCTGAATGAGTGACGGATCTTGGATCTTGCGGTATGGCAATGTGCATTGTCATGCATTAATCTAAAGTTGTCACCAATGAATGTTGCGAAGGGCATTGCATGGTCTTGAACAATTTCCTCCACGTATCTTTGAGCGTTCACACTGCTACTATCTACACAACGAGATTGGTACGAGCCTCGTAAGAGATGCCTCTCCAAACCAATATGGACCCGCCCTGGTAACGCACTATTTCGGTTACTCGTATAGCACAAGGAGCCAACCTTTCGTTTCGGCGCCTGCTGACACGCTGACGTCCATCTGGACCTCTTAAGTCTATTCTGCTCTCATCTGAGAGCAGTACGTCCTTTCATTCCTCCACAGTCCAATCAGCATATTCTCGCGCAAAAGCAAGTCAAGCTCTACGGTGTTGTGGGAGCAGTTGTGGGATGCGAGCTGGATGAAAAGCACTCAGATTTCTTTCTGCCAGTCTTCTTCTAATGGTAAGTTCACTCACACTGACATTTCTCACCTCAAAAAGACACGTAAGTAGCTTCAGTAGCGGTGCAAAAGCGATTTTTCAACGCGTTGCTGACAACAAAGCGGTCATATCGAGTTGAAGTGCATCGATGTCGGCCTTGACCTGGCCTGCGAGTGTATAAGCCTGTCTCCCGAAATCGTATGATGACTGTGGTTCGAGGCATCATATCGCTCGTACACTCAGTGTACGAGCGATGCGACGTTGGCTGTACCCAGCGAACACTACAAAGTACAAACTTAAATAAAGCAATATTCACACGCTATGGCAGAAAAGAACTGGATATGTTTACTCGCTAACGTAACTGCAACAATGTCAAACAGCGACTAAATTCCTAAACCCCGTCGGTGACACAATTTTAAAAGTCGAAATAAGGGTATAAGTGTCTAATTGATTGCTAAAGTAACCACTTGACAAAATATCAAACTGTGGATAAGCCATACTTAACGTAAACACACAGTTGACAAATGATATGGGTGCCCCGGTTAATTGTTCCTGTGAGTGTATTTCGGTAGATGGGTTAGTTTTAGCTTGGACATTATGCTTTAGATTTTCTCATAACAACTATATGTTCTGAGTTAGTATAGTCCCTGCGATTAACCTAGTTAAAAGCTTGCAAAAAAACGGTCAAATGGTAACTTCTAGTAACTACTTGGTTTTAGAAAGATTTTGATAAAGACCGAACAACGAAAACTAAAAAAAAAAATGCTAAAAAGAGAAAATCATGTGTTTTGGTGTCACTTCTTCAAACGACTAATGATTAAGTAGGTACTAATACATATGTTTACTGTCGTGATGATGTGTTATCAAAAGTAAAACAACAAATTATAGATGTATAAGTTTTTTAATACTCGTCTCATAAACTACAATACATAGTAATGTCGTCATTTCCCAGCGGAATATTCCGCCTAGTGAGTCGACCCCAAGGGTCAGCTATCTTCTCTGTGACGCATCATCAGGGCTGAGGCACGTACGGCATGTCATTTTGTGAAGATTAATTATTATTGTTAAATTCTTATGAAATCAGTAGCTCTATCTCTACGCTAAAAACTCGAAAAAATAGTTGGCAATATAACAGCAGCTTCATCCTTATCCCAAGTTACTTGGATTCGGTGCTGCACGTCTTCTTCCTTAAATCTCTAGGCTCGCCCCCTATCACACGGGAGTTAAACATAACTGGCGAAATGTGCGTGTATAGTACACGCACATTTCGCCAGTTATTTTTATATAGGCACACCTCTGCCTAACCTTTCTGGGATTACAGGCGTGATGTTATGTGTTATGTAAATCTCTACCTATGTAAGTACTTGCCGTGATTTCATAATTCTTCCTTACCAAATCAACTTCCACATACTCATTCTTCGGTCTCTTGTCTCTTTTCGAAGCCATCCAAATTCAATCTCAAAGCCCTTTTTTACACATGTTCTACCATTCTCCGCATCACATGCCTAATGTCCCACACTGTGTAATACTGTAATATTTAACGGTTTACTTTCCCAAATAAGTAAAATAAAATACCACGAAAATGTTAGATTACAGCGTGTCATTTATATAAATAGAGTGTAACGAAGCCTGTGCATCATATCCATGATATTTTTTTTAGAGATAGATGTCGAATGGCAACCCTACATATGTATTAGCAGCTGGTACTCTGCTAGGTCAATCGTATGAGCACGTAGAAGATTACGCGGCAAACGCACTGCGTAACGTCGTCGCACGTGACTACTTATAACCACTTGTAGGCCTATAAATAAACATAGCTATGATTAAGCAGATATCTTAGATCATAGAGTCATAGCAATTCAATGTTTGGTATAAGTTCCTGTCTGTTATTGTGAGTGACGTCATTTGATATGTCTGATGCTTAATTAAGTACTGAGGGTAGTGAGGGCGTTTGTTAATTAATATATTTTGAATGTGTCACTTTCATAATGACCTCATTGTAAAACTAATGTTGGCTGAAATTCTTTACTCAGCTGAATTTTAGTTCATCGTTCAAAATACGAGTATGTACTTAAATGTAGAAATTGTTTCCTAAATCGGGGAGCCCATTTTTTCCAAGTCTGTTTTATTGCTTACAGATGAAGGAATAGCAGTATCACGTGCAGAATATGCCAGCAACCTAAATAAGTATTGATGGAAGCCCTCCGTAAAGAAAGTTTGAACAGTATAAGTGTTTGTATCACGCTAGTGGCACGAAGCGCGGGTAGACACGAAATGTCACTATTTTAATGTCAGCAGTCACAGGTTAAACAGGGTTCGTGTTCCGTGAAATATAGATGTCGTGAGCTTTTCCTAAATGTGACTTAATAAACGACATCATCGCCAAGCTGTTCTCATCAAAACGCCTATCCTGTTATATAATCGTGATTATATTATCTCTATCCGAAGTCCAAAACTAACATTCATAAAGTTCTACAACCAAGAACATTTCCATATAAAAGCAAGTCATAGTATAATCAGCTATATATAGCCTTTAAAATTAACTAATTCAATGATATTAAAGCTTTGTGAAATGTTTACCCTGTTAACATTTGCTCCAGTAATGTTGAAGTTCATACAAGAACGATGTTCATGGTGTGACCGATATAAAGCCTTTGGGGAACAGCGTGACTCGTGAGCCAGCGATGTGGAACGACATGAAATGTCAATGTCAATAATACTGTGAGCACCATTCAATAACACAAGTTATACTAAATGTTAATTTGTTGAACCCGGAAGTACGTAACAAACGTTTTTGTAGTTCGCCCACTGTTCTAAAAACTGTGAAGGAAACAGGCATATCCTGGAATCAGAATTTCGAAGAGATATGACATGACATCCACCAACCCGCACTGATTTGTTTTAATATGTTAAGCAGGGAAGCATGATAAAAGAGCCTATATTAGTGGTGTTGATAATAGCAAGGTCCGGCGCAACCAAAGCAGTCTTCCGAGCTACATACTTGCTGATTCGGTAATCTTTCGCATACGCATTATATATCTCGTGACGACACGAGAGAAGAAGACGTAGTTGTTATGATTTTAGAGCAAAACAGTTCCTTATCCAAGAGTTTAGTGCAATGTCTCCAATTAAAAGGCGCTCGTGTTGACAAATTTAAAAATAATCCCGTTTTACGTGACATAGGCCACGCAACTAATAAAATTATATTAATGTACTCAGCTGTCAACATATTAAGTAGGGCGAGCTAATGATATGACACATGTTTGTTTTGACGCAATCCTTTACATTATTAAAATAAAAATGTAAGTTAATTTGATATCAGTAAGTCACTTATTTTTCTTTATTTTATACGGTGCAAGCAACTAGCCGGCCCATCTATTGTAAGCGGTCAAAGCCACTATAGGAGTTCTAACTTCATATCTAATATTATAAATGCGAAAGCTAGTTAGTTTGTTTTTGACGCTTACAAGCTAAAACGGCAAAACCATGACTTGGGTAAGGACATAGGATACTCGAACTAATTTTGACTACTTTTTATGTCGGTAGTACGTTCTCGTGGGGCAATTTCCGAGCTCAACGCGGGTGAAGCCGCGGGCAGAGGCTAGGCTGCAATATGAGAGACCTCGCAGTTGCTTTACCATCCTATAGTTTTGAGCTAGAATTTCTCAAGTGGTTCTAATTAAAGCAACACTCACTTCCGTTAAAATGGAGCACAGCATAGGAGCTTGGCTGCAGAAATTGTTATTTTTTTATATTTCAAACAAAATTTTCAAATACAACAGCATAGAATTCCATTACTACATTTTTACCTTACATCACATTATTTCAGGAACTCGAACTAAGACACATAATAAGAGCAGTAATATTCATTTGGTAACATTACAGTCCATTACACTTTATTGTCGTGCATTTGGGCTAATGCACGTCCGTTGTTACACCCATACATCCGTCAAGACAACTAACTATTACTCTGAGCTAGATGCGGCCAGCGCAGCCGAAACTCGTCAAACTTACGAACGTCAATAAGCATAGTAGGGCAACTAATCCATATTTCATGTTCTGTTAATGTATGTCGGATAAATTAACAATAGGATTCTAATGTTCTAAAGCTATATCCATACTAATATTATAGTCCATGGTAACTGTTTTGTTAGCTTCCACCAGGCAGCGGTTGATGATGATTCAGCCGAATTATATGATAATTCACGGATTCTAGATGCCAAGATACACACAGACAGCAATCTTTTACTGATATTGTACTTTCCTCATGATGTAGGTAACAATGATTGCTCCTAGTAGTGATTGAATCGCTTGATGAAGCGTCGTCCCTCTATCTGGATCACAAAAACAGTAGTGGTATCGTATCGTGTGCGTGCGCAGCGCTTTCTAACACCGCTCGCGTGACTGTGCCTCTCTGGCGTGCACTCAGCTAATTTGCGTTAGGCTCTGCGCTAGTTGCTGATTTTGTGGCGAAAAGTTCGTTGCATGTTACAAGATTTATGTTACTTGATTAGAAATAACCAGCCGAATGGGTCCAACGAGATGTCTTAGATACCAAAACTGCAAGAGCAGGAGCTGGCGTTAGAAATCCAGTAATGTAATCTTTTGCAGAAACTTGGTAATCATACTTATGCCAGTATCTTCACATTATAATTTATGGGTTAGGTAAGAATAGCAATTTCCAAACACCGTGACTACCGTTATCCTCATTTTGCGTGTTCCGTCCACACTTTAGTTTAATGATGGCGGCACACGACAAGGGGCTATCCGTTCCGCGATGGGTGGCGGAAACAACGCCGCTCCACACAAATTGCTAAGGACATTAATAGACTTCGCGTGAAAGCTAAAATATTGGTCCTGTAAAGTATTTAAACTTGTTATTTGATTAAAAAAGTGTTTCGTATTCGTAATTGCGAAATAATGTTAGGTATTTTTCAGTGGCCGTCGTCAAAGGCTTTAAGTTATTGGCAAGAATCGGAAATTTTGTCGTACTTGTATACAACCCTCAAAATTACTATTTGGCGCACTACACCAAAGCATTTTCTGCATTCTCATCGAGTAATTTCCCAAAACTTCTAAGTTTCACCTTCAACAATAACATCTTAAAACCTCCAGCCGAACATTCGTCTGTACCTACCATTAGGTTCACGTTATCGGAATAATCCTGTACTTTATTCCACCGCGGAGGGAACAAATGTGACTGACGTGCGTCACGCTAGCCACCAGCCACGGAAACCGCTCGCGTGACCGTCAGCGTGCAGCGTAGGCTTGGCACGCAACACGCGAGCACGCTACTGTGTGCATTAGACTGCTTGAATCATCGGGAATGCCACTTTTTGACTTCTTGAAATGCTTTTTGACGGGAAATTAACAGTATTTTGTGTGACGGAGCCTATAGTCATGGCCAGTCTTGAATTCAATTTACTTAATGCCTGTAAACTTAGAACGAAGAGTCTCAGTTTTTTTTTAATACCAAATATTAAATAGTTTGCTTTTATTGCAATGCCGATGATCTTAAAAATATAAGAGCAACCAGACATACTTATGTGTATGATGGCATCTAACGACGTTCTTGCACAACATTACAGAACGCGGAAATAAGAGACTAAAGGCTTCTCTGACAGATATCATCTAAAACTTAGATCTCAGATAAGCATTTGCAAAAACAATTCGCACTCCCACAGAGGCAGGCGGCGACGAACAAATAAAATTAACGAAAGCACTGGAACTGATTAGGCGTGAGCGATGTGACTGGTTTCACAAACACGTGGTCTCTTGAATACCTCGTGATATGCCTATTCAGTGGCGAGCATTAGGCTATTTGTAGAACAACTGAGTTATGTTTGTATTAGAATTTGCTGTATGTGTGGTCCTCGACTACCTACTAAGTTAAGATTTTCTCAGAGTGTTATGATTATAAAGGATCTTTAAAGAATAAAAGGTATACCTAAAGGCAGTGTTATTGTCTGTAATACTCGTAATTTCTAATGTATACTTGTAAAGAGCCCTCAAACTCTGAACCCTTTCAAACCATTGGTCTCCCCTAGCAACATAATTATCAGTAACAAAAGGTCTTAGGAGTTATTTCGCTTTTACTACGCTTTCTACTCCTGTGCACTAAATGTTATCAGAAGCATAATATCAATGGTACCTTTACGGAGCTCGCCCAGACTGTTACTGTACGGTACATTGCCGTTAGCACTTTTTGCCTTTTCTCCAAGACCACCTAAGTTTTTAACACCTTCGTTGAAGCAGCGGCTGTAATTTTTACAATCGCATTTACTTTTCACTGACGTCATTGTTGGGCTTAACTTTAACAATGGACGCTGTTACCATTGTTCGGATCTTTGTGGTGCTTTTTGAAGGTTTTTTGTTATAGGATTTAATGGTTTTGCTTCAAGCTTGCATGTTTTATCTATCTTAAGCTGCTTATCAGTTGATTTTGCTTAATTTTATTGAATAAGTCTCCTTTCTATTTGTTTTCAATTTCGGCGCTATCGTAATATTTATTGGAAATTAACAAAATATCAATGGTTCTCTTTATTTCTAAAACTTAGATACTTTCAATAGGAATGGAAACGTCACCACTGCGTTCTACATTTTTTAACGATAAAATTCCTCGGTATCAATATTCAGCAGTTTGCAAATTATGCATGCCAGTATCGTACTTCATGTCAAACAATACGAGTACCATGAGTAATAATACGCGTCTCTTTGTTGCAGGTAAGATGGAGGAAACCCTTTGTGCCTGTTCTCTGCCTCCTTTCATTGCACCCTTCCTTTCTGCTCCCCTCCTATTTGGTCTGTTTTCAACAACTCAAGAGTTGTTCTCATACAACCCCTATCACGTGGCTAAACAGATGCAAGGTAAATATTTTAAAGAGGTAATAATGAGTACCAAGTTATACTACATTTTAATTGTAAATGCACACTACGATATTCTGCATCAAAACACCTGTGTGGACGTTAACTATAAATGTATCTCTGCCCAGTATCGAAACCAGATGCATTGCCATTCAAAACAGGATTAGTGTTGCTATGATTAAAGTGGGCTGTTTAAAGTTAAACATGATTATTCGTACCTACTCAGGATGATTTAGCTACCGATGGTCGTAGGTAGTATCGAAGTTTGTAATAATGTTTTTGTGATATATAGTTTCTAATGCATAATCAGCCTATTATGTTCCCACTGCTGGGCCGTAATCCACCACGCGGGCCTGGTGCGGGTTTGTAGATGTAACATGTCTTCGAATTTTTGGTTCTAAGACATGCCGGCTTCCTCACGACGTTTTCCGTCACCGTTTTGAGAGCAGTGGTGATGAATTAAATTACACAAGGAAAGCACCTGTCTGGATTCGAAACCTACGAACTACAACTCGTATCTAAGTCGCGGCCGTTTCTTCTGGGCCACAACTGCTCTTAGTTTCTAAACTACATATAAATCAAGAGTGGTTTTACTGCGTATAAATAAGAATTTGGTTGTATAACATATATAAAACAATTCCAAATCTTGGTTTTTTGAAAAGCAAACTAATTAAGAAACAACAAAATAAAAACTTCTACAGTATCTTTTGTCTTTGTATCCTATTTAAAGTAATGAGAAAAGAAGTACACAACTCAGGTCAGAATTTTTAAGTTTGCCCTTAACGTAAACAGTATAGTCAGGTCACACTGGGGCTCATAGGAACGTGGTCCACGCTACGAAGTTTAGCCCCGCGGAAGAGAAAACTTGACCACGGTAAATAATCTTTTTTTATTTATACAATATGTTTTAACGTTCTCATTTGAATACGCATTAAAGTGGCCTATATAGTTGTACAACAGTTGAATCTTATAAATAATGTTCTAACGGATAGCAACAATTTCAGAATTGTTGTTGAAATTGGGACAAAGTTAGTAACGTGATAGCAAACAATCAATTTGGTTTTAGACCGGGAATATCAACTGAGGACGCGGTTTTGGACCTCACAGGTCTTGTAGTAACCAAGTTGGATGAGGGGCTCAAGTGCTTTGGCGTCTTTCTTGACTTGACCAAGGCGTTTGACTCTGTCTCTGTACCTACACTGATATCGAAGATGGAAACCATTGGAATCCGCGGTATGGCACTTAAAATCTTCTCAGACTATTTGTCAAATCGATCACAATGTGTGAAAATCGACTCATGGTATAGTGATTATCGAGACATCCGTTATGGTGTGCCCCAGGGAAGCATTATGGGACACACACTCTTCCTACTATACATAAACGATTTGTGCCGCTTATCAATACCTAACTGCGCTATATTCACCTATGCTGATGATACGGCACTGGTTATATATTACGATAACTGGGATAATGCTAAACTTACGGCGGAGCTATCACTTCAATGAGTGATGACATGGCTTTCGGCGAATTTGTTGACTCTCAATACTGACAAAACCAAGATTGTCCGCTTCTCACTACCTCACACGAGCGCCCCTCCCATAGAGTCTAGTATAATCAGACCTTACCTTACCATACCTGCCTGAATTTTCTGGATTCAGTAACAACGTTTGCACTTGTCTCACCCTGTCACTAGTTACGCACCAAATACCTTGGAGTGGTAATTGATGAGCATCTTAGCTGGCGCCCCCACACTGATGCACTAAGCTCGCGAGTCAGAAAATTAATTTATATTTACAATCGTCATTCTTTGCTTCCTCTTGACGATAAACTTTAAAAAAAACGTAAAGGTTACCCAGTTTGTAGTATTTCTCGGTGTCGTACTTCTTTTGCAAGCAGATACTTCATCGTACTCAGTGCCCGAATTTATAATAAGATCCATCGTCTTCTTGACATATACAGTTTGCCTAGCAACGAATTGAAAAGCAAGCTTACTAGTTGGCTGCTGAAGCTGTCATACGATAATACTGAACGTGTCCTTGTAGTTAACTCATAACAACACACACACACACATACCCACATTTCGTACATTATCACACACTCACTCTCGTACACAAACGCACAATTCTCCACAACGCTGTACTCGCCGCATGATTTTATATGGTGTAATGCTATAGTACGCCCAGACATTGTTACTCGGGGTGGAGACCTGCGGGCCTATTACGAACTTTTAAAAAACCAGGCAAGTTCCAGGCAATTCATTTCACGGGTTGGTTAGATTTCGTATTATGACATTCCTAGTTCTGAGCGACTTCACGCTGGGTAGTTTGTCTATGGCTGGCTTGTAATTCTCTGACGTAACGTTCAGAAACCCAATTATATATTTATAGGGAAGTTACGGTTTTGTTTAAATCACGTATTTTATGATATAAATAATAAATACCATATATTAAACTAGTTAGTCTAGTATAGTAGGTGAAAATATAAACGCAATTTATATTGTGCTATTCTAGATTATAATAATTTATATAATATTTCCTGTTTGCAAATTGTAACGCGAGGTTTCCGAACGTATTCCACTTGAAGGTCAGCGGGGAATTCGACAACTTCAATGAAAGTATTGTTTGACAAACATTAGTTATTAACAATAACATTATGAAAGAACACTATCGTATTGTTTATTTAATGTAAGGATCCATTCTAAGATTTACGGAGTACGACTATAAACAAAAAGATGGCGAAAGTGTTATTGAGTATTTCAACTAATATTCATATTTTTAACATGATATAATATTAATACAATGTAAGTTTTATTTTAATAGTTGATGAGCGTTCTCGCTCTCGCCTCGTCGGCGCGTTACCTAACTTATGTTCTGCTGTTTTTTTTTTTTTTTTGTTTTGGTATGGCATCTCGTAGTTGACCTTGAGAGGTCGTAATTACTTAACCGGACTATCCTGTGGCTGCCTTAAGCGGACTCAAAGCCTCCAGCCAGGGGCGTAAAACTACTTATATTATTAAGCGAACGCTCGCTAAGGGCATCCCCTGTGGGGTACGGACCTCGGCTTAGGGCGTCGCTGACGGGAGGACAGCAAGGTGGGACAGGCTGGATCAAGTTTTGTTGATTATTATTATTCGGGGAATTTAAAGCTACAGGCTCAGCTACGGCGCGGGCTGGCACTTTGTCGAGCAAGGGTCGGGGGGGACAATTACGTCGGGATCTTCGCGAGGAACCTCGGCGGCGAGGTCGGAATGTCGGTCTGTGTTTGTGCACTGTACTGGTGGCCCTACTGCTCTCCTGAATGAGAGTTATGTGGTCATCGGGATCGGTGAGGACATGCTTGGGACGGCGGACTTGACTAATGGAGGAGGGAATATAGCTAGCGGCCTTGACAACCAGAGGGTTGCGGTGATTCGCGGCGGTCTCGAAGAAACGCTTTGAAATGCGTTTCATGAACTGGCGGATAGTGGGAATCTTGAGGTCAACGTGAAGGATCTCGTTGCGAACGTACCAGGGGGAGCCTGTAATCCTACGGAGGAACTTGTTCTGGAGGGTCTGCATTCTATTGAAGCGAACGGGCTTGTGTTCTGCTGGAAAGATTGTTGGAGTTTTTATACTACTTCCAAGAAGTCTGAAGAAATCTCAGTGATTTGCATCTACTATAGAAAATGTTGGCTGGGCATTGAATGAGAGCCTATATCACCAGTGGGGCGTTGGTAGGAGCCAGTAGCATACTATGATAATGCAACCAACACCTAAAATGAGAATAATGTTTAGTTAAAACTTTACGTAAAGTTCATACTTAATAAAAACAACTACCTTAGTCTTCACGTATAAATCCGTGGATTTTGTAAGCCCGTTATGGGTTAAAGGTGAACACCAAAAGGAAAGGCCGTTGTTAGGATTTCAATAATACGTTTATTATCCTTTTATTTATTTAGTGGAAAGTGTATTTTACTATTCTTAGCCTTGCGTGCGATCACACGTCTCATGACATGTGAGGCCTCAGCTGCTCACAAAGATTCAGTCCCAAGTCGTGAACTGCGCACCATCCATGTCGAACGCATTAGATTGGTCACGAAGTCGTCTCCTTTTATTAGTTGATTCACAAGTTTGCTGAGAAGAATCACTTTCCAGGAACTCAAACAGTTCATTTTCGTCACAAATGATTGAAGCCACTCCAATAATTTCTAAATAAACCCTAAACAATTCAATAAAAGCTCCTCTGAAGCAGCGTAAACTGAATGGATTGTGAGGTTACTTTTTGACAGTTCTAATACGGAACGAAATGTCAAACGAACGTTCGTAATACGGTATTGCCAGGCAATATTCGGCCAGAAGTCGGCCAGGGTGTCACGTGATCGCTGACTGGCTTGTTTGACGAGTTCATAATACGAAATTGCAAGGCAATTCTGTTTACGCCGTAAACTGCCTGGAAATAAGAGTTCATAATAGGGCCCCTGGTGTCCTGAAACACATGTTTTTGGCCTAGCTTAGGCACCAGTCTCCCACAATATGTTAATGTGTATTAATAGCCTAATACTAATCAATGACTACTTGTAAACTTTCAAATATTGTGGTGAGAAAATAAATAAAATTTTATTTTTATTTGTATTACCTTTTTTGTTTTTATAAGAATCTATATTATTAAAACAAAGTCTGGTTAGTTACACCATTTATAACTCAAGAACGGCTGGACTGATTTTTATTCATTTGTTGCAGATAGGTCGCAAATTCACGCCTCAAAATTGAACGTTGAATTCCAAGTCACCCTGTACATTACCGGTGTCACGATCCCCTCCTGAGTCACGTTTCTTTTCGCTCAGCCAAATAAGTTGTGTTTGCTGTCCAAAACAGGTCCGCGAAGGTCGACTGCTTTGGACATGTTCACGATCGAACGTTGCTTGAGAACCATTGTCAAGTATCTATTAATTCTGATGTTATAATGCGAAACAAGGAACCATGAACATAAATCACAGAAAATGTAACCTCATAGGTATGCTAATCGTTTAATAAACGAGTCAAATAATAAAACAGTGTTTAAGCCGACTGGTCCCGTCGGGGTCAATTAGTTCACTTGAAACGGGCACCTCGTGTTGAATTCATAAAACATGTTCGAAATCTCATCCTGCCCATGATTTACGGGAGCACAGAGCACGATTCCTTTTTAAGCGTCGTCGACGGACCGGTCGTTGGCTTACAAAAAGCTCTGTGAATGTATTGCTCTGGCACAAACGGTGGGAAGCTTCTCACGACTCTTCGGGGAACTGGCTTGGCATGCCCGCTAACCACAGATAACTCCACCTTGCTATATCTACGTCACTTTGTCTGCTTTTTACAATTTTAAAGAAATCAAAAGTCAAAGTTACGAGTATATAGTTCCGGTTCTGAGTACTAAATGATAATTGGTTACACGCGAAGGGTTCAGTCATCATGGTGTTACAATATTTTTTATGAATAAGCCATATTCTTGAGAACTGCATATATACAATTAACATTTTTCAGAGGACTGTAACTTGAACTTTTTAAAGCTATCTGACAAGTAGAATGCAAGTGGTGAAAATTAGTGACCAATTCAGCAACGAGCTCCCGATTTGTTATGGTGTGCCGCAGGGCAGTATACTTGGACCTACGCTGTTCCTCATATTTTAAATGACCTCTGCAACATCACAAATGCAAAAATTGTGTCTTTAGCTGATGACTCAGATAATTGCCCAGAATAGTTTTAATTCTGCCTTTGATTGGCTTCGATCCCACGCTCTAACCCACCAAAGGCGAAATTGATGACGTTCTCTATCTCACCGACCTCACAACCAGATATTCCCATCATTTTAAAGACTCACTCCTGTAACAGTAAACATTTACACACATGCCAATGTTCAATCATTGATACAGTTGATAATATTAAGTACCTAGGTATAACTTTAGATCGATATCTGAATTATTAAACACATATAAACTTGGTAACAGGCAGGGTCAGAAAACTTATATATATTTTATAAATCTTCGACACGTCGCCAAGCAGTCTCTTATTCGCAATGTATATTACGCCTTATGTCAATCTATTATTACTTATTGTATTAGCTGCTGGGGTGGCGCCACAAAAACTGCCCTAAAACCTTTGGAAGTTTCCCACAGAGCTATACTGAAAATTGCAACATTTCGACCTTATCTGTTTCCAACTACAGAACTTTACAAAAACTGTAGTGTCCTCAACGTAAGGCAACATTTCATTCTGCAAACCATTCTTCCCCAACACTTAAAAACCCCTCTTACTACTATTAACAAACGTCGGAAAGATATGATTTGTACTGTTCCACAAACTCAGGTGAAATACACTAAGAGATTTTTCTACTATCTTGGCCCTTACTTGTATAATAAAATAAACGCGTCCTTATATATCTACAATTTACCACATAGCAAATGCAAACTCGCCCTCCGTGCATCCCTCCTGAATAAAACCTACGACGAGACTGAAAAGTTCTTATAAACACCTACATGAAAGTAACCCTATTTCCTATTATTTAAAGTTCCAAATACTCACATATACTCTCACTCATTCACACACACACACACACACCCTCACACGCACTCACTCGACTCACCACACTCCACTTCTCATTTTAATTAGTCTTATTTAATTTACAGTTTTTCATTTATTTTATATTATAAGATCGAAGGCATAAGTAACATGATTATTGTGATATCCCAATTGGGAGTCTAAACTGTCTCTCCTTAATACAGATCACTCAGTGATCTAGCTAGGTGAGCAGCGATTCACCCAACAATTAGTTGTACCTGATCCATGTAATCAATTATGCATAGTTTGTAAGTCCCTCATGTACTACAAAACCTTTACCTTTACTTGTACCTAAATAAATTATTATTATATAAATTATTATTATAAATTATATAACATTATTTGGTTAAACTAATGTAAATGACTTTATCACGCATGGAAAGAATTGTCCCGTTAAACGTATTACGTGGAATTTCTTGAAACAAAATGAAACTATCATGGCTGTATGTGAAAATAATGTATTTGTGCAACTTACACTTACAAAGTAAATGCAAATTCTAACTTCATGTGTCACTGTTAAGAGAACGATACGGAAATTAACACAGACAAGTAAAAATACGGAGCTAAATAGGTATGACGTAAAGCTTGGGAATCAAATGCTAAAATGAGACTATTGTCAGTCTGGAAAAAAAGTCTGTGTTTCGGTGTGTAATTGATGTAAGGTTTTCCACTTGGATCACCTCATACAATGGTCTGCGGGAACTGTTTAACATTTAGCGCTTTCGCAGGCGCCTGCGCCGTCGTCGCCTCGTGAGAACTCCAACGTCTTATGACTTCATTCCAAACTGTTGCCAACTCGTACGGTCATTTAGTTTGTACTTTAATGTGCCTATGATTTTGGTATTTGACTATAATTTCGTTCAGACAAGTTTGATTGTTTTGTTGATGTCCATATTTATAAACGTCGCTAATAGTTAAGTTATGATTAGCGTCTGTTCAACCACACATTTTTGACGAATACACGTCTCAACTTTATAAATAAAAAAAGTTTTTGTAACGCTACTAAGTACTTTTTTATTCTTCAACTAGGACAAGCTTACATGGCAAGGTAATTTCAAATACTCAATTTTAACTTGCAGTTTTATAAGAGCTTTAATTACTGCTTGTTCTTGATTTATAATAGGACTTCCATTTCGAATTTTATTACACTACAACCTGGTTGAATCGTGTACTTATTTGACTAAACTCTTGTTACCAGTTTTTTTAATGCAATTCTCCTACAGTCTGCTATTTTTTCATGTGTTTTGCGAAAGCATTAGTAGGTTTTTGTTACATAGGGTGACACACTGGGTTAGTTTTCGTGAAAAGACTAACGAATTTAATGAGGTAGGTACTTGTATTGTTGAGATCGTCCTCCGGCTGAACTTATGACTGATTATCGTAAATGATCCATTATGGAGACAAGACCAGTATGGAGTCTGCATACTTGGTATAGTACAACATCCTAAAGCTCCATCGACTCCAGTCCCGGACTGGAAAATACTGGAAATAGGAGTCTTCTTAGTGCTCGGAAGCCAGTTAAACTTCAGTCGGCTTAGGTTATTTTACAGTGTATCGATTATACCTACTATAGTCTATAACGTCCTCAAAACTAACCACATTTTGCCTAATTTATTGCCATGCCTTTATTTGGTATTCATACTCGTATTAGACAAAATGCGGTTAGTCTTCTATGAATTACCTTTCACAAGCTGCAGGTTAGCTCCACGGCATTATTAATTTTTCGATAGAATTAAATGATTAATGTAAAAGGTTTTTTTTTTATAAATAACTAATTGTAACCTTAAAATACTGTTTGTAGAATTATTGTTGTCATCAGTAACAACGGTCAAGTGACGTACAAAGTGAAGCATGCTATTGGTTGTATTGATGACATGGTGCTGAACAAACTGTGCGGAAGTAGGTACTTATATCATCATTAGAACTGTCGATGATGTCACTGAATGAGGTGATTACGAGTGCAATTGCATGAAATGTACTTTAACATCTCAAGTGCGTGCAAATTATTAAATGCTATTATTAATTAGCATTTAATAATTTGCCCGATTCATCACTTAATACAAAAATCGAGTCTGGTCGGAACATGATTGAAATATATCCTGTGGTTAATAGCGTAGGTAGGCGCTATAAGGATTGAGGAAGATTTAAAGGCAAATGTACCAAGGACATTCCAGGTTCAGGAAAACGATTTTCAGATCAAGCTTGCGGCATGTAAACGACAATGTGGACCGGACCATAATAATATGTAGGTACTATACAAGTTTGACACATGATAGCGGAATCACTCCGACTTCAATTGCATTATTTTAATAATGCAATTGAAGTCGGAGTGAAAATTGCAAGGTGTCTCCATTTTTATAATTATTTATAATTATAAAAATGGAGACACCTTGCAATTTTATAACGCGTAAATATGGATTATCTTTTGGGTTCGGTTTTACGACTATGCCAACAAAATAAAATATGTAATTATGTCCCAGGTTAATCGACATTGCGCCGTAACGCGGTGCACATAGAACAAGATATCAATGATTGTGTAGCGTTCTAAATAAAACGAGAGACACTCGCGTACACACTAGCTCAAGTGTCATTGGTAGCGTCGCGACAGTTAAAGATGGCGGCTCGTGACGTCATCGTGCGTTTCCTTTCACGTCACCTTCACCTTGACATTTGAATTTGATTCTAGAACGTGTCGCCGTACGGTGGCCGCTCATCCGAAATGCGTTGCATAATTACTGGTGCTCCTCGAATACATATTACACGAGTTTGTTGATTGCTCTTACATGATTAACGTTTTAAGTAATGTGACTGCGCATTGTTGCCGTTTCCGTTTCCTATTCAGGGAATATACTTGATGGCTATTTACTAACTTCTCCAACAGAAATAGTAAAAAATGCAGGTGTTGAAATCTAACTATCCAGTTTCTGCGTTCAAGTATTACTCAGAAGCAAATGCCAAAAAAAAATTGATAGTTCGAGATTCCATTCTAATATTACTATACAGCGCTCGCATAACTTTGTCTATGGGTATCCCTGGTAGTAAAAAAAACACTTAAAATATGAGAAGATTACATACATGTGATACATCTATCACTAAAGTCTTATAATATTGACTACTATATTCGTCTGAAGAACTGTGTTTATGCACACAATGAAACTAAGTTAGCTATGGCTATGGCGTGACTACCGGTCATCTAATTTCTGTCCCGGAACGAATGTTATCCAAAAAGCATTCTGATGAAGTGTTTATAACATCAAAAGATCTAGTTTGACGAGCATGACGTCCTGTTTCTCGTCTATGATTGCATTGTAGCCGTTACAAAGCTGTTGTGTGAGGAAATTGAGCCGTAAAACTTTATGTAGCTTCCTCAATGTCCTGCTGTCTATGCAATTAGATACAATGTTATTAAGTAGGGAAGTGTTTAGAAACATTATTTGGATTTTACTTCTGAACCAGTTTTACCTTTGTTGTTGATTCTGTTTTCCGCATTGCCTGCTCCCGCTGTCTTCTTCTTGTCGTTAGATCATTGAAATTATCCTAGGAAGTTAGGAGTTGCAGTATTCACTCATGGTCATGTATTAACTTCCTTTTTTTTTTCAGTGAATGCGCCATTTATTATGTACTTTTAAACAATACTCGAACAAAAGTATTTTTTCAGAATGGAATATACATTTATTTAATATCAATAATAATATTATAGGCAGCTGTACGCAAGTATTATACTGATAAACTTATTTGTTTTTCCTCAATGCAGTAAGGAAAAAGGCAATACTTTGTAGGTATGATTACGTATTGCTGTTGATAAGTACGTTTCAAGTGCAGTAATGAGTATTAATAGTGGTTGATGACCAAACTGACGTTGTTACTATTTTCCCAATAACCTATAGCTTGGTAGGTTTTAAATTATAAACCCATCGTAAAGAGAGTTTTATTAATTCATCATTTGCTATAAGAATTGATCAGCATGCAATGCAGAACGTGCAATCAAACAAAGACAACAAAAAAGCTTTAGGAAATGTTCAAATAAACTGGTTACGGTTTGAAACTAGTGAACAGCAATATTTTTTAAATATCCAGACACTACGTGATGTTATGTTATGTTACTATTAGCCTGATAGCCCAAACGAAGGCTATCTCCAAAGAACTTAGGTCCAACGTCTACAACATGCTCGTAACGTGTACATTGTTTACAAAACTCCAATCATTATATGATAACTCAGTATCAACCTACAGTTACGTATTATGTTTTGCTAAGATAGGTGGGTCATCAATTATCTTCTGTTTGTTTTTTAGTGGTGTAACGTTTATTTTGAGCTCATTGTAATTGCGTGTTGTCACAAATAGGCAAATTTCGTAAGTGTCAGCGAAGTAGTGATTGGTATCCTCAATGACTTCTTCTTCTACATGGTGCCTCAAAGTGTTTGTATGCCTTCTCTCTTTACATTCGTCACCTGTCACTTAAGATCAGTGCCATTGACACACAATATAGGCGTTTGCATTCTGCGCCCACAAAAATTCCTATTCTCTAATTTGATACTATTTGTTACTTATCTCTCAGTAACCGACATTTCAAATATGACACTTGACAGTCTATATATAAATACTTAGGCTATTTATCGACCTAACTGTAAGGATTCAAAAATCATGTGAAGACCATCGTGTATGATCGATCATACCAGCATGTCATGTACTAATAATTTTATACTACACTCGTACAAAGTGTGTTGGAGCCATCAAGATAATGTCATTATCTTGATATAAACATTGACAAGTCATTTAATGCGAGATGTAATGCGTCAGAGTCACTTCGGTGGATGGAAGCACCTGAAGGGCGACGCGCTTCCATCAGCCACAGCATAGAGAGACCACACGAAGAAAGGGGTCTTCGCGCAGATTTCCTCTGGCTGTGTCATTCTTACTTATTGCAACATATAACCTATTCACTCAACGCCCAGCAAAGGAGTGCAGATTGCACGGTGATGGCAGCCGGGCATATAATTTTTCGAAACCTTTTCGTAACATCTTCGGAGGGTCCTTTCCTCTTCGTTTTGCCGTTTCCCGTAAGATGGATAACAATCCGTAATCCATGCTACCAATGTTTGAAAGTATATTGAATTTAGACTTACGTTTCCCGTAAGATGGATAACAATCCTTAATCCATGCTACCAATGTTTGAAAGTATATTGAATTTAGACTTACGTAGCCCAATACTCTACCCCAATATGTGAACGACGCTATCCTGATATTCGATCTGTATAAAGTAAAGTATGACTGACTGACTACAATATCGATTGACGCAAATCGTATCTTATCTAAATCGAACGATGTTTTAAATCCTATTTTGAACATGACAATGATTGCTCTAAAGGTATCAGATCAGTGATGTATTGCAAACGTTTTGAAATAGGACGTACGAGAGAAAAAGAACACGTCAGTGTAAAGCAAATGGAGATTAAACACGCAATAGAGGTCGTAGAGACAGGTTTGAAGTGACATTAAAATGTTGGTAAAATAATGTTATTATGACGTAACGTAACAATGGCGTCGAACCTCGAGATTGGATAGGTATTTGTCAGACGGTTACATTTGCCGAGCTTGAACGTGTTCTAAAAATATAATTCAATTAAGCTCCATGGAGAGGTTTGTGTACTTTTAATCTGCAATCTTTCTTTTCAGGAATAAGTGATGGATCATAACTAACTAACCATATCTCAGTTCCTCCGATCCTTGACGGAGGTTACTTCAAGTGGGCTGCTAATGTCTTCGTATAGCCTGCACTCCATAATGCTGCTTAGCATTTTGATGTCAGTTTTAGTAAAAGCGGTCACCGATGAGTTGAAATAATTTTCCATTGTATTTACGTGTAAAAACAATAGATAAGATTCATAAAAGTAGGTAAAGTGGTTGTCTCGCCGCCTCGTTTAAATCAAAGGATTTCGTATGTTATGAACGTAACGCTTGACAAGTGGCACCTACATACTTTAATGACAAATTGTGACGCAAGTAAGTTCTATTGAATTTCTGGAGCTTTATACGAGTATCTTATGATAGCATGGCAATAATTACAATTCCATCCATGAGAACTTTATGTCTTGTCGGTTTAGCAGTTTCTACCGTAGTCTTCTTGGTTTTCCTTTTTTCCCCATTTTTTTTTGCCATATATAAACATAACTTCACGCCTTGTTTCCCCGAAGGGTTGGGCAAAGGCGTACATAAGTTAATAGGGGGCGAGCCTATTGCAATATTTTTTTTTGATGCCGGAAATCATCCCATGAGAACGTGCTACCGGGACAAAAAGTAGCCTTCCCCAGGATGCCATCTCCTTGCCAATATTTTTCGAAATCCGTTCAGTGGTTTGGGCGTGAAAAGGTAACATAGAGACAGACTTACTTTCGAGTTTGTAATATTAGTATGGATAATGTCTTGTATATATATCATCATTGTACCTATACTGTACCAGACTTAAATCTTGGTTTAAAATACTAAATAAAGTTCATTTGTTACTTCTTTGTTAGTTCTTTTGTATTATACCCTAATGTGTTCAACTTCCAAACATTCATTGTACCGAACAAACAAATACTTACAAATTTCAAAACAGCGCGCAGCTTATAATGTGTAAGTGTTGGCTTCACTTCAACAATCAACTGATAAATTGATATCGTCGCTATCGTTATCAGTGTGATAACAGTTGACATCCATTTACGATCCAATGTTACGGAATTTACTCCGATAATCATCTCCATTTGTAAAAAAAAACACGTTCCTGGAAAATCCATTGCACAAATACTTGTTGTATAGACAGTTTTATTTGGTTTTCCCTGCAAAGTTAGTAACAAGGTTGAGTTGTAGAGAGTAATCGTTGAGGTACTTGAATTACTTATTAATTACCTACCAGTTTTATGGACATGTAAAGTACTTTGTTTCTGTGGTACATACTAATTCGTTATTTGTGGATTCTATCATATTTGCCTGGTCCTTAGCGCTTATTAAAACCACAACTACCAGATGTACCATTGACGTCTAGTTGAATACGAGTATGTGCCGCTATGAAATTGTATTTTTTAAATAGATATACTATTCAACATTAAGGAAAACCCCTGGGCGATAGACCAATCACAGCAATCGCTCGTTTCATTATACCTCGTATACGGGATGTGTGTTGATCATGCGAACTGATTATTGTCACCATTAAATAGCTAGAGTTTTATTTTTCAGTCACGTTATGTCACGTGTATACTTAATATAATTGCTCCCAGCAGCCCGCGCAGTGTGCTAGGTCGCGCACTTTCCACAATTATTTTTATAGTTATCATCTGACAGCCATCTTGATTGATGAGCAGCCCATTGACGTCATCGGTCACACCAGTGTTAAATAATTACGTAATCTTCTGTTTCTATGAAATTATCAACATCGTTACATTATCAATTCGAATGCTTTAAATCCTTTTTTGAATTATCAACAGAAATGTCTGTTAAGATTCGATCCTATGCAGTAAACAACATTTCAAGAACGTTACGTCTATTTTTATTCGATTAAAGCGAAAAACATTGCAATTTAAACTTGCTATCAATATGAGATAGAGTTAATTGGGTGACCTCGTCGTCGGCGATAACGCTCACCCCGGAGATTCGCGATTGTTTTGTAAATACATAATGGGTTCGCTTCGACTCGATAAAGATACGCAATCCTGGCTCATAGTACACGCATTACGTATCAGACACGCTTGTAGATGGTTTAAACATCACAGCACTTATCAACACTATTCTGAGAATCTTCAAAAAATACTACTTCCTTCATATTATAACCTACTTATCCTACAGGTTTTCTACCGAATAGTCTCTTGTATTCTAGTTCTATTGTAGTGTCGTTTATTCGACACTGACTTCAACATACCCCATGTTTTACAAATAAATGATTCTGATTCTGATCAACCATTCGCTTATCTTAAATTCATTTATCTCAAGCTATCCAAGAAAAAAAAAACTGTTGCATCATTTTCTGAATCAACTGCAGTATCAATATCTTTCCCGAAAATTGCGATGAGTTATCATCGAAACATTGTATCATAGGTATTATTGGCACGCATCACACATTTCGTTTCAACGTACCTATCATCTACTATCGCTTTGAAATTATCTGCTGTTATCTGCCGCATGTAAACATCCGGTTATACGAAATCACACATCAATATAGCAAATATAGCGAGTTACGTATTTAGCTGTATCGCAATGGAAAGTTCCTACAGAGCGCAGCCGGCGATGATAGTGCTTATCGAACACGCATGGCCGACGTGTTAGCGGTCGCCCGCGCCCGCGCTGTACTCTGTGACAACACACCATTACTAATTATAGTCTTATAATTGGAAATTGTTGCTTGGTAACTTGTGACGACTTAAGATTACCGTTCTTACAAATTTTCGTCATGATTTTATTAAAATATCAATGATATAGGCACCTGCTTTGCGATTCATAATATTCTAAAGACTAATGATAAGCCCGAATAGCCATAGGTACATATGTATACATGACAATGCCTTAATCTATAATTTACTACCTACGTACCACGTAGGTGTCGTGTCTAGAATAACTCTACATAGTACGTAGACAAATTATAACTAACAGTACAAAACTCCGTGAATACCAAATTCCATGAAGTAAACGCAACGATTCTAGACTGTCTAAGATGTCATATGAACAACAACTATGAAAGAATGTCCACTACAGAACAAACTTGTTATATGATCCGTTACGATAATGTCGAAACAGGGTTCTGGGAAAAGGCGTGAGCAATGACAACACGGTTCGTAATGTGATGAGCTCACGACACTCGTAAAATTTTACCAACTCTACCATTTTCACCCTTAGTTCCTTGTAATAAGAACGATCACGACTGGTACTTGCAAAACATGTCCGCGTCCGCAATGCCAGATGGAATTTTAGCTGTTTACGTTCTTGAAACATAGTTATTAGGTGACATGGGTGTCAAAAAAGGTATCTAACTTAGTACATAGTGCCTAACTTTGTACGCGACCTATTTGGCTCGAACGTAACATCTGTTTTTCTTGGTACTAAATACAGTTTATTTCCTGATCTATACTAAGTACTTTGTTTTTCTTACTGGTGGATTTGCCTATTTTAAGATTACTGAGAACTGTACGAAAATTTGCAAGTAAACAAAAACTTCCGTAGAGTACTTCTCCGTATCGATTCTTCCCCACAATATTGTGGTAAGTACATTTACAGTCACTACCTGATGTGACTTGCAATGTCCTTGTTTAAATCAAACGTAGACGAACAGTCAAGTGATATAGATGATAACGTCGATTATACATAGGTAACCAACTGTTAATATTAAACATAGACAAAGCAAGTGGCCTCACTCACAATACTTACTACGTTGATAACGTTTGTAGTTTGTTCTAGAACTTCTTAATACCTGTGTTTCCGTAAAATGTATATACTGTCAGCTATGCTTATCAGACATATCAACGTCTGGGGATGAGGTTTTGAGTCGGAATAAAGTTGTTTTTAAAGTTCTATTGCGAAGTATTTCTGAGATATTTTGTTTGTCGATTATGGACTCAAACAACACGTGTGACCAGCCCACTGCCATTTAAGCTTCGCAATACCAATATGCTGTAATATTTTGCATGCAAATTATATTTTTGCTTTGTCAATGTAGCCAGACAGTAATATTTATTTATTGCCATATTTAGATTTTCTCGAAAAAATGCTTGGAACACAAGGCCATGCAGATCATTCAGAGATCTGCAGAAAGCATTGCACTGTCATTGTCAGACAAACTAATTAGCAAGCAATATAATGCACAAATGTGGATTGAGCATTTGAGGTTGAAAATGACAAAATCTTAAGTTTCCTGAAGAAATCAAATAAGAAACGCCTTTTTATGCGCGGGACCGAAAGATCAAACCTTGTGGTGTGGTGATATGTGTATTTTTTAAAGTATTTCTACTCATATAGCTAGAACAATGTGGAACCCAAAGGTAACCTCGCCTGCCTACCGGCCTGGCAAAAGTACGATAACGCCAATAAAATCAGCAGAATCTTAGGCATATTACAAACAAATTTTTGTCACTAGAACATTTTGAAGATCGACGCTGATCGTCCTAAGACATTTAAGCTGGAGACTTCTTTTGTATTTAGTTACTGAGTAACACACTTTACCATTTTTTCCCCGCACGGCGCACGGTACGCAGAGTAAGACTTAAGATATCAAGCGACAGCCGTGACACATTGTGAGCATACTACATGATGTTTACGCTGAGGTCATCAATCAGCGCTGTTTACCTACAGCAAAAGTTCATTGACGCCTCAGTTAGCTCTTTGTTGGACGATTTTATTATGTGCAATGATTGTTTATACAATCAGACTTTTACTGATGCTACTATTAAGTTTTATCGAAAGCGTCCCTGCCTTGTTGGAAATTGACAGACTTAATGACCGCACAATATTCATAAACTTAATATCATACATTTTGGGATGATTCGTATCCCTGCTTTGGGTTTGGTCATGGAAACCCATCAAGATTATTTTTTTCGTAATATTGATAGTCCTTAATATTACTTTCTATGAGTAAAATGAGCAGTGGTGGCCCAGTGGTAACAGCCGCGACTTAGGAGTTGTAGTGTGGGGTTCCAACCCTAGCAGGCACTTTACTTTGTACATTATGTCATCACCACAGCTCTCAAAACGGTGAAGGAAAACATCATAAGGAAATTGGCATATCCTAGAACCGAAAATTCGAAGACATGTGAAATCCGCCAACCCGCACTGGGCTTGCGTGGTGGACTATGGCCCACTCCCTCTCTCAACAGAGAGGAGGCCCGTGTCCGAGAGCAGTGTGAACTGTGAACATTATAGGCAGATTATGCTATTAAAATTGATTGAACAACAAAATAGCACTTCCTAATGTGTTATTGATTGACCTTTGAAAGGTGATTCTCAGCGTAACAAGTAGCTTTCGTTACCAACTTTAGGATTCTTTCAATGTGGCTTCTGTTAGAACACAAAAAAAAAAACATGCTCGATAGGCAAATGCCATCAATCTTCACTTATTGAGCCGTCATTGTTTGCTTGCATTTTGCGTGTAGTCGTTTAACTTTTTGACTGAATACTTGCGTCTTTACTTGCTTTTATCATATGCTTGCTTGCTTTCCTGTACTTGCTTAACCCACAAATTCTTAACAAACTGAAAAGCCAAAACTCCACTGCACCAATCGAGCCACCATTTCTTTCTTGCTCTCCATTTTGTGTATTTGCTTGCTTAATCACATATTCGCTAACAAGCTTGCGTGAATACTTGCATTTTTGCTTGCCTTTATGTTTGCCTGCTTGCTTGCTTTCCCATATATTTCCTCTGTTGATTGCTTGTATGTCTTGCTAGGCTTACTTGTTTGCCTCCATGTGTTTGATGTTTGCTTGGCTTGGTTTTTGCTGTCTTTCAATATCTTGCTATGTTCCGACCGTTTGTGCAATCAATGCACAAACGGTCGGAACATTATAACTAGATTTTTTTTAACTCCAACTTTATTTATTATGATAATCAAAATTAAATCAATGCAACATATTATACTGGGTGACATATACCCTTTCATAAAGCAATGTTTATCAATCTCTGCAAGCAGTGCATTCAATACTCTACAATCGTACTCCGGCTGTCAATTACACTTTCCGTTCCCAGAGAGGATATGCGTCTATTTGCGTACAGACACACCACGTTATCACTTATCGTAGTTATTTGCATTCTGTAACGCCATGTTGCGCTAGCCTTGTATAAAACATCAAGCATGTTTTTCTTCATCATCATCGCCATAATTATTTACCAATATTTTATCAGTTTACTACATAAAAAAAGACTTTAAATTACTAATCTACATAATGTATGCAAACGTTATCTTATATGCAAAAAAACATTTAAATAAGTAGTAGATTAAAAATAGTCATAATTCCATTATCAATTAGAAGGTCCTGTCACACTCTTGACATTTACCGTGTTTGTTCCTAGACTCGCTCACGTAACTTCGTAATTCGAGGCACAATTCGACCCCGGCACACAAGGCCCCGCTGTCTACCGAGCCTCTGTTTACAAGCACATGTTTACTTTAGCGAACTATGGATTTCCTGTTACACTTATCAAATTACCTGGTATAGCGAATCGATTAGTTCTGCTGACATAGATGGGTGCGCCAACCAATATTACCCACGTGTCTTTCACCTTGTCCTCATAGTGGATACGTATCAGTAGGTTATGTTTTTTGCTTCCTCAAAACATGGTATTTGTGTTAAATGTCATGGACTTATTGAATGAATGAATTGCACCGATCCCAGCACTGGTTTGACCAGACTAGATTTATCGAATGAACGCCAAGATTTGCGCTAGCCCTTGAAGCCTCATGTTTCATGGTGCTACAATGACCATTGCATATCTGCTCATTAAGTAAAATGTCATGGAAAATATAATAAACTGAAGTTTTGTTACATGGGCTGATAAACTGGTATTGTTAGAGTAGGTATAAGCAGCCTGTCAAATTAAGGAAGTCACCATAAACACCACTGATATTCGGAAAGTATAGAGCACTTCATATTTATTAATTTATTTAAAATGTTCAGTGGGATACTATGCTGTCTGTATTGGTAACATTCTATGTCTGTCTGACTCATAATTGACCAAATAATAATAAAGTCATGCCATGTTACACAAATAGTAACGCTCGTTACATTAATTGATCGAAATATTCATATTCAGCGCAAGACTTCGTCATTTAATTAAACAACATGGAATTAATAACACATTTATCCTTTTAGTCACCATTAGTCGTGTTCAGGGAAAAAGTGGTGTTTCCATTCTTTGCAAAACAGGCAAACCGCAGAATAAACCTAATCACTATGACCAACCAGAACGAATGGTTACAACCTATATCATTACTTAAATATAATTTAAAGCGCTAACTAATTAGTCGTATGCGTTGTTTTTCCTGGCATTAATTGCCTTCCATTTTAAATGCCTATATATACATTTAAATATTATAAAGTAATTTGGAAGGCAGCATATGTGCGATGACCGACGGGATCTGACTAAATATTACGTGTTGCCGCTTTTATTGAGAATTTGTAGCTTTTTTTATTTATTCTTCTGCACATTTCAGTTCCCCTACAACATAACCGTGTTAAATGGTTAATTTGATTAATCTATCATATTATATAACTTCGCAAGACCATTGCATATTACGTATAACTATGATTTTATCATTCATTCTTATGTGTTTTCTTACAACTACATGTACTGTATTTAGGGATTTCCGACGTAGGTGATTCCAATATAAGAAATAAAATAAAAATGTATAAAGTAGTAATTAATTCATACTGGTAGAGAAGGTACGGACTATGCTCTGACATCGCCCTATATGTTCTGAAGATGACATGAGAGGTGGACGGCCGGGTTAGTTCACGAGAACCAGGCCAAGGATCCTTCGACCCGGCCGAGGGGCCCCGGCTATTGATCTCCCAGCTGCAGATGCTGCGCCCACCAACTTTGCAACAAACTTTAATATTTATAATTAATTTAAACTTGTTGTTCCGTGTTATGGAACTAACTTTGCTAATGGCGAATTTATGCTGCCTCGAGAAATTAGAAATTTCTAAGGATTGTAAGTATGATTTCCAAATATGAAGGTGGTGAATGTGTTGTAATGTCAATGACAAGCAGTAAAAACTTTTTTTTTTCGATTGTTATCTTGCCTAAACCGGCAGCTGTATGATAGGTGTGACAACAAAAAGTAGATCAACAGGTAGAGGCCTTGGCGAAATAGGCAACGGGGCCAAGGATGTACGCACCTCTGTCCCGGCTGCTTCTCCGTATAGGCTCTTCATCGGGTGGCACGAGGCTCCCGGATTCCTTCGTTTGTTTGGTTTTTCGTCTTTGGTAATTTAAATTAATCATTCTGAAAACAATCATAAGGAGTGCTCTACACAAAACTGTATGACATTTGGAGAACCATTGGATGTGCCGAATCATATAATACTCGTAATCATTAATTTAATAAATATTCTTCAGTCGTTTTTCATGGATCTAATGGGCAGTATATTGTTTGAAAATTTGTAAAGTTCAATTTGGAATGCCGGAAGAAAATGTTCGAGACACAAAAACAAAGAAATAGATCCTACTCATTGAGTTGTTTGTTGTGACAAGAAAGCATAGTCACATCGCTGTAGTACTCCAAGAAGGAGAGGTTGCGGAGCTAAGGACCGGGTCACGATAAATGAGGCCAAGCATCCCCCGGGCGCGGGCTATTGATCCTTCGCCCCACGAACACGAAGACAGCTGCACTTCCGGAAATGGATTTTGGAGAACCGAAACAAAGAAACGTAAAAAAAAAACTAGACGACAAAATTCCTTATTGTTATCTTAATGAACCAATCTAAAAAAAAAACAGGCACTATTTGCTAGTATTGCTAGCAAGCTCTATTGAACCAATACAGACATTCCACCCTAAGCACAAACATTCATAATTTAGCCGCGCCTAGTGTCCAGTGCCAAAACTGAGGGTGGTTGATCCCGTCGGGTGAGATATTGATCGTAGCCTGCACCGACTAGCTGTGCGCCTCAAAAGCACTAAAGGCTTGCGTTTTGCTTCCCTGAATGTTGTGTCCTGCTCTTTCATATCATGGGACTCTTTTTTCTTCGAACAAAGAATCTAATCCTTCAAAATTATCGAAGGATTTCCTTATCTGAAGCTGATCATAAAATACAAAAGCTTAATACAGCATTATAGTAATAATAACTAGCTTTCAAACTTTTCCTAAAAGCACCGTTCCAACAAACTTCATTGTCAGCAACTTATTTTACTACCTGTCGTTTATTCGACGTTACAACTTCAAAGAATATCGTGAAACAATGGCAACTACAACATTTTGATGCTGCATAACGTTTTGTTGGGAACATGTCATCAATTACGGTTTTCTGCCTAACAATTAGACATTTAGGAGATAACCAGCAAACCGCATGGCTACTGAAGTATTTATTGTTCTCCTTATCCACCTGTCACGTGTCTCGATCGTGGGATGCTGCATTTAATATCAAGAGGGGTTCACTGCATAATGCCCGCCAGTGAACATTATCTCCGTCGCAGAAGAGTCGCAGACTTCATTGTGTTCAGTGACTCTCCCCAAATCCCACACAGACATTGACAGCGTGCACTTAGGGACACCCTTGTTGCAAAATGTATGATTTTGGCGCAGTTAACTGTGTGAGTGTGCATGTCCCTGGAAGTGTGTGGTGTTTTATCTGTTCCGCTATGGCGTGTTGCGATGGGAGCGCATCGACCGCTAAACAGCCGAATCGATGTGGTGGCGCATGCGCCACAGGCCCGGCGGTGGCGCTCGATAAACACCGAGACTACACGTCACCCCTCGGTTGTGTCGCTGAGGTAAACGACTCGAAAACGTTACGATAGGTCTTGATGTTAATATACCATTTTGTAATATTTTTATAGTATTTGAATATTCAGTAGGTTTTGGTAATTGTCTTTGGCATCTACTTGTCTTTTCCATTTGGTTGGACATTGATGAAAGCGCCTATATGTGGACACTTGGCTTCTACGTAAATTAAATTAATTCGTCTGCTTAATATAACTGGCATTAGTGTTTGAAGTTCCGCAGCCACGGGGATGGTACCTACATAGGTTATTGAACGTAAACAATAAACACATGTATAATGACAGTCAATGGACTGGCTCTGCGACGCTACATCAGTCGCCGCTTTTTAACGGGCATCGGTATCGCACATACCTTTTTATTTGTATTTAAGCAATCACACCAACGACATATTTACAAGAGTAGAACAATAGGTAGCCACATGTTTTCAATACTGTGTAAATACACTTAGAGGCATACACAACATTCTTATTAAAACGAGAACAAGACTATTCGATTAACTTAAAATCATTAGAATATTAGTATTAACATTAAATTGATACACAATAAAATTACCAAATAAGATTTGAATATAAAATAAACATAACATAACATCACGCCTGTAATCCCTGAAGGGTTAGGCAGCAGTGTACCGATAGTACACCCACATTTCGCCAGTTATGCTTAAGTCCCATGTAATAAGGGGTTTATATAATAAAATAAAATAAATTAAACATTTCGTCACATTGCACAATCGAAACCATACAAAATCAGATAAAAAGTATATGCTTATATGTTTTTAAAAAACATACAAAATAAAATAAAGGTAAAGGTAAAAAAGGTAGTTAAATGACGTGAAAAAAATTAAAAAAGAAGAAAACTGTAAATTAAATAAAAACTGAGATTGTAAATCTAATTAAACTAAATGCAAATGAAATTCAGTGAAATTAAATTATTATTAAATTAAATTAGAATAAGTATAAGTAGGTAGCTGATAACAAATCAATGTTTTTAATTTTAGTTTTAAATATTGGCAGACTATCAAAGGAAATATCGATGTCTGTCGACCAAACCGGTTCTGTTGTAAAAAGTTAACATTCTGTTTAGAGGAGCATGCTGGCCCAGGTTTGTGCGATACGGTTTAGTGGCAAACGTCCTAGTGAGTAGTGGTACGCTTGCTACCAGAGATGAGAATGACGAGGTAAGTTCGTCGAGGATGATTTTGTCAAGGAGATCTGGAGTTGATGTTATCCCGTTTACAACTTTATAAAGTGTTGTCATATCATTTCGAGCCCTGCGTTGCTTCAATGAGTCTAATTTGAAGTAGCTTAGACGTTCAGCGTAATCGGCCCTATATGGGCATTTGTGTTTTTAACCGCAAGCACTTCGTATTTTTTTTTAACTAGCTCAATACGGTTTATATGAACATTATAAGTCGGACTCCAGACGGGAGGCGCATATTCTAATATAGCTCTATAACACATTTGTGCGCAGCCTGCACAAATGTGTTATAGAGCACTTTCAATGCCAAGATTCCCTTAAATTCTTTGCCAATTCTGTTGATAAACCCAACCGTTTTCATTGCTTTTTTAAAAACATTATTGATGTGTGGTAAATGAGAGATCGCTGCTTAGCACTACACCTAGATCCCGTATGTTTTTGACTTGTTGTAGTTTCGTCCCATTGAGGGAGTAAGTTGATGGTATGGGATGCTTTTTCCGCTTAAATGTTACGTGATAACTTTACTGGCATTCAGAACCTTCCCAATAACCACTCACCAGCTCTGTATTGAGTTCAGATCAGTTTGGAGTAGAGCATTGTCTTCTTGAGTTTTTTGATTGACGATAGATTTTAAGGTCATCGGCAAATAAAAATCATTGGCTATGTTTGATGAAATTGACTATGTCATTAATGAATACAACAAAGAGAATTGGCCCGGAATGAGATCCTTGGCGCACACCGGAGGTTGCGATATACTCCGGAGATTGATAGCCGTTAACCACCACTCTTTGTGTTCGTTAACCTTGATTATTTCAAGCGGAAGTAATTAGAAAAGAGTTTATGGCACGTGACGACTATCAATATTTTGGCCTTTCTTTATTAAATATAAACATTCGTTGCCCAGCCCTTGTATTAAAAAATGTACTAATATATCACATTTGATATAGGTGATAGTATTTTCATTCAAGATAGCATCTAAAATAAAAAATATGAGAACTTTATCCAATAACTTGTAACATTTACAACACTTAATAAAATAATTCATATAGAATAGAATATTGTAATATTTATTTGCTTTAAAACGTAGTATAAGATGGTAAAATGCAGAATAACAAGAGTATACATGTTTAGTGTTTATTTTATTTCTTTATTTATTTAACCATTTATGTACACACATATAAAAAGTCAAGAAGAATAAAGAGAACAGAAAACTACGTACAAAGGTTGTTGTTGTAAACAAGCATAACATTCAAAGAGAAACAGAAACGCCTACTTATATTTTTTTTTACAAAAACACCGAAGTTATCTCAATACATGAAAACACTTTTGTTGATGATTATCAAATACTTTTACAATCTCTTTTTTATGTTTTTATATCCCAATATGCTCGGGATTTTGTAATTAAATTCATATTTCCGTCGTCATCTATTCAAGCCCTGGAACCCCTGATGACCGACTAAACACTTTGTTACTAGACATCATTTACAATTCCTACCAATAATTCAAACCAAAGTTATTGTCATTAATCCCAGAGCGCAATGTCGACTGCTACTTTTGTTTTAATTGGCAATGTATTAATCAATAGCTGAGCCAAACTAATTCGTTCTAACGATACACAAAGCCAGGGTGGGGCGGCGGTTTGTGACGTCACCAATCGATAGTACCCCTGCCCTCAACCCCTGGCGTTACGGGATGATGTAAGGCAATATTTTCGTTGAGGTTGTTGAATCATAGTACCCCAAATGTGGGTAAACATGAAACCAGACTCAATGGTACAACTATGCCATGGTTTAAAAGCTTTAGGTCTGATGTACAGGTAATGTCAACTTGTTTATTAATAATACCGAGTGCTGAATAATCTTTGTTGCTCACCTTTCGGTTCATTGTTGCGTCTAGGCGGCTCTAGCAGGCGATGTTTCTTAACTGCAAAGCGGCAAGGCCGGCCAACAACCTAGCTTTAATCAACCTGCTCGCTTTTGTGTTTGCTTTTCCGTTTTATATCCACCGCAGTCAGAATGACAAAGAAGTGAACAATCATTTCTGTGGTTTGTCACTTGTTTCTTTCCTTATTATTTTCATCATTGTCTTTTTCTGCCAACTGATACCCCTTTAGATATTTGAATAACTTAAGGTCAAGTTAAGCTACTAAGCGTATTTTAGTTCGAAAATAGACGAAGGAATTCCTGTGGGTCCAACAAAAATACTTTCAGTACGATAGGACCTGCTTTTCATGTTCGCCATGTAGATATTCGATATATTATACTCATTAGGATTACAATGTTTCTATTGATAAAATAAAAACTAGAATGTTGTTTTCGCCAAAAATCGTTACAATTTAACTTGTAAAAGCAAAATGTGTATTCAAGGAAAACATGTATGCTTAAAATAAAACATACTTACCTACCTATAATCTTTACCGCTTAACTTGATCAAGGAAAACAAGAATTATATTGTTTTTCTTTTACCTTTGAAACCTCGTTAATTTCGTACATCAATTCAACATAATATACTCTGAATTTATACAAAGTATAACATAAGTAAAACTGAACCATAAGTTCAAGAGGATTTACCGACGAGCGATATAAAGAAAATATTGACTTGAGTTTAAACTGGATTAGTTCCACAAAACAGAGAAGGAGATGTAAGAAAGCGTTAACCTAGTCGATGATTGTATAAGTTTACTAGTTAATACGTGAACAGAAAGTAAATAAACATTGACACGTGTTTATGGGTGCGGGCTGGCACATGCGCTCTGCCAACCTAGCCATCGATCCGGGTCCACTCCCGGCACACTATACGTGATGCTAGGCTAGGTGGACCCCACGCTCGGCTACTGCCATATTCCTGTTTCAAAGATTTTTCAGGCGGATGCTTTTGGGTACCTACCTAATGTGTATCGCCGATTAGACATTGCAGTAAGTACTTACAAGCTCGAAAAGTATTTTCCTTTTTTGAGTTATTATTTAACAGTTTCTATTTCCTCCAAGTAGTACTGCCATAAATAAAAGGAAAAATCTACTAGGATGCGCCATATTAATGTAACAATACCTTTCGGAAATTGCTTCTAGGACACCGATGTACTAATTGTCTCAGCAAAGCCATAAGTACAACAATTTGTAGCTATAAGACATGCAGGTCCCCAATCAATAGTAGCTATAAGACATGCAGGTCCCCAATCAATAGTAGCTATAAGACATGCAGGTCCCCAATTAATAGTAGCTATAAGACATGCAGGTCCCCAATCAATAGCCCTGCGGAGGGCGGGTCTCGATGCAGCAACTCGGCCCCGACTAATTACATACGAATGTTTTAATGTAAACCTTGTTGATGACAAATAATTGTTAGATCCTGCTGTGTTCACTGTAGCCACCCAGATGTAAATAAACAGTAGTTACCACGTGCCTTTAATAGTTTTGACCAGGGACTGCGCAAACGTGATTGGATAATGAGTTATCTTTGCTTTCATATCGTTTTTCGAATGACGGGGCAATCGAAAGTGTTTTGTTTTCCGTAGCCTATCACATGCGGATCGCAGCAGAAATGCGGTCACCGTAGTACCTAAATTCTGCGTTAGTACCAACATTTGACGTCCACCTTCATTGTTGCCTTTGCTAAGTTTATTTGCTTTGTTCCATTTTTCCATAAATGGGATACAATAAAGCTTGTCGTTATCGTATATTAGCTAAATTTCTCACAGCATCAAAATGAAAATACAATTTTTTGTGAACCTGCATTGATATAATAATCTTCGCCAATGAGTTGATGCTTGGGATAGACACCGTATATTTCCATTGTCGTTAGTTATTTCAGCTTCATCCACCGATCTGAAATCTGTTCGTCAAAGCTACTCCATATACCTAACTGAAATACTTATTAGTTTATCGTGCATTCATTAAGCGATTTTGGTGTAGACCCAACAGTAACTAACTGTAAATAGACCCCGACTGTTTAATAGAATAATCTGATTTAGCGTGCTAGTAATTTGCACTTGCAAGCTGACTCAAATTATTCTTTCATCCGTGACGACGTGAAACTGCTACGTTCAAAGGCAAATCCGATTACTTGATTGCGAATTTTGAACGCCATAAAAACTGTCAGGAGAACTGCGGAACACAAAGGGCTGACTGCCTTCGTTAGTAGTATTACCTCGTTTGTCTCCAACCACGTTATAAATAATAATGTTGTAGCGCTCTTCACATTCCATAAGTAAAAACCGTCGCATTAGTTCGTTTATCATCATAAATTGATGTAAAATATTAGTAGTATAAACTATAAGTAGCATTTCCCGCTCAATTTGTATTGTTTATTGATTGTTTGATTTGATTGAAGGTCTTTATTAACAGAAAGCTAAAAACAAGCAAACGAAAACATCTTATTCTATATGCAAACTTGCATCATTCGAGCAATGTTAATTAAATAGTCTAAATCACCTCTTTTAAGAGGTGATTTAGACTATTTAATTAACATTGCTTATCATACAACATGTATGACTACTAATTTAAATTCTAATTATTCTTGAGAAAATAATAATCTACGTTTTAGAGGAATTCAGTGCTTCCATTTAGAGAAGTAGTCCAGGAGGATATCAAGCGAAAGTCGTTGAATGACTAGGTTTAGGTCGCCAGAAGATGAATGTTGCTGTGTCATCGGCGTACACAGCGAAAAGCGCTAGCCTTTGCTTCGGAATATCATTGAAATACAAAATAAAGAGGTACGCTCCTGATATTGATCCTTGTGGTACTCCGGCGGAGAGTTGTCTATAATAGCAAAAGACAAGCTCCTCCAGTCATATTTGGGTGAACGAACCTTTCCTTCACCCAAATATGACTGGAGGAACTTAACAAGGATATAGGGATTATATGAGGGGATATTATTAATTTGTGGATCAAACCCGCGTGCCAATTTGTATCAAAAGCCTTTTCCATGTCTAACAGCACCGTACCTATGGATTTGTAATGGTTGAGGTTGTCAACAATGTGATCAGTAACTCTAACTTGCTGTTGGACTGTGGAGTGGGATTTGCGGAATCCAAATTGTTCTGGGATAAGGTGATGCTCAGTAAGTTTTGAAAGGCGGCTCAAAATCAGGGTCTGAAAAAGTTTTGCCAAGCTTGGCTTAGTAACTTTATTTAGTTTATTTTGTAATACATTTAAAAGCAAAGAGTTGTCTATGCCTGGAGCCTTGCCGGTTTCAAGGCATTCAACACAGTTTGGGAATTTCTTTGGGTCTCAATGGAAATCTTAAATCATTTATTTTGTACCTGTTTAGTTAATTGGTCGATGCTCTTACAGCAGCATCAGTTTCTGGGTCACTATTTCAATCTCTAGTTAACATAGCGTTTTGAAGAAAAGCGTCTGTATTGTTTATTATTTTATCGAAATGTCTCCGCCTCAACTGAATTCATAAGCTATTAACTAATAGTAACATCTAATTTAATAAGAAAAACATCACGTAATCAAGTCTATAATTCAAAATAGAATTTGGCCTTATATTTTGAATTCTTAATTGCAAATCTAGCATTTGACTTAGCAACGAACTAAACGAAACGTACATTGCAGGTGTATAGGAGTGCGATTAAACAATTTGCAGATACTAAAAGTATTTTTATCTACTCATTCGTACATATACCTAAGGGAATTTAAAACAACTACAAACACACCTATTTCCTTGATACAAAAAAAAAGGAAATTTGAAAGTAATCTTGAGAACGTGACGATCGAGTTATAATAAAATCTGATTTGGTGTTAGTACGTGTGGCGTGAGGCCTCGATCACCGATCCTCCCCGTCATCTCCGTCTACGTTTACCTGGCCGCATAACTGTTTTTCCTCCGATCCTCATTCGCATACAAAAACCGATGAGTTGCCTTCATTATTATTAAAGCACAACAGAAATGAGCGGCAACATGGCGGTGTTTAACTGTGATTGCGACGTTGCCACACCGCACGCTCGGCTGACTCGTCACGTGACGTCACGTCTCAAGATGGCCGCCACACCGGTCGCGGCGTCCCCCCGCTCACTCCCGTCTTCCAGCCGGATCCGATCGTGTTGCTCGGTAATAATAATTTAGAATGCAGCCGTCAGAAAGGAAACCGAGCAAGAATAGATTGAAATTTAATGCAACGAACACGTCGGCTATACGTGTTCACACTAATTGTTATTCTACAACAGATGCTATTTACTTTCGTTGAATAATATAGACAGTTGTTAGCGGAATCGAGGGCCTGCCAGTATGTGTGGCGGGCGACTGCGTGATTCATTTAGTTAATGATCTAATTACCTAATCGGTGACACATTTTTTCACTGTGGTTAACTTAATCTATAAGAGAAACTAGTATTTATAGTGTTGCTACGTAATTTTTTTCACTAGACATAGGTGTTTAGATACTTACTTTTTACCTCAATGCATCATAAATTACGATAAGTACCTATGTTATAAATCATTTATTGGCCAAAAACTTAATCATGTAAGTTTAAGTATAGACTCGGGTGTCATCGTTGGATAGCACTATTTTTTTGTATAAAATACATTTTATTCTGCATTTCATTTCCGATTTTGCTTCATGGTCATGTTATAAAAAATTAAATATCACTCGACGTATTCAGTAAATATTTCCTAAATATAATGTTAAACTCGTTGCATCTGTTAAGGCGTGTATATTGTGCATGTATCTTGCGATAAGCGTGTTGTGTATGTCGGCTGGGGCAGGGCAAGCGGGCTCGTAGCGTGGCGCGAGTGGCGCATCCGCGTCGCGGCTAACGGCTCGTCCTCGGTGCGTCGTCGTGCTGCGCGCGCTGACGTCACCGCTCGATAATGGCCGCCGCCGCCCCGGCCCCCCGCGGCTGCCTCGACCCGAGCTTCAGTCTCTCGTCGACCCGCTCACTGAGCGAATGACTTTAACGTTACACGCTTTAGTTATCCGACGCCCGCGAACCGAGTGTGATATTGTTAAGTGTTTTATGTGTACCATGGTGACGGTGTTTTTCGTGTCCGGCAAGAAAAATCTGTGACAATTTACAAGAGACACGAGGAAGACCGATCTCTCGCTCACCGATCAACACCCGGCGGCGAGATGTCGGTGATGCAAAAGCGTCAGCACTGCTACCTGTGCGACTTGCCCCGCATGCCGTGGGCGATGTTGCATGAATTTTCAGAGGCGGTGTGTCGTGGATGCGTAAATTACGAGGGCGCAGACCGCATCGAAGTGGTGCTGGATGGAGCTAGGCAGCTAAAGCGCGCCCATGGGTTCCAGGAGGGCCGCGGGCCCTCCCACGCAAAAGGAGCTCACCGAGCACCGTTAGAAGCACATCAAAATGGAGCGGAAACCGCAGCAAGGGGGCAACCGGCTCCACCAGCACACCATGCTCCATCAACTGGATTTACTTTACATCATCCGCGACCGACCGCAAGTGCTGGACTTTTAGCGGAGTACGGAGGCAGGCGCGAAGAACACGAAGGCAGACGGCTGGCGCACCTGCCGACACACCACCTGTCGACACACGCCGGAGCGCGCCTGGCTCCCGGCCTTGCACTTAAGAGACAATTGGATGAAGATGATCATCAGAACCACCACGAACCCGCCAAAAGGCTCCTGGAGGAACACTCTCGGCCACCGCTAACTCGTGGTGATTCCCTGCCTGCAGTCTCATTAGCAGCTCCTTTTGCTCCGGACCGTGTGTTCAAGCAGGAGAAGCACCCATTGCGCACACCTTCTTTCGATGCTTCTTCGTTCAAATCAAATGGTGAGTCTCTTTCAATGCTGTGATGCTGTTTCTGTTATCACTGTTGTTTAGGAACAATAAAAGTATCAAAAGTCGATATTATTTAGGTTTAAACTATACGAGAACTACAAGATTGAAATATTTCTTTCTTGTAAATTCCACTTCAAACAGAGTACTGTACAAAAGAAAGATCTTTGGATTATCAGCCCGATTATATGCCGGTCTTATCTACTAACTGATCCGCAGGATTCAGGGTAAAGATTTAGACAAATTAGTAATTCTGAATACTACTATATCACTAGTTAGCCACATATAAACAACTTCAGCTAGAAATTTTAGAATGCTGATATGTTTCAATTTAAACACATCGTTTTCCTACGATGAACCTAAATAAGGCATTTACACTTACAACTTACAAATAAGGCATTTACAAACCAAAAAACATTTCTAATCTGGAAAAATGCTTTCCTGTAATAGTTTTGTTTAGCTATAGTTAATAAATATTCTACTATCGAAGATATTGTCAATTTTGCAGAGTAATAAAATCACAGCCTCATGCCTCGCCTGAAGAAAATGATTGTATACAGCATACATAGATATAAAGGTATAAAGAAAAAAATACATAGGTATAAAGAATCTCTCATTGGTTCCTTGGGTTCGAGTGGAAAAATGAGTGATTCGTAGTAAATAAAACACAAAGTTTCCATTGTTTACAAAAATAAGAATGTAACCTACATAGTGTAAAAAAAAGTTATTTAGTAAAGTCACGCGTAGTTTGATAACACAAACGATAGCAAACGAACGTGAACGTGCTCAGACGGATGAGTGTAGATGTTTTGCGCAAGCGTCCGCCACGGGATTCATATCTAGGTAGGTGCATTAACTCAGTCCATAAATACGAAACCGGTCCGACTGGTTGAGCGTTCTCGAAAGCGAGCCCGCGCCCGCGGCCTCTCGCACACCACGGCACTACGTACGAACACCCACGTAATACAAAACGCGCCACAGTGCCGTGAATGCATGCACGACACGGCGGTGTGGCAACGTCGCGTGACGACATTTTCGCTCGCGTACGTATGTAGGTAGGCCGACGGGCGAAAAAATATAGCGCCTGCCTACGCTTGGCAGAGTCGCTCGACCACATTCCGTTGGCGTGTGTATAGGGAGCTCGCGGCCGCTCGCCACGAGCCGCCGGCCAAAAAGGTCACCGTGCGTGACGTCACAACAGCCATATGGGCCGTGCCTTTACACAGAACCAACCGGCCATTACTCACGCCCTTTTGCACGTTACTCTAATGAATAATCCAATGTTTATGTTCAACGACAATTGAAGAAAGTAGTTCTAAACAAACGCATTGTGTGTAGCAACTGTGTAACTAGCATGTCGTCTAAGTATAATAAACAACCTATATTTTCTACTATTTTCCTTAATCATTAATGCTGATTTCATTCAATATGCTAATTTACAATATCCCAAATGTTATTAATGGTTATGTTCTATCATGAATATGCTATTGTGGTGTGATTAATGTGTCATATAGGATATTTGTTATCAACACATTGACAGTAAGCTCTTGATAGTACCACAGCACTGTGAAGTGTGGTACGCATGATATTATTATGTGCGATATGCTAGCAGCAATTTTATATTTTTTAAATTAACATGTGTATTCTGTTAGTGTAAATTGTAGTGGCAATAAAAGTTTCATAACATAGCAACGGCCAACTAACAGCGTACACACACGGGACCCACATCGCACGATGTTTGGCAACGTCGCGGTGGCTCGTTGGCAACACGACTCATTGCACATACGAGTGTGGCACTCGTATCTTCAGTTATTATACGTACCTACTCGTCTACCATAGGAGTCAGTCCGAAAGGCCTGCCGCGCGCCGCGACGTTGTGTGACCAGGCAATGACACATCGCCGTTCACTACGTAGCTTGTATTAAGACACAATGCTATTTATAAGATATTATATGCGTGTGCGAACGTGTGTTTACTATCCGTCGGTCCACCGCAAACGATGTGTCATCCAACATTGAATGTGAGGTTATTCGGACAAATTGAAATGATGTCTTATGGATGTGGTGCGTCGACGAACCTCGCGTACAACGTCTTGTGCCCAAATACTATTCTGAACGGTGACATATTGAATCAATTTTCACTTTTATTTCGTTTTACACGTTAGAACTGCATTGCAAGCATCGTCGCCATAGAAGTATGGTTATATATGTTCTTTTTTGTGTCTGTCTGCGCTACATATTTATAAATTGTTTAACTTGCGCAATGTGCATAGGTATTACATTTTATGTCAATCAGTAGACAGTAAGTTATCTGACTAGTAACAACTAATAACCTCCCTATAGTCATCAAATTCTTGGTGCAACTCTTATCTAAGAAATGCAACTTAAAATATCGACTTTTGATAATATATTCTACTTTTGTAACCGCGCATTACCGTGACCAGAAAACCATTTTTCTCCAGGCTATGGTAACGCAACTCCGCTGACAAATGGCTCAGCTGGCTCACCACTGGGTCGCACGGCAGGCTCGCCTCCGGTTACTGGAGTCACCGGAGCCGGCCCATCACCGATGGCCGCTCTGATGTCTGTGGCAGACACATTGCCTCCAGGCTCACCACGGTCTGCGGGGGGTTCTCCACCACAGCCACCTCCACAGAGGTCTGCCAGTCGCTCCAGCCAACACTCGCCCAACTCATCAGGTACGAATACAAAAACTTCACTAAGCCAAACTCTAGCTCAAATCGTACAAGTGCATGCCGTTGTTTAAAAATATAAAACACGGCAAAACAGTTTCTACATTTTATTGGTACCGTTGAAAAAGATTCACTGCAATTAAACGTGTCAGTGTATCGTGTAGAAAAGAAAGTAGTTGCGAACACGTCAGTTTTTGCCGGTTGCCGGTGCAGATTAACGGTAGTCCGCGTTCACTGTGTCGTATCGTGTGAGGGGTCGGACTCGGGCGGGCGTCCGATCATAGAGCCGGTGCTGCCAAGACGCGGCGCCCGACGACCGCTTGCGCCCATACCGTCCAGCTACAGTCTGCTGACCTATCACGAGCATCACCTGGACACGTGGCTAATGCGACAGCGGACGCCACTCTCATTGTACTTACATCTCCCTCTTTGTTGAACTTGCGTATGGCAGACGGTAGCTAACGATTCCATTCCGGTCCGACAGGGTCGAACGGCGGGCGGCGGTCGTCGGGCTCCCGGCACGTGTCGTCGACGACATCGGTGTCGTCGACGGAGGCGGTAGAGGGCTCGGAGGCGGCGGCGCCTACGCCTGCGCCCCTGCTCAAGTGCACGCTCTGCCAGGAGCGCCTCGAGGACACGCACTTCGTGCAGTGCCCCAGTCAGCCTCACCACAAGTTCTGCTTTCCCTGCTCCCGAGACTCGATCAAGCGACAGCAAGGATCAGAGGTTAGTTCTAGATTTTGTTAAATTTTTTCGACATATCTGTGTGAATTAACTATTTCAAAATTCCAGCCAATTTGACAAATATTAACAAAATGTTTCGTCGTCCACAGGTATACTGTCCAAGTGGGGACAAATGCCCATTGGCAAATTCAACAGTCCCATGGGCTTTCATGCAGGGTGAAATAGCAACGATCCTCGGCGAAGAGTTCAAGCCGAAGAAGGAACGGGAGACCTAGGGCAGCGCTCCGCAGCCCCGACTTTACCTCTTGTCCCTCTCGTTGTGAACCGTGCACGGGAGGAGTATGTCCGCGGCACGCGGCCGCAAGCGTCGCAATGGACGCGCGGCTCCGCGGCGGGGCGAGGCCGGGCCCTCGTCCGTTCAAACCGATCACTTGTATATAACTTTGTAAATAGTAAACTGTATCTTTAGTTCGCTCACCGATAGCCATCGACGATACGGACATGGAACTTCGCGGCTGACGAGCGGCGTCGGCTGTGCCGCTGGGCGCTGTGTTCGGCGTATCGCATCGTTTTTTATTTATTTATGAGCCCGTGCCGTCGACTGGTGTCAACGGCGAGTGCGTTGCGATATTCCGAGTATAGCGTAGGTCTGTTTTGACGAATTTTCGATTAGTACTATGTTTTGTTGACGTGAAAACTATTCACGCTAAAGAACGTGATGATCTGAGGTCCTCCTTGGTAGGAGTTGGCGTTACATTTCGAGGGCGGTACGCTGCTTTGCGAGCGGACATTTCTTCGGATGCCATTTTCTTAGTTACCCTTAGGTCCTGAACCATAGTGAACATGGCATTTATTTATGTGATTCTTATAAACTGTACAAGTATTATACGATATAATAATCATGACATTATGTAGTCCAGAGTACAGATTGTAAAATCGTAGTTATTCAATGACGGATGCTTATCGCTCCCTGTACATACCGTAGATTGATGTATATTGTATTTATCACACACAGCGCATGCAAAATAGTCTTATTTTTACTATGAGGAGATTTATTCAGAGTGGCTCGAGTTCCGTTACTGTCTCACATTTGGCGAAAAAATTCCGCTTACTCATGAGATTTTTGAAACTTATATTTTAGCGGCAAAGATAATTGAGAAGAAATCAAAATTTTATTGTGACGCCGAGCTCGTGGGAGCCGCGTCTTTTGAGTTGATTATTTTGTAAGGATAAGTTATACTTTACTCGGGAGTGTGTCGCCCGCGCCGCAACCGTCGCTCGCGGGCTACGGTCGCAGCGCGCGCGCCGGCGAGTGCAGTATTAGCGAGATCGCTTTGCATACGTGGGGGGCGTACCTAGTCATTTTGTGAAATGTCAAATTGTCAGAGCCGCGAACACGCGGCCGTGATAGGAACTCTTAAAACTCGCTGCTATTTGTATAAAGTGAAGTAATCATTATATTATTATCATTATATATGTCATAATGTTAAACGATTCGTAGTTTACGTCAGTTTCGAAAGCTATCAGACCACGACCGTTTAGCTTCAGTGTATTCTTGTGTTTCTCAGCAGATCTATAGTGTGCGATATGATGATCGAATTTTGAATCGTTAATTCTTTTTAATGGGACTCTAGTTGGTGATTTTAAAAACTATATTGTCTGCTGAATCATTCTCGAGGTTTCGATCATTGTTAAGTTTAAATATTTATGTCGAAACTTAATCGCACCTTCTTCAATATCATTCGATAGCTTTTATACCTTTAAATCGAGACGAAACAGTGTCTTTAAATATTAAAAGTTAGAGCATACAATGAAATTGATATGTCGATTATTTATTTTAGATGTTATTTGTGTACATATACGTACGTTGTACATACTTTGTCTACATGTAAATATTAAGGTAGTATTGGTATACAGCCAATACAATCAGGGCTTTAGATCCAGTATTAATAGGACATTGAGCCATGTTGTTTATTATATTATAATTTGAAACTTTTAGCTCGTTGTTTTACATGAAAAAAGCTAAAATTAGATACTTATTTGTGCTTAACAAGAAATATGACTTCTATACGCTACATATACCTATAACTTATCATGATAATAATTTGCGTATTGAGCAATTTCTTCTCTATAAATCTATTTTAGCTGGGTATCATTTTATATTAAATGATGTACTTCAAGTGGATTTAATTTAGTTGTTATGATATCGTATTTTCAGATTGTCAGTGGGCTTTTTATTCAACGTCGCGATTCTGATAGATTCGAAATTGATATTAGTAAATCACCCGCGGAACGGGTTTGTCAAATATTAATTAACTGTCGCCAAGATTGGCAAAGGTGAAAAATTGTAAGCACAAATTGTGCATAACACTTTTATAGATTTGTAATGTTACATGTACGTCAATGTCTGAGTCTAAAACTAAGTTTGCTGAGGCGTTTAGAGGAGTAGAATCTTATCTTTTTTACTGAAGAAGATAATTGCGCTTGATTTGTTCTTCTTTTATGTTAAAATGTGACTTGGGCACTAATTTAAAACTTTTCCCAATGTAGTAACTAGGATCTCAAAACTACATATTTTATTGGAGTTCTTAATGGTTTTATTCGTGGTCCACTTTTTTGGAGAGGCACAATATTGAGTGTCACCGTGCCGTGATGTTAACGTACATGTAACATATCAAACTTGTACTGTCCGCCTTTACTTATAGGCTTGTTTGTAGACGTCGACAGTGTATCGACAAAAAACATAATATGTATCATTTTGAGATTTGAGACTCGTCTCTTTCTTACTGTAAGCAGCAAGTGAAATGCTTCGATTAAGACGTTAATGTAAAGTTTGGTGAAATACAATTGATGTGATTTTGTATATTTTTGCATTTTTATTTGTACCCTCTTATTAATACTTATTCGTCATCCGTAAAAGAAAAGGCACTTGCCTTCATTGGGCCAATTACAGGCCTGTAGATAGAAGTTTATATACACGATGAGAAAAAAAAAATGCTACGTTACATTGTTAAATAAGAGATCTCACAAATAAAGCTATACTACAAACTACGTGGCCCAAGCTGATGAGCGTGACTTGTGGTGATTTTTCCTTTACCAGGAATCACTTTACTTTCACCATAATATGCACTTTTATTTTAATGTTTATTTCAAACACCTGTACTTAAAGAAAACAACAAAAAAAACTTGACCCAATTTTACCAATACCTATCCAGCATTTTTCCAAATTATCTTTAGTTTGTCAATAACAATTAAACACACGATTTAAAGGGTCTATCGATGGATCTCATCAGAGGACCAAAGCTAGTAAAAGCAATCCTTTATTATCGCTCCATCTAAGAGAAACTTTCTTGTCTCAACCTACCGGAGTTTACACTAGTGTGATCTTGGTTTATGATTTATGAATGAATTGCCGATGGATCCTCTAAGTTGTGTCGATTCTTATGAAATAATTCGATTCATATCAAAATATCTAAAAGCCTTGTTATGTTTGTGCACAGAACGGAGCGCGAACACGACGGACAGGTCAGAGCCCCTCTGCCTGACCAACAGATGAGAAGCGTCGCGGCAAGATACCCAGTCGATCGATATTTGGTTAGTATCAATATTACCTACCAAGCTGAATACCCAAACACGAAAGTATTAGGTTGACCTCTTAACTTGCAATCGGGCCTAGTGTGTTTTTACTGCCCTGAAATACATATCGCAGTAATATATATTTATTCCTCATATTTGTTTTTAAATTTCCAGGTTGAGAGCAGCAACAAGTTTGAAATGGTTAATATCATAGATGACGATATATGGAATACAGAACCAGCTTTAAAACCAGAAGATGAAAGTATATTAAGAAAACTGCATGATACGCTGCAATCGACTGCGGATGACCTGAAGCTACTCTCAGGGGAACTGTCGAAATTTCATGAGCCGGGCGTGCAAGTCAAAGCCACTCCTACACCATTAGATGAGGAATTTAACGAAAAAGTTCATATTGAGGAAATTGTAAATGCCAAATTCCATGGGTACAAAATCATTGATAAATCACCTCTGTGTGTGCCTGAATGTAAGTCAAAGAAAGACATAACAGACGATAACAAACCTACTGTTAATAAACAAAAACACAAAGATATAAACGTTAACGTTCCGGTGAATACTCGACTAGTAAAAAAGAAACCTAACATAAATAGAAACTTAGAAATAACTCGCACTAAGGTAATACAAATAAATGGTGATACAAATAGCATAAAGACTGAAAAGCTTAATAATGGTAAAGTAGTTAACGCCCCAGCAGTAGCTTATAATGAATATTCTTACAAGTATGTAGAACCTAAACTTAAGACGCCAAGCAAAATATTACAAATTCAGGAAATGCCAAGTATAAATATTAGAAGCGAATTAAAAGAGCAGAAAGTTTTACAATTAGATATAATACCTGATGTTAAGGAGTCTGATAAAACTGAGATGGTTCGGAAAAATGTAGCAGTAGTTGCGGTTCAACATGAGACCGCTAAACCAATACACGGACCAAATAAAACATTGTCAAATATATCGCACGAAGTACACCAACAGTCAAATCTACCTATTACAACAAGAAAAGTGTCAAAAATGTCTACATACGATAGTAGCGGCTCCACTACTAACAATATCAGCTCTGACACACAAATAAAGTTAAAAACACAGAAACGTGTTATAATAAACATGAGATCTCCGAAAACTTCAGTGCGTAACGATCGCAAGAAAAGTAATATAAAGAAAGAATCTGTTAGGCGATCAAACTTAAATTTAGATGAGTGGCGAACGAAATTGAATTCCGTATATGGAACAGCAACTTCAAAGAAAGGTAAGCATCCTCAGACGAAAAGTAAAGCTAAGACCTCATCGACGAAATCAGATATACAACAACAAAATTCAGCTAAACAAAATAAATTAAATAATATGGAGTACATACCTTATTCTAAACTAACAGTGGGAGGTGCAAGAGCCAGTGACATCGAAAGAGAAATATCAGGCATTCCTAACAACAGAGATATACCACTGAGCCCTATCTTAGATAGAATATTAAGCAGTAGGGAGAATTCATTCAGTAAACACAGCTCTCAAACGAATAAAGCAAAAGATACGCCTAATACTCTTACCACATCCGACGAAAATTTATTACAAGAAGTAATTTACATTGAAAAGGCTGTAAGTGAGACGTTAACGAAAAATATGAAGAATACTAAGAGTGATTCAAAAATACAAAAACAAATAAGTGATAGTGATGAAGTTAAAGAAAACGACAGCTACGTTGACGATTTTGAAGATGACAAATCTGATCGTTCAGGACAATCAGGTAATCAGAAAACAAATAGTACACATTCCAATTATGATAAGAATTTGAGCGATGACGAAAATAGTAATACATCAGAAAACGATGGCAGTGACAACAGTGACCGTAGTAAACAGTTTGCACCCATTCCGAGTTCATCGCATACAAACGTTCAAAACTTAACTTACACAAAAACTTCAAATCTGTCTTTTAAGAATCAAGTTGATGTATTTGAATTCGTGCACTCGGTTGATACACAGGATTCGGCAACACAAAGTAACGCAGGACGAAAAATATCTCCTAAAGAAACTCAAACGTCACCCATTCACGATAATAATATACAACCGATCCACAACGATCTTTGGCCAACCATAGACCCCAAAGGTGACGTTGAAAAATTGTTCCATTTAGAGAAGGAGTTTATTAAAAAGCTTATAGTTGAAGAGTATGGCGACCTATTCGAAAAGAATATTGATAAACCGTCGACTTCAAAAGAGGTCGAGATAACACTAAACGTTTCGGCGTCACAAAAAAACACACAAACGTCTCCAGCACACGTGAAGAATGTTATGACGTCGCCTACGAGAACTAAAACTAGAACTACTTCGCCGTTCTCAAGACTTACCGTCGATCATCACACCAGCCCATTAATTTTCGTCGTGGATGAAGATGACGTCAGATTAGAAATAGAAAACGAAGAAGATCCTGGCATTTCCATAAACCTATCATCACCAAGATTCAGTTTACGTTTGCCACGAACTAGCCGAGAAGTTTTATCCAATTTAGAAGATAGTGTTCCGCGAACCGTAAAGCACAAAACACAAAATACAAATGCTTCAAAAACGAAAAATGTAAAGAAAAGTAATATAACATTAACAAGTACAAGTTCCTTGGAAGCTGATTCCTCAGAGATCAGTAGTTTAGGTGAAGTGAAGTTTAAAAGAAAATTGGGCAGAATGGCAATTGTGTCAGATACAGAGTCGGTCACTTCATCTCCTCTATCAGATTATCAATCAGGTATATTACCATTGAGGAGCGAAGGCGAAATGAGTATAGGTCGCAACAAAAAGTCTATTATACAAAATGAAAGTGAAGGAGAAGCTAGTTTTGGTATGTTGTAACACATGTATATGTATTTAAACTTAGAGTATTCTTTTGGTGCCTTAGACGTTGAGTTTTGTGTAGTTAAAATATTAATGAGGATCAGTACTGCAAAAGGTAAATATTTTCTTAGTAATATTGTTGTTATTGAATGACAGAGTAACGATATGTTATTGCCAAATTATCATTTTTATAAAAATGAATAGTTGAATTTAGAAAATTGTGATATTTCGTGAAACGATGTAAGAGATGTGTGGGCATTATTAAAATTAAAATGGATAATGAAAATATATTGAAGGTGTTTGCTGCAGTGCTGATTCTCATTGTAAATAGTACTACTGTGTGTTCATTCATCATTGTCAATTTTAATTGTTGTTTGCCTGAAGTACAAATCAGTTAAGCATGATATATTATTAATGTTTACTTTAAGTATGTGTTAATAATAAACACGCTGGAAAAATAAGCGGAGCACAAAAGATATTAACGTTTTTCGTGGAAAAAAAAATTCTTTTAGAAAAAATCTCATGAATGGAAAGAACGAAGATAAGTTTTTCTGGATATTTAGCTGCAATGTAAGCCCAGGTACGCAAGGGCGATTTTTATTGCACTGGCATTTTCAGCTCTCGGTATTGAAATAAGCCGAGAATTGAAAATTGCTTCCCAGCACGTCAAAAAATACACTTGGGTTTTCAACTCTCGGCATTGTGTTTAAATCCAGAGCGACAAAATAAAACTACCGTGGGTACAAGGGCTGAAACTTCCGACTTCCAACGCAAGATTGTTTATCTGACACTCCTAAATTGAGAATACGTACTTTTCTTTTTTTAATGTTCCACTAATTTTGCCAAGTGTATTTTAGTATATTTTTTACGCCATTTAGCTATATTGTGATTAGGGAAATAAGTGTATTTTTTGTATAATGAATTTATGACTGAATAAACAGTTGTTATAAAATATGTTTTTTTTATTGCGTTTCATGCTCCTGCCTGAACAATTAACTTGTTGGGGTGTCCAAATTGTCCCTACACACAAACTTGTGAGGACATCAAAAATGCCACTGATCCGCGATTAGGGTTGGCCACCTACCAGGTACTCGCATTTACCTGATCATTTTTATGACGGAAAATTACAGTCAATAGTGAGAATCGAAAAGACGGCCGAGTTAAACTTCCAACAAAAGTTTTATCAAAATTAATATGAAATTCAGTGTACCACGCGGGCTCATTGCATGGCTGGTCGGAGAGGTTCTCGTTCCTGAAGGCGAAGACTACCCTGTGCGAGCCGCCATCTAAGGAGACTGGGCAAGTACGAATGCCCACATATGCTACAATTCTCTTTTAGTTCTTCAAACCGTACCAATCCGATACTGAATGTTCGTATCCTCCATTTCATGCCGTTCTTAACGGTCTTGAGCCTCCCGCATCCTAATCTTTCCTGCGTGCGCCTACACCCAGCGGCCCCCAATCCATAACAGGGGACTATCGTCCGCCTATTAAAGTAGACCGCTAGCTGGAGGTCGACATCAAAAGCATTTAAGAAATATAAAGTGCAGGGCTGTAAGGAGGGTGACCCAGGAGTTTGACCGGCGTGCTGTCCAGGAAGTGCCTCGTTTTGAGCGCGGTGTGCGAAGGCGGTTGTCGTAGTGGAGTAGTCTGCCTACGGAGCCCTGTGTTTGGTCGCTTGTTGCTCACAACAGAGAAAACTTTTACCAAGCATTTGCTTTTGGTATTCAGCGTTGATGCTTCTCCTGTTCCGTAAAGGAATTGACACTAAGTAGCCAGACAAATTGATAAAGCTCACGATCTAAATCTTCCCCACGCTTCTAGATCGCTTCACTTTGGTAGGCGTTGATTCGTTTTGAAACACCTAAACTGTCGACTGGCGCTTCGTTTCTGGATCGTATTGATAAATCCAAGACCTGTAATGATGTCGTAAACACGCCGAGACGAGCCTGCTTCAAATTTGTTTATCATATCACGGCACCATTCCACCCGGGCCTGCTTCTGAGCATCTTCATGATCATCGGTGAGGTTGTGCGACACCTAGCGTGAAACTATCCTCCTCGCGCGATCTTCGCGTGTAGAATTTCGGGAAGGCTTCCCGATACAACCTGCAGTATGTGCCAAATCTCTTGATACCTAACTCGCCTATTGTCTTGAATGAATTTTTTAGCACGTTTTCTTCCGTAACAGCCGTCAAAGGGCGACCACTTCTTTCTTTCCCTTATCCCCCAATGTTAGTCAACCGGGCTTGAATTCGTTTAACCAAAGATACACAAACTCAAACTCAAACTCAAATCATTTATTTCAATTAAACCATTTACAGGCACTTTTGAATTGTCAAGGAGTCGGTCAGTCAGAAATATGAAGCTAGTTGCCCATTCCAAAGCGTAGTAGGTACCTATGGAGAAGAACGGGCAAGAAACTCCATGGACACTCTTTTAAATAATAATGTTTTTACATATATCTTAGTTACATCGATTAATGTTGACACTATAAGTGAGAACGATGTACAAAAAACCGTACACGTTAAAAGCGTCCAGAGTGCATCAAAACATAATAAAAAACAATCCAGCTAATTAATTATTAAAATAAGCCGTGGCAGCTAAGAGATGACCAGTCCCAACTGACGGCGCCCGTTCACGAACATGACGCATGGATCAGCACCATTCAGCTCAACCATTTTGAAGGGAGCTAAATGATCCGACACACGCGCCACCGTCAGCGAGACATTTGAGTGAGCATGCCATACTATCAGCCGCCAAGGCACATTCAAGTCAATCTATGACATTACCCGGTAAATGGTAGCTCTATAGTACAAAGTACTCACATCTGTGCAATGCATCTATATAATAAAAAGGAGATTGAGTTTATATAATGCAAATAAATTCTTACTATCTTCAGCAGCTTCAACAGTGATTCGAATGTCAATTAATTAGTTGTGGTGTGGAGCAGGACCGGCATTAAGCCAGGCATTTTTATCAGTTATGTAATCCTCCAACCTATAATATGCCTGCCTGAATAGTGTGCGTTTGACAAAGGATTTGAATTTTGTCTCATTTAGTTGAAGTATGTGGGGAGGTATTTTATTATAACATTTTAGACAGTACCCCATGAAAGATGAGTCTACTTTAGCCAGTCTGAAACCTGGTTGAACTAATAGGTCCCGATTTCTAGTACTATAATTATGTCTTTCACCTCTTTTACTGTAAAGATGTAAATTTTTTCTTACGTACATGATGTTTTCATAGATGTATTGACAAGGTACAGTCATGATGTTAATATCCTTAAACAATTCCCTTAGAGAATCGCGCCTGCGGAGATTATATATGGCTCTGATGGCTCTTTTCTGCAGAATAAAAATAGACTCGATGTCTGCAGCCCGTCCCCAAAGCAAAATACCGTAAGACATGATACTATGAAAGTAACTAAAATAGACCAGCCTCGCGGTATCTACATCAGTAAATTGACGGATTTTTCTGACAGCGTAAGCTGCTGAACTTAGCCGTCCTGCTAGAGATGTTAAATGAGGACCCCATTGTAGCCTTGAGTCGAGCGTGATCCCCAAGAAAACCGTTTTATCGACGAATTCTAGCTTCTCTTGATTCAATACTATCTCACAATCACTACTCTTGACGTTTGGTAAAGAAAATCTTATACACTTAGTTTTATTTCCATTTAGTACTAAATTATTAGCCGTGAACCAATTTTGGACCAGCAGTAGGGCGTTATTTACGTCGTCAAAATTTGAAGCACGTCTATCTACCTTAAAAATTAAGGAAGTATCGTCAGCAAATAACACCATTTGTGGTTGATTTATTTGGGTTGCTTTAGAAGGGCCGTCATCCATAAATGCCATTTGAAGTCTATCGTACGATTCGTCCGGTTTCAGGCGACACTTGAAATCGTAAAAAAACATAGCGCGAAAAAGTTCCCGGCACAGATCCATATTTTTATGAGACACGATAATTTAAATTAGGTCCGAGGGGAAGCTCAAAATAAAACAAATTGCTTTTAAGTTCCTTATGCATTTGCATATGCATATGTAATGCACATCCAATTTGGCTAAAGAAGTTATTATAAATAATCGTTTCGGTTTGTAATCCATATGTAAAATATTATAACAAATAAATATGATTTAATTTCTGTTATCACTTGTAACGCTTTTTTTATTCTAAACCCTTTATTGCAATGACAAAAATAATAAAAAAGCAGCATTTTTTTATGTTGTTATTATTGCAAACCAAAATTTAAAATTGGCAACAAAACTGCGCTGCATCTTATGAGATCAGAACCTAAGCCGACTGCTTCTCAGTCCAACGATTGGCGCGATTGGCTATCGGCTCATATTAGATTAAATCGAATTTTAGCAATGCCATAAACAGGCCAGGTTACGAGCATGATGCGTGTCTAACAAAAGCGACGGAAATATGTTTTTGTTTAGTGCAGCGAAATGCGAGTACGCGACTTTACGTTAGTGTGTGCCGTGGAAAACTGCGAACTTGTGGTGTGTGTCGTTTAGACACATACAGTCGTACCGCGAGTTGACAGCAATACGTGCTCTTAACGTGCCTATGCACTTTTGAACGCTTACTGTACCATTGGCAGCAAATAACGTAATATCAGCGGGTTGACGGTTCATGTTTCTGTAGGCAATAACTGAAATATCGGCGCCGGTGTCAATAAGAAAATGCGTACCACTTTTCTAGTCGGTGACGCTCAAGCGATGTGTTCCTTCTCGACACCTGCGCTCGCCAACGCAGGTGTCGGCTTTAGTTTAACGACTTTTTGACGCATTGTTCGTCGCCACACGAATAGTGGTGACGAGAGCAGTGGTGGCCCAGTGGTAACGGCTCCGACTTACAAGTTGTAGGTCGTGAGTACAAACCCAGCAAGGCGCTTTACTTTGTGTAAATAATTCCATCACCACTGCTGTCAAAACGGTGAAGGAAAACATCGTGAGGAAACCGACATGTCCTAGAACCAAAAATTTGAAGACCTGTGACATCTACCAACCCGCACTGAGCCTGCGTGGTGGATTACGACTCACTCCCTCTAATAGAGAGGAGGCCTGTGTCCCAGCAGTGGGAACGTTATAGGCTGACTATGTTCGTCGCCACATGTTTTTGAGTTATTTCTATAAATATACCTAGTGGAGAAACACTTGAAATTATTGTCTCCTGGTTGCGCTGTTTGACGCCTGTATTTGGTTTGATTGTCAATACGAGTATACCGAGAGCGAGATCGCGACCGTGATCGCGACTGGTAATTGCCACGACTCCTACTGCTACTGTGACGTGTGTTTTCCAAACCAATAACTTTAGTGTTTAACTCGGCAATTTTTAAAGTAAAATGACAATTTCTTGATCAATTCGTTGTCTAGGGATAGCAATAGGATTTAGCGAACAGAGTTCGGATGGCCGTGTAGTTTCCATTATTTTATCGGCAATTGCTGCGACATTGTCCAATGTAACGTCGTTGCAGGCGGTCTAACCACAATGTTTTAATAGAGTCCTCGGGAATTTTGCTCTTTCCGAGTTCCCGTAGTTGAGTGGGTCGTTGATCCCCCTTTTTTTTTTTTGGTTTTGGGTTGGAAAATCCTCATGGATGTCCCCCGACCCGGGGAGGGCGGGGGGTCTGTCGGACTCTTACCGACTAAAAACCAACCCGGTGTTCCATCACTCACCTACACCGGGGTCGCGGGAACACATGATTCTTCCGCAACCCCGGTTGGTGCCGGCCCGCTTGGGCGGGCCCCGTCTCGCGCGCGGAACACTACGCGCGCCGCCTTCTCGGGTCCTGATGTTGGGGGGCGAATCCGTCGCCCCTGGACCCATTTAGAGGGGCCGGAAGAGGGCGTTGTCCGCCCTCCTCCGACGCCCGGTGCGTCTGCTGCGGGCCGGGTCGAGAGTCGAAATCTCTCTCTCCCTTTCCGCAGCCTCCTTTTGCGAGATTATCGTTTTGCAAAAGGAGACCACTGCGTCCCAGGATTCTGCGCCGCCGACCATCGCGTTCACGACGGCCGGCAGCGACAGGTCGTTGCCTAATTCGGTGATGAGGGCACGGCGCGGCTCCTCCCAAGCGGCACACTCTGCCAGCGTATGCCATGCCGTGTCCTCCCGGCAGTCGACGCAGTGGTGACACCGGGGGTCGTTGATCCCCTAGCTCGACTTTTGTAAGCAACGTATGTAGTTGCTTGAACTCGGACTCTTCATATTCTGAAATTAGCCTATTATTTATCTTTTACTGCTTGATATTTACCGTTCACGGGCGGGTTCTCGAGAATGTCGCTAATTTGACTCAATTTGTCTCGACCTAACTTAGCTATAACTAGTTGATATTTATGTGAGTCACCTGCTTTTTGTGAACCGATTATGGCCTCGAACTGGTAGAACCATAGTCGCGGACGCGCTGACCAGAAGTCGGCGATGTGTGAGTTGTTGGTGATCGTCCCCGTTTCTGGCGGCTGCTGGACGTTGGCGTAACTCGGACCATCTTGCTGTGGTGCGTAGACGCTTGCTGCAGATGCGGCGCCAGGCATGGCGGTCAAGTGCGTGGCGTGCGGGTCGCTGGTAACTTTATGGTCGGTGGCTGTGTTAGGGTTGGCCATCTCGAAAGTTCGTAAAATAGTACACAGTAACTACACTAAAGAAAGTCTAAGTCTGTATTTAACACAATTTGCACTCGCGGGTCGATACGGAACCGTATTTTTTAATCACGTCGGGTAACAGTACAACTGTTTTTTAAATTACGTCGGAGTCACCTAATAATAATATAGTAATGTAAATGAGTATACAGGGTGGAAGGGACATCGACGCGCAAACGTCGTGAGAAGGTTACACATAATGTCATAAATCAAATTAGGAAAGTCATTCATCTCGTAAATGACCGGTTAAAAAATACATTTTTAAGAGCGCAATGTATTGCAAACATCGCGATTACAACGCACCGCGGTAAATGTTGGCGCGCGCGAGCTACATAACTAACCTATTCGGACACACACACAAGTCTGTGCCGCCCGCGCCGAGCCGTCCCGCCGGACTTTCGTGAACGTACGTACCTACAAAATATCGCCTAACGACAACATTGATAGGTACCTCATAAAAATCATGTTTAGTTAGTCTTGATTAGAGAGAATAGGTATTTAATAAGTAACCTATATGAATAAAATCACGAACAATAACGTAATTCCCGTAAATTTAGTTCCATTATTAACTATGCCGATGATGGTTGATAACAAAAAGGTGCTTGATTGTATCGATTAAGCAAAGTTAAATTAATGAACTTACCTTAGGCTCGCTCATTCCTAATGAGATAGAGTTTGAAGTATCCGCCCCCAACTCGCTCGCAGATCTGTGCTCGGCGCAGAGTTTCAGCGAGAACCCGGTGCAAAAAGGTGGGATCCTGGACACACTCCTCCCGCAGCGTCGCGTCGCAAACACACTCACAATGCGATCTCGCATTTCTGCTGCGGTATCTCACTCGGTCACAAACAGATTTTCCTTGACGTAACCCCAAAGAATAAAATCTAATGGGGTCAAGTCCGGTGATCGAGCTGGCCATGGTTGTGGAGCAAATCTTCCAATCCACCGATCTCTAAAAGATTCGGTGAGGCAGCGTCGGACAGGAACGGTCACGTGTGGGGGAGCGCCGCCGTCGTGTTGGAACCATGTCTGCCGAAACTGGGCCAGAGGCATGTCTTTGGTAATTTCTTACACGATAATCTCGTAGTTGGTTGTCTTCTGGATATCTCTCCACATAAATACGAAGTGCCTGACGTATATTCCCACGTAGCAGAGCATATTCCCGTATTCACGAGCACTAAAGGTTTGTTGAGGTCCGGAAGGCATTTTAAAAGTCACTCACACACACACATTCACAGAAAATTACTTTTAATTTTAAAATTACGGTAAGATCACAATTTGTGTCAAACAGCACACCCGATCGCTATCAACGAAATATAGGAACTGGCAAAAATCCCTTAAAATCGGCGACATGGAAAGGAAATGTAGTTTGCTGACGTTGACGTTTACTCCTTAACTTTTGCTGTGCCCCACAGGGTCCATAATGATCTCTATTATATAGTTACCACCTAAGTACACATTATGGTAAAGCAATAAAGATATTGAGTATTGAGTATTGAGTTCTTTGAATTATGACTTTATGCCGCACTACTAACCTACCAAACACAGATCAACAAAATGATAGAATGTACAATCACATTTAGTTGTTCCTACTCACACAGTAATTGCGAAAATGGATGTACTTTTTTATGAAACAGTAAATTTACATTTTTGAATTGCATTCAAAACTAAAGTTTAAAAAAATAATTATACCTCTTAAATCTAAAATAAAAGTATCAAATGGGACATAAACTTTTGTAAACGAGTTAAATACCTCATGTGACGAGTCTGTTAGATTGATTAGTATCTGTCGGCGTAGCTTCTTACGAGATACCTAGGCCCGGGGTCTTTTTGTCGGCACGTTTGATATCGAATAGGCATCGAAACGTCCGTAGGTACTAGGCCGGCGTTGACCTTGCAAGTGAACTTTAGTAAAACAGCTGATTAGGTAGCCTTTACGAGTTTTATTTACAATGCTGTTTTAAGTGAAAAAAGTGAATTTATGGTTTTTAAATTAAAAACCTCATGGGGTTCGATATAAATAATGATTATATGCAGTTTATAGTAAAAAAAAACATGTACTGAATCGTCATCAGGTTGTGCGTCGATGTCCCTTCCACCCTGTATAGTAGAATATTCAATATGCAGGCACATACATAACATCTGCATTAAGCAGGAAGACCACAACTAAAAAACGCTGCGAACAAGCCACCAGAAATGCGAAGTCACTAATACCATTTATAATAAACTCAAAGATGGGCTGGAAATTAACCTGACACATGTATCAAATGGTGATCGTACTTTGTATGATACACTATCTGAAAGCATCGGCACAGTAACATAAACTACTGGATCCTAACTACATAAAAGGATGAAAGTAGACTTGGTACAGATAGTTTAATGAATGAGATAGAAAATACAGGTAGTACTATAAAAACACTAAACACTGTTCACACGACACTGAAGTTTATGTAGATTGTAGAACGTTTGAAGATGAACAGCTGGAAAGTTCGCCCGGAGGAGGAGGATGGAGGATCTTCGTAGATTGGCTTCGTGGGCGTAATCGGCTACGTGAAGGGAAGAAGAGATGGAGAAAGAGGGTCTTCAGGTGTCGAAAGGACACTTCAGAGTGCCAGTATCCTTCGACAAAGCTCGACGCAGAATCTCCAGGCAGATGGTTACTCTGCAGAGTGCAGACGTAGAATTCCCAGGCAGATGGTTTTTTGACGAAGCCCGGACGCCGAATCCCCATCAGATGCTTCAGCCTGCTGCGACGTCGCTAAAAGATGCCTCCCATAGACAAATATTACCCGTCTCTCCATGAAGCAATAGGCTTCAGGGGCTAGTGCAAATCTTGGGCTTCATTCGATTAATCGAGTCTGGTCAAACCATGCTGGGGTCGGTGCATTTAATTCATTCATTCATGAAGCCAGGTAAGTGCAAGTGCAGCCTCTTGCAGCCTGCTCCCGGAGCGGCGGCGGCGGCGCCCATGATTCTATTTTAATGTAAATGTAAACGTACAAAAGTGCCTTTTATGTGATTTTAAATAAATGCTTTGACCTTGACTTTGTTTTCACACCTACTCTTTGTTCTAGGCCTGATCCTGCACGACGTGGCTTCGCATACGACCTGGACTCTGACGACGGTAAAGTCGGAGATCAGTTTATGCGAAAGATACAGCCTCCTTAGTGCCCTACATGACATGTCGTCCACTGGACGTGTGCTCCATGGGATTTTCCACCGTGAAAAATGACGAACTAACATTTTTACTTAACCTCTTAGGGGATAAATTTTCAAAATCCTTGATTAATACTAACCTTCGTAATATACCCATCGACCCATCATCAGTGAGTAAATGAATGAATTTATGAATTTTACAATTTAAGTCAGCGAAATGTAGTTCAGCCCATCTTCTTCAAGATCACTCCAGTACAAGAGGGCGCATTTTGGAGAATCTCTTACATTAGCTGTTTTGTGCCGCTAACCACCAAGACTTTTGTCGAAATTCGCAGTAACTTCAGCCACTACGCGAACCGTTTCACGATGCCGAGCCGCGACTCTAGCCTGTTCTACAGCTTCGACTTCGGACCCGTGAACTTCGTGTACATCTCCACTGAGGTGTACTACTTCACTTATTATGGCATGGACCTCATCAGTAACCAATATGACTGGATTAAACAAGATCTTGCAAAAGCCAATCTTCCTGAAAATAGGTGTGTTTGTTTTAAATTTTTGTGCTTAAATCAAAATGTGCGTGTTTTTTTAGCCTTTTTTACTATTTTCGCATTGAACTTGCTCAGCAGCACACGTGTTGGCTGCTACGTGGATGGAGCTGGTTATAAAAAAATGTAGACGATATGGTGCTGCACTATGTAGACGATATGGTTCTGCTGTCTCGCTCGATCGGCGCTATCCGAAAGCAACTCAATGTGTTCGAGACGTATGCTGCGACTCATGTCCAAATTTATAATAGCAGTTAAATATAATTCATGGTTGAAGACCATCAGGTCAGGTCAGGTCTGGCACCAGGTGTCCCACTACTCTTCCTCCTCTCGTAATGAGGTCACACGATAAACAGGGTATATAAATAGTGGTAAAAGAGGAGGAGGTGTATTGATTGCTGTTTTGAAGTCAATAGACTCTGCCCGGATGTCGCAGTGGGAAACAGACCTTGAAAACCTGTGGATCAGGCTTAAGACTGTCTGAAAGGTAAAACATGTCATTACTTAAATATCTGCGCAGCCTATCTTCCACCTCCAGTTCAACATCATACCCTTGACTCGTTCCTCGACAGTGTCGCCTCTGTTATTGACACCACTGGCGACGAAACCTTGATAGCTGGAGACTTTAATCTGAGTTTCATCAACTGGGAAATAGACAAAACTCATTTCCACACTTCCTGTAACACAGCTTATAACTATTCTAACGTATTGGGCTACTTACTGATAGACTTCATGTCTCTATGTAACATGGAACAAATAAACTCAGTAAACAATTGTTATCACAAAACCCTAGATTTAATATTATGTAACTTCTTTGGAGGAATTGTTAGTGTATGCAATAACCCCTTATCAACAGTAGATGTCTATCACCCGCCCCTCGAAATTGTAATAAAAAACACGCCCCCCGCATTATTAAAGAGTAAGATTCCCGTCAGATACAACTTTAAAAAAGGCAATTATACATTAATCAATACCAAGATTAGGGGTTTTGACTGGACCAATATTTTCTCAGTCTTACACGATGTTAATGCTATGGTGAAAAACCTGTATAGGTACCTGAACGATGTTGTTGACGAGCACGTTCCGAAGTCAAAAAAACCGAGCGATAAGTATCCCCCCGGTTTCTCTAAGCCTCTCGTAAGACTACTAACTTAGAACACGTTATAAGAGGTATAACAACCCAAGGGAACTCTTTGAATATAGACTATTAGAGAGGAGATCTAAAACCATGATGAACAGCTGATACAAAGACCATATGAGCTTCACTGAAAAGAGTACTAGAAATAATCCTAAACTCTTTTGGTCCTTCATCAAATCGAAGAAGTCCAAATCTAACGACTTTCCCTCGGAGATTTGTTTAAGAAATGAATTAGCATCTACTGGTGTTGAAGTCTGCAACCTATTTGCTAAGCATTTCTCCTCTAATTTTACTCACTCTACTGGTTCACCTGGTGCAGCTCAAATAGGACCCAAGTGTCATCAACATGTATTAGGTAGAGTTGTATTTACGGAACAAGATGTAATGAAAGCAATAAAACACTTAACATCTGCAAGGGGCCAGGGCCTGATGGGTTGCCGCCGGTATTCATAAAGAAGTGTGCAACTAGTTTATCTCTACCGCTCGAAATAATTTTCAACCATTCGATTGCGACATCGCAGTTTCCGACTGAATGGAAAAGGGCAAATGTCGTACCGATTTTTAAGAAGGGAGACTACAATGACGTGCAGAACTACCGTACCATTTCACTCCTCTCAGTTTTCGCGAAACTCTTTGAATCCTTGCTATGTCCCTTACTTACTTCACTTATTAATCCTCAGTTAGTACCCCAACAACATGGTTTCTGTGTTTGCAAATCCACGACTACTAATTTGGCCCACTACGTCAATGAAGTAAGCAAATTGATTGACTCTCGTGCCCAGGTTGACTCAATTTACACAGATTTCAGCAGTGCGTTCGATAAGGTGGAATATAAAATCCTCCTAAAGAAGCTTGTAGAATTCGGCATATTTGGTTTGAATCGTATCTCACACATAGAAAACAAAGAGTGGTTGTATAGGGCTACGAGTCACCATTATATGTCTCCTCTTCTGGAGTTCCCCAAGGTTGGGAACCTTGGGGAACTCCAGAAGGGGGGGGGGTCTCTGGGCCCAATTCTCTTTTTAATGATCGTGAACGACGTAGTTTTCTCAGTAAAACACAGCAGTTGCTCTATTTTCGCTGACGACTTGAAGATCTATAAAGAAATAAACTCACCCGTCGACGTCCATTTACTCCAAGCTGACCTAGACGCGGACCTAGTAACGATTGGTGCCAAAAAAACCGCATGTCCCTCAATGTGCAAAGTGCTACCACATTACAATTACCAAAAAACTGAAACCCTTACCTACGTCTTACTCATTAAATGGGGTAACGCTACAAACAGTTGACACGATTCGTGACCTGGGTGTCCAGCTTGATTCTAAACTTACATTCGTCAACCACATTTACAATATCACTGCCAAAGCTGCAAAAATGTCTGGCTTTATAAAAATAATTTGTAGGGATTGAAGGTGCTATTCAACACTCTTGTGAGAAGTCTACTGGACTATGCATCTCCGGTTTGGAACCCTACTTACCGTGTTCACGTAAACAGAATTGAACGTATCCAAAGAAGCTTCACCAGATATGTTCATTTTAGAAGCCCTAGCTGTCCACGTGATTCTTCTTATGGTGAAAGGCTCAGTCATTTTAAAATGTGTTCACTTGAACACCGAAGAGAAGTGACAGACCAAATCTTTCTTTATAAAATCGTTAACGGTCTTTTAAATGTTCCCGATCTTTTGTCAGAATTACGTACAGCTGTAGCTCGACAGACAAATATTAGATCTGGTCGCGAAACCGTTACCTTTGCCACAACTGCAAGTCGTTCTAACCTTGGCAGCACCGCACCCATGAACCGTTTAATGGGAAACTATAATAAAATCGCTACTCGTACCAATAGCATCGACATCTTCTCTAATCCATTCCGTCAATTCCGTACGAGACTTTTAACCAGTACCCTAATTGCGTAATACACAATCAATCGGAATCTGAATCGTTTTGAAACAGATTGCTAATACATTGCTTCATAAGTTCGATAAAAATTCTGCTCAACAGTGTAAATAACGCAATGAATGTTGTTGAACTGTCAAAATCAAACAGATTAGTCGTAATCGTTTACGAAAATGTGTTACGCAATTAGGCTGCAGCTCGGATTCTCAAGACGTCTGGGCATCGTGAGCCGCACATTATTATATATATCTTTATTAATTGTATCAACTTCCATTTCCTTTTTTGTAATTTTTTACTAAATTTATCTGTATTTCCCATCGTAAGTATTTGTGAACATAACTCATTTTACAACCATTACAACTAACAAGTCTATGCTAGTGCTGTGCACTTCTGTAAGTGACGTATACCTAAAACTGTATGTGATTTTAGTTTGTGTATGTTTTAGTGAGGATTCCATACACCTTAGATCCCTCTCTTCATCCGAAAGCTATAAGTATTTGGGTATGTCGGAAGCGTTAGGCATCAACGGTATTAACATGAAGCAATCGTTGAAGGAACGCTTCTTTGGCCGCTTGAAGAAGGTATTAATTAGTCTTCTTTCGGGCGGAAACGAGGTGCGAGCCTTCAACGTTGGGTCATGCCGATTTTGATGTACTCTTTCGGCATACTCAAATGGACCCAAACCGATCTCGACGCCCTGGATAGGCGGGTCCGTACACTTCTGACCGCAAATCGGATACATCACCCACGATCATCGGTGATGAGACTGTACATCCCGCGAAAGTGCGGGGGTCGAGGCTTTTTAAATGCGAAGACCCTCCACAACCGCAAGGTGTGCAGTCTCAGGGAATATTTTTTTAAAGCCAAAATGGGTATGCACCGTGATGTGGTCGCAGTGGACAAGGAGCTTACCCCGCTCTCCATGGCTAAAGAGAACTGGCACAAACCTGTAGTACTTACTACCGTAGACCGCAAGGCGGTATGGCAAAGCAAGGAGCTTCACGGGCGCTTCTATCGGGCTCTTCATGAGCCTGGTGTAGATTTCCTAGCGTCCGTATCCTGGCTACGTTTTGGTGACCTTTTCAGGGAAACTGAAGGTTTCGTCTGTGCAATTATGGACGAAGTTATCTTGACGAATAACTACCGGAGACATATTATGAAGGACGAGACGGTTGACGTATGTCGGGCATGCCACCGTCCAGGTGAGTCCATCAGACATTATCTCTGGTTGTTCTCGTCTGGCTAACGGCGAGTACTTGCACAGGCATAACCAAGTAGCCAGGATTGTTCACCAGCAACTTGCTTTCAAATATAATCTTGTTGATTCTGTGGTACCGTATTACAAGTATGTGCCCGACCCAGTTCTCGAAAATGACCTTGTCACGTTGTACTGGGTTCGGTCTATCATTACTGACAGGACTATTATCGCAAATAAGCCTGACATAGTAGTGATAGATCGATAAGCGCGCCGCACAATGATTATCGATGTTACCATTCCACATGACGAGAACCTCGTGAAAGCTGAGAAAGAGAAACAAATTAAATATCTCGACTTAGCACACGAGGTTGTTGACATGTGGAATGTGTGGCTGTCATTGTGCCGATTGCCGTATCGGCCAATGGCCTGATGGCAAAAAGCCTCGACCAACATCTCTCGAGGCTTTCGTTAGGCGGTTGGATCAAGGGCCTGATTCAGAAGGCAGTACTCCTCGATAAGGCTCGCATTGTCAGGAGGTTCCTGTCTCTGGAGCCCTAACCACCGGTAGCTTGGACCCTGCTCCCGCTACCGGCGGACCACTAGTTTTTATATTTTTAAATGTTGCTTTTAAGTTGTTTTATAATAATATTTAAAAATGTATCTAAATAAGGATAAGAATAAATAAACGAAATAATAATAAAGTACTTGCCCTCTAGTGGAAAGTGCTCGGTGTCAAATGATAAGCATTAGTGGTTCAATGGTAACTAAGTACCTAGTCGGGATCGAATGGTAAAGTCTTGGTGTCCATTGCTAGTTTGTTCTTGGAGTCAAATGGTTAGTACATACTTGGTGTCTTTTTGTAAGTTATCGCTCATCCTCTTATTTTTATTATTAAAATATACTGTTTTACAGATCGAAGAAACCGTGGATAGTATTGTTCACCAGAACCATAATTTCCAGAACCGATCTGAATAGAACGTGGGCTGAGTGCTACTACCATTTTGATATTTTAACGTAAATATGCCATCAAAATGGAGACAGCCCGTTCTGCGTGTAAAAAATGCTGTCACGTTTTGATCTAGGTAACATTATTTTTTATCTGGTTCAAATCAAGTTAGAGCTTCTTGCAGAGGACTGTCCAGATGCTGTTGTTGTTGCTCCTTGTCGCTTTTTGCCACAATGAATGGATTTCCTTGTTTTCTTGTGAAAATTGGTTTAACTTATTTGAATACAATCACTTACGCAAGTATTGGTTTTTTTATTTATGTAATTGGGTGCCTCACATTGAAGTGAAATAAACCTGAAATCATTGCATGAAAAATACTAACCATGTAGTTGTGATAAACAACATTCTGTTATCAATAATTTGTCAAACATAAAACAAAGAAAGAAGCATAAAGGTCATTTATCATAAAAACAGAACAACAATAAATAATAATGTCAGTTAAAACATTTATCGACATTGGTAGATACTGTATGTTTATGTTACTATTCTTGCAACTCTAATCAGTAATTAATTACGAGGCACAGACGTTGGTCGTCTAGTTAAATTAACCAACCAACATATTAAAGTACATAGAATATGAAGTTGTTTATAATATCGCTTTTGTTGGGCATAAGTAGTGGAAGAGATTTTTCTAAAGCGACTGTGGGTCCTCAGTACGAGTGTGGTAATTGCCAGCCCGAACAAGTACATATTGCGTTTGGAGGTAAGTCAGTATCCGTTTGACCTTATTTGTTGAAGTAATGACCCCTAGTAACTCAATTAGGTATTTCAATTGCACGTAAGATACAAAGTCTGTGCCTGTGTCCAGCAGTAGATCGCTAATTGATTCATTTATGATCACATGTTTTTAATTAGCAATCCCTGAATCTTTTTGCTCATCTACAAGATCACGAGTAACGTAACACCTTTGTAAGGTTAACAACGCCAACGAGTAGGGAAAGGATGACCCATTCTTTGGGAACCATCTACCGTTTCTTTTTCAGTCAACCTATATTGTTACCTCTGTAAATTTGTAACCTATGATGATGTCACAGTCCCTCTGCTGGGCGAAGGCACAAACAACAAAGGAATGAAACATGTTTGAGAAATTGCCAAACCATTGTGAAAAATTATTGTGTCCAATGTTTAGTTGTTGACGTCATCTCCTCACAATCTTAACAAAAGAGTCTACAATAATAACACTGACTCCTCAACTTCCAGAGAAAGTGAACGACATAGTGATAACATGGTCGACGTTCAACGATACCCTGGTGTCGGTCGTGGAGTACGGCGAGGGGCTCATGAACAATCAGATCAGCGGCTCCAGCAAGATCTTCGTGGATGGAGGGAAACGGAAGCGAAGCCAGTTCATACATACTGTTACGTTGACGGATCTCAAGTTTAATACCAGTTACGGTAAGTCTTCTTCGTTATTAGAGGCAAATTTCAACATCTCACCCGCTCTCATTTAACAGCTCTTTTCCCTTAATTTTTCAAAAGTTATTTTTCCCAAGAACCGTTGCTTATTATCTTAGAAGGTATACATTTAGTACGGACTATTATCAGCTATATACTAAAGTTTTGTATCTTATTGAGGTCATCTCGAAGCCATTACATGATCCACAATTCAAACTAACTATAGCAGAGATCGTTACCGCACTATTCAGGGTCAAATGAAATTATTTTGCGAAACTCCGCAGACATGACGAGTGTCAGTCCCATCACTACAAATTGACTGCAGAATTGCTATTCTGAAACCAACTCACCATGAAAGAAAAATATAAGCCGGGATAACACAGAAAGCTCACTCCACGCAAGTCTTCACGGTGAGATTTTTACAGAATCGACATTCAGGTGTCGTTCGGAGACTTAAAGTGTTATTCTCAAGTAAATTGTTCCACCGAACCGTACGTTACAGAATTTGGTTTCAGCGTGGTTAGTTGAAGTGCTCAGGTGCGGTTCGTCAAGTGCTGTTGAAATAAAAAACGTGTTGTAAATAAAATATGTAAAGGTACACTTTGCCGTTAACGCCGTACAAATATCAATAATGTAGTGTGTATCTAAAATTACACTTATGTAACAGAATATAATTTCCAGAATCGTTCCAAACTTATTCTTAAACAAAGTTAACAATTTTGCATAAATTATTAGAATAACAAAACATTTCTCCTACATGACACATTAAGGTATATATTGAGACGGTGAGAAATATAATACAATCAGAGCTTTTAACTTTTTCCAACTCTTAATGCACATATTTATCCACATAATTGTTGAGCTCTGAGTGGAATACCTCGATATTTAAACATGATAAAACAGAAACAAAATGTTTTTTTATTGAGGTCAGCGACCGTTGGCAGTGTGTTTAGTTGAAATATCTGTTTGGTTACTTGTCTGTTACTCCACAAACGTCATGGGTATCGATTTGATACAGACTTGAGTTGAGATGAGTTTACCGAGTTAAGAAAATCATTTTTTTGGTCAAGAGTAATGGTGGCTTACCGAGTTGTAGGTCATGGGTCCGAACCCAGGCAGGCGCTTTACTTTGTGTAAATCATTTCATAACCACTGCTCTCAAAGCGATGAAGGAAAAATCGTGAGGAAACCGGCATGTCCTAGAACCAAAAATTCGGAGACTTGTGACTTCTACTAACCCGCACTGGGGCCACGTGGTGGATAACAGCAGATCAGAGAGGAACCAAATAGGAGGGCCTGTATCCCAGGCTGGGACACAAGCCTCCTCTCTTCGTTGGGACTCCCAGCAGTGGGAACATTATAGGCCAACTAAGTAATCTCATCAAGTCTGCCCAGTTTCGCTAGATAATTGAATATGTGTTTGTTTTCCATCCGGAGCTTATAATCATTAGCTCCTCATCAAGATCATAACGTATTGAACCATCTTTGTTTCGGTGCGAAAATGAGATGGTGGAGAGATGAGAGATGGAGATTTCGAAGCAAAACATTTCATTTGTTTTACACTTCAATGTCCAGTGGTTACTGTTAATGATGATACGGTAATATTTTGGCAGTGTACCACGTGGGTTCTGTTTACGGATGGTCGGAGCAGTTCTGGTTTCGCACGGCCCCCAAAGGCGAGGACTGGCCAGTACGAGCTGCCATCTACGGTGACATGGGCAGCGGGAACGCACAAGTACGTCACAAAAAAAAAACCTGTTACTAAGCAAGCTTTTTCTATTATTAATCAAAGTAGCCTATGTAATCTGAATGTACATTCTCTCCAAAGTAACTGGTAACAAGTTCAAAGCCTGGAATCTGCCAATGTCATAAGGAAAACTGGTTTTAAAAGTCGTTTAAGTACCTTTATTGCTTTGAATTCTCCCCTCTAAATAGATATTTTTTTCATATTTTTCCAGTCTCTATCGTACTTGCAAGAAGAGGCTCAACGGTCTCACTTCGACGTGATCCTGCACGTAGGTGACTTTGCGTACGACATGGACTCCAAAAACGCACTTGTAGGCGACGAGTTCATGCGACAGATAGAACCACTAGCCACCATAGTGCCCTACATGACGTGTCCTGGAAACCACGAGGAAAAGTAGTAAGTATACGCTTTCTTCTTTGTCGGTTCCTTTATGTTGAGGATCACGACCACATACGACGCGTCTCCAAGTTATGCGGTCTTCTGCTGTATGGACCGCACGGTAGATGCTGCCTGCAACAGCCTACTTAATTGCGTCTGACCATCTTGCCGGTGCTCTGCCTTGAGCGCGTTTTCCTTCCACCCGGCCCAGTATCATAAGGCTTTCCAGACCATGCTTGGTTTAACGCATAATATGTCCGAAAAAGCTGAGGGCACGCTCCTGGCATATTTTATATAGCCTCATAAATCTCATAATCCATCTCCACAGCTCTGGGCCTTTTTGATAATTTGTATATTAAAAACTTTTGTTGAACACTCCATATGTTGGCTTGTAAGTTGCTTGTTGTTGTTGTTAATCCGTTGTTTTAAGTGTTTTGTTTTGTTTCTTGTATTTTGTTCGCATTCACTTAACGCTTTATTGTATAATAATGCCCTACTAGTTAAGATTTCGTTAGTAATTATGACCATATTCTATAGAGTTTTCCGCTATAATGGCGGATAACTTAGTTGTATATTACCAAAATTGCAGGGGATTCCGCACAAAATTAAATATTTTGTTTATGAATATTCTAGCTAATTGTTATGACATAATCATTTTAACTGAGACCTGGCTGACGCCCGAGATATCAGATAGCGAGTTTATTGATGAGCGTTATGTATGATTGAGCGTTACTATCGATATGATCGTGACCGTATTGCCACCAATAAAAAAGACGGAGGCGGTGTCCTCGTGGCTGTACTGAAGGGTCTGCATTCAGTGAGATTGGCCTCGCAAGTTGCAACTCATGCCAGCATTGAGCACATCTTAGTGCAATTGCCACGCTCAACTCGTGGCAAGTGCCAAATTATTGCTGCAGTATATATACCACCAAAAACACCAGAATTTGCTTATGCTGAATATTTTGAACTTCTGCAAGCACTGCTTGGCGACACAAACATTGCTAATTTATATGTGGTAGGCGACTTTAACCTACCAGAAATCGACTGGACCGCTTGTACGGATAGCACTTCGCTATCTGCTCATATTTGCAGAGGTAACTCCCCCGTTTGTGATCGCATGAGTGAGCTTATGTCGTTCCTCAACGCTCATCAATTTAATATAATACGGAATCTAGGTGGGAGAATATTGGACTTGGTTATTGGTAACGGTGATTGCAATGTTTCTAGAGCCACAGACTATTTACTACAGCCTGATAGCCACCATCCTCCACTTAATGTTTTTATTACTCTACGTGTACCCTACAATTCGATGGCTCGCAAGATGATTAGTAAATATAATTATTACAAGGCAAATTATGATAACATAAATGAGGATTTAAAAGAGATTAATTGGGAGGAAGTTTTAGTGAACCAAACCATTGACGATACCTTAAGCACGTTTTATAACATTGTTTTCTGCATTATTAAAAGACATGTTCCATTGATAAGATGTAGATCATCAAAATTTCCGGTCTGGTTTTCAAAATCGCTTATTCATATTTACAAGAATAAAGCCAAGGCTTGGCTAAAATGGAAAATGTATCAAAACATTTCAGACTACGAGCAGTTTTCCATTTACCGCTCTAGATTCCAAGTTGAGTGCAAAAACTGTTACAGAAAGTACATTGCCTCCTTTTTTTTTTTGTATGGCATCTCGTAGTTGACCTTGAGAGGTCGTGACTACTTAACCGGACTATCCTGTGGCTGCCTTAAGCGGACTCAAAGCCTCCAGCCAGGGGCGTAAAACTACTTACATTACTAAGCGAACGCTCGCTAAGGGCACCCCCTGTGGGGTACGGACCTCGGCTTAGGGCGTCGCTGACGGGAGGACAGCAAGATGGGACAGGCTGGATCAGATTTTGTTGATTATTATTATTCGGGGAATTTAAAGCTACAGGCTCAGCTACGGCGCGGGCTGGCACTTCATCGAGCAAGGTACATTGCCTCCGTAGAAGATGGTATCCGGACTAATGTTAAGCATTTTTGGTCGTTCATTTCTTCCCGCAAATCCTCTACAAGCTTACCTTCTATTATGCATTACAGTGACCATTCAGCCAATAACCCTGAAGACATCTGTAATCTGTTCTCAAACTTCTTTAATTCGGTATACGAGCCATCCATCTCAAGTTATGGTATTTCATCGCAGTGCGGAGATTATTCTAAAACCTGTTCTCTCCTTAGTAACATTCAGTTTACTGCTGATGAAATATTAAGTGCGCTAAGAGCATTAGATCCATCTAAAGGCCCGGGTCCAGACGGTCTACCGGTTGTGTTCATTAAACAGACCGCCGTAAATCTATGTGTGCCACTACAAATTATTTTTAAATTATCTATTTTACAAGGAGTCTTTCCACAAGCATGGAAACTCGCAAACATAACTCCTGTTCACAAGTCGGGACCAAAACAGGATATCGAGAATTATCGTCCTATATCTATATTGTCGGTTTTGTCAAAGCTTTTAGAGAGACTTGTTCATGATAAAGTTTATCCTCTTCTACATAATAACATAATTCCACAACAACATGGTTTCGTCAAAAAAAGATCAACTACCACTAACCTGATAACTTTTGTTGACTATTTATTTAATAGTATGGACTCTCGTATTCAAGTTGATACTATACACGGACTTCCAAAAAGCTTTTGACAAGGTGGACCATCAATTGCTGTTAAGTAAAATTGCCTTTAATGGCATACGTGGCAACCTGTTGAGATGGTTCTCTTCTTATGTTCTTAATAGATCTCAGAAAGTTGTGATAAACGGTTTTAATTCTGCGACCTTAAATGTTACTTCCGGTGTTCCTCAGGGCTCTATACTGGGTCCTCTTTTGTTTATTATGTTTATTAATGATATAGATACGTGTTTCCAGAATTCTAAGGTATTACTATACGCAGACGATCTAAAAAAATTTAGGCCGATTATTAATTTACGTGACTATTTACTTTTACAGGAAGATTTAAATAGATTCTCTTAATATTGTGTAAAAAATAAACTTAAATTGAGCATATCCAAATGCCATTGCATTAGTTTTACTAAAAATAGAAACGTAATTAAATATGCATATTCATTGAACAATATAGATCTAGCAAGAGAAACAGTGGTTCGTGATCTTGGTGTTCTATTAGATAATAAACTCCATCTTGATGCTCATATTGCTAAAATTGTGAACAATGCTTTTCGTATGTACGGTTTTGTGATGAGATTGGCTCAGAAATTTAAACGCCCTGGTACTTTTTTGTACCTATACAAAACTTTGGTCAGGTCGCAGTTGGAGTACGCGGTCCCGGTGTGGAATCCCTTCTATGGAAAATATTCTCATGTGATCGAAAATGTACAACGCAATTTTTTAAAGACTATGCATTTCCGTTGTTTTCGTACGTATGCATCTTACACCGACTTGCTGAATTACTATAAGCTTCAAAACCTTAAATCTAGACGTATAATGTTGGAATCGATGTTTTTGTTTGATTTATGTAACAACTCATATGATTGTATAGACATAAGCAATAGAATAAGTTATGTAATACCCAGAACTACTATATGTCGAGGTGTGCGCGTGCGACCGCTTTTTGCTGTAACCTCCTGTCGATCAAACGCAGGATCGCGAGCACCCCTACGACGTCTTACAACTCAATTCAATAAGGTTTTTCGGGATATTCTTTGCTGTTTCCGCCGGAAAATTTAGAAGTCTTGCACTTAAAATTATAGCAGAATTAAGTACATAAAACCCTAAATCATAATTTCTATTTTCAATATTCTATTAGGTATATCTTCTTATATTTTTATTATTTCTTTTTTTATATTTTTATTTAACCATACTGTGCATCCAATGTATTCATATCATATGCCGTTCGTGTTTATTTAACTTTTTTGTATTATGTGGAAAATGTTGTTGGTTATACATTTATGCTCCCATTTTAGTTTTAAGTTCTATACCATACATTATAATGTGTAACCGTTTATTTTCCCAAATAAAATAAAATAAAAATAAAAATAAAATAGCCGCTTGGTGACGTTGATTTCCTCCGGTATGGATTCATTCGTATTTATGGCGGTCCATGGTATACGAAGTAGCCTCCGCAAATACCACATCTCGAAAGCATCGATTTTACTGCTTCCGCGACATTAAGAAAGATGGAAAAAACGCAGGGATCAGTCGCATTTTGGTATCCCGACGGATGCCGCGGTTCTTCCAAATTTTCCCTAGGTTGGTCATTACACTTCTGGCCATACCATTACGACGGCGGATTTCCTCAAGGCAGCTGCCGTCATTCGTGATCAAAGATCATGCCGGGTCTTAAGCAACTTCTGACGTTCCAAGTTCCCACACGAAGATTTTTTCACAGTTGGGTACTATTTTGACCTGTGCCGAGACCAGATGCATACACCACTCGCTGCCTGGTAGTTCACAGTTGCGTAGCTGATAGCATATTTCCCACCATGCCACCCGGAATCACGATGGCGCCGAGGGTCGGTCGGATCGCATGACAAATAGCCTTAACTTATTATAACTTGTCATGTGGTTTTCTTTGGAAAATAGTGCAGTGGTTTCCCCTTGCCTTCTGAATCAGGGTTTTTAGGAGTTACTAAATTCCCAAGGCCGTTGTAGCCTCTTCTGATTGGCTAGTCGTCAGGTGTATGGTTATACCGCCATTGCTCGGACGCCAAAGACTTGCTCGATATCTAGCAGGGCGCACTACAAAGTCCAGAAGGACCATCGCCGCTGGCCATTCATACGAACCACCTGCACGTGCAGGTGAGGTTGACATTTGGGCCGGCTAGATATTATTGCTGTTCTCCCCATACCCCCAGTATACGCCTAGCTAAGGCTAAGCTTTATGTACATGAATGAAGAAAGCAGGCATGATGAATGAAAAGAAAAGAAGGATGCATTCTGAGAAAAAAAATGTAAATGTGAGAGATGCTGAGAATAAAACGTGATTAAATGACAGCATGGAAAATTAAAGACAAAACATTTTGCCGACTGCAAATACCGTAAGACTAATAGGAATAAGTCGAAGATTTTCAATTGTGCTTTTAGAAGAATAAGCTTTTACATAAATATTTGAGGCTCTTGATAATCTTGCTATTGTAAGCGATAGCTCTGCATTTCTTCAGAGGAAATATTCGTTTTTGCGATAATATTTAAAATATCAATTCGCAGTAACTTCAGCAACTACGCGAACCGGTTCTCAATGCCGGGCCGCGACTCGAGCCTGTTCTACAGCTTCGACCTCGGACCCGTTCACTTCGTGTCCATCTCCACTGAAGTGTACTACTATGTTAATTACGGAATCAAACTGATCAGCAACCAGTACGACTGGCTCAAGGAAGACTTGGAGAAAGCCAACCTTCCGGAGAACAGGTCAGACGAAATTATTTTTACCCAGAAATCAAGCATTATAAAAAGTGAACCTTGTCAAGTTGTAACAGAAATGTTTGAGGATCAAGCAACCTCAAATTTTTGGCCAAGTTTCTGGGATAAAAAGCTGTGGTTCTTTCTATTCCTCTGGCAAAGGTGGACCGAATATCACTAAGTCATTGAGTCAGTCTATTTCAATTCAAAGCCTGTTTTCAGATCGAAGAGACCATGGATCGTATTGTTCGGCCACAGACCTATGTACTGCAATGACCGCAATGATCATGACTGTAAAAGAGAGCTCACGCGAGTCGGCTTGCATGGAATGTGGGGTGAGTTGTAACGTTGAGATTAGTTCAGCACATAGTAGATAGAATACTTAGGTTAGGTATAAGACGAAGGACGCCTTGGCCAAGAATCGGCAAACGGCCCGAAAATATGACTTTGAAAGACTACATGCGGAAGAACCAGGTATTGTGACGTAACTTGGGACAAGCCTTAGTCCAGCAGTGCACTGCGATAACAGAACTTTTTGATTGTATCTACAAATGTTCCCGCTAAACCGAACTGATTTATCAATTTGTCATGACCTTTGCAAAGGGATTGTTGCCTGTAGAAGACCTTTAGCTATCAACCAGAAAAACAATGCCAACCCACCCGAGGCGTCAAACGCGGATATAAATTTAATAAACATACTCATTTCTTGTTCATAGCTCTCGAGCCTTTACTGAAGGAGTATGGCGTAGACCTGGTGATCTGGGCGCATGACCACCTGTACGAAAGGACATTCCCGATGTATGACAATAAGATGTACAACGGTTCGACTGAATATCCCTACGTTAACCCTGGGTAAGTGTGCAGTGGACTACACTCTCTCTTTGATAGAGGACATCATAATCAGCTACATATAGTGGACATAAATACCGTTTTCAAATCGCGCTCTTGTGAACAGTGAGACTGAGATCGAGCCTAAAACTGATGCTGCGATTTTTTTATCGTCTCATTAGGTTTTAAAGTTTATACAGCTATAAGCCCCACCAGGAAAACTTAAGACCTAAGTTTTCACGTTAATTCTACCGTAGGCTACCTCGATTATCTTAAAAGTAACAATGATATATATTATTCTAGCGCTCCAGTGCACATCATAACTGGCTCGGCGGGATGCAACGAAGGACACTCTCAATTCAAACGTAAGCACCTACTTATACAGTGTTGGACGGTATTAGTTTCAGATCAGAAGAGGGCAGGCGTAGACTGAAGAATGTTAATCTTCCCAGGGTTGGTGCCGAAAACTTGTGGAGAAAAATATTATGATCATAAATTCGAACTTAACCAATTGTCGTTTCCTTTCAATTGACAAGGACACAGTCATTCAGACGGTTGAATCTAGCTGTTTTTTATAGACATGAACATACTTTTCTTTTCACCTCGGGAAGGTTTACCAACTTATAAACGTTTGCAGCTAACCCTGAGCCATGGTCTGCGTTCAGGAGTAGTGACTACGGCTACACGAGGTTCGTGGCACACAACAAGACACACATCTATATGGAACAGGTACCTACGTTTAATTAAGTACCTAACTACTTCTTTATAATTATCTTCTTTATAGATATCCCAGTGTAGGCACCCAGAATAGCCAAAGATTCAACTGTAACTAATGAAGTCACGGAGGAATTTGCGAAAATTAGTTTTTTAGTGTTGACTTTGCTAAAACTTATCCTCACTCAATCCCCTCCCAAACGACGATCTAGGATCCGCCACTGATCTCCATTGTCTAGTGTGGAAGTCAAGGTCTTTGGTTTGGACATCGCACTTTTATTCTTTGTGAAGGCGGTTTTTGTTTTTTTTTTTTTTCTCTCTGTCACAGATAACATCAAAACAGTAATTTAAATCGGTCCAGAATACTTTTAGGATTCAAGTTCCTATCTACAAGAATTGTGTCTGTTTTCAGGTAAACGTTGAACAAAAGGGCCAAGTAATAGACTCGCTGTGGCTCGTCAAGAATCAACACAAACCTTACAGTATTTACTAGTATTTTTTATTATTCTTGTCGTACTTTTTGCTTGTTCTTATCTTTTAAGAAAGCCAATTAAATGCTCCATAAACTAGGGACTAGGGTTAGATTTAGATTCTTCAACTCAGCCTATGGCTGTCCACTGCTGGCTAAAGGCCTCTCTCACCACGCGTAGCATGACCACAATTTAAACGAGTTTTGTCGACGGAAGAATAGACATAATGACAGTAGAATAATTGTCTATTCTTTCGGTCATTTTGTCTATTTTTCCGTCGATAAATAGCGATCATGCTAGGAGTGCAGGCTGCTTCACAACACGCCATTCCTTAGATTTAGATTAGGTACCTACTTGTAAAGACCAATTTCATAAATAAATTTTATAATAAATGTTTTAGTATTTTTATTACCGTCTGATAAGTTTGGTCCTACCTCAGCTAGAATAAATAACGCAGAATTCCAAACTCGACGAGTTTAGTCACTCTATCCCAGTCATACATAATAAGCAGGATTGGAAAAAACTAATCACGGCCGCGAGATGCCATAATTGAGAAGGCGCAGCTCGACGTCTATACATGTGCAAAGAATCACTCGCAACGCAACCGCAGCATTAACATCGAAGCTCAAAGCGCGGTTTTTATTAATTCAGGTGGGTGGCCCTCTCTGCCTTAACCCTCTGCATTCAGCGCGTCAACTAATCTACGTAACTGTCTATCTATCTATGTATATAAAATAATGAAATATTGTTCGTTGGTAAGAGCATCACTTGTGAACGGCTGGACCGATTTGTCAAATTTTTCAGGTTCTTCGGAAAGAAAATATTTTGAAGTTGCGGGGAAATTCGGAAATACTGAAAGTGTATTTTGTATGAAGATGGGAAGCCCGACCTTTGTGCCGTTGGTCAACATGTGGTCGAGTGGTGCGAGTTTAACGGTGTTTCGTTTGTTTGTTGTGCCTCTCTGTCGCAAATTAAAATACTCGTAGTTTAGAACGGTGCAAATGTGGAATGCGTTCGTTCCTGATCTCCAGCCTGCGGTAAAGGAGCTCGTAGACCCCGAGCTAGCGAACCTGGTGAGATGGTTCTTTATATTTCGGCCATTTGCCTTCGAGGCTGTATCTGGAATGTGAGCCCCTCAAACGTTGTCTGACCAAAATCGTGCGATTTCTCCGCGTTCGCCATAACTACGATACCTCAGAAAATATTTATTTATTTATACACCAACAGCTTCTGTGTAAAAAATAACAAATAACACTAGATAATGGTTTTGGGCTTTTAAAGTTTCCAATAACAGGTGAACCAAAATTCTCAAATACAATGATATCTTAAGGTAAAAACGAAATGAATATAAAGTGGCACAAACTATACAAACAAAAACAAAAAGACATGAGATATAAGATTACAGAGGTTAAAAGAAATACCTACATACTAATGCAACCAAATTAATTTTTAAATTGTGCGAGTTGCGAGCTGTGGGACCTCATAATTTGGGTTTTAAAGTTATTTACTGAGTCATGATATATATCAACATCGATTGCTAATCCATTGCTTCATAAGTATAAGTTAATAAGATTAAGTTAATAGGTTTGGAATTCTGCGTTATTCATTCTAGCTGAGGTAGGGCCAAACTTCATAACACACATAAATAAATAAAGGTCTCTTTTGTACACGAAGTTATAAAGTCCGCTTAAGCAGACGACAACCGCATAGGTTGACCTGCGAGATGCCAAACAAACAAACAAACAAACTACACGAAGTTACAGTAGAACACTGACTACTACCTAGGTCACAGGGTTTTCCTAGTTTTAGTAGACAGGGTTTTTAAACTATTTGTGCAGCCTTTTCCCAAAATACAATGTAGGTATCTGTGAAATGTATTTGTATTGTTATTGTGTGCAAAGGTATGTTGTGTCAATAAACTTATTTTATTTTATTTATTATTTTATAAGTTCGATAAAAATTCTGCTCAACAATGTAAATGACGCAATAAAAAAATAAAAATAAAATATTTCGGACCCATAACGTCCATTTGGTTTAGTGTTGCCCAAATGCAAGACCAAGACGAGACTTGGTCCAGTCTTGGTCTTGGTCTTGGTATTGCGCTCTCAGTCTTGGTCTTGCAGCAAGAGTCTCGCAAGTCTTGCAAATACCTATTAGCCCATTACCTATTATTTATTGAACACGTTAGTTTAGATCTTAGAACAACGTAACAGAGTAGGTACATGTTGAGCTATTGACCTAGGCATAATAAACCACCAAATTAATTAAATTGACTTGACAATAATTATTTTAAAAAAATACGGTCGCATTGAGAAACCTCCTCCATTTGGAAGTCGGTTAAAAATTACGCGTTTTATAGTCCCTGAGCGTAATTACTAACTATAGGTACGTACCTATAATGGTTTTCTGTGCGTGTTTATTGGCTATCCTAAACTCTTCATGTATCAGACATGTCATTTTTTGATTATCTATTGTGGCTTATGACGAACGAGCTTGTTTGTAGGGCTTTTTAAGCAATTTTTATAATTTATTTATCTATCGAATTTTCAAAAACTCGTCAAATTTGCTTTTAGGTTTTTTTAGATCTAATGCTCCAACTCTCACTACTCCGACTAGAGCTATTTGAATCTTCGTCACTCATGTTAAATTGTAAACTTTCACTCCGAGAGCAATGAGGATTACGAGTACCTAGCTAAATACTTTAATGGGCGAGAACAATAAATAAGACAGAGTTGAAGCGAAGCTCAATTGGAAACAAATGAAATTGAAATAAAAACTCCTATTTATAAGCACAAGCCGAAAGACCGACAGAGGAAAGTGCGGCATTCTTTGATAAACATAATAATTATTTGAAAGATTAAAAAAACAGAAGTGTTAAAAGATAGGTATTGTGCCCACGTAACAACAAAGTGTGGATGCAAATAATATTGTGTATTATGTTCCTCTTTTAGTGGAACTTGCCTAGGTACGTTGCCTGCTGTTTTTATGGAGGTAACTCGCTACTAGATTAGGTACGATACAAGTTGATAAACCGACACTGCAAATCTCGATTTTTGAAAGTGTGTGATTTTAAAACACTATATGCGTAAATATGACGTCGTTTGTGACTTGAAACGTGCGAAAGTTTTAGCACGTTTCAAGAGTGTTAAATAAAATCACCCACTTCCAAATTTGCAGTGCATGTCTAATTATATAGGTAATAGTAATAATATAACTAATAACTATATTATATTACTAACTACTTATCCTTACGACTAAGTGCGGATTTCACCAATGAAACTGAACGCGATCAGCACATCTAAAACGCGTTTAAGAGCTGTCAGTGTCAATATTCCATAGAAAATAATGACACTGACAGCCCCTTAACCTAGTTTATGTGTTGATCGCGTTCTGTTGCGTTGGTGAAATCCACCCTAAATATTCCTTGCGAGGACAACGTCAACATAATCTATTTGTGTCCGTTCTGAGCACCCGGAAACTTATTTTATTCTTTGAAACATGGGCAGCGGCGCGGCGCGGGCGGCTGCGACACAAAGTCTAGGAGCGGACCAGAGCGGACTAAATTTTTACCTATTTCGAATTGCGGCGACGCTCAAACACTGTCAAATGTTGTGATACACTTGTTGCACAGTCTTTGATAAACAGGGGCGTCTTTGTCGGTAAATTATCAAATAAATAGGTACCATACAACACACCGACCGACCAACGGTTAATTCGCGGAACGACAAACTTTCCCAATCAACCTTGAACCTTAATGCTTTGGCGATGAAGTTGAAAATCTGTTTAAGAAATTAAACAGATTGATAGTAGCTTGATGTGCGCCGTCTGAACCATAACATTATTATTATTATTATTTATTTATTTCGAACACACGTGATTCATATTGATGTTAGTATAACTTATAAAACTATGTTAGTACAAGTAAAATAAAATACACATAAAACTAATTCATAAACCTGTACATTTCTACACTTCCCGCTGCACCAGACCTGCAGTTGTGCATACGGGTCCAGTGCCCCAGGAACGGGCAATCAGGCTTATCCACTATCACCTTTAAAATGCTGTTGGTGCTCCCCCGAATCCTTCGCATCAGGGATGCTGTTCTTTTTCGCATAATGGCTTGAAAACTATCTGTGTCTGCATCAGCAAACATGCCCGATGCGCTACAGAACCGCGGGAGCCCCAACAGCACCCTAAAAGCGTTGTTGTACTGTACACGAAGAACGTTGTAGGCCCGCTGCGTATGTCTAACCCACAAGCTGCACGTGTAGAATGACTGGTAAAATGCCTTGAACAAAGTGAGTTTCACTTCCCTGGTACATCGTGTAAACCTACGGGCCAGCATATTACATCGGATCGACAACGCTCTTCGCTCCCTTTCTATGTCACAGTCATCATTCAAGTCCTCATTTACTATGTGGCCAAGGTACCTAAAATGCGACACTCTTTTAAGTGGTACACCATACAGAAACACCGGAGGAACTGTTCTAGGCTTTTTGGTACCTACCCTAAACACCACAAGCTCACTCTTCTTCACATTATATGTTAAACCATGAGACGTGGCGTATCTCTCACAAATCTCAAGCATCCGTCTGAGTCCATTAATCAAGGGACTCAGCAGCACCATATCATCTGCATAACTTATACTATTTATAACTTTGCCATCAATAGAGCATCCGATACCAGTGCCGCTGAGCTCCTCAATCAACTTATTGACGTATAGACTGAAGAGCGCCGGAGAAGTCAAACCTCCCTGTCTCACCCCACACTCCAAACCATACGCCTCAGACAAAGCACCCGAACATCTGACCTGGTTGATTTGATGGTCATACCAATAGTCTAAGAGCTTAATGAGCTCATTAGGAAGACCTTGTTTCTGTAATTTCGACCACAAAATATTATAATCAACCAGGTCAAATGCCTTGGAGAGGTCCAAGAAAGCAGCATACACAGGTGTGTTTCTATCAGTGTAGTACCTGACCGTGTACTTAAGCGCCAGTATAGCAGTTTCCGTGGACAGCCCAGCTCTAAAAACGAATTGTGCATCATGTAAATTGAGCTGAGCAGTTACCCTCCGCTCTAGCACACCGTCAAGAACCTTTGCTGTTACAGTGGCCAACGATATTGGCCTATAATTATCTTTGTCTGAGACATCCCCGGTCTTGTTCTTCACAATGGGCACAACTATCGTCTTCATCAAATCAGCCGGTAGATACGAGTGCCTCACACAAAGATTATACAACATAGACAGGACTCTTGGGAGATGCGGACTAGCATATTGAAAATGTTCTATGCTGAGGCTATCATGACCCGGAGATTTTCCCCTGGTCATCGACTGTATGATGTTCCGTATCTCTTTCGATGAGATACCAATCGGAACATCTGCCAATCTACTCCCAGTGGCATAACCTCGTTCCTCCGACTGAAACCGTGAAGTTACCTCAAAGTGCCTCCTAAACATGTTCGCAATCTCCTCAGGCTCAGTCATGCCATTAACGCTCACTGGAACCGCAGGTTTTGGGCTCAATCTTTGTGTGGATTTCCAAAATTTTTGAAAATGCTTGCTCTTATGTTCTGTTGCCAAAATATTCATCTTGATTTCTTCCTCATTATTCTGACAAAACTTTAACTTTTGTTTAAAAACTTTTCTTGTCTCTCTCATTTCGACAAACTGCTGCCCCGTTTGAGGTCTACCATGCCACAACCAGTCAAGAAAGGCTCTTCTTGCGTTCCCGTGAGCGCCTCTGACATACCTGTTCCACCCAATCACTGTACGCCGTCCTCTCCCACCTCTTAACAAACTAGAGCTACCCTCTGCCGCTTCCCGAAGGGACGTCACAATTTCAAAGTACAGTGAATCAATTATTTTACTATGCTCCTTATTATGACAAAAATGATCACAACAGTTTCCGAGTTCAGATGGGAAGTCTACATTTTTAAGTTTCTCCATACATAACCTATAGTAACAGTCTATTTGTGCTGCATCTCTTTCACCCCATATAGCCTTGTCAACTACCTTATCCCCAAGTGTAGGTGATGGTTTCATTGACCTAACCATTCCAAGGTTAACTTGAATAGCAAGTGGAAAATGGTCAGACCAGTAAACATCATGATAAACTTCAACCTTTTCGAGTGTTTTCCACGCTGCTTCAGACACCAAGCAATGGTCAAGCCAGCGTCTGCTCCCGCAGATATCACTGACAAACGTAAAAGTATTAGAGTCTATACCGAACTTAATGAAATCAGCACAGCGCCAACTCTGCTCATCACAAAAACTTAATAGTTCCCGACTAAATAATTCACCAGGGTGCGCATTAAAATCTCCGAGCATAAATACATGCTCCAAATTCGCACTCTCAACAATAGCAGCAATTTCACTGAGGCACTCACAGAATTCATTTAAGTTATCGACACAATTAGTCGGCATGTACACACTAAACAATAACAACGTGCGATCGGCGCATGTCGCCTTGACAGCCGCGATACGATCACTCATACAAGGTATTACAGAAACAGATGTAAATACCGATTTTCTCCATAAAAGAGCCACCCCACCATATGGCCTTCCCTTCAATACACCCGCTGATGTATCCACCGCAGATTTCCCAGAATAACCAAAGTTATCATCCAAACTACCAAGTATTGACAACTCATGCGGCAACAACCAGGTTTCCTGCAGCGCAATGACATCCACAGACTTACAGAGGTTTTGTATACACACGATTGACCTCTTTAACGACTTACAGTTATAACTTACAAACTTAGTACTTAAATTATTGCTATTATTAATCATTGTGTTATCCATTATCAAGACTTATTATTAAAAGTACTGTCAGTCTGCTGCAGGTCACCCTGCCGCCGCTCTAGTCCTATAGGTACTCGACTCACTGTTAGTTTTAAATTTTGCTGAATAGAAGAATAATATAAACTTTGAAACATATTAAGTAGGTACACATAATGTTGTAATAATTTTGTTGCCTACAATTTTAAGCACATACCAACCTAGTAACGTTAGATCTGCACATTAGAGTTATACAATACACAGTATGAACAATATGAACTTTGCTAGAAACTTATGCTAGGTACATTTTTGTCACATGGGAACATATTTGTGAGTAACACGCTATTTAGTAAATAGTCGAAATAGGTACAGCGTGTTTAAATGGTTGTTTTCCCGCGGCAGAACGATTTGCCATAAGGAGTAATTTCGAAGCAGTAAAAAATAAAAATGTTTTTGTTTTAAATTAATAAAAATAATATTCATCAACTCGAAAAAGTGAAAAAAAACAATAGTTACACTGGATGTAACTTGTAGGTACAACTCGCGCCGCACGCGTCACTACCGACAAAGAAAAGCAATGCATAAATGTTCAACCAAAATAAGCTCTCGCACGTATTGACACGGCATAAAATAGTTTGCACGCAACAATACAAAAAATCACCGCTTAGCCGCCAAAGGGAAGACCTATTTATAAATGTTCAAATTAAAATTAGCTCCCTTGTGTAGTGACAGGGCATAAACTAGCCTGCGCGCAACAATAACAAACGGAGCCGCCGCCAGTGCCTAAATTGTATCCGTGCGTCAGTTACCGTCCGTCAGGGTCTAGGTACTTACTTAGTTTTCCCGCGAATGTCGTACGCGCAACACGCGTCATCACTGCAATGGATTGACATTTATGTTAGGGCTTATTATCCCGGGCCAGTGCCTTGGCCACCAAGAAGCCCGGATCTAACTCCGTTAGACTTTTACTTGTGGTCTGACGCCTCAAATAGGTAGGTACTTTTTTAGGAATTAAGTAAGTGCAGAAAATCTATCTAAGCCCGTAACAGTAGGAAGGGAAAATTGTAATAACTTGTTGGATACCAGCTGATTGAAAAGCACGCGGGTCAACGGCTCCGCGGCCTTTCGGCTGTAGGTATCGGGAAGTACTATTGTTTCGTGATCGCTTTTGAGTTTTGTTTTTCACAATGTTAAATCTGCCAGTTTTTGTTTCCAATATTTTATTTATTTATGAAACGATTGTATTACCAACACAAAACCATTTCGCTGCGGGAAATACCATTAAAATTTCACGGTGTATAATATAATAATCAATACAATACCTTTTATGTGTTATGTTATGACGATACGGTTTTGATACTGGAGAACGTCTATCAAAAACGGGTATGAAACCAAAAACCTACTTGAAAATAAATTATGCTCAAATCTCAGTTTGACTTTCCAAACGTTCCTAACAAACTGCTGTGGTTTTCGGGAACGTATATTTAATATTAAATATGTTTTTTTGACAATTTCAATTAAAATTTAAAAAAAAAAAGTACTGCGAGACGCAAGAGTCTCGCAGGTTTAGTCTTGTCTTGCTCATGTCTTGCAGGGTTCAGTCTTGGTCTTGGTCTTGGTCTTGCAAAAATGCAAGAACAAGACCAAGACCGATTTTGGGCAACACTAATTTGGTTAGTATACAAACGACTTAGAAACTAGTGTTAGTACTTACAACTACCAGAGAATCAACAAACTATATCTAATACGCCACGGTGGCATGTAGGCGTATCCAATGTTCCAGTATGGGGCTGTCCCACAACCTATATATCTATAACTGCTATAGCATTCAGAATGCTGTTGGGGCTGGCGCGAACCCTGCGCATGATGGAGGTGTTTGGATGTTGTTGAACTGTCTAAATCAAACAAATTAGTCGTAATCGTTTACGAAATTTTGTTACGCAATTAGGCTGCTGGTTTGAGGTGACGGCTTTTTGTTTATGATGTTTTTCGTCATATCAATAAAAGGAAAGCATTATTTCCAAGCTTGTATTTTGTTTAAAAAGCAACAAGCTTTCGATACAATGATGTGCAGCAGGCAGACGACACGAGCGCGACACAAAAAAAATTAAACTCATAAATTGTCCTTCCCCAGTCTAAAATTGCTGGCTCATTTTTTGTATGAACACGGCGGGAGATCAAGAACGCTGCTAATGAGATTTACAAAAACTGAAAACGGTTAGTAGCGAGACCTCAGACGAAGAAATTACGGTAACGTAAGGTAGGACGTCCTCAGGCTAGGTGGAGCGACGATCTTCACAGGGTTGCTGGTAGCAGCTGGATAAGAGTTGCCGAGAGTCGAGCTAAATGGCGTGCAATTGGAGAGGCCTATGTGCAGCATTGTGAATATTGTGTGCCTGGGTCAAATAAATTTATTTTCATTCTTTCTTTTCAGAAGAAGTCTGCGGAAAGGGAGAAAAAGATCTCGTCCACTCTCCCGATTCGCAGCAGGCGCACTGTTCATCGGCGGGGGGCGGACAAAGCCTCCTTCCAGCCCCCCTAAACGTTTCAAAAAGTGACGGACTCCGGGACGTCCGCCGCCCTACATTCAGGACCGTAGGTGGCGGCGCATAGTGTTCCACGCGCGCCCCAAACCGAGGAGGCGCACCGAGGCGCCAGTCGGGTTTGGGGAGTAATCGTATGTTCCCGCGAAACCGGCGTAGGTGTGAGATGGAACACCGGGGTGGTTTTTTGTCAGTATAAGAGTCTGAATGACCCCTCCGCCCGCCCCAGGCGGAGGACATCCATGAGGATTTTCCACCCGGATGAAATAAAAAATTTCGTAACTGTGTTCATATTGGATTGAAGAGGATTATGGAATCAAACACTTGTAAAATGTAATATCGTATAATCACGGTAAAACAGGTAAAGGTACACTAATGTAGTAAAATACTGTCACGGGAACTATTAAAACTATAATAAAACCGTTATAAGAAAACACGTGTCGGTTTGAGCTCGACTTCGCGCGGCGGTTCGAGCTCGACTTCGCGCGGCGGCTCGTGACGTGTACGCGTGTGCCTTCGGGCGCGGCTATCGTCAACTACCCGCACTGTCGGTGGCGCTGAAAGCGCGCGTGAGTGTCGCGGGTGTGTTATGGCGACGCGCTCTTATGCCTCGAGTGCATAGTCGTTAAAGCGAGAGGGAAGACCTACGCGGCGGCGTCCGGAACTACGGGGGCTTGAATTGTTTGCGACAGACTCCCCCTCTAGTCGTCCTCGTCTCTCGTTCCTGGACTGGCTCATTGCCCTTGTGGTTCGGGCGTGTGCGACGTCGCTTGGGAATGAAAGGATTGGGTGGTACGTTGCTTCCAGTACCACAGTCTACAAAAGGCGTCAAATCCTTTGCATGGTATTTTCCTAAGAATTCCTTAGGATTCCCTATTGGAGAGATAAGAAAAGTAGTAGGGCTAACTTTCTCAGTTGCAACATACGGTCCATCCCGTTTGGGCACAAATTTAGCAGTGAGACCCTTGCTACCTTGGCTCAGTACATGTGACCGAACCAGAACTTTATCTCCGACCTCGTACGTTACGTTGGACTTGGTCGACGGGATAGATCAGCAACCCTCTTAGATTTATCTTGCTGTAATTCGACTCGTTCACGAACTGCAGATAGAGAGTTGATAAAAGATCTTAGGTAGGGAGTAATTTGAGGAAGAAAATTCTCTTTATCGAGGATGGCCCTCAAATCATGACGAGCTTCTGTGGGGGATCTTATTTCTCTGGCAAACATGAGATATGCGGGAGTGACACCAGTGGTTCTGCATACCGTGCTATTTTCATAGCGAAACGAATCACTGGGAGTTTAGCAGGCCAAGAGCAATGGTCATTCTCCACGAGTTGTGAGAGCTGCGACTTGAGTTCTCGATTCTTACGCTCGGCGGGGTTGGCCTCCGGATGATAAAGTGGCACGAAGCTTTGTTTGACCCCTAAGATGAACATACATTGCTGCATGACAGCCCCGACAAATTGTACACCGTTATCAGATATGACCCGGCGCGGGAACCCGTATCGGAGAAAGTATTCCGAGGTAAGAGTACGGGCGCAGGCTTCAGCAGTCGCTTGCTGAAGGGCGTAGAGCTCAACCCAACGAGAGGCGGTGTCTTCAACTAGAAGTATCCATCTCTCCCCGTTCTCTCCTTCAGGTAAGGGACCGAAAGGGTCTACCGCTAGGACCTCATTCCTTTGCTGCATCACGGGCATCTGTAGTAATCCAGAGGGTTTGTCATTGGTAGCCATATATCGTTGACAATCGACACAGGCTTTCACATAATCTGTAATGATTCTTCGCATCTCGGGGACATAATAGGACTGGGCGATCTTATGGTAAGTACGATCGATTCCAGAATGACCCGCCAGAGGTGAGTCGTGGCACTCTTTCAAGATCTCGGGACGGAGTGAAATTGGAATAACAAGTTGAGGAGCCTCGCTATCTGAGTCGGGATTATACCGGTATAGTACTCCTTGTGACAACAGGTATCCGCGCTCCGTCCATCTACGAGATGCCACTTCGTCTGGACTTTCCAACTCTTTGATGATTTTCTCAACCTCCGGGTCGGCAAGCTGTTCCCGCCTTAACTCTGCAGGGCTCTTAGTGGGTAAATCGATTATCACTGAGCAAATACCGTAACTGTCGCGAGTATCTTGGGAGCATATCGGCCTACTCAGCGTATCTGCCACTACATTTGCTTTTCCCGGGGTGTACTGATACTGAATGTCGCATGATTGTAGCTTAAGGGCCCATCTCACCAAGCGACCTGTAGGAGACTTTAACGTCATCAACCAACGAAGTGGTTGATGGTCGCTACCAATAATCACCGGATGTCCGTCCAGGTAACATCTAAATCGCTCCACCGGTCAAACTACTGCTAGGGCCTCTCGTTCCGTTGCAGAATAGTTACGCTCCGCGGCGTTAAGGAGACGGCTGGCGTATTCAATGGGTCTTTCTTCCTTGTCCTCCCCCTGGAGTAAAACGGCTCCGATGGTATAATTGCTCGCGTCGGTGCGGAGGACGAAGGGGCAATTGAAGTCAGCCTGGATTAAGATTGCCGCTGAGGCAAGAAGTTGTTTCAGCTTGTTAAAAGCTGTGGTCTGAGTTGAACCCCAGGTCCAGGTCTGATGCTTCCTTGTTAGCCTTGTAAGTGGTTCTGCTACGGAGGAGATATTTGGGATAAATTTCCTGAACCAAGCACAGGTTTGAAGAAATGTTCTTAGATGCTTCTTGCTTAGTTGTTTGGTTCTTTCATGTCGAGTACAGCTTGAACCTTCTCAGGGTCAGGTGAGACGCCCTGTTGGGTAATTACGTGGCCCAGATACTTGACACTGCCTCTGGCGAAAACGCACTTCTCCCGGTTGACTCGCAGTTTGAATTCGCGAAGCCGATGTGAATACAGCCTGGAGATCCTGGAGATGCTGCTGCAAACTTTCAGATATGATTAGCAGGTCATCTAAATATGCCAGGATTGTCACATTGGCCAGGGTTGAACAGGATCGCAAACGGTCGATTTTTGAGACCAAAGGGCATGCGCTTGAAGCGAAAGGTTCCCAATGGGCTAATAAATGCGGTTTTGTCTCTATCCTGCTCATTTACACTAACCTGCCAGTAACCGGATCTTATGTCCAATCAAAGAGAATATATAGTTATTGGGTCCAATGTACTCATAAAACAATCCCTCTTTGTTCACTGTAACAATTCATCGATCAACGGCATCGGGTCGGTTTTGGTCACAGCGTTTAAGCGTCTGTAATCTACGCAGAAACGGGTGCTACCGTTCGCCTTAGGAACCAGTAGAGCTGGTGAACACCATGCAGACTCACACTCTTCAATGATGTTGTCCTTCAGCATCTTCTCAATCTCCTGACGCATAAGTTCCTTCTTGGCAGGGGTTAACCGATACGGAGGTACATAGGTAGGAGGATGCTCACCTGTATCAATACGGTGCTCAGCAGATGGGGTAGGCCCTCCCCCTGGCTGGAAAATGTCTGAATTGGTGACCAAGGTCTGCGCTAGCAGGTTCCGGTCAGGTGGGTTCAACACTGTACCTTCGTCGTCCCGGAGTACGTCAGCGGAGGAACAAGCCAGCTCTGATGTTAAGGAGGATTCAAATAGCATAATGTAGTGAACACGGCTGTTATTAGAAAAATACCAGCATTCGAGAAAAATCCATGACTACTTCGGCTGCAAACAAGAAATCCATGCCGAGCAACGTTACATTGTTACGCGCCTCAGGGAGGATAAGAAAAGGAGTCCTAATGACCTTCTCCTCTAAGTTCACGTCAAGAGTAGTCATGAGCACGTCTACGTCGCGAGCGTTTCCATCGGCAAGCTTAATACGTCTTCGCGCCGGTTCAAGAGGGTGTCCCTTTCGACAGAGGGTGTGCAGCGTATGGCCCGCAATACAATGCTGGGCACCGGTGTCAACTAAAGCGGTCCCCGACGCGCCTAAAATTTTGATATGAAAAATCGGCCGCTATACTTTTCTGTCGGAGCTCTTATCGGCGCGCGTGTTCTCTACACTTAAGTCACTACACACCCTGTTATATTTAACACATTGTTAGAAACATCATTACAACAAAAACTATCATTTTGCAAAGAACTACAAAACCGGCTGTTACGCCCTTTTACGTTGCGGGAATTATTATTAAAAACATTATCATCTTTTAATAATCACCAAAATGGTTCGTATGCTCTAACGCAGTACGGTCACAAAACTCACAACAACAATTACGATTTTCCGCAAAAGTACAAAAATCGTCCTTACGCTCTTTTACAATGGGAACGTTATCGTGACAAATGTATTTATTTTCCAAATAATCACAGAGATGATCCTTACGTCCCTTTGCAATGCGGACGTCATTATAAAAAAAATCATAATTTTCTGAAAAATTACAAAAACGGTCGTTATTATTATCGACACCGCAGCTGGTCATGTGACCGTTCGACAAGTCGTTGTCCGAAAAATTACTCTCTACAGAATAATAATAATTATTATAAAACAACAACTATCACGAGACCAGTCATTGTTTTCTTTTACGCCACAATAAACATCTCAATCAACATTTTTAAAACAAGAAGGCAAAGTATTAGAGTAGTTCAAATCTTCACAACAATGTTTATCAAAACAATTTTCGGCACACACAATGTTATGATCACGATTTACAAACTTATACATTTGAGTATACTTTGGTCCCGAAATTTGCAGAGTAGTATCAACACTACAAAAACTTGATTCGCTGTTACACTTTTTGCACGTTTCACGAGTAACATTTTTAGATCCGCACTTGTAACACGAAACCGAATTATTAGAATCAACAGCTGACTCACCTTCGTCTGGAACTACGGGGGCTTGAATTGTTTGCGACAAAATAAATAAAAGGGTGCATAACGTGTAGACTCACAATCCTGCCTTACCCCCGGTCTACTCCTTGATATGCAATGGTCTTTATAGCACTATGAAGCATGAGGCTTCAGGGGCTAGGTAGCGCAAATATTGGGGTTCTTTTAATTAATCAATTCTGGTCAAACCATGTTGGGGTCAGTGCATTTAATTCATTCATTTAAACTGAGAGTGCATTTTGTATGAATAATTGTTTGGGTAAGACGTCTGTCGGGTCAGCTTGTTAATAATTATTAGCCTGTAAAGAATATGTGTAAACTAGTCGAACCATGCGTATTTTTAAACAGGCCTGCCAATGACGACGCTAGACTAATTAATTACTGAACAATTTATAGCAGCTACAGCGTCATGATAAAAGTGGCATTTTTTTGGGACATTTCGTTAAATTCTTTGCACGTTTTTTAGGAAAATATTCACCAATTTAACTTAAGTTTCAGAATGTTTGGACTCAGTGACGTTTATGACATTTGCAAGTGATATGCGAGGCGAGGTATTAGAACATTTGAACTGGAATAAACAAAGGCCAATTCAAATAATAATTAATTGTCTGTCCACCCGTCCACTCGTCACTCGTCAGTGACGAAGAACGTCTTGTTAAGGTTTACTAGTGTCAACTTTTAAAACATTGTTTTGGATGTATCTGTGAAAATATTGAGTTGTGAGTTGTTTCTGTTCGTAAACATACCTACGAATATGAAGTTGCTAATATTTTCTCTATTATTAAGAATAAGTGCGGGGAATAGTGTATATGGGGACTATGGGGGTCTTCAAGGGAACCCAGGATCGACGTATGAATGCACTCATTGCCAACCGGAACAAATGCACATAGCGTTTGGAGGTAAGTCCTTTGCTCAGTAATCGATTAGGCATTTCTTCTATAATATTTTATTCCTGTTAGTTCACGATAATTGTTTCCTCAAACAAACGGTTAGGTACTGTTGCTTAACCAAACTTCTTGCTTGAAACCAGATCAGATTACACAACATAGGTACTTATTATTATAGAATCAATATTCACAAATAGTTAAAATTAAATAAGTACTGAATTAAAAACTAACATGAAGCTGGAATGCTATTACATTTTAGCATTGACTATACATATTTTTGTCATATTTATTTAAAAATACTATATAGTAATGTAAAAACTATGAGGTCCAATGGAAATCTAATGGTGGCTGTGAAGTGCGTTAGTAACTTAATTAAAAGTACCTCACCCTTCACCACAGCTGACACTTGAATTGGTTACTACTACAGCAAATTGCCTCATGGTTCGAGCCGCCATAAAGTCTGAATCAAACTTTACCAATCCTGTAATTTTTTTTATCTAATTTTGAACTTTGTTATTGAAATAAGAACCATTTAAAACTACTTTACTATAAACAATTAGGCATGTCTCATTTACATACAACATGATAAAAAGATAACTAATGTTTCAGTAAATAACATTTCAAAGCTGAACTAAATAATATTATTAAATAATTGATAACAAGTAGTGATAAAATTGTTTTGCTCAACTCAACATGTTCAAATACACATCATTTGATTATCGAGATTGGAAGCTTCATGGCTCAAAAGATGTAATTATATACATCCTGTGAGCCATGAAGCTTCCATTTCAAGGATGTACTTAACAAATCCATAGATCATAAAAAAAAGAAAAAGATTATGATTTAGCTTAAATATTAGGGTTTAGGATTCATTTTTTTTTTATGTCAGCATCATCATTTCGAGTTTCATTCTAAAAAAAAATATCCCACAAAACTGTTGAACAAATCTTAATTAACACTTGTTAATTTCGTTTTCGTTTTTTAAAATACACATTTTCCTTCATCCACCTCAGGGCTATGATTTTGTTGATGGTGGTGAAATCAAATACAAAGATTTTAAGCCTCCAGTTTGGTAAGGTACGAAAGTAGCAGCAGTATGCAGCTTTAGATTGGGATAATGATATACAAATTTCTTCAACTATAACAGCTTTTGATAATTTTCCTTTCTTTTGTTGTCCTCACAATGTCTTATTCATAATAAAGCCATTTGCTGAATTAACCTATTTTAGCTAGCAAACTGTTTTGTCCCTTTCTGTCAAACTTCATTTTAACTTGACTAGGCTAGCTTAGCTAGGTTTATAATATATATTAGTCTATGGGTTTATAAAGCGAATGGCTTTATTATGAATAAGATGGGTAAACTATTATTAATATAGTACACAATAATGACTTGATGGAATAATAATTCTTTGATCTCAAATCATGAGATGAATTTGTTTTTGCATTTATTTACTTTCTGTCTATTATTATTATTCTCCTTTTAGCTTTCTGCTTTAGACGACAGTGTTGGTCCAGTGGTAACGGCCGTGACTTACAATTTGTAGGTCGTAGATTCTAATCCAGACAGGACACTTTATTTTGTGTTTCATCAGCACTGATGTCAAAATGATTTTGGACACAAGGCTTTATTATTATTATAACTAACACATACGTTGTCCCACTGCAGGGCAAAGGCCTACTACCTTCTTTCCACTTTACTTGGTTTGCTGTGTTTCTGGGCCAATTGTGTAAGAAGGAGTCCAGCTCATCAAGTTTCGTCTAGAACCTGAAATTATTGTGAACTTCTAGTTTAAAGTTTTGTGTTTGATAACGATATTTGCGTACAAAATGAAATGTTATCACGTACTATAGCTGCTTAGTTGGTGTGTCAAAGTTGTGTGTGTGTGTGAAATCTTTGTTTTTTTTTTTTAAATAAATTTCTTTAACCATATTATTCTTACTTCCAGAGAAAGTAAACGACATAGTGATAACATGGTCGACGTTCAACGACACGGAAGAGTCGCGCGTGCAGTACGGCGAGGGCATCATGGACAAGGAGGCTTCAGGCTCCAGCGAACTGTTCGTCGATGGAGGGAAACTCAAGAGGAGCCAGTACATACACAAGGTCCTGTTGAAGAACCTCAAGTTTAATACTAGATATGGTGAGTAAGAAGCTAGTGCTGCTGAGTCGAATGCCTCGCTGGACGTGACAGCGCACTTCGAATTTAGCTTCGAACAAGAGCTTTAGAATTCAACAGGAATACGTTGCCGAAAACTTTGAAAATTCAAGTTTAAACCACCACCACCTATTGTTAATCCCCGACGGAAGCAGAGGAGTGTTATAAATTTTAACGTGAGTCTGAATCTGTGTGTCTGTCTGCGCCATCGTAGCTCCCAAACGGCTGAACCTATTTTTTTTACAGCTATAAACGAATAAAAACTTTGACTTCTGACTTTAATGATGCGTCATGTTCGTGAACGGGCGCCATCATTTGGGACTGGGCACCTCTTAGCTGCCACGGCTTATATTTTTTTGCTGTACCATGGACGCTTTTAACGTGTACGTCTATTTCACATATAATTTATAAGATCAACATTAATTTGTACCTAACTAATAAGTTTGTAACAATAATATTCAAATGAGTGTCCATCGAGTTTCTTGACCGTTATTCTCCATAGGTACCTACTACGCTTTCGAATGGGCAACTAGCTTCATATTTCTGACTGACCGACTCCTTGACAAATCAAGTGCCTGTAAATGGTTTAATTTAAATAAATGCTTTGTGTTTTGAGTTTCAGTTAATTACAATGTAAAAAAAATCGCCTGTAAGAGGTTATTACAGCAGTCAACCTCACGTCAGTGATAACACTAGCATTAGGAAAAATCATACCACCACTGATATGCAGTTTACTGTAGGTATTTTATAGTAACCCTGTCTAATATTTATGTATGTAAGTATAATCCTGTTATTGTTTGGGATCGTGTATCGATATGCTTCGCGGATGTTCATCCGCCATTATCACGTACACTCGTCGTTTCGTTGTTTGTCCAGTAGCTACATTCAGTCACGGGTTTTGTTTTTATTCCAACTTAATTGTACAGCCGGGTATAATTTAGCTGATTGCTGAACAACTCTGTGTACTTCCTTAGAGTAGTATTGTATTATCTGTGGAGGAACTCATTATCACTGCCCGACACGGGAATAGAGATGATGACTAATATTAAAAATGTTAAAAAAACAAAACAAAGAAGCCATAGTAAAAATGAGATATTAGAAAAAAGCTGTAAAATCGATGTAAATATGAAGAAGCTACACGCTTTAAAAGTTTTTGGAGGGGATTATTCCCGTCCTTATCGCCGCGGGACGGACAATGTATTCCAGTAGTATGAAGTTACATAGTCGTGACGTCACTTCTACAATAGTGCTGTCCTTGTCCAACGCTTATTTAAAAACGTTTCTAACTTGGCAATTTTTTAAGGTTTTAAGTACAAGTTATAATATTGTTTGCACAATTTGGAAACATTTTTTGTTTTTTTTTAGATAAAATAAATCAATTGTATCATCCATCCCTATTGATCGCAGGACCGCGACCAACTATTGTTTTCTCCGGTTGGAACAACATCCAGTTCCTTCCACTTTTAGATTAAATGAGATTGCCCTACTTTTAATTCCGTCGTGCGCCGCCGTGTTATCTGCTGTTATTATTATTATGAATACATTTATTATTATGTTTAAACTTTCAAATATTTGCCATTAAATTAATTAGCCAATAACAGTAGGTAATTAATGATTAGATACCAGATTAGGTACGCTTTTTATGAGAAACTGTATTTGTAACTATCTAGACTTCCTTATGAATATTATAAATGCGAATGTAACTGTCCGACTGTTACCTTTTCACGCTTTAACGGCTGAACAGTTTTCGATGAAATTTGGCACATCGATAGACCATAACCTGTTAGGATATCTAATCTAACTAGCCTGCATTGTCCCACAGCACGTTGGTCCAAGCGCCGAACAAAGGCAGCCATAAGTCCGTAACAATTCTGTCTTTTGCTAGTGACGGCCATCCTGGCCCTCATCATCATATCATAGGATACTTTTAGTCCCGTTATACCTCCACGCAGACGAAGCCGCGGGCTATCTAGTCGGCTATAAATAATTAGCCAATTAAAGTAATACTTTATTTGATACTAAGCAAAGTGCGCCATTTTGCACGGTACACAATAAAGCAAATTAACTGTTAAATAACAGTTACAATAATTAAATACCCAGTTTATTTATACCTGATATAAAACAGAAAATAATAATCGAAAAAGCGTTAAGTGGAGATTGGACATGAAAAAGGTTAACATAATGTGTTGACACATTTTTTTGTTCTGAGGTGGGCGGAGGTGTCTGTCAGACCCTTACTGACCAAAAACCCACCCCGGTGTTCCATCTCACACCTACGTCGGGGTCGCGGGAACATACGATTCTTCCGCAACCCCGACTGGTGCCGGCCGCCTCGGCGGGCCTCCTCTTGGAGGCTTGGGGGGGAGTGAGGTGTTTGACTCCCCCCGCAACGTCTGCTCGGGGCGTGCGTGGAACACTACGCGCCGCCACCTCGGGTCCTGATGTATGGGGGGCGGCGGACATCCCCGAGTCCGCCGAACCTGGACCCATTTAGGGGGGCTGGAAGAGGGCGTTGTCCGCCCTCCGCCTGCGCCCGGTGCGATCGGGAGAGTGGTCGAGATCTCTCTCTCCCTTTCCGCAGCCTCCTTCTGCGAGATAAATGTGTTGATACTACCGCAACCGATTGCCATGATAAGCATGATGATGATGATGATTGCTATTTAATTGTCTTGTTCTATGCACAGTGTACCACGCAGGCTCAGTATTCGGCTGGTCGGAGGAGTTTTTCTTCCGCACGCCTCCAGAGGGCGAGGACTGGGCAGTGCGAGCCGCCATCTACGGAGACATGGGCAATAAGAATGCACACGTAAGTGCTTTTCCTCCACTTTCGAGTTCTTAGACTTCATGTACAATACAAATGATCGGAAGACAAAAATCCCGACTTGATGTTTGTTTATCTTTACTTTTACATAAAACTGCAAATTAACACTAAATTAACAGTAGTGCTATTCTGTAACCATCTCACCGTGAAAACTTTGGTGAAGTGAGCGTGGAGTGAGCTGTCAGTGTCATCCCGTCTCGGTCAATCCCTAGCATCAGTGGCACTGACAGCTCACTCCACGCTCACATCACATAATTTTTCACAGTGAGATGGTTACAGAATAGCACTACAGGACGGGATGACACTAATAGCTTACTCCACGCAATTCTTCACGATGAGATTTTCACAGAATCGACATGCAGACCTGCGGGGTAATTGTGTTACACACCATAAGTAGTAATGGATTTCATTTTGACAGTTCAACAACATTCATTGCACCAGTGTCCAGTGGCCACCGCCCATGAACATTTAGGGTATATGCGATACCTCTGAGGTAAAGCTAAAATGTCTTCAAAGCGGTGGGATTTTATCGCGCACTAGATTTTCAACTCTCGTTGTGAAACCCAGAAACGGTGTATTAGATCTATATCAAAACTTAAAAGCACAGACAGCTGTGAACCTCTGATTCGGTCTCTGAAGATACTGACTTTTCCATGTTTGTACATATTGGAGGTGGCAGTTTTTGTAGACTAATCTTAGCTTATTTTCGTCACTGGCGAACTTAAGAACACGTAGTGGCCCCTTGAAATCCCAATACAAGAACTTACTACATTCGGGTAATTACAAAACAGCACTGTTAAGGAAAAGTATTATGACGATGGGACCTGTCATTTATAATAAAATACCTCATAGTTTTAAGGATTATTCTTTAAACATTTTTAAATCTAAGGTAACTGCATTACTTTTAGGCAAACGTTATTACTTAGTGAAAGACTTTCTTAATGATACGAGTTTTTCCTGATTATGAATGTAATAATTAATTGCAATTTTGATCATGTAAGACTTTTGTACCTGACTATATAATACTTCACTATAATTTCTGTTTTGATCTGTTGACATTATTTTGTTTGTATATTTGAATTAGTGCAATAATTTGCACGACGTAAGTTGTCTTGTTTTGTTGACATTCATTTTGTTTTAATAATATTTAATGTAACAATTTGCATGTCGTAAGGTAGTCTGTAGCCGATCTTATTATTATACAACATCTTATATCTGTACCTACATTCATAGCAAATAAAATTCTGATTCTGAACCACTACTCTCTTTCGCATAGGGTCGTAGCATTATGCTGAGCGATGGCCGTTTTATGCGGATGTGACGCATATTTCCCCCCAATGTTCTATTTTGTGTTTGTGTTCTTTCTCTGCGTCATGTTTACCGCAAATAAACGTATATCTATCTCTTTCTTTTGAGTTTTTATTAGTATTTTTACTTTACACTTCGTTTTGTCTTCCCTGTTCTTTTGCCTTATGAGACAAGTTGTCTGTAATATGTTTTGCAGTCCCTGTCATACCTGCAAGACGAGGCCCAACGCGACCGCTTCGACGTGATCCTGCACGTGGGAGACTTCGCGTACGACATGGACACGGACGACGCGCTCGTGGGCGACGAGTTCATGCGGCAGATACAACCGCTGGCCGCCGTCGTGCCCTACATGACGTGTCCCGGGAACCACGAGCAGGCATAGTAACTCGTGTTTTTTTGCTAAGTGGCCTAGAAACACAAGCATCCTAACTTCTGGTTCAAAAGTATCAGATGAATGAAAAAACAAAGGGATCAAAGTAAATTCAAGTTTTACACGATTAAAAATAACTGTTAGAGAAGGTCAACGTTATCGTAGAAGTGACGTCACGACTATGTATCTTCATACTAGCGCCATACATTGTCCGAACCGCGCGACAAGGATGGAAATAATCCCCTCCAAAAAAACTACCTAACTAACCAAAAACTTTTTAAAGCGTGTAGCTTTTTCATATTTACATCGATAAAAATTAAAAAAACCGTTTTTACTTGAAATTACATGATTTTTTCGAACATTTTATATTAGTCATCATCCCTATTCCCGTTGGTGAGTAATTGCATAAGAATTTATCCTGAACATGGTTTGTTTACACGTTCATCACACACTTGGCACAGACTACCTGTTAACGACTGTATTCCCCACCGTCCACAACCTGTCAACCTTCAAAGCAAAAGCGGACAGGAATCTTTTGGGCACGCTCATTCTATAGGAGGTCAAGAGGCACAGCTTTATATAAAAAACAAAAACAAAGCCCTTTGTTCGCGCGTTTCTTGTGCCGTGTGGAGTGGTGCATGAGAACGCAGAACTCGGCTAAGAAGAAAGAAAGAAAGAAAAATATGTTTATTTGACACGTCAGAAGTACACACAGTATTTAAAATAAATAACAAAGCAAATAACTTAACAACGTGTTCACGTGTATAACTATAATAAGGACATTCTATGAATTTAATACCTTAACATATTTATAGCTACCTTTGTATATTTCAATGTCAATCTTTATTTTGATATATGATGATTGATTCATGATTGTATTCATTTTGCATGCCTTACGGTAGTCACTTGAAACATGTACAATGGTGTCATTAAGACACCATTGTAACAGTGTTTTCTGCAAAAATAAATTTGATTTGATTTTGACGCGGTTACAAAGACAGACATGAAAAGCAACTTTAATTAAAAATATGTATAGATATAGATAATAAAAATGAAGGTGCCTTGAGAGTGCCGCGCATGCGCCAATCCTGCATCCGTGAACAAATTTACATGACGCTAAAAACGCCTTATTCTTCCATCCGCAGTAACTTCAGCAACTACGCGAACCGGTTCTCAATGCCGGGCCGTGACTCGAGCCTGTTCTACAGCTTCGACCTCGGACCCGTGCACTTCGTGTCCATCTCCACTGAGGTGTACTACTTCACCCAGTACGGACTTAAGCTCATTGTCAACCAGTATGAGTGGCTGAAGAAAGATTTAACTAAGGCTAATCTGCCGGAGAATAGGTAAGAATATGCTACTATTACTTGTTGTTGCTTGCAATTTTGTTGAAACCCAAGGCTCACTTGCAACACTAAACGCTTTGAGCTTTATACAAAATCAATCAAAATAAAAATATTTTAATTCACATAAACCTACATGGGCACTTGAATGAATGAAACATTATGAAGCGTCAGAATCTAGGTGCACGATTTCAATTGGTCGTTTCTTATGGAGAAGAGCTGGCAAGAAACTCCATGGTTACTCTTTTAAAATAATTGTCTTTTACAATGTTTTTAAATTACACTGTTAATATGTATGGAAAGGTAAAGCAGGCCTATCAACAAGTACCAGGTACTTAAAACATAGAAAATGGTCTACAAATCTACAGTCTACAAATTAGGCCTACAACATTCTACGTTCCAACAATCTTAAAACATCATTTTGTGTTTGACAGGAACATTACAATGTTTTAAATACGTTTAACGGTAATCGTATTTAATAATTTGTTGTGCTAATACTGCGTCCAGGTTTGTGACATTTAAAAATGACTGAAGAACTAATTTCACACAGCAAATAATTCCGAGGCCTTATGAGATAAATATACAGACAATATCCGAGATTTGTACGAAGTTTTGTTCGTTGAAATGTCACAAACGTCAACGCAGCGTAGCGGTAGGCTTGATATGCGTATTTTGTGTTGTTTATAATGAGTCGCTCATACTACGTTGCTTTTCTGATTCATGAAATACACACTCGCCGCTATATTCACTGAAAATCAAGATACTGAAAACTACGTTAGTGATGGTCACTTTATCCCAACATGTTAAGTGAATCTCGACCTTATGGTCTTAACTTATTCTCAAGTATAAGGTTTTTATTTCAGACGCAAGCGGCCGTGGATCGTGCTTTTCGGGCACAGACCTATGTACTGCAGCGACTCGAATGATATCGACTGCAGTTGTGAATACTCGCGCGTTGGGTTGCTGGGAGTGTATGGTGAGTGGTTGGCAGCCAGGGCCGCGGGTTGTTCCAAAGGGATACCGTGGACCTTATATTGTATGGTGACTGGTTGGCAGCCAGGGCCGCGGGTTGTTCAAAAGGGATACCGTGGACCTTATATTGTATGGTGACTGGTTGGCAGCCAGGGCCGCGGGTTGTTCCAAAGGGATACCGTGGACCTTATATTGTGTGGTGAGTGGTTGGCAGCCAGGGCCGCGGGTTGTTCCAAAGGGATACCGTGGACCTTATATTGTGTGGTGAGTGGTTGGCAGCCAGGGCCGCGGGTTGTTCCAAAGGGATACCGTGGACCTTATATTGTATGGTGACTGGTTGGCAGCCAGGGCCGCGGGTTGTTCCAAAGGGATACCGTGGACCTTATATTGTATGGTGACTGGTTGGCAGCCAGGGCCGCGGGTTGTTCCAAAGGGATACCGTGGACCTTATATTGTATGGTGACTGGTTGGCAGCCAGGGCCGCGGGTTGTTCCAAAGGGATACCGTGGACCTTATATTGTATGGTGAGTGGTTGGCAGCCAGGGCCGCGGGTTGTTCCAAAGGGATACCGTGGACCTTATATTGTGTGGTGAGTGGTTGGCAGCCAGGGCCGCGGGTTGTTCCAAAGGGATACCGTGGACCTTATATTGTGTGGTGAGTGGTTGGCAGCCAGGGCCGCGGGTTGTTCCAAAGGGATACCGTGGACCTTATATTGTATGGTTACTGGTTGGCAGCCAGGGCCGCGGGTTGTTCCAAAGGGATACCGTGGACCTTATATTGTATGGTGACTGGTTGGCAGCCAGGGCCGCGGGTTGTTCCAAAGGGATACCGTGGACCTTATATTGTATGGTGAGTGGTTGGCAGCCAGGGCCGCGGGTTGTTCCAAAGGGATACCGTGGACCTTATATTGTATGGTGAGTGGTTGGCAGCCAGGGCCGCGGGTTGTTCCAAAGGGATACCGTGGCCCTTATATTGTCGTACTGATAGACCATGACCTGGGTAAGCACATAGGCTACTTTTACATCCTGTATCGCGGACGAAGTCGCGGGCATTACAGCTAGTTGTAAGTAATTAAGTGCAGGTTCTTTAGTAATAGAATTAATTACAAATAAGTAATTAATTTAGAAAAAAAAACTAATTGATTACAATTACACAGGATATTTTAGCGCTCGAATGACGTTGAGAGAGGGGCGTTGTTGGCAACTGTTTTGTGAAATATAATTAACGCTACATTTCATAGAACCCATCCCAATTAGAGTATTGAGTTAAAAACATAATACAATAGCCAAAACTATCTTTTTAAAATTCAAATTCATTTATTGGTTGATTTTTATAAAATCGATGAAATCGTGTTGACCTAGGGTCCTAGTCAATTTTAAAAGCATAAAGTAATGCTAGATTACTTTATGCTTTTAAAATTGACTCGTATTGCCTTGAAATAAGATTTAATTTTCTTTGGCAACGGTGAGTATGCCAAAATACATAATAAAAAAAATATCCTATATTATAAGTGTTAATGAACAAACTACTTTCAGGACTTGTTTTATTTGTTCTGTTACACCTTGTATTGAAAAGCAAGATGGTGGCGTTAATTCCGATTGCGGGCACGCCCCGAGAGAACCTTGTAGCGCTATAGTTGAGAGTACGTACCTACACAAACAATAATTGTCATTCCTTCAATCGCCATGTCGGTAGTCACCTCCTTTCCAGCCATATCATCTTTCACATGTCAGTCCATGGTATCTTTGGTCTTCCCAAACTCTTGTAACTAGAAGCGAAAAGAATATTCAATTCAATTCAAAACTTTTATTTCGGACGATCATAGTCCATATTTTGTTAGTAGGAATGTTAAAATATGTTAGTACACATAATATACATAAAATCAAAATTAAATTAAAACATAATTAAATTAAAATTAAACAAAATTAAATTAGGTATATTTAAATTAAATTAAAATCATCAGTACCAAAATAAATCAAATAAAATTAATAAAATCTCCTCCCAATCGCCACGCCCCGTGTACGCACATGCGTGTGCATCCAGTGCCCAACGATTGGACTATCAAATTCGTTCCTTAATGTCCTCAGGATGACGTTGGTACTCCCCCTCACCCTACTCATTACTGATGCAGTTCTCTTGCGCATAATAGCAAAGAAATCGTCCGTTTCCGTCCACGCGTGAACGTAAACCTCAAACGTATGTTGTCACGTTGCAGGCCTGGAGCCCCTCCTGCAGCAGGCCGCAGTAGACCTGGCCGTGTGGGCGCACGAACACAGCTACGAGCGCTCCTGGCCGCTGTACGACGGCCGCGTCTACAACGGGTCGGCAGCACAGCCGTACATTAATCCAGGGTGAGTTCGGTCATCAGTCATCATTAGCTGCTGGTCCTGGCTGTCAGTCGAAGTCAAAATCCCAAAAGTCTGTGGCGGCATCCACACCGCCACATGCGAACAACACATCACACTGACGTCACACAAATCCTGCATCGCGCAATCAAAGTTTACCGCGCAGCCAGCATATATTATTATTATTATTATAGCATTTATTTCGGGCTACGCCCATAGTGTTAGTAACAATGGTCTTAAAAAAACTAGTGTTAGTAGATATACAAGTTATAGAGTATGGAGTTTCATCCAAAGTCGCAGCATTGGAGACTCCCATCTATCTGCGAATAAATACAAGATTGTGTTGGTGCTGCCACGACGACGAGCAAGCAGAGAAGCGGTTCTTTTACGTACGATGGCCGCAAAACCATCTATATGCCTCTCAGCAAACATCTTTGACGCGCTACATCGCCATGGCAGCCTCAACAGTATCCTGAGTGCGTTATTATACTGGAGACGTAGATCACTATATGCACGCAAACTATAACTAGCCCACAGGCTACACGTGTAAAATGACGAGCAAAAAGATTTAAATAAAGTAATTTTTACCGCTTCCGTACATCGCGCAAACCTGCGGGCCAGCATGTTGCAGCGTACCGACAACGATATACGTTCCCTGTCAATGTCCATATTATCTTTCAAATCCTCTGTAACCCAATGACCCAAGTACTTAAAATTCGTCACCCTATTTAAAGGTGCTCCACAGAGCGATATCTCTGGTATAGTTGGGTAACCTACAGCACCGGCTTTAAAAACCATTATTTCGCTCTTATTGGCGTTATACTTGAGTCCTTGAGCTACCGCGTACGCTTCACAGATTGACACCAGTCGCCTCAAGGCACCGATAGATGGGCTCAGCAATACCATATCGTCGGCATAACTAATGTTATTAACGCACACTCCATCTATTCTATCTCCATCTCCGCACTCCAACCGATACACATCAGAAAACGACCCCTCCCACTTCACACTGTTTAGTTGATTATTATACCAATAATTAAACAATTGTATGATGTCATTCGGCAAGGCAGTCTCCTCTTGAAGCTTACGCCACAGTGCTTTATAATTAACGAGATCGAATGCCTTTGACAAATCCAGAAAACAGGCAAACACAGGAGTTCTCCTGTCAGTATAATACTTTACAGTCTGCTTGAGGCATAAAATAGCACTCTCGGTGGAGAGCCCTGGTCTAAAGCCAAACTGATTGTCTTTCAACTTAATATGCTTCGATACCTGTTTGTCAAGCAGACTGTCCAGCAACTTGGCTATGACAGTCGCCAATGATATAGGCCTGTAATTGGAAATGTCAGAGGCATCTCCGGTTTTATTTTTAACAATAGGCACTATAGTAGTGTATATAAGGTCATCAGGCAAATAGCAGTGACTAACACAAAGGTTAAAAAACATGGCCAACACTCGCGGCAGGTGTACGCCGGCGTGTTTCAGATGTTCCAAGCTAAGACTGTCGTGACCGGGCGACTTACCTCTTTTCATTCCCGAGATCACCAATGCAAATTCCTTTGCAGTGAAGTGGACGGTAACGTCACTCGAGACGGCCTCTGCATCGAACATCTGAGTCTGATCTGTAGGTAGTGAATCAACCTTAAAATGTTGTTTAAAAGCATTTGCTATACTTGTCGGTTCATGCACACCCGCTACACTCACTGGGCGGCTCGACCTTGGATTCAGGCGATTTGTGGACTTCCAAAATGACCCAAACTGTTTCTTAGAATGGTTATTTGCTATTATGTCCATTTTAATTTGCTGTTCATTATCTTGACAGTATTTTAGTTTGCTCTTAAATATATTTCGAAACTTACACATATTATCATAAATATACCCTGCCCTGGGTTTGTTGTGCAAAAGCCAATTTTGATACCACAGTCGAGCCTCTCCGTGAGCGCCACGAACATGCATGTTCCAACCAGGTACATATTTTCTCTTATTATTTAAAGCACTCCCCACAAAAGTTAACTCAGCGCCCTCTGTTAATATATTAACCAAACTAGAATACATCTGGTTCAACAGTGTGAAGTGGTGAGTATCAGAACACATTCCATGAGCACAATTAATGAACTACTTCCCGACAACAATCATCGGGCAATGGCCCACCAGATACGACATCCATCTGGTCGGTGGATCCTCCCTTTTCCAAGAGTATGAGTGAACTTTACACCCTGTTCCTCATATCCCTTCAAGTCTAATAACCGGTTTTACCAAGGGTATCGTATTACCCAGTAACTGGGTCGAGGAGGAATAAGCAGTCACTCCGCGTACAATATTGGTATTCAGCTGCATTTATACTGGAAGGTAGTCCCTATTGGATTAAATTTATATTATTACTTGGCTGTATGCTGTGAATGTTTGTGCCTGCTTATTTTTCTAATGTAACACCAGATGGCGCTATTATGTTGTCTGTCATGTCGTTTTACTTACTGTGCAACGTATGCTAAATAAAATCTATTATTTGGTATAAACCTAAGAAGTCTATGTTTATTATCCTAACCTCAATAGTCCCGACTTAGGCAGTTGGAAAAATACGAGTACTACGCAAATGGTAGTCACAAAATTGCCCCCGGAATCTATAGATTGAAAAAAATATAACAGTATAAATAATTGGTTGCTTTGGGTCTGTCGCTTATTCGAAGAAATTGTTTTAAGTTCTTTTTCTTTATATATAAATTGTAGCAGTAAATTCGTCTTCGAGAAACTTTTTTATCGGCCAACCCTGAAAGGTTCTTACACAAAATTGATGATAAAGTTACGAAACATGTTACCTGATTACCTGTTATTTTAATCTGCGAAGAAAAACAAAGATTCGTAGACGGACTTATAGATTCTCGACCCAAGATCTAGTCCGACATATAATAAACGCATTTCTGCGAAAACTTGCTAAGTAATAACAAACCTCTCGGTTAGTTCCCGCCCCAAAATGTTTGCACGGAGAGTTAACCGCATGACACTTTGGTCTGATTTTACCAATGAAATTGAACGCGATCAGTACATAAACTCCATTTAAATGATGTCAGTTTCATTATTTGCTATGGAATATTGACACTGACAGCTCTTTAGATGTGCTGAACACTTTCAGTACCATTGGTGAAATCGGCACTAATTAGTTAAAATGCTTAGTGGAACGGCTTGTGAGTGAGTTTTAGTGGTTAATAACTGGTTTTATACATTTAAGTAAATTAAATAACGTGTGGTCAATGTGTCTGCACTCTAAAACATATAATAATGTTTTAAATATTTCGTATTTAAACGCACTTTATTTGTTCGAGTGAGTGTTTGGCGATCAAAATATTTATTTCAATCAAAATTCTAAAGGTAATTATCTGCTTTATATATTAACAAAACATTATTTATATTTCAACACAATCATAGGTTTGGTTTTAACACCAGAACCAAATATACAAACTCAAGCAAAGTGTATATTTTTGACTTGTCTTATTTGGTAACCAAACATGCGAGAGAAGTGTTTGATTGATGTAAAAACTCATAATTTTTGTAACGCTGAAATATCTCTTTTATTGCATACTAATACCTAATTAATTAATAAAACACAATATATATATTTTATATTAACAAAATTATATCCTAACTTAATTAAACCTATTCGCAATCTAAAATCTAGAGTAAAAAAAACGCTTGGTTACCAAATACGACTTGTAAAGATAAACAAACACAGTATATACATGTATCTCTATGATATACATTTTACTGCCAATTTTTTACAATTATTATTATTTAGCCAAGCTTTTCGTAATTTATTGTTTAACAGCTAACAGCTTGGCATCTAACAAATTAACTTAATGTTAGTTAAGTGGGACAAAGAAGCGAACGATAGCACTTGAAGAACCGTTCTAGATTTTTCAAAATGTTAAATTTGTCAATCATTTCTTTGGTCCACTGATTTGGTTACGCTCTGGTCATCTGTACAATAGGCCGCGCAATGGTTACAAACCAGTATAAGCTGGCACCTAAGTCTATAATAAGCTACGCTAGGCCAGCTCAAGGTCAATGTGTTGATTTCGACGTGCGGTCCTCTGTACACATGAAGTGATAATATTTTGCCTGTAACTTGAATATTGTGTATTTTAGGGCCCCAGTCCACATCGTGACAGGGTCAGCTGGATGTCAAGAAGCCACAGATCCCTTCAAAGGTAAGTGCTTTGTTAACCAACCCACACTTAGGGCCGTGTAATGGATTTCCATAGTCTGTTTTAAAAGTATTTGATGATAATATCGCTTCGGCCTTCTAGGAAAACCGGGGTTTCGTAACTGGTTTCCATGAAGGCTTTTTTATACGTCTACGTAACTGGTTTCGAAGGAGTAACTATCCAATGTCCCAAGCCACCCACGAAACTGACTACCAAAGAAGAAAGTGAAAAAAGTTTGTAGGTACTTTCTTTTTGTAATTCTTTATTGAAAACAACTGAGAGATATGAATATTGAATTGAATTTAAAACATCGTTGTACTATTTATATCTTGTTTTATTTAAAATATAAACTTAAATTGTAAAATAAAAATGCATATGGTGAGATGGGCTACTGTAATATTTATCTGTCCGATGAACCGATTAATCCGGCTAATTAGTTCCTTGCTATGGCAACGAGTTTTCGCAAAGTCAGTATTGTTTAGCCACTGGTTTCTAAAATTAGTATTAAATTATTTATGTCTTCACCAGCGGGCTTCCTATTATCACATACTCAATACAACTTGCAATAAATTCCAGTGGTAATCCTGCTATTCCGGCACACCGTGACACCGTTTCCTGACAGGTTTTGAAATTTTGATGACGTCTTTCTAATTATTAGTGGCCAGACATACGGAAGAGTTTACATAACAGTTACGTGGAAGTATAAATAAAACCCTCATTGAAACCAGTTACGTAGACGTATAAATTAAAGCCTTCATGGAAACCAGTTACGACACCCCGGTTTCCTGGACGGCCGAAGCGTATAATATAAACGCATCAGAAAACGTACCTATGAATCAAAATTATTAGTGCCACTTACAGATTGAGTGCTTTTATTAGATTAATTAGATATAAATTACAAGTTTAGGTCATTTGACAATTGGGCTTAATTTTATAGCCTCAACTTTTGTCGATAACTTAATTTATTTATGTTATTCAAACAAAACTTTTGGAAAAAGTAAATAAATGGATGAGAAAGAAATCCATACTAATTATATAAATTCACAAGTAAATTTGACTGTGTTACCTTTTCCCGCCTAAATCATTGAACGGTTTTCGATAATATTTGTCAAGGAGGTAGATGGCATCCCGTAGAACAACAAGGGCTACATTTATATCCCGGTAGCATGTTCCCGTGGTGTAAGCACCGCGGTCACAGAAGCTAGTAATATATAAAGTTGAAACCTTCTTAATACTGATGAATGTGTTAATAAGTCCCTTTCGTGAATGGTTTCGTAAGAATTTAACATGAACGCGATGTGTTCACACTTTCATCAGATACTTTTGGAACACACTATACGCCTACTCGCTCTCACAGAGAGAAGGCCTTAATCTTAACAATGGGAAAATTTCTATTGTTTTTACGGCACACGATGTTTCAGCCATAATAAGGACAATGGAAAGGGGTAAATCTCGAGGTCATGATGGTCTCAGCATCGAGCACCTGAAGTATGCGCGGGGGGGGGGGGGGAGGGGGAGGGGGAGGGGGTCTGGCCGCGTGTGCTCGCTTTGTTCTTTTACTATATGAGGTATGCTGACGATATGGTGTTGATGAGCCCATCGATAGGTGCTCTGAGGCGACTGGTCGCTATATGCGAATATTATGCGTTGAGTCATGGGCTCAAATATAACGTCACAAAAAGCGAGTTAGTGGTTTTTAAGGCAGGCACTGTGACATACTCGTGTATTCCACGTGTCACTGGATTTCTGAAGATCTTAAGGATAATTGTGACATTGAAAGGGAACGTAGGTCGCTGGCTGTCCGTTGTAACATGCTGGCTCGCAGGTTTGCACGATGTACGAAGCTAGTTAAGGTAACGCTTTTCAAAGCTTACTGTCAGTCCTTCTACACGTGCAGCTTGTGGGTCAACTTCACTCTCAGCGGGCATACAACGACCTACGCGTTCAATGTAATAATGCACTGAGAGTACTGCTGAGGCTGCCGTGGTGTTGTAGTGCGTCAGGGATGTTTGCGGATAATAAGTTAATGGTTTTGCTGCGGTACAAGGAGTAGATGCGCATCCCTGATGACGCGTGTTCGCGGGAGTATCAATTGTATTCTCAGTGTATTCGCAGATCGGTGGGATTCCCCGATTTTGCGTAGATGGATGCAGCTTCACGCTGAATTTTAATTGTATTTCTTTAAGTTGTGTCTGTAACCTACTAACACTAGAAGTTAAGTTAAATTGTTACTAACCCTATGGACTCCTGTCAGAAATAAAAGTTTTATATTCTATAACAAGCCGATATGCATGCTCAAATGCCTATTTCGTTACAGCTAACCCTGAGCCATGGTCTGCGTTCAGGAGTAGTGACTACGGCTACACAAGGTTCGTGGCGCACAACAAGACACACATCTATATGGAACAGGTAAATATCGGCTGTCATGCTACTGTCATCTACACTGCCACATGCGAACTACGCATCACACTGACGTCACGCAAAATCCTGAATCGCGCAATCAGTTTTCCACGCAACTAGCATATATATCGTCAGGCAGTTGCCCGCCAGACACCACACCCGCCTGGCGGAGGATTCCCTCTTTTCTACGGAGGATGAGTGAATGTTACACTCTGTTGCTCATGCCTCTATTAACAAACCATTTATATCACACGTTCTTTTCGGTGTAGTCCGAGTTCCTCAAACAAAACTTTTTTTTTTTTTTGGGAATGGCATCTCGCAGGTCAACCTATGAGGTTGTCGTCTGCTTAAACGCACTTGCAACCCGCCGCGCACAGAGCGTCCTCGGTTTGTATACGCGTCAGGGGGCGGCTCACACACACACACTGCTGCACACTTACAGATATCTCAATGATGAATCCCACAAGCGACGTGCCCACACTTCAACTCGCTCGACACTCCCTACAACAGGCCGCGCCCTCACACGTTACCGGCTAGATCTGGTTTCATTGTCGGGGACGGGACAGCCTCCACTGTAGGTGAACGCCAACCAAACCCGCCGCCCTCGGAGCGTGCTCGGGTCTTGCGGGGCCTTCCCTGGACAGCTAGGGCTCTCACCAGGCGGGCTCTGGTCGCACGGGCGTCGTGGACCACTTCCAGTCACACACACGCACACTACAGAACGCTGAGGGGAGACAAACCCCTCGGCGACAAGGGGGAAAGAACCCTAAAGACGGGTCCGGGTACTTGGGATACTTGGGGACCGAGAGACCGCACCCTCGGGCAAGGGGCCAAAAAGCCCCCCAACCGATATCTCGCGCACCCTTAGACGACCGCACGAGGGTATAGTCCGGCTAGTTTCGAACACCAAAAGAGCTCGTTTATATGAACTCATCACCGTCACGCCAAAGCTAGTGAGCAAATGCAAACCCGAAATAAGTATGTAAATCCGTAATTAGAAATGTCTCTAGGTCTCTTAAAAACTTATGTTACTATTGTGAATTACTGAAAAGGAGGGGGGTGGATTCTTAATCACACAATTTATATACTAATGTCAGTGAATACAAACAGACACACTCTATTTGACGTTTTTCTTTTTTCCAGGTGGACGTGGATTTGAAAGGCAAAGTGATCGACTCGTTCTGGATCGTCAAGGATCAACACAAACCTTTCCAAATTAAACATTAATCAATCGAAATTCTATGGAATCAATTTGAAATAAACTGTAATTATTTTGTAGGTGATCTCTTAAACGAGGCTGTAATAAATAGGTAGTTTGAAAGTAGTCATTGTCGTCAGTCGGCTCAGTGGCATGGTGATAAATTATACAGGTTCAAATTAAATTAGCAAGCGAAACTGCGCAGACGTGATATTGTTAAATTAAGCGAGGTTTTCATAAAATAACAGTGGTATAATGAATAATAGTAAACATACAAGAACGACACACACGAACTATGCATGGTGGACGTGTAAAAAAAGGGAGAGCGAGATAGCACGTAATGAAAGAGTTGGCTATACGACAGTGACTCCAGATTAGAAAAAAACATTCTAATGTCATGAAGACGAGGCTACAGATTTACCAGTATAAATTCTAACAGATATCGAAACATGATAAAACGAAAAGTTTCGCTAGGTAATTTAATTTTACCCTATAGTTATGATAGTTTTATTTTATTATTATCTCCTAGTTAAGATATGGTATACTGCCAAAATCAAAAACCTTCCGTCACCTTTGCGTTGAAGTATAGACATACAAAATTCCACTCAGAATCTAAGAAAGCCAAAAATTAAATATTAACTTGTTGCTTGACCAGTTCCACAACTTATCATTTATAAATCTTATGAATTTTGTTTTTGGAAAGTTACCTTACCTTGACGGCGTAAATCTCATAGTGTAATATTACGTTAAATAAACACATTTTAAAAGTATTGAGTTTTTTTCTCCCATCATTCTTTTTATAAATGATTTTATTTCCGTTAGTAGGTTTGTACAGACACTTTACACATCAAAAAATTGTTTTAAAATTAATGAGGTCAGCGTTATCTGACTACTCTGAGAAGAAAGGCCGAAACAAACTCAGAGGTCACAGTCTCTTAAAGTCCAGACATAATATTGGTCAGATCATGTGAAGATCGGTGGCTGAAACGGTCTTTTGAAGAAAGAACCACATAGATTGAGTGGACCTGTCCACTCAGTGCAAGCATTTGGGTAGGCCACATTGTCCTCACATTTACAATGTTTTTTCTACACTAATATAAAGAGGAAAGATTAGATTTTTTGTTTGTATTGAATAGGTTCCGAAACTACTAGACCGATTTGAAATTGTTTTACCATTTGAAGCCGAAATTATGTCTGATGAACATACGCTCTTTTTTTTTTTCAAAATCCAAGCGGATGAAGTCGCGGGCAAAGTGCTAGTATAATATAATTTTATGTACAGTGAACAGTCCTGTCATTGTATTTGTAAATAGGTATTGAAAAAAAAGTTAAATAGCTAAATAAAATAAAATATCAACATTCACTGTGTACATTTATTGGACCAACTCAATCCCGAGCCTTTTTGTCCTAAACTTCTTTGACAGTATAATAGGCTTTCTGGCATAGTTTCCACTTTTATATGATTTGAGGATTCGTTATTAAAGGATGTACCTTTCTGTTTTTGCTTCATTTTTATTGTTGCGTGTATTATCTAAGTGTAATGATGTTTATTGCGATGACTTATTAGAATCCCTTACCAATAATAGGTATAATGTCATTTATTTTTATTTTTAACTTTACAAAAATATGTTTCCAAATAGTGCAAACAATATTATAAAAAGAGTAAAAAGCTTATTTGCCAAGCTATAAATGTTTTAAAATAAGTGTTAGACAAGGACAGCACTATCGTAGTGACGTCACGACTATGTAACTTCATACTAGCGCAATAAATTGTCCGTACCGCGCGACAAGGACAACAACTTTTAAAGCATGTAGCTCCTTTAAATTTACATCGATTTCACCGATTTTTTCGATTTTCTCATTTTTACTATGCCTTCTTTGAAATGACATTATGTTTTCGAACATTTTTAATATTAGTCATCATCCCTTTTGACCATGACGACTCTGGAACAGCAAATAATTTCATAGTGAGTCCTGCTGACGACAGCTGGATACATGAATGCTGTCGCACTTAGTTTAAATGTGTATACTTTCAGAGCACCCGTCCACATCATCACCGGGTCAGCTGGCTGTCAAGAGGGCAGGGACCATTTCCTAAGTAAGTGTTCAACAACTTTTGTATCTGTAGAACAAAATTATAATTTTTGGTCACATTTAATAATACAAAGACTACTTTAGCTTTATACTTCAATTCATATTCCCAAATCACCCACTTACTTAATACAGTTCAAAAAGTGCTGATTCTCATCCTAGTTAGAATATCATTTATTCAAACTAGGATGAGAATCAGCACGAGATAAGCTTTTGATTTTACTTACTTTCTAGCTGGAATATCGCTATGAATTTGTATTATAAGCTGAGTCACACAGTATAAAATGTGTATTTTGCAAGAAGTTCAAACATATATCATAATGAATTCCTTGTTATTTTGAGACTCTAAGCAAAGCCGATCCATAGCCCTCCCCCACTCAATGCGGACCCGGAATGACTGGTCAAACTCTAATATTGTAACTGAACTTTTAGTTGGCTTTAATTATACTAATAACCTGTAACCATTCTTTCTTATTAGCTGTATGTTTTCCTAGTCAAATATAATGAATAATATTAACTTGTTTGTTCGGTCAAAGATACTCAACCCAAGTGGTCAGCGTTCAGGTCGCAGGACTTCGGCTACACCAGGTTCAAGGCATTCAACAAGACTCATATCTACATGGAACAGGTGAGTCCCACATTGGCACTAGCACAAAGCATAACATCACATTAAAGCCTTGTGGACAAAAACGAACGAATTGCGGTAGTTTGGTAGATTGTAAGGGTGTTTTTTTTAAAAGGGTAAGTTTTGCTAACAGTATCATTTTAGTAGGTAACTGTTCCACAACTATTGTATTCGGTTCACACTATTCATACTAATATTATAAATTCGATAGTAAGTCTGTCTGTATGTAACCCTTTCAAGCCTAAACCACTGAACGGATTGCGATGTAATTAGGCAAGGAGATAGATGGCATCCTGGGGAAGGATAGAGCTACTTTTTGTTTAAAAAAGAACCCTAAAGGGGGTTATATAGGGGATGAAAGTTTGTATGGAAACCCAACATTTCTTAAGTTAGGGGTAGGAAAACTCAAATTTATGCTTTTGGTAAGAAATAAAGAATTACGTGTTTCAGCCTTTTTGTTGAATTATCATCCGGGGGGGTCAAACGGAATTAATATAAAATTCACATGTTATTGAAACTTTTGAGTAAGTACCTATTTTTAAGCGATTTAAGAGATAGGAAATACAGTATGCCTGTTACTTTTTCATGCCTTTGAACGGGCTAATATTCCGTTACATGTGTTAGTACATAGGATACGTTTTTTATCCCGGTAGTAAATTCCCGTGGGATAATTTCCGACAGTTACGAAGCGAAGCCGGATATGAAGCCGCTATACGGCGCGGCGGACATCGATGGCGCAACCGGCAACCATGGATTCAGGACATGATTTTGAAACTCCAGCGTTGAAATTTTTCGTCTGTTATTAAAAAACAGCAATTTGTATTTTTCTATGACACAGCAGTTTTTTATGATGACTGACTACATTTTAGAACTAGGTTTAGAATCATGTGCTGAATTCAAATAACCGATCGACGCGCAAATTAATGTTTGCGTACTTAATCATTTGCACGTCGGTGTCCCCAACCCCTCCCCAGCAGTTTAAAAATTAACTAAATGCAGTTTTCCTTTACTCAAAAATCATCAACTTGGTTCCTTAGAACAAAACTTCTCTATGTATTTCGAATAGTTTCAGATTTCCCCTTACTGACCCATATCAATGGACCATCCTCTAAACTCACGGAATTGTTAAGCAAATTGGCTACCAGCTTAAATTGTCCGTATATAAAATGTTTATAACACGGCAAGTTGACACTCTAGGTCAATTTGCTAAACGATTCAAATCCCCTGAGTGTGCATTGTTGCTTGCATTTCCAGTCTTACCAAGTGGTATCGTGTTACTCCTAACTGGGTTATCCAGGTCAGATGTCAGTCGCTCAATGTAAAATATCTTAGTCAGCTGCATCCAGTTAGACGGGAAGCCGACCCCAACGTTGTTGGGGTAAAAGGCTGAACAGAAAAAAAGGCTGGACAGTAAAAAAGGCTGGACAGAAAAAAAGGCTGGACAGAAAAAGACAGTCATGTTAAATAAATAAAAAAATAATAAATGTTGTTTATTCCTTGCATCGACTAATGTAAGTTTGTCTTATTTCAGGTATCAGTAGACCTCCACGGGGAGGTGATCGACTCGTTCTGGCTCGTGAAGAACAAGACGGTATCCTTTTCCTAATATATTGTAGTATTAGCTTCTATCATGGCAGCTAAATCCTGCCTAAAGGTGCTAGTAAAATGTACCCTAGCACCTCTATCGGTCGGTTTTTATGTAATTATTAACTAGCGACCCTCTCCTGCTTCGCACAGGAGCAATGTACTGATGTGGCGTCATGTAAAAAAATTTAGATTTCTGTGTAATATCTAAGCTAAATTTGAATTTAATATTATTAATTAGCTTGGATGAAAGCGGCGTCATAGTGAACTTTGATTGAATGATGTTTATTTTTAACTTTATGGGTAGTAATTCTCTAGATGTAATTCACATAGCCTACTAATACCTCACTACCAGGTACAGACCGCGAGGCCTAAGCTGAGCTTGGCATTTGTGTGAGTGCACGCGTCCTTTGCTTGGCAATCAGCCAATCGGACGATCTGCTTGAGTCGCTGAGCGTCCCTCGCGCGATCACATTGGTGAGATTGGTAATCACACACAAAAGCAAAGCTCAGCTTAGGCCTCGCGAACTGTACCTGACTTTTATAATACTCTTCAAATACTTTACATAATAAATGTATTACCTACGTGAAAGTCGTAATGTTGCAACTGTTTTAACGAATTTTTCCCACCATAGAAATGGAGATTTACTCTTAATTTATAGCTACCTATAGTAAGATTTACCTTTATCACCTTGAATAATTAATTATTAAGAAAACCAACAAATACGCTTTCACACTTTGTAAGAATCTCGAATAAAGGTTTTTTTGATTTTGTACTTGTTTTTATTTACAAAATAAGTGCCTCAATTTTCGTATTATTAATTTAATCTTACCCTTTCCAGCACGCACAACTTTTGTTCATCTAACACATTATAAGGTAGACCGCGAGTCAGTAGTAACACTTGAAAAAGGATATTTCAAAAAAGCAAGTGACTAGCGGCAGAACCTAATAACGTATATCTATCTCCAATTTTGGCGTACTGGAGATAGAAAAACCTATCAATCTCTGGTTTTAACATCCCAATAACGCCAAAGTATGCGACCCTCTAAAGTGTTGGCAGCTATTTGTCTGACAGGGACAGATAGAATTACGAATGGATTGAATTGTCTACCATCTTTAGCGATCTGTCATAGCACAGATAATATAAAACTACGTACAGATACCGAATCCCATACAAAGAATTGACACCTCCCCTAAGTCTGGCTATTGAGCTGGCTATTTTTCTTCGTCCTAATTTTCAACAGATGGCAGCATCAGCGATAGTGAGTCGCTTGCCAGAGACGTTAGTTTTACAACGCCATCTCGACCTACTTTTAAAACGTTTCGTGCAATAATTTTTATAGTTCCGGCTTCAGAAAATAATGTTAATAGATTTCTTTTATATTTCTATGTTAAGTAATACATTTAAAAAAAGTTGTTTGATTTGAATTTGTACCGATAGTGGTTACTGTGATGACAGGAAAAATTGAGTATAACGTCTTCTATTGCAAAGAGCTCTAAACAAAATTATTAATAGATGGCTACTTTTACCATTTTAAGGGTTCGAATTGAAGTTAAAAGCATCATTTATGTTTTTTGTTGAAACTACGTGCATTATCAGTGTAAATATACAATATGTAACAAAAACCCTGTCCGATCCAAAAAAGGCGTATTCCTGGTTTAACATACGTACTAGAAAAAATAGTAAAAAAAACACTCACTCATAAAAACCAAAAGCTATTGATTTATTTATTTTTAGTTACCATGCGAAATGTAACACTAAATATGGTAAATTTTCATAAGTTGACAACACTCCACCGGCCGGCGAAATCTTTGATTTTTTGCCTATTTTATTTCAAAGGACACCGCCCTGCATTAGCCGCGCTGTAGCTACTCATAACGAGTCCTCGATCCTTTGATGTAGCCGACTGGTCGCTACTTGTTTGGACACTTCGCCAGTCGCTCGTGGAGATAGCTTGCGATCGGATGTCCGTACGTATCACGTGCCGCTATCGTATCGCGAACAATGTCGTATACCAATCAGGAATATTTGAATATGTTAATTTTTATTTGTGAGTGAATGTGTGATTCGGAAATCGAAGTAACAGCTCGGATTGTGGAAGCTTTCGAGTCACTCAAATCGTACACATGTGCGCTGCGAAGAGTACGTGCAATAAAAAGGTGTCGAATGTGTACTAATATTCTAGATAGATAGAGGTATGTAACAAGTAAATGTTTTAATAAACTGATACCTACAGTGGGTACATTGCCAAAAGCACATCACATTAACTCAATAATAATTGTTTCTTGATAAACAGAAGGTCAGAAATCGGGGTCATTGTGCGTAAGCCTACAATAAAATATCAGCTGATACCTACGCGTAGGCAAAACGTAGATTTCTTTAGTCCTACGTTTCTTTGGCGGCTTGCGACAAAGGATCGCCGCGCTCAGGCGGCTTCTTTGACACGAAACTGTAGGTGAACCCTGTTGAGCGATCAGTGTTGCCTTTGGTATGATTATTTTAAATTTTTAAAATTAATTGTTTTCTTTGGGGAAAAATAATTATCTCGTATCCATTAAATGATTACGTATTTGTGTACGCACTACGATACCAAATAATACCCTTCAGGATCGGACAGGGTTTTCGTTACACCCTGTATAATAAAATAGTGATAAATCAGCATTAAACAAGGAAGTTTTTATTTTTACTAATCTTACTTTAGCCAAAATTCTGCCGATTATTGCTTTCTATTAATTGCATTATTAATTTCATAATGGTTACTTATGCTGCCATCTATGATTTTTTTTCAAGACAATTTAAAATTTGTTCGAGTTGAGACCCCATAGTCATAGGTTATTGGGTTTGGCCTTTAGGTTATGGATTTGGCCCTAAGAAGCAACAAAGGCCCATTTAGATAGCCGTCGACACGCTAGGACGGCTGTTGCCCGTGATTTCGTCTGCGATTCAGGAAAAAAGTAGCCTATGTACCTTGTAACCCAGCCGTTCAGCCGTTTTGGCGTGAAAGCATAACAAACAAACACAATAACTTTAGCATTTATAAAATTATTAGGATTGGATTTTGTTCATAAGACTGGTAAGCTCAATTTTTCAGAGCTTCGTGTCTTGTATAATTTTGCTGTGCCCGACAGGGCCCATAATTAGCTAATATAATTAGAAGTTCCACATTGTGGAATGCAAATAAAGTATTGAGTAATGCTGCGTACACACCGGCCCAACAAACGCCATCGAATGGGTCTCGCTGGCTCTCGTAGGTCCGGTTGTTGGCGTTTACTAAACCGTACAGAGAGTACGGTTTAGTAAACGCCAACAACCGTTCGTTGGCGTGTGCCGGCTATCTGCAGCCTGGCGGTAACATCAAAGGCATAGAAGCAATCGACCGTTCGTTTTTTCGACCACAAAATGTATTTGGATGTACCTAACTTCGAAGGCCAACGAACGTGCGGCAGCCGAGGTGCCGAAAGGTGCGATGCACAACAGTTCGCTGACCGCCAGATAACTTAACGGGGACTTATCCGGAAATGGCGGTGATACTACCCTTTGATGAAGTTGTAGACAAGGATTAGTGTTATCGAGTAAGTAACTGAGATTTTAAAACTGAGGAGTGAATTTACTTTCGCTACTGACTGTGCCTTACCTATAATAGGCCTCGTTCATTACAAAGGAGACAGACAACAATAGCAACAGATGTCCTGTCTATACCGTAAAACAGGGGATGCAGGGGTGAATCGAAACGAAACTTTAAAAAGGATTTTAATATTGAAATAATATAGTTTGTTGCCAACAGGGGCACTTAATCGTTAATTATAATACATTCAATACAAAAGAGACATTTCTGGCAACAAACATCATTATTTCAATGTTAAAATCCCATAAAAAGTTTCGTTTCGATTCACCCCGTTTTACCCGGTAGGTACTTAGGACAAGATTCACAGATCGAACTTGTACTTTATTTCGAAAATGAACCTTATTTTTCTAAGTAGGTATAAGTTCGTATTCGTTCCAATTATCTAAATCGATTTTACGGGTAAGTTTAAATTGACCTAATCTAAACATTCATTAGTCAGATTTAGGTAAGGTGAGTAATTAATGTTGGTCAAGTGTTGGACAGTGTTGGATACGAATGCCGCTATGAATTTTACGTGGGCTCAAAGGATGCCAGAAACGTGAAAGTCGATACCATCTTTCATTTTATGTTTTCACTCTTCGCCAGATAGAATCTCACTCTCACTTGTAACTAACGATCTAACAAAAAAATCTTAGAAGTAAATTTTAACCTACTTGTAATTGTATCAAAATTAAACTTTGTAAGTAAATGTAGTTTGCATGAGTAAACTATATTTTTGTATCTTGGATAGTGGAACTCTTCAGTGGCTTCTAGTAAACCCTTTGAGTTTGGGCTCATATTATTCGTTTTACTGAGTCATTATTGCACTTAGTGTCGAGATCAGGCAAAGCCGCGTCAAATAAGATTTATAAACATACTGTATGACTATCAGCGATTAATTCAAATTAGCAATGAACGGGCTTTGTTAATTAACTGTAAAGTTAGATATAAATAGAAGTACCACTTGTTCTAAAAGACAGTATCTTTGTTTTGTTATAGAGTAATGATAGTTGTGTGCACGTTGACGTGATTGAATTAAACATGCCTTATTTAATAGGTGAGGCTTTAAAAACTCCTATGAGGGTAGTTGCGTAGCACATTATCAGTAGCAATGGCTTTCATTTTGACAGTTCAAAAACATTCATTTCGTTATTTACGTTGTTGAGCAGACAAAGTTATCGAACATATGAAGCAATGGATTAGCAATATCCTTCAAAAATATTCAGATTGTGTGTTACGCAATTAGGGTGCAGTTTCAATTAGTTGCAAGTAGATCGTACAATGTCAAAATAGATTAGTTATCATATTGAAACCTAATACTGTGAAGTTAACACATAAAAACAAACGGTTTTATTAAACTGATGTTCCAAGTAGCTACGGATGATGACTACTATTAAAACTGTTCGTAAAAGTAATGTAATTTCAATGAAGGCATGGTAAAAATTAGATAATCAAAAAAATCTGTTAAATCGATGTAAAAATGAAGAAGCGCTTTAAAAGTTTTTGGAGGGGATTATTCCTGTCCTTGTCGCGCGGTACGGACAATGTACGGCGCTAGTATTATGAAGTTACGTAGTCGTAACGTCATTTCTACGATAGTGCTGTCCTAGTACAACACTTACTTTAAAACGTTTATAACTTGGCAGTTTTTTAAGCTTTTACACATTTTGTAATACTATTTGCACTATTTGGAAATAATCATTTTTTTTTAGATTAAAAAAAAAATTGTCATCATCCCCAATAGTTGATTAATATTCTAAACACTGTTTTTTTTTTTGTATTTTGTAAGCTGTTGTGGCAATCATTAAACCTGTCTTGGTTTCTGTGCGTTCTTTTCGGGTAACTACTGAAAATCTGCGCTGTGCTGTGGGCCCCTCATAGCACAGCATCATGCTGAGTCCTTCTTGTCACAGTCGCGTTTGATCGAGTACCATGAACAATAGTTTGACACGCTCTAAGGGCACATGAAGTCCTTGAATGCTATGTAAGACTTATTACAGACACGTATAACAACTTCCAAACATGCGTAAGAACCACTTTTTTTTTGTGTGTGCCAAATCATCAAATGACTTCTCCCGCTTTGGGTGGAGCGGAAGAGCGTGTCAGACTTTACTGACTAAAACCCACCTGTGTTGCTTCAGTTGCCTGTGCCAGGGCCACGGTATCCCTTTTGAACAACCCGCGACCCTGGCAGGCATCGGCCCCAACGGAGCCCGTCAATTAGTGCTTACATCTCTTTACGGCGCGCGTGGAACACGACGCGCCGTCGACTCGGGCCTGGTCCTTACCGGACGGTGAGTTACCTGTTGCTCGCCGTCCACAAGCCCGCGCCTACGTTGGCCGAAAATTTGCTTGCAATTCCCGAGTCTTCTGCGGCGACTAGGGGCGTGAGGGCTCATGGCTTTCTCCCTCACGCGCTCCGTCTCCTTAGGAGGTTACGGCTTCCCATTCGCTCTCGCTTCGTACCATGGTCTGGACCAGGGCCGGACGCGAGAGATCGCCGCCGCCGATCGCCTCCGCCAGGACACGGCGGTGCTTCGCCCAAGCTGGGCAGACCTCCACCGTCCTCCGGGCGATCCACACAATGGTGACACCCGGGCGTTACCTCCCGCCCTATGCGAAACAGGAACCTCCCGAAACAACCGTGTCCGGTGAGGACATGTGTCAGGCGGAAGGCGAGGACGCCGTTATCGCCGCTATTGTTGCGTGCCCGCGTCAGAACCCCTGCGGGATCATCCAAAATTTTTGATATCAAAGTTGGTGTTTATCAGGGTTCCCTTAGTTCCCTCCTGTGAAACATCGTCATAAATTACCTCACATCAAAACTTTACTATCAAACCAACCTTCTCTCCGCTGATGATGTGGTCCTCATTTCCGATAAATTTCATGAGATTCAAAAAAGGTTAAAGCAATGGAGAGCGGCAGCAAGAAGAAAATGGTTTGCGTATAAGTGGTGTTGCGGCATTTACACCGCCACATGCGAACTATGCATCACACCGATGACACGCAAATCCTGCATCGCGCAAGTAGAGTTTACCGTTGCCCACCAGACAACACCCGTCCGGCCGGAGGTTTCTCCGTTTTCTATAGAGTATACACCCTATTCCTCACACCTCTAGACTATACCTATAGTAGAACCAACACTGAATATATGTTCTGTTACTTGGCTCTGCTCTGGTCTGGCTACCTCCTGTGCAGATATCAAGCTTGATAATACAACCCTGCCAATAGTTAAAACATTTAAATATCTGGGCTCAGTACTTTTGGAAGATGGATCAATTGTAGCTGATACTCGTATAACTCACAGAATAACCTCTGTTGGAACAAGTGGAGTGTTAACTGGAGCCTTTTTTGTCTGGAAGACTCCAGAAACAAAACAGCTATTGGACCAGCACGACTCGACCCAAAAAGACCCACAAGACAGATACTATCATAGCATACGCATATGCGTATACTACGATAGGCAGGAGGAGACACACTCGGAGACAAGGTGCGCAACCAACATATTAGAGAGAGCTTCAAGGTTGCAGTAATAGCGGATAAAGTAAAAGAAATGACATGGTACCGTCATGTACTTCGACGAACAGATGACCATGTCATGAAAAAGTGCTTTTCCATGGCTACAAAGAGGAGGGGAAGAGGAAGACCTCAAACCACATGAATGATGAATGTCCAAAAGGACATGACAGACCGAAATCAATGGCGTCGCATGACTCACGCGCTTGTTATTCACATAAGATCTACTAACTAATAATAAAATCTGTACATCCATGACATTGTAAACCTTATAATGTTAATATATTTTAATATAGTTAAACTTATGTAAACTTATATAAGCGTATTTTATTTACAGTGTATTCATTATAACAGTGACGCTACACCACTCCCCTCTTGAGACTGTCAAGGGCGATAGTAGTGAGGGAAACGCACCCTACGGCCTGACCGTGTTCTTTTGATATTGTCGTCTTCGACCGTCGGCGTTGGATTGATGACTGGTGTATCCTGTGAAGTTTGTGTCTGCTCGTGTTCGTTATGATTAGTGTTGCTGTGTGTTATTGTGGTGTGTGAGTCGTGAAGTATGTAGGCCGGTTTCACTTGGTCTACTGATACTGTTTTACCTTTAAGGAGGAGTTTGAATACTTTGTCACCTCTCTCGCACTTTATGTGGTCCAGTGTTTGCTGGTTGGGATGACCCTGATGACCCGTTGTCTCTTAAGAAGACGTGTGTTGTGGTGGCCAGGTCCTTAAACGAATATGGCCCTACTATTAGAATTTCGCGATGACGGAGACGGTTGGATGTTCCTGGCAAACAGCTACTCTCATCGCAGTACAGTTCAGACAGTGTTCCCGGCAGTGTTATCTTTTTCAGGCGTAGTGACGTTTCCCCGTCGAGCAGCTGTTTGAGCTCTGTATCGGAACTCTGTGACTTGGCTAGCACACTGAAGTCGTTTGGCTGAGCGATTGCCTTGCGTTATCCTTGCCCGAAATGTGCCTGATGTCTGTGGTAAACTGCGAGATAAAATCCTTCTGGAATGAACCGCCTATAAAAAATTACCATCCCTAGGAACCTTCTCAGTTCTCGCACTGTCTTCGGTGTTGAGAAGCTGTTGATTGATTCAACCTTTTCAGGCTTTGTGCCACCTGATGTAATTTGGTAGCCTAAAAATTTCACCTGTGCGACTCCGTACACGCAGTTTGCTGTGTTTATCACCATCCCATTTTTTTGCAACCTGGAGATGAGCTGGCGTAGGTGGTCTTCATGTTCTTTCTGGTATTTTAAATAGACCAAAAAATCGTCTAAATACCCGAAACAGAAGTCCAGGCCTCTCAGCATTCCATCGACAAAACGTTGAAAAGTTTGTCCTGCGTTGCGTAGTCCAAACGTCATGTAAGGAAACTCGTAAAGCCCGAACGGAGTGGTGATGGCTGTCTTCGGTATATCCTCGGGATTGACGCTTATCTGGTTATATGCTTTGACCAGGTCTATCGTCGAGAATACTTTACATCCAGAAAGCTTGTGAGCGAAGGCATGGATGTGGCGAGTAGGGTACCTATCGGGTATCGTTCCTGCGTTGAGCATCCTGAAATCACCACACGGGCGCCTTTTTATCCTTCTTAGGTGCCAGGTGCAAGGGTGAAGCCCAAGGTGAGTCGGAGGGTCTGGCTGTGCCGTTCGAAAGCATAGATTCAAACTCATCCTTAGCAATTTTTAATTTGTCTGGTGCCAACCGGCGCGGTGTGCACGATACGGGTGGTCCTGGTGCTGTACGTATATGGTTAAGGTGTTGTGTGTAGGTGTACGTTGTATACCCGGCGGCCGGGTGATGTCTGGAAACTCCCGGAGTATGTCGTGATATTTAGTGTCACCAGTTCATACCTTAACCGAAGAAATAACATCAGAAGGACGAGCAGGCAAAGCAGGGGTCGCAAGCGTAGTATCAGCGTCGATTGGGCGCTGCATTCGTACATCTACAATTAAGTTGTAGTGTGATAAAAAGTCGACACCTATAATTGGTTTTGACACGTCCGCCACTATAAATCGCCAAGCATAGTCACGGCGCAAACCTATATTTAATTTTAAGTACGCGTAACCGTAGGTGTTTTTCGCACTACCGTTAGCCGCACATAGTTCGTAGTTCGTTTTATTACGGCGTTCATTCACTGATGTCCTTGGGTAAACACAGACGTCACTACCGGTGTCGACGAGGAACTGCATCTTGGTGTTATGGTCCGTAACAAATAAGCGACCAGTGCTACGACAGTCGCCGCTCGCCATTATCAACTGCTTGTTGCTTTTCCCGACCGGTCACAGGGTTTTACGCACTTCGTTGCTTTATCGCCGAACTTATAATGGTACCAGCAGTTAGGTAATTTTCTGTCATGTTTGAGTTCCACCTTCTAGAAGGTGAACGTCCCCGACTGTCACTTCTGCTGGACCTTTGCCTCGACCGGGATAACCTGTCGACCTGCGACGTGAGGGCTGTGGTATTTTGTAACACCAAAATCACATCTTGTTATCAATTTAACACTTGAGGAGCTGTTGTGGACAGCAATTCTTTCTATGATTCAATAAGTACTAAAGTCTTTATGAAAATTGTATGACATTCATTTTACTTACATTTGTATATCTGATAATTGTTGTACTGCTGAAAAGCAAACCTTTAGATACCTCTGTCTATTTTCTACATCCATTTATCTCATTTCATGTGATCTCTTATTATTTTCCTTTTATTAAATGTTGTGACATTTTGTATCTAACATTTTCATCTGTCAGTTTTTCTTTTTCTATGGTATAGAGCTAAGAGTAAAGGTATCGTAAAACTAGTGTTAAGCCAGGTTATCACTGTAAACCATCTTTATTGTTCCTGGCCGCTAACCAATTAAGAAGTATTTGGATGTAAAACAAAAAAAAGTCACTTTTAGAAGATCTGCCAGGGCCTATAAAAGGTAACCGTTACTTTTCACCATGTTCTTTTGATTCCGTCTTTTGACTCGTTCTTTTTGACTCCGTCTTTTGACACCGGTTCTTTCTTTTCTGTTCCTTTTCTGGATACTCACCAGTCAATGTATTTCTAAAGCTCCTTAATATAAACGTTTGGAAACTCAGTGAATTTATTTAATATTAGCATATTGTGTGCGTGAAATTGTTTGACTCATTCCATCACCTCCGACCCTCCCACTTGCGTCTTCGAGAGGAGTGGAGTTTGACATGTACTAGAGAGATCTAAAAACGTGGCATGAGACGCCGCCGCCTGAAGAATCAATAACCGACGCGAGCTCCCTCGCAACGGGCTGCGGGCTGATGGAGATGCTGCTGCGAGGTCCCACTCGACATACTGCAGGCCAGAGGAGCGGCCGACGCGAAGCTGCTTCAACCTCGAGCTGCTTCGCGACCGTGAGCATGGAGAGGCTGCTGCGAGCTTCAACTCGACAGACTGCGGGCCGGAGGAGCGGCCGACGCATGCTGCTTCAAACTCAAGCTGCTTCGCGACCGTGAGCATGGAGAGGCTGCTGCGAGCTTCAACTCGACAGACTGCGGGCCGGAGGAGCGGCCGACGCATGCTGCTTCAAACTCGAGCTGCTGCGCGACCGTGAGCTCCCTCGTCGCAGACTGCGGGCCAGAGGAGCGGCCTACCCGAGCTCTTTTAATTCTTGATATCTTTTTCTACATACTTTTGTATTTTATATTTAAAAATTATTTCATTTTAACTTGTGACCACGTTTAGCCAGTCGGCTAAAAGTTTCGTTACAGGGCCTGCACTTGCCGTGTGAGTTCGGCGATTTGACCACTCATGTGGTCCACGCTGTCCCCGGTGTCGCCATCTGACTGGTTGTCGCTGTTACCTGCGGGGTTGCTGTATGCGGTCATCCAGCTCCGCCACTTCCTCTAGGCCCACATTAGCTTGCGAGGCGATAATTGTCTACGTACTGCTCGGCAGACGGTTGGTCCAGATGGTTCGTAGAAACTCCTCTGGTACGCTTGGTCCCGCCTGGTGGTGCAGGTGTCGCAAAAACTGCGAGGGCTTGCGATCGCCAAGCTCCGAGTCAGGAGCTGCTGCACTTTCTTCTCTCTCGACGCAGATAACGTCTTCACCAACTCACTTTTTAGCTGCTCGTACTTGTTGGGCGCTGAAGGTGCCGTGATGATGTCCTCTACCTCGGATGTGTATATGGGGTCTAGGCTTCCAATAGCGTGGTGGAATTTCGTGGCATCTGCCGTGATATTCGCGAGTACGAACTGGCTTTCTAGCTGCGCAAACCATAACGCCGGTTTTTCCGGGTAAAATGGAGGTACCCGCACACCGACGCGGTATACATCGTAGCTCGGTACGTCCTTGCTTTGACCTTTCGCATCGCTTCCTTGTGGCTGGCTCATGGTGTTCTTCCGGGGTCACCAATGAAGTGGGCACGTACGGGTGATGAATTAAAGCCGGAATGTTCCTGAACTGGGTATAATGCTCAAATTCCACACTCCAAGGTACACATATAAAGTTCGAAGAACAGAAGGAGAAAGTCACATACAGAGAAGCACAGTTAGGATTACGAAAGCACATGTAGAAGGCAGATAGGCAGAGTACATACAAAAGCGTTGGTAACAAGCGCGCGCGATGCATATGGTAGCTTAGCGAAAGCAGAGGAAAACGTGGGGTCAGCCCGGTGGCATCCAACGGACTGGCGAGCCGGTGAGGCGCGAGGAAGCGGTAGGGGTCCCGCTCGCTCGCTGCGCGGCCGCCGCGCGCGGTCCATGACTCACGCGCTTGTTATTCACATATGAACTACTAACTAATAATAAAATTTGTACGTCCGTAACATTGTAAACCTTATAATGTTATTATATTTTAATATAGTTAAGCTTATGTAAACTTATATAAGCGTATTTTATTAACAGCGTATTCATTATAACAGTGACGCTACAAATTATAAAAAACCAGCACCTACATCCAGCATGTCACGCTATTTCTCTTAAAATATGATATTTCTACTTTAAGTGACCACGGTGGCAGTGTTGGTACACGCTTGGAGCGGGATGCTGTGTGCGCAGCTGAGTCTGTCGGGCGACTTCGACGCCCAGCTGCGGCATATACTGCACAAGCAGATGTTGTCGGAGCAAGATTCTGCTAACATCGTGTCTCGAGTGCTGGACGATGTACGGGCCACTCTGAACCAACGATGGCAAGGTGAATATAAGTTTTCGCAACTCAAAGCATCGCATTCTGAATTTCATGTATTTACCTCTGCCCTTAAACATCTTGAAAGGCTCATTTTCATTGGTGTATACGGGTCGATTGTGGTGTGCGGGAGTTTTCTGTAACGTGTAATAGCAGAGAACCGTTTTTGTTAGTCGATAAGACCCGGATGTGGGATGCAGGAGATTTCTGTAAACCATGCCATAAGGCCCATATTCGAGGAACTTTTAGGGAACGCTTGCGGTATACGAAGAACCTGCACCGCAGTTTGGCGGTTGCTTTGAAGGCTCATTTTCATTGGGTGTGAGTCTTCGCACGCTTTTTACCGACCGATGAATTTCTTTGTCCGCAACGCCCGCTACGGGGATTTATCGATTTATGACTTTGACTCCGCCTAGGGGAAGTAGACTTTTAAAAGTCAATCTATAATTTTTTATTGTTGTTTGCAGGTTTCAAGTTGACTCCCTTCGGGTCATTAACCACAGGTTTAGGTTTAATGAACAGCGACGTTGACATCAGCTTACAACTAGGAAACTTTAATTCTTCAAAAGATTCATACGTGTTACAAGAAGTAGAAAAGTTATTCATGGAACAGCCTGCACTGTATTCAACTGTAAATGATATGATGGAGCTTAAATACGCACGGTGCTCGTTCTTCCATATTCCCACGCAGCGGGAAGTGGACCTCGTCTTATGGAGCGATGAGGGGGCGGTTTATGAAAGCAACGTTGTTAAATACTACTTCAGTTTAGATGAGAGGTACCTGCCTTTGGCAAACTTTCTGAAACACTGGTTCGAAATCCACGGACTGTCTGGTCATGTTACTAACGCACTTCAAAATTATGGATTGTACTTGATAATAATATTTTATTTACAACAAAAGAACATGGTGCCTCCTGGTTATATGTTACAAGTAGATTCGAAAAGTCACTTTATCGACAACTGGAATATGGGTTTCAACGAGCTGCCATACAGTCCAGCGAATACAGAGAATCTACATCACCTGCTGGGCGGATTCTTCAAATACTACAGCGAATTTAAGTTTGATGAATATATCGTAGCACCGTTTACTGGACGTCCCATACCGAGGAGTGCTTTTACAGATATTGCCAATTTCCCTACAGAATATACTTTATATAACAACACGTTGAAACGCACACTGCAGCTTAAGATACAAAATTATTTGAACTGCACTGATGTATGCATTCAAGACGTATTCGAGCACAATTCAAATGCTGGACAGCGGTTATCACTTGAAAAAGCAAGGAAATTTAAATATCTTATGAACTCAGTAGCAACAATGTTTGAGGATCTGCCTAGTGATAGCATCCTCAGTGCTATCCTTGTTACGGATCAACACAAAGCAGCAGTTATCAACTACAATCATGCGTCAAATTAGCTTCAAGGAGCCGCCGCCGCCGCCTTACAGTCCACTCGCTCACGACGTCTCTACTGGTCTCCTGAAGTTGATTTGTTCAACTGCCGTGAGATGCGGATTTTAGAGCAAGGTCGTAACAATAAATCAAGCGTGCACAAAGCGGCAAGATCATCTTTTTGATTATCTCTGCCGCTTTGTGCATGCTGATTGCGCTTATGGTGATTAATTTGCGAAACTAATTTCACATTTGATACTTACCATGTACATTAAGCGTTCAAAAGTGGGCAGGCATAACGTGCCTGCCCACTTTTCACAGAGTCGTATTGCTCTGAATTCGCGGTACGACGGTATGTTTAAACGACACACCACAAAGATCGCAGTTTTGCACGGCACACACTGACGTAAAGTCGCGCACTCGCATCGCACTATACGAAACAAAAATATGTTTCGCTTTTAGATACGCATCATGCTCGTGACCTGGCCGGTTTATGGCATTGCTAAAGTTCGAGTTAATCTAATATGAGCTGGTAGCAGTAGGCGCCAAGCGTTGGACTGAGAAGCAGTCGGCTTAGGTTTTGATCTCATAAGATGCAGCGCAGTTTTATTGGCAATATTTTATTTTGGTTTGAAATGATAACGATATTCAAAAAAAATGCTGCATTTTTAATAATTTTGTTATTGCAATAAACGGGTTTAGAATAAAAAAAGCGTCACCTATTTTTTTATGACTAAACTTAAAATAATCACGGTTATAGCGTAATATAAAGGATAAACTATTCCGAAACTTAAACGTTATTGTTTAATAAGTTATTGTTTGCTGGGCTTCGGTGATGCAACCTTTATAGCGTGGAGTACACGGCGAACAGTTTTTAATGACGTGTTGAATAATTCAGAAAAATGTCCATTGGTATGAAACTATTTGTTTCATATTTATTCACCATGTGAAGTGTTGTTTAAATAAGCTTTCCACTTCATAAACAAGCGCTCCGACTAGCAAGGATTCCCTCTTCCTCACATCTCTTAAACCACAGACTCACAGTATTTCGGACGCCTTATCAACATGTGGCGCGAATTGTGTGTCTGTGTCGAAAATTAAAATAATTTAAAACCATGCAAAAGCGGAATACGTGCGTTCCTGATTCCCAGTGTGCGGTTGAGGAGCATGGAGACTATCCCGAGATAGCTAACCTGGTGAGATCGTTCCTTATATTTGAGGCATTTGCCTTCGAACTTTTAGGTACGCGCTGCCCTTGAACAGTTATCTAACCGAAATCGCTATTTCTCCGCTTTCACCATAAATGGTGTTCTTTTAGAAAGTATGTATCAAAGCTCTACAAACCCCTATGTCATTGAATGTGACATTAAAATTAAAGCATTATTTCCAAAAATTCTGTATTTTGTAGCAACAAGCTTACAAAAATGTGCTTCAGGTAGACGACCCGAGGGAGACAAAACAATAAAAGCTTCACAAATGGTCGGTCCCAGTGCTAAGTGTTAAGTTCGAAAGTGCAGCAAAAACATTTATTCGTTGAATCAAGTCAGTTTTTTTTGTTCCGTCTTGGTAGAATGTGTATGCTGCTCCGCGCCGAAGCCACGCTGATCACGTAGCCTGCGTGTGCAGACCGCGCGCAATGTGTTGTGTTCGATTCCCAATGCTGCCCGGATTAAAGCGTAGATTTCAAAAATCTGAAAGGGGCGAATATAAGTCCATGCCTCTGAATGATGACCCTTGGTTTCACCTTAGTGACTCTCGTCATTGCCAGGGAACCACTCAGGACTCCTCTGAACATGGTTCGCTGACAAAGCGCAACACGCTTTCAACATTGCCATCAGAGACCTGTACCCTAATGGCGTAATACACAATCAATGGGAATCTGAATCGTTCTGAAAGAGATTGCTTCATAAGTTCAATAAGAAAATCTGGTCAACAATGTAAATGGCGCAATGAATATTGTTGGAATGTCAAGATACAACAGATTAGTCGTAGTCGTTTACGAAAGTGTGTTGCGCAATTAGGCTGCTGCGGTTGAGAGTAGAATAAAGTGGATGTCCTATGGAAACAGAATTAGCGAAAATGGAAGAGTAAAGGAGTTCTGAGGGAAGAGGAACAAAAGGATGATAGTTTAAACCAGCTTATAATGGAGTGAGGCACGTAGCCATTTCTCATAACTTGCAAGCAATGATAAAGTAATAGTAGGAGAATAATGATAAGAAGTTAAAAATAGTATAGTGAATTCCGGAAAATTATCGAAGAGCGGATAAGTAATTTTAACTAAGTAGCACAGCAGTAAGTTGACATAAGACAGGCTTGTTTTGAATTGCAGATAAAATTGCCAAAAATGATTCAATAAACCTGCAATACTCGTATCTGCTTCTACTGTCTGCTACCATCACTGGCTTCGCGTAAACAATACTTAATATGAAAAATACCACAAACACATAAAAACGGTAAAAAATTGGGTTTTATAAGGAAAAAGGTAAAAACGGTGAACTTAGATTTTGCAGAAAATCAGTTTGGTCACCGATATCTACTAGATAGGGAATCGAACCCGGGAATATTAGCTTCAAAGCGTAGCGGAAGGATGAAATATTTTTTCGAGGATAGATTAATAAATGAAGAATATTATTAAAATGATTTGATAATTATGTTTAAATAAACAACACTGGCAATTAAATTAACCGAATACAAAGCAACAATACAATATAAAGCGCGACGCGATCCGAATGGTTCGGTAGGCGGTAGGATGAAGACGGTGTCTCTGCAGCCCGGCTCACCGGCCGGTGGAAGTGCGTGCACGCAGACTTTCGCAGCTCAAGGTCGTTTGTCAAAAAAGTCAAAAGTCGGCATCGGCTGCAGTGTAATCTGTAGGAGACATGAACTGGCTAGGTAAATTAAGAGCTTCACCATACAAGAGCTCAGCATGCGTGGCTTGGATGTCTTCTTTCCAAGCGTTACGCATGCCAAGTTGAACCAGCGGTAGGACTTCTGTCCACTGCGAAGAAGTGTGGCACATGATGGCTGCCTTGAGCTGACGGTGCAGCCGCTCAACGATGCCATTTGCAGCTGGGTTGTAGGCGGTGGTGCGGAAGTGGTTTGTACCCACCAAGGTAGTGAGCGCCTTGAACAGATGGCTCTCAAACTGGCGTCCACGGTCTGTGGTTACCCGTGCCGGACAGCCAAATCGAGCTATCCAGCTGGACACCAGGGCAGCTGCGCAGGTCTCCGCGGTTATGTCCTTTAGCGGGTACGCCTCAGGCCACCGAGTAAATCTGTCGATGACAGTAAGGTAGTATCTGTAATCACAAGAAATAGTTAAGGGCCCTACGATGTCGAGGTGTGTGTGGGTGAATCTGGAAGAAGGATTAAGGAAAGAGGAGTTACAGTGTGGCGAGAAATTTTACTTGCTTGGCATTGCAAGCATTGTCTGACCCACTCTCTACAGTTTTTGCGAATCCCCGGCCATACAAAGCTTTGCGTCACCAGTCGCACTGTAGCAGAACATCCTGGATGATGTATGTTGTGCAACGATTGAAAGACTTGCTTTCTAAGCTGTGGTGTGACATATGGGCGAGGTGTCGGCATTGAAGTATCCGCGTAAAAGAGGTCGTTCTAATTTTTTTACTGCAGGTTGGTAGCACTGTACTGATTTAGCGCGCAAAATTTGAGCGGGATCTGTCATTTAATTTGTTTTAAACTACAATTTTTGTTGGTTATAGTTTTGAGTCCTCGGCGATTTTTACAATGGAAAATATTGTTGAACAAAGAGTGTGCCTTAAATTTTGTGTTTCAAATGATATTTCATGTGGTGAATCACTACAAATGTTGCGAAATACCTACGGCGAATCGTGTATATCGAAAACAAGGGCTTATGGATTATTGTTAAGTTAACTCAGAGAACCTTATCTCTGTCTTGGTATAATAGACATCGGATAGCTATGTTGATAGCTTATAATATTAATGAGGTTACAGATAATATAATAGATTGTAGTATTAGTGACGAGTCTGTGTTGCCTAGTTATACAAGCAACATAGAGATTAATTATGATTCATCATGTTGTACGAAGGAGGATCCAACCATAATACCAACATCCTTGGAGGGCACTACCAGTCAGATAGGTTATACTTTTCCTGCTGGAACCCATACCGCCATTGTAGACTCGTCAGTTGTAGTTGTGGAGGTCACTCCGGATAATAATTTAAACTAGTTAGTAAGACAACAGAAGTTACCCCTTTAAATAACCAATTATTACTAGAGAATAATAATAAAGTATCTTCTGGCAAAATAACTCATAGTAATAAAAAACCAAAGGAAGTGCAACACACTTTAAATTTATTTAATCAAAATATCCAAGGTTGCGCTTCCAAATTATTGGAAATAGAATTGTTTCTAGAAAGTACTAAGCTTGACGTTATTTGTTTAACAGAACATTGGTTAAAAGATCATCAAGTAATGTCAATTAATTATGCAAATTATTGTGTTGTTAGCCATTTTAGCCGAAAACGTATGATACATGGCGGGTCACTAATATTAGTTAAAAATTCAATTAAATCGAAAGAACGAAAAGACATCATCGGACTGTCTGTTGAGCACGCCATTGAATTGTCCTGTGTTGAGCTTGATCAGCATGTCATAGTATGCGTATACAGACCTCCAAGTTACCAGAATCTACCTGTGTTTGATTCTGTAATGGAAGATGTGTTAAAGAAACTTAGTGCTAGTAGTAAGTCAATAATAATCTGCGGGGACTTTAATATTAATTTATTAGAAAATAACTCTGGTACAGTCAGATTATTAAGTCTTTTTATGTCATTTGATCTGTCTAATGTTTTTATTGAACCTACCCGAGTGACAGCTTCTTCTGCTACTTGTATAGATAATGTTTTTTGCAATTGTGATTACTTACACAAACAAATAGTAAATAAGTTGCCATCTGATCACAGTGGACAAACAATAATGTTTTGCTCATATACGCCTTTACAAAAAACTCAAATAATGTTTAGGCAAATTACATGTAAAGATTTAGAGAAATTAAATGATTCTTTGGCCAGTCAATTATGTAAACAAAGTTTTAATAATATAGGTGACCCAAATGAGTTCTACGCCGAGTTCTTTTCACTATTAAACACGCAATTTAATAAAACTTTTCCACTAAAGACTAAAATTATTAATACAAAGTTTTTATTTAGTGATTGGGCCACTCCTGGCATTCGTAAAAGTAGAGAAAATCTATTTGAACTTTATGGCCTAAAGCAACATGTGACTCATACAAGCTTTGATCAGTATGTTGCAAGATATTCAAAATTATTTAAAAATGTGTGCAAAATAGCTAAAGCTCTATATATTAGTAATAAAATAAAATCAGCTGATGATAAAATAAAAACTACCTGGCAAATAATAAATAATGAAACAGGTAGGAAAAAACAGCGTAATATTGAATTCAATTTAGTGACTGCACGTGGCCCCATCAACTCAAATGTAGATATAGCTCAGGAATTTGAAAACTTTTTTGTTAATGTTCCACTTAAAACTACTGAGGATTTAAATTCCTCACCCGCGCTTTCTGCTGCCTTACTTAAAAATAATGTAAAACCATGCCCTTTGGCGTTTAAGTTTCAGCATACAAACCCCCAAGCTGTTATAAAAGCTTTTAAAGATCTTAAAATTAAATCAACAGAAGATCTCTGGGGAATGTCTGTAAAAGTATGTAGATCTCTCATCGAAACCCTTGCGCCCTATTTAGCTTTCATATTTAACACCAGTGTGGACCAAGGAGTCTTTCCGGATCTTATGAAACATAGTAAAGTGATCCCATTGTTCAAATCCGGTGATAGTAAAGAGCTCAATAATTATAGGCCCGTGTCAATTCTGCCAGTTCTCAGTAAGGTGTTTGAAAAGTTGATGCTCAATCAAATGTTACGTCACTTTAATAAAAACTCCATCTTGCATGAACATCAGTACGGTTTCACTAAAGGACGTTGTACCACTGACGCCGGTGTCACCCTAATAAAGAACATTTTTAGCGCCTGGGAGGAATCACAAGATGCCATTGGAATCTTTTGCGATCTATCTAAGGCGTTCGATTGCGTAAACCATGAGACACTTCTGCTGAAACTGGAGCACTATGGGATTAGGAATGAAGCTCTTGATTTGCTAAGATCATACTTGAAAGACAGAAAGGTTAAAGTACAAATAAACGGCACAAACTCATTAGGGTCTGAAATATCAATGGGTGTTCCTCAAGGTTCGATATTGGGTCCATTCCTCTTTTTAGTCTACATTAATGATTTACCCCAGTTACTTCAAAATCAACCGAAGATGGTGTTGTTTGCAGATGACACTTCATTGATGAACAAGTGAACAAGTGAACAACTCTATTCTTCAGGTCCAAGATTGGTTTACGGTAAATAATTTGGTACTAAATGAGAAAAAAACCAAATGCATTCGATTTAAATTACCTAATGTTAGAAGTAGTGAATGTGACATCATATTGAACGGAGAAAAACTGGAATTTAGTAATCAGACGGTTTTCCTAGGAATCACGCTAGACGAGAAGTTACAATGGGGACCCCATATAACATCTCTCGCGGGGCGACTAAGCTCGGCAGCGTATGCTGTTAGAAAGATAAGACAGTTAACAGACGTTGAAACCGCGCGTTTGGTTTATTTTAGCTACTTCCACAGCATTATGTCATACGGCATTTTACTGTGGGGTCGGGCTGCTGACATTGAATCCATTTTTATTTTGCAAAAGAGAGCTGTCAGAGCCATTTACAATCTACGTCGCCGCGAATCTCTTAGGGAACTATTTAAGAAGATTAATATAATGACTGTACCTTGCCAGTTCATTTATGAAAATATTATGTATGTTAGAAAAAATCTGCATGTATTTAATAAAATAAGTGATAGACATAATATTAACACTAGAAATAAAAATAAAATAGATCAACCATTTTTCAGACTATCTAAAGTACATAGATCTTTTATGGGGTACTGTGTTAAATGTTACAACAAAATACCTGGTGAAATATTGCAATTAAATGAAAGAAAGTTTAAAACTCATGTTAAAAAAACACTTTGTAATCAAGCATATTACAAATTAGAAGATTATATCCTTGATAAGAATGCTTGGAAACATGCTGGTCCTGCTCCATAGGACAATCTCTAGATTCTATACAATCTCTAGAGATCTCTAGGCTAGACAAAATCATACTATTTGCTTATTGTATTGTATATTTGGTTATTTTTACTTTACTCACACACTGTATTAGTCCAAGTTAATATTTTAGGAAAATCATATATTTTTACAATTGTTTGTAAATATGTGAGCACAATGTACCTATCACGTGATTAATTTATATACCTTTGCTTTATTTTTATTTTTTTTTGTACCAATAGTGGTATAGTATTTTTATTCTTGGTGCATCGTCTTCACATATAGAAATATAATTAATGTATACAAAATATTGTAAAACATTTTAAAAGAGTAACGGTGGAGTTTCTTGCCACTTCTTCTCCATACGAAACTACTTTTTGGAAGTGGCGCCTAGAATCAGTTCTATTTTTAATGTAAATTTTGACGTTCAAAAGTGCCTTTTTATGGGCCCATTTGAAATAAATGCTTTGACTTTGACTTTGACTTTATGAATGGTATAAGGCTTTTAAAGAAGGCCGAGAAGTAGTAGTAGACTTACCTCGTTCTGGTAGACCTTCAACCGCTACGACCAAAGAAAACATCGACAGAATCAAGAAGCTAGTGCTCGAAAATCGACGTATGAGTCTGAGAGAGTTGGCTAGTGAGGTGAAAATATCTTTTAAGTCCGTCCACAACATTCTCATTGACATTTTAGGCATGAAACGCGTCGCCGCTCGACTAGTTCCAAAAGAGCTCAATTTTGTTCAAAAAGCGCAGTTCAACTTTTGTTGAATTTTTAGCGAAAAATTCAACAAAAGTTCTCGACCAAGCACCGTATTCACCTGATATGGCTCCGTCTGACTTTTTTTTATTTCCCAAGTTAAAATTACCACTTCGAGGAAAACGTTTTGAGTCGATAGAAGCCATAAAAGAAAATTCGCTGAATGAGCTAAAGGCCATACCGCAAATAGCCTATGAAAAATGTATGGAAGACTGGGTGAAGCGGTGGAGATGTTGTATTGCAAGCGATGGGGCCTACTTTGAAGGCGATAAAATAAATTTAGATGAATAATTTGTATTTTTTGATTTATTGACGCATTCCCGATACTTAGTACACAGAATGTACCTTTGGAAAGTTTGAGCAGCGTTCGTCAAACCAAAGGTCATGAATGGGAATTCGTAAAGACCAAATGGTGTAGTGATGGCAGTCTTTGGAATGTCGTCTGGGTTTAAAGCCAATTGGTTATATGCTTTGACCAAATCAATAGTGGAAAATACTGCACATCCTACCTTTAAATATATCTACGTATAGTACGTAGACGTACGTACGTACGTGAACTTTTTCGTTATAAAAAAAACATAAATGCGTTTTCACACAATCCTACTGAATATTAAAAGACTAAAATGAAGTTTTAAAAATAATCTGCTCTCTTCGGCCAATTGCAGGCGTAGGCAGTTTCGAAACAACGTCCTCCGTGTGTTGTACTTCAGAAATATCGTCTTGTACAGGGAAAGGAAAAAAAGTATCGGCTTCTACTTTCGACTTTTTTCTGATGTATTTTACCACAGGAGATACCACGTTATATTTTTGTAACAAATATTGTATTAAAACTAATTTAGTCATAGTTTTATGTAGGTACTCTTATAACCATTCATAATTATATCAACGAAAGTTAAATGTGTATGACTTCTGACACCGGGAAAGAGAAACATGTGTTCCTGTTAACCCGGCCATGACAGTTTCTCTTACCCCACTTTACAATTTGTAGGTAACGTGTCGAATCACATCAAAAATATGTATTCAGAGCATACATTATACAATTTTACATGCAATATTATCAAAATTGAACTATGCACAATACTTACACACATTGACAGTCATCCAGCTACACTTTTTAGTATTTTTAAGAACACAGAGGGAAAATCCACAGAAGATGCAGTAAGTCTCGAGACAATTGGTATAAGAGGACTGCCACTCAAATGGTTTGAGACCTACCTTTCTAACAGAAGTCAATGTGTGAAAATTGGAGACACCATCAGTAGTCATAGCAGCGTAGAATTTGGATGCCTCAAGATAGCGTCTTGGGCCCGACACTATTTATCATTTATATTAATGATTTTCATCAAGCCATTACACAAAATGCACGGCTATTATTTTTCATAACAAATCTTGGGTAACAGTCCGTGAATAAGCCCAAACTGGCTTAACTAGTGTCAAAAACTGGCTCGACCTTAACCTTCTGTCACTTAATATTAAAAAACTAACTACGTCTGTTTCCATAAAGCTCTCTCATCAGCACCAAAACTTCCTTCCTTTCCCAACGTCTTTCATTCAGACCTCATATCGACTTGGTAGCTAAACGCATCAGAAAGCTGATTCACGTAATAAAACTGTTACGTAACTCGGCCAGCAAAAAGATCTTACACCTGGTGTATGTGGCATTATGTGAGTCAGTTCTCTGTTACTGCATACCAGTATGGGGCGGAGTCGGTATAACCTCAATGATACAATTGGAAAGAGCCCAAAGATCAGTGCTTAAGGTTATGTATAGAAAACACTTTCGCTATCCTACAGATCACCTGTATAAAGAAGCATCAGTCCTTAATATCCGACAGTTATACATCCTTAAATTAGTACTAAAACAACACAGAATAACAATCCAATCCAAAGAATATCAAGAACTACTTAAACAACGAATTTACAAATATCCACTTACTGTAGTAAAAACCGCCATTGCACAACATACGCAAGAATTTATGCTCAGTTTCGTTTACAATAAATTTGCAAAAATCTGTGACATCAAAAATTGTAGAATCAACCCAGTCAAAAATTGATTAAACAATGGCTGTTAGCTCAAACCTACACAGAAACCGAAGCCTTCGTTAGAGTAATGTATCATTATATTAATCTTCTCTAAGAGATTCGCGGCGACGTAGATTGTAAATGGCTCTGACAGCTCTCTTTTGCAAAATAAAAATGGATTCAATGTCAGCAGCCCGACCTAGTTAATATTTTAGGAAAATCATATGTTTTTACAATGTTTGTAAATATGTGAGCACAATGTACATATCACGTGATTAATTTATCTGCCTTTGCTTTATTTTTAATTATTTTTACCAATTGTGGTATAGGTTTTTATTCTTGGTGCATCGTCTTCACCTAAAGAAATATAAATAATGTATGTGTATGCCTCGTTGGTCTAGTGGTCGCAATCACTACTGCTGAGCATGAGGTCCTGGGTTCGATTCCTAGGTCGGGCAACGTGTTATTGGGTTTTTATATCTGGAATTTCTCAGTAGCAGCCCGAAGTCTGGATTTGTGCCCGGTAGATGGATTGGTATATGGATGGATTGGTAATGGGGGCGAGCCTATTGAGGCTCGCCCCCATTACATGGGACTTAAACATAACTGGCGAAATGTGGGTGTACTATAGGTACACCTCTACCCAACCCTTCGGGGAAACAAGGCGTGATAATATGTGTTACGTTAAAATATTGTAAAACATTTTAAAAGAGTAACGGTGGAGTTTTTTACCACTTCTTCTCCATACGAAACTACTTTTTGGAAGTGGCGCCTAGAATCAGTTCTATTTTTAATGTAAATTTTGACGTTCAAAAGTGCCTTTTTATGGGCCTTATTGAAATAAATGCTTTGACGTTGACTGGTGGAGCTGTTTAGGTATTACACCTGTTGTTGACAGTAATAAAGGAACTATGGTGACATTACTAAGCCGCCACATTCGGCTGATTATCAATTTTGGTCGGTATATTTTGAGAGTTTTTCTGCCATAGTTTTCTGTAGATTGTGTGTATTAGGAACAGCTATACACATACAGTCTATGATTTGTGCAGTTTTGTTAACTTTATCCAATAAATTGATGTCTGGTCTATTGTAGTGTGTTGTTTTGTCGGTGAGTATAGCTCGGTCAAAGTACATCTTATGAGTGGAGTTTTCGAGAACAGTTTCAGGTTGATATTTATAATAAGCTACAGGTGGTGAGGGAACTAATTTATATTATAATGCAAATTTTTGGTGGATTATATTCGCTATCTGGTCATGTCTGATTGTAATCAGTCTGGACTATTGCTTTGCACGCACCCGTGATGTGTTTAATGGTTTCGGGGGAACTATTGCATCGCCTACATCTGTCTATGAATTGAGGAACTCGCATTATGTGTTTCTGGTAATTGCGAGTTTCTATCACTTGGTCCTGAATAGCTATCATAAACCCTTCTGTCTCAGGGAACAGTTCTCCACGTCTTAACCATTCGTTCGACGCTAACTTGTCGACGTTAGGTTGATTAAGATCATGTCGATGTCTCCCATGCAATGACTTTTGGGTCCAATCTGCGATTTTAGTCTGTCGGTCAGTCTGTTGTTCATTACTCTGGGGTGTCTTCTCAAACATGTTTAAAGGGGTAATTTTTTTATCATTTAACACTATTGCTTTATGTAGAGTCGAAGTAGTACTTTTAGCATTACAGAATGTTCTTAAAATAATTATTTGTTTGTTATGTAGGTTAGTGATATCTGTGTGTTTAAATTGTTTAGTAAGTGTAGCTTTAATTTTCTTATGAAGCAGCTGTTTAGCCTGTATGTAACCTAAATATTTATAAGTCCCGTTTTCGTCTAATGATTCTATGGTGCCACCAGTCTGAATGTGGTATGAGGGTGAATAAGTTTTGCCCGCTCTGATTGAATTAGTTTTACATTTGTCAATCCCAAACTCCATAGCAATGTCATTTGAAAATTGTTCAGTAGCATTTACTAGTTCATACAAGTCGTCTGGTGATGATGCGTACAATTTGATATCGTCCAAATTCATCCATATCGTCCATCCTATTATATTCAAGTTGATGAGTTGTGGGTGTATCTTGTATAAATTCAAAACTTTAAGTAACCACGAATGAGGTACTGAATCGTATGCTTTCCTATAATCAATATACATAGAGCATAAATCTTTCTTAGTACGTTGGACATGTTTAAGTATTACTGCATCAATTGTTAACTGTTCTTTATAACCTTGGCTGAACTTCCTGCACCCTTTCTGTTCTTCTGTTAACATCTGCTGTGTTTCAAGGTGTTTGTATACGATGTTAGTAATGCACGATGTCAGTATCTTATAAATAGTTTGCAGACACGTAATTGGCCTATATTTTGCTGGACAAGGCATGTATGTCTTGCCTTCTGTAATGTATGACGGAATAATAGTTGTGTTTTTTTATAAAATCGTTAATAAAGTTATAGAGGTGCTGGTGTACGAGTGTGAATTTTTTGTACCAATAGTTGTGTATGTGATCAGAGCCTGGTGCTTTCCGTACCTTTGTACCGTGCTTTGTGTACCTTTTTAAGGACATCGTGGAAAGTTTCTACCTCAAGCTGTTCAAAACTCTCGCTTCAACGTTTGTCTGACGTCTCTTCTTTGATCCATTCTGATTCAGTATTGGGACAGACTGGATTTTGCCATATTCCTGCCCAGAATTGCTGCAACTCATCTGAGGCCGACCACGTTGTATGTGTGTTATGGTTCGGTGTAGGTGTAATGTGGTTCATTGTTGATGCCTTTAGTTTTCGGTAAAAAAATTTTTCGTTATTTCTAAATTGGTTATTTTGTGTTTTACGGAGTGTGCATTTAGTGTATCTATCTAGTCTGCTTTTAACAACTGTTCGTTTTTGTTTAAGAGTGTCTAGAAAGTGTGTCACACTACTGGCGACAGCCTTAATAAAAACCTTATGATGGGACATCGCATTTACTAAGGGTTCTATGTGATCAAGGTTCAGAGGCATCATTCTGCACAGAAGAGTTCGCCCAACTATTGTCATACCCACGTATAAAGATACATACCGAAGTGATCGGGATTGCTGACCAAAAACCTAAAACATCGAAAAATTCTATCAATGTCATGCTTCAGCCAAGATTTCCGAGTGAATATAGGTTACCAGTCACACTTATAATACTACCAAAACTAACTGGCTGTTTGCCAGAGAAAAATGTACCAGAACTAGAATCAAATTGTTTACAAAACAAACTATTTGCCAAACCTACTTACTACACAAGAGGACCAATAGACATAATATTGGGGGCTCAAGAATATACGAGCTTACTTCTAAACGGGTTACGCAAGATGCAAGACGGAATAATCGCCCAAAATACCGAGTTTGGGTGGATTTTATCCGGGAATTGCGTCACTACTACCAATACTAATAAAGTTATCAGTATGATAACACGTACTACGGAAGTTCAACAGCTGAACAAGTTTTGGGAATTAGAAGAAATTCCTGAAAAATACCAATTATCTAACTACAAAACTATTACCAAAAAACTACAACAAGAAATCCAGATGGAACCTACACAGTGAAACTTCCATTCAAGAATCACAACGTAGATTATGGAAATTCGCACAAAAAAACGATTGCAAGGCTGTTACAATTAGAACGGAAGTTCGACAAAGAAGAAAACTTACGAGAAAAATTCCAAGAATTCCTCAATGAGTACTTATAAATGGGCCATATGAGGAAAGTTACTAGTACAGATCAAGGAAAATATTATATACCATATCAACCAGTAATCAGGGGAAATTCACTGCCTACCTAGCTACGAGTAGTTTCCGATGCGTCGAGTAAGTCAAGTACTAACATAAGTCTTAACGAAAATATGTTTACGGGACCAAGATTACACCAAGATTTAGCAGTTATACTGTTACGCTGGCGTAAACATAAAATTGCGTTTATAGCGGACATCGAAAAAATGTACCGATACATAAATGTTAGCGAAGAAGACTTCACAATCCAACGAATAGTATGGAGGAAGTCTCCGAAACATATTATCGACGAATACAAATTAACTACTGTAACGTATGGAACTGCAGCAACCCCATACTTAGCGATTAAAACGCTGCAACAACTCGCTATTGATGAGAAAGAGGATTACCCAATAGCCAGCCAAAGGGCTCTCTAGGACTTTTACGTGGACAATATATTTTCAGGAGATACTAATGTTGAGTCAGCAAAAATACTACAAGTAAACTTATTAAATATGCAACGAAAAGGCGGATTAAAGTTACGGAAATGGTCGTCTAACAGTACAGAATTGTTAAATGGGTTCAGTGATGCTTCAGAAAAGGTCTACGGTGCAGTGATATACTGTCGGATACAAAATAAACATACATTCAACGTAACCATGTTACAAGCTAAATCAAAAGTAGCGCCAAAAAAGCAGAAAACTACATTTCCAAAACTGGAGTTATGTGCTGCAGTATTTTTAACCCAACTGATGGAGAAAGTAGTGACAGGAATCGAAACGCATATCGCAAATATCTGTTGTTGGACTGACTCAATGATTACTCTCGGCGGGATCAAAGGAGAAGCTGAGCGATGGAAGACGTTCGTAGCTAACAGAGTATCCGAAATACAAAGAATATCACAACAAATAAATACCGCAACAATCATAAGACATAATAAAACTAAGCAACCAAAACGATTTAACAAAGTAACAAAGTGGTTCACATTGCTTTTCATATGTTTACAAATATTGTGTTCAGCAACTACAACGACATATTCTTTAAAAACAGTACCACCAGGGTTTTATGTTGAACAAATAGGAACAGCAAGCATTGACAGACGAATATTTAGGATAGAACTAAATTATGAAAAACAACACATAGAGCAAGAGTTTGTCAGTGACGTCACAATATAATCAACTATGTAAAAATACAAAAAATTAACTGATTCCACATTTTTTAAGCAATTACACCATCATTTGTTAGAAGAAGCAAAATTCGAACGGACAAAAGAATATTTGACAGGAGTGAACCAAACTAGGAAGAAAAGGGGCATATTGGGACAGTTACTAACGTCCATCTTCGGAGTCAATGATGAGGCATACCGAGATATCGACTCATTAAATTTGAATAAAAAAAGATTAATTGAAGCTGCCAACCATCAAACCAAACTTATGATATCAACAATGTCACAAGTCAACAAAACTGAACAAAGAATAAACCACAAACTTATAGGATTTCAAACTAAACTGAACCAAGTGATAGGTTACATGGAGAATTACAACCATTGGTTCAGCACAGTCGACCACAACAGTGTAAACATACAGATTAAGTAGACTTACCAGTTAGCGTATATTTACATAAAAGAAATCATGGATCATTATAACGGGTTATTAGAAATATACTTAACCAAGGCAACAGTATACAGTGTATCAACACCGAAGAATGTCTGTGAGTTAATATCATCAGCAAACAAAAAACTACCTTCCAATTTAAAAATCGTTCAACAACAGTCACTAGGTATCAAGATATCTGAAAACAATACTTATATAAAAGTATACTCATATTTTGCTATACAAGATATATCTAAATATACATAAACATAAACATAACATCACGCCTTGTTTCCCCGAAGGGTTGGGCAGAGGTGTACCTACAGTACACCCACATTTCGCCAGTTATGCTTAAGTCCCATGTAATAGGGGGCGAGCCTATTGCCATCTACCGGGCACAAATCCAGTCTCCGGGCTGCTACTGAGAAATTTCAAATAGAAAAACCAAATAACACGTTGCCCGACCTGGGAATCGAACCCAGGACCTCATGCTCAGCAGTAGCGATTGCGACCACTAGACCAACGAGGCAGATAACCGAGGTAGGTATCTAAATATACTTTAATGTATATTACACCAATCCCAAAGATACAATCAGATAAGTCAGCCCAAAGTCTAGAAGTACCTAAAGCTTACTTAAGGTTAGATTACAACAACGAACTATATTTTGATTTGAACTATGAGGAATTCAAACGTTCTTTAGAATGGACCCACCATTTTATTTGCTTTCCTGGGGCCGTGAAAAACATGCAATTAAATGAAAATTGCATTGTAAATCAACTATTTAAAAACCAAACAAATACGAAATGTCCTACCAAATCATTTCACTTATCCAATAAGATATTATGGAAACAACTTCACATGCCAAACACTTGGTTATTCATTGCACTTTTTTTGTTACGACTTCAATACTTTGTGATGGACAAAGAGAAGAAATTGAGCTTAAAAATACTGGTGTAATACGAATCGCAGATAACTGCGTGATTAAAACAACTAACAACATATGAACTGCCAAAATAATTGTTTCAGTACCGATTGTAACATCATACTCAAATAAATAGAGTTTCCCATGAATACACAAGTGGTAACTAAATCCATGCTAAACATTACCAAGGAAGAAGTAATAGATAACTCAAAAGAGATTTTTCAGCATTTAATTAATCAAGAAAATGCGTTACAAACCGAACTAGATAGTACTGTTTACTTAACAACTGCAATATCTTGTATAATCATATTCATAACCTTTTTATTTTTAGTCTACTACGGCCCAGCAATACTGAGATGGATGAGAGCCAGAGTGAAGCTCAAGACCAGAAGAACAAGTCCAACCAAAAGACAGCTGACAAACCAGCAAGAAAACCAACCTCGCTCGCTGCCAACAAGACATCTACCCAACGAACAACTGGCCAGCAAACTATCACTACGGAACCTACGTACAGTGTACCACATCAACACGAATCTATTGAGTTAAACTAACTGGAGTCTAGGTCCTGAGAGGCACCAAAATATTCAACCGTGAACATGCAAAACCAATTACAGCGTCAGCATCAAGAGCGACATACATTCGTACCACGTGCCGGCAACACCGGCACACAGTCAGCGCTATGAAGTGGCCTGCTGAGATCTTCGCTTCATCGGCTCAATACACACACAACACGTATGGATATACTCGTACGTATCTATGTGTATTAACCAACAAATTTGTATATAATTAAGTTAATTATCATATTAAACTAGGGTGCTAGCTTATTGCTAGAGGGGCTAGGTTTGTAGTCAGTAGGGTCATAGGTAAATCCATAGGTACCAGGCTCAATTGATTAGACATAGCCAACTGTACGCATTTGGAATAACGGCCGTACTAAGCTGTGAGTACCGGTGCGTACAGACTTGCATGTTTGGGAGTTTTCTATGATTTTTTGATGTAATGATGTTAAGTGTGCATTCAAGTCAGATTCTATATTTGTGATGATAAGGTAGGTACGCCAAATGAATTCGTTCATTTCTTAACACCATTCTTTTCGCGTATTTTTTTAAGACAGCAGCGGGTGAAGGGTTATTGGCTAAATTAGCCTCCGACACAACACCTACTGACTTTAGTGATGATGCTGATGATGATCTTGATGAACGTGATAGATATGAAGGTGGTGACACTTTTTTTTGTTTTCGATCTTGTTATCATAATAAGTCCCACGAGCAGCTAGGGACTAACTAAGTCAACCACAGCAGAGCCCTGCATTCACTGTGGTAAGGGTAGGTAAAACTGGAGGTCCCCTATTATCCAGAGTTGGCACACTAGCGACTAGCGCAATCCCCTAGCCATGCAGTCCTCGGCGTGTGCGACCTTGGCTTGGATTGTATCTCTTTTGGTCTGGCCCCTCACCCTAGATCTGCGTCGGCTACAGTAAACACTACCGGTACAGACCTGAGGATCATTGAAGCGCGCAAGCCCCACCGCGACGTCAACGTAGAGATACGGCGATGGGGTTATTATTATTGTTGGCAACTTCGTGGAGCGAGCGCCATCTGTATTATCGACTGGAACTACAAGCGTCACCTAGCTAACCGTGAAGTCAACATGGGACGACCGCGGTTGGTGGTGGGGAGGAGACCGGCTCGCTCGGTGCGCCGCCGCGCCCGGTCTCTTTTGGCTGGGACCGTACGAGGGACCACTCATCCTTTTTATCTATATTCTTGCATTAGTTGGAACAGATTCTTATTATTTATTTGTTAAATATCACGATTGATTCAACTAATTAGATTGTTTTCTCCATTCACTTTCCTAAAAGGTTTTGGTTCTACTTTAAATGTTTGCCGAAAGTTAACCTAATTTCTAGTTTGATTTATTTGATTAATAATAGTTAAAGTGCATAACTTTTAAACATACCCATCTCTGCTCACTAATAAATTAGTAATTGTGTATTAATATTGTTTTATTGATTACATCAGAAGTGGAAACCACGTGTCATGGGCAAACGCAGGCGTTATCATAAGCGAGCACGATCGTCGTCAAGTAGCAGCAGCACGACGAGTACCAGCTCCAGAACGCCGTCACCTCTGCCTAGAAGGAAGTCAAAGGTATCACGTCATAAAGATACCAAAACTGTGAGTACCTTAAATAATATAATACCGGAGTTTGACCCCTTAAATGATGATATTAATGCATGGCTTAATATTATACAATCCTATGCGGCAACGTTTGACTGGACCGACGAAACGATACGTTATCAAGCTCTGAATAAATTGAAAGGCTCTGGCAAAGTCTGGTATGACTCGTTGTTGCGTACTGATAGTCAGTGGCCTACATGGAAATGGAGTGATTGGAATCGCCGTCTGGCTAATAGTTTTCAAATACGTCGTAATATGTTTGAGTTATTAAAAGAAATTATTAATAAAAAACCGGTAGAAAACCAATCGCTATACGAATTTTATTTTGATATTAAATGTAAAGTCGACCGATTATCTTTAAACTTCACTGAGCAAGATATTATATCTATAATTGTCGGGAGCATAGGCGATAGCCATATAGGGGCATCTATTGAGGCGAGTAATTTTAAATCATGCCATGATTTAGCTAGTTACCTTCATGGTCGTACATACAAAAGCAAAAACTCAAAACAAACCAGTTCAGGTAGTACACGTGAAAACCAACATAAAACAGTGGATCAAACGAATAATTTTAGCCAGCCTTCCACGAACGTTACCTCTTCAAATAATAACGCCAATTCTAATAATGCGCATGAAAGTAATCAAGCCGGTTCAACACATATTCGGAAATCTATTAAATGTTACACTTGCGGTGGAAATCATAAAAGGAATCAGTGTGATCTAGTTAAATGTAACTTTTGTAAAAGAAAAGGCCATGTGGAAGCTGTGTGCCGTAGTAAGCAAAGTACAGGATTAATTAAACCAGAAACTGAGGAAACCAAATTGATCCTTACCCCTGATCCGCGAAATAAGTTTGTTAAAACGGTTAACCTTGGTCACTTTGTCCACGAGGCATTTATTGATACGGGAAGCAGTTGTTCCCTGATTTCCGAACCGGTGGTGGAAAAATATTCGCTTCAAACTAGCGTACTACCCTCGCCAGTTTTATTACAAGGATTTTCTAGGCATAATTCTAAACCGGTCACTCGAAAAGTCACTTTAGATTTAAAAATTGACTGTGTGTCTTTAACTGGTGTAAACTTTTACGTTATTGATGACTTGGTAGGTTGTGATATACTTATTGGCCGTAACATAACGGAGCGAAATGATTTGATATATTCACGTGTAGGTAATTCATTCAAGTTTGACTATGCGCAATCACTTAGTGAATTCTGTGACGCTATACATGAGACTAAGATCGATACTGACACTCACTTAAATGAATTAATTAATTTATTTAGACAATATAAACAGTGTGTCGCGTCAGACATAAAAGAGCTAGGGAAAGTGGATAACCACCAGATGGTTATTACACTGACAGACCCACGACCGGTGCAGTGCAGACCGTTTCGAGCCTCTCATTCAGATAGAAAGATTACTCGAGATATGGTGCAGGAATTAGTGGATAATAAAATAATTCGAGAAAGTCACTCCCCTTACGCGAGTCCTGCTCTGCTTGTGAACAAAAAAGAATGGCGAGAAAAGACTCTGCATTGACTACCGCGCATTGAATAAAATAACAGTAAAAGACAAGTACCCAATGCCCCGAATCGAGGATCTTATAGATAGACTACAGGGTTATAAATATTTTACAAGTCTTGATTTAAAAAGTGGTTACTACCAAATTATTATGAGCTCACAGTCCATAGAGAAAACGGCATTCATTACCGAAGATGGCCATTATGAATTTCTGAGGCTCCCATTTGGTTTGGCTAATGCACCATCTTGTTTTCAACAGATGATGAATAAAGTGTTAGGTAATTTAAGGTTTGAGAACGTCATTGTATATTTAGATGACGTTTATCTAGTAACACAAACTATTGAGGAAAATTTAAAACTTTTGGAAAACATTTTACAAATATTTAAAAATAACGGGTTAACTCTAAATTTAAAAAAATGACATTTTATGAAAACCGAAATAGAGTTTCTCGGATACAAAATAAAACAAAATTGTGTAATGCCAAATGAAACCAAAGTGGAAGCCGTTAAGAAATTTCCAGTACCGAAAACAGTGCATCAGTTACGACAGTTTTTGGGGCTAATTAATTATTTTCGCAAATTTATTAAAAACTGCGCTATAATTTCTGCTTCTGCGCTGTAATTATAAAAAAAAAATGCTTCTTGGTCTTGGGGTTCCGTGCATGATCAATCGTTTCAAATTTTAAAAGCTAAGCTGACATCAGATAGTGTACTATCTATTTTTGATCCAAATAAAGAGACCGTTTTGTATACGGACGCTAGTCGTGATGGCGTTGCGGGTATTCTTGTTCAAGTTGTTGATGAGGGTGAAAAACCCGTGTATTACTATAGCCGTCAGACATCTGAGGACGAAAAGAAATACCATTCATTTGAGTTGGAACTCCTAGCAATCGTTAGTTCATTCCAAAAATTTCGGCTTTATTTAATTGGTTCACCTTTCACCGTTATCACAGATTGTAACGCGGTCAGGTATGCATTGACTAAAAAGAATATTATTCCCCGGATCGCACGATGGGTTCTTTTGACTCAAGAGTTCACGTACGACATAAAGCATAGAGAATGTGCACGTATGCAACATGTAGACGCCTTGAGTCGAAATCCCGTTCCCTCTGGTGAGAGGTCGGAAAGGGAAATAATATTGTCAATAACCGAAGGAGACTGGTTGCTTTCTGTGCAAATGCAAGACCCTGACATAGTGAAAATTAAAACTGTTTTAGAATCCGGTGAAATAGATGATAATAAAAGCATTTTTGACGCGTATGAACTGTTAGGCGGAAAAGTGTACAGAAGAACAGCTCAAGGGCGACGATGGGTCGTACCAAAGAGGTGTATATGGCAAATAATACGATACAACCATGATGACGTGGGCCATTTTTCTGTCGATAAAACGGTTGAGAGAATAGGACACAAATATTGGTTTTCTCGTATGCGTCATATAATAAAAAAATACATCAAAAACTGTCTGAATTGTATTTATTATAAAAATAAGGGTGGTGCTAAGGAAGGAGAGTTATACCCGTTGCCAAAATACGCGCAGCCTTTTCACACTTTGCACGCGGACCACTTAGGTCCGTTCGTTGAAACACGAAACGGAAATAGATATTTACTAGTTTTAGTAGATGCATTCACTAAGTTTGTGTTTATCTGCGCAGTTAAGTCTACAAAAACACTCGATCTTATAAACGAATTGGATAATGTAACTAAAACTTTCGGTAATCCAAAACGAATTATTTCCGATTCGGGTTCATGCTTTACTTCCAACATTTACAAAGAATATTGTAAGAGCAAAAACATCCGCACGCATATTGTGGCAACGGGTATGCCTCGCGCAAATGGACAGGTAGAGAGATTTAATAAAACGATACTGGAATCATTAAAAACTATTGGGGCAGATACTACTGACGATAGGTGGGATCAATATGTTAAAATAGTACAGCAGGGTTTAAACAGTACAATCCATAGAACTATTAATGCCGTTCCTAGTGAGGTTTTATTAGGATATCGTTTGCGCGTTGATAAAGACAATGTAGAGCCAGAGCTTGATGATGAATCGCTAGTGGACGTAACGGAGTTGCGAGCAAAGGTAGATAAAAATATTAAAACCAGTGCAATATCACAAAAACAAAGGTTTGATAAAACTCGGTCAAAAGCTAATATTTATGAAGCAGGAGATTTGGTATTGATCAGAATACAGAGTCAGAGCAACGATGGTCGAAGCAGAAAACTCCTGCCCATCTTCAAAGGACCGTTTCGAGTCAAAAAAGTTCTGGGTAAAGACAGATATGAGGTAACAGACCTTAGAGGTTCTGAAAGGAGCAGTAAACCATACAATGGCGTGGCAGCGGCTGAAAATATGAAGTATTGGATACAAATCGATGACTGGAAATTGGAGTAGGCTATTAACAATAAGGTCCGTGTTGGCACCTCGCAGTTTTAAAAGTATGTATTGCACTTTCCTGGCTGCAGTTAATAATGAATAAATACACTGCCTTATAATTTTATTGTACATAAAATGAAGTGGTTAGTCTCACATGGTATTGCTTACATTTTATTCGCGAGACTAGATAAAACACTTGTACCGTAATCCTCGCCAGGATAGAAACACCAGCAAATGTGAATAAAGCTTGGAAAACAACTTGGTACATTTAAGTGCAGCGAAAAGCTCTTTAAATGCAAGTGATTCCAAGTGGTAAGCTCTAGGAAAACCAGGACTCTTAAGTGTGGCATGGTCCCTTTAAGTACGGTTTACCGAGCAGTAATAAAGTAGGCATTTGCTGATGGTTCAAAAGCGAATTATGGCTTGTGGTTCTTACTTGCTGATTTAGAAAACTAGTTCTGATTATGGTTTTGTTTCAGTGTTTTACCTAGACTCGTGGGGCGCCTGGGACATGCGCCTTGCAGAATGGCCGTGTTGGCAACTTCGTGGAGCGAGCGCCATCTGTATTATCGACTGGAACTACAAGCGTCACCTAGCTAACCGTGAAGTCAACATGGGACGACCGCGGTTGGTGGTGGGGAGGAGACCGGCTCGCTCGGTGCGCCGCCGCGCCCGGTCTCTTTTGGCTGGGACCGTACGAGGGACCACTCATCCTTTTTATCTATATTCTTGCATTAGTTGGAACAGATTCTTATTATTTATTTGTTAAATATCACGATTGATTCAACTAATTAGATTGTTTTCTCCATTCACTTTCCTAAAAGGTTTTGGTTCTACTTTAAATGTTTGCCGAAAGTTAACCTAATTTCTAGTTTGATTTATTTGATTAATAATAGTTAAAGTGCATAACTTTTAAACATACCCATCTCTGCTCACTAATAAATTAGTAATTGTGTATTAATATTGTTTTATTGATTACATTATTATTATTGCACAAAAACAATGGCGCGAACCCGTACTTTCGTACTCAGTCAACTGAATTTTTGTATGCACAGAACATAAATACCCTGACGGGTTTGCATGTGTCAAACTGCCGGGTTGATGAATAATAACGCCATCTGTGTTTTTTTGTTAGTATTAATTTTATAATCCTGTTTTATCGACCGAGTGACAATGGAGCTAGAACATAAAGTTTTTTAGTTATATACTAGTTTCTCTTGCCCCATAATCCCTCTTACCCCAACTGACATTATCTGGGCGATTCTCTGTAAGCACAGTAAATGGCTGTCCAGACCACCTTTTCCGAAAACTATTGCTGTATCATAAATTTAAATATTTCAGAACACAAGTATTAGACTATACAGCCTAATTGCGTAACACATTTTCGTAAACGATTACGACTATTCTATTATTTCTATTTGCTTTTGAACGTTCTACAACATTCATTGCGTTATTTACATTGTTGAGCAGAATTTTTTATCGAACTTATGTAGCAATGGATTAGCAATCTGTTTCAAAACGATTGAGATTCCGATTGATTGTGTGTTACGCAATTAGGGTACTGATTAGTGCAGATGTAAATAAAATGCCATAAATTATAATTTTGTGCTGTCCCATTTCCAGAATTAACACTATACGATTTATTTTTAAAATATTTATTTATAATATAGAATTTTGTTCGTGATTTTTTGAAACACAATTAATTAACTTATTTCATTTCAAAATAGGTAAATACCATTTGAAATCGATTTATTTCAGTTCATTCATTTGATCAAATTTGTCCTCGTTTTTTGAGAACAGTACCCTGCCGAAAATTCAAAACCATTTTTTTTTTTCACTGCGCCTTTTCATGATGTCCTGCTTAGAAAAGAACGTAACTGGTCTGAAGAACGTGTCAGTGGCGTTAGCACGCAGTGTGACCGTTTGCAGTAGATTGACTACTGCAACAGTAGATTTTCGTTGTAAAATTGGTAGTGCAGTAGATTTTCAGTATTTTTTGAAAACGTAGCGTATTTTTGTAGAATATCCTGGCAATATTATAAACTTTAGCAAATATTTTTCTCATAAATAACACGGCAACAGAACTGTAAATGCACCTTTGACATCTGTCAGTGATTCGTTTAAACTCGGTTGGCACTACTGCGAATCACGTCGAACGGAGGCATAGAGTGTTTATCACAGAACACTATTACTCCTAGAGGAGATGTTTATTATCGGGGAATCCCTAGCACAAAGTTGACAGACATTACCAATAAATTGAAATATCATAATCTTTGTAGTTTTGCAAAAGCGATCATGTGTTTGCCGGTATCAAACGCCTCTTGTGAGCGTATATTTTCACAAGTCAATGTGGTGAAAACAGAGCAGCGCAATAGGTTTTTAAACACTCATGTATCATAGCTTCTACATGTAAAGCAAGGTTTAATTGATAACGGCGGTAATTGCACGAATTTCCAGCCAGAAAATAGTATGGTTAAATTTAAAAAAAAACTAAACATGACAATGATGAATAATTAAAATTTATTCATTAAAACCTGATGATAGTATACCTACTATTGTCAACTTGTTTCATTTCTCTCATAAAAAAATTACAATTCAAGTGAATTTAAGCCACACACAATGTCAGTACAATTTTTCAGTAGGTTTTTCCAAAAATTTAGTAGATTTCAGTAGAAACGTAAGTTACATTTAGTAGTTTAGATGTTTTTGAAAACGGTCACACTGTTAGCACGCTGTACCGCGATTTTGTTAAGTGTCAGTAGAGAGTAGTTATATTCTTTGAGTGTCAGTCAGTGCATCGTTCGAGATCGCGTCTCGTTACGACGCGACGCACAGTCCACTGTTAAATATTTTATTTTATTAATTGTTTATTTGTGTAATTGGATATATTATGATAGTTTGCTTGATATTCCACGATTTAGTCAAAATACACAGTCCCCTGACAACAGTGCTTTGTAATGTGGTAGGGGACTGTCTTTAATTTCAGGGGACTGTGCAGATTCAACAAAAAATTCTCGTGAGTCATAATATTTTGTTGCGGGCTAGTCAGACATGCCTCCTTAAAAACAAAAGCTATCCAGAGAGGAATTATTCCAGGAAAAGAGAAATGTGGAACGTCCAAGGAACAACATAGGAAAAAAACCCTCAACAGAGGGAAGAGATAAAAGAAAAGGAGATGTTAAAATACAAGAAAACAAAGTTGAAGGTCAGAGAAAACTTGCCAAAGATATGACTCCACATGAGCATAGATCTGCTCTTATGAATTGGAAAAAAACAATCCTTATATAATACATAAGGGGAAGAGCGTTTGAGCGTTAGTGCTCTTGTTTTCAGAGTACATATTTACTTTTATTAATATTTTATTGTTATGATACCGTACTGTGATTTCACGTTCCTCATGACTAAATAAAATACTGATAATTAAATGTCTCATTGGTTTTAAGTAAACTGCTCAGAACTTCTCAGGTTAAGTTTAAATTCACTTCCCCGCGAGCTATACTTGTGAGCGGACGTTTGTTAATCTTTGTCTCAGTTTATTGAGTGCATATTTTTTATCTTGTTTGCGCGCGGGCCAACCGGTTTTTTCCCGGTCGGTCCCTGCAGCTGTTGCTTTGTTCACATGTGTGAATCAAATCAAAGTAATGTAAACATCAATTCATTGTCGAGCGCTGACGAGTTGGAATACTATAGAAATATGGAATTGGAGGACAGTAAACAACAGGACGACGCTGAGTCGACAAGAGAGAAAAGAAAGGAAAGGGATGAAAACTCTTCTGAAGAAGGATGGACCGTAATGAATAGAGGACGAAACAAACTGAGATGTTGTAGAGGAGACCAAGGTGAGGGGGAAAAAGAAGAAAGGATACAGATATGCGTGACGTGTAAAGAACCTTTGCTAAAACAGTTCGCTTTAGCACGATTACTAAAGACGCATAACATTGCCAGTGGCAAGATTTATAGAATTAAACACGTGCATGAAAATAAAATGTTAATTACGTTTGATAACGATGTCGGCGCAGATGAATTTATAAGTTGCTCGGTGTTTACTGACATGGGTTGGTCTTGTCAAAAAACATCCGAAGTAGGTGTGTCGTACGGCCTTATCAAAGCTATGGATATATATAATTGGATATATCTGATGAAGATCTTAAAACAAATTTGACAAGCAGTGCTGAAATAACATCTATTAAGAGGTTAAATAAACGGTGCTCAGTGGACCCTGATGGTAACGGCTGGACTCCGAGTGAAACGATTCGGCTAGGATTTAAAGGAACTTCTCTTCCGCCGTATGTCTATATTTACAGTTTGAGGATTCCAGTGGAGCGGTTTGTATTTCCGGTCACACAATGTGCTAACTGTTGGAAATTCGGCCATTTAAAGATAAGATGTCCATCAAAGAAACCCGTTTGTCCCAAATGCTCTAAAAAACATGAAAATTGTACAATTACACCATACACTTGTGTGAATTGTTCAGGTCTTCATATGGCGTTTGATAGGAAATGCCCATATTTTAAGAAAGAGAAGAAGTTGAGGGATTTAATGTCAGAATTTAACTGCACCTACAGGAAAGCCCTTACAATATACGTTCCTCCCTCCCCTAAAAATGTTCCACAAGTGGTTTCTGAACCGATGCCTAAAGTCGATCAGACTTGTATAGTGAGTGCCACAAATATCGTTTCGGTATCAATGCAACTTCCGATTGACGAAAATGTCGATACTGCCTATGCCGAAACGTAATTTAAAGAAGCATAATCGTCGACCAGTGACCCCTACGCCTGCCGAAGACATGATATGGCATCAAGTTTCCGAATCTTCAGATTTTTCAGAAAAAAATACCACACCATATGTTTTACATAAAGACCATGGTTCTGATAATAGATCTTCCCATAATCTAAACTTTTGGCATTTGATTAGGAAAATTAAAAATATAAATAAAAGCAAAGAATCCCTTCAGATTAAAATCCAGCAATCAATTTCCATATTTTCAGAGTGGCTGACACATAAAATTGTAAGTAGCTTATCTATTGATTCGTTATTCGATTTATTTGTTGGAAATGGCCGATAACAATAATTTTATGCACTTAAATAATAAACAATGGAATTGCCAAAGTATAAGGCGCAAATCTAGTTCACTTGAATTACACCTAAGTCAAGAAAAAATCCACATTGCCGTGTTGAGCGAAACTTGGTTAGAACCCGACACTTCTTTTAAAATTAGTGAATACAACACATTTCGTTTGGACCACAGAGTACTTTGACTTTATAATTATTGAAATTTGGACAGAGATGATGGTTACGGCGGTGTTGCCATTATGACTCATCGCTCTGTTAAGTCTGTTGTTTGTAGAACGCAAAGTCGCAACCCTGGTATTGAATTGCTACACATTAGAATTCTGAATTGTCAACATATTGAGAACATAATTTCCATTTATTGCCCTTCGACAGTTTATACCACTCAAACCGATTGGGACGCGATCTTTTCTATTGGGAACAGTAAAACTCTTATTTTGGGAGATTTTAACGCGCATCACTCTAATTGGTCTCTAAGAACTGACCGGCGCGGCTCCGATATTCACTTAGGAGCAAATAAATCGAGCCACTACCTTTTTTCACGTAAAATGGTAAATATTTTTGGGAATATGGAACGTATCAATTCGAACTATATATCGCCTAAAAGTTAAGTTAATAACATTAACAATGAGGGTAAATTATTGAATAATAACCTTATTGAATGATAAATTATTGGCTCTGCAAGAAAAATGGTAATTTTGATAGAAAATTTAGTAGGGCTAAAACAGTCCATAAAAACAATAAAAAACAAAATTATTGCAAAAAAAATATTCTTAATATCTGGTATTACCCCCCCGTGCCCTGATGCATTCTTGTAGCCTATTAGTCATCGATCTGATCAGAGTTACGATGACATATTGTGGTAGGGAGAACATACCACAATATGTCATCGTAACTTGGTAGTCTTGTGCCTGCTCGGTCATTTTTAAGATCGCTCCGTACTAGTACATTTCGGACAGTGAACTAGTTCATTCTATTCGTTCTAACAGCTCTATTCGTTCTTCGCTCTCGGAGTCGGTCAGCATTTCCTTAAGCGAGGCTCGGACCCGGGAGCAACAAGCTCTTTATTTATGGTCTTTATGCAGTAACGTAACAAAGACATTGTACTAAATCACTACGTTTAGGTACTTTAAGATGATGTAATGGAAGATATTTTTTAGCATTTAAATCAGAATCTGTGTCGCCGTGACGGTGACCAAGTCATAGTATTAATTTAACACATTTGATTTTCCTTCATACTTGAACAGGCTTAGGACTGTCATTCTGATCAATCGTAAAATTAAAATATCGTTTTTCCATTATTAAAATAAGTAATATAAGAATGAAACCAAAACATTTGTTTTTATCTGCACAGTACCTACTTAATTTTTTGGCAACTGTGTAATGTAGAAAACGTTTAGAATGGCGAATTCGGTCGTTCGGGTTCGGGTAGCATCGTCATTCGTAGGCTATTCTCTCTCGTTCTCATTCACAGACATCGAATGAATTCGTATGACGTACCATTTCATTTCTCGTTCTCATTCGCACCTAATAAGATCGCGCGGTTTAAAATGTACGAGTCCGAAAGGAGCTATTAGACCTAATAGAGCGATTACAAGTCAGAGTTCGGAAACGATTCTTTTAGTACACTGCAAAGATTCGGCTCCTATTCGTTCATCGTTCATGAACTACACAAGACTATAACTTGGTTAGAACCCGACACTTCTTTTAAAATTAGTGAATACAACACATTTCGTTTGGACCACAGAGTACTTTGACTTTATAACTTATTGAAATTTGGACAGAGATGATGGTTACGGCGGTGTTGCCATTATGACTCATCGCTCTGTTAAGTCTGTTGTTTGTAGAACGCAAAGTCGCAACCCTGGTATTGAATTGCTACACATTAGAATTCTGAATTGTCAACATATTGAGAACATAATTTCCATTTATTGCCCTTCGACAGTTTATACCACTCAAACCGATTGGGACGCGATCTTTTCTATTGGGAACAGTAAAACTCTTATTTTGGGAGATTTTAACGCGCATCACTCTAATTGGTCTCTAAGAACTGACCGGCGCGGCTCCGATATTCACTTAGGAGCAAATAAATCGAGCCACTACCTTTTTTCACGTAAAATGGTAAATATTTTTGGGAATATGGAACGTATCAATTCGAACTATATATCGCCTAAAAGTTAAGTTAATAACATTAACAATGAGGGTAAATTATTGAATAATAACCTTATTGAATGATAAATTATTGGCTCTGCAAGAAAAATGGTAATTTTGATAGAAAATTTAGTAGGGCTAAAACAGTCCATAAAAACAATAAAAAACAAAATTATTGCAAAAAAAATATTCTTAATAACTGGTATTACCCCCCCGTGCCCTGATGCATTCTTGTAGCCTATTAGTCATCGATCTGATCAGAGTTACGATGACATATTGTGGTATGTTCTCCCACTCTTCAAGCACAGCGACTTTAGGCTCGGGAATGGATGAAACAGCGGGAACCCTGGCTCGGACTCTCCGTTTTAGCTCGTCCCATAGGTGTTCGATCGGGTTCAAATCGGGACTTCGTGCTGGCCATACCATTTGTTGAATCCCGATCGCAGACAAGTATTCCGTAACGATCTGCGCGTTATGAGGTCTCGCATTGTCATGCATAAACAAGAAATTTTCTCCGACAAAACCAGCATACGGCATTACGTGGTCTTCAAGAATGTCAGCTGTTAATCCACGTCTACCACTGCCATCGTTGGCGGGGTCGACGAAGACAAGTTCCGTTTTTCCGTCTAGAGAAATTCCTCCCCACACCATACAAGAACCACCACCAAAACTCACAGTTTCTCGAATGCAACATTGGGCAAATCTTTCACCAGGACGTCTATACACTCGGTTTCTCCCGTCATTGCTAAAAAGACAGATTCTTGACTCGTCAGAAAACAAAACTGACCTCCAGTCTTCTAACGTCCAATTAATGTGTTCTCGAGCAAACTCCAAGCGAGATCGGCGATGAGCTACAGTCAATTTTGGGCCAGTTGCTGGTTTGTGTGATGTTAAATTTCGTTCCTTTAGTCTTCGTCTCACTGTCCACCTACTGATTGCGACACCTCGAACGTCACGTAACGCTTGCTGTAGCTGAACAGCATTAAGTCCACGGTCGCGCAACGAATTGGTTGCAATAAAGCGGTCGTCACGTTCTGTTGTTGCCCGTGGTCGGCCAGTTCCAGGTCGCCGAACAAAAGCACCAGTCTCCAGATACCTGCGGTATACCCGCTGTACCTTTGAACGACTCAAATGAAGTCTGCGTGCCACTTCACGTTGTCCGTGTCCAACCTCAAGTAAAGCTACAACTTGGGCAGCTTCCGTCGGTGTAGTATCCATTTTATCAGGTTATTTTGATTACACAGACACAGATAAAGACAACAATAACCGGTAATATGGGTATGATTAACAAAAACCTCAAATTTAATCTTTTCTTAACAGAGTACAATAAAAATGTCATATGCAAATTAAATGCGATAATTTTATTCTACCCTTTAAACTTTAATTAAAATGAAATTTTGACAACTAACTACCCTCATTGTAAAGGTTATTAAATACCCTTTTAGGCGATATATGTTTCGAATCGATGCGTTCCATAATACCAAAAATAATAACCATAATGCGTGAAAAGGGAAGTGGCTCGATTTATTTGCTCCCAAGTGTATTTGACTCCATGTTAGATGATAATTTCATTCATTTGAACGATGGTAGCTTCACTAGAATCAGAATGGTTGATGGAGTTCTCCAGCAATCTAGCCCTGATATTTCATTTGTTTCTTCAGATCTGTCTTTATTATTTATGTGGAAACCAACAAACGAATCACTCGGAAGTGATCATTTAATTATTAAATTAAATTGTATACTCAATATTAACCGTGAATACCAAAACAAAAGAAATTTAAAAAAATCTGATTGGTCTCTATATGCTGCATTTATAGACGATTATTTACAAAATTGCATAACTCCCCAGGATTCGCAGGAGTTATATGACCTCCTATATAATATAATGCAAAAAGCTGCGGACAAGTATATTCCCAACATTAAAATCCCTAAAAACATTTGCAATACATTTAAGCCAAAACCATATTGGTCTACAGAGTTGTCCAAGGCTGTTGCGGAGCGACGCTTGGCTCTTGCGAATCTGAGAGGCTGTCCCTCTCCTAGGAATTTAGATATCCACCAAGAAAAAAATAGCATTGCTCAAAGGCTTATTCGCAGGGCTAGGTGTCAATATTTCAGAAGTTTTGTTTATCTGTAGATGAGACCTCTTCAGCATCCGAAATGTGGCGCAAGATGAGGTGGTTAAAGGGTCGGCGAATTCCTAACGTCTGTGTAGATAAAGAAAAAGCCGAGCGCCTGCTTAGCGACCTTACTCCAGATTATGTTTGTTCCTCGCAGCCTCCTTTCGATTCTAATAATGTAATGTTGGAGTCAGCAATTTTAATGCCAGAATTAGTCAACAGTATTAAAACCACCGACACAGCTCCTGGGTCAGATCAAATCTCCTTCTCCATGATTAAACACCTTCCGCCTTCCGGTAAATCTATGCTACTTTTAATATACAATAAATGTTTTTCTGTCGGTTTTGTTCCCTTACAATGGCGTCAAATCAAAATAGTTCCAATTCCCAAGAATAGTAGTTCATCTTTATCACTACGTCCTATTTCCCTGATATCTTGTATTTGTAAAAAATTTCATGCTATTTTGGGTAAACGTATAGAGTGGTTCTTTGAAAAACAGTCTTTTTCCTGATGACATGGTGGGTTTTCGTAAGGCACGATCTTGCCTGGATAACCTTACGCGGTTGGTTTCTGAAATTCAACTAGGATTCTCTAAAAACTTGGTTACAGCGGCGTGTTTCATTGACATCGAAAGCGCTTATAACAATGTTGATATTCCTTGCCTGTTACGTATTTTGGATCAGTTTGGGGTTGGATCAAAAATCTGTGTTTATTTGTGGAACTTCTTATCAGATAGACATCTGCAAGTGGCGACGTACGATTGTGAGGTGGTTAGATTTACTGGCCGTGGTCTAGCTCAAGGAGACCCATTGGCTCCACTTTTATTTAATATTCTAACACTGCTTAAATGTAAGAACGTTGGCCTGGTTAATGTATCTCAATATGCTGACGACTTTGTGTTATATTCAACAAAAAACAATTTAGATTTAGCGTTTGAAGAACTTCGGTCTGCTTTACGATATACCAAAGTGTTAATTGATAAGCTTGGTCTAACTATGTCTCCAAATAAAACTAAGATTTGTGTTTTTAAAAAAGGTTGCTATAGGAGGTCTGTCGACTTTGATTTTGATGACGTTTCAATAGAAGTCGTTCGCAATGTTAAATACTTGGGTCTGTGGCTGGATAGCTCATTAAGATGGGGTAAGCATATCAATGAAACGTCACAGAAGGTAATGAAATTTATTAATTTACTTAAAGTTCTATCCGGTCCGGGATGGGGACTTCATCAAAAACACCTAAGACGTTTATATATTTCTATAATTCGAAGTAGAATTGATTATGCCAGTTTTTTGTTTGACAGTAGTTGTAATTCTAAACTAATTAAACTAATAGGGTCCAAAACCAGGCATTACGTGTTGTCGGCGGATTTATAAGGAGCACCCCGATAAATGTCATGGAAAGCGAGCTATGCCTTCCGCCACTCCATGTTCGTCGGAGGTATTTAGCCAGCAAATTTATTTATTTATTTATTAAGATTAAGATTATGTTAAAATTAAAATCTTTTCGTAACAATAAAACTGTAGAATCATTAGAAAATCTTTCACAAGTTACAGGTTCCAACTATTGGCAGAACAAGAAGCTGCCGTTACTTATTGACATCTTTTCACATTATAACTCTGTTCCAATACACTCAAGCGTACAACTTGGAATGTTCTCACTTGATAAGTGGATAAGTAGTATAAATATGTCTCATATAGTCTTCGATAAAATTCCTAGTATTTCTGCTTTCGGAAGCTTTGTCCTATATTCTATCAATTAATGGCGATAAATTTGTGATTCTAACAGACTCCAAAAGCTCGCTGCAACACTTGGCTCGGCACACTTCTCAAATGCGAGGTATTCCGACAGCCTACGTGATATATGAATTGCTCTTAAAGCTTCAGTCTTATTCAAAAACGGTATGTCTTCAATGGATTCCGTCGCACTGTCAAGTAGAAGATAATGATAAGGTTGATAAACTTGCCAAACAAGCTTGTGTTGATGGAGTTCCCATGAATATTACTCCACTGTATTCGGATTATTTTGGAAAGGTTAAAAGAAAGTGTTTAGATCTTTGGCAGGAATATTTTGATGAAAGATCAAAAGAAAAAGGGATATGGTATCGAACTATCCAGCCACAGATTTCTCGGGTTCCGTGGATTGATTGTGACCTCAACAAAAACCTAGTAACTATAGCCTTAAGACTTCGTTCCGGACATATTCCTTCAAATAAGTTTTATTATTTAATGAAGAAAGCTCTGTCTCCAAATTGTTATGATTGTGGCGTGGTTGATGATGTGTTTCATATTCTGATGGAGTGTGTCCGGAATGAAAATACTAGAATTGATGTTTTAGGACAATATAAAAGGTATGATATTGGCTTTTGTAATACCATCCTTGCATTTCCAATGTCCGATATGGCAAAACAATTGTACAAGCTAGTTATAAGGTAGATAGTAATAAACAATTTTGTATTTTCTGCACTGGGCGATGTGGTCGCTAAGCGACAAAGCCCATTAATCAAATAAAAAAATAAAAAAAAGTTTAAATTGTAACTGTAAGCTATAACCAAATTTGCTTTGCCAAGTGCTGTTTTAATTTTTAGTTAATGTTTGCTCAAATGAAGCAAAATAATTAAAATAATGTCGATCCTAAGTGACTTAAATTAAATAAATAAACGAATGTATTATTTGGTTTTGAATTTGATGTATTTGCAACAGGCCTCTGTTACATTAAACAGTCCCCTGCAACCGTTTTTCCGAAAAAGGCTAATATCTCGAAAATTAGTTATAAATTCAATGGGCTTTTTAGAACCTATAAATAAACGATTACTTTTCTAGTCCTTATGTTTTTTTTTAATAGAAAGAATATAAATATGACCGGACAACCAAGTTCGGGCTGAAAACGTCTTTACATAGAACCAACCACCTATCTATTAAATTATTTTAATTGTGATTTTAATTATTGTGAATGTGAAGACAATGTGGGTTTTTGTCTTTTTTCTGTTAGTTATAATCATGGTCTGGCAGTTTCATTAATTTATACGGCCTACCCAAATGTCCCTTCTTTGGCAATGTTCGTCGAATCGTTGAGCTCCTGTTCTGAGTTGAGCTGCATGATTTCTGACAAATGCGTGCACTGACTGGACATGTCCACTCAATCTGTGTGCTTCGCTTCTTTCCTCAAAAGACCAGCAGCCTAATTGCGTAACACATTTTCGTAAACGATTACGACTAATCGGTTTGATTTTGACAGTTCAACAACATTCATTGCGTTTTGCACATTGTTGAGCAGAATTTTTTATTGAACTTATGAAGCAATGGATTAGCAATCTGTTTCAATACGATTCAGATTCCGATAGAGTGTGTATTACGCAATTAGGGTACATTTCAGACACCGATCTACATGATCTGACCATGATTCAACACGATCTCATCTAGTTTTTAAAATATGATTGACGTGAAAAGTGTTAGTATGAACCTACTTACAGAAATAAAATCAATTAAAGTATCATTTATCAATTATATTATTTCACATCACTTTTTTTCAAATGAAGGTAACATCTCTTATTCGCGTAGTTTGGTTTCAGATGTTTAATTCATTTGTAACAAGAAAATAATTATAGCTAAATTAAAAGATCATTGTACCTAAACAGTGAAATAAACTTGTTTATATATAGTTGTTTTAAGTAAAAAGAGGTAGACAGGATACCCTCTGCTAGTGGCACATCAAAACTTGGCTCATTAGCATAGACGTATCGTCGTCTCTTTTTCACTACCGATAATTAAGACTTACACTTATACTTCCACGTGCCATCTACTAGTATGACATTGAGTCGTTTTAGAAGGCCGAATGTTGGATAGGTAACCTATTTACCTCTTTTACATTTTAAAATATCATTCAATTCATAAAATATATTTTTTGCCAAGTATCAAAATACTTATTACTACTGTATCATAGATAACAAATGCTGTTTTCTTTAAAATTTGAACCAAAATTTGAAAACATCTTTTAAGAACCAAAGTCTATCATGACAACCACTTTCCACTTGCCTTTCACATATTTGCTTTTTTAACAGATCCATAACTTGAACAATTGGGTATGTATGTTGTGGCTACATTGGTTAAAAGTTTTAGTATAATTACAGTTGTTAGACTTTCATGCTTCTTGGTTCTGACTCCCAGAAACGACTATCATAAGGTATTCACATAATAACAGGTCCGCTTCTAGGATAGAATGGGTGAACAAGTGGTCCGAGTATGCCTCTCTCACCTCTCTGGAGAAACAAAGAAAGGAAATGTATGTTTATTTAGGTACAACAAATTAATATGTTGTTTGTAGAGATATCATGTATGGGTTGTGATAGGTATATTGATAAATAATAATGTTCAATCATTATGTTTAATCATAATAATATTTTGTGCAGAGTTATGTAAGGGATTTGTTATGTGTATTTTTATTTTTCTGTTTTCTTTGAGTTGTTCTATTTTATAAAAATGCCACAAACACTGAGGCCCTACCCATCTTAAATTAATTTACCATTGTGTAACTGCGTCTACCTTCTTTTGTTTTCTCCACATTCTCTTCAGTCCTGTCTAATATTTCAACAAATGTACTGGATAAATGTTAACCTTATAAGGTTTATCAGAATTGTTTCCTAATTCCATTATTTTAATTCCAAACTCATACCCTTTAAAAAAAAACGTAGGCAAGGAAGATGTCCAGACTTGATCCTCTGTAGTTGAACAGTATATGGTAATAATAGGCTGGGTTAAATAGAATTCTCTATCTATCAATCTCATAGATGAAAAAGGACTTTCAATTTCTTTACCCCAATCTACAAGTTCCAAAACAGCCCTGGAATTAGGATTGACTTTCTTTAGTATTGCTCGCTCGTATTGGTCCATATTATCCAGTTTAACAGCACATGGTCTGCCAGGAACAAAATCCTCATCCTTCATATGCCGGCTTTTACAGTACTGTGAGAAAGAAGGTTGTGCTGACCTTAACATTTTAAAATCATTAATATCAGCAACATAGAAACCAGACACTGATGTCCCACTCTGCACTCTGACATGTAAGATATCTCCAACATGTAATTGTTTGTTTTTATACTTTAATGTCTGTGTCAAGTTTAAAGCTGCTGTTGAATTAGCCAATCTGTTTACGGAGCACAGACCTCTCGTAAATGTGGTAAGGTCAACCAATCCCAACATTGTTGCGACATCTCGGGGGCAGTCTGCAGTTCTTAGTTCGACTACCAGCTGATCATTCATTTTACTTATTACATTAATAGTAGCTGTGTGCACCCCAACAAACTGTCTCATGGTGTCAATGACTTCCTCACTAAACGTCTCTCCTCTAGGCTCACACAAATGTAATCGACAATGAGTAGCCAACCCTGGACACTGGTTTTGAGGCTCAGCCCTGCAGTCTGGAGGGTGTATGTGTCTCCTTGACACAGTCTTATCAAGACATCCATAATCAATTGCATAAATGTCACATCTCATTTTCTCTCCTTCAATGTTTCTTATATGGCATATCTCACCACGAACAAACTTTTTAAGTATATTTGATTTGTATACAACTCGTTGACCTAACTTCATTGTGCTAGCAGACACACACCCGGAGCCTGGTGTTTCGATCAAATCAATCAAGTCTGTAAAATCTGCCCATCGTACAAAAAAACTTTTGGGGTCATTGATATAAGTCACATCAACTTGATGAGTGAAACCAACTTTATACTCATAAAAGGTGTCCATCATGCCTCCCCTGTAATTAAAATACAATGATTAATGAATGAGTGATCATATTACTGTAATGGTACTGTCAAAGCTTGATCAGTGATCATTAGATCTAACATCAACCTTAAGATGATTTTATACTTGAAGATTGCAATAAATGTAGTTTACCAAAAATTGCTACAGGGCATTATTTAGAGACGAGGTTGTTGGGTGGACAAAATATCCTCACCACCAAAAGATGACTGATTACTGCATTTCATAGCTCTCTGGAACGCCTCTGTAAAAAGGACTAGCTACCTACGGCGTGCAGTCAGGGGCATGAGACAGTACACTGTCCTGCAGCTACCGGTTTTATATATCTACGGTGCTTTAATAAAATTATTAGTAAGTTTTACGACTAGTCTCGTAATGTTAATTCGTCTTAATTGTAAAATATTAGCACACGTAAAATATTCGCCTTTAAATCTGTGCAATAGAATACCTGAACGGGATTTGCAATTGTGTAGTATTGTATTATAGCTTTGCTTTTATTAGGACACACAACACTTGATTCTTTAAAAAAAAATTTAGTCTTGGATTGCGGATATTGTGCTTTCATGTGGAAGAATACTGGACTGGAGAGTGGAGAGTCACATTCAAAGAATACTATTATCCTACGGGTCACATTTCATCACAAATAAACATCTAGTGAGCACAGTTTTGTGTTGTTTATTGTTTACTGTGTTGTTTGTTTTTGCTATTGTATTCTATTCTATTTTTATCTATGGCAATGGTGCCGATGTCGACAATTCTGCCAATGTCAAATGTGATCTGTTAAAACGTGCGAAGGAGGAAAAAGATTAAAATTAAAAAAAAAACAGTAAAATAAAAAAAAAAACTATTTGATTACAGACAGTTGAGTTTACTGTGAAACTTGTAGACAAAAATTTATTAGTAGGTACACTGAAACAAACAAACAAAAATTATTGTTAGTTATATAATTAATGTACATAAATAGTCGATAAACTACACAAAAAACATCATAATTTAATGTCATTGACACGAATAAAAAACATCAAAGCCTCAAAGAGCTTTGGAGAAGAATGTGTTAGTAGGGATGGAAAGTTAGTTGGGACAGGGATCTTTAGTTTAGGGAGATGGCTATACAAGTCATGGGCTGGGTTATTATTAGAGCAGTTAAAGAAGATGTGCTCCAAAGTACCTTCATCCAACCCACATTCACAGAGCGATGAGTCTCTGACCCGAATTTTATTAAGGAAGACCGGCGTACAACAATGGCCTATGCGAAGACGGCAAAGAATAGAAATCACTTTCTTTGATATTTTTTTGTACGGGTAAAACCAGGGCTTGGGAGTAACGTTAGGCTGTATTGCGTGATAAAAAGCACCTTTCCGTTTACTTGAATTTAGCCACTGTACCTGCCATGAGGTTATCAAGTTATTTTTTGGGAGGCTCAGCAAATCGTAACCCTGACATTGAAAATGTTTGAGGTCAACAGCTTGAGACGTAACTGCATCCTTAGCAAGAGAATCAACATATTCGTTTCCTCTTATGCCACAATGACTTGGAATCCAAACCAAGTGTACGGTTTTGTGATTCTTGGCACAAGAGAAAAGAGACTTTTTGATTTGAAGCAATATTGGACTGTGCAGTTTGCTCTTGAAAGGATTCTGCTCCAAAGCTTGCAAGCAGCTAAGTGAGTCTGTAAAGATGACCCCAAAACTTATGCTATGAGCCTCAATAAATAAACACGCTTCTAATATGGCCACGCACTCACCTGTAAACACTGATGATTGTGCAGGGCATCTAAATTTTAAAACAATTTTGGAGTTTTGGTAGTATACCGCTGCACCAGTGCAGCTTGCATCTGATAATTTAGAGGCATCCGTAAAGAATCTTTCAAAATTGTACCATCGCTCACAAACCGCTGCGTTGAAAATAGAGTCCGCCGAAGGAGACTTTTTCGATATGCCAATATTGTAAAAGATATCTGGTTTAAAACATATAGTTTCATAGTCAAAACTGAAAATAGGAAGTTTCGGGTATTGAATAATGGGGGAATCTAAATTTTGATAATAACGGAGGGATTTTAAAAACAGAGGGACTTCTTTATGGTGCCAATAATTGGAACTTCGGCATACAACATCCAAGTCATTGACTTTTTGAACAAGAGGGTGAGAGGATTTGGCGATGGCTCTAGCCCAGAATCTCGATGCTAGGTACTGCCTTCTCAAGTCTAACGGTGGTTCTGCGCACTCTACCTGCAACGCGTTAATTGGTGAGGACTTCATACATCCCGATATGATCCGTAGACACTTAGCCTGAATTATGTCTAACCTTGCCAAAGCACCCTTGTTGCAGGGAATTAAAAGAAATGATCCGTAGTCCAGAACACTCCGAATTAAGGCATTGTATACCAGTTTCATGGTGTAGGGATGTGCACCCCACCAGACCCCGGCAAGCACTTTTAAAATAGGAATAGTCCTCTCGCATCTATTAACTAAATAATTTAGGTGATGAAGACCACTCAATTTGGAATCTAAAAAGACACCTAAAAATTTTACTTTTACAGAAACCGGTATACACTGTCCTTGGATATTCAGTGAAATTTGTGGGATCAACCTCCTGCGGGAAAACACAACTACAGCACTTTTGGGGGCAGACAAACTCAGTCCGTGGGAATTTAGCCATTGGTTTAGAGAGTCCAGGGATACGCAAAGAGATGATGCGGCGTCGCTAGCTGAGCTGTTGGTAACATATAAAGCCAAGTCGTCAGCATATTGCAAAATTTGACAATTGTTATTGAGGCATGAACCGATGTCAGCTGTATATAAGTTGTACAGTAAAGGACTAAGAACTGAGCCTTGTGGTAGGCCCTTCCATGACATCCTGACGTCAAATTCTTCACCTGGGACTCTCAAAACCAAAGACCGAGACATCAGCAAACTGCAGATGCACTGTACCATCCTCACCGGTATTCTCAGCTGTTGCAATTTGTGCCTGAGAATGGGAAGAAGGACATTATCATATGCAGAGGAGACATCTAAAAAGGCAGCGACTACGGATTCATTTTTCGAAAACGATGAGCGTATATCTGAGACCAAAACCCCAACACTGTCCATGGTACTGAGTCCCTTTCTAAAACCAAATTGAGACCTAGGAAGTAAGTCTCTCGATTCTACTATAAATTCTAATCGGTTCTTAATTAGGTGTTCCAATATTTTCGCAAGGACGGATGACAAAGCGATTGGTCTGAAGCTGTTAGGGTCATCAGCATGTTTGCCAGGTTTTAAAATAGGTATAATAATTTGAGTTTTCCACTGATCAGGGACCCAGCCATTGGTGTAACAAAAATTTTAAATGTCTAAAAAATATTTTCTTGCTCTATGACCTGCATGTGACATAAAGGAATAGACAATACCGTCAATACCTGGGGCAGAGTCATGAACATTTTCCAACACTGAGTTAAGCTCCTGCATAGAAAATGGTGCATCAAAGGGATCCTCTGAATAGATGAGAGACGGCTGATTATGTTCTGTTTCCGATGGTACATACGGAGGAGCCAGTTTGTCAAAGAACTGCTCGGCAGTCTCTCGAGGGATAGGGGAAGAAATTGAAGGGGAACATCCAGATCGGAAGCGGTTGATCTTCTTCCATACTACTGATAAAGGAGTGGAGGGGGACAGAGATCCACAAAAGTCAGCCCAACCGGCACGTTTCTTCCTTCGCAGCAATCTTTTAGATTTGGCGAGGGTCCTATTAAATGCTATGAGGTTATCGCTAACCATCGCCCCATTATACACCAGTTCAGCCTCATCTCTTTCTCTTATGGCTGTTGAGCATTCCTGATCCCACCATGGTGGAGGAGGAATCTTCCCACGTGCTGAGTTTTTAACAGGAAAGCATGAGTCAGCACTAGCTGTTATGGCAGAAATGAAGTGATTATAGCAGTTTGACACATGGAGAGGACTAAGAGAATCAAAATCAAGGGATACTAAATTATGAAGTGAATCAATTTTGTCCTCCAATAAAGAGGAATACTTTGCCCAATCAGGATTAGACAAGTTATACCTCAAGAGTGGAGGACTGGATTTTTCTAAGTAAGTTTTTTCAGCTAAGGATATTATAATTGGATAGTGGTCACTGCCATGTGACAAACTGGTACACTCCCAATGACATGATGCTGCGATATCCAGTGTACAAAATGTTAGATCAACACAACTTTTATGTTGTCCAGGAAGAGACCTGCGAGTTGGGCAACCATTGTTGAGGATACACAGATTAAGGTCATCTAAGACTTCAACTAAACCTTCCCCAAAAGAGTCACAACGTTCAGAACCCCACCTAAAGTGATGGCAGTTGAAGTCCCCCATAACAAGTACAGGGCCCTCTATGTTTTCTAACATATGTTTTATTAATGGGAGAAAACTTTGATGAGGGTGAGCAATATAAATAGATAAGAGGGTTATACCCTCTACCCGACCGGCAACAATGCTAATATCATCACCTAGAGGAGGTAAGGATACAGCCACAAGTGGAACACGATTGTTCACGCAGAGGGCCGACCCGCCATAGCCATCAGATCGGTCGCATCTGAGAATATTGAAGGAAGGTAACCGAAAACTAAGACTCGGAACTAGCCAAGTCTCAGCAAGAGAACAAGCTAAAGGTTTGTATTTGTTCAGAAGAAATGTGAGGTCGTGTTTCTTATGCCACACGCTCCTCACATTCCATTGAAGGAACACTAACCGAGCCATTATTATGGGATGAGAGTGAGTTTATAAGTAAAGAAGCAACGTTGGACGGTAACTGATTTTTATTGGATGAAGAAATTAAAGTTAACAGGAGTTTACTAAGAAGTTCAATAATAGAAGACAAGTTTTCAGGAGATTCTGCTAGTTGACTCTTGAGAGCAGAGCCATTAGGCTGGGAAGATTGGGGGGTGCTAGAGAACTGTTGATGAGCTGTTTTATCATAGGAGGGAGAAAGGGGAGCATGGGTCTTTGGCTTAAGAAACACAGTTTTACGGTATGACTGAGTCTGTGATTTAGCTATTTCTGCATAACTACGAGTAGATATTGGAACTGTTTTACTTGCTTCTGAATAGGAAATCACTTTCTCAGCCATTATTGTTTTAATAGACTTCTGCCTGCTGTACTCCGGACAGGCTCTGCTATTTGCAAAGTGACTTCCAGAGCACAACACACAGAAGGCTTCGCTCTCAGCAATGCTACAACCATCACCGGGGTGATCATTGCCACACTTGCTGCAACGGGGTTTGGAACGACAAAGAGATTCTACATGACCAAATCGGCAGCACTTGCGGCATTGAATGGTGGGGTAAATATACTGTTCTACAGTTAGAGATGTATAAAAACAGAAAATCCGTTTTGGTAAAACTTGGCCATCAAAAGTGATGACACAAGTTTCTGTGGGTCTGTATTCAATTAAACCGTCTCTATTAACCTTTCTGTTGAATCGTCTAACTTTTATAATTGGACCACAGCCTACTGGGACTTTTAAATATGACAGTACTTCCTCTTCTGAGAATTCAGTAGGGATGCCACTAACAACGCCCATTCGGGTTATATTAAAAGACGGGATTACAGCCTCATATAAATTTGTCCCCAAAACAATATTTGATAAAAACGCGTTAGCATCCTGAGGGGATGTAAATTCAACAGATACGCGATTTCTACCTACTCGCTTGACTGCAGCAATATTAGATATATTCTGATTGGCCAAAAAGCGCCCGAATGAAACTGGATGTAGGGTAGTTCCAGAATTAGATTGAGATTCCTTTCGGGAAACATGAACAATAAAGGGTCCTTTATCTGTAACTAAGTACTTATCGCGGCCTATAGTCGTTCTCGGTTGTTTAGTAGGGAGATTGGGAACATCTTCTTTCGTACCGTGACGTTTACGCATGTTAGTCTGGGATATAAGGATTTGGGACTCCAGATTACAGACCACATCTGCAAACTGGCTTAATGGGTTAGGTGTGGCGTTTGGATCAGACGGAGAAAAGCCGGATATGGGGGTAGTAGGGATTTCATCAGGAGGGTCTGGAGGTTTATTTTTATCCATATTCATATTGAATAAGGATAATGGTGACCAAAATGGTTAAAAACAAACACAACAAACCTGATATCAGGTACCAACAAAATCACACACAATAACAAGTCACAATAAACACAATTACACAGAAAAACAGCCAAAATTCAAACACACGTGTTACCCAGAAGCAAACTGTGGCGAGAATCCTTTTTGCTATTGTAAAAGCTGGCAGTGATTTTGACTTCTGTGGTTGCCACAGATAACTACTGGCTACTCTACTGAAGCAATAATGACGACAGTTTTGTATGACAACCGATCTAGCGCATCATCATCATCATCTAGTTTCGGGACTTTTTGGTACAAGTTGGATCAATGATTTTTATTTTAGCGATATCTGGCGGCTATCCTATACAAATAAATACAAAACCACAGAGTACTTGACACATACTCGACTCATAACTCTCTATTAAAAGTACTCTGTGAACTCTGTCAAGCAGAGGCGTCTTTCCGGTGCCTTGGAAGACCCTAAAATAAATTTTTAATTAAAGAGATAAATAAAATGTATTTTTTAATTTTAGTTCCGTTATCACTAAACACGCATAAAAATATTTATAACATTTTCAGTGACGTCTTCAACATAACTCAAGGGTGAGTTATGTTGAAGACGTTACTGAAAATGTTAATTGTCCAATCGTGGAGTCATCCAATGTTGCAATGTGAATCTAAAAAATGGCTGCAAACGCGCTTCGCATTTTTTAGCTATTTATACAGTTAGTGCAGCGTCAGGTCTTCATTAGAAATAGGGTAAATATCTGTTGCATATAATCGAGTACCCAAGGTAAATTGAAATAAAAAGATGAAGTCTGTGAGCGCCGGGGTTGGTCGGGAGAGCAGTAATAACAGATATCTAGATACAAAGCCAAAGGTCGTCGCAACACCGCAAGAAACCACAAGAAATTATTCAAGATGCGAGCCACAAAATCCTATCCACCAATAAATTGGCTACACACAAATGGCAATACATCTTCACGTCAATACGTCTTGACTTTGTCAAGACAATCGACTTATAACCCGTAACACACACACATATAACCCTTAACACACAACCTAGCTATAATGATGTATACAAACATACATAAACTCACTGCTTTTCCCATGGGGGTAGGCAGAAACTACAAAACGCCCACTTACGAAGGGTACTTACGTACTCTTTTTGCTTTTTCTGCTTTCATACATCTAGTCGTACAGGCGCGTCGTATTAATAGAACTGATATATTGTGTTGTACAAAAAGGTGTCAAATATGTAATTATTAGGTATAGCTGTGCGTGTGTTTATTAGCAGAAAGTATATCGTAAATGTCACAAAAATATGTCAAAATATGTTTTAAATGACCATACTAAAAGAATCCAGTAATGTGTCCTGCACTGAATATCTGCTTGTAAAGATGCTTACTTGCTTATTAATTATGTTATGTTTTATTGAATTTCTCAGTAGCATCCCGGAGTCTGGATTTGTGCCCGGATGATGGCAATTACAAATTACATGGGGCTTACACATACCTAACTGGCGAAATGTGGGTGTACTGTAGGTATACCTCTGCCTAACCCTTCAGGCATAACAGGCGTGATGTATGTATCGGATGGATATGTAGGATGTGAATATTGGACCAATCACTATATCGAAATGTGCGTTATTTTGAAAACATTTATAAATCAGTTCGTTAAAATAAGAAGGTAGTTTTTCCATTACTTTGAAGAACCAATTAATCTATAAATTTTTAATTAAAGAGATAAATAAAATGTATTTTTTAATTTTAGTTCCGTTATCACTAAAGACGCATAAAAATATTTATTTTTCATACTCTGTTATCTAAATTACAAGTAAATACATGTTGTTTCAAACAACAATTATGTACTATTTGCCGTTTTATTTCAAACAATTGCAACAGTTAGTAACTCACGGATGTACAGCAAAATAAAACAAACAAAATAATACTCTTTAAAATTGATATTTTCCCACCGAGTTATGCGGAGAAACGAAAGCCATGATGGAAATTCAAATATTATACGTTATTTTTGTAATATTATTAAGCCTTTGTCCGTGCTGGGCCAAAGAAAATCCATGTCCTTTTGGGTGTACTGTAGGTAGGTACATGTCGGCGCATCATCGCCGTTGTTTGTCGAAGTCAGACATATTGGTTTGCACCAATATATCACACAAATACACGGTAATTGTGAATGGCAGGAAGATGTTTTAAGAGAGCACAAAGAAAATACCTTACTTCAACTCGGGGTGTTTATTGCACGGGCAGCGTATAAAGAATGTGTTTCCAATTTTTTTTTTTTTTTTTTGTGTATGGCATCTCGTAGTTGACCTTGAGAGGTCGTGATTACTTAACCGGACTATTCTGTGGCTGCCTTAAGCGGACTCAAAGCCTCCAGCCAGGGGCGTAAAACTACTTATATTATTAAGCGAACGCTCGCTAAGGGCACCCCCTGTGGGGTACGGACCTCGGCTTAGGGCGTCGCTGACGGGAGGACAGCAAGATGGGACAGGCTGGATCAAGTTTTGTTGATTATTATTAATCGGGGAATTTAAAGCTACAGGCTCAGCTACGGCGCGGGCTGGCACTTCGTCGAGCAAGGGTCGGGGGGGACAATTACGTCGGGATCTTCGCGAGGAACCTCGGCGGCGAGGTCGGAATGTCGGTCTGTGTTTGTGCACTGTACTGGTGGCCCTACTGCTCTCCTGAATGAGAGTTATGTGGTCATCGGGATCGGTGAGGACATGCTTGGGACGGCGGACTTGACTAATGTAGGTTGGAATATAGCTAGCGGCTTTCACAACCAGAGGGTTGCGGTGATTCGCGGCGGTCTCGAAGAAACGCTTTGAAATGCGTTTCATGAACTGACGGATAGTGGGAATCCTGAGGTCTACGTGGAGGATTTCGTTGCGAACGTACCAGGGGGAGCCTGTTATCCTACGGAGGAACTTGTTCTGGAGGGTCTGCATTCTATTGAAGCGAACGGGCTTGGCGTGTGCGAAGACTGCACTGGCATAGGTCATGATCGGGCGGATGCACGCTGTGTAGATACGCATTTTGCACTTCAGTGACAATTTGCTACGTGCATTGAGGACAAAGTGAAGTCTACCTAGAGCGAAGGCGGCGCGCGAACGAGCCGCCTTAATGTGCTCTGAAAAAGAGAGGTGTTCGTCTAGTACGACACCCAGGTATTTGGCTCGCTTCTCCCAAGGGATCGGCTTGCCGAACATGGTGATCGGTCGAGGGGGTGAGGGGTTGCGACGCGGCTTTGAGAAAAGAACCGCTTGACTTTTGTCGGGATTGACTTCGATTCGCCATTTTCTAAACCAAGCGCCAAGCTTGTTCACTTGGGTTTGGAGAATGCGAGCTATCGAATTTTCATCACGGCAGGTGTAGTAGATGGCCGTGTCGTCTGCGAACAGGGCCAACTGCGCCTTGCTGCACTTTGGCATGTCGCTGGTGAATAGCGTGAAAGCTAGAGGAGAGATCAGAGCCCTGAGGGACTCCTGCGCGAATAGGGTGGGGGGAGGATAGCGCTCCTTCGATGCGATAACGGAAGGTGCGGTTCGATAAAAAGTCCCGTAAGATGAGCACGAGACGATCTGGCACGCCGAGTTGGTACAGCTTATATAATAAGCCGTTGTGCCAGACTTTGTCGAACGCTTTCGCTATGTCGAAGAAGACAGCACCGGTCATCAAACCTCGTTGGAAACCGAAGTTGATGTGTTCGACTATACGGTGGACCTGTTGTACGCACGAGTGTTGGGTTCTAAAACCAAACTGTTCGTTGGGGATGAGGCCCTTAGTCTCGGCGTAGTCTCTGAGGCGCTTATAAATAAGCCTCTCATAGATTTTGCCGAGGACATTGAGCAGACTGATGGGGCGGTAACTACTAGGCTCTGACTTTGGCTTGCCGAGCTTCGGGATACCGATGACGGTGGCTTCTTTGAATGCCTGTGGGAAGATGTTGTTGCTCAGAGCACCATTGAAGATGGTGGTCAGTAGCATTATCAGGTGGGCAGGGAAAAGTTGGAATACCCTATTGGTGATTCCATCTGAGCCGGGGGCTTTACGAGCCTTAAGACCTTTGATGAGGTCGTGCACTTCGTCGGGCGTGACTGGGGGCAGTGGATACTCTGGGTCTTCGACGGGAGGGAGGGAGGCTCTATGTTCGACTTCAGCGTCGACCTCAGTGAGGTGAGCTTGGTCTACTGGTTGAGACCTAGGCGAGCATTGGACTTCTAGACTGTCGGCTAGAAGCTCAGCCTTGTCGACATCATCGAAGGCGATGGTCTTGTCGGGACGGATCAGGGGGGGCATGGAGACTATTTCTCCGGATCTGAGCTTCCTCTGGAGTTGCCAGAAGGCTAGGTGGGTGGGCTCTAGTTCGCTCAACATCTTGTCCCAGCCGGCGGTACGCAGCTCCTCTATGCGTATTCTTACAGTACGCTGTAAGTAGCGCATATGGGCTTTGTTCGCGTCGCAGGGGAAGTTGCTGTAGGCACGGACAGCCGCGTTCTTCTCATTCAACAGTTCGCGTACATCGTCCGGCAACTTCCAGCGACGGTCATCCGTCGCTGGAATTTCCCTTGAACAATCGTTCAGGACTGATTGTACGTGAGCTGTGAATGAGTCGATCGCGGCCGTCGTGTCAGCGATAGAGTCAAAATGATCGGGGATTGGGTCCAAGTGGGGGGACGTGGTGGATTTTAAGCGATCGCTTACTAGCGTCAAGTCCGTTACCACTTTGTTGGGAAGGGGTTGGGTGGAATCGGGCAGACCTATGCGGGGGACCAGTTTCATGACTACTGGACGGTGATCGGAAGCGAGCTCTTGTACCACTTCTATAGAGTCCAACCGTAGGTTGACGTTCTGTAGGAGCGCCACGTCGAGAACATCGGCGGTGTGATTGGGATCGGGGGGAAAATGAGTGGGAGTCATCGGCGCGATGACATCGAAATTCTGAGAGGAGAGGTTGAACAAGTGTCTCCCTCTGGAAGAGGTCCTGGTGCTATTCCAGGAGGGATGTTTTGCATTGAGATCACCCGCTATGATAACGGAGTCACTCAGGCTAAACAGTACAGAAAGATCTTCAGTAAGGAGTTGGAAGTTCTCCGAAGTATTAATGGGGGGGAGGTAGGCCGAAACTATTGTGATCGGTTGATGACCTGTCATGCCAAGCCGACAGCAAGACACTTCTAATCGTGAGAGTGTGGGAGGGTCTATGGGAATGCAGTATAGCTCCTTTTTGTAATAGATAAGGGTACCGCCCTTATGGCAACGCGTCCTCATTGCGAACTGTACGATAGTTTGCAATTGACGGATTTCGGTAACTCGGTTTAAGGAACGTTTCCTGAACAAGGAGGATGTCGATGTGGTGTTCGCGGAGGAACTCGCTGATTTCAGCGCGTTGTCGCAGGATGCCGTTGGCATTGAAATAACCTAACTTTAGGGATCGGGGTTTGGTTCGCGCGAGGATTCCTTTATCCATGATTAGGGTTGGGTTGATTGTTAAAGGACATCAGGGCTTGCGTAATGTCCGGGTACGCATTGTAGATATTCTGGATCATGAAAATGTTGCCAGCATTTCTGGCGGCAACAATTTCACTTGCCATTTTCCTGGCACGAGGGGTAAGGAAGGCCGTGAATGTACTTGATATGACATTAAACGCGAGTAAGTCAGATTGAGTACAAATTAATCGAAACAAGTTAAAATTAATATCATTAAATGGTTTGGCGCCCATATACACCTCTGCCTAAACCATCTGGGATTACAGGCGTGATGTTATGTTTATGTAGCTAAGATTCCAGAATTTTGAAGTATCAGTGTGGCATGTGTAATTTTATTTTAACCTTGTGCCTTACTGTGTCGAAAGCCTGTTGTACGTCAAGGAAGACTGAGGAACAGTATAGCTTGGTTACTACTTTCTAGAGCATTTCTGATGACGCGTTTTGATTTGGTCTAACGCCAAATTGATCGGGGATTATCGACATTGAACTTAGAAGCCGGCGCAACAAAATTTTCTCAAAAAGATTGAAGAGTACGGGCAGCGAACCAATGGGTCTTTCAGACGTCACTTCATGAGGCGGTTTTTCTGACTTCTGACACTTTCCACAGTAATGGCCTACCCATTACTGTGGTATCGTACCCTGTACCCTAATTGCGTTATACACAATCAATAGGGATCTGAATCGTTTTGAAACAGATTGCTAATCCATTGCTTCATATGTTGGATAAAAAATCTCATCAACAATGTAAATAACGCAATGAATGTTGTAGAACGTTCAAAATCAAATAGAATTGTCGTAATCGTTTACGAAAATGTGTTACGCAATTAGGCTGCTGATAATACAGTTGTCAGTGATTTTGTGGGTAACTCCTCAAGCACCTTTTTGTCTATGAGATCAAATCCTGGACCCTTTTTATCATTCACGCCTTGATTGCCCGCTTAATCTCCCGAGGAGTTACCGATTTGATTGGCAAATTCAGCTTGAAATCATGCTTTAGCATATTGTCTATGGCGACATCATCTATTCCTGGTTCGAGTTCGTGTGTTATGAAAACGTTGGCGAGGCGCATTTGCTTTTTCTTGGCTTGTTCTAGCACAGCTCCTTCCTTCCAGGGCTGTAGCTCGAATTTGAGGTAGGGCAGCATTGGTTACAGGTAGGGCGGAGCGGAAGTAAAACATTATCATAATTGATCTGCCCTCGAAGCACGGGCTCCTAAATCAATCACCATATAATTGACCTCTAGGTCAGTGATGTACATTTAGTAGCTATTCGTAGACAAATAATTTCTGTGACAGAGCATGTGAGCACGTCAGATTCATTAATCTTTTACAATGGAACTTCGTACTGCTTGAAGCATTGCTTGAACTATTTGATTTTGAATTTCAGGTGAACAATATGTTGCATTTTGTGGTATATGAGTGAGAACCTCGTTCAAATTTAGATCTTTCATATATGTGTATTCAAATAAATTCTGAAATAATCCTTGTTCTTTTCTTCTTCCAAAATATAATTTCCACGCAAAGCTAATTCGTTGACAATTAGAAATTGTATTATTACTTGTTTCATAATATAGGTACCTATATTTTTCTAATACTTTTTTTGATAATAACGTTTCAACATTGCTAGATGTTAGATATACTTAGATATTCTTTGTAATTTCTCCTGCCACATCTACATAGCTTGATTATGAAAAATTGATTTTTCATATTTTGGAAAACCAGTTTTAGAATCAGTGGCAATTTTCCAGTTTCTAAATCCTGTGGAAGTGCAAAAAGTGTTGGCATGGATAGCAAAAAGCAGCATCTTTCCGACTCAAACTGAAACTCAAATCATTAATTTCAATTAAACCATTTACAGGCACTTTTGAAATGTCAAGGAGTCGGTCAGTCAGAATATGAAGCTAGTTGCCCATTCTAAAGCGCAGTAGGTACCTATGGAGAAGAACGGACAAGAAACTCCATGGAAACTCTTTTAAATAATTTTGTTGTTACAAATATATTAGTTACATCGATTAATGTTGACACTGTATGTGAGAACGATGTACAAAAACCGTACACGTTAAAAGCGTCCAGAGTGCAGCAAAACAAAATTAAAAACCATCCAAAGAATTAATTATTAAGATAAGCCGTGGCAGCTAAAAGATGACCAGTCCCAACTGACGGCGCCCGTTCACGAACATGACGCATGGATCAGCACACTTCAGCTCAACCATTTTGAAGGGAGCTAAATGATCCGACAAACGTGCCACCGTCAGCGAGACATTTGAGTGAGCATGACATACTATCAGCCGCCAGGGCACATTCAAGTCAATCTATGACATTAACCGGTAAATGGTAGCGATAGTACAAAGTAAAAATAAAAAGGAGATTGAGTTTATATAATGCAAATATATTCTTACTATTTCTTAGTATTTCAAATGTCAATTAATTAGTTGTGGTGTGGAGCAGGACCAGCATTAAGCCAGGCATTTTTATCAGTTATGTAGTCCTCTATCCTATAATATGCCTGCCTGCATAGTGTGCGTTTGACAAAGGAATTGAATTTCGTCTCATTCAGTTAAAGAATGTGGGGAGGTATTTTAATATAACATTTTAGACAGTACCCCATGAAAGATGAGTCTACTTTAGCCAGTCTGAAACCTGCAGCTTAATTGCGTAACACATTTTCGTAAACGATTACGACTAATCCATTTGATTTTGACAGTTCAACAACATTCATTGCGTTATTTACATTGTTGAGCAGATTTTTTATCGAACTTATGAAGCAATGGATTTGCAATCTGCACCCTAATTGCGTAATACACAATCAATCGGAATCTGAATCGTTTTGAAACAGATTGCTAATCCATTGCTTCTTAAGTTCGATAAAAATTCTGCTCAACAATATATAGAACGCAATGAATGTTCTTGAACCGTCAAAATCAAACAGATTAGTCGTAATCGTTTACGAAAATGTGTTACGCAATTAGGGTGCTGTTTCAAAACGATTCAGATTCCGATTGATTGTGTATTACGCAATTAGGGTACTGGTTGAACTAATAGGTCCCGATTTCTTGTACTATAATTATGTCTTTCACCTCCTCCTCTTTTAAATTTTCTACGTACCTACAGGATGTTTTCATAGATGTATTGACAAGGTACCGTCATGATGTAAACCTATCCTTAAAAAATGAATCTTCAACTTATAGCAATAAAATAACAGTTGTATTGATTTTTTACTAAAACACCCTTTACCGTAGGTACACTTCACCAAAGGTTACCAAACTACAACTACAAACAATCATAATCAATCTCTAGTTTATGTTTATTATAGCCCATATTGCAATCTATGGTATGGGGAATTACCTCTGCATCACAGATATTATAAAAATAGAGGCGAAGAAAACAGATGCGACGCGCCCATCGCTTCATGTGATGGCGCTTCAAGTGCCAGTTTAGAACTTTGTTAGGACGTGATTTAGGTTCTATAGTAAATTGAAATTAAATGTTTATTCAGTATCACGAAATGATTTAATAATGTAGTTACTACAACTAAACACAGATAATATACAATGACTAAAATTATGTTAATTAATTGTGACGCGAGGTAACGCGGACAGTGGTTTGTACTTAATATGCGAGACGCGAGTGGCGCGGATGGTGGCTATAAAGATAAACCAACTGTCAATCATAAGTATGTGGCGCGAGTGACGCGGGCTAGTATCCAACTGTCGTTAATTTCTGAATACGATCTTAGCAGACGTGTGACGTTATAGCATAGAGTATAGTAACTTAAATGAAACGTTATAGGCACTGTAATAATTATTAAATTATTAAATGAATGTCACAAACTGTGGTACGTTCGGAAAAGATTAGATAGGTAACTATCGCAATTTTTTATATCTCAAACTATGAAAAAACAATTTAATTTTAATAATTTATCTTAGTTTTTGGTATTTTTAAGGCATTTTGATTTTAAGGTAGGGCATTGTGATTTTAAGGTAGGACATTGCCCCACAATGCCCCCCCTCCCCCCTAGCTACGGCCGTGCTTCCTTCCAATCTAATAGTTGGTTTAAGGTTTTTTGGCTGGTTTGTGCTTTTGCATACTTTCCAAAGTCAAAGTCAAAGCATTTATTTCAAATAGGCACTAAAAGGCACTTTTGAACGTCAACAATAGAATTGAATCTAGGCGCCCCTTCCAAAAGGTCGTATGGATAAGAAGGGGCAGGAAACTCCACCGTAACCGTACATTGCTCTTTTAAAATGTTTAAAAATATTTTGTGTACATTAATTATATTTGTATTTGTGTAGACGATGCACCCTGAATAAAAATACTATACCACAAATAGGTAAAAATAATTTAAAAGACAGATAAATCAACCACGTGACGTACATGGTGCTCACATATTCCAGAGTGAATAGGCGGTCGCACTGGTTGCACACAGGGATTACAAATGAGCTTCCATTGTCACATCTTCTGCGTCTTTGATTGCTTTTTCAAGTCCTGTTTAACACAATTTAATTGAAGGCCCGTTTGTCATCAGTATGGCGGCTAGTATGCCACTCACGACGCGAACTTCGCTTTTCTAGGATCATCTGGCGAATTTCCATCAGCACTGTAAAGTTTTGGTTTGTTAACATAAGTTCATGTGTGTACATCCAGCATGCCTCTTGGATAGTTCTGGTGCAATCCATTACTGCCTTGTCGATGTCCTCATATTTTTAAAGCAATTTTGTGCTTGAGTGACATATCAATGATGCTGCGGTTCTCTGTCCAGTCTGTTCTGCTGTTGAATAGTCTGGGACTTTATTAGCGATTAAGAACCGTTGCGCCAATTTTTTGATTAACCGAAAGAATACATGACGACATCAGCCACCAGGGCACATTCAAGACAGTATAAGAAATTACCCGGTAAATGGTAGCTCCATAGTAGCCTCCTGAGTCCTTTTTAATGAAGAAATCCAACACGTCAAGCAGTCTGTTGGGGACTGTCGGCCAGTGCGTTGGCTCAGATGTGGGAATTGTAATCAAATTGTTCGTATCAAAACGCTTTTTTAGCTCTCTTCCTCCGGTCGTGTTAAGTCGCGAGCCACAATGGACATGTTTACCGGTTCTGTCTCCCCCTGATATAAAGCGGGGTCCAATACTTTTCACATAGACTGTACATTGCTCTTTTAGATTGTGTTTTGGAGGGCATTAAACGGAAGACAAGGTAATATCTCCATTACAATCATGGACGGCTATTCCAGTTCGCTGGTGGTGTGTTATGTGGTTTGTTCGTAGGTTGTTTGAGTTGCAGTCCTTTCATGCAGTATTGTTTTAACTATCCTCGACCAGTCCCGGACGCGAGAGATCGCCACGAGGACACGGCGGTGCTCTGCCCAAGCTGGGCAGACCTCCAACGTATGCTCCACCGTGTCCTCTGGGCGATCCACACAATGGTGATACCCGGGCGTTTCCTCCCGCCTTATGCGAAACAGGAACCTCCCGAAACAACCGTGTCCGATGAGGACCTGTGTCAGGCGGAAGGTGAGGACGCCGTGGCGCCTCTCCAACCACTCGTCAAAGAGGGAATTATCGCCGCTAATTGTGGCGTGCCCAAGCGGTAAGGTCTAATGCAGTAATTTTTGAATGGGATATTAAAAATCCAATTATTCGACAACTACATTCAGAATTTCGATGACGGAACCCTAGGAGGTGATGTAGACAAAGTCTTAAAACTATTGAACTTTTCGTTAATGAAAGATTTACTTCCGTTTGTGTCGATCTTAACCTTTCAAAATGTTAAAGGAGAATAGGTAAGAGCGTACCCAGACACAAAGTTAATTATAGCATTATGTATGTACTCACGGCTACATATCAAGCTATACATTTCCAGTATAAGCTGACCTCTCATTGTACGGAATGGTCATGGGGGTTTATCTGAAGCACCCTCAAGCATTTTTAGCTGCCGGAGCTGCATCGAAATATTTAAAATTATTTTCTAAAAATTACCGAAAATCAAAAACTAATGCTTGAAATAAAACTTTGTTGACATTGACAGTGACAGATATACTCGAATTCACGTCATTCTTTGCTTTCTAGTTTACGTGAAACGAATTATAAAAGTTAAGGTTTTGGTATTACGAGTGCAAGAGCGGGCGAAGCAAGCTCGGGACTTAGGGCACCCCGACTCGGACGGGTAAGGTTAAAGGGGATGGCGGGGTCTGTTAAGAAGAGTAGAATAAAACCTGTTTATTAATACTTCTTTATTTTTTTATAAACCTTTACTCTATCATACTTAAAAAAGCATAGCAACCGTTCGTAGCTTGTAATATATTTTTCTTGTCACTGCAACCTAAGTTCCTTATTTTAACGGTTAAATTAGTTTTACATAATAGCAGAGCGTTATCAGTGATTTAAAAAGGAAAAGAGTCAGAGTCTGTATCTTACCAATTTTTCTAAGCATTCCGGCAAGGAAATTTCAAAATGCAATCTCCAAGTTGTAAAATTGATATTAGCCACCTGGAAGGCACGAGAAACTGGACTACGTGGAAATTTAAGGCTACGCTACTTCGTAGAGGTTATGCGGTTACCGGTACACTAGTGAAACCCGTGAAACATATTACCATCGAACCCCAAGAAATTTCTCAATACCAAACGACTCTTGATCAATACAACCAAATAGATAGTTCCCCATTACTGTTACTTACTGCGAATATGTCAGACGAAACTCTTAAAAAATCATGTGATTCAACTCGTCTAAAGATGTTTGGGATGAATTGCATCGTTTATTCGACGGCACATCTGAAGACAAAAGTTACGCTCTTTGTATGGAGTTTTTCGGCTATCGTAAAGATCCGTCACATGACATTACGACTCATGTCTCCAAAATCAAAACACTTTGGTCAGATTTAAAAGTTGAATGAATGAAGATAGAGAAATACGACTTACCAGATATCCTCGTAATCTGCAAGATAACGAGGATATCTGGCCTGCAGAAACAATACAGTAATAAGTCAAAAAAGAAATGTGGATACTATGTTATTATTGTTATTATTGTGAATGTTAAGACTATGTGGGTCATTTTATTTTTTACTTTTGTTTTTTTATATTTTATTATCTCAGTTAATTTTAATCGTAACTTGGTCTGGCGGTTTGAGTAATTATGCGGCCTATCCAATGTCCTTTCTTTGGTATTGTTCGTCGAATCGTTGAGCTCCTTATGTTTTGAGTTGAGCTGTACGATTACTGACAAATGCGTGCACTGACTGGACAGGTCCACTCAATCTGTGTGGTTCTTTCCTCAAAAGACCATTTCAGACATCAATCCACATGGTCTTAACATGATCTGACCAAGATTATGTCTGGACTTTAAAAGAGACTGTGACCTCTGAGTTTGTTTCGGCTTTTCTTCTCAGAGTAGTCAGATAGGAAACGCCGACCTCATCTAGTTTAAAAAAAAATGGTTGACGTGTAAAAGTGTTTGTACAAACCCACTTACAGAAATAAAAATCATTTATCATTTATGGAAAAGTCGGTCATAAGGTCAGACAATGTGATAAATGGAAAGCTGACGGGAAACCATCCAAGACAGAAAATAAACAGCCAAGAAATCTGAACTTAATGCTCTTGCCAGTTCCCACCGATGCGACGTGAATTCAATGCTTACAAACTACGATACTACAAGTTGGTTCGTCGACAATGGAGCAAACAGTCATGTCACTTGTCTAAACGACTATTTTTCTAGTTTTCAGCCTTTTAATGATACTCGGACAGTGACAACAGCTAATGGAGCTACTGTCAAAGCTGTTGGCAAAGGTACTGTTGATTTAAAGACTGTTATCAATGGCAGACAATCCGGATAACACTCTGTGATGTATGGTACGTACATGATATAAAGCGAAATCTATTTTCTGTATTGGCTGCTCAAGACAGACTAAACAATAGTGTTGTTATGTCTAAGGGATCACTGTTTGCTGACAGTTGCCGAACAGATAATACTGACTAGCAAAAGAGTCAAGAATGGAGGCTTGTGTAAGCTTAATGTAGAGACTATTACAAAGCCAACACCATCTTTAAACGTCTTGTCTACAGATAATTTGTTACAACTTTACCACGAACGATTAGTCCACCAGAACAAGAAACACGTTAAAGAAGTTATTGAAAAGGAACTCGTCTAAATTCTGAGTTATGTACTGGATGTATTTATGGAAAAACACCGACAAGCATTTGGAACGAGAGAACGAGCTAAATTACCTGGGGAAATTATACACGCTGATGTGTGCGGTCCATTTCCCCTTTCCTTCAATAAATTTCGCTACTTCGTTCTATTCAAAGACGATTACAGCAAATACCGACTCGTTTATTTCTTGCGACAGAAATCGGAAGTTCACCTAAAGCTTCGATACATGTTACAAGAATGTAAAGTGGCTGGATACACTGTTACAGAATCTTTTAGCGACAATGGAGGTGAATTTAATAATGAGAACGTCAGGTGTACTCTACAAGAAGCTGTGAATACGACAAAGGATCACGATGCCATACACGCCGCAACAAAATAGTCTCAGTGAACGTGAAAACAGAACCTTAGTCGAAGCAGCCTACATTGATGCATGCTCATGAAGAAAACTACCTCTTGCTACGTGGGCCGAATTGATTAACACTGCTGCATATGTTTTGAACAGAACTGGGTCCAACTTTAGAAAATGGTATATCGCCATTTGAGTTGTGGTTTAAGAAGAAGCCAACAATCAGTCACCTAAAAATAATTGGATGTGAATGTTACGCTCATGTTCCTCAACAAAAGAGGACAAAGCTTTCCAAAAAGGCTGAAAAATGTATTCTCATCGGATATGACGGTGATGAATAAAAATGGTAAACTCATAAGATCAAGAGACGTTACTTTTAATGAGTCAGTACTGACGCCTATTGGCCCAGCCGGGGATTCAGAAGAACAACCCGCAGTAAAATCTATTTTCCACTTTCGTCACCACTGATGTGTAATGCAAGGGAGGGTGATCGCACAGAAAACAGGGGCCCCGTCTCGGGCGGGGGGAGTGAGGTGTACTCCCCCCGCAACGTCTGTGAGCGGCGCGCGCGGAACACTACGCGCGCCGCCTACTCGGTTCCTGATGTTGGGGGACGACGGATGTCCCCGAATCCGTCGCCCCTGGACCCATTTAGGGGGGCCGGAAGAGGGCGTTGTCCGCCCTCCTTCGACGCCCGGTGCGTCTGCTGCGGGCCGGGTTGAGAGTCGAGATCTCTCTCTCCCTTTCCGCAGCCTCCTTCTGCGAGATGACCGTCTCGCAGCCTCCTTCTGCGAGATGACCGTCTCGCAGAAGGAAACCACCGCGTCGCATCGAACTCACTACGGTCGGCAGCGACAGGTCACTGCCTACTTCTGAAATGAGGGCACGGCGAGGCTCCTCCCAAGCGGCACACTCTGCCAGCGTGTGCCGCGCCGTGTCCTCACGGCAGTCGACGCAGTGGTGACACCGGGCGTCCGGCTCCCTGTTTATGCGAAACAGGTACTTCCCGAAGCAACCATGCCCCGAGAGCACCTGCGTCGCCCGAAACGTCAGGGAGCCGTGCCTTCTCCCGAGCCAGCGGTCGAGCACTGGCCGGATCGCCTCGATGGTGCTGAGGCCGGCGGTAGGTCGTGACAGCCTCACCCGCCATTCCGCCACCAGGACCTCGCGGAGCTGCAACCGATGCTGCTCGATATGTTGCTGCATCGGTCGCTCGCCCCGCTCCCGCGCTGCCTCGCGCCGGTACAGTGACGCGAGCACCTTCGCCTCCAGGTCCCAGGGCGGTGATCCGGCCAGTGCACAACCCGCCTCGAAGGAGATCGTGCGATACCCCCGAATGACTCTGACGGCCATCGCCCGCTGCGGCTTGCGCAGGACAGCTATGCTGCCGGCCGTCAGGTCAGACGCCCAGATCGGCGCTCCGTAGAGCGCCATGGATCGCACGATCCCCATATAGAGCCGCCTACAGGCGGCGCTCGGGCCCCCTAGATTGGGAAGCAGCGTTGCCAGCGCCCCGGCCGCGCCCAACAACTTGGGCGCCTGCCGCCGGAAGTGGGGTCGCGAGCAACGCTGCCTCCCTGTGCGAACTCCCCCGGGCCGTGACCAGCGTGTCGTCCGCGTAACACGTCAGGTCCGCGCCCGGCGGGAGTTCGCCCGGCGGGAGCTCGCCCCTCAGCACCCAGTCGTACCCGATGTTCCACAGGAGCGGTCCCACGACCGATCCCTGTGGAACACCGCACGACACTTGGCGCTGGTTTCCGCCATCACGTCCCATGTAGGTGACACACCTCCCCGCCAGATAGGCCCCAACGATGCGGCGGAGGTAGAGAGGCACCCGATGATAACGCAGTGCCTCCCGTATGCAGCTCCAGGGCAGGGTGTTGAAGGCGTTGGAGATGTCCAAGGACACCGCCACCACCACCCCGCCCCGGGACACTGTTTCCTCCGCCAGGACTCTCACCCTCGACACAGCGTGGATGGTAGAGCGCCCATGCCGAAAGCCGAACTGGCTCTCGTCCAGGTCCGGCCCCTCTCTGCACAAGTGGCCGACGAGGCGGGCTGCGAGTATGCGCTCGAACAGCTTGCCCACCTCGTCGAGCAGCACTATGGGTCGGTACGCAGACGGCGAGTCGGCAGGGCGCCCCGCCTTCCTGAGCAGGACCAGACGCACTAATGAGCCTAGCTCAACTATGCGGCTCACATCGCCGTATGAAGTTGTGAGTCAGGAAGTAGAAACTAGCCAATACGACCATACTGAACCATGTCGACGTTTACTAGAAGCATCACTACCAGGATCTCCTTATGAAGATGCCCAAGATGATGATATTGATGATGAGACACCAGAAAACTTAAATGATATAGCTGAGATGACTGATAGGATGACTCTACGAGGTAGAAGTCAGATACGACCGCCTTCTCGATTTGACCTGGATACTGGTTGATCTTCCAAGATATAGAAAGCCTATCACTTGTAATATATTTTTCTTGTCACAGCAACCTACGTTCCTTATATTAACTGTTAAATTAGTTTTAACAGGGTCAAGTGAGCGAGCGAAGTGAACGAACAGACCCCTCCATATCCGACATACGTGACTCTACGCGTCCTCCCCCTCCCCCCACACTACCCAATGGGGAAGGTCGGGCAAAGCTAATTGTAGATGGCGTGACCATAGCTAGATCCCTACGGTCCATTTTGTGTTCATTCCTGTTTGATATTATTTCACTATTTCGTTATTTTCGGTGATTTCAGTATTATAAACCAAGTAGTTGACATGGAAAGTGTCAGAATTTTAAACCTTGAATACTTCCGCGTAATCACTTTCTTCACAATGTTTCCAACTCAAACTCGAACTTAAAAATCTGTATGAATAGCTATAAACCACAATCTTCGAATTTTAGGCTCTTCGGGAAATGGTGCACTCCAATTTCGGAGTATCTTGGAACACAATAACGCATCAATTTTCGCTAAAATTAAACCACATCATGCCTTGCATTACTACCTTGTGTTGGGAACTAGCTACGACAGCTCCATTTTGACAGTTGCCTTCTCCATTCTGGCGACTTGATTCTAATTAAACCTTACCCGATTTTTGGGCTTCTGACTACTCGTAACGACTGTCAAAGATCTACGAATGACAGCCGGGACCAACGGCTTTACGTACTATCTGAGACACACGGGGGTCTCGTTAAGTAATGAATGGACACCCATCCAAGAACCGGCGCTTGACCATCGATCGACCGTAGCCGTAACCTTGCTTAACAAGCACTTTCTGAGTAAAAAATAATGACATTTAGATTTTACTTACGAACGAAAATCTAAACGTCCGCTTGACAATTGACGTTGGTCGAATGACATCTGTCACACCTGACTTGACCTGACAGTTCTCAACAGTGAACAGGAACACAAACAAAACGTGTGTAAAAACTCGTATTATTAAAATACATGATCTAAGGTTTTTGAAGGAAATAGATATGAATGAGGAAGGTAAATATAATTTATTAACTATTCGCAATCCTTTATGTATTATTCTACCCAGAAGAATAAGATTTTAATGGACTTCTAATTTTACCGACCGTGTGTTTGTAAATAAATCGACACGTTTTTGTTAGGTACCAACTGACCGACCTGAAAGTCCAATCAATTTTTTTTTTCTACCTTTTCAACTTCTGTAACTTTAACCATGTAATCAAGTCACACATGTTTGAGTTTTTAGTCAGCTACCAAGTAGGGAATGTTAATGCATCTAACAACACTCTCAGATCCTTTTATAGATTAGAATATGTCTCAGAATAAATTATATCTAAAAAAATGATAAATAATGAATCCGATGCTCTTTTTATAAAGTTAACATACTGGACACCAAGTATCTGCAGTTTGAAGGTGACTTTGATGATCAAGTGCATGAAATTTTGGCTTTTGTGAGGCTGACTGCCGACAAGGTCCATAACCTGAAACATTTGTTTGATGACTTAGAACATGCACTGCAACATGTGGCACCAGGTAATTATATTACAGCTTATACTTTGTTTCTGGAATACTAAATTAAGTCATGTGAAAGTTGCATTCAGGAATTGCTAGGCCAATGTACATTTCAAGTTTAAAATTACTTCTATGAATTCTATGATATCCCCTCGAATGTTTATTTTTTATAAATTTTCTTGTTGTAACCTATCTTAGATAGTTTATTTGTGTCATTTTTTGTAAGTTTACCTGCCTTTTATTCTGTATGTAGCTTGTAGAATATTAAAATTATGAGTGTTACAACACCTCACTGTGCTCAAAACTGGAGAATTAATTACCTTGTCAAATGTTTTTTTTTCTGATAACATTAAATAATTTGTTACAGGTTGTAACATTGAACCATTTGGTTCAGTTGTAACTGGTCTAGGAATAAAAACTAGTGATGTAGACTGTTTTGTTGCCTTGCCAAATGGGGAGCAATCCAATGCAGGACACGTCCTTCGTGCCAGGAATATTCTTAACCGATACCACAGGAAATTCTCCCAGGTTTTTGCCATAACAACAGCCAAAGTGCCCATTGTAAAGTTTTTTCATATACCTACTCAACGTCAATGTGATGTCAATTTTAAAAGTCCTGCTGGTGTGAGAAATAGTAAATTAATTGCATTTTTATTGCATTGGGACAAGAGAGCTCTGCCACTAGCTGTACTCATCAAGTACTGGTCCAAGATTCACAAGTTCACAGGTACCAATCTTATGGGCAACTATTCTTTGATCATGATGCTGATTTTTTATTTGCAACTAATGAACATCTTGCCTTCAGTCTATGAGTTACAAAGAAACATGCCCGGCTACTATGTTGACAATTGGAACACTGCGTTTGATGAGAGTATGATGTGCAGCAGTACAAGGAATTCTGACACGCTTTATGAACTGATGGGCGGGTTCTTCAAATGTTATAGTACATTCAACTTTAAAGACAACATGATTTCGCCGTTTATGGGGCGCGTAATAAGTAAGAAATGTTTTGAAATTTTTGATATTCCCGAAGAGTTTTCTTTGTACAAAGAACAGGTATCAAAAGATGTGCGTATAAAGTTGAAAACCAATTCTAAGATTTGTATTCAGGACCCTTTCGAGCATACTAAGAACTGCTCGCTCGGCATCTTCGATAGACTGTCGGAGAGAATTCTTTCACACTTTCAGTTTGCTTCAAAAAAGTTTGAGGAAAATCGACGTAACAATTTTCTAAGAGCAATCTTCACACTCGACCCGAACAGTTCACCAACCGCCCCAGGGATGGTGGCTCCGAAGCATATATTCAAAAACAAAATCAAAAAACCATATCAGAAACAAAATAAAAGAGGTATACAAAGACACCCTTCTGGCTCACACATGTTTACAGGCTGGCCGCAAGGGAACCGATAAAGAACTCGCTCAAACAAGAGGACTGAAGTTCTAGTGCCCACGTTACTAACTAAATTAATGTTATTGTTATACAAACTACCTACCCGTTTGCGCTAAGGGTGCCGGTCCGTAGCCATTAGTGATTATTTATAAACTTTGCTTAGAGTTTAGAGACAAATAAACACCAGAAATGTATGGTTACACAGACGTTCATTACTTCAAGCAATGTTTTGTGGAACTATTTGAAGTTATAATAATTAAATCTTAATTATTAATAAACCAACGCACAAACAAATCCACTTGAAGGAATAAAATGCATGTCGCGTCCCCCTAACCAGCACCCTAATTGCGTAACACATTTTCGTAAACGATTACGACTAATCTGTTTGATTTTGACGGTTCAAGAACATTCATTGCGTTCTATATATTGTTGAGCAGAATTTTTATCGACCTTAAGAAGCAATGGATTAGCAATCTGTTTCAAAACGATTCAGATTCCGATTGATTGTGTATTACGCAATTAGGGTGCTGTGTAATTATACTTTCCGGCACCTAATATATTCTTAAGTTTTCTCGATATTTAGTAAACTTAGCGCAAACGGGTAGGCACTTACTTTTTATGTCTCAGTATTGTTATTATCTGTAATTGACAAAGAGAAGGACCTACATAACATAACGTTTTGATTTTATTAAATTGTCTTCAGAGGTTCTAAGGACGGGTTTTGTCTGATAATGGTCCCCGAAATGATAAATCAAATAAAATGTTATTGATCAATTTCAATCAATTTCTATTTTAGTAATATTATCAATCGCTTCAATTGCGTTTGGTAGTTCGTAGACGATCAATTGATTAAAATGTGTGAATATTTATGTCAAGAAATTTCCTATTCTAATAGATATTCCATTGTAATATTCTATTTAACTTATTATGTATATGTAACTTCATCACATATCATTTTTCTCCCAGCAAATCCAGACATAGCTACTGTCTTAGTATTAATTAAACTACTCGATGATGGCAATTAAGACTGATTTAATAAATAAAACGAATTCAAAAAAGAATATTCAGTTTACTAATGTAGGTATGTACACACTGCAAATATCAAGCCACATTTACAGTTTAAGCTAATCTCGCATTGTATAGGATTTCCGTACAAGAGGTCAGCATATACTGGAAATGTATAGCTTGATATGTAGCCATGTGCACATACAATGTGTAAACTGAATATTTAATCTTTTTTTAATTCGTTTAGCAATTTACTTTGGGTATATTCCGAATTCTGCCATAATAGCTCACAGCGCTCACATGACACATCAAAAATTTCCGTTCCTATTTAGATAATGTCAGCTGAGAGCGGTCAACAATTCAGAACGCTCGTGTACGTGCTCAACGTCAAAACTTATAACATGACCCCGAACCTTGCTGAAAAGAAAGACAGTTTATTTTATTTTAATTAAGTTGTATTACTCTAATGAGGCCAAGACAGAAATTTGTCGCCCGTTAGGCTCGTCGACTATATTAACTTGAATACTCATGGTTGGATTAAAGTTTTGTGTATACACTACTTTGTACTTCTTTAGGTTAGGTGGCGACTGTAGCCAGAAGCACACTTTCGAAAATGCCACGTTAGTTTATAGATTTGATGCGACTCAAAACAAAACAGCATAACTGTCGTTTTTGAAGCGCTTACGGTGATATTATTTTAGGGCATGCACAATGCATTACCAGCCCATGTTCCCACTGCTGGGACGCAGGCCTCCTCTCTGAGAGAGGAGTGGGCCGTAATCCACCACGCGAACCCAGTGCGGGTTGGTAGATGCCACATGTCTTCGATTTTTTGGTTCTCAGACATGCCGGTTTCTTCACGATGTTTACCATCACCGTTTTGAGAGCAGTGGTGATGAAATAATTTACACAAAGTAAATCGCCTGTCTGGGTTCGAACCTACGACCTACAACTTGTAAGTCGCGGCCGTTACCACTGGGCTACCACTGCTCGCTCGCGTTTAGGGCATAGTCGGCGTTATCGCAAGATGGCGACATCGTTATCGCGCTCACGCTTATTCGGGACGGGTATATGCGCGCTCAAATCGATTACAACGCAATTTGGAATATACCCTTCGTGCTACTAATAAAAAAAAATGCAATTATTATGAAAAATCAAAATCGTTTGTCTGTGTATTCGCTTACCTATACCTAGCTTTTTCGAGCGTCAGAATTCAGAGTAAGAACGGCAAGGTCGCGGCGACACCGGCGCCCGACCTATTCGCTGAAATGCAACGCTATCTAACGATCAACTGATACTGAAACGATAACTAGTAACAGTACCTTCCCTAAACTCAAACTCACTCACGTTTTCGATTTATATTTGGCCTGCGCATTTCAGAATTTCGTACAAAGCTTAAGTGGCTTCCCACACGTCTTAGCCGGAATTCTCATATCTTATTGCAGCTCTACAATATTCTGTTTAACCATTCAACCCCTCGTATCTAAAAAAAAAACGTTTTAAGTTCCTTCATGACACAAATAATAGATATCCGAGGTCATCGGAAAACTTAAGACTAGAGATGCATTCCACCAGTTTTTATGACAAGTCTTTTACAGTTCAAGTAGTACGGTAATAGAATGCTTTGCGCAAGTCGATAAGGCGGGCTCAATCGCCGTCCACTTTTAAAATCATCATTACATTATAGTTTCCTTGCTCTTGTTTCGTGTTTATTATTGTGTATATAATATGTGTAGATAAATATTTGTTTTATGTATGTATGTATGTATTTATTGATTATGTAAATGGTACACCACTGACTAACTGCAGTAATATCTCTCTTTTCTCCCTATAATCCATCCAAAGGTTGTCTGTTAAATATCGCGTTTAGCGATAAGACCGCCCATTGTCACTCGATAAGAAGTAAGATTTCTTTTATATCTGTAATTAAACCTACTATAGAGTATTCTATCTATGTATCTGCCTCGTGCAGTTGTCGCAAGAGCTACTGCTGAGCATGAGACCCTGGGTTCGATTCACAAGTCGGGCAAAGTGTTATTGTGTTTTTCTATCTAGAATTTCTCAGTAGCAACCCGGAGTCTGTATTTGTGCCCGGTTGATGGCAAATGGCAATAGGCTCGCACATGGGACTTATCATAACTGGCGAAATGTGGGCGTACTATAGGTACACCTCTGCCTTACCCGTCTGGGATTACAGGCGTGATGTAATATGTATCTAACTAACGCCCGAACGTCCAAACGCAATAACCTAACAGACAGTACAATTCTATGTCCCTGTCAAACAAATAGCTGTCAATACGTTATGGGGCGTATACTTTGGCTTTATTGGGACGTTATTTTTGACGTTCAAAAGTGCCTTTGTATGGGCCTATTTGAAATGAATGCTTTGACTTTGTTAAAAACAGAGATTGATAGGTTTTTCTATCTCCAGTACGCTAAATTGGGGATAGATACGTTATTGGGTTTAGCCGTTAGCAAGAATGTGGTTCCGTTTCTCGATGGTTCGTTATATAGTTCGGCAGAGGGCGTGACTGCTCACTCGTGCAACCAAACATTTTTAGTTTTTTGTCGGCTCTGGATATCCACCACAATTACATATTTTTTTCTTTCCTACGAGGGCTGCACTAAAAGTATCGGGAATGGAATATTTCCACTGTTCCTGTCATATTAAAATCTTTTTATTTGAAAACTCCTTGGTTTTAAAAATCGAATATCATTTATTTATTTAAAAAAAGATTCTCGGTCTTGTCACAAGGTTTTGTCAAACTTGTTTAGTCGTTGAGAAAATGGAATTGACTCGAGAAAATTCAAGAGCTATGATTTATTATGACTTTCGAAGTGGTTTAACACAAAAGCAGTGTGTTGACCGGATGATTTCTGCATTTGGTGATGAAGCCCCATCCAAAACCACAATATACAGCTGGTTTGCTGAATTTCAACGTGGACGTGTCAAGCTCAGTGATGATCCCCGTCAAGGTCGTCCAAAAACTGCAGTCACCCAAGAAAACGTTGATGCTGTGCGTAAGCTGATTGAGGAAGATCGACATGTGACATACCGCGAAATTCAGGCAACTTTAGACATTGGCATGAGTCAAATACAAATAATCTTGCATGAAAATTTAGGTGTAAAAAAGTTGTTTTCCCGATGGATACCGCATTCGCTCTGTGAAGAGCAAAAAGCGGCTCGCGTTACTTGGTGCATCAGAACTTTCGAAAGATGCCACGCAGGATCCTCAAATCCTGTATACAACATCGTATCAGGTGACGAATCCTGGATATACGCGTACGAACCCGAAACAAAAAACCAGTCACGAGTTTGGGTGTTCGAAAATGAGTTAAAGCCAACAAAAATTGTTCGTTCACGGAGTGTTGCAAAAAAAAATGGTGGCCACGTTTGTCTCCAAAACGGCCATGTTACGACTATTCCTCTTGAGGGATAAATAACGGTTAATGCAGAATGGTATGCTAGCATTTGTTTGCCACAGGTCGCTTCTGAACTCCGTAAAGAGAACTGCAACCGCCGCATCATCCTCCATCACGACAATGCGAGTTCTCACACCGCACACAGAACAAAAGAGTTTTTAGAGCAAGAAAACATAGAATTATTAGACCATCCGCCGTACAGCCCCAACCTAAGAACTAATGATTTCTATAGTTTCCCTAAAATAAAGACTAATTGCGTGGACAGAAATTTTCATCACCTGAAGAAGCTGTGGGCGCCTACAAAACGGCCATTTTGGAGACCCCAACTTCCGAATGGAATGGTTGCTTCAATGATTGGTTCCATCGTATGGAAAAATGTGTCAAATATCGCGGAGAATACTTCGAAAAGGAATAAATACATTATACTGCTGGTCAAAAATTGGTTCACGGCTAATAATTTAGTACTAAATGGAAATAAAACTAAGTGTATAAGATTTTCTTTACCAAACGTCAAGAGTAGTGATTGTGAGATAGTATTGAATCAAGAGAAACTAGAATTCGTCGATAAAACGGTTTTCTTGGGGATCACGCTCGACTCAAGGCTACAATGGGGTCCTCATTTAACATCTCTAGCAGGACGGCTAAGTTCAGCAGCTTACGCTGTCAGAAAAATCCGTCAATTTACTGATGTAGATACCGCGAGGCTGGTCTATTATAGTTACTTTCATAGTATCATGTCTTACGGTATTTTTATTCTGTGCAGAAAAGAGCCATCAGAGCCATATATAATCTCCGCAGGCGCGATTCTCTAAGGGAATTGTTTAAGGATATTAACATCATGACTGTACCTTGTCAATACATCTATGAAAACATCATGTACGTAAGAAAAAATTTACATCTTTACAGTAAAAGAGGTGAAAGACATAATTATAGTACTAGAAATCGGGACCTATTAGTTCAACCAGGTTTCAGACTGGCTAAAGTAGACTCATCTTTCATGGGGTACTGTCTAAAATGTTGGAATATAAAATACCTCCCCACATACTTCAACTGAATGAGACAAAATTCAAATCCTTTGTCAAACGCACACTATGCAGGCAGGCGTATTATAGGTTAGGGGATTACATAACTGATAAAAATGCCTGGCTCCTGCTCCACACCACAACTAATTAATTGACATTTGAAACACTTGAAGCTGCTGAAGATTGTAAGAATATATTTGCATTATATAAACTCAATCTCCTTTTTATTATATAGATGCATTGCACAGATGTGAGTACTTTGTACTATAGAGCTACCATTTACCGGGTTATGTCATAGATTGACTAAAATGTGCCTTGGCGTAGAGTTGGGTAGCACACTCTTTTAAAATGAGGATCGTGCGAGGCACTCTTTATACGAAGTATGCTAGCACACTGTGCTACCACGAATGAGGCGAGGCTGCGGTAGCGTGGGAGCACGTACGTGCTGTGAGTGTGTCAGTGAGTCGCGTGACGCTCCGAGTCGGCGCGCGAGTCGCGAGTGTGATGTGTGGTGTATAGTGACGACAACACGACACGGCACACATACTCAATAGAGTTGGGTGGCTGGCACACGCGATGAGCTGGTGAGGCAGTGATTTATCGGTTAAGCGCGTCACACAGCTCGCACGAGTGATGATGAGGGAAAGAGAAAGGGAGAATGATTGAACAAATGTTCTGTGTGCTAATCTGTGGAGTGTGGTGTGTGCTAGCACATCAAAATTAAATGAGTGAGTGACTCTTTTTAACCAAGTGAGTAGCTACAACTGTGCTAGCACATTTGCTGAGTTACCCAACACTACCTTGGCGGCTGATAGTATGTCATGCTCACTCAAATGTCTCGCTGACGGTGGCACGTTTGTCGGATCATTTAGCTCCCTTCAAAATGGTTGAGCTGAATGGTGCTGATCCATGCGTCATGTTCGTGAACGGGCGCCGTCAGTTGGGACTGGTCATCTTTTAGCTGCCACGGCTTATCTTAATAATTAATTTTTTGGATGGTTTTTAATTTTGTTTTGCTGCACTCTGGACGCTTTTAACGTGTACGGTTTTTGTACATCGTTCTATTCGTTCTCACATACAGTGTCAACATTAATCGATGTAACTAATATATTTGTAACAACAAAATTATTTAAAAGAGTTTCCATGGAGTTTCTTGTCCGTTCTTCTCCATAGGTACCTACTGCGCTTTAGAATGGGCAACTAGCTTCATATTCTGACTGACCGACTCCTTGACATTTCAAAAGTGCCTGTAAATGGTTTAATTGAAATTAATGATTTGAGTTTGAGTTTGAACTCACTATAATTTAAATAGTAATGTTGTGTCACTTCCTTGATTTCCGAAATTTTCAGTGCCGCCCTCGTACTAGTCGTGGTCCTGCTGAACGTGAGAAGAGCGAAAGTTTTCATCGTTGATTTCTCGGTAAATACAAATGATTCAGTTCTGTTTTAAAAATTATTTGTATACTTAGAATAGCTGTAGCATGCCCCCTTTTTCGGCGTTCATGGTGGTCCTGCTGAAGAGAGCGTGACTACCGCAGGACCACCGTAAAAGTCGATTTTCTCGAAAACGACTAAGGTACCAATTATGTTCGAGTACTATCGATTTACCAAATATGGAAGCGACTGGCGTTGCTGGTCCTGCGGTAGTCACGGACATCACACAGCCATTGTCTTACCGTAGGTAGCGGGGCACCGGTATAGATCAGCACCCTAATTGCGTAATATACAATCAATCGGAATCTGAATCGTTTGAAACAGATTGCTAATCCATTGCTTCTTAAGTTCGATAAAAAATCTGCTCAACAATATATAGAACGCAATGAATGTACTTGAACCGTCAAAATCAAACAGATTAGTCGTAATCGTTTACGAAAATGTGTTACGCAATTAGGGTGCTGGTGGGTTGTTGTGAGGGCAGGAAACCGTCATACCACTTACGTGTTCGGATTTCGGTGTGATGCATTTAACAATGCAATTGCGTTAATTGTCATCCTTAAAAGTCGGATGAAATAGAAATCAAACAGCATATATCATAATAAAATTGAAATTTCTACAAACCGCATAAAAATAAATCATAATTGTCTTAGCTTAATATTATAATAATTTGTATTCACTGTGTATTGATTAAATGATTTAAAAAATATAAAAGATAAACTTCTTAAAACGGAACATTGTCCATGTGTCATTTGAGTGTGCATGTGACGTCACTGGCGCTAGCTGTCGGCGTATCGTTGTTAGCGGCGCTTGTTGGTGCACTTTCGGCGTTTTTAATGTCTTCCACTATTTTTGTAAATGTTTCTGCATTTTTGCTCAAAGCTTCGTCAGCATTATTCGTTAAAATTACGGTTTTTCTAGTAAAAGTTTCATCTATATGATTCGTCAATACTCCAGTTTTAATTAGATTGCCTTCACTGATTGTTAAAATTTCATCTGTTTTTTTCGTCAAATTTTCTATTGAATTACCATTGAATGTTTGTTGTGTACTATTAGCTGGCGTTTCGTCTGTCTTGTTCGGCAATGTGTGGTCGATGTTGTTCGTCGCCGGCGTCTCCGCAGCTTGCTCTGACTTGGGCACGAGTACGATTTCAGAATCATCTTCGTCATCTGAATCCATTTCATTCTCATTGTCCTCCATAGTCTCGGCTATTTTAGTTGCGGTGTCCTTACAATTGGGCATAGAGAAAGGTTTCAGCAACTCCGTTAACCAGTTCTGTGTCACCGATATGAAGAACTTGCCGAACTCTTTAAAGGCTTCCAGGTCGCCCTTACTTAACCTGATCGAGATTACTGCACTTTTTGGGTCATGACAATAAGTTAAAGTCAATTGGAACTGTACGTTGAGGTCTTGCTTTTCAGCTTTTATAATTTCCTGGGTGATCTTTCCCTGTTTTTCTTCAAAAGACATGTCAATGACGCTGTACAACTTGCTGAACCCTTTGCGTTTCCATATAGGTTTCGTCAACGTCCCACTATACTTTTCCTTCTCTTTCCGACTGTCAGGGTTCACCTTTTCTTCCATTTTACCAACCTTGATCTTTAACATATTTTCGAATATCTCCATCACCGTATGTCTGACTACTGACTTCCAGTCGAAGCTAATGATAGGATTAACAATTCTAGGGAACAAATTGACTCTAAACTCTGGATGCGTTTTTCCTCGAATTAGTTTAGGTTTCTGCAGGAGCACCATTGAAAGAAAATCTTGGCAGGCATTAAGTTTCTCCTTCTCATACGCGTTGGCACAAAACTTGAAGTATGTTATGATGTCTACGGCTAACTTGCTGGTGATAGTAGAACTGACATTGTGGCACTGCTCGAAGGGGTCTTGCACGACGATCGGCGATTGATACCGGAGGGGCATGACGTAATGATTGAGGACGTTCTTCTTGTATCGCTCGAACTCATCGGGCATGTTGGCGGTATCCCTGAACAGGTCTCTCTTGACGGGAACACCGAGGTACGGGCAGATTACCATCTCGTCAAAGTTGAAGAGGGAGTAATACTCAAAGAATCCTCCGAGGAGTTCGGAGATGGACGACGTGTTGGAGCAGGGCGGCAGCAGGGCGGGGTTGTTCATGAACCCGGTGTCCCAGTGGTCCACCAGAAAGGCGGCCGAGGAGTCCCGCTGCAGCCACGCCACGGCCGGCAACACGCTGTGCGGCGGCTGCTGCAGGTAGAACACGATCATGAGCGTCAGCGCGTAGTTCGTGAGCTTGCCGGTGCCGGACAGCTCGTGCACCTTGGCCCAGTACTTGATGATGACGGACATGGGCAGCAGGCGAGGGTCCGATTGCAGCAGGAAGGCGATGAGGCGACTGTTCTGCGCTCCGAGGGGGGTTTTGAAGGTGACGTCACAGTTTGTCTCGGTGGGGATGTGGAAGAACTTGACGATGGGCGTGTTCGCGCGCGGGATGGCGAGGATCTCGGCGAACGTGCTGCTGTACTGCTGCAGCACGCGCTTGGCCTTGTTCACGTAGTTGCCGTTGGGCTGCCGGAACTGCCCCGGGATGTTGATAAAGCAGTCGGCGTCACTCGTCTTGATGCCGAGGCCCGTTGTGATTGAACCGAAAGGTACCGCTTTGCAACCTGAAAGAGAAAGTTTCGTTTATTTTGACAACTTTCAAATGTGATTTCGGAAAACATACTTTAATGCCAACACATGAAGTTTATGATTCCCTGAAACGTATTCTGTTTATAACCTTTCAACAGAATGAGCCATACTGAAATCAACTTAATTGACACATGTAAAGTCGATTTTTGCCTAAATGGAAACAAGTATTCTTGTGGTGTTGGGTATAATAAGTCCAAATTTGGTAATTTTCTGTTTTACATCGCACTCAATTATTTTTTTATTTTCGTTTCGTCTATTCTTTGGTAGTCTACCGCTGCTCTAAGTACATGTAATAGTTTGTAAGTCTCCCGCTGCTCTAAGTACATGTAATAGTTTGTAAGTCTCCCGCTGCTCTAAGTACATGTAATAGTTTGATCAACAAACGTAAGTATTCTTAATTGTAGCATTATTTAAAGTTTCAAAAGCTCATAGTGTAAAACGAAAGTAATTTAATCAAACTAGGGTAAGAATCAGCACCTTTTGAACGTCAAAATTTCATAGACAGTCCCCCAAAACGCTTGGTCGCAGTAAGTAAGCCAAGGCACCGCGAAAACATGGGTTGGCTGAGGGGAGAACTGTGACCAAATGCGCGCCGGCGAGCGCTTGTTCCAAGTTGGTCGCAGTACTTGTCTAGTTTGTATTAGCGCAAGGCGCAATCCGTCACATGCAAGTTTGATATCAGTTCACAATTTGTCTTCGATATTTTAAATTTGATAGTTTATATACAAACCGATATAAACTATGGCAAAAAATGGTATTAAATTGTAAATGGTAGTTAAATGGTATAAACGCGAGTATATATTTCTTCAATAGTTTATAATCTCGCGGGATAGACTATAAACTAACTATGATCATAATTCATGTCAGCGTATAATTGAGGATTATTATTCAAGGTGATTTATTCTTTTTTCTGCTTTCCGTAAAAAATGTCATAGTAACCTCCCATTCTAAAACACACTCCTACCGTTAAATCAAAATTCATTTATACAAATTAGGCTCTAAATCAGGACTGTCGGAACGTAAAACTAAACTACACGAGACAGTTCCCGGCACGCCCGCCCTTCATCACTCCCTATTGCTTTAGCTGGAATCAAGAACTGGCGCAACAAACTGTAAGTTAGTAAGAAAATATTTTATTTGTTATTGTTGAAACATGGTTTACATGATACATTGCATACAAGATAATAAAGATTTACAGAAAAGTTCTAACATTTTCAGCCGCTTCAAGGCGTACAAATTGGTAGGAAGAGATGGTGCATAAACCGTGATAATATTCATCAAAATTCAATGTCAAAGTAGTCATTCAATTAATTAGTCAATAAATATGAATAGCTGTCATTAAAATTTCAATTCCAAATAACAAATGAAACACAAAAAAAAAACAATAGATTACAACAACATGTCAAAAATACAACATCGTCATCTAAAAAACGAGAAAATTGTCCTCTTTCATTAACTCTTCTATACTGTATTATGCTCTTTCAATTAATAAACTCTTCAATTTACTTCTGAGAACAGATATATTTAATGTTTTCCATGATTTGGGCAGTTTATTTAAAATGGTCGGATCCATGCAAAAGATGCTCTTACGCATAAGAGTTGTTTTAGCGGCGTGAACACATAGTTTGAAATTATCACGTCTATTCCTAGGGACAGCATCAGACAAACGCTGAAATAAATGAGAATTGGATTTAATGAACATTACTGTTTCCAGGATATATAATGAGGGCAAAGTCAATATCTTAAGTTCTATAAAATAAGATTTACAGCTGTTCGTTGTTTGCAGTCTAAACATCAATCTAATGCACTTTTTCTGTGCCCGGAACACTATTTCATTGTTCGTGCTATTCCCCCAAAAGATGACTCCATATCTTTTTATTTTTTTGGATGGGAAAACATCAAAAGACTTCTCCCGCTCTGGGTGGAGCGGGAGGGCGTGTCAGACTTTTACTGACTAAAACCCACCCGTGTTCCTTCAGTTGCCTGTGCCAGGGCCACGGTTATCTCTTTTCGAATCACCCGCGACCCTGAGGCCTCGGCCCTATCGGACCCCGTCAATTTGTGCTGACATCTCTTTGAGGCGCGCGTGGAACACGACGCGCCATCGACTTGTCCTGGTCCTTACCGGACGGCGAGCTACCCATTGCTCGCCGTCCTCAAGTCCGCGCCTACGGTGGCCGGGAATCTGCAGGCGACTCCCTCTGCCCAGGGCGTCTCCTGCGGCGGCTAGTGGGGGCGTGAGGGCGCAAGGATCTCTCTCTCACGCGCTCCGCCTCCTCCTTCGCAAGCATTACTGCTTCGCAGGAGGTGACGGCTTTCCATTCCCTCTCGCTCCGTACCATGGCCTGGACCAGGTCCGGACGCGAGAGATCGCCGCCGCCGATCGCCTCCGCGAGGACACTGCGGTGCTCCTCCCAAGCTGGGCAGACCACCACCGTATGCTCCACCGTGTCCTCCAGGCGATCCACACAATGGTGACACCCGGGATGACTCCATATCTAAGAATTGATTCGGCTAATCCATAGTAAGCAGTAATTAGCGCATCTGTGTTAAGAACCACGGCAAGCTGTTTCATATTTGAGGTTTCCAATTCAATTTAGAATCTATTATTATTCCCAAAAATGTTTAAATAAGAAGAATTGTTTAAAGAAGATATTGAATAATAAGAATGTTGATTGTTTGCGTACATTGTCTAAAGTTCATTGCGTTAGTCTTTTTTAAATTAATTATTAAATTATTATCATTTAACCAATTCATAATAGATATTAGTGAATTATTAATGTCATGTTCATATGTGTTTTATGTCATTATAAGCTACTGTCACAGTGCAACCATCAGAAAAAGTATCATAGGATGTTCAGTTACTTTAGGCAAGTCATTTATGTACAAAGTAAACAACGGAGGCCCCAATACACTGCTTTGGGCTTCTCCGTATATAATTTCGCGTTCCTCTGATCTTGAAATTTCTTCACAATTCCTTTTTTTTATTATTTGACTTATTTCTGTAACTTGTTTACGTTTATGAAGAAACGTGGCAGTCGAAGCACTAGATCCGCTGCTGGTACCTGTTGTCTCGGTAGCGGCGTTCGATGTGCCCTGTGCAGGCGGGTTCCCTATTGGGGCCTCTTGTACGGCCCTAAGCGCGTTGAGCTCTTCCTGTCGACGTTTCTCTTGTTCTCTGTCCTTACTTCGTGTTAAAACCATCTTCTAGGCGCTGCAATCCGGCTCTCAGGACGGACCAAAATGTTCGGGATAGCATGGCCTTGTCGAATAAAACACTGGTAGGGATTTCACTAGAGGCGAACGGCGGCGAGGAACTGATTCGGAGCTGGCAGACTAGTTCTTCTTGGTAGTTTTCTTCTCGAGCGTATGTCGGTCTAGTTTGTTTGTTTGTTTGGCATCTCGCAGGTCAACCTACTGGGTTGTCGTCTGCTTAAGCGGACTTCCCTGGGGTTGCCCTAATAAATTAAGGCCTCCAGTCAGGACTTAAACTTAAATGCTAACTAAAAACTAAGCGACTACACGCTAAGGGCACCCCCTGTGGGGTACGAACCTCGGCTTAGGGCGTCGCTGGAAGAGGGCAGCAAATGACTAGCTGGATCGGGATTTATGTTATTTTGGGACGAATTTAAAGCTACAGACTCAGCAACGCGGGCTGGCTCGAGCAAGGGTCGGGAGGGGCGTGGATTTGGGCGTCGCGGCGGGCCTCGTCGGCGAGGTCGGTAGGACGGCGATCGGGTTTTGGGCTTAATTAGGGTGCTGGTGGCCTTACTACTCTCCTGGAGGAGGGTAGTAGCGTCGTCGGGGGCGATTAAAGTATGCCTTGGTCGGCGAATACTGCTAATGCGGGAGGGAGTGTAGCGGGCGGCCGCTGAGATCAAGGGGTTGGAGTGTTTGATGCCACAGTCAAAGAAACGCTTCGAAAAGCGTTTTATGAACTGGTTTATGGTTGGCATTTTAAGGTCGACGTGAAGATCTATGTTTCGGACATAGTAAGGGGCACCCGTAACCCTTCTGTGGAAACGGTTTTGGAGGGTTTGCATCTTATGGAGATGACGTGGGTGAGCGTGCGCAAATACAACGCAGGCATAGGTCATGATGGGACGGATGACTGCGGTGTAGATGCGCAGTTTGCATTTTAACGACAGTTTGCTTCGGGCTGTCAGTATAAACTGGAGTCTACTAAGAGCGAAGGAGGCGCGCGCGCGAACCGCCTTGATATGTTCCTTAAAGGTAAGGTTCTGATCTAGGATCACGCCTAGGTACTTGGCTTTCTTTTCCCAAGGAATCGGCTTGCCGTACATAGTGATCGGGCTGGGTATGTCGGTCTAAAATCCCGCCCGTCTTTTATACACGAATATTTCCCCTTCTACCGGCTCCGCCACCGTTTATCATCGCCGCCGTCATCGCCGGGCCTCCCCTAGGTAACTAGGGGTCTCACCTGGCGGTGACAGACCGCCGAGATGTCGTGAAGAAAGCGACGCTTTACTATAAACGTCGCGACGCTCCTACAGAAACAAAATAGCAATCACTCACATGGGCGCGTGTTGCCCGCGCGCCCAATCATATTACCGGCAATTGGAGCCAAACCAAGGAGGGGCCCGTTTTTACGGACCAACGTATAGACTCCGCGGCCGGGGGGCATAGCCCTGGAGCCGCTCGCTGCGCCCCCTTACGGGGACGTAGCGACTTCCAACAACAGCCACGTTCACCGACAGCCGCCATTTCGAGAGCCACTCGGGAAGAAACAAGGGGCCGCGCCCTGCCACACGCTTTTATAGTAGTGAGGTCGGAGGCGGGGAAAATAAAAATATATCCTCACGCCATGGCACTATGGAACGTCGCAGAGAGTGATACTATATGGCATTAGATAGGTCTTAGGAATAGCTATAAGTATGTAATAAACAAAATACTGTAATAACAATTTAATGATAAATAATAAATAAACGGTGGCGGAGCCGGTAGAAGGGGAAATATTCCTGTATAAAAGACGGGCGGGATTTTAGACCGACACACAATGCTATAGCTCGTACTCTCCAAACCTCCGCAAACGTCTTAGGCGCTTGGTTCCGGAAATGGAGAATCGAGGTCAACCCCGATAAGAGTCAGGCGATTCTCTTCTCGAGACGTCGTCGAGCCCCACCCCCCCTTCCCAGTCCGATCACTATGTACGGCAAGCCAATCCCTTGGGAGAAGCAAGCCAAATACCTAGGCGTGATCCTTGATCAAAACTTAACGTTCAAAGAGCACATTAAGGCTGTTCGCGCGCGCGCCGCTTTCGCTCTTGGTAGACTCCACTTTATTCTGACAGCCCGTTGCAAACTGTCACTTAAATGCAAGCTGCGCATCTACACCGCAGTCATCCGTCCCATCATGACCTATGCCTGCGTTGTATTCGCGCACGCTCACCCACGTCATCTCCATAAGATGCAGACCCTCCAGAACCGTTTCCTCAGAAAGGTCACGGGTGCCCCCTTCTATGTCCGTAATATAAATCTCCACATCGATCTTAAAATGCCTACCATAAACCAGTTCATGAAACGCTTATCGAAGCGTTTCTTTGACTGTGGCATAAAACACCCCAACCCCTTGATCTCAGCGGCCGCCCGCTACACTCCTTCCCGTATTAGTAGTATTCGCCGACCAAGGCATACCTTAATCGCCCCCGACGACGCCACTACCCTCCTGCAGGAGAGTAGTAAGGCAACCAGCACGCTTCATAAGCCCAAAACCCGATCGCCGTCCTACCGTCCTCGCCGCCGAGGCCCGCCGCGACGCCCAAATCTACGCCCCTCCCGACCCTTGCTCGAGCCAGCCCGCGCCGCTGAGCCTGTAGCTTTAAATTCGTCCCTAAATAATATCATACCTGATCCAGCTAGTCATTTGCTGCCCTCTTCCAGCGACGCCCTAAGCCGAGGTTCGTACCCCACAGGGGGTGCCCTTAGCGTGTAGTCGCTTAGTTTTTAGTTAGTATTTAAGTTTAAGTCCTGGCTGGAGGCCTTAATTTATTAGGGAATCCACAGGCAAGTCCGTCTAAGCAGACGACAACCTCATAGGTTGACCTGCGAGATGCCATTTATAAAAAAAAAAAAAAAAAAAATAGACCGACACACTTCAGTTCCAGCGCTCGAGAAGAAAACTACCAAGAAAAACTAGTCTGCCAGCTCCGAATCAGTTCCTCGCCGCCGTTCGCCTCCAGTGAAATCCCTACCAGAGCCTTGGTCCTTCGAGAGCCGGATTACAGCGCCTAGAAGATGGTTTTAACACGAAGTAAGGACGGAGAACAAGAGAAACGTCGACAGGAAGAGCTCAACGCGCTTAGGGCCGTACAAGAGGCCCCAATAGGGAACCCGCCTGCACAGGGCACGTCGAACGCCGCTACCGAGACAACAGGTACCAGCAGCGGATCTAGTGCTTCGACTGCCACAGTGCCACCTCTCAGAAGAAGCAGACCTCTCAGCGTACACTGAGGCCTGCAGACGCATGTTTGTGGCGGCATCTACACCGTCACATGCGAACAAACGCATCACACTGACGTCTGACAAATCCTGCATCGCGCAAGCAGAGTTTACCGCGCAGATAGCATATATACAACTTCCAGACATCAAACGTTGGGCAGTTGCCCGCCAGATACGACATCCATCTGGTCGGAGGCTCCTCCCTTTTCCAAAAGTATGAGTGAACTTTACACCCTGTTCCTCATATCTCTAAACTGGTGACCCCGAGTATGAACGTCAGCGCAGCCTTCGTGCAACTACTTCAGCGTGACGTCATCATCATCACTCCCGCAAGCTTTAGAGCGGCGAGTCACACAGCCAGCCAGCAACCACGGCTTCAACGGGTATTCTGACCATCAGCATGCAGCGCGAGCGCATACCTGGTCATCACCCTCAGCCTCATCAGCAACTTCGGCACAGTACACTGCAGATTCGGCCGGTCCACAAGCAGAGCCCTGAATCCCTCTCCTGGTCGAACAGCAGCAGCCAGCCACAACCCGGCGCTGTACCACATCCGACCCACTGGAGCACAAGCAGCGCCACCCCGACTCACTGGGGGCATCATCGCAGACAGTTCCGACTCACCGCGAACTACGCGACACCCGGCTCCGACCCACTGGAACCTCAGCTAGCAGTGGCAAAAAGCATCGCAAGATACAAGACTCAGCCCACTATCGACCTCCGGTCTCCGGAGGGGAGTGATGTGGCGGCATCTACACCGTCACATGCGAACAAACGCATCACACTGACGTCTGACAAATCCTGCATCGCGCAAGCAGAGTTTACCGAGCAGAAAGCATATATACAACTTCCCGACATCAAACGTTGGGCAGTTGCCCGCCAGATACGACATCCATCTGGTCGGGGGATCCTCCCTTTTCCAAAGGTATGAGTGAACTTTACACCCTGTTCCTCATATCTCTAAATGTTCACGTCGCTCCATAACCTCCCGCAAGAGACTCCTCGCGGAGTTGGAGGCGAAAGAGCGGCTAGCCGAATTGAAACTCAAGCAAGCACAGGTACAAGCTGAAACAGAAATACAGCTACTACGGGTACAACGTCTTCAAGCAGAAGCAGACACCTCAGAAGATGAAGAAGAAGAAGCAGAAGATGACTTGGCTTCAGTTCGCATTAGCACTTGGTTAAAAGACACCGAGCCGAACCAACCACAGTCAGCACATGATAGTGTGAAAACAAGCCAGCCGTTGATAGACGTGACAACCCTTGCCACCGCGCTCTCTCAAGCGGTACGAAGCACAAGGGAACCACCGAAGTATATTCAAGAGCTGCCGCTTTTCAATGGAAGCAGCACAGATTGGCTCGGCTTCAAGACAGCATACGAAGAAACACTCAAGTACTTCACACAAAATGAAAACATAGCACGCATACGTCGAAGCCTGCGTGGAACTGCAAAAGAAGCTGTTGGCTCTCCTTGTAAGCCAACCAGATCCAAGAGTCATCATAGAAGCCTTGGAAAGAAGATTCGGAAGACCAGAAGCAATCATTCACCTCGAATTAGAGAATCTCAAGGCACTGAACCGAGTCAGCGACAACCCTCGAGACTTATGCATCTTTGCCGGACGAATAGCAAACATAGTGGGCACCATCGAAGCATTGAAGAAGCCACAATACCTACACAGTCCTGAGATGGCGCGAACGATTACAGAGAAGCTCACTCCTATACTGAAGAGCAAGTGGTATGACTACGCAGCAAGGAAGAGTGAAGATACGCCAGAAATAAAGAAGATATGAAGATATCTTCTTTAATTCTGGCGTATTCTTCTTGAACGAAGAAGCAGACAAGTGTGGTGCATACGCCTTACCAGAAACCGTCATCGATGAAATCGGGGGAAGAGACCGGTTTAAGAACAGAAGAGCAGAGCGCACATTCGCTTCAGAAAAGAGAACCTTATTAGATCCTTATCGATCGATGCCCTCAATGCAAGCAAGACCACAAGCTACCAGGCTGCAAGCAGTTCTCCGCCCTCGACACAAACACAAGGTGGGAAGTGGCAAAGAAGAACCACATCTGCTACCGCTGCCTTAGAAGCAAGCATCGACGACTCCAAAGCAAAGTGACACCGTGTGGAAGACATGGATGCACCATGAGACACCATAAGCTACTACATCACGACAAAGAACAAAGTAGCACGGTTGACTCAGAGAAGAAAGAAACAGCAGCGCCCGCAGTAGAAGTTACTTCGGCAGCGAAACCAGACAACCACCGACGTGCATATTTGAAGATAGCGCCCGTAATAATAAAGGGGCCGCACTCCAGCGTTGAAACATATGCACTATTAGATGAAGGAAGTACCATCACTCTACTGGACGCATCGATAGCCGACGTCATTGGAAGTAGATGGACCTGGAAACGCTATGTGGATTCTAGGAATCGGCAAAAAAATTAAACACGACAACAGCAAAGTCATTAGTTTCAGCATCAGGGGAAAATATGCAGAAGAAGAATACCAACTAGAAGCTGCACGTACCGTCGACAGACTGAGCTTCACACCAGAAACGGTATACAGCCAGCACCTAGAAGACTGTGAACATCTGATCGACATTAAAGATCAGATCACCTGTCAGCACGCTTAACCCAAATTGTTAATTGGACAAGACAACTGGCACCTCACCGTGTCAAGAAAGCTCCGCACCGGTCGTCGTAACCAGCCCGTAGCTTCACTCACACAGCTCGGCTGGGTTCTTCATGGCTGTCGCAGTTCGCTCACAAACAAGGTAGCGTTTTGTGGCAAACTCCAACAAAAAGAAGATGAACCAACAATGGAAGAGCTGGTCAGGAACCACTTCAAACTCGAATCCTTATGCATCGAGCCAAGAACACCGAAAGAAGACCCTGAACAGAAAGCTATCCAGATATTAGAAGAAACCAGCAGAAGACTGCCAGAAGGAAGATTCGAAACCGGCCTGTTGTGGAAAGAAAAAGACCGCCAGATACCAAACCACTATAAAGAAGCTGAACGACGCCTGCGTTAGAGAAGTGACTAGACAAAGATGAAAACCTCAAACAGAAATATGAAGAGAGGATGGAAAATCTGTTCAAATCGGGTTACGCCGAACCAACGTCTACTCCAGCTCCAGAAGGAAGAACGTGGTACCTACCACATTTTCCGGTCATCAACCCAACGAAGCCTCACAAACCACCAAGACTTGTACATGACGCATCAGCCAAATCAGCCGGCGTATGTCTGAACGACATGCTATATTCGGGACCAGACCTGCTACAGTCACTTCTCGGAGTCATCATGAGGTTCCGAAAATATGCATACGCAGTCAGCGGGGACATAAAAGAAATGTTCATGCAAGTAAAAATAAGAAAAGATAGAGACGGGTTACGATTTCTATGGAGAGGCAAACGGCGGGAGGGCAAACCGGAGGAATACAGAATGACTTCTGTAATTTTTGGAGCCACATCATCTCCATATACAGCACTATTCATCAAGAATAAGAATGCTAGTGAATTTGCGAGCCGCTACCCAGAAGATGCAGCAGCGATACAGAAGAATCACGTATGGACGATTACGTCCAGAGCTTCACTACTATTCAAGAAGCACGTGAATTAACGAAGGCAGTCGATTTTATTCACAAGAAAGCGGGTTTCGTATTAAACAGATGGACATCAAACAACACAAGAACCATAGAAGAGTTCGGACTTCCTGAAAAAGACAACTCAAAACCGGCCATGTTACGACTATTCCTCTTGAGGGACAAAGAACGGTTAATGCAGAATGGTATGCTAGCATTTGTTTGCCACAGGTCGCTTCTGAACTCCGTAAAGAGAACTGCAACCGCCGCATCATCCTCCATCACGACAATGCGAGTTCTCACACCGCACACAGAACAAAAGAGTTTTTAGAGCAAGAAAACATAGAATTATTAGACCATCCGCCGTACAGCCCGAACCTAAGCCCTAATGATTTCTATACTTTCCCTAAAATAAAGAATAAATTGCGTGGACAGAGATTTTCATAACCTGAAGAAGCTGTGGACGCCTACAAAAGGGCCATTTTGGAGACCCCAACTTCCGAATGGAATGCTTCAATGATTGGTTCCATCTTATGGAAAAATGTGTCAAATTTCGCGGAGAATACTTCGAAAAGCAATAAATACATGATTCCCGAAATTTTCAGTGCCGCCCTCGTCCCTGCAGCATGTTTAATAAGAGCTGAGCAACTTTGGATCCGCGCCAGTCAACAAGAGAGCTTCACAGCCGAAATAGAGCGAATCAGAGGAGAAGGCACACCTAGCAACAGCGACCGCCTCAGTCATCTCAGCGTGTACATCGACGCTGGAGGCATCGTACGTCTACGGGGGAGTGTTTGCGGCACAAGAAATAACAGAAGACACGTCCAACCCTACAATACTGGACGGCAAACAGTATGTCTGTTTACACAACTTTACACAAGTAGACATAGCTCATGTCCACGAGAAACTCCATCATGGCGGTGTAGAGATAGTCGTGAACGAGTTACGACAACGGCTATGGATATCAAAAATACGCCCAACCGTAAGAGACAATTAAGAGCTGTCTGCCGTACCGCATAAGAAAGATGAAGCCAGCAAGCCCTCTTACAGGAGACCTACCGCGAGCACGCCTCGCACACCATGCGCGCCCCTTTACCTTCACCGGACTTGACTACTTTGGCTCTATAATAGAAGTAACAGTCGGACGCCACCATGAAAAAAGGTACGGGGCCCTCTTCACATGTATGACTTCACGAGCAATTCACATCGAAATCGTGTACCCATTGAACGCTGACTCAGCTGTATCGGCCCTGAGAAGATTCATGGCTAGAAGAGGCCGCCCGATGGAGCTGTGGAGCGACAACGCAACGTGCTTCAAAGCGGCTGATTAAGAGCTCGGCGCGGCAGCACTTGAAGCGTTGCAACATGAAACCACATATCGCCATATCACCTGGAAGTATATCCCCCCAGCAGCCCAATTTATGGGAGGAACATGGGAACGAATGGAACGGTCGGTAAAAGAAGCATTGAAAATCACAATGAATGAGCGGTATCCTAGCGACGAAACATTAGTGACGCTGTTAACAGAAGTCGAAAACACAGTAAACTCACGACCCCAACTCTCACGTACCAGGTCACTTCGAAGAAAAAAACTTGACAGCCCGCCAGCAATGGAAAAGGGCACAAGTCCTGGCGGACATGTTTTGGAGAAGATGGGTCAAGGAATACCTACCCCTACTGCAACACCGGCGGGAGCCTACCAGCACAGGAACCCAGCCCAAGATCGGAGACCTCGTCATTATCTGTGATGGCAACCTACCACGCAACACCTGGCCTCGAGGTCGCATCAGCCAGCTGTATCCAGGAACCGACGGAGAGGTTCGAGTTGTGGACGTCACCATCAGCGGCGGCCACGTCCTGCGGCGTCCCACCAAGAAGGTCATCGTACTTCCAACAGAGTCGCAGCGTGGCGACGGCGGGAGAATGTGCACGATGCCCTAAGGTCAATTCCTACGTGGGCGCAAGTAGTGTGCCGGGCGCTGAAATCATCGCGACATTGTAAGATGATTTCTTATTTGCGTGCTTCATGTACATAACTTACGTTTCTGTAGTTAATTTTGTTAAGTGATAGTATATAGGAATAATAGGAGCCATAATTGTTACGTAGAATAGGGAATTAAAGTGTTATGTGTAACTTTGCTGTCAAATCATAAATCTGCCGCACATGGGTTAAAATATAATGTAAATAAGTGTGAGTACATGGTCTTTGAGGTCAGCGGCAAGCGACGGAGGGAAGGACCCGAGTTGCTTATAAGCGGGTCACCAGTTAAAAGGGTGTCATCTTTTAAGTACCTAGGGCATTGTCTTGATGCTGACCTCAGGGACGATGTGGACGTTGAGAGGGAGCGCAGGGCTCTAGCGGTCCGGAGCAATATGTTGTGCCGTAGATTTGCGCGGTGTACAGACCAAGTAAAAGTAACACTATTCAAGGCTTATTGCCAAAGTTTGTACACGGGCAGTCTATGGGTCCATTATACTAAGAGATCGCTTGATGCCCTGCGAGTCCAATATAATAATGCTTTCAGGATGTTGTTGAGGCTGCCTCGTTACTGTAGCGCGTCGGAAATTTTTGCGCAAGCCCGAACCGACGGCTTCTTTGCAATTATACGCAAAAGAACTGCGTCGCTACTGAGGAGAGTGAGGGGAAGTCAAAACAGCATTCTGAAAACTGTAGCCGAGAGTCTCGGTTCTCCGATTATACGACAGTTTGTGCGGAGGTTGATTGTTACTAACACTACGAACGGCGGCGAGGAACTGATTCGGAGCTGGCAGACTAGTTCTTCTTGGTAGTTTTCTTCTCGAGCGTATGTCGGTCTAGTTTGTTTGTTTGTTTGGCATCTCGCAGGTCAACCTACTGGGTTGTCGTCTGCTTAAACGGACTTGCCTGTGGTTGCCCTAATAAATTAAGGCCTCCAGCCAGGACTTAAATACTAACAAAAAACTAAGCGACTACACGCTAAGGGCACCCCTGTGGGGTACGAGCCTCGGCTTAGGGTGTCGCTGGGAGGGGGCAGCAAGGGACTAGCTGGATCAGGATTTGAGTGATTTAGGGACGAAACATGTCCTTTATAACTTAATTAATCTAAATAGTTCGATAACAGTTTCTAATCACTTATTTCCTACTAATGAATGATGATTTATGATTTGACAGCAAAGTTACACATTATAACACTTTAATTCCCTATTCTACGTAACAATTATGGCTCCTATTATTCCTATATAATGTTAAGTATGAGGAAGAACTGTCAAATCTCTATGAAATGAAGGCCTCAGTCCCACAAGGCTCTGTGCTCGGGCCCGTGCTCTACTCGATCTATACTGCAGATTTGCCTAATACTGATGAAGTGGTAACGGCGACTTATGCAGACGACACTGTACGCCTTGCGAGTGACCAGAATCCAATGCAGGCATCTCAGAAGTTACAAGTCCAGTTGAATAAAATTGATCTTTGGCTGAAAAAATGGAGAATTCAACCTAGTATAACTAAGTCAGTTCAAGTAACTTTCACTCTTCGGAAGGGCGATTGTGCCCCAGTGTACATGGAATGTAAACCACTGCCAACTAGCAACACAGTAAAATACTTTGGGCTACATCTGGACAAAAGGCTAACCTGGGTCAACCACATTAGGGCAAAGAAAAAGGCAGCTACCATTGAGATGAAAAGTCTATCCTGGCTCTTAGGAAAACAATCAACATTATCTCTAAATAACAAGATACTTGTTTACAAAGTTATAATAAAACCAATCTGGACTTACGGAATAGAACTCTGGGGATCGGCTAGCAACTCCAATATCGAAATTTTACAAAGGTTCCAAAATTTTGCCCTAAGAACAATCTCAAGTGCACCCTGGTTCGTCAATAACACAGAAATACACGAGCACCTTAATATACCAACAGTGAAAGAAGAACTATGCGAAAAATGCAAAATATATAAACAGAAACTTAGCGAACACATCAATATCTTAACCAAGAACCTTTTAAACAGACAAGGGGATATAATAATCCGCCTAAAGAGATGGCAAATCTTAAACTTGGACCAGCGACAGTGAAAAATTAAAGTTTATATAGTAATGAACCACAATATGTGAATGTTCAATGGAACACCACAAAAACAATCTCACACGAAGATCTCATCTGATTATGGCTAGTAAGCCGATTGCAGATAAAAGAAGAGGAAAAAAAAATACATTTAGCATGACATTATGTAAAAACTCATAAATAGCCAAATTTATACTTTCCTTTTTTATAACTCCCTTTTTTCGTCACTTAATTATTATAGGGTGTGTGATATCTTTACTTTCAAAGAATCATGTTCAGTCTTGACCAGATTTTTTTTTAACGCGTCTAGTGATGTAAAATATCTATAAAAATTGCTTTTTTTTTGCTTATTACGTATCACTTATTTGAATTTTCAAATAAAGCCAAGAAAAAAAGCAATGTTACTATGTTTATCATTCCTAATAGACTTTCGGAAACGGAGCGTGTTTTACACACGTTCCGTTTCACATAATACGAAAAACTTGTTCGTTCGTCATGTGGTTATTGAATGTTTTTAGGAATCAATTGGTATTTATTTTTTACTTTACTTATTATTTTATGACCAGCTAGGATTTTCTTATGTTTTATATGTGTGGGTGTGGAAAGAAAAATAAGTGTACAGCTGACAGGTTACGCATAAAACCATAGACTACAATTTATAATTAAAACGAACTCTATCACAGGCTGTCATTTGTTTGACACCTCGCCTTATATGCACGAGGCTGTGAGTTCAAGTCCGGGCAAGTAACAATCTCAATAAAAGTCAGAAATCTCCACCCCGTCTTGACAAAGCGTGGTGATTAATGCTTGTGCCTTCTCTGTATGAGTTGAGTCCTTTGCCCAGCAGTCGGATAGTAATAAGCTGGTATCATATATTTCTCTAACTTGCACAAAATGTAGTGTAGAAAACAAGGATGGCTTAACATCACATGTGAAGGGTCAGTATCGGCGGGATATTACGAGAAAATGCTGTTTGCGGCCTCATGCCGATTTGATAATGATATTAATTACATTGAAGAGGGATTTATTTCAGAGTTATTGAAACTCTCTGCGACTAACTATGAAACAATTTGATGTTAACATTGTAATCGTATACGACGTAAATAACGCCCTACTGCTGGTCCAAAATTGGTTCACGGCTAATAATTTAGTACTAAATGGAAATAAAACTAAGTGTATAAGATTTTCTTTACCAAACGTCAAGAGTAGTGATTGTGAGATAGTATTGAATCAAGAGAAGCTAGAATTCGTCGATAAAACGGTTTTCTTGGGGATCACGCTCGACTCAAGGCTACAATGGGGTCCTCATTTAACATCTCTAGCAGGACGGCTAAGTTCAGCAGCTTACGCTGTCAGAAAAATCCGTCAATTTACTGATGTAGATACCGCGAGGCTGGTCTATTTTAGTTACTTTCATAGTATCATGTCTTACGGTATTTTGCTTTGGGGACGGGCTGCAGACATCGAGTCTATTTTTATTCTGCAGAAAAGAGCCATCAGAGCCATATATAATCTCCGCAGGCGCGATTCTCTAAGGGAATTGTTTAAGGATATTAACATCATGACTGTACCTTGTCAATACATCTATGAAAACATCATGTACGTAAGAAAAAATTTACATCTTTACAGTAAAAGAGGTGAAAGACATAATTATAGTACTAGAAATCGGGACCTATTAGTTCAACCAGGTTTCAGACTGGCTAAAGTAGACTCATCTTTCATGGGGTACTGTCTAAAATGTTATAATAAAATACCTCCCCACATACTTCAACTGAATGAGACAAAATTCAAATCCTTTGTCAAACGCACACTATTCAGGCAGGCATATTATAGGTTGGAGGACTACATAACTGATAAAAATGCCTGGCTTAATGCCGGTCCTGCTCCACACCACAACTAATTAATTGACATTCGAATCACTGTTGAAGCTGCTGAAGATAGTAAGAATTTATTTGCATTATATAAACTCAATCTCCTTTTTATTATATAGATGCATTGCACAGATGTGAGTACTTTGTACTATAGAGCTACCATTTACCGGGTAATGTCATAGATTGACTTGAATGTGCCCTGGCGGCTGATAGTATGTCATGCTCACTCAAATGTCTCGCTGACGGTGGCGCGTGTGTCGGATCATTTAGCTCCCTTCAAAATGGTTGAGCTGAATGGTGCTGATCCATGCGTCATGTTCGTGAACGGGCGCCGTCAGTTGGGACTGGTCATCTCTTAGCTGCCAGGGCTTATTTTAATAAATTATTAGCTGGATTGTTTTTAATTATGTTTTGATGCACTCTGGACGCTTTTAACGTGTACGGTTTTTTGTACATCGTTCTCACTTATAGTGAACAACATTAATCGATGTAACTAAGATATATGTAAAAACATTATTATTTAAAAGAGTGTCCATGGAGTTTCTTGCCCGTTCTTCTCCATAGGTACCTACTACGCTTTGGAATGGGCAACTAGCTTCATATTTCTGACTGACCGACTCCTTGACAATTCAAAAGTGCCTGTAAATGGTTTAATTGAAATAAATGATTTGAGTTTGAGTTTGAGTTTGAGTTTTGAGTTTATAGTTTTCGAGGGTAAACAGTTGTCAAACATTATCTGACATCTGTATAACCTCAAAAACCTATTTACTTAATAGTATTTTTCCCTGGCCTCTAAATGAAAAGATGATATGATATTGTGATATTATAACTAATAATTGTTAATAGACAACACTAGTTGTAGCTAGACGCGACCTGTAAAACGAATCATGTGACAGGTCAATCAATGTATGGAAAGTGGGCATGATTCTTTGATGCAAGAAATTGAGTTTTTCGGGGCATTGTAACATAACATAACATCACGCCTTGTTTCCCCGAAGTGTTGGGCAGAGGTTTACGTATAGTACACCCATATTTCGCCAGTTATGTTTTAAGTCCCATGTAATAGGGGGCGAGCCTATTGCCATTAACCGGGGACAAATCCAGACTCCGGGCTGCTACTGAGAAATTCCATTTAAGAAAAACCCAATAACATGTTACCCGACCTGGGAATCGTACCCAGGACCTCATGCTCAGCAGTAGCGATTGCAACCACTAGACCAACGATGCAGTCGGTTTCGGGGCATTGTATTTACTCTTATTAATTATTTGCCACATAGTCTTGGACTTGTTATTTGAGGTTTTAATATTATAATTGCTTTGTGCTTTCTGAGTTACATTCATAATTCTTTTGAGTAATTTTGAATATCTTTTGAAAATATCTCTATAAGTTTGACTTGGTTTAACCTATATTGCCATAGAAGATTGTTTTTACTACACAACTTTATCCCGCGTGATACCCAAGTAGGTTTTTATAAGTCTTAATGGTAACCATTTTGCTGGGGAAACAATAATTGGAACGTTTCAATAAAACAGTTGTAGGCTGCATCAGGATCGTCCCTCTCGTACACATCTGAGAAGGATAGACTACTTAGACAAGTCTTGAATTTTTCGATATTTTCATGACTGTAGTCTCGTGTACTTTTACGACCATACTTAAGAACATCCTTTTTTTTAACGGGGCACTTAAACAGTTGTGCTGTGTGATCGGATAGAGCGAACTCCAATACATCTGGTTTGTTTCGCAGACCGAGTGGGTTGCCTCAAACCAAGTTGTAAATTGAAATTTAAAAGAATACACTCGAATTCGTCTGACAGTTTACTTCTCTTCAAAATGTGGATGTAATCACCCGCTATAACTATACTCTTACATCGTTGTTCAGATAAATATTTTAAAAGAGTTTCTGACATAGATTCTACACACAGTATGCAAACTAATTAACATTACAAAACAAAGAAATAGAAAACAATCAATTAAATTATTTGCTATAATGTCAGCTAGCTCAAGCCAGCCAGCCAGTTGGTATATACAAAAACATTGTAAACTATACTCAAGCAGTAATAAAAACGTAAACAGAACTTGATACGTAAATCAAAACCTGCATAAAGGGCGTGCTTGATTACATGTGCAATGCTTGATTACATGTGCAATGCTTGATTACATGTGCAATGCTTGATTACATGTGCAATGCTTGATTACATGTGCAATGCTTGATTACATGTGCAATGCTTGATTACATGTGCAATGCTTGATTACATGTGCAATGCTTGATTACATGTGCAATGCTTGATTACATGTGCAATGCTTGATTACATGTGCAATGCTTGATTACATGTGCAATGCTTGATTACATGTGCAATGCTTGATTACATGTGCAATGCTTGATTACATGTGCAATGCTTGATTACATGTGCAATGCTTGATTACATGTGCAATGCTTGATTACATGTGCAATGCTTGATTACATGTGCAATGCTTGATTACATGTGCAATGCTTGATTACATGTGCAATGCTTGATTACATGTGCAATGCTTGATTACATGTGCAATGCTTGATTACATGTGCAATGCTTGATTACATGTGCAATGCTTGATTACATGTGCAATGCTTGATTACATGTGCAATGCTTGATTACATGTGCAATGCTTGATTACATGTGCAATGCTTGATTACATGTGCAATGCTTGATTACATGTGCAATGCTTGATTACATGTGCAATGCTTGATTACATGTGCAATGCTTGATTACATGTGCAATGCTTGATTACATGTGCAATGCTTGATTACATGTGCAATGCTTGATTACATGTGCAATGCTTGATTACATGTGCAATGCTTGATTACATGTGCAATGCTTGATTACATGTGCAATGCTCGATTACATGTGCAATGCTCGATTACATGTGCAATGCTCGATTACATGTGCAATGCTTGATTACATGTGCAATGCTTGATTACATGTGCAATGCTTGATTACATGTGCAATGCTTGATTACATGTGCAATGCTTGATTACATGTGCAATGCTTGATTACATGTGCAATGCTTGATTACATGTGCAATGCTTGATTACATGTGCAATGCTTGATTACATGTGCAATGCTTGATTTTGGGCAGGTTTTTCGAACGAAAATTATCGCAAAATCGACGTGACAAATTGTCAAGAGCGCGAAAACATCATCCAAACTATTCCAAACAATCTCAGCAGCTATGTGTATTTAGAACCAATATTCACCTGGCCACTGCGCCTGCAGCGCTATCTCGAGGTCTGTGTAGAGCTGACTGAGACACTTGACATCCTCCTGCGTCAGTCTGACGGACGACAGGATGCTGTCCAGCTGGCTGTGGAAGTCGCCGGACAGGTCGATCTTCTTCGGCTCTACGATTACACCTGAAGAACATAACGACAAAATCAAATGACAGACTGATTCATTATTTGTTTAAAATGTTAGGGAAAACCGTCTACAGTAGCAATATTTGTATATGTGAGAACAAAATGGTGTACATGGTCCACTGTGGTATAATAATTTTGTTCCAGAAACATTGTCGCTTAAATTGGAAACAAAGATTTGCATAGACTTTTCCTGTGATACATATTATTCAACTACAGAATACACGGGATCTTTTCAGGAAAGTAAAGTACTGTATTATATTGCACTGTAAAATAACTGTTAGATTTCACGATCTACGTAACACCTAATTTATACTTTACCAATTTCAAATATTTTAATTCATATAAAAATCCATACAATGTTAGTAGTAGTACAACTCAGCTTAATTTTAGTATTACATAAAATTAATAATAATAAACAACTAATGAACCGTTGAACTCTTTGTTCAATGGTTCACTAGTTTATTCGGACAAGTGAGTCTGAGCTCTTACCCACTTTCCTAACAAGGGAGAGTCCCACCGGTCTGAAAACACATTCAGCATGCCATTGGAGGCAGAGCGCTAATGACTTGACCAATGGTTTTACGGCACTGTTTTTATTATTATTACTTAACAGATTTATAGTATGTACCTTTCTGTTTGCTCATGGGGAACTCCCTCTTGGGCGTGGTGGGCTGGGCGGCCTCGGAGGCCACCCTGGCGGAGTAGGGCTTCACGCACAGGAAGTAGCCGTAGATGTGCAGTCGCTTGTAGGCCGCCAGCGCCGCCCGCGCGTCCTCCTCGCTGTTGTACGTCAGCGTCGCGCAGCGGCTGTTGCAGCGGTCTATGCGCACGCTACCGAACTTTGAGAACACCTCGAGCAAATCTTGTGGTTGAGTGTAGTTCGGATAACCTAGAAGAAAACGAGTAGGTTTTCTGAAATTTCTGATAGTCTCATTTTAAGAAGGTATAATTATTTACAAAGTCAACTATCTGTTGTAATAGTTACTTAACAGTGTTAGCTTAGCTGTTTGTCAAAACTTTCTGATGTGGTTAAAACACAAATCAGTTGCAAAAAGATAATGCCTTTTATGTCGTTACAGTAAAGGCTGTTGTAGTGCACTAATGTGCGATTGACTGTACCACAATTGAGCATTAAAGTGTTAGTTCAATTTATTTTACTCTCAACACCGCCATTGACGGACCCAAGCCCGTATGAGAAAGGAGAAGGGTTGGTTGCTTCAGGAGAGACTTAACTAACCGTGAAAGGGCAACTTTGAATCTCGGGCGACGGTTAATTAACCCGACCAACCCGCAACTTCGCTTCCTCTATCCACCTGAAGCGAAATCAGGGGGGTCTCGGCTTAGCCGTCCGGGCCAGAAGTAGGAAGCCTGTATACAAACCCACCCCAATCCTACGGTGGGATACGCGCCAATAGGATGAATGGAGTGATAGGTTGTCAGCCGCGAGCGCCAACCACAATGGACCTGGCTCACATTGTCGTATACTGCCTTCTAATGGGAATGGGCGTTACCCTGTATGTGACCTGTTTTAATCGACCCTACTCGTGGGGACAATATGGAAGATAAAAAACAACATGGGAATGGGCGTTACCTTGTATGAGACCTGTTTTAATCGATCCTACTCGTGGGGACAATATGGAAGATAAAAAACAACATGGGAATGTGTGTTACCCTGTATGAGACCTGTTTTAATCGACCCTACTCGTGGGGACAATATGGAAGATAAAAAACAACATGGGAATGGGCGTTACCCTGTATGAGACCTGTTTTAATCGACCCTAGTCGTGGGGGACAATATGGAAGATAAAAAACAATCAAACACTCTCACAAGCTTGAAAACCCGAAATTATATAACAAACTCAAGTCACGGAATAATCTTGACAACCTTAAACCAGCTGATACGAAAATAAGTACACCTAGAGCTAATAGCGACCAATGGACGAAAGTACCTGAAATAAAAACACAACGCGAAAGCCCTGAAATAAACAAAGCACAAAAACAACAAAAAACTCGACACCTATTGGAGCCAACCAACATCAACCTCAAATACATTCTCTGAGCAAGACACACAAATCAATAAAATTGTTGAAAAACCTGCCAACGGAGCCTTGGTGATGCACAATGCGGCAATTGCCAACAATACGGATCCACAAGAAAATACTGTTTTAGAAAGCCCAAATATATAAAATATGCTAGGGATCATGCATCCTCCAAGTGCAAACGTAAAGAAAGGACGGACTCGGTCCAATCTGTACCATGCGATGGCAACCACCCTTCCAACTGTATAGGCTGCTAAATATAGGGCTATATAAGGATCTCCAGAAAATCAAATATCCAACTCAACCAGCAAAACACCGACAGATAACGCATTTCAAATTTTAATATCAACCAGAAAAGGCGGACACACCTAGGTAGGAAGACCAACCATCATATAAGCAAGCATTATTAACCAATAAACCTTCGCACGCTATCAGGTGGATGATAAGCAAAGTCCGAACAAACTATTAAAGAAGTGATGAATACTACTAATGGAAATCATGACCAATATGACACATTCTGTTCATTAAAAATAGCCCTTACGAATGCCAATGGGCTCTCACACTATATCCTAGAAGTAGAGACATTTCCAAAACCAAACAAAATAGATCTTACTAGTATCCGAAACACATTTCACGACAAAGAATCCTCAGAATCCCCCACTACAAATTCTACCAAACAATGCATCCGGATGGTACAGCCCACGGAGGATCCGAAATTCTCATCAAGAATAACATCAAACATCATAAGGCCGAGCCGTTTAAAACTCCTGATGTCGAGCCACAAGTGTTGTTGTTGAGGTTTGTCGGAGACCTACAAATACAGTTTCCGTTATAGAATCTAGTTTCTTGCCATCAAGTTTTAAATTAAGACTCACTTGGGGTACATTTGGTAATGAGAACATTACGGACGAAATTATTAGCCATTTAGTTTTGTTCGCATTTAGTAAAAGATTATTAGCTGCCAACCATTTCGAAATAACAGCCAGACTATCGTTGACATGTGAGACATCCGTATCTATTCTATCAATTTTGAAAATAAGAGAAGTTTCATCGGCGAATAAAATGATGTCCGATAAGTTAGCCATCATGTAAGGAAGGTCATTAATATAAACTAGAATTAAGAAAGGGCCAAGAATTAAACCTTGAGGCACGCCTATCTGAACTGAGAACCCCGAGTACATCGCTTCTTTAATGTTTCCTTTTTGCTGCCTGTTTGATAGATAGGAAAGACCAAGATCAGCAGCTTGTCCACGAACTCCGTAGTGGTGTATTTTACTTATCAGTGTTTTGTGGTCAACGCAGTGAAAGGCTTTTGAGAGGTCACAGAAAATGCCAATTGCATCCTGGGAATTCTCCCAGGATTCCAAAATGTGACTGATGAGTTTTAGTCCCGCGTCACTCGTCTACCGAGTTCAAATGTGATAACATCCGGTGTAGCATAATTTTTCATAGATTTTAATGGCATTACAGGCATATTTAATCAATGTTTAGACAGCGATACGTTTCCTAAAATCATCGAATCGGGTAGTAAGAGTGATCACTATGTAAATGTAACTGCTCTCAAATCATGTTTTTTTTTACATCAATGACAGTACTTCAAAAAAATCTGTTGTTTCATAGAAAAGAGCAAAACCTACGCGGTCAAAATGTATGGCGGAGCATTTTTTTTTAAAATAACCGACAAAAAAATTCAACTCAGGCGGGGTTTAAAATCATGTCCTATACACCTACTACGACGTACTGAGTCCATGGTTACCACCATGGACTCAGTACGTCGTAGTAGGTTGTACGTCGATGTCCCTTCCACCCTGAATATGTAGATTATTTTATATTTTGTGTATGTGAGAAGGTTGTAGGCCTTGTAGACTGTAGATTTGTAGACCATTTTATGAAATACTTGTTGACAGGCGTACACGATCCTCCCTTAAGTACCTATCAACTTATTTTGGAGTTTATTGCTGGTTCTTCTCCATAGGAAACAACTAATTGGAACCGTGCACCTAACTTCTGTCGTTTCATAAATGCCAAGGTTTAAGTGAAGTAAAGTATTTTGATTTTGAAGAACTGAAGGTATGCGAACTGTGCGTATCCTCACCAGAGACGAGGATCCTGCGGCCGGGCGTCGCGAGCGGGTGCGCGTCGGGAGCGTCGGGTGCGGCCGCGCGGCGTCGGCGCGGCGCGTGGCGCGGAGACGACGACGATGATGACGGACTGGACTGCGCCCGCGACGTCTGCTCCATGGCTCATGGGTATAGGTGCTCACCTGCGAAAAGAAAAAATCTAATCATTTGCAGAAACCCCTGACAAGACCACTCAATTTTGTATGTAATTTACATAATGTTAAAACCTGCCAACTATTCGTTTATCAAATTTCAATGCAGTTAGTTATGGTATGCTGCACTGCCCTTTCGAGTCCTACCCTGATAAGTTTAACGCTTAGCGGAATTAACCCTGAATAAGTTAATTCCGGAAAGCGTTAGGCAGCCCCCGAAGGTAGCCCACGAAATTCAAAATGTCTTAAGTTTTTTGTAATTTACAGGTCAGTGCCAGATTTATAATACTTATTAATCAATGTATAATTTGCAATAGTAACAATTAATTAATATTTGTTATAATATTCATTATAATTCTACATCATTGCATGCATCAATCTTCTCATTTTGTTATAATAATCCTCATGTTTTGGGTCCCATTTCAATAGATTATTTTTATATGATTCAATTAATTGCAAGGAAGCATCTTCTGTCCACGTTTCCATGATGCTCGGTTCGAGCTACCGAGACCGACGTCTTTAACTAAACACGTCCGCGAGCGCACTGCGAGCGCGAAGCAAATCCCTTTTGTGTTCGTCAAAAAACCGACAATTGGCGGAGCACAGCAGAGCACGAACGAAATGCTCGCAGCGTGCTCGTTCGAGGCTTGTAAGTCGGTCCACACTAGACGAATTGTGTTCGGCTCATGCTCAGCTCGTGATGGGCTCGCCTAGCGTAGACGCAGCTAAACACTACATCAGCGAAAAAGTCGCGAACGGAAACGAGCACGTGATTCAGTACATGTTATTATAAACGAAGAATTGCTTTTGGAGCAGCATCACAAAGATTGCCTTTGATATCGAGTGGGAGAAGATTGGATGAATGGTCAAGCAAGTCAATCATGACTCAGGTAAAAAAGCGATCCGACCTCTAGCTAGCTTAACCCATTGTGTTCATATGTTCATATACCTAGAAGCTTGCACTCACACTTTTTAGTTTAACTTAGGAGAAGGAAACCTTGTCTTTCGAAAGTATTAGATTACATAGGTACCTACTCACGTAACTAAACTATCGTGACCACAACCAAGAACCAAGTACCAAGAAACCACTTACCACTTTTCACTTTAAAAACCCCTTTAAAATAAAAACTTATTTAAGTATTGCCTAGATGTCTGAATGTCTGCACTTCGACATACAATTTAACGAACGCAACTATTTATTCGTTTATCGTGTTACGACGAATCAACAATTCAACACGACATGGACAGACTCAAATAAATACGACTTATATGGACACAAATATTTTGGCTCTATGAGTGGGGAGTTCCCCGAAAATGTACGACACACAAAATGTAATATGAACAGAAGGATCACTTCAGTAAAATTAAAATCCAAAGTTAAAAAGAGGAGGTATTTTACAATGTGCTTCAAAAAAATCCAGAGCCTTTAAGATATTACTGTTCCGATGCCCGAAAGAAAAATCGAAATCTATAGAGGATCACCAATTGAGTTGAACTTGAAATTTGGTACACATAATATGAATTTCTGTAACGCGGACGTGTAACGTAAAAAATAATAATTTAATATTGGGTGTCACTTTTGGAAGGAAATTAAGAAAAAAATAATCTGTACCGTGTGTTACTTAGCAAATGAAAGGGCTTTGGTACTGTGAGGGTCTCAAATTTTTTTTTTAATTTTTCGTGACAACCTCATAAAATATAGAAATTATGTAATTGTAAATAGCTTTAAATGTTGTTTCTCTTTACAGGTAAGGTTTTAAACAGTTAAAGTTATGTAAAAAATAGAATAAAATTGTCAATCCCATATCCCCTATCTCCAAAACTACTGAGCCACTACATAATAAAATATGTAAAGAAAATATGTAGTGTTATTTATAAAGATTACAGGAAAACCTTTATGAAGTCTATGATCTAAAAAGAAGGTTAATCTCTCAATATTGTGCAAACAAACTTGAGAGAATTGAGTTGGAATCTACTGCAAATGTAAGTTTGAACGTACGCGCGTATGTGAAAACAGGTTTTTCAACTACAGTGTTCAGTTTTTTCTTGGGATTAATTCATCCCAACTACGAGAACCCTTCAAGGTTTGTATGAATTAAAGTTTAAGGAAAATCCACCAGGACAGACGGAAATTTGCATGCTATTTTTGTATGAAATTCACCCCCAGAGACGCCAAGCACGACCAGCTAGTATATTCTATAAGGAATAATAGTTGGCCTTTTGGATGTGAACCTTCTGAATTTAGTTTGTTGAGCAATTGACTTAATGGAACAGGAAATAAAATAAAACCTTATCTTGTGACCCTCCATTAATAAATGATGTACCTACACATTAAAGAGTAGGTTTAAATAATTCCAAATAGGTAGTGCTAATTAATTCCTACAAATAAACATGGCATGTCAATAGATCAAGATTGATGTTTGTGAAAGTGTGTGATAAGGGAGTCCAAAAAATGCCACAAAACTTACCAGTGAAAATATTGACTGCTTTTGCGAAGTATTTTGGCTCCAAATATCCTTTTATGTTACCACTGGTTAGAATTACACCATTATCTGACTCATAGAATTTGATAGCGTCAGCTAAGGCACCTGCAAGGTCTATGTATATGTGGATTTCAGTGTCCTGGCGAAGACCACTGATTACGGAAGCATCCTCTAACATTCCTTTAGCTAAATGTATGTGTTTACGCTTCATACGACTAATGCCTTCATTTTTTATTTGTGGCCAGCATTTTAAATATGTGCCATGAATAACTGTATTGTATTTGGGCTGAAAAAAATAAACTTTGATAAAATTGTGTTATGGTGTACTTACTTACCCAAGATAATATAAAACAAAATGATTTAAAACCTCGGTAATGAGAGTGAGGTCAGCGTCAGAAACTCCAGTAATTGTGTGTCCTTGGTTAGCTTTGATTTCCAGACAGTTGCTGGAAGGGTTTTGCCTCAGTTTGAACCTCTGCTTATCATTGTTATTTACAACTCGTTCAATGTCCAATGTGCTGTATTTGCCTTTGAATGTTTTGTGCTGCAATATTTTATTTACATCTAAATATCCATCAGGGCTGAAAAAAAACTTCCTTTATTCAGAACTCAAGTTGCTAGTTTTAAATGTTGTATATTTTTTATTTCAGTGGCATCTGTTTATGATTTTCATGATGATGTTTAAGGTTTTCACATAGACAGTTCTTTGCACTTGTCAGATACAGCTTACTCAACTACATTGTTTGTTTTGCACTCAAACTAGTTACATTATCTAGTTAGTTAGTGCATCTAGATTCTGATGTTTCATAAGTGCCCATGTAGGTTTACGTGAAATAAATGTGAGATTATATAAATTAACTGAATGTTAAGTGTTGATTGTATTTTCATAATAACAAATGTACTTGTGTATAGAAATAAATTATGTTATAAACAATAGCTGCTTAGGGGCAACTAAACACTCTTAGATCAGGTCAATATTAAATTATGATGTATTCTATCTGTTAGTGCAGGATAAGGTTCACCAGCATGTAGTTGAGTGGCAGTGATAGTGAGATAGTGATGTTGCTTACTCGCCACCATCTTCAAACAATAATACTTGTGCCACTGTTATAAGTTTTACCATTCAAGTCAGAGGATGTATTTTTATAATTTGATTATTTACAAAATACAACATGTTCATTTTGTGACTTATAAGTATTCTTCATTTATAAACACACAACCATACAAAATACTTACAGAACACTACGAAGTGCCCAGCCTTCAGGACCTTTACACTCTGAATGCCAACAAACATTTGTGTGCATTAACTAAAGTTATAGGAAAATTTATCAAAGAAAAAGCCTTTGAAGCAATTCTTGTCCAACATTTGTTAAACTGTTACCTATTTAAATTATTTATATTAATGTTTCTTTGCTTACTGGATCTTATCAATCTCAACGTCAAACGTGACCTCCTTGGGTGCCTTAAATGAGGGCACACAAGTAAAACGACTTCGACAGTCAATGGGCAACTAAATAAATTGCAAACACCGCATAATTGATCCGATAAATTTAAAATCGCGTCCAGTGTCGATGCGTCTCAACGGCACAACAAAGATATACAAATTGATATTCATTACTATATTTACGTACAGCTGTTTAGACGCAGGAGACAGGTGACTAGCGAACATACCTTAGCCTGAAACCTTCGCGGACTGCTCCGTGTCGTAGCAGCCAAGATAACGATTTACTCAACTGTATGTCTTTGTTATTCCTGCAAAAAAACCTGAACTCAATTTATAATATAAATAATACTGGACTCCTCAGCACAGAGCGTCATTGAAGAGACAACGTACATCTAATTTGTCAACGAAATTTAAGTTTACGATGCGTGCGATACTATTGGAATATTATTGTGTTTAACACGAAATAAGGAACTATGTTTTATTTTGCCAATCAAGTCTTACACGACTTGAAAATTTGCGAGATTATGTTTTAAAACACAGAACTAGAAAACAAAGGATGCGGTTGTTGCTTCGCAAAAAAACACTTGCGTTATTTTCCCGTCGATAATTACTGATGGATTGATGAGATTATAGATAGACAGACAGACATGTGCACAGACTACTTATAGATACCACGTATGACGTATGACATTTGTCAATAAAACTTTATTTTAACAAGTGTTGCCAGAGAAAATACTAGGCTGATCAAAACCTGTAGATTAAGTGTGCCAGTACACGAAAATGAAACTTCATAAAATATTATAAAGATTTAAAAATAAGAGAGATTTCACCAATAAAACTGAACGCGATTAGCCATTTTAAACCTAGTTCAAGAGCTGTCAGTTTCAATATTCCATAAAAACAATGACACTGACAACTCTTGACCGTAGTGATAAGTGCTGATCGCGTTCAATATCAGTTTGGTTCAGTTTTCTTCCGTCCCATGTAACGAAATGTGCCTAAACGTGCATAACTCGACACCGACAGCATTAAACAAAGTCATCGTTCATCATCATTCTCGTGGCCAATTTAAATGGAGGCCGCGCCACATGATTTTTCTTCCATACTTCTCTATTAGCTATTAGTCTAGTCCTCACCTCTATCTATACAAAAGTATGAAGAATTAACAATTACAGTATGAAACTAAAATCATATTATTACACAATAATTGCTTAGGGGCTACTAAACACTCTTAGATCAGGTCAATATTGATAAATGATTTTATTTCTGTAAGTAGGTTTTTACAAACACTTTTACACGTCAATACTATTTTAAAAATAGATGAGATCGGCGTTTCCTATCTGACTACTCTGAGAAGAAACGCCAAAACAAACTCAGAGGTCACAGTCTCTTTTAAAGTCCAGACATAATCTTGGTCAGGTCATGTGAAGACCATGTGGATTGATGTCTGAAATGGTCTTTTGAGGAAAGAACCAAACAGAATGAGTGGACCTGTCCAGTCAGTGCACGCATTTGTCAGTAATCATGCAGCTCAACACAACACATATGGAGCTCAACGATTCGACGAACATTACCAAAGAAAGGACATTTGGGTAGGCCGCATAAATTGCTCAAACTGCCAGACCATGATTAAAACTAATTTTAAAAATTAAAAATAGATTGAGATAAAAAAAAACAACAAATCCACACTGCCTTCACATTCACAATAATTAAAATATTATAATACTTTACAAAGTTATTAAATTATGATCAAGATTATGCCATAATGAAAGGCAACATCATCTGCAATTTACGAATGAACGAATGCACAGAGACGAAAAGTGTTATTCCAAAACAAGTAATATAAAAATAAAATAATAGTATGAAATAAGAATATAAAATATAATAAAAGCTTTCAGGCATACTAACACTTTAATTCTAGGTCCCACCAAGCTGGGCATGCGGGTTAATGACTGCAGGGCCAGTTCTTCTAACCGAAACTGTCAATGTCAACGGTATGTGTATAAATGCCGTCAAGCCGATCGTCAAGGAAGATATATATAGATATATATTGTTTTTTTTTTTTTTTGGGTATGGCATCTCGTAGTTGACCTTGAGAGGTCGTGACTACTTAACCGGACTATCCTGTGGCTGCCTTAAGCGGACTCAAAGCCTCCAGCCAGGGGCGTAAAACTACTTACATTACTAAGTGAACGCTCGCTAAGGTCACCCCCTGTGGGGTACGGACCTCGGTTTAGGGCGTCGCTGACGGGAGGACAGCAAGATGGGACAGGCTGGATCAAGTTTTGTTGATTATTATTATTCGGGGAATTTAAAGCTACAGGCTCAGCCACGGCGCGGGCTGGCACTTCGTCGAGCAAGGGTCGGGGGGGACAATTACGTCGGGATCTTCGCGAGGAACCTCGGCGGCGAGGTCGGAATGTCGGTCTGTGTTTGTGCACTGTACTGGTGGCCCTACTGCTCTCCTGAATGAGAGTTATGTGGTCATCGGGATCGGTGAGGACATGCTTGGGACGCGGACTTGACTAAAGGAGGAGGGAATTTAGCTAGCGGCTTTCACAACCAGAGGGTTGCGGTGATTCGCGGCGGTCTCGAAGAAACGCTTTGAAATGCGTTTCATGAACTGACGGATAGTGGGAATCCTGAGGTCTACGTGGAGGATTTTGTTGCGAACGTACCAGGGGGATGCTGTTATCATAAGGAGGAACTTGTTCTGGAGGGTCTGCATTCTATTGAAGCGAACGGGCTTGGCGTGTGCGAAGACTGCACTGGCATAGGTCATGATCGGGCGAATGCACGCTGTGTAGATACGCAATTTGCACTTTAGTGACAATTTGTTACGTGCACTTTATTGATAAGTACTCTGCACTTCTTATACCCAGAGAATATGAATTTTGGAGGATTTTTAGTAAGTATATTATATCGGCGGTAACCGGCCTCAGTGCTGTCCTGTAAAAACAAAATTCCCTATGTGTGAGTAATGGATACAGTTTTTAACGAATGTTTGGTTTTTTACTTTTTTTGTCTGTGGGCTTTGTATTTTCAATAAATCTATGAAACTATTCTAGATAGATCATCCCAAATAAGGAACCCTTTAGGTGTTTTTAGATCGCTTATTTACTTTCCTTGCCAGTCATTTCAGTAATCATCGACCTCAATGGATGGATTTTAATTATTATACTATTTGTGGCCGGCCTACCCTTTGTTTTTGTAAGGCTTTTAATATCAACAATTTTTTGCGATTTTCTACACGTAATGTTTTGTAAATAGTGAAAGATGTGTTGTGTTGAACCCAAATAAATTGGAAAAAGGGCATGAGAACGATTATGAATGGGAAACAGCTCGATAGTATTTTAGTATTTTTATCATAAACCAACTTGCAGCAGATTGTTTTTGCTTCATAAATGTTCATGCAATAATAAACTCCAAAACCAAAGTCAAAAGGGTCAAAACTGCGTGTATTATTTTTGGAATGGCATAGACCGCTCCGTTGAGAACTGACAGAAAATCAATGAAGAGTGTGGAATAGACAATTAGGCATAGACTGAGGTCAGCTGACTTCATTACTATCATTGGGTCTTGTGATAAGTTGTGATCCTCCGCCATTCTCGGCCCGACTTTTCCGTCTTTCTCGTCCCGTGAGTTGGATTTTAAATATTAAAATATTGTAATTCGTACATTATTTAGTTTGTTATTGTAGGAGTATGTGTTATTGATCGTGGATATCCTTCCTTTCTTCCTAAATTGCGGTAAGGTTGTTCCTGATTCTGCCATAGTATTTCTTTCCTGAGAACCATGTAATGTCACGCATTATTTGGATTTTTCGGTATTTCTGCGGTGTAGTTTCGTTTAGAACTGATATTAGTGCGCATTTCAGTAATAAATACAAGGTATTGGTTTTTAACGCAGGTATCTCATTATTATTTAATTAATTATCGTTCCACCCATTTATCATGTGACGATGTCTGGAGAGATTTCAGAACACTTCAGCTCCTTGAGTAATGACATAAGTACTTGATTGTAATATGTGCTGTGTCTCTGCCGAAGTATTAAATGTTGCTAATTATTGTAGGTGCAGGCAGTTTTCTTAATGCATACCTAATTATATGCTTCTGCTGTAGTGTATGTACTTATCTCATTTTGTGGAAAATCAACTGTTATGTGTTAAACTTCTACAAATCCAGCCTAATATTCCTATTAGAATCTAGTTTGCAAATTTGTATTTTTTTAACAACCTATTCTAGCAGTGAATTGCGACATTCTGATTTAATGGGTGTAACTCATACCTATATAAAACTCCTCTTCATGCTATGTATTCTCATTTAGCATCTCTTGTAACTTATTTCAAATAACATGAACTATTTCATGACTGGCTGACTGACTGGCGAACAGCTCATAGCCCAAAACCCAAAACACTGGATAAAGAGATGTCATACAATTTTGAAACCATATTCATTCCTGTAGTGTACAGGTTGCACTAAGTTAGATTTTTTAACTTAGTTCCTGATCTGTTCTAATGTTCATTAAATAAAGGTTTGTAAGTGATGAAGTGAGCAACTCAGCTTATCAGCTAGTATAAAATATTATGAAATTTTTACATAAAATACTAATGATTTCTATCTTTTAAACATGTTTTTCTCAAATAATAATGGTAGATTTGGGTCATAAAACTTTGTACCACAGAAAAATCATTAAAACAGATCCATTACTTGATACTGCAAAACTGCATTCTTTAATTTTTATATTCTTTTGGGTGTTACATAAAATTTATTTGTCAAGCATGTCAATTTTATGAAATTACAACATCTGACTGGAAAAAAATATCTCAAGTCAAGGTCGATTGACTAAAAAGAAGAAGGCTTCATAAATGGGGAATCAATTTTTGCCAACATTTTCTTCATGAGAGTTGACATTGATGGATGTTGTGTTTATCAGTGCTCATTGATAAAAGTTGGTTGTCAGCTGATCTGCCAGTCTATGGTCTTAGTCTGGCCAGCAACATTGGCAGCACAGTGTTAACGAAATTTGATGATTAGGGTATGTTTTAAATATAATTTCAAAAGTAGTGATATTTTTTTCCATAATCTTCAACTTTATCAATTAAAATAAAGCTTTATAATAAAAAGTTGGATTTTATTAGGATTTAGAAAATTATTGCGGTGACATTACCCTGTGTAAATAATGGCAGGATCTTGGACAACCTTGTAAATTGAAAATCTAAACTGTAGAATGTGTCAGAAAACTATTTATATTTGTTCTAAGTCTTATTCTATGTAAATGATTGGTAGTACTAACCAATACTATGTTGGATGAACGGATTGTTTAACCAAAGTAGAATTTTATTATTTAATCAGCCAGATCTAGAAGTACTTACTTGTGGGTGACCGACCCACCCTTTTTACTGCTAAGACTTCTATGAACATGAACAATACTAATACAGGAATATTGTGTAGTCATGTCTTTACATAATAATTAAAAATCACTGATACCCAAATTAGAAAAAAAATAGTAAAAAATGTTTTTTTTTTGTTAAGGTATAGAATTAATCATTCAAAATGAGCAGACAGGGCTTGAAGACGATCGCCGATGAAGAAAATGAGGAGAGATTCGGTTTTGTCTTCGCCGTATCTGGTCCCGGTACGTACACATCAGATTTTTAGCATATTCATGCATAATCAACCTATTATGTTCCCACTGCTGGGACACAGGCCTCCCCTCTGTGAAAGCAAGTAGACCGTAATCAACTACGCGGGCCCTGTGCGGGTTGGTAGATGTCACATGTCTTCGAATTTTTGGTAATAAGACATATTGGTTTCCATACTATGTTTTTCTTCAACATTTTGATACCAGTGGTGATGAAATAATTTACACAAAGAAAAGCGCCTGTCTGGGTTCGAACCTACGACCTACAACTTTTAAGTCGCGGCCGTTATCACTGGGCCAACACTGCTCTCAGATTTTAAGCATTAGATGCAAACAGCAGTGGCAGAGTTCTTTGTAGTAGTACTTAATAGTAATGACTACAACACTTGTTTCTACCACCAAGCAGCTTTGCTGTGTTCCGAATAAAAGAGACTGGGTGTCACTGTAATTGCAGGTATATGAGATATCCCTGCGGGTCGGCGCTTCTAAGATGACCGTCTGGCCGATTTCAACTCTGTCCCTAGAATGACATCGTGTCTGCGGTGCCTTTGATATTAATAACACAGCAACAAGCGTCTAAAACCATTCATTGCCAGCATCTAGAGGCCAAATGCTTGCAAAAAAAAATGTATTCTAGCTGCTTATCATGATGATAGTCTAACATGTTACCCCTGCAGAGACATAGGCATCCACTCTGTGGGAGGGTTATCTTAAGCAGTAGATAACCCAGTCCAACACTGTAAAAGTCTTTATTTCAACACATTAACCAACCCGGGAGGAGGTTCCAGAATAGGAGAATAAGTATTTAGGTCAACAGTTTTCCACAAAACATTTAGGTCCAAACACTATGAACGCATATTACGTCATTCTTTGGCGTATTTGGCATCAGATTCTATTCACTTTGATATGACATAATGCATGTTCCCGGTTTTTGAATCAGTTTGAAAACCGGAAAATAGTCAGTTTTTATAATGGTCACTATCAACATTATCCAGAAGTCAACATACCTACATATATTTTGTACGAATAGACGGCCCTATATTGGCGATGTTCAAGCTCGAGCAGCAAATCGACAAACATGCATTTAACGAAACTGTTGAAATGAGTTGGTGTTGGAATATTGAAACATGGACACGAAATGAGTATTCACACAAATGTCAACAACATGAACATTATTGTAGATTTGCAAGACGGTCGGTATAGGTAAACACGCGAGCCTATCAAAATAATTAAAACAAAAGCACTCCTATCATTAGAACCTCCCATAAAGGCGTACCCACCGGGTATACCTACCCATCTATGGCTATGCTGCAGTAGGCATTGTAACTGAATACGCAACTTTACCCAATTCAATATGAGTTTAAATTAAACCAGTATTTTGTTCCCACAGTCGTCACGGCGGAGAAGATGTCCGGATCGGCTATGTACGAGCTCGTGAGGGTGGGGTACAATGAGCTGGTAGGAGAGATCATTCGTCTGGAAGGTGACATGGCCACCATCCAGGTATGTGGACCACTTCGGCATGATGTGAACGAAAATTACTTTAGATTTAGCATTTACCTCAATAGCAATAATAATATCAGCCTATTATTCGTCCTGCAGGGCAAAGGGGTTTTATAGAGAAGTCTCAGAAGAATTTTATTCCTAAAAAATTGATGATAATTTATTATCATCAATTTTTTAGGAATAAAATTCAGGAAATAAAAACATTATTTCTAAGGAATAAAATCATTATTTCTTTCTTTCTTTCTTTCTTTACTATAGGTACACCTCTGCCTAACCCTTCTGGGATAACAGGCGTGATGTTATGTTAACAATTTGAGCGTTTTTCATTTATTTTCCAATCAAAAATAAAACAACGACCCTTCATATTCAACATAGGTATACGAAGAGACATCAGGTGTAACAGTGGGAGACCCCGTACTGCGTACTGGCAAGCCTCTGTCCGTGGAGCTAGGCCCTGGTATCCTGGGCTCCATCTTTGATGGCATCCAGCGCCCCCTGAAGGACATCGGCGAGCTGACACAGTCCATCTACATCCCCAAGGGTGTCAACGTGCCCAGTCTGGCCAGGGAAGTGTCTTGGGAATTCAACCCATTGTCTATTAAGGTAGGTAGACTGAGGGTGGCTTTTTTTATAGTCTGACCGATATTCATTTTCTTTTTTCGCAAAACTTCGTTTACAACCGAATAAAATTAATATTTTAATTCATTTATTCCGAGTGAATCCATAGTAAAAACCAAAAGCACAATAACTGTGAAAATGCAGAAAAATATGATTTTTCTCGCTTATAACATCACATGGTTTGATTATTAATAAGTATCAATCAATCAACTCAGCCTATCACAGTCCACTGCTGGGCAAGGCCTCTCCCAGGCTGCGCCACACACTCTGTCCTCCGCCCTCCGCATCCAGTCTGTGTCAGATACTTTCTTATGGTCGGAACAATTATGTTTTTGAGAAAAGGATAAAGTTTCGTGTGAATAAAGTTTAGACGGTTAAATAAATATAAAAATATTTAAAATTTAATATGCTTAAATTTAGACTGTATTTTTATACTTTCCAAAGAACAATCTGTCAACAAACCAAACCAAAAAAATCTTTGTCGGCCGGAAATTTAAATCGGACCCCATCTATCGTTTTCGGCCGAAAAATAAAACTATTTTCGGTCATTGTGTAATACAATGTTTGAATAAAATTCTTTGTTCAATTCAAGGTATAATTTGAAATAAGTGTTTTTGATATGTGATCATTGTGGACCCAGTCAGGCACAGCAAAGTGGAAGAGAGGTTTTGCTGTTACACATACTATCAATTCTTTGCAAAAGGAATTTAAATATTTTTTATGCATATTTTAATAGCATTTACATAATATAATTGTTTTTGTTTCTTTAGGAATGTATAAAATGTTTGTTCTGTTTTATTTATTTCCGGTATTTTTATATATTTAATTGATTTAACTACTACTACAGCTGCCATTAAAATGATTATGTGATAGAATAATAAATGTTTGCTTGCAGGCCGGCTCCCACATAACCGGTGGCGACCTGTACGGTATTGTACACGAGAACACGCTGGTCAAGCACAAGATGCTCATCCCGCCCAAGGCCAAGGGAACCGTCACATACATCGCGCCCGCCGGCAACTACAAAGTCACTGTAAGTACTACTTAACTAGTTTTAGCTATGATGATACTGTCATCTATACTTAGCTCCCTTCAAAATGGTTGAGTTGAATGGTGCTAATCCATGCGTCATGTTCGTGAACGGGCGCCGTCAGTTGAGACTGGTCATCTCTTAGCTGCCACGGCGTATTTTAATTAAATTTTATTTTCGAATTGTTTTCATATTTAAATAACGGACGCTTTTAACGTTCTGCATCGTTCTCACTTGCATAATTTCAACATGAATGATGTAACCAATCTATTGTAAACATAATTTGATTTAAAAGAGTGTCCGTGGAGTTTCTTGCCCGTTCTTCTCCATAGGTACCTACTACGCTTTGGAATGGGCAACTAGCTTCATTTTTCTGACCGACCGACCTTGACAATTCAAAAGTGCCTGTAATTGGTTTATTTGAAATAAATGCTTTGAGTTTGAGTTTGATACATGTTAAAGCGAAATACCATTCGCTCACTGTGAAACCTACAAAGTTGCAATTTGGCGAATAAGTTCTTTATATGGTGTAGGTGGCCGCTATGAAAGGATTTTTGGAAGTTCCACATCCACCCATAGGGGGGTAAAATAGGGCATCAAAGCTTGTTTAGAAATCCGTCATTTTTAATGTTAGAGACATGAAATTAAACATTTCGGTTGCTGGTTTTGTATAAAAATATGGGTATCTGCAAGGAAACGTAACGGTATTGCGCCGGAGCCGGAGGTTACTGACCGTTAGGTGACGCATCGGCTTTCTGATGCCCTCAAAAAATAAGAATATTAAATCAAACGTAGACGTGTACGTACCAAGCCTTTTTCATGATCGCCGTATGTGTAAGATGAAACAAAAAATTTGTTCGGTTTTAATTATGTTCCATAGCCACAATATTACTGCTAAACCTGTGTTATACCGCTTACTTCGAAATCGGTTAAGGCATTTACAAGTTATCATGAATTAAGATTCGAAAGTCACACACATACATACAGTGCCCTCCAAAAGTTTTCTCACTTCAACTGTAATGTCACATTATGATTAAAATTCTAGTTTCAAATGTATAAACTGTAGACTGTGTGTACACAGACTACAGTTTATACATTTGAAACTAGAATTTTCTTCTATCACGTTTTTATTGAGTAATCTAACTATCTATGATAAGGGATTACATGGAAAAACTTCAACTAACTTTTTGAGGGCACTGTTTTTTTGGTCAGTCGTGTATAAGTAAGTAACCCTCGGTTTTGTGCAGGACATAGTATTGGAGACGGAGTTCGACGGCGAGAAGCAGAAGTACAGCATGCTGCAGGTGTGGCCGGTGCGACAGCCGCGGCCCGTCGCTGAGAAGCTTCCCGCCAACCATCCGCTGCTCACCGGCCAGCGCGTGCTGGACTCGCTGTTCCCGTGAGTGCGACGGCACGTGAGACCTAGTGCGGCTGGTGCGAGTATGGGAGGGTTGATGTGTGTGTTGTTTGTGCAGCTGTGTGCAGGGAGGTACCACGGCCATCCCCGGCGCCTTCGGCTGCGGCAAGACCGTCATCTCTCAGGCGCTGTCCAAATACTCCAACTCTGACGTCATCATCTACGTAGGATGCGGAGAGCGTGGTATGTACTCACTCTACTGTACTTAAAGAAGAGAAGATATTATATTTAAACTGGCTGACCCCGCACGCGTTGTTTTGCTTCTTTTTTATTTTGAAAAATAGATGTTGTCCGATTACCAGACCTACCCGATATAATTTCTTAAAAATCGTCCAGCCGTTTCGGAGGAGTTTGGTAACAAAAATTACGACACGAGAATTTTTATATATTAGAGGATAACAACTATATAGATTCTTGAGTTTGTATTTTTAGGGTTAAAAAGAAACAGCCTGCTTTTATTGGAATACTAACCAAGATATTCGTGTGCAGGTAACGAAATGTCTGAGGTACTGCGTGACTTCCCGGAGCTGACGGTGGAGATTGATGGAATGACGGAATCCATCATGAAGAGAACTGCGCTGGTCGCCAACACCTCCAACATGCCTGTAGCTGCCCGAGAGGCGTCCATCTACACCGGTAAAATAATAATATTGTTTGTTAATTAGGAAGTAAAAGTACAGTTATAAAGACATATGTATTTGGTAAGACACAAACGAAGCGTAGCTTTCGTAAAATTCGCACTCCTGAACAGGAGTAGGATATAATAATAAAAATAAAAATATTGTTTATGTTACCGTCCAGTTAACTATACTCACACATCTTAGCAGTTTATGTTAACGTTAATGAAGGGTTGCAAATGATACTTTAATCAGTGGCGATCAGCCTAGCCTAGTTTATGTCAACTTCTGAACTACACCATACAGTTTACTAAGAAAGTGGTTTACCTGCTGACATGAGAAAACATGACAAAAAAGAGTTGTCTATTTTATGGGACATCAGAATCGCGTTTGTTAATGTTTTTTTTTGTAAACTTAAACTTAACACTAAAACAAAAAGTGCATTCATTGTAGTCTTTTTTTCAGTTCACATGTCTTACGTTTATATTTCGTTTGAGCAGTACCTACGTACCGGTGTGTACAGTAAGCTTTTAACAAAATGAAAAACCATCTGTTCAAGGTATACTCTGTAAAACAAGATGGTAACAAAATAAAAAAAGAGAAAATTAATTTACTTGTGGTAAACATCACGGAAAGAAAAAATAAAACACAAAAAAGGAACAAGTTGGGGGAAATTATGCGTCACATCTACGCAAAACAACCATCACTCAGTAATATGCTGTGACACTATGCGACAGAGCCACAGTGCTGGTTTTCAGCGACAGTCGGCGTCGACGTGATGACGGTGACCAGCGCAGCATGAAATGAGATAGGAAAGCAGCAAAATAAGATAAATGAAATATACACGTACTAAGTCCCCCCCCCCCCCCCCCCCGCAGGCATCACGCTGTCGGAGTACTTCCGCGACATGGGCTACCACGTGGCCATGATGGCAGACTCCACGTCCCGCTGGGCCGAGGCACTCCGTGAGATCTCAGGTCGCCTGGCAGAGATGCCGGCCGACTCCGGCTACCCCGCCTACCTGGGCGCGCGCCTGGCGTCCTTCTACGAGCGTGCCGGCCGCGTCAACTGCCTCGGCAACCCTGACCGGGAAGGTAATCAATATCTGTCATTTAAGTTACAGGAAACGCGTCATAAGTAAACGTTACTTGTATTTGGTAACATCCCCATAGGCTCCTGAAGTTGATAACACATCCCCTTGGGTTCCTAAAGTTAGTAACATATCCCCTTAGGGTCCCACAGTTTCCAATGGGATATCTCATTGGACACATGACTTGCAATTAATATGTAATAATCTGGCAACACTAAATATAAAAAAATCACAACATCATACTATATGTATTCCTGAACTAGGTTTATCACTGTGTATTTTAGAACAACAGTATTTTAGAACATTAACGTGTATTAACCTAATATGTGTACTAGGTGTATTGAAACAATTAGAAGCAAAAGTCCCAACGGGGGTTATTATCGTGGTATTCAAGCCATTATATTGTGTATTTGATAAGGTCCTGTTGACCGATATAAACATGTGTAACATTTACTTGTATAACATGAGCCTTATGAATAACTGCCATGTTCAAATAAATTTCAATTAAACCATTATTTCTAGATATTATTTAGATTCAAATAAGTATGTGTTATTTGAACCTCGCAACATTACAAAATAGAATAAAAAGAGTTGCCCATTCCAAATTCAATGTCACATACTTTTATTGATTGCAAAGAAATGGGATTGAAAATTAAGCGAGGTGTTTTTTTTTTGAAATAAACAATAGAAATGTAGCTTAGATGGTGTACAAGGCGAGTGTTAAGAATCAGTGTAACGTATCTCACGCGGACAGGTTCCGTGTCCATCGTCGGCGCGGTGTCTCCGCCCGGAGGAGACTTCTCGGACCCCGTGACCGCGGCCACGCTGGGCATCGTGCAGGTGTTCTGGGGCCTGGACAAGAAGCTGGCGCAGAGGAAGCACTTCCCGTCCATCAACTGGCTCATCTCCTACTCCAAGTACATGCGCGCGCTCGATGACTTCTACGACAAGAACTACCCCGAGTTCGTGCCTCTTAGGACCAAGGTACGAAACAATAGTTGTGACTGTCAGAAATAATAAAAACGATGAATGATTTTATTTCTGTAACTGGCAGGTTTATACAAGCACTTTTATACGTCAATCATATGTTAAAAACTTAGGTCGGTTTTTCCTATCCGTCTATTCTGAGTATCCCACACAAATTTGAGTGCACCTCCATCAATCAGTGCACAAAATTAGCTATTTCACTGTTTTACCTGCTTGTGTAAGACACGAACGTGATCGTAGCAGGTGGCGTTCTGTGGTTTCTGCCTATCCCCATGGGAAGAAGGCGTGAGTTTATGTATGTGTATAAGACACCCTGCCCTGATCTAACTTACTAGAAATACTTTTCTGAAATAAGATAGCTCATTTACATTTTCAACTGCAACAAACAATTGAAAGTATTGTTGCTACTCATTTGAGATGAGATCAATAACTTCAAGCAAAATATTAATATACCTTTGATTTTTTGTAACAATCGTTATTAATCTAAGATGATTATTGGAAGAAAAAAGTGTTCTTGTAATTTTAAATAATTGTGTGGTAAAATAACAATGTATTATATAAAGTAAGCGGAAAGTCTCCAGGGCATGATAGTCTCAGCGTCGAGCACCTGCGGTACGCTGGTTTCCACCTTCCAAGAGTGCTATCGTTGTTTTTTAATTTGTGTTTAAGTCATGCATATTTACCAGAGAAATTGATGCAAACTATAGTAGTCCCTGATATTAAAAAACAAAACGGGTGACCTCTCTGAGGTTTCTAACTATAGGCCGATTTCTCTGGCTATAATTTTAGCCAAGGTACTGGACAGTCTTATTGATCGTCACTTAGCAGTACACTTGAAACTGAACGATGCACAGTTTGGGTTCAGACCTGGCCTCTCAACTGAAAGTGCTATTCTGTCGCTCAAACAGACGGTCCAGTACTATACAGCTAGGAAAACTCCAGTTTATGCCTGTTTCTTGGACTTATCTAAAGCCTTTGACCTAGTGTCTTATAACAAGTTATGGGCACCCCGTGCGTACTGTCGGACCTAACACGCACGCGCGCTAGTACCACCAGCACCCCGTGCGTACTGTCGGACCTAACACGCACGCGCGCTAGTACCACCAGCACCCCGTGCGTACTGTCGGACCTAACACGCACGCGCGCTAGTACCACCAGCACCCCGTGCGTACTGTCGGACCTAACACGCACGCGCGCTAGTACCACCAGCACCCCGTGCGTACTGTCGGACCTAACACGCACGCGCGCTAGTACCACCAGCACCCCGTGCGTACTGTCGGACCTAACACGCACGCGCGCTAGTACCACCAGCACCCCGTGCGTACTGTCGGACCTAACACGCACGCGCGCTAGTACCACCAGCACCACGTGCGTACTGTCGGACCTAAAACGCACGCGCGCTAGTACCACCAGCACCCCGTGCGTACTGTCGGACCTAACTCGCACGCGCGCTAGTACCACCAGCACCCCGTGCGTACTGTCGGACCTAACACGCACGCGCGCTAGTACCACCAGCACCACGTTCGTACTGTCGGACCTAACACGCACGCGCGCTAGTACCACCAGCACCCCGTGCGTACTGTCGGACCTAACACGCACGCGCGCTAGTACCACCAGCACCCCGTGCGTACTGTCGGACCTAACACGCACGCGCGCTAGTACCACCAGCACCCCGTGCGTACTGTCGGACCTAACACGCACGCGCGCTAGTACCACCAGCACCCCGTGCGTACTGTCGGACCTAACACGCACGCGCGCTAGTACCACCAGCACCCCGTGCGTACTGTCGGACCTAACACGCACGCGCGCTAGTACCACCAGCACCCCGTGCGTACTGTCGGACCTAACACGCACGCGCGCTAGTACCACCAGCACCCCGTGCGTACTGTCGGACCTAACACGCACGCGCGCTAGTACCACCAGCACCCCGTGCGTACTGTCGGACCTAACACGCACGCGCGCTAGTACCACCAGCACCCCGTGCGTACTGTCGGACCTAACACGCACGCGCGCTAGTACCACCAGCACCCCGTGCGTACTGTCGGACCTAACACGCACGCGCGCTAGTACCACCAGCACCCCGTGCGTACTGTCGGACCTAACACGCACGCGCGCTAGTACCACCAGCACCACGTGCGTACTGTCGGACCTAAAACGCACGCGCGCTAGTACCACCAGCACCCCGTGCGTACTGTCGGACCTAACTCGCACGCGCGCTAGTACCACCAGCACCCCGTGCGTACTGTCGGACCTAACACGCACGCGCGCTAGTACCACCAGCACCCCGTGCGTACTGTCGGACCTAACACGCACGCGCGCTAGAACCACCAGCACCACGTGCGTACTGTCGGACCTAAAACGCACGCGCGCTAGTACCACCAGCACCCCGTGCGTACTGTCGGACCTAACTCGCACGCGCGCTAGTACCATCAGCACCCCGTGCGTACTGTCGGACCTAACACGCACGCGCGCTAGTACCACCAGCACCACGTTCGTACTGTCGGACCTAACACGCACGCGCGCTAGTACCACCAGCACCCCGTGCGTACTGTCGGACCTAACACGCACGCGCGCTAGTACCACCAGCACCCCGTGCGTACTGTCGGACCTAACACGCACGCGCGCTAGTACCACCAGCACCCCGTGCGTACTGTCGGACCTAACACGCACGCGCGCTAGTACCACCAGCACCCCGTGCGTACTGTCGGACCTAACACGCACGCGCGCTAGTACCACCAGCACCCCGTGCGTACTGTCGGACCTAACACGCACGCGCGCTAGTACCACCAGCACCCCGTGCGTACTGTCGGACCGGTGGGAATGTCCGATGCTCGAGCGGATACGACTGCACGCAGTCAAATAGACACGTGCCCGTGCACTTGCTCTATCGAACGTAATTATGTTATTTTTTGTATTGTTTGTAGTTTTAAAGTGTAGGTCATGTCGTTACTAACATTAGTTTCTCATAAGCATTTCTGTGTTACTAACAATTATATGGATGTTTTTAAAATCTGAAATAAATGAATATATAATATATGTAAAGGATGTCGTCACCGTTGCCGGAACAATTACAAACTCCAGATGCGTAGGACAAGGAATTTATTATGACGTTAAGGTTTGTACAATAAAATTTATATAGGACGCGATACACTTGCCTTTTCCTGAAGGGATGAAGGTAGTATTTTGGGTCCTCTAACCCAAAAAGAGACAAGAAGTCGTGTTTCTTTAAGCCTTAGCAGCGGAGTCCCTTGTGACTATTCCAAGTAGGACGTAGTCCAAGGATGCACCACTGGTTCAGACACACAAATATTAAATATTCGAGCGGAGGTCATTAACACACGGAGAGTCATAACACCGCGATTTAGAAACGTGACGTATGTGCACAACGCCATCTAGTTTAGAATAGCGGCACTGTGTAGTGGCTTTCTACCGTAACAGGTGGCGCTGATGGGTTGTATAATATGTTTTGTTACAATCTCCCCCTCAGTCCTCACAGACGGCTCGGCGTGAAGGACTGGATAATGGGTCGTTATTGTTTCCTAGGACGTCCACGTCCTCTTGTACCGGCGGGAAGCGTGGTCTGGGTAGCCAACTTCTTCGCAGGTCTTCCTCTTCTTCTAAGCGGTTGTACCGGCTCAGGAACACTGGTGGAATTTTCACCTCTGTATGGAGTTAGGGCAGACGTGTGATATAGGCCGATTGGATTCTCAGGAGTATTCGGTGAAGCTACTTTAAAGGATGCAGGACCGTGCTGCTGCACTATCATATAGGGGCCATCTCTTCGGGGCGCAAATTTAGCTGTCACTCCCTGAGTTGATTTGCTAATCGGATGTATGTTGACAAGGACGAGATCTCCTGGTTGGTATTGAGGATGGGTGCGTCTCTGTTGGTCAACATATTCTTTGCGAGCTTCTTCTTTCATTTCTTGGATTTCCCTCGCTTTCAGTAAGTTCTCTGCCAGCGACTTCAGTTTTGGGGTTATTTCAGGGATGATGTTTTCCGAAATCAGTATATTCCTAAAATCAACCTCATTATCCCTTGGCGATCTCAATTCTCTACCAAAGGTTAGGTATGCAGGGGTTTGTCCCGTCGTGGAACAGTTAGTGCTATTCATGGCGAACCGTATGACAGGAAGCAGCTCTATCCAGCGGTTGTGTTCCACTCCTTGCACTAGTATCGCCAGTTGGGTTTTCAAATCTCTGTTTCTGCGTTCCACAGGGTGCTCTTCGTCTCTCTCCCCCTGGACGAGAACTGCTCCGAGTGCAAAGCCACTAGCATCAGTCTTCAGGATGTAGGGCTTGGTTCCATCGGCTTGCTTTAGGACAGGCGCAGTTGTAAGTCGTTGTTTCAGAGTGTTATATGCAACTTCTTGTTCCGTATTCCATACCCAATCTGCCGTTTTCTTCGTAAGTTTAGTAAGTGGTTGAGTTATCGCCGAAAAGTTTTCAATAAACCGACGATACCAGGAACACATCTAGCACTTCAGAGGTCTTGGTCCCGTCATATTGGGCGGTACACGTCGTAAAAGATGCTTGCCTTGACGGTGAGATCTTCTCCAGTAGTGCTTGGAACTGCTCGTCGGACAGGTTGACTGACATCCCTTTAGGTGAGGTCTTCACAGTCGTCGTCGTGATTCGGCCTGAGCGCGTGACGTACTTCTGTTGATTCTTCTCGGGCCCACCGTTGGTCGCCAGTTTGTAAAGGATGTCGTCACCGTTGCCGGAACAATTACAAACTCCAGATGCGTAGGACAAGGAATTTATTATGACGTTAAGGTTTGTACAATAAAATTTATATAGGACGCGATACACTTGCCTTTTCCTGAAGGGATGAAGGTAGTATTTTGGGTCCTCTAACCCAAAAAGAGACAAGAAGTCGTGTTTCTTTAAGCCTTAGCAGCGGAGTCCCTTGTGAGTATTCCAAGTAGGACGTAGTCCAAGGATGCACCACTGGTTCAGACACACAAATATTAAATATTCGAGCGGAGGTCATTAACACACGGAGAGTCATAACACCGCGATTTAGAAACGTGACGTATGTGCACAACGCCATCTAGTTTAGAATAGCGGCACTGTGTAGTGGCTTTCTACCGTAACAGGTGGCGCTGATGGGTTGTATAATATGTTTTGTTACATATATAGATAATATTGAGATAGCAAGGCCTTCCTACACATTCAAGTGACATGCTAACCGTCACTGCCAACAAGAACAAATAAAACCCCATGCATTCCACCAGGTCAAGGAGATCCTACAGGAAGAAGAGGATCTGTCAGAAATCGTGCAGCTGGTCGGAAAGGCGTCGCTCGCAGAAACAGACAAGATCACGCTTGAGGTCGCCAAGCTGCTCAAAGACGACTTCTTGCAGCAGAACAGGTGAAAAAGAGCTTCATTAAAATTATTTAAAATTTTCGGATGTGGTCAGAATCAAAATAATAGAGAAACACTTCTAAATAGATCAACTACGATCTCAACATACGGAATGAATACAATACACAATATCATTGCAAAAGAAAAATATAGCTATTCCATACATTTTGAACATGTAAGTATGTATTGCAATTATCTATGAAACAGCAGTTTCTTTTTTGATAACAGACGAAAACTTTCAACGCAGTGGGGTTCAGAACCATTTGCTGAATTCATGGTTAGCACTTCAATGCCCACTGCCTCCCTGTACTTTGTTACTTTTGTGTTATGACGTCACTTCGCAAAAGTGCTCGTCTTTCATAACTGTGTGCTTGTGTCACAACTGTTAAATTTTTGAATGTAAATGTTGCTCTCCCTCAGCTACTCGGCGTACGATCGCTTCTGCCCGTTCTACAAGACCACGGGCATGCTGAAGAACATCATCTCGTTCTACGACATGTCCCGCCACGCCGTCGAGTCTACTGCGCAGTCCGACAACAAGGTCACCTGGAACGTCATCCGAGACGCCATGGGCAACGTGCTGTACCAGCTCTCCTCCATGAAGTTCAAGGTAACTGTTGACTCTGTACTGGCGCAATAGGGTATTTGACTTTTCCAAACCTACGGAAAATCTAAGAAGCAGTGAACAACATTGTTTAGTCAAGTTGAACGGAATATCGCTTGTAGCTAATATATGATCGTTCGCAGGTTTGTACGTTGTTCCAGAGGAGTGAAGAAAACCTTGTTTTGTGTATAAACCTTATTTTATGTGGATGTGCATTCTGTGGGTAGATTACATTCAAAAATCGTTCAGCGCCCTTCGCATTAAATATAATAATGTGTTCCGGATGTTGATGGGCGGTTCTGCTTGTCGTGCTTCTGTGGCGCATCAGGGATGTCTGCTGAAGCTCGCGTGTCGTGCTTCTGTGGCGCATCAGGGATGTCTGCTGAAGCTCGCGTGTCGTGCTTCTGTGGCGCATCAAGGATGTCTGCTGAAGCTCGCGTGTCGTGCTTCTGTGGCGCATCAGGGATGTCTGCTGAAGCTCGCGTGTCGTGCTTCTGTGGCGCATCAAGGATGTCTGCTGAAGCTCGCGTGTCGTGCTTCTGTGGCGCATCAGGGATGTCTGCTGAAGCTCGCGTGTCGTGCTTCTGTGGCGCATCAAGGATGTCTGCTGAAGCTCGCGTGTCGTGCTTCTGTGGCGCATCAGGGATGTCTGCTGAAGCTCGCGTGTCGTGCTTCTGTGGCGCATCAGGGATGTCTGCTGAAGCTCGCGTGTCGTGCTTCTGTGGCGCATCAGGGATGTCTGCTGAAGCTCGCGTGTCGTGCTTCTGTGGCGCATCAGGGATGTCTGCTGAAGCTCGCGTGTCGTGCTTCTGTGGCGCATCAGGGATGTCTGCTGAAGCTCGCGTGTCGTGCTTCTGTGGCGCATCAGGGATGTCTGCTGAAGCTCGCGTGTCGTGCTTCTGTGGCGCATCAGGGATGTCTGCTGAAGCTTGGGTGTCGTGCTTCTGTGGCGCATCAGGGATGTCTGCTGAAGCTCGCGTGTCGTGCTTCTGTGGCGCATCAGGGATGTCTGCTGAAGCTCGCGTGTCGTGCTTCTGTGGCGCATCAGGGATGTCTGCTGAACCTCGCGTGTCGTGCTTCTGTGGCGCATCAGGGATGTCTGCTGAAGCTCGCGTGTCGTGCTTCTGTGGCGCATCAGGGATGTCTGCTGAAGCTCGCGTGTCGTGCTTCTGTGGCGCATCAGGGATGTCTGCTGAAGCTCGCGTGTCGTGCTTCTGTGGCGCATCAGGGATGTCTGCTGAAGCTCGCGTGTCGTGCTTCTGTGGCGCATCAGGGATGTCTGCTGAAGCTCGCGTGTCGTGCTTCTGTGGCGCATCAGGGATGTCTGCTGAAGCTCGCGTGTCGTGCTTCTGTGGCGCATCAGGGATGTCTGCTGAAGCTCGCGTGTCGTGCTTCTGTGGCGCATCAGGGATGTCTGCTGAAGCTCGCGTGTCGTGCTTCTGTGGCGCATCAGGGATGTCTGCTGAAGCTCGCGTGTCGTGCTTCTGTGGCGCATCAGGGATGTCTGCTGAACCTCGCGTGTCGTGCTTCTGTGGCGCATCAGGGATGTCTGCTGAAGCTCGCGTGTCGTGCTTCTGTGGCGCATCAGGGATGTCTGCTGAACCTCGCGTGTCGTGCTTCTGTGGCGCATCAGGGATGTCTGCTGAAGCTCGCGTGTCGTGCTTCTGTGGCGCATCAGGGATGTCTGCTGAAGCTCGCGTGTCGTGCTTCTGTGGCGCATCAGGGATGTCTGCTGAAGCTCGCGTGTCGTGCTTCTGTGGCGCATCAGGGATGTCTGCTGAAGCTCGCGTGTCGTGCTTCTGTGGCGCATCAGGGATGTCTGCTGAAGCTCGCGTGTCGTGCTTCTGTGGCGCATCAGGGATGTCTGCTGAAGCTCGCGTGTCGTGCTTCTGTGGCGCATCAGGGATGTCTGCTGAAGCTCGCGTGTCGTGCTTCTGTGGCGCATCAGGGATGTCTGCTGAAGCTTGGGTGTCGTGCTTCTGTGGCGCATCAGGGATGTCTGCTGAAGCTCGCGTGTCGTGCTTCTGTGGCGCATCAGGGATGTCTGCTGAAGCTCGCGTGTCGTGCTTCTGTGGCGCATCAGGGATGTCTGCTGAAGCTCGCGTGTCGTGCTTCTGTGGCGCATCAGGGATGTCTGCTGAACCTCGCGTGTCGTGCTTCTGTGGCGCATCAGGGATGTCTGCTGAAGCTCGCGTGTCGTGCTTCTGTGGCGCATCAGGGATGTCTGCTGAAGCTCGCGTGTCGTGCTTCTGTGGCGCATCAGGGATGTCTGCTGAAGCTCGCGTGTCGTGCTTCTGTGGCGCATCAGGGATGTCTGCTGAAGCTCGCGTGTCGTGCTTCTGTGGCGCATCAGGGATGTCTGCTGAACCTCGCGTGTCGTGCTTCTGTGGCGCATCAGGGATGTCTGATGAACCTCGCGTGTCGTGCTTCTGTGGCGCATCAGGGATGTCTGATGAACCTCGCGTGTCGTGCTTCTGTGGCGCATCAGGGATGTCTGATGAACCTCGCGTGTCGTGCTTCTGTGGCGCATCAGGGATGTCTGCTGAAGCTCTCGTGTCGTGCTTCTGTGGCGCATCAGGGATGTCTGCTGAACCTCGCGTGTCGTGCTTCTGTGGCGCATCAGGGATGTCTGATGAACCTCTCGTGTCGTGCTTCTGTGGCGCATCAGGGATGTCTGCTGAACCTCGCGTGTCGTGCTTCTGTGGCGCATCAGGGATGTCTGATGAACCTCTCGTGTCGTGCTTCTGTGGCGCATCAGGGATGTCTGCTGAACCTCGCGTGTCGTGCTTCTGTGGCGCATCAGGGATGTCTGATGAACCTCTCGTGTCGTGCTTCTGTGGCGCATCAGGGATGTCTGCTGAACCTCGCGTGTCGTGCTTCTGTGGCGCATCAGGGATGTCTGCTGAACCTCGCGTGTCGTGCTTCACGCACGCTACCATACGGACCCGTCGCGCCTGCTGCTGCGCGGGCGCAGGCCTGTCGCGTCATGTCACTAAACAATGTGAATCGCTGCTGCAAGGTTTCTACATCGGTGATGCACATGTAGCAGGGATTTTCATTAACTATTATGGCAGTGTTATGTTTACTAACATAGTTGTTGTATCACTGTCTCCATTCACAGGACCCCGTGAAAGATGGAGAAGCTAAGATCAGGGCAGACTTCGACCAACTGCTGGAAGACATGGCCACCGCCTTCCGCAACCTTGAGGAATAGCTCCCCCCCCCCCCCCCCCCCCGCACCAGCGACTGTCGCCTACATTCTTGCACAAACATGCCGTTATCTACTTTATAGCAAAGTAAATAAGTAAATGGAGCCATATTGGCGTGGTCGCGCTAGGCAACAGTCGACAATGCAACGCAAACGCGTATTGTTAATACACTAAATAGACGTAAATAAATGTGTTAAATGTCTACGTAGTGTGAATAGGTTTAATTATATGATTACTCGTATTTCAATGCAGAATTCGTGATTCCAATTGTTGAAATAGAGCGAGTCGCGCGCCTGTCTCGCCGGACAACTCGCTCCATTTGTAAATACACGAACAAATGCCGACGAGCGACGCGCGACACGCTCGCAGTTAATTAGTTGTTATTTATATCAAATATATACTATTTATACACTAACAATGAATTATTTTACGCCCGTTTGTATTTCGCGTGTTATAAAAGTCATAATATCGAGTACCCCTCTTGCATTCCACGTTATTATTAGAGTTTTAATCGAAGGAACATGTGTTTGTTGAAAAAAGCTGCAGTTTTTTACGCTTTTCGTGTCTCGATATCAGTGTTACCAGCATTTTGAAGTATCGCAAATGTATAAGAGTTCAGTATTATGTTTACTTTGATAGTTCTCGCTGTGTACCTAGCTATGCGGCGACTTGTACAAACAATCATGCGCTATAATAACGTATATTATTACTTGCTGTTTGAACCTCTGGGACGTTACTTGAGGAGACGAAAGTTATAAATAAATAAATATAAAGTGTATACAATGTTGTTTTACTTTATATATAGTTTAAAATAGCTAGTTTTATAGTCAGTTATGGCAGACGCATTGGGCTGAGACTAGTTTGCCAAATACTATGCCATTTTTATTTATTTGCGTTCCACAAGGTAAAAATAAGATATTCACAAAAAGCTTTGAGATAAGAGGCGTTGTAGACCCTCTCAGTCCACAGCAAATTCTATTATTGTTAATATAATAGAAGTAGAAAGCTAAAATTAAACAAACAAAAAAAGCACATAACATCACGCCTGTAATCCCTGAAGAGTAAGGCAGAGGTATACCCATAGTCCAGCCACATCTCGCCAGTTATGCTTAAGGCCCATGTAATAGAGGGCGAGTGCCTATTGCCATCAACCAGCCTTTCTGGAATTGTGTCCTTACAGTAATTACATAGGTACGCATAAGTTTCACAAGTGTTTGATTTATTCATATTATCGTCTAGATGCGTTAAGATTATGGAATTAGTAAGTAAGGCAAGGACATCGACGCGGAACCTGTTACCATGGATTTAGTACAAGACTCTCCCCTGCGTTGAAATTTATCGCCGGTAAGTAAAACAAAGTTGCTGTTCCATACAATTAAGAAACAGCAGTTTTTTTTTTGACAAGAGACGAACAATTTCTAGAATGTCGAGTTCATGTTCAATTTAATTACATATTCTATAATTTTTTGTGCTACTGAAAAGTCTTGTAAACTGTGTGCGGCCATTAGACACGAGTAAAGGCGTAGGTATCATAAAAAGGTTTGCTACTCTATTTTTATAACATAGATCTTTGGTATTATCTGTGTTCTGGTTCTGGCTGACAACAGTTATTTTACCTCTAAAAGCAGCAACCCAATAGCAACCTTATCTTTACGAAAATAAAGGTCATTGTGAATATAACAGACTTTTCAATAGCAGCAAACCAACAGCAACCTTATTATAACGGCAATAAAAATCACTGTGATTTTGACCGTGATGCAAACTCAGAGCTAAAAAATCGAACGGTTAAAACTTCATTGACAGCAAAGTATAATAATTATATTGACAGATTGACAGCAATAAAATAAAGACGAATCAGTCAAAGAATTTTGTAAAGAATATTGGAGGAGAACCTGTTACGTTAATATTTTTTTGTGTGGTAATTACCTAGTATAATAGCTAAAAAGAGCTAAATAATATAACGATTATCCGAAGATTTGTATTAATTAATATAGTTATTGTTTGTTTGCTAGAATTTGTTTTTGACTTAAACAATCATGAAGAAAACGAGTAAGAAAACTAAGTATCATGTTGACGAGCCCAATATGAGCGACAATACGCTTCTTGTCAGCGTTGAAGACCTTATACATAAGGCTTTTGGATCCATGGAAGTGAGTTACTAGGTACTGTACCTTTAGTGTTGGAAAGTGTGACTACACGAGTCACCTACGGAGGTAGTTTGTGGCTACTTTCTGTTGGATGCCGTCAGTTCGCCGCCCCCTTAGTTCTTATTGTTACTGTCATTGTGTACTTATTAGTTATTGGTATTAATTTTACCAACGTACGTTGTTGTTAGGTATTACAAATATTTTTATTGGAAGATCATTTCAAGGTGTTATTTAACCATTTTTTTTGTATCGAGAAAACTTTTCAAAAACGTGGTTTGAAATTCTCAGAAATTTCTTCGAGATTGACATATATTTTTTCCTCAACCAGTCACAAACTTGTATGGATTTGGCTTTTTTTTTTCCAAAGACAATCAGACATTTGCCTTTTGTCTGCGCATTAACTAAAAGAAACGTGAACGCTATGTTGGTTAGGTACCTACGCTTTTAATTGTCATGTGCATTAGTACCTACTCTATTATTATCTTCTTTATTTCATCTAATATACTTACTAATAAATTACATCCTTAAATATTCTTGTTAAAAACAAAAGCCCTTCGGTATCGGGAACAGGGTCGAAGCTACCAGCGGACAGGGCTCCAAAGAGAGGAATCTCCTAACAATGCAAGCCGTGTCCAGAAGAACCGCTTTCTGGATCAAGCCCTTGCCGAACGAGAGCCTCAGAGAGATCAGCCTAATTGTGTAACACATTTTCGTTATCGATTACGACTAATCTGTTTGATTATGACAGTTCAACAACATTCTTTGCGTTATTTACATTGTTGAGCAGAATTTTTTATCGAATTTATGAAGCAATGGATTAGCAATCTGTTTCAAAACGATTCAGATTCCGATTGATTGTGTATTACGCAATTAGGGTACAGGTGTTGGTCGAGACTATCTCTTGGCTATAAAGCCATTATTAGCTGTCTCGACTATCGGCACAATGATCGCTGGGTTCACGTCTCACATCTCAACAACGTTGCGAGCCAAATCAAGATGCTTGATTTGTTTATCTTTCTGGGCATATCGAGGGTCTCGTCATGTGGGACCGTTATGTCAACAATCATTGCGCACCGCTCTTTTCGATCCACCACCACTATATCAGGCTTAATGGCTACAATCACGGAATAATAAAATTATTCCGTGGCAACAATAGTCATGTCGGTGATGATGTATCGATCCCAGTACAATGTGATATTTCCATTTCCGAGAACTGGGTCAGGATCATACCTTGCAGAAAAAAGAAAGAAAAGACGTTTATTTAGCATAGTGCTACGACCCTATGCAAGACAGAGCTCCAGCGCTGACCCGACAGCCGACCTCTACGTTATGACCTCTGCGGTTACAACCTATTTATTTCTAATTCGTATAACAGGTCATCAATTTTTAATTCTTAATCTGTCAAATTTTGCCTTAAACAATAAAAACAAACCCAAATACTGTTATTTGTTGAACACAGGTGGGTTAGGTACAGATGTTTTTATTATTAAAGAACGCTGTCTAGCCGTCATCGGCGTATAAATATTATCTGGGTACAAGCATGCTGATTATAATAAATTGTCAAACAGTTGTTCGACTCAATCCTATTAAATATAATAATATTACGTTTTAGTATAAATTGTAAAATTTAAATAATAAATTATAAAAAAAAGTTAGTAATTATAATGTTTCAGGTACATATTCGTTCGACGTACCTACTCATAATATGTATTTTCATTATTTTTAGCAAAGCCTTTTTAAAATCGTGTAATCATAATCATAATATTTATGTTGTTTATTTATTTAATTCGTCTAGGAGATCTTAGATGCCATTCCTAAACTTTTTGTATAAAGAGCCAGTGCTATGTGGCTTTGCGCATATATCTCTCTGTTGCGTCGTTTAGATTTCAATGTTTCAAACAGATGGATTTGACAAATACTGCTGTCTCAAAAATGTAGGTACATACAGGGCAATGTAGGACTTTAAATTTTTTGAAATATGCAATGCAGCTTTTAGTTGGTTTTAGCACGCACACATATTTTTTGGGCTTAAACGCAATTTCTTTAACAGTGGAATTTACCCAATATATTGTTCCAAAACTTAATGTAGATGTGATTAACAATTTTTGCTAGATTGTGAGTATCTATGCGCTTATGAGTATCTACTGGTTTAGTTTTTTAGAAACAGTTTCTATATGACACTTCCAGTTTAAATGACTAGCCAAGTGAGAAATCTAGCACTGCTTGTTTCAGCTATTATTTGATCTGCATAAGCTATGTTTAAGTTAGGTTTTTTGTTATTTGATAAAATGTCATTAGCTCTGTCGTATTGCTTATTTTTAATTTATTTGTAACCAATTATTAAACAAAAGAAAAATCATCAATTTATCTAAATACCTAAATGAAAGGAAACCGTGACCCGCGGATACAGTTTATATGAAAAATATAATTCTTTTGGAAAATAAACTTGAACCTTGGCAATATTTTCCTCAGTAAATAATAAAGAATTTTATTGTTTTTAAACAGCACCTCACCGAGGATTTAGATGGTGTCGAAGTTAGTAATTACAGGCGCTGTCTGATTATTTTTAAACTCTACTAATATTTAAAACATAAATTACCTACGTAATTTAGGGTTTTCAAAAATATACTCCCAACGGGGTGGAAAAAAGTAATAATAAAGTATGGATTTTACTGCTTGCCTCAATTGACTCGAGAATGTGTATAATGGAGACATAGGTAGGTACTAAACGCTTTTTTTTTTAAACTAGCCCGGTCGTGGTGAAAATGGAGGACACTCATTAGTAGAGAAAATCCATAGATCTATTCACGTAAACATTGGCCCGAACACTTATTTATCTAAATCCATACCTATTTATCTAAATAAATACTAATGCAATAAAACGACTTTTTTTTTTGTTTTGTTTGAACCGTTAATCTCTGGAACTTCCGCTCGTATTTGACTCTTTTTGTATTTGATAGCCTCGAAGAAACATAGAGGCTATATTTACATCACGCTACGACCCATAACAACCAAGCAAACGCAAACAAAGAAGAAAGAACGCTAAGCGAAAACAAAGGAATAACTATCGTGGGCGGGCGATGCGACGCGATGTGGTGGGTCGGGGTAACAAAGATGTCACGCGGACGAAGTCGCGGGTAGAAGCTAGTCACGTTTAATAAAATATATTACTATAAATGTATGTTGAATAACATACAAATATAGTGTTATTACTATGTATGTTAAAATATTTTAGAAAATGTTGCGGAACAGGTAAATTGACCTAAATGAAAAGATAGTACGAGAAAACTTAAGGTATATCAGATGGTAAATCTTTGTTACTTACGCATTTCGGTTTTTAGGCTCGTGAAATTAAAATTATTTGCAAAGGTTACCTAAGTTATCCAGAAACAGAGACATATTGTGTCGCTTTTAACAGCCGAGAAACCTTGAAGTTCGAGATGCCCTTTTTGATCCACGACACATAGATACTCGTCGTATCACCTGCGATTCCGTCGAGGTATGCTGTGCATCGAGGCAGCGGTTCGTCCGGATCCAGGAAACCATCACCTTTATCTATTATAATCATTGATACTAACGGTTTAATATTTTAATGTTGTTTTTGTGTAGGTATTTAGTTGCTGTTTAACCATGTTTGTATTTTATTTTGATGCGGTTTTTAATTAATAAATTTTGCTACAACCTGTAGTACGGTACCTACTTCCGATTCAACAAGGCTGTATTTCAGAGCAAGTTGCTGATGAATAATCCTGGCTACAAGGTCTATGCAAGTAGGTAAGTTCTTTTAATATTAAGATTGTTTCTATCATAAGTATAATGCACAATACGTCCGATGAATCATGGCCGGCCTTAACTAAATGGTGACTTGCGGCGAGTGTTTGTTAGAAGTCATGGCTAGATAATCCTGGCTACAAGGTCTATGTAAGTAGGTAAGTACTCTTATTATTATTGTTTCTATCGTATAATGCAGAATACGTCCGATGAATCATGGCCGGTCTTAAATTTGCACAGAAGGCTACACAATTTTTATTTTTCGCAACTGATTGAATGGTGACATGCGGCGAGTGTGTGTGGGAAGTCATGCACAAAAGTTCGGAGAGCCTATATTATATCAATCCGGCTATGATTCTTCGCGTCGGCCGTATTGTATGTGATGCGACTGTGTTTAAAAAAAAAAAACCTGGATGCAACAACGAGCGAAGCGACCACGAAAATAATGCATAATATTTGAAATAAATGCTTCGAGTTTGAGTTTAATAGGTCCTTGGATTGAGTAGGTTTTCTTTTGACCATTCATGTAAAAATACGTATTAGTTACTTTTTTAACTTCTGCGGAAAAGTTAAATAATTAAGAGAACGTACGTTACAAGAGCAAGCATGGGGTCGAGTTGTCTGGGTTGAGTTGTCCTGCAGGGCTAACATGACACACGCGACAATTACTCACTCTCGCAATTACTGGAATTTCTCAGTAGTAGCCCGGAGTCTGGATTTGGGTCCTGTTGATGGCAATAAGCTCGCCCCCTATTGCATGGTACCTAAACATAACTGGCGAAATGTGGGTGTACTATTATACATAGGTACACCTCTACCCAACGCTTCGGGGAAATAAGGCGTGATGTTATGTATATTAAAAACTACAGCCCTTGAAGTGTGGTCCCTCAGTTCTCGCAGACCATCAGCCAGATCTTGGAAAGTATCTTAATGGTGAAGTTTTTGTAAAAAGAAATGGAGAAAAAAAACAACGTGAGGAATAAGTTTTTATAATCGCTATCTTTAAATTGCGTCGATATTTTTTCTCCATTTCTTTTTATAAATGTTTTTAAAACTAAACTTTATGTAGCAAAAGATCGGTTTTATTTATTTTGTAATATTCACATTTAGTCGTTATATTGTTTTAATCTTTAATGCTTTTTGGTCAGTTATTTAGTGAAATCTTTACAAATTCTTTAATAAATGTCTGTAATCACACAACCTTCATTTTAAAGTACAACAATCTCTTACGGAAACTTAGAATTAATTACGACAGTCGACAAACCCAGGAGTCCTGGAATCCAGAATCCTGGAGAAGGTTTACCAGGATACCTTTTCCAGGATTTACAACAAAATTTTCTAGAAAAACATCATCTAATCTCAGAGCGATTTGGTTTTAGAAAAGAAATCAACTGAATACGCGGCTTCGCTGCTAACGAACTCCATATCTTCAACTGTAGAAAAGGGTGAACACTGCATGGCGGTCTTCTTAGACCTAGCTAAAGCGTTCGACACAATTTCAACAGAGCTACTCCTTTAAAAACTAGATGTAGCAGGGATAAGGGGAAAACCACTTAAGTGGTTTCACAGCTACCTCCACCAATCGCCGACAATAGGTATGTGAAATCTGGTGAACACTCAATTGGACAACTCCCTATCAATTTTGGAGTTCCGCAGGGCAGCTTATTAGGCCCAACACTCTTTATAATCTACATGAACGATATACTGAACCATTAAGCTTGGAGAAGACGTACTGAAGCAGGTTGAAAAGTTTCGATATCTGGGGAGCACATTAACATCTAAGTGTGACCTTGATGCCGAAATCAACAGCAGAATCAATGCTGCTGCTGCAGCTTTCGGTAAATTAAATGCCAGGGTCTTCTGCTCACACGACTTAAAGCGCGCCACAAAAATATCGGTATATATGGCTGTTGTGCTGCCTAACATTTTATACTCTGCCGAAACATGGACACCGTACCGACGTCACATTAAACAATTGGACCGATTCCATCTCAAATGCCTCCGTTCAATCCTTAACGTCCATTGGTCTGATCGAGTGCGCAATACGGAAGTATTGAGACGAGCTAATGTGGGAGGTATTGAGGCGTACCTCATGAAAAGGCAACTTCGGTGGTGCGGCCATGTGACACGCATGTCGGAGCAGAGAGTGGCGAAGCGCATCCTTTATTCGGAGCTTCAGGAGGGCAAGCGGAAGCATGGCGGGCAACTCCTAAGATTTAAGGATGTACTTAAGCGACACATGAAGGGTTGTGACGTAGATCCATCTCAGTGGGAAGAGCTTGCGTCTAACCGCGGAGAGTGGAGGTCATTGGTACAGCAGAAAGTTTTTGATTTTGAGACTCGTCGGCTTACAAAACTGGATTCTAAGCGTGACGAACTAAAGGCCCGACCACCAGCGGCAATCAGTTATAATTATGTTAGTGGTGCTCTTACTTGTCCACTCTGTACAAGAATATTTGTAAACAAGGGTGGTTTTGCTAGCCACATGAGAGCCCATGATAGACGCCAGTAGGGTGTTAAAGAAACGGTTGCCGTAGCCGAAAGCGGTTTGGAAGGATTATATTATTATTATACTGAACCTCACTCATCCAAACGCGGAAATAATATCGTACGGAGACGACACGGTTATCACATTCCACGCACCTAGCTGGGAACGGCGTTGCGGAACAAGGCTTAGAAACAGTAGCGCAAACACTCAACCATAACTTACTTACACTCAATTTAAAGAAAACCAAGTTTATTACATTTTCCAAAACACATTTAAGTGAGTTATCTAATCCTCCTTTTAAAGAGAAATGTTTAAGTTGTCTAACCCTCCTCGGGTTAGATAACTTTAAAATTTCGCACATGTAAAAACCACCTGAACTCATCACGCGAAGTCTGCTCATGCGATTGTATTAACCGGACACAATCTATTCGTTATTTAGGTTTAATTTTTGACGAAAATCTATCATTTAAAGCCCACATTCAATTTCTTTCTGGCCTGGTAAGGAAACTTATACACATCCTATAGAAACTAAGAGACCGCACTCCAAAAGACATAAAGCGAATGGTTTTTTTCGCTGGCGTCCATTATACAATATGGCGTTACTATTTGAGGTGGAGCTGGAAAAAGGATAATGATTGAGCTTGAAAGGGCCCAGAGAGCTGTTATTAATGTTCTCTTAAGAAAATAATTTTTCTACCTTACTGACTCCTTATACAAAGAGTTTCAAGTTCTACGTGTCCGGCAACTTATTATTCTCAATGCATACCTACGCATACACAAAACCCTATAAATCCAACCTTACTATCACTCATTGACTTCCAAACGTGTCTTTCACATCCCGCTTCAACGAAACACATCTCTCCTAACAAGACGCTGTCCCGCCTATCTACACTCTTTTGTATATAACAAGGCTACCAGTAGTTTGCCTTGTGATCCAAAAGAACTCTCCCTCTCTACATGCTAAACTGTTGTCAAACAATGGCTATTAAGTCTTTCGTATGATGAATCGGAAAGCATTCTCACAACACTCAACTCACTCTCGGAATCCTACTACCACCACAGACATTAACATATACACCACTCACGCACACACTAACACATACACATACACACCCACACCTTACTTTGGCAATTTAGCATTTTATTTTTGATTTATTTTAAATTTTATTCTTGATTATTTAACATTTCATTTCATTGTTTAACATTTTTAGTCTTGTGCTTTGTTCAGTGCAAATTAAGCTTTATTTTTGTTTAAATTATAATTGATGATTTAAGTTTTCACTTTCATAATGATCTCAATATTAATTAAGTTTTACTCGACTAAGACGTACTCTTACCACTCTCACAAAACTCTAGTGGTAAATAGCATCATGTATCACAACTCTGGTCCCCAAGATACAGGCGCCGCCTAGTTTGGCCGCCGTAAAGATAAAAAGGAAAATCGCGAACAGTAACAGACAGACATAATTATAAGGGAATAATTGTAACATTGATTCAATAAATAAATATAAAACATATATGTCGTGGATGGATGGCGCCACAGTACAGCGGACAGCGCCATCTAACAATTTGATTCATAAACGAATGATCATGTGATCGGAAACGCAAGCGAGCCCTACCGCTTGGACACGATCGTCGGTGGAGGGGATGCAGCGAGGACTGGCGGAGAGACCGAGTGTTGCGACAGTCAACAGATGAACAGAAAAGGTCAAGCTTGGACAGTCTTGGCAAACGCTCAGTACCAACGCAAGTGTCTGTTTCCGTTGCACGTGTTTATTTCGTTAGCCCGTATATTAAAGCTATTTTAATTCGAATTATCTTTTCGTTCGATTACCCACTACAGTGCCCACACTAAAATGTGTCGGATCGTGAAGAAGACCCGATGTTTCGCATCTCGGCCACCCCTGATGCGACATTTAATATAAAGATAGTTTCCGAGATCTGGGTGATGGTCGGTGAGAACTGAGGGACCACACTTTATGAGGCTGTCGTTTTTAATATATTTATTTAAAAATTCCCAGATTTTTTCTACAATTGTCATGTCTTCTACAAAATCCCAGGTATTTTATTTTGCGAATTCCCAGTATGGCACATACTAGGAATTCGCATGCCTATAGGTTGTTGGGGACGCATTGTCTGTGTGTGAGTTGTGAAAATAAAACTACCTGGTTTCATCTCGTTTTTCTTAAGAATTGAGGAATTTTCTCTGGTGTATTGCGACAGGTTGGATAGTAGGTAAGGGAAATAACGTTATCCTTATAGTTATTGTACCTATCATAGTAGCTTAGATAAATAATTGGTCTCGCTGCACTCGACTAGATACCGCACTCTCTAAAAACAATAGCTCCGTGAATGCGGCAACTTGCTGGACGTGCTGGACATCGTAGTACACCGAGGGCTAAAATGCCAGGCCACTCAACAAGTGATAGACGACGAGTTACAATCGGATCACCAACCGGTACTCGTCGTCTTATCGGGTATGCCGACCCAACTGAAGCCCATAGCGCCACGTCGTAAAACTTACTGGACAGTCTATGCAGAGAGGATTGAGACCACCACGCCGACTCGGCCTATCGTTACCTCCGCGGACGTAGACCAGACGGCGGACGATGTCACTGCTTGCATACAAAGCGCCTACGAATCGGCCACTAGCACACTGCCGCAGGGGAGAGGGCTATTGCCGCCCCTGCCGGCATATATAACAGCTATGATCGATGCGAAGAGGCGCATCCGCAAGCAGTGGCAACAACACAGATGTCCGACTCTCAAGAAAGAGATGAACCGTCTCGCGGAGAAGGTGAAGGCCGAGCTCACGGCACACACCGCCGCGGACTGGGAAGAGAGAATTGACGGCCCGACAGGCAACTGGCCGTCACTACACAAGCTGTGCCGCCAGTTGAAGAATACCCCAGTCCCGGTGCGCCCACTGCTCAACAGCGACGGGGCGCTTAAGTATGTAGCGGAGGACCGGGCGGAGGTCTTCGTCGAGCACCTGGAGCGTCAGTTCCAACCGAACCCGACCAGCGACGTCGATCATGTCGCAGCGGTCGAGCAACACCTGAGAGACTATTTCGCCACGCCGATGGCTCCTGAAGAGGAGCCTGTTTTCTTCTCGCCTGGCGCAGTCAGACGCGCCATCCTACGGACGAAGCCTAGAAAGGCTCCCGGTGCAGACGGTGTCACCAATACAGCGCTGCGCCACCTGCCGTACCGTATGGTAGCGGCACTGGCGCGCCTGTTTACGGCGATACTGCGCACCGGGACCTTTCCCGCCTCGTGGAAGGAAGGGCGCGTCATTATGCTGCCCAAGGCGGGGAAAAACATACTGAAGCCAGAGAGCTATCGGCCGATTACCTTGCTGCCGACGGTCTCTAAGATGTTCGAGGCACTCCTGCTGCGACATCTCCAGCCACACATCGCCCCGCGGCCTGAACAGTTCGGGTTTCGGGCGGAACACAGCACGACGCTTCAGCTGTCGAGGGTACTGCACCTTCTCGCAGCTGCGATGAACAAGAGGGAGTACTCGGTTGCAGTATTCCTCGACATGGAGAAGGCCTTCGACCGTGTGTGGCACGAAGGCCTTATTTACAAGTTGGCCACGTCCGACGCGCCCCGTCGCGTTATTAGGGTGGTCTCATCGTTTCTGTCCAACAGGTCCTTCAGGGTGGTGGTCGACGGGTCGCTTTCCAGCGCCCGACCGGTGCGTGCGGGTGTACCGCAAGGCAGCTGCGTGTCGCCGGCGTGTTACTCGCGTTTCACCGACGACATTCCCACGACGCCAGATGCGACGCTCGCGCTGTACGCAGACGACGCCGCGTACATTACCACCTCGCTCAATGCAAAGTACGCGGCCGTCAAAATGCAGCGCGCCCTCAACACTCTTCCCGATTGGCTGTCAAAGTGGCGGCTGTCGGTGCACGTCGGTAAGACGCAGGCGATGATCACTGGATCCGCGCCTCTCCCGCCACCCTTGAAACTACAAGGAGCCGACATCGAGTGGTCGCCCACGGTGAAATACCTGGGGGTCACCATCGACCGTCGGCTCACGATGGGGCCACATGTCCGCAAGGTCGCCGCACAGGGTAGGGTCGCCCGCAACCTACTCAACCCAGTGCTCTCGTCTCGCATCCCGGCGCGCGTCAAGCTGGGCGTGTACAAGTCGTACATACGCCCTATACTGACGTACGCCGCCCCCGCATGGTTCGCCCTCACGAGCGAGACGAACCGCAGACTGCTCCGCACGCAACAAAACCTTGCGCTGCGGACCATAGTGAACGCCCCTCGCTTCGTGAGGAACGACATCATCCAGCGGGACCTCAAGATTGAGAGCCTGGACGAGTTTACGCGGCAACTCGCGAAGGGAATGTTCGCGCGTGCCGACGCATCGGACCTGACGCACGTCAAGGACATTGCGCCCTGGCACGCGCGCCCCCCCGACGCGAGACCCCTACCCCGCGACCTGATAGCGGACCATGACCTCATCCCACCGGATATGACGCCCGGATAAGCTGTAATTCAGGTTACACACAGCTTATCCGTGACAATAAACACTCCACATACAAAATATACACCCGTTGCGTAACGTGTTCTAGGTTAATATAGGCACGCTGCGTTAACGTAAAACAGACATTCACCTACAAATACAGGCGCGTAAACACACACGTGTCGTCGCGGTGCGAGTCGCGACTCACGCTAGACGCTGGGCGGTGTTACACAGAACAATACCGCTCACACACACACAAGACGGTCCCTTAGCCCGGACAGTGAACGGCTAGCTCTGTGAGCTGGGCGGGCGGGGACCAATCACCCACTCTGTAGGCGCGTCGAGTCGGCATCTCTGTCGCAGGTCGTCGCCGCCGGGCCTCCTCTAGGTAACTAGGGGTCTCACCTGGCGGTGACAGACCGCCGAGATGCCGTGAAGAAAGCGACGCTCACTACAAGCGTCGCGGCGCTCCTACAGATAAACTCATAGCAATCACACACATGGGCGCGCGCACTTTACACGCGCGCTCAAATATCATTGCCAGGGGCAACCATAATGAGGGGCCCGTATTAACGGGCCAACGTATAGCCTTCGCGGCCGGGGGGCATAGCCCCGGTTCCGCTTGCCGCGCCCCCTTACGGGGACGCAGCGACTTCCAACAGTGCGGCAACTTATTATTGTAGTGTGTCGACACACACACACACACACGTGCACACACACACACACACGCACACACACACATACACACATCGTCACTTGATATTTAACATTGGGAACTAGTGTGCGTGAAGAATTGTGTTATCAGCTCCTCAACTGTTACCAGAGTTAATGGAAAAGCTTAAAATATTAAGCTGTGGTCTATTAGTTAAGTTATAAATTTAGCTCAAAAAATACTTTAAAATGAAAAATAAATTAAAAGTCGAATGTATGAATATATTTGTGTGTTTGTCGTAGGTCTCTTCTTTAGAAAAAAGGAAGGTATGTATATCAATGATTAGGCCTCATTTTTAATACTTCATTATTATTATTTACATACGACGATTTTTTTTTCATTTTTCGATGAGGTTCCTCGGGGAAAGTTGTTCAGTTTCATGGGTGGAAACACCCATGAAACTGAACAACATAAAAAACAATTCACATCATAAAAATCTCAACCACGAGGAACTTGACTCTTGTATACGCGGCAACACTGAATGGCGTTTAGTGTTCATGTTATTTTATGTTGAAATTCCGAAATTATACGATACTTACTGTTGGTATGAGATCCCAGTGACCTTCTTATTTTTTGTAGTATTATTGTTACACAGTTTAACTACCCAAACTGGCATTTTACTTCGGATTATGCCCAAAATTTAATAAAACATTCGGCACGTGCACGTCACATGCAGCTTGCAGTGTTACTTCGGCGTAGTATTTGTTGACGCATTTGACGCGCTATCTAGTCGAACGATCCAGTCCGATACGCCGGCGGGATCTAGTCGAGCGCAGCGAGACCAATCATTTATCTAAGACTATTAAATTGAACTGGATTCCACCAGCCACCAGAGTAAAAGTAAATGCGTAACACCAAGAAGGTTTGCAACCATTGTTTTGTCTGTGTTCCGGCTGAAAAGAGTTCTAGCACTTCAATGGCATTGACAATTTTGACAGCAAAGAAAAAACTTTTTATTTTTAGAAGAATTTTAAAGGATTTTTATAATTTACATTAATTAAAAGTACCTCATTGCTTCTTTCCTAGAATTTATTTGTTATTTACAATTATGAATAGACGTAAAATCGAGGAGCCAAATATGAGTGAAAGATCGATCCTCGTCTCCCTGGAAGACCTCATATGTACGGCTTTTGGACCCCTCCATGTGAGTTTAAATTGTACAATTGAAGTGTTCAGAATCTTTTGTAAGCAATTCAATGACAATTTTTTATACTGAAGGTTAATTTAATGAGTATTAATGAGGTAAACAGGACAAGACAACCCGTCGCACGCAACTTTTATGGCGAAAGACTCTTGCCGCACTTAACGAATGAAAGCTGTGGTCTCTTTCAAAGTTGTAGGTAAAATTATGTATTTGGTTTCAGGGCAGTCACTAAATCTTTATTAATTAATGGTTCCTCTAGGCTTCTTCGTTGTGAAGGAATCGATAATCCCAATGTTTTGAGGTTAAATGTTTGATTTTCAATTTACAATTGAATGGGGTCGTCACAAAAAAAAACTAAAGCAATACAAATTCGTTTCAGTGCCGTCTCTAAATCTTTATTCATTAATGGTTTCTCTCAGGTCCTCAGTTATGGAGATCAGGTTGGCCGAACGTCCTGATATTCCGGGAGCTAAAGGTCATTTTACTTTTAACCGGTGGCATTACGAGTAAAAGTAAAGTAATGGTTGTTTGTCACCAAATCGTCACTAAATCCTTATTCAGTAACAGTTTTCTCTAAGGTCCTCAGTTATGGAGATTCAGGTTGGCCGAACGTTCTGATATCAGGACGTTCGGCCATACATAAATGCTTCTAACTTTCGAACTATACTGTCACAAATTATTTGGCCGGCATCTTTGTGAGTCACCAAATAGTCACAAAAAACTGGTGTAGCAGCCAGGTCCCTACCTCGAATGGCCGAACGTTCTGATGTTCATGGTACAACTTAAAAAAAAAACTAAACAAAGTTAAAAAACGTTGAACTTTTAGACTAACTTGCATGGTACGACCGCGCGTCGCACGTCGGTGATAACACTTTAAACTTGGCCTAGCGTAGTAGGTATGGAGTTGAAAAACAGAAAAAGCGGCCAGCTTCTATAAACCACAGACGTGCGGCTTACCGTACAATATAGTTTGTAATATAAATCAACATATTAATATCAAGTTATAAAATAGCCCCCTATTACATGGGACTTAAGCATAACTGGCGAAATGTGGGTGTACTATAGGTACACCTCTGCCCAACCCTTCGGGGAAACAATGCGTGATGTTATGTGTTTATAAAGTAGATTTCGCAAAAAATAGCAAAGTTTTTGATTAAATTCTTACCCTTTACTACTACTACTGGGACTTTCATTTATTTATGAAACGGGTATCTTTACAATAAATACCTTAACAATTAAAATACAGCACAGTTTCTTATTTGCTTGAAGTAGGTTGAACCTGTGCTTCAGGCTAGAAAGTGCATAAATAATTAACAATGAGTAGTTATAAAGTAAAAACTAAATTAAAATTGCATGTTGATGCAATGAATTGTTATTAATGGGGTCTTAACTACCAAAAGCTGATAAATGCTTACTAATTGCTAAAAAAGCCTATCTTTCCAGAAAAACACAGTGAATTTCAAACTGGTACAAACAATCCTACACATTTTGGCACGCCAATTGCGTTTACTCGAACAAGATGTGGAGATCAAGTTTGATGAAATTGGACAAGCTGATGCTGCAGACGAGTATGATGATCAGCCCACCAGCAGCTCTTCGGAAGACGAAGATGTCAAAGGTGCCGCGCGTAAAAGAGGGAAGGAGAAGGTAGGAAAGAACAAGAAACGAGCTGAAAAAGGGGAAAAGGTGGAAAAAAAGAAAATTGAGAAAGGCGAACAAGATGAGAAAGGCGAGCGAGGTGAAACAAGCAAACGAGGTAAGAAAGCCGAACGAGCGGGAAAAGGTGAACGAGAAGGAAAAGGTGAAAAAAAGGAAAAAAGTGAACGAGAGGGAAAAGGTAAACGACAGGGAAAAAGTGAACAAGAAGGAAAAGGTGAACGAAAAGAAAAAGGTGAACAAACGGAAGAAGGTGAACAAGAGGGAAAAGGTGGACGAGGTGAAAAAGGGGAGAAAATGGCAAAAAGAGGGAAGGGTGAAAAAGGAGTACAAGAAGATGGAGGCCGTGGTAAAACCTCTTCAAAAGACAGGGAAGGTAAAGGGGGTTCCCAAGACAGAGATGGAAAATATAGAGAAGATAGAAAAGGTAGAGATGGAGTAAACCTCGACGATGACAGAGACGAAGGTGAGGAACGACGTGGTGGACGAGAGAAAGGAGGCAGACTCGACGACCGCAAGGTAAGACCTGCTAATGTGTTTTTGTTTACTCTTACGCTGCTTGCACCGCTAATTTCTAAATGCATTGAACGCTAAAAGTATTTAAAACATCATTCTATCTCGTTAATCTTCAAACAATTGACAGAAATACAACAATGTTTTAAATGTATTTAGCGGGTATGGCATTTAGCGATTTGTGGTAGGGTCCGGTAACTTTTTAAAGAATCATTGTTGAGGGTAATAACTATAATCTTATCATTTTATTTTTGGACACAATTCCATTTCGTAAAAAAATAAAAAGTTTCTCACGAAGACTATACCTTTGCTGACGCACGTGTCCACCCAGCTTTCCATAAAATATTGTTTTCAGCTTTCATCTGCTGTCTTCATGTAGTTTGCGTCAAGATCATATTTTTTATGTTTTAGGGTTCCCTCGATAGAATCGCTGCAAGGCAAGAGTCCGGTACAAGCATCACTGTAACAGGTACGAGAATAACTTTAAAATATCCTGTAGGTATCGTTGTAAAGTGGCCTCGTTTCACTTGTCATCGAAATGTAAAGTGAGACCTTGTAGGTAGAATGAATAACTACTTTATTGTGATTTAAAATGTTTGTTCAGAGGCCACACGGAGGGATGGAAGAGGAAAAGGAGGTATCGATAGAATATTAGTCGGTAACTATAAAATGTCATGACAGGATAATAATAAAATATTGTTGTAAGAATTACCTACAATAACTCTACTTTTTAAATTTCAGCCGAAATGGGACCAGCCTCGCGTGAGTACCTAAGCGTAATATACACCAAATTCAGTTTGACTGGACAGCCTGATTTTTAAACTCAAGAAAACGGCAACAAAGAAACACAGACGGTTTCGCAATCCAACTCCCTAATTGCTGATTTTGAAGGAAATTGGTTCATATGTTTGAAAAATTCATCAGCTCGGCACCGTAAATAACGCAATAAATGTTGCTTAGCCGTCAAAAGCATTGCCATTGTTAGTATGTTGCCCTATAATTTATCCTGTTGGTTAATTAGGCAAAGGCTATCCAGATTTATTGATGTTTTGAGCATTTAGAGCATTCAATGTTTGTTTGAAACATTAGGTGCTCGCCCAGCACGCGTGGGCAGTATTGAGGTAGTAACTGCCTCCCAGTTTGCGCTACTCGAGCGTGCAGTGAAGCAATTGGAGCAGGTTTCTGGACCACCGCCTGTGCCTGCCCTGCCCGACAATGAGAAGCTGAGAAAGGACTTGGCGAAGGGACGCGCGTCGCTGTCCGAGACCATGCAAGCTGTGCAGGTAGCTATGACTTAAGGCACACCTATCACAGCACCATTGTGGCTTTTTTACTGCTCGTACATCTTTTAGCTGACTTAAGACGGGGAAATTGTTATTTTGATTGAAAATTGCTTATCGTCAATTTGATTTTTCATGAAGTTAATAAGACTTGCGTATAAAATAAAAATTACAATATTTTTGTGGAACAGAAACAAAATATGTAAAAATTTACTCGATAACAAACCATCACGAAGTTGCATGCACCACATGCTGTGCGCATGTGGTCGCGAAGTTGCATTAGTGGTGCGCAGCGCTGAGATGTGGATATGGATAATTGTTAGTTGTTCTTATTATGAAATTATTTGTTAGGAACCTGTTTTACAAGAATTAATACATTTTATTTCAGTTTCCCAAAAGATCCAGAAATTAAGAATAATTGGATCTAATCTAGATTAAGAGGTTTAAAAATAAATGGAGCAACAGGCAAGGAAAATAATCAGATACAGGATGGGACCCATAACGCTGCCATGCAGCACACCTGTATTAATTTTGAATGGTGTTGTTATATGTTCACCTCCCTTCACAAAGAAGAGTCTGTTTTCTAACCACGATCTGATGTACTTATAGTACTCTATTGGGAGGGATTTTTTAATTTTGTGAGTCTATCTTGCCATACGAGGTCAATAGCTTGGGAAATGCAGCTGTATGGTATTGTTTGCGTTCAAACGCTGTATTTATTTGATTAAAGAGCCTATGGACTTGTTCTATATATGATGTTGCCCGAAGCCATTGGTGACCAGGAATTAAAATTATATTCATCAATGATAAGCATTAATCTGCTTAAGAATAGGATTTCCATCACTTTAGAAGGTATTGACAGGAGGCTGATAGATCTGTAAGATTTAACGTCTTCAGGACTTACCTGGTTTTGGAACGACCGAAGCACAGCAACCATTATGATTGTTGCCACAAAGTGGCGATTATTTGACTGACGATTACCATGAGAACTTACTGGAGCTTGCGTGGGCGGCCGGGTAACCACTCTGGGTGGCCATGATAACGTTTACATTTTGCCACACGCAATATACTGCCCCTCGAGTTCTAGAGAACGTCCCCGCTCATGTACTCGCTCAAAGGAAACTGAACAAACTGGACAAACATGTTTTCGTGGACGCCCTATCTGTCGTTTCGGAACTACGGGATTACGAGGCGTACTGTCCCGGTTATGAAACCGAGTGAGATCTGATACATGATACTTCCCTAACATACTCTCAGGGCTATCTAGAATTGCTATGAAATATGGGACTCACCCTTTTTGCAATGGTGTACGGCCCGTCTTTCTTAGAATGAACTTAGCTGTTATGTTCTTTCTCGTCATACTCGAGAACTGGGTCGGGCACATACCTGTAGTACGGCACTTCCGATTCCACAAGGCTGTACCGCAAGGCGAGTTGATGGTGGATAATCTTAGCCAGTAGATTGTGTCTCGCCGTTAGCAAGACGAGAACAACCGGAAACAATATGTCAGATAGATTCATCGGAGCGGTGGCATGCCTTGACAATATATTTCCGATAGTTATTCGTCCTTATAACTTCATCCATAATCGCACAGACAAAACCTTCGGTTTCCCCAAAGAGGTCGCGGAAACGTAGCCAGGATACAGACGCCAAAAAGTCTACATCAGGTCCATGGAGGACCCGGAAAAAGCGTCCGTGAAGCTCTTTGCCTTGCCATACTTCCTTACGGTCGTTAGTATCTAGTACTGCAGGTTTTACATGATCGACTCATTACTATGTTTTTTAATGTTGAGTTGTCGAGTTGTATTGCAATGTGTGGTTAGCTAGCGACCTCGACAATTGATCATAAATTAATCTTGTCTGAGCAACCGGTAGCAAGTTCGTCATGCTCCCTTAGATGTCACTGCTTGCAGTAGCGTCGGGGGTCGGGTTGCTTCCTTCCCTCAAATATGGCGAAGGGGGGTAATGACTGATCTTTGCGTTATGCTCGTGAACGGGTGCTGCTTGTGGTGAATGGTCGTCTTGCTGTCTATGGTTTTGTTATTGTTATAGTAATTGTTCTGTTAATTTATTTTACTTCGATGGTCCTAGTTTATCATTTGTGTGTACAATTAATCCAATATTGCATTTGTAAGCTGTCAGGCCCTATAAGCCTGAAGGCTATTATTTGTGTATTAAGTTACTTATGTTTTTTTTTGTTGGATATATTGGCGTGGCTATCTAACATATGGCAGATAATTTAATATGATTTTCTGTGTCTCGTAATTTTGACTACTTTGAATACTTTATTAAATAGATTCAAGTTTTTTCTAATTGAACAGACAGCTGTGCTGCTGGCGAGTTTGTTGCGCCACTTCTTGTTCCCAGCTAAAGCACTGGGAGGTGGTAAAGTGCGGGTGTTTTGGGGGACTGTCTTATGTAATTTTGACGATCAAAAAGTGCTGATTCTCAGCCTAATTTGAATAAATGACTATTGATTTTTGTTTTACTCTTTCACCAAGGAGAGCGGGGTGAGGCCCTTGTCCACTGCGACCACAGCTTGATGCTACCCTATTTCGGCTTCTAGGAAATAAAGTTCCTAGAAGCCGTCGCGATTGCGGAGGGTCTTAGACGTCAACGATATTATTATTATTATTTAGTTAACAAAAAGCATGTGGTTGGAAAAAGTACTGGTCTTTGAAGGAAATAATGAAGAACAAATACATAAGCATGCATATCAAGAGGAACACTTTCAACTCTTGCATTCTTCCCTGTATCACATATGGCAGCGAAACTTGGTCGCTCACCGACAATCATAGAGCGGAACTAGAAAAATTTCAAGGAGCAATGGAAAGAAGCATGTTAGGAGTAAAACTAAGCGACAAAATCAGAAACGCCGATTTATGAAGAAAAACCAGAGTCAATATGAATATGTTGATAATTAGAGACCATTTGAAATGTGGCTGGACAGGACACATGCTTCGTTGTAAAACAAACAAATTGAGTAAAATAGTGACCATATGGTACCCAAGAGACCAAGGACCAAGGGGCGCCCAAAAACAAGATGGAAAGACGACATACGTCTAACCCTGGGGCCATACGGGACCAAAGTTGCTGAGGACAGATCACAATGGAGACCTGCGGGAAATAAAATCAATGCGGTATAGGAAACGCCGATCTCATTTAGTTTTTAAAATATGGTTGACGAGTAAAAGTTTTTGTACAAACCTACTTACAGAAATAAAGTCATTTATCATTTATAAGACAACTTAGTTTTGGCCCAAATACTTTATGCCAACAAGTTCATAAATAAACGGCTTTATAATATAAAATAACGTTCGATGTCGTCGATGTAGTAGGTAGTTAGCATGACAAAACTATAGTAGTATTCTATCGACATGTTTCTATTTAATACACACCATTATTGCTTAAATGTTCGCTAGTTTTCACGTGCAAGTTTCAACTGATAAGAACCAAGAGTAAGAAGAACTAAATAATCATTAGTTAATAACAGGAAGTCTTGCAACTCAGGAAGACGAGCATCCTTTCAAAGGCAACTCTAAAATGGTAACAAGAAAAAAGAATTAGTATTTTTTTATGGTTCCTCTGCGTTGAAAAATGATATACATATTTCAAAACCCTATGTTCACGTTCGATTTCGACTTGGCTGCCAAAGTATAATTTAATAATTAATTTAATCTATCAAATTACATTGTTAACATAACTAGTATCATCTGTAGATACACTTGAGTTAATGCTAGCTAACAAAGCAGGCAGGTGTTGCAACCAGCACCCTTACTAAGTTATGAAATAACTTGTATTAAGGGCAGTGGTACAAGCCCATAATACATACCTACTTCAGTTTCAAATTAAGAATTGCAGGTAGAACTAGTGTTTTTATACTTAAGTTAAGGTACACAAAACTATAATTGCAAAATACAGTAATTACAATGTACATATTTGAAATTTGCATTATTTGTGTTCATGTGTGTGTGTGTGTGTTTGTGTGTAATGGTAATGGTGAGGATGTATGTTGTGTCGGTGTATGAATTAAATAATACCCCAAAATCTTTCACAAGGGATAGGTTTCATCACTGTTGAGAGTTTGGTCCAAAATGACTCATGATCCTTTACTGAGTTTGCTTAAAAATTAAAATGTTACGAAATTAATATAAAGAAAAAAGAAAAAATTAATATATTACGAATTGTTTTATATTATTATTGCATGCAGTTTTATTTGAATATTTTTAGATATTTGTACAGCAAGAAAAAAAACTATTTTATTTTCCTATATATTAAATGACTAACTGGCTAATATGGCAGTTTACCATGAAAGAGTGATTGATTAAAATTCTTGAGTACAATGTTATCATTTCTACTAGCTAAACGCGCGGGTTCAAGCAGCAGAGCAGGGTCTGTCCCGCATGGCAGAGCTGTTGACGCAGTTGGCGAGGGCTGGCGCGCTGCCTCTGGAGCTGGCGGGCCGCATCGGACAGATGCAGGCTGAGTTGAACGAGGCTGCCTCGGCAGCACGACCCGCTGCTACTGGCACAAGGCACGCCGGTGCTGGCACAGGGCTTAGCGCTGCCGGCACAGATCAAGTGGTGAGTATTGTCACATACACGGCAAGCAGGCCTAGACAAAAAAACTTTTCTGGTAGCGTTAACGCCAGACGCTAACGGCAAAATGTATGGCAATGACATTCCCTGTGGAAAGAACACGTAAAGTCACGCTAAGTTAGTAAACGAATAAAAACTTGTAAAGAAACGCTACTGTTAAGGCGACGTTATCGTGGCGTCTCTCATACAAAGTGGTAGACAAGTGGTGTTTTTGACAAACGCAATCGTGAATTTTGGTGTTAATCGCTCACGCTCGCTAGCGGATGCTCAGACCACAGAGTACACTAAACAATACTGGCACAGACCCTGCCGCTAATGGTGTTGTGGAGTGTTTTAATTAGAAAAAAGTGTAATTTTCTTATTTAAATGCATTGCCTGAGGCTCTTATAGGGCAAATAACGAAGAAGCGTGGGTTAGGCGTCAAATAACACTAAATCGGCGGAGTGTGGAGGTTATCGCCGAAATGTCGGAATTGGAGTTTATTCAGCGTTTTAGGCTAGATAAACTATCATTTTGGAATTTCTGCTGCGATCTAAGGCGCCTAACTCCTCTAAAATGAACTAGAGTTGAAAGTTAACGGAGATACATTACGCTTTTCTTATTTACAATATGGAAAGGGCTTCCACTTACTGACTAACTGACATTGACAATTAAAAAGTGCTTCTAAATGGTTAAATTGAAATAAAAACTAGCAGAACACTGTAGTGGCCTACATACAGCGTTAGCATCCGACCTCGACGGCGCGCGGCAACGCACTGAGGACCGTGCCTCGTAGTACGTTGCTCCAGCTGTGCGTCGAGTTAGTGACTGAAGACGACGATCTTTTTTTTTTTTTGGGTATGGCATCTCGTAGTTGACCTTGAGAGGTCGTGACTACTTAACCGGACTATAGACGACGCTCGGGGCGCTGCACGTTTATATATGGAGACGCGTAATTGCCGTGGACGAAATACGAAAGGCTACAACCTTTCTGATTGGTCCATTATTAATTAATGTTTAGTGAGTATATCACTATGTAACATATCTAAAGTGCTACATAGCTTATGAAAATAAAACAATAATACACATTTTACTAAAATCGACTCGACGCTCGACTCTCGCCGCGGACGGACGTGTCTCGCGCTCTCCCGCTCCCGGCCCAGTGTTGTGTTTCCTGCTCCTACTCGTTGCGACCACGTGACGTCATCGTAGTCGCCCCGACTACTCCGATAAAAATAAAATCGAAGAAATTGATTTTATTTTTAATCAATTAAAAAAGTGCCTTTTTCGAGGCAAATCTCGTTTCATCAACAGACGTTTGTGAGTAGCTTCACTAGGCCCCTTCTGGGTAAAACCACAGTTTCGTGGTCCTCGGTTGAAACCTTACGGTGTCAACGAAGCCAAGGGGGGTGTTGACCCAATTCACACCCGCCGAACCCCTTCAGGGCGAGGCAGTTAGTTGGACGGGTCCCAGATAACCGGCCTTGGGGGATCTCCTAGTCGGCTCTGGTGACAGTTTTGCTTTTCAGCTACTACTAGGTGAGTAGTCAGCTACTACTAGTAGAGTCTTTAGGGTGTGTCTACACCCTTCGCGCTGGACTGGTCAGGGCCCCGTTCGCACAATAAGACTGGCGACGGGTTACAAGCTTAGGGCTCACCAATAGGTACACACCTCCCTGTCTACACCCGACAGGGAGGGAACTCATCCCCGGGCCAATCCACCCGGGGAGTTAGGTATAGGGTTTAGGCTACGTAGGGAAATTTTCTCTTTCCACCATTCCTTCCCTAATATAGTTCCCGCTCCGATCATGGAGGACGCCGTCCTCTTGGCGTTCCTCAAAGAGGTCCTACTTAAGGACCCCGATTTTCTTGAGCGATATGGCTCAAAACTCCGCCAACGCTCCACCCCCACTCCGTCCCAGGGCGCACTCGGTGAGTTTAGTGACGCTTTAGAGAGCCCGCTATCGCCACCTGCATGCGAACAAGGCATTCCGCCCTTTGTTCCGGCAAACAATGTTCCGGCTAATATCTCAGCCCCCATTGTTTCACCCTCTATTGTACCGGCAGATAATACTCCGGCCGCTAATCCGGCCCCTATTGTCTCGCCCGCCTTTGTTCCGGCCGCCATTGTCACGGCCGCCATTGTTCCGGCCGCCATTGTCTCAGAGACAACGCAGCTGCGCGCCGCAGCAATAAACACGACTCGCCCGGAGAGCATGGACACGTCAGTCCCACTCTCCGAGGATGAAGCCCGCACCTCCTCCTCCAGCAACGACAACTTCCAAGTAGTCGTTAAAGGAGGCAAGAGGAAGGCTAAATCCTCCGCCCCCGCTGGCCCGGTCACCAAGGCCCAGAAAAAACAGGACGACTTATCGTCCAGCTCCACTTCCGCCCCTAGTCCGCGGGCCAGTGGCCCGCCAGCCCTATGGCTTGCCCACCCGCTCCTACCGCGAGGAAGCAAAAACCTCCTCCCCCCATTTACGTCCAAGACAAGTCCAAATGGACTGAAATTTCCAGGATGTGTGTTGATCGCAAGATCAACTACACCAACGCCCGATCCACCCTCCAGGGGATCAAAGTTACCGTCCCCACGTCTACGGACTTTAGGGATCTCTCCCGCGCCTTGCGTGAAAGGAACTATTCCTTTCACACGTACTCCGTTCCGGACGAAACCCCCACTCGCGTCGTCATTAGGCGCGTTCCCCAAGAAATCCCCACTGAGGAGATTAAGGACGACCTTATTGCACAAGGCGTCCCAGTATCCGCCGTCCATCGCTCGCACAAAGCGAGGCAGGGCCTTGTATACGACATGGTCCTTGTCATCTGCGAGCCCACGGAACGTCACCACCCGATATTCAAGGTGAAGTCGGTGTGCTCGCTCTCGGGCATCTCTATCGAGAAGCCCTATCGAGCCAACTTGATAGGCCAGTGTCATCGCTGCCAACTGTACGGTCACTCGCAGACCAACTGCTATGCGACCCCTAGATGCGTCAAGTGTCTAGGTGAGCATGGCACCGCCGACTGCTCTCGCCCTAAAGATAGGGAGCTATGTGCAAATTACCGGGGCTGTCCGAAAGCGCCAAAGTCATCCTCTCCGAAACTCGCCAAACGCGCGAGTGACCGCCAGCACAGGGAAAGCCCCTGGGGGAAGCTTCCCTCCGCGCAAATATCGGAGCGGCTTAGCCCTCAAAGGCCCTCTCTCTGGGCAAACCTTACGCACCTTAAAGCTCCCGCAGCTTCAGTGACCTCCAAACCCGCTCAACCCGCTGAAGTTCCAGCGCTGATGGCTACCGCCATCCCAGCGCCTGCGGCAACCACCGCGGCCCCTACGGCTCCACCGGTTGCACCGCAAAGAGCCCCGGGCCGCGACAGCGCCCAAATCATAATCAGCACATACGCGGCCCTCTATTCCTCCGCCGCGGAAAAAATGGCCGACGAAATCGTTGCGGCAAACGGCAACCCTCGTCGTCTCTTAGAAATCCTTAACGCGTATCCCGAGATCGCGTTAGTCCTGAAAACCTTAAAATTCTAATTTCCAATGGATAACACAAGGTTAAATTCCACCAAACCCCGATCCCTCAAACTAGGATTTTTCAACGCTAATGGCGTTTCCGGTCAACGCGATAAGATCGCCGCTTTCCTCCGCGACCACCAGCTCGACATCCTCCTCATACAGGAAACCTTCTTAAAGCCTCATCACCGCAACCCGAACATTGCCAACTACAAACTAGTTCGCAATGACAGGTCTCGATGCCACAAGGGCGGCACCCTGATCTACTTTAGGAAAACTTTGTACTGCATACCCATTGACCCACCTCCTCTCTTCTCCCATCTGGAGACCTCTATCTGTCGGCTCGGCATGACCGGCCACCAACCGATCACCATCATCTCCGCTTATATCCCATCCGACAATGGTCCGGAGGATCCCATCTCGCTCCAAAAGGACTTCACTGCCCTCTTCGGTATGAGTGACTCGTATTTCTAGAATGTGTGTACGCAAGATCAACTACACTAACGCCCGATCCACCCTCCAGGGGATCAAAGTTACCGTCCCCTCGTCTGCGGACTTTAGGGATCTCTCTCGAGGAGATTAAGAGCGACCTTATCGCACAAGGCCTTCCCGTATCCGCCGTCCATCGCTTGCATAAAGCGAGCCAGGGCCTTGTGTACGACATGGTCCTAGTCATCTGTGACCCCACGGAAGGTCACCACCCGATCTTCAAGGTGAAGTCGGTGTGCTCGCTCTCAGGCATCTCAATCGAGAAGCCGATCCGATCGAGATGTCCAATTAATTGAGCTCTGTCAGCTCAATTAATTGGACAGTGTCATCGCTGCCAATTGTATGGTCACTCGCAGTCCAACTGCTATGCCACCCCTAGATGCGTCAAGTGTCTAGCTCCCAGCTGTGTGCTCTGCGGCCAATCGGGACACCCGGCAAATTACCGGGGCTGTCCTAAGGCCCCGAAGTCCTCCTCTCCCAAACTCGCGAAACGCGCGAGCGACCGCCAGCACAGGGAAAGCCCCTGGGGTAAGCTTCCTTCCGCGCAAATGCAGAGCGCCCGGAACGGCTTATTCCGCAGAGGCCCTCTCCCTTTTTTTTTTTTTGTTCCCGGGGTGGAAAATCCTCATGGATGTCCTCCGCCCTGGGGCGGGCGGAGGGGTCTGTCAGACTCTTACTGACTAAAAACCACCACGGTGTTCCATCTCACACCTACGCCGGGGTCGCGGGAACACATAATTCATCCGCATCCCCGGCTGGTGCCGGCCCGCTTGCGCGGGCCCCGTCTCGGGTGGAGGGAGTGAGGTGTACTCCCTCCGCAACGTCTGTGAGCGGCGCGCGCGGAACACTACGCGCGCCACCTTCTCGGGTCCTGATGTTGGGGGGCGACGGATGTCAAAGAGGCCCTCTCCCTGGGCTAACTTAAATCACCAAAAAGCTCCCGCAGCTTCGGTGCCCTCCAAACCCGTCCAACCCGCCGAAATTCCAGCTTTGATAGCTACCGCCGTCCTAGCGCCTTCGGTAGCCCCCGCGGCCCCAGTTGCAGTGGCTTCACCAGTTGCACCGCAAGGAGCCCCGGGCAGGGATAGTGCCCAAATTATTATTAGCACATACGCGGCCCTCTACAGCTCCGCCGCGGATAAAATGGCCGACGAAATAGTCGCTGCAAATGGCAACCCTCGTCGCCTTTTGGAAATTCTTGACGCGTATGCGGAGATCGCGTTAGTTCTGAAATCTCTTAAATTCTAAATCCTCAATGGCTAATACTGGTTTAAACTGTACAAAACCCCGGTCCCTTTTTGACATGTAAAAGTGTTTGTACAAACCTATTTGCAGAAAATAAAATCATTTATCATTTATCATCATTTATCATTTAAATTAGGGTTCTTCTACGCTAATGGCGTTTCAGGTCAACGCGATGAGATCGCCGCTTTCCTACGCGACCACCAGCTTGACATCCTCCTCATACAGGAAACCTTCTTAAAGCCTCATCACCGCAACCCGAACATTGCCAACTATAAACTAGTTCGCAATGACAGGTCTCGATGCCACAAGGGTGGCACCCTGATCTACTTTAGGAAAACTTTGTACTGCATCCCTATTGACCCACCTCCTCTCTTCTCTCATCTGGAGAGCTCTATCTGTCGGCTCGGCATGACTGGCCATCTACCGATCACCATCATCTCTGCCTACATTCCACCCGACAA